>JBBGZY010000790.1:4480000-5810000 GCA_037952925.1 Lithobates clamitans
CATGTGAGGAAGTCAACGCTGGAGAGACTTCTGTCCTTTGTCCAGGAGACCATCCCGGGAGCAACAATGGAGACAGTGCACAAGAAAATTGGGGTCTTGAGGAACATGTATAAAAGGGAGCATAGGAAGATCCAGGAATCAAGGAGATCAGGAGCATCAGCAGATGATGTTTATGTACCCAGGCTGTGGTACTACAATCAACTCCGTTTTCTTGATGACCAGAATGAAGCCAGGGCATCACTTTCAACCCTTCCCTCCACCCTTCCCTCCACCCTTCCCTCCACCCCAGCAGAGGCTGATGAGGAGCAAGCTGGGTCTTCCATCCTGGATGAACCGGATATGACCATCTGGAGTCAGGTAAATTATTTTAACAAATATTTACTGTACTAATATTAATGATGTTAACTGGATGTTATAATTGTCTCAAATAATTTAGCACTCCAAATTGTGTATACATATCAAATGATAGTAGTGACTAAATATGTTTGGCACCTGCTTGAAATAATTAGGGTGTCTGATTAGACTCTTTTATTAAAGAGATGTATTCACATTGAATTTGCTAGTCATGAGAAGCAAACTGTGTGTCATTGATGAACCCAAAAAAAGAAACTAAAACTATTGTCCTTTTTTTATACACAGGATGAGTCCATCCAGGAGGAATGTGGGGAAAGTGGCAGGCAGGAGGAGACCGGGCCCATGGACAGCCTGGAGGAGGCCGGATTCACCATCATCCTGGAGGAGGCTGGGCCCAGTGTCAGGCAGGAGGTGGCTGCTCCCAGTGAGGTGGCTGGGCCAAGTGAGGTGGCTGGGCCAAGTGAGGTGGCTGGGCCAAGTGAGGTGGCTGGGCCCAGTAGGAGCCTCACCCAATCCCAAGTGCCTCCCCTCCACCTTCCCAAAAAAAGGGCCAAGAAGGGGATGGTCACACAGGACGCGTCCCTGCGCCTCATGCAACAGGCCACCCGTTTTTTAACAAGCCCCCCCGAAGCGGAAGAAGCCTATGGCTGCTACTTAGCCAGCAGGCTTCTTCAGATGGATTGGGAGCAGCGCCTCATTTGTGAGCGCCTATTTGGGGAAACAATCCATAAGGGGCTGCAGGGCACGCTAACCAAAAACACCCAACTACATGAGGCAGCCCCCCCCCTCCTCCTCCTCCTCCTCCTCCTCCTCCTCCTGCCACAACTGAAACACCAGAGCCACAGCCTCAAAAGAAGGCTACAGGGAAGGCTACAGGGAAGGCTGCAGGGAAGGCTGCAGGGAAGGCTGCAGGGCAGCGTGGAGGAAAGGCTGCAGGGAAGAGAAGAAAGTGATGACCTGGGTTCAGTCTGGTCTGACAGAAGACGCAGGCTGTTGTAGGACCACAGTCTGGGGACATCTAGATCATCTGCTGGTGCTGTTGATCTCTGGGATTCTTGGACCAGATTGTGCTCCCTCTTATATGGACTCCTCAAGATCCCAATTTTCTTGTACACCGACTTTTTCCAGCGTTGACTTCCTCTTTATTTTATTTTGACCATGAATAAATGGATCTTTTTTGAGTTTAGCAAAAGACTTTTATGTGTTTTCTTTTAAATCATTGATTTTACACACAATGTTAAATTAACAAGGGACAACAATCTCATTGAGTTTTAAAAAAACACACCAAAAATACATTACTAATGTTAAGAATGTTCAAGTGGTAAGTCTTGGGTTAACTTTATCTAAAAATTAAAAAATAATCACTAGAAAAAAAATAAAAAAGAATAATGGGTTCTTTGTGGTAACTTTACAAACATAAAAAAAAAAAAAAAAGGGAAAAAGTATTATTAGTATGGAAACATTGTTTATAAAAAGCATACTATATCATTCATGAGATCAAAGAGAAAAAGAATTCAGAAATCAGTTTGGGAGAACTCTGATTATGAACAGCAAAACACCTTCGTTCTTTAGAGCATTCGTAAAGAAGAAATAAAATGCGCTGCATTCAACGATCACAGATTTTGCAGCGTGATGAATGTGCTACCTACAATACAAACACTAGTTTTACTAGACCGAGTGCTTCCGTTTAGTTTTTGCTTATGAGCATGCGTCGTTTTTTTGTCCGTAGGACTAGCATACAGACGAGCGGACTTCGGGGTCCGTCGTAGTTACGACGTAAAGATTTGAAGCATGTTTCAAATCTAAAGTACGTCGGATTTGAGGCTAAAAAAGTACGTTGAAAGTCCGAAGCAGCCCACACACGATCGGATTACCAGCCAGCTTTAGTCCGTCAGCGTCCGTTGGACTTTTGTAGACGAAAAGTCCGACCGTGTGTACGCGGCATTTTAGGTACACTTGCACATGGTTTTTGAAGGAACTCGGCAGGTAGGTTGTTCCACACGTCTTGGAGAACTAACCACAGATCTTCTGTGGATGTAGGCTGCCTCAGATCCTTCTGTCTCTTCATGTAATCCCAGACAGACTCCATTATGTTGGGATCAGAGCTCTGTGTGGGCCAAACCATCACTTCCAGGAATACTTATTCTTCTTTACATTGAAGATCGTTCATAATGACATTGGCTGTATGTTCGGGGTCGTTGTCCTGCTGCAGAATAAATTTGGGGCCAATCACATGCCTTCCTGATGGTATGGCATGATGCATAAGTATCTGCCTATATTTCTCAGCATTGAGGACACGTTGATCCTGATCAAATCTCCAACTCCATTTGCAGAAATGCAGCGTCAGACTTGCAAAGAACCTCCACCATGCTTCACTGTTGCCTACAGACAATCATTACTGTACCGCTCTCCAGACCTTTACCAACAAACATAACTGTAAAAAATACAGATTAAAAAAAAAAAAAAATACCCATGTTAGTTTCTGTTAAAAAATGTGAAAATAAAAAAAATCTTTTTTTTAATAAATTTAGGCCAAAATGTTGTCTGCTGCATTTTTTTTGTAAAAATAACCCAAATCAGTGTATATCATTTATCCTGTGTCAAAGATATAGAGCAGGGATATTCAACCAGGGTTCCTTCAGAGGTTGTTAGGGGTTCCTTGGGCAATTAGCAATTTCTTCCTGTCAGCTATGTTGCCTCTGACTTTATTGATTTTTTTTTAGCTATCTGTAGGGGGTAATTCTTCCCAATAACCACAAGTGTAAGGAACATTCTTCCCACTGACTGCACTGGAAACTGGAAAGTTATTTCAAGGGTTCCACTATATTAAAAAATGTTGAGAAAAGCTGTTATAGTCTAATAACTATAGTATATATATTTAAACATTGATACATTTTGATGGCCTAATTTTTGAGGCCCTAAAACGACAGTTCAAAAACCCCAAAATGACCCCTTTTTGGAAGATAAACAGTCCAAGATATTTAGTAGGTGGCATGGTGAGTTTTCTGAAGTATTTTTTATCACAATTCTTTGGAACATGAAAAAATGAAATAAAGTGTGTTTTTTTTCACTTTTTTCTTTTTTTACATACTGTAACCAGTGCAGTACATTATCATCTGACTGGTATGGAGAAGATCAGGGATACTGGCTGGTGCAATTATGTAAAAAAAAATGTTTATTCAATTTTTTAAACCTTTTTTTTCCTGTTTGAAACAGTTAATCACCTGGTACAGGGTGCTGAGATTGGCCCAGGTACCATGTGATAGCTGTAGGCGAATCATAGCATCACAAGAGTAAGCAAGCTGTCATGAATGGCTTCCATTCATGATAGTTTTGGTTACATGTAATCATATGATTGGATATGATACCCTGCACCCTGAGCCCACCCAGTTGTTTGACAATAGCGAATGAATATTCGCTATTGTTACACTGATTCTCCTCCCAGACAATCAGAAAGCGTGTCCTGAGACCCGTTTTCTGATTGGCCAAAAGGAGAAGCGATCCTATTGGCCTAGGAGGAAGAGGGAGGAAACGCACGACCGGAGGAGACTCAAGGGAATATCGTAAAAAATACTGCGCTATCCCATAAGTGGAAATGAAATTGTCAGGTGCATTTGATCTGCAGTTGACCTCCTTCTGATCTGCTTTTGCCTCTGTCTAAACTGCATCAATGTGCTTCAAATTGCTTTTGCATTCCCAGTCAATGGGAATGCAAAAGCAATTTGAAGCACATTGATGCAGTTTAGACAGAGGCAAAAGCAGATCAGAAGGAGGTCAACTGCAGATCAAATGCACCTGACAATGAACTCTGAATGATCTCAGATGGAAGCTGAATACACCCAAAACATGCTGCAAATGCCCAAAGCCCTTCAGGCCCTAGACTGGCTGAACTGAATTACTAATCTTTAGGCAGGGAGGAGCGGCGTGCTGACGTCACCACCATACCACGCTGAACCCGGAAGAAACGGGCAGCAGCTGAAGCCGGCCGGCGCTACATGTTTTTATAAGCGATCTTTACTGCACAAATTGTAAGTGCTTTTCTTTTATAAATTAAAGTGGATTTTAACTGTATTACGCTATGGAGCATTTCTTTCCTATTTATCCATGGTCTGTGAGCGGATAAATCACGTTTGGATTGATTTCCTGGAGAGGTGGCTTCCGATCTGCGCACTGACAGAGACCCAGTGGCTGGGGGACACAGCCACATGTGTGCATGATCTCTGTGACAGGAGATCTTTGGATCTGGGCTTACCTTACTTGAGGTGGAGGATCTTCTCTCTATTTTAACATCACGCTCCCTACGGAGATAATATATACGGAGATTATATCACTTGAAGGAAGGGTGTCTTTCTCCCTCTATCCAACCATTTTCTACACCCACAAGACCTACAGTTCATTTCAATCTATGACTAAATGGACTCTATTTAATCGTTTTTGTTTACTGAATGTTCCACTCATTTTTTTTGCATGCGATTCTTTTTTTTTGCATGCGATTTATGTGCATTTTTTTTTTTTTTTTTGTTATGAAACAATTCACTTGTGTTCATTCATAATTATGGTATTTTCAGTTAATATGATCATGTATTTGCACTAGCAGCGCAGCCTTTAAATTGTAGAGACTCAAGGGAAGCCCGACTGACCGACCAGCTGCCACTGCAGTGGACACAGTGGTCACGGGATTGTGATTGTGCATCGCTTAGCCTGCAGCTGATGCCTGTCCGCAGTAAACGTACTATGGGTGGCAAGTGGTTAAAAAAATAATTAAATAGCATTTTCAGTTTGTGCTGCTCAGGTACAGTTTAGTTCTGTTTTAAAGTGTTACTAAACCCAGGAACCTGCATTCACTATATCTGGACTCCCAGAGTACGAAGAACGTGGAAATGCAATCATTTTAGTAAATATAAACTGCTAAGTACCTTTTCTCATCAGCAGTATATAGCAGTCTTGTGACTTCTAATAGTGCCTTGTTAAAGCTTTTAGGAGGAGTTTTCACACTTCACGCGCTCTCCCAAGAAGAAAAAACTCTCTAGCAATACACACCAAACTGAGCATGTGCAGCCTGACTCCAGTAACTCTGTCTTATCCGGACATGTTTTGGAGTCAGTGGAAGTAGAGGAGGATCTGTGCATACGCAATGCAGAGGATTAACCCCTTAGGTTCCACAGTGAGTATAACAAGCATGCTTTACTGCATATACAGACTGATTTTACTGTTGTGGGTTTAGTAACACTTTAAGGGTCAAGTGCTATTTTTCCACTTTCCTTTGGCTACCGTATTCTGACAGTCAGTAGCTGATTGGCTGCAATCACCGTTTGTTGTACTTTTTTTTCCACCAGGCTCCTTCAATTTCTCAGTTGAAGTTGGTCAAACTTGGTGGTGTTGACAGGGACACCTATAACTTGAATTTTGGAGGATTCACAGGAATGGTTAGCTTTCAGTATGGTTGCGGCGTTTCCTGCATATCATTAGCAGTTCGCTGATTGGTTTTGCTTGTTCCCTGGAATTGATTTTAACCCTCTGTTTTTCTTCTTCTTTCAAAATCAGATTTGTAACATCTGTAATCTATTTCAGATCACGCGCCTGGACTCAGCTTTAAGAAGGGGCTCAAAGCTCGTCTTTCCTTTCTCTGGATTCTTATCTGTTATCTGACCCACTTTAAGAATCTCATTAGAGCACCATGTCCTACTTCCTCTCTACTGCTGCTGCTGCTCTATCACCGCACTGTTATTACATTTTCCTTCTACCTTCTACCAGTACAGAGGGAAAACATAATAAACAAAGGAACGTACAATAAAATGGTAACATATACTGTTAATATAAGAGCAGCGAAAGGAGACAAAATGGAATCCCTTGGTACATCTTTGAAGATGGCTTATTAAGATCTTATCAAGAAGGCCCTGCCCTCCTGACTAGAAGCTCTATGTTCTCATTGGATGGATTGTTAATTTATTGGTTGTTGTGGCAAAACATTATTAAAACGGCCTTCCCAGGTCTGCCTACCAATTATTTTCAGCATAGTCTTTAAATTATTGACCTGACTGGGTTTTATCTTGCTATTTTTTATTTCGATATCAAATCACGAATAAAGTGAAAATAAAAACGTGCATTTTTTTTTTTTTTACTGAGTTCCTTTATGCTTGTCTATTGATCTAATACATTTCTGTTTATCCTTTGTCTTTATTAATATGTTATGGTTGCCTTAAAGTAAACCTGTACTTTGTCCGTACTTGGCGAGGTCACAGGTTTGCTTTATAGGTAGCAGTATCAGTGGTTGATTACCTTATACATGCTTGCTGATGTCCTAGTCCACTACCATAGCATCTTGAAGTCATAAATGGCCACTTAAAGGGTCGGTTCACCTTTAAAAAAAACTGTCTACGCAGGTAAGGGGCATCTGCACCTAAAAACAAACTGTGCAGCTTTGACTAAAGTTAAATACTGCTATACTGTAGGTGTAGGTTATTTACATAAGTCCCAAGATCTGGCCGAAAAACTTCTAGGGATTGGATCATCCTGTCCTGCCATGTTGCTAGGACACTTCAAGACAACTCAAACCCCTTTGCATGCACTCTCTCTCCCTTGTTGCAACAGCTCTGAGCTCAGCGATGCTACAACAGATGAACTATACATGTGCAAGGGTTTGAGAGCTTGCTCCTGTGATGATGCAGTAAGCAGTAACAGCTGGGAATGTCTAAGCAACATCCCAATGATGCGACCTGTAGGAGTTTTTTGGCCAGGTACATAAATGGCCTACATCTATAGCAAGGGCATTATTCAACTTTATCCAAAACTGAATCAATTGTTTTTAGCTACAGGCGTCCCTTACCTGCATAGGCAATTTTTTGGTAAAGGTGAATCAACCCTTTAAGCTTGTGATAATCACTCTATCCCCCTAGCCAAATCACTTCTTTCTCCCATACAAACTAAATTAAGCACGGATAGACAAACACGCATTGACAACTATTGTATTATGACCGCTGGCTGTCAGAATACACAGTGAGTCAGTTGACTGGATGCAGGTGCTATAAGGCCAAGAATTTTTGACTTTTGTCAAGCTAGGTGGTGCCAATAGGGCCACCTACAGAGTGAATTTCAGTTGATGTAGCAGTAATTGGCTGAAATTCAGGCCATGTATGGCCATCTTTGGGCAGTGAGCACTGCATTGTGGGGAGTAAGAGATCATAGGTATTCATGGGTATTTCTCTAAGCTACCGTGGTAGACAGGGGAGATATTGTTAGGGAGTTGAGAGCTGTAGACATTGCTAAAGCTCTCCATACACTGATTGAAATTTGAACAGTTCAGCCGCAACTTGACCTGGACAGAAGACAAATTGTTTGATTGACTTCTGTCAAAGGGATGTGTTGGAAATGTTTTCTCAATCAACAGGTGCAGCTACTCTTTAGTGATCGTGCCATTGGTGATGTGTCTCTAGCATCAGAATCACGTGCAGGGCAGCGTGACAGGGACCCTGGAAGGGGTTCCTTTGATCCCCTTATATTCACCCTACCTGGATACCCTCACCAATCCTTGCTTCTCTGTAGCAGTGCTAAGTTTGGCTGTGTTAATGACCAAGGGAAGCAGTGATGGTTAGGTGACAGTGCTTGTGCCTAGTGACTGGCTGGTAGGCCTGTGCACCCTTTTAGGTGAGCAGGCCACATGCTTCTCCATACCCGCAAAGAGCTTTAAGTGAGTGCAAATAAGGTAAGTTTATAGGGGTTTGGGAAGGAACTTTACAGAAGCACTGTCCCCTTGCTCTTTATGGGCAAAGTGACAGTGTCTCTTTATCGACTGTTGATCAGTTAGGTTTGCCCTAAAATGAACCTAGGACAAGTAGGTTCACTTACTTTCTGCTCCTCCTATTGCTTTATACTCATCATTGGTTCACTTCCATGCTGCTCTGCTGAGCCAACTGGAACAAAGTGGCAGACTTGGAACTGCTAGGTTTATGGTGGGCAATTGCATTGCACCACCATTTCATGTGGAGACAGCCCCAAGTTGATTTGTTTGGCTCTTACACAGGGCTTATTTTCTACATTCTGGTGGGCCAATGAAGCAGTGGGGGGACCAAAGAAAAGGTAAGTAAATGCAACTGAGGGGGCAGGGAGGGGAAATTAAATGACTGTTGTTTTGCCCTGTATTTTGCCCAAAGCACAGGTTTATTTTAAGGCACCTATAGATATAAGATGACCTTTGCTCAACTCAAAATCAACTCAAAAGAAACAGTGCTAGGTCTGTATACATTCTGTGAGCTCTTTAGACAACAACTGGCTGCCCCTTTAAAAAGTATGTAAACCCAAAATTTCATATTCCTGATATGTGCATGCTGTACCATGTACTTGTAAGTATTCTGCTCTCTTTATACTGTATTGCTTCCTTTGTGTCTTGGTGTTTCTGCCAGTCCTTCTGCTGACCTATGAAAAACTGACCACACTAAGCAGGAGAATGCACCACGGTCAGTTCTCCAATGATCAGACTTGTCCTGACCTCACGCCTCCTTTGCACAGTCTTATGCCCCGTACACACGGTCGGATTTTCCGACGGAAAATGTGTGATAGGACCTTGTTGTCGGAAATTCCGACCCTGTGTAGGCTCCATCACACATTTTCCATCATATTTTCCGACACACAAAGTTTGAGAGCAGGATATAAAATTTTTCCGACAACAAAATCCGTTGTCGGAAATTCGGATCGTGTGTACACAAATCCGACGGACAAAGTGCCAGGCATGCTCAGAATAAATAAAGAGATGAAAGCTATTGGCCACTGCCCCGTTTATAGTCCCGACGTACGTGTTTTACGTCACCGCGTTTGGAACGATCGGATTTTCAGACAACTTTGTGTGACCATGTGTATGCAAGACAAGTTTGAGCCAACATTCGTCACAAAAAATCCTAGGATTTTGTTGTCGGAATGTCCGAACAAAGTCCGACCGTGTGTACGGGGCATTTCACTGGGAAGATCATTGTACTGTTGTTTCCTCTCCTCCCAGCTCTTATGCAGCTGAGAACGGAGGGAATGTGATCACTTATAAAAAGGGGGAAAAAAGGTATTTATAATGGTTTTTTATAACTATACACAAATATTTTACCTTTAATTTCTATTATAAACTGAATGGGTTGTTTTACAAAGAGATTGTTTACAATTACTTTAACTGCTTGCTGACCAGCCACCGTCATTTTATTGCGGCAGGTCGGCACGATCCCGCAAACCGTCGCAGCTATATGTCGGCTCGCGGGATCGGGATAGCAGGCGCGTGTGCCACTGCGGGGGTACCGATGCTCGTGGGCGGCGGTAATCGCGTCAGTGATCGCGAGGGAGAGAACATGGGAAGTGTGTGTAAACAATCAATATACGCTTATTGCGTATATAGAAGAATACATATCGGCCTAAACTGAGAAAAAAATAGCTTTTTTAAAAAAAAAAAAAAAAATGGGGATATTTATTATAGCAGAAAGTACAAAATATTGTGTTTTTTTCAAAATTGTCGCTCTTTTTTGTTTATAGCGAAAAAAATAAAAACCGCAGAGGTGATGAAATACCACCAAAAGAAAGCTCTATTTGTGGGAAAAAAAGGACGTCAATTTTGTTTGAGCGCAGCGTCACACGACCACGCAATTGTCAGTTAAAATTACACAGTGCCGAATCGCAAAAAATGGCCCGGTCATTCAGCAGCCAAATCTTCCGGGGCTGAAGTGGTTAAGAGGGAAGTATAGGTCATCCATCTACATTTTTCTGACTGGTCACTATTGTTTTCCCCTGTGATAAACCAGCTCTGAGGTTGTCATATTGAACCCCCCCTCAACGACCTTCCATTTGCTTTGCCAATCAGATCATGGATGTTCATGACCTTTCTGTGGTTGGCTTGGGCTTGTTTGTACAAAAATGATTTTATACATATTGGTTTGAATATAAATGTGGAGAAAAAAAATATATAAAGAGTTGAAATATAAATAGGAATTAATATTGTTATACTAAATACCATTTTTTTACATTTTTATTTATAGCCTGCAGCATGCAGAAAACAAAAGACACAAAAGTGAACAAAAAAAGTGCATCTGAATACCCACACAAAAAAGTGATCAAAAAGGAAGGGCTCTAACCTGAACCCCAAGACTACCGACAGGGGTAAGGCTCAGGCCCACTTAGCCAAAAGGCTCAGTGGATCCCGTTCCTCATGATCCGCCAAAGTCGACCTCGTACTGGGCAGGATGCTCTCCCAAAGAGAGACCCCCCCAAGGCAGGGGAGGATGGCACCTGATGACCCACACCATACAATCCTGAGTGAAAGGTGACGCACAAAAAAGTGAAAGTGAGAGATAAATAAAAAAAAAGTGCAATGTGCAGAAAAATAATAACAAAATATTAATGTGTGTTTGCGTTGCTACAAATAAAACTCTTGGGGGGTAACGTATTTTTATATCAGAGAAGATAAAAAAGACCCGAAGGTCAAACACTGCGCTAGAAATAAATATAATAAACTAGAAGGGAATCAAGTGAATAAAGCTGCCAGCACCAAAAGTCTAAAATACAAAATTTAAAATCATGAAAATAAAATGTGGGTGCAGCGCTAGTGCAAATTATGTTCCCAATAATATACAAATAGAGAAAAAAGTCTGAAAATAAAAAAAACTAAAGTAGAGTTCCAACCCAAAAAATTGGAATGACTACAAATAAATTAATAAAAAACATAAACAATACAATCACCAATATCGTGCTGTGAGGCAGAAAAAAACGATAAAGTGCTCAGAACAATGAAATAAACATAGTAGTAAATAATGAAAACCTACAAAAAATAAAAATAAGTGCAAGAGCAATAACCTAATACCATATAAAAAATTATTGAAAAATAAAATGAAAATTCTCAAAAACATTTAGTGAAAAAAGGTCTGAGAAAAAAAAAAGACTAAAGCAAAGTCCCAAAAGTGATAATTGAGAAATTGATGCACAGTCCCTAATGAATAATCATGTGATAAAAAGGTTAACCGGTGGATTTTCATAAAGATGTAAAAACAAGATGTCAATGGAAAATCGTGAAGTAAGATCCCTCCTCCAGAAGGCTTAACACCCAAAGTGAGTTTGTAATCTCCTTACCGACTCAAAAGACCATCAAGGTGGTCTCACCAAGCCCAGGGAAATTGTTCTCCCAAAAACCTGTATGAATATATAAAGCTGCTGGATCCGTGTCACTCAAAAGACAGGAAAACGTGATGATGTCAGTGTCACAAGCTCCACCTAGGAGCTTGTGACACTGACGTCATCACGTTTTCCTCTTCGGAGGTGATGGTTACAGCGGGCAGCGAGCAGAGGAAGCCTGAGGAGACGCTGCCATTCTGATCCATTGTGATACACTGCGCAGAGAGAGTTATTAGTGACTGCAATAGCTTTGAGCCTTTTAACCACTTGACATCCGTGCTATGGCCGAATGACGGCCACAGCGCGGACCTGGATTCCCGGGAGGCCGTCATATGACGGCCTCCCCTGTGCACGCGCCCTGCAGGGTGTGCGCTGTGATCACCGAGCCACTGAGACTCGGGTGATCACCGATCCAAGTAAGGGGGCCAGTCCCGGCCCCTTACCATGTGATCAGCTGTCAGCCAATGACAGCTGATCACATGATGTAAACAAAAGATCGGTAATCGTTTTTTTTATCAGCGTGAGTAGAAAAAAAAGCCAATCACCGGCTCAGATGTGAGGGACATCGGTCCCGAAGTGAAAGAGGCACATCTGCCTCATCTGTGCCACCTAACAGTGCCCACAGTGCCACCTAACAGTGCCACCTACCAATGCCCACAAGTGCCACCTATCAATGCCCACAAGTGCCAGCTATCAATGCCCACCAGTAGTGCCAATCAGTGCCACCTAGCAGTGCTGCCTATCAGTGTAACTGATCAGTGCCCATTTTTGCCACCCATCAGTGCCCATCACTGCCACCCATCAGTGCCCATCACTGCCGCCTATCAGTGCCCATCAGTGCCACCTCATCAGCGTACATCAATGAAGAAGAAAAATTACCTGTTTTAATTTTTTTATAACAAAATATACATTTTTTTTTTTTTTTTAAATTCTGTCTTTTTACATTTTTTTTAACAAAAAATAAAAACCGCAGAGGTGATCAAATACCACCAAAAGAAAGCTCTATTTGTGGGGAAAAAATGCTAAAAATTTCATTTGGGTACAGTGATGTATGACCGCGTAATTGTCATTCAAAGAGTGACAGCGCTGAAAGCTGAAAATTGGTCTGGATAGTAGGGGGATTTAAGTGCCCAGTAAGCAAGTAGGTAAATTAAATACTACACTATGGGAGCCTTTCTTGTTTATGTCTTTTGAGTGACACGGATCCAGCAGCTTTAGATATCCATACAGGTTTTTGGGAGACCGAATTCCCTGGGCTTGGTGAGACCACCTTGATGGTCTTTTGAGTCGGTAAGAAGATTACAAACTCACTTTGGGTGTTAAGCCTTCTGGAGGAGGGATCTTACTTCACAATTTTCCATTGACATCTTGTTTGTAAATCTTTATGAAAATCCACCGGTTAACCTTTTCATCACTTGATTATCCATTTGGGACTGTGCATCAATTTCTCAATTATCACTTTTGGGACTTTGCTTTAGTCTTTTTTTTTTTCTCAGACCTTTTTTTACTAAATGTTTTTAAGAATTTTCATTTTATTTTTCAATAATTTTTTTTTTATATGGTATTAGGTTATTGCTCATGCACTTATTTTTTGTAGGTTTTCAGTATTTACTACTATGTTTATTTCATTGTTCTGAGCACTTTATCATTTTTTTTCTGCCTCACAGCACGATATTAGTGATTGTATTGTTTATGGTTTTTTATTATTTTATTTGTAGTCATTCCAATTTTCTGAGTTGGAACTCTACTTTAGTTTTTTAGTATTTTTATATCACTTTGTTAGGCCTTTTGGAGACTTTTCTTTAACCACTGGTGGAACTGATTGAGGACATTTTTCTATATAAAGTATATAGATTCTTCACATGAATTTTTTTCGCATTATATTAGAACTGGTGGTAAGGTGGTTATTGCATTTTTTGCACTTATTGTCACATGAATGAATTAATAATATATTTGGTTAATGTGACCCTTATTGAGGGGAGTTTTTATACATATTTTTTTATTTATTTTATTTTCTATGGTGGCATCTATTGGAATTTTGATGCATTTAAGAGTTTATTGTTTTATTTGTAGCAGCGCAAACACATATTATTATTTTGGTATTTATTGAATGTGCAGAACAATACCATTATTACAGGTATGAATGACATATACAATTTTTTTTTCAATAGTGACTACCTGAATTTCAGGAGGATTTTACTGCCTTTAGCAAGGGTTCCTTTGGTTAGCAACGTGCATTATCTATTAGCTGAATTATCAATGTTTTTTGCACATATTTGAATATTTGCGCCTATCTACTACACTAGCATTCTCCTTGCATATGCTCTAATTCCAACCATGAGTCTTTCCAAAGTCAATAATGATCCTGTAAGCAGTTACAGATCATTACAGAATTGTGGAATGCGCAATTATATCGAACCAAAGCTTAGAAATGTGACATTTTCATTGAAAAACAATAATGTACTAAAGTCGACAGACACAAAACAAAAATTCTGTCTAGCAGAATCTTATACTGGAAAGCAATCAAGGTAGATGAGCAATGTTCCTTTCATATTCTGGTGAGTAATGTCATATTTCATATCTTTTTCCCTCGCTAAGCCACGTAAACCATACACTCACAGTCATTTGTTTAGTCATCCAATTACTATGTTGCCCTTTTCTCCCTATATAACAAAGGTTACAGAACAGACCAATATTTTCTCTGCTGTTTTGGCTGTGCATCTGTCATAAAGCTATTTTTGGTCACTTCATAAAATCCAATTTTGCATACTGACAGAAGAACATCTAGACAATAAAAGAGCAAAACAAAAAAAAATAAATGCTATCATTTTTAGAATTTATGCTTTGCATAGAAAGAAATAGGAGAACATTTTGTTGCCCAGGGCAGCTTGAGTCCAGCTGATATTCCTTCTTCTTCTAGGCCAGGGTAGAGAATTAAAGTGTAACTATGAGCAAGATAAAAGAAATACTTATAAGATGCAATGGGGTTGATTTACTTAAGGCAAAGAGACTGTGCACTATGCAAGTGCAGCTTATCCAGAGCTTAGTAAATGAGCAGAAGCTCTACTGACTTCCATCACCCAATCATGTGCAAGCAAAAATGCTGTTTTTTTTCAAATATTCCTTGCATGTAATGGGGAATTCTTTGGAAAGTGAACCTTTACCTCATTTACTAAGCTCTGGGAGCAACCGCACTTGCAAAGGGCAACTGCGCTTTGCGAAGTGCACAGTTTATTTGCCTTAAGGGCCAGTTCACACCAGATGCAGTTTCGCGCAGTTCCGTGGGCTTTTTTCTGCACAAATGTATGCACAGTGTTTTCCATGTATTCCAATGGCTCTACTTCACACCATGCAGTCAGTTTCCGGTCAGTTTCTGCACCTGAAACTGACTGTAAACTGACTGCATTGGTGTGAACTAGAGCCATTGGAATACATGGAAAACGCTGTGCATGCATTTTTAGTGCAGAAAAAAAGCGCATGAATCTGCATCTGGTGTGAACTGGCCCTTAGTAAATTAACCACCCTTTGTCTCTTGCATTAACAAAGCAGCTTTTGTTTTTCTGATTCCCTCCCTTTATTTTGTTTTATTAGCTAAGAAGGAACATTTAGGAGATATAGGACTTCATAGGTGCTAAGCATTGAAACAACAATATGTAAAAAATATATACAAATTTCATTAAATGAACAACTTCATAAAAACAATACATACAATATAATCATAGCCATAGATATGAGCAAGGCATCCATAATAATGACAATGATTTACTGTAGTTACATTCATGTTCTCTACATGTCTCGCCATATGGCTTCTTCAGGAAAGAACGTGAACCCTTACGTTCTTTTCTGAAGAAGCCATACGGCGAAACATGTAGAAAACATGAATGTGACTACAGTAAATCATTGTCATTAATAGGATGCCTTGCACACATCTATGGCTATGATTATATTGTATGTATTGTTTTTATGACGTTGTTCATTTCATAAAATTGGTATATATTTTTTACATATTGTTGTCTCAATGCTTTGCACCTATAAAGTCCCATATCTCCTAAATGTTTCTTCTTATCTAAACGGGATGTTGGTGCCATATCTTATGTAAATTCTGATACTGATTTCTGACCACACAAGTTTTATTAGCTGTTGATTCTTCCAGTGTTCCTTTCTTTTTCAACTTCCTTTGCCAGGGTGACAACACTGTTCTACAGAAAAATTGGGCAGCACTGTGGAAGGGTAGTCTTAAGGCCGTACACACGATCTGACTTTTTGACAACAAACATGCAAACTAGCTGTTCTAAGGCAACATCCGACCATGTGTACGATACATCGGACAAACTTTTTCGGTTTTCATCAGACAAATGTTGGGTGTGCGAACAGATAAACTTGGCGTCAACAAAAGTCCAACGTTGGCAAGTCCAATTGTGTGTACGCAAAACCATCGGACTTTAGTACAAAGTACAAACACACATTCTTAGAACCAATGCAAAAGATCAGACAACAATACAGAAGTTGACCAAAGGGTGGCCGGAGAATTGAACGTCCTCTTTTGAAGTGTCGTCAGTACGTTGAAATGTCACTACATTCGCGTTTGTTGCCTAAAAACTGCTGCTGTGTGTATGCTTAACAAGTTTATGACCAACGCCCTTTGTACAGAAATCCACGGGAAAGTTTGTACAAAGTACGATCATGTGTATGAGGCTTTAGATGGACATGAAGTAATAAATGGACTTTAACCACTTCCTGCCCGCCCTATGGCGGATTGACGTCCGGGAAGTGGTTCTGTTATCCTGACTGGGCGTCATATGACGTCCAGCAGGATAACATGCCGCAGCGCGCCCCCGGGGGCGCGCATCGCGGCGATCGGTGGAGCGGTGTGTTAGTCTGACACAACGCTACACTGATCTTGGTAAAAAGCCTCCGGCGGAGGCTCTTTACCACGTGATCAGCCGTGTCCAATCACGGCTGATCACGCTGTCAATAGGAAGAGCCGTTGATCGGCTCTTCCTCACTCGCGTCTGACAGACGCGAGTAGAGGAGAGCCGATCGGCGGCTCTCCTGGCAGGGGGGGTCTGCGCTGATTGTTTATCAGCGCAGCCCCCCCGCAGATCACCACACTGGACCACCAGGGATCGCCACTAGGACCACCAGGGAAGGGGCAACATGTGGATGGCCAGGTATGTACCCCATGGCCATCCACATGTGCCTAGTGTGCCAAATCTGTGCCAATCAGTGCCCACAAATGGGCACTGATTGGCACTATTATGTTGCAGTGATGCCCAGCAATGCCACCCTTAGGGGCATCACTGCAAACAAGCAGGGTCACCAGTGCCACCCATCAGTGTCCATTCGTGCCACCTGTCAGTGCCCATCCATGCCCATCAGTGCCCATCTATCAGTGCCCATCCATGCCCGTCTGTGCCAACTATCAGTGCCACCCATAAGTAACCATCAATGACACCTACGAGTGCCCATCAATGCCAACTATGAGTGCCCATCAGTGCTGCCTATGAGTGCCCATCCATGCCACCTATGAGTGCCCATCAGTGCCGCATACCAGTGCCACCTATCAGTGCCCATCAGTGCCACCTATCAGTGCCCATCAGTGCCGCCTATCAGTGCCCATCATCAGTGCCCGTGGGTGCCACCTCATCAGTGCCAGCTCATTGGTGCCACCTCATCGGTGCCCATCAGTGCCGCCGTATCAGTGCCCGTCAGTGCAGCCATATCAGTGCCCATCATTGAAGAAGAAAACGTACTTATTTACAAAAAGTTTTAACAGAAACAAAGAAAAACTTGTTTTTTTTCAAAATTTTCAGTCTTTTTTTATTTGTTGCGTAAAAAATAAAAACCGCAGAGGTGATCAAATACCACCAAAAGAAAGCTCTATTTGTGGGAACAAAATGATAAAAAATTTGTTTGGGTGCAGTGTAGCATGACCACGCAATTGTCATTCAAATTGCGACAGCGCTGAAAGCTGAAAATTGGCCCGGGTGGGAAGGTGTCTAAGTGCCTGGTATTGAAGTGGTTAAAGAAGAACTTCACTCCCCAATATTTCTTTTTACCCCTCTTATCATAGCTGGGTTCTGCACAAAACATACTTTGCAAAAACATACTTAAATGCCTAGAGATCCAGTGGTGTCCTGTAGGGATCTGCTGCTCTGCCGCTACACACCCAGCCATCTCCTTCTGATGCCATCAGGAGCCAGCTGTCTATTCCAGGTTCTTGTAGCTGGTCCCTTGATGATGGACATGTGTCATGGTGTATCATCAGGAGGCTGGCAGGAAAAACCAAGAAGAGAGAGTCAGCCCCCCCCAATGATGCAGTGTGGCGCATGTGCAGTATGGTATCCCGTGGCCTTCTGAGATGCATGACGTGGGTGTCGAAAGTGGTTGTGGAAAACAAAAACATAATTCTCATCTAGAATGAAGGAAGTGTAAAAAAAAATAAGAAAATAAAAATGTGAATTGCCCCCCAAGAGCTTTTGACAAATGTCCAAGTATGCTCAGCATATTGTACTTTTTGGCACACTTACCTATTTTCTGTTCTATTATGTTCTCATATTTTCTATTCTATTTTGTTCTGTTTTAATTTATTCTTTTTTATTCTATTCTTTTATTTTCTATTCTATCCCTTTTTTTTCTATTCTATTTTTTTCTATTCTATTTTTTTCTATTTTATTCTTATCTATTCTATTATATTCTTTTCTATTCTATCCCTTTAATTTCTATTCAATTTTTTCTATTCTATTCTATTACTTTATTTTCTATTCTATTTTATTATCTTCGGAAATTCGAATTTGATTCGAAAACTTTTCAAATTCGAAAACTATTTGAATTAAAAAAAATATTCGAATTGAAAAAACTATTAGAAAAATATTCAAATAAGAAAACTATTTGAATTTGAATTCTAAAACTATTCGACTATGTCAGATTTGTTTAAATTTGTTACTATTGTATTGTGGAAATTGGGATACGTCCGAATTTCCAAATGACAAAGAATGTGTCTGAATTTAAATGCGGAACATATCCAACCCAGCTCTGATGTCACATTACTCCAAGTGACATAATGTTGAGGATCCTCTTGCACACTCTCCCTGTGACATACGGCTAGATTCATAGGGGCTCCGTGATGCTGGTCCAGTCCCAGGCACACTGGGGCACCAGGCATTAGGGAGAGGGGTCACATCAGGCAACCCCTTGCTTCCAGAGCATACCATCATCCCTGCCATTCACACTGAACTTCCCACCTGGCAGCTTAAGCACCAACACACTACCGGTTACTAATCGCAACAGCACATAGATCTTCTCTTGCAGCATTCTCCACTTCTAGACCTTGGTAGCACCCTTCCCCAGATGTAAGCCCTATTCTTTTGATACACCCATGCTTTCATGCACCTCTTTGAGAGACTTCAGACCAGTCATTTAGTAACTTAGGAACCTTTAGGCCTAATGTACACGGGACGCTGAGGCAACCTCTTCTGAATGACTTTTTTGACAGCTTGAAACCGGCGTTTAAAAATGCCTGTTTAGCTGTGTTTGCATGCCGTGTTTAGTAGCATTTAGCTTAGTTTAATTTAGCTAGTTTTAGTTTGCGTTTTGCCGTGTTCGCGTCTAGGAGCGTTTATTTAAGATAACATCATAAGACCCTCCCAAAGCACAAAAAACAGTATTATTTAACTATTTCAGCCATTCTGTGAGACCAGTGAGTAGCAACAGCTTAATTGTGGTGCTTTTACTATGGATCACATAATGAGCATATGTGAGGAAATTAAAAAAGCCAGATATGGGGGGGGGCAGGAGGCGGAGCCTAGCGGAGCAGACATGCATTGTTAGAGCTCCACACCGCTGAGGAGAGAAGAGAAGGACAAAGCGGAGCCTGCAGGCTCAAAAGGTATCCATTTGAACCTTTTTGCCCCAGGGAACAAACTGTGAAAGTTTGGGCAGGAAATATGGTACTGGGAGGAAACCGTGGCAGAAATAAAAATCACCTCACAAAGAGCTCACAGGCACTCACTGCAGCTGAAGCAGCTCCAGTCACCTCACAAGATACAGCATCAGGGCACTCTCACAGACAGAAAATGTCACAGCAAGACTCTCCATTTGAGTCAGATACAGAACAAATCCTCTCACAAACTTCTCCACAAGCCTCCTCAGTATCCCCAGTAATATTATTACAATTTGAAAAGATGCTTCATAAGGCTTTAAAACAAACCTCAGACCAAATAACAAAAAGCCTAACCAAAGAAATAAGAGAGCTGGGAAACCGCACCGCAGCCTTAGGAATAAAAATGGATGAAATTGAAATTACAACCCAAGAAAATATAACAGAATTGGAACAATTAAAAAAAGAGAATTTAATACTTCAAACTAAGCTCGAAGATTACGAAAATAGAGCCAGACGTTCAAACTTGCGCATAAGGGGAATACCTGAAACTGTGACAGACCTGCAATCTACTATTACTGCTCTATTACAAGAACTAAAGCCAGATATCCCTATTGAACGTTTAGAACTGGACAGAGTACACAGAGCTCTCACAGCCAAAAAGAAAGATGGACCCCCACGTGATATAATCACAAAATTTCATTATTACAGAACGAAAGAACAAATACTAATTGCTGCAAGAGAAAAAAAGGAACTTAATTTTCAAGGACACAATTATCAAATTTTTGCTGACCTATCCCAACTTACTATTACTAAAAGACGATCCATGAAACCCCAACTAGTGGAACTGCAACGCCACAACATTATGTATCAATGGGGCTTCCCCTTTTCAGTCAGATTTAACTACCAAGGTACAATTTACAGAAGCAGATCAGCAGATGAACTACAACAAACCCTTTTAAAATTAAATCTGACAGAACCCACAAGCAGCAACACTCCCACACGCAGAAGAATGGCGTCATCTTCACCTTCAGGCAGCACCCAGAAAATTTCAGAACAAAATGGGAATCATCATTCTCACAAAAGAGGCCGTTATGCCACATCATCCATGGACCAAGAAGATTCAATGGACTGACATCCTAATTCCTGATATCTCTTCATTTATTATACTAAGAGATGGTTCTCTATAAAAAACCTGTATTTATAACTGAATGTAACTGCATTCTGATAGTCACACACTGTGTGGGATCATGTTACATTCCAGTTATATTTCTTATTACTTCTGATTCATATAGCCTTAGAATATATAAGTGAAATAAGGAAATTCTTGTTCAGTTATATATTATCAGGTAATAACAATAGATTTATTACTTTTTAGGACAAATATGTTCAATAATCCAGAAGTAATGGAAGCTTTTTCTTTCTTTCTTTTCTTAAAACAAATATATTATTACCTAACTAGTTCCTAGAATTATGTTTTTGTTTATTCTAATCTGAAGCAATACAACCTCAATTTTATGGGTTAACATATCTAAACAGTTACATATGAATAAAAATGTAATTGTTTACTCTAAAAGGGTTAAAATCCCAAAATAATTCAAACTAAACTATGGCTTAACTCCAATGTAAAAATGCATATAAAAGCAAAGGAGAAGGCATTCAAAAAATACAAGGTTGAGGGATCATCCACAGCATTCAGAAATTATAAAGAATGCAATAAGAAATGTAAGGGTGCAATTAGGATGGCTAAGATAGAACATGAAAGACACATAGCGGAGGAGAGCAAAAAAAATCCCAAGAAATTCTTTAAGTATGTAAACAGTAAAAAAGGGAGGACAGACCATATTGGCCCCATAAAGAATGAGGAAGGACATCTGGTTACAAAGGATGGGGAGATGGCAGAGGTATTGAATTTATTCTTCTCCTCAGTCTTCACGAGTGAATCGGGGGGTTCAGTAACCAAAACTGCAGTGTTTATCCTCATGACACAACACAGGAAGCACCTACATGGTTAACAGAGGACGGAATTAAAATTAGACTTGAGAAACTTAACATTAATAAATCACCGGGACCAGATGGCTTGCATCCGAGGGTACTTAGGGAACTCAGTCAGGTGATTGCCAGACTGTTGTTCCTAATTTTTACAGACAGTCTATTGACTGGAATGGTACCAGCTGATTGGAGAAAAGCCAATGTAGCACCAATATTTAAAAAGGGACCAAAAAACATCCCTGGGAATTACAGACCAGTTAGCCTAACATCAATAGTATGTAAACTCTTGGAGGGGATGATAAGGGACTATATACAAAATTTTAGTAATAAGAATGATATCATTAGCAGTAATCAGCATGGATTCATGAAGAATCGTTCTTGCCAAACCAATCTATTAACCTTCTATGAGGAGGTGAGTTGCCATCTAGATAAAGGAAGGCCCGTAGACGTGGTGTATCTGGATTTTGCAAAAGCATTTGACACAGTTCCCCATAAACGTTTACTGTACAAAATAAGGTGCGTTGGCATGGACCATAGGGTGAGTACATGGATTGAAAACTGGCTACAAGGGCGTGTTCAGAGGGTGGTGATAAATGGGGAGTACTCATAATGGTCAGGGGTCGGTAGTGGGGTCCCCCAGGGTTCTGTGCTGGGACCAATCCTATTTAATTTGTTCATAAACGACCTGGAGGATGGGATAAACAGTTCCATCTCCGTATTTGCAGACGATACTAAGCTAAGCAGGGCAATAACTTCTCCGCAGGATGTGGAAATCTTGCAAAAAGACCTGAACAAATTAATGGGGTGGGCGACTACATGGCAAATGAGGTTCAATGTAGAAAAATGTAAAATAATGCATTTGGGTGTCAAAAATATGAATGCAATCTATACACTGGGGGGAGAACCTCTGGGGGAATCTAGGATGGAAAAGGACTTGGGGGTCCTAGTGGATGATAGGCTCAGCAATGGCATGCAATGCCAAGCTGCTGCTAATAAAGCAAACAGAATATTGGCATGCATTAAAAGGGGGATCAACTGCAGAGATAAAACGATAATTCTCCCGCTCTACAAGACTCTGGTCCGCCCGCACCTGGAGTATGCTGTCCAGTTCTGGGCACCAGTCCTCAGGAGGGACGTACTGGAAATGGAGCGAGTACAAAGAAGGGCAACAAAGCTAATAAAGGGTCTGGAGGATCTTAGTTATGAGGAAAGGTTGCGAGCACTGAACTTATTCTCTCTGGAGAAGAGACGCTTGAGAGGGGATATGATTTCAATTTACAAATACTGTACTGGTGACCCCACAATAGGGATAAAACTTTTTCGCAGAAGAGAGTTTAATAAGACTCGTGGCCACTCATTACAATTAGAAGAAAAGAGGTTTAACCTTAAACTACGTAGAGGGTTCTTTACTGTAAGAGCGGCAAGGATGTGGAATTCCCTTCCACAGGCGGTGGTCTCAGCGGGGAGCATTGATAGCTTCAAGAAACTATTAGATAATCACCTGAATGACCGCAATATACAGGGATATGTAATGTAATACTGACACATAATCACACACATAGGTTGGACTTGATGGACTTGTGTCTTTTTTCAACCTCACCTACTATGTAACTATGTAACTATGTAACTATCTTCATCAATACCAAAGTTATTAACAGTACCTTTCTAACTGAATTATTTAGCCTAGGGCAAAACTAACCATATACAACCACCCTGGAATAAATAATTTCAACAAAAACCATATTCTGCACTCCAATTAATGAATCATCATTTTGATGTCTTTTGACATAGCACTTCTCTCCTGTAAGCGGAAGATCCGTGTACCCCCATTAGCCCTCCTCATTCTCCCAACCATATTTTGTGGGAGTGTGACGAAGGCACTTATTCCCCTGAGAGAGATATTTATTCTCTTTCACAGGTAAATTGTGATTACTTGCAAAAAATAATTTATACAATGTATCATCTAATCTGATATGTTTTTTGTTTACTCTTTACTCCAGAATTCACTGGTTTCTTTTCTATCTATTCATCTCTTCAGTCCACACAGGTTGATCTGCGCAGTCAGCTCTGCATAACAAAAAGTAAGTCAAAACTATTTGATCTATTGCCATGGCACCACTGAATATACTTTCCCTGAATGTTCAGGGAATAAATGTCCCTCAAAAAAGGACCAAAGCCTTCCGTACTTTCCATAACAAGAAGGCTCACATAGTATGCCTCCAAGAAACACACTTCACCAAAGATTCTACTCCAAAATATAATTCTCCTTTTTATCAACAAATTTACATGGCTTCTGCCTGTACCAATCAAAGGGGAACTCTAATTGCATTTCACCGATCCACACCATTCACCTTAGCATCAGAAATTAAAGACCCAGAAGGTAGATACCTGATACTCATGGGTTATATAATGGATACAGCAATCACTGCGATTTCCTACTACGCTCCTAACAAACAACCTACACCGTTCCTCTCACATATATTACAAGTGATTAATACACACAAAATAGGAACAGTGATAATGTGTGGGGATTCGAACAAGGTCCTCCTCCCATTTCTAGATAAATCACCTTTTACACCATCCAAAATAACCTCTAGATTACCTTTTTCTCAACTTCTTTCCAAATACAATCTGGTAGATTCATGGAGAGAAAGTAACCCAATGAAAAAGAAATTCACTTATTTCTCGCACCCTCATCAAACCTTCACCAGAATAGATCATATTTTTCTAACAATAGGAATGATACCAGAAATTATTGCATCAGATATAATTCCGATTCCGTGGTCTGACCATAACGCAGTATACACTACTATAGCCTCAGCCATACCAAAAGCGCATTACCCAACGTGGTACTTACCGGACATAATGCTCAAACACCCACTACATCAGATGGCCATTGAACAAGCTTTAAAGGAATACATATCAATTAATAATACAACAGACATCTCCCCAATAACACTGTGGGAAGCTCATAAGCCTGTCTTGTGTGGTACAATACAAAGACAAATGGCACTATTTAAACGGGAACGCAAAAATCTAGCAAAAAAACTAGAACTCAATTTTAATGCAGCCTACATATCATTTCAAGATAATCCATCTCAGAGTACAAAATCTCATCTGGAAAAATCTAGATTGGAATACGATCTATTTCTCACTGAGTCAGTTGATAAATCCCTCAAACGCTCCAAACACAATTTCTACATGAATACAAACAAACCAGGTACATATTTGGCTCGGGCATTAAATTCAACTAACAAATCTTTCAAACCAATACGTTTGAAATTATCAAAAAATGTTTACACTTGTAATCCAGTTAAAATAGTCCATAAATTTCACTCACATCTCGCAACTTTATAAAAGACAAACAATGAATTTAATCCTACAGAAGCTGAATCCTTCTTCTCAAAAATAACCTTACCTGAGTTATCTCAGAATCAAAACGCAGTTTGGATGAGCCTATAACTATAGATGAAGTTGCTAACGCCATAAAAGACCTAAAACTTAACAAAAGACCAGGCCCAGACGGCTACTCGGCTTTATACTATAAAACATTCTCAGAAATACTCTCTCCCATTCTCACTGAAACTTTTAACAAACGCAATTGTTTGTATGATCCCAAAACCCCTTTCTGATGATACTTCCTGTGTGAATTATCGGCCTATCTCTCTGTTAAACCTCGATATTAAATTATTAGCAAAAATAATAGCAAAACGCCTCAATAGCATTATAGGAAAATTAATACATAGAGATTAGGGATGAGCTTCGAGTTCGAGTCGAACTCATGTTCTACTCGAACATTGGCTGTTCGCAAGTTCGCCGAACAGCGAACAATTTGGGGTGTTCGCGGCAAATTCGAATGCCGCGGAACACCCTTTAAAAGTCTATGGGAGAAATCAAAAGTGCTCATTTTAAAGGCTTATATGCAAGTTATTGTCATAAAAAGTGTTTGGGGACCTGGGTCCTGCCCCAGGGGACATGGATCAATGCAAAAAAAAGTTTTAAAAACGGACGTTTTTTCAGGAGCAGTGATTTTATTAATGCTTAAAGTCAAACAATAAAAGTGTAATATCCCTTTAAATTTTGTACCTGGGGGGTGTCTATAGTATGCCTGTAAAGGGGCGCATGTTTCCTGTGTTTAGAACAGTCTGACAGCAAAATGACATTTTGAAGAAAAAAACACATTTAAAACTACCCGCGGCTATTGCATTGCCGACAATACACATAGAAGTTCATTGATAAAAACGGCATGGGAATTCCCCACAGGGCAACCCCGAACCAAAAAAAAAAAAAAAAAATGATGTGGGGGTCCCCCTAAATTCCATACAAGGCCCTTCAGGTCTGGTATGGATATTAAGGGGAACCCCAGCCAAAATTTAAAAAAAAAATTGACGTGGGGTTCCCCCTAAATTCCATACCAGACCCTTCAGGTCTGGTATGGATTTTAAGGGGAACCCCGCGCCAAAAAAAAAAAAAAAACGGCGTGGGGTCCCCCCAAAAATCCATACCAGACCCTTATCCGAGCACGCAACCTGGCAGGCCGCAGGAAAAGAGGGGGGGACGAGAGTGCGGCCCCCCCCCTCCTGAACCGTACCAGGCCACATGCCCTCAACATTGGGAGGGTGCTTTGGGGTAGCCCCCCAAAACACCTTGTCCCCATGTTGATGAAGACAAGGGCCTCATCCCCACAACCCTGGCCGGTGGTTGTGGGGGTCTGCAGGCGGGGGGCTTATCGGAATCTGGAAGCCCCCTTTAACAAGGGGACCCCCAGATCCCGGCCCCCCCCTGTGTGAAATGGTAAGGGGGTACTTACCCCTACCATTTCACAAAAAAACTGTCAAAAATGTTAAAAATGACAAGAGACAGTTTTTGACAATTCCTTTATTTAAATACTTCTTCTTTCTTCTATCTTCCTTCATCTTCTGGTTCTTCTGGCCCTTCTGGTTCTTCCTCCGGCGTTCTCGTCCAGCATCTCCTCCGCGGCGTCTTCTATCTTCTTTTCCTCGGGCCGCTCCGCACCCATGGCATGAGGGGGGAGGCTCCCGCTCTTCTCTTCATCTCCTTTAACTTCTTCTTCTTCTTCATCTCTTCTTCCTTCTTCTCTTCTTCATTTATTCTCCGGGCCGCTCCGCAGCCATGCTGGCATGGTGGGAGGCTCCCACTGTGTGACGGCGTCTCTTCGTCTGACGGTTCTTAAATAACGGGGGCGGGGCCATCCAGTGACCCCGCCCCCCTCTGACGCACGGTGACTTGACGGGACTTCCCTGTGACGTCACGGGGAATGCCACAGGGAAGTCCCGTCATGTCCCGTGCGTCAGAGGGGGGCGGGGTAACCGGGTGGCCCCGCCCCCCGTTATTTAAGAACCGTCAGACGAGGAGACGCCGTCACACAGCGGGAGCCTCCCACCATGCCAGCATGGCTGCGGAGCGCCCCGGAGAAGAAATGAAGAAGAGAAGAAGGAAGAAGAGAAGAAGAAGAAGAAGAAGAAGATGAAGAAGAGAAGAAGATGAAGAGAAGAGCGGGAGCCTCCCCCCCCATGCCATGGGTGCGGAGCGGCCCGAGGAGAAGAAGATAGAAGACGCCACGGAGGAGATGCTGGACGAGAACGCCGGAGGAAGAACCAAAAGAGCCAGAAGAACCAGAAGAAGATGAAGGAAGAAAGAAGAAGCATTTAAATAAAGGAATTGTCAAAAACTGTCTCTTGTCATTTTTAACATTTTTGACAGTTTTTTAGTGAAATGGTAGGGGTAAGTACCCCCTTACCATTTCACACAGGGGGGGGGGCGGGATCTGGGGGTCCCCTTGTTAAAGGGGGCTTCCAGATTCCGATAAGCCCCCCGCCCGCAGACCCCCACAACCACCGGCCAGGGTTGTGGGGATGAGGCCCTTGTCTTCATCAACATGGGGACAAGGTGTTTTGGGGGGCTACCCCAAAGCACCCTCCCAATGTTGAGGGCATGTGGCCTGGTACGGTTCAGGAGGAGGGGGGGGGCCGCACTCTCGTCCCCCCTTCTTTTCCTGCGGCCTGCCAGGTTGCGTGCTCGGATAAGGGTCTGGTATGGATTTTTGGGGGGACCCCACGCCGTTTTTTTTTTTTTTTTTTGGAGCGGGGTTCCCCTTAAAATCCATACCAGACCTGAAGGGTCTGGTATGGAATTTAGGGGGAACCCCGCGTCAATTTTTTTTTAAATTTTGGCTGGGGTTCCCCTTAATATCCATACCAGACCTGAAGGGCCTTGTATGGAATTTAGGGGGACTCCCACATCATTTTTTTTTTTAAATTTTGGTTCGGGGTTGCCCTGTGGGGAATTCCCATGCCGTTTTTATCAATGAACTTCTATGTGTATTGTCGGCAATGCAATAGCCGCGGTAGTTTTAAATGTGTTTTTTCCTTCAAAATGTCATTTTGCTGTCAGACTGTTCTAAACACGGGAAACATGCGCCCCTTTACAGGCATACTATAGACACCCCCCAGGTATGAAATTTAAAGGGATATTACACTTTTATTGTTTGACTTTAAGCATTATTAAAATCACTGCTCCTGAAAAAACGTCCGTTTTTAAAACTTTTTTTTGCATTGATTCATGTCCCCTGGGGCAGGACCCAGGTCCCCAAACACTTTTAATGACAATAACTTGCATATTAGCCTTTAAAATTAGCACTTTTGATTATTCATGTTCGTGTCCCATAGACTTTAATGGTGTTCGCGTGTTCGAACGAATTTTTTTCCTGTTCGCATGTTCTGGTGCAAACCGAACAGGGGGGTGTTCGGCTCATCTCTGATAGAGATCAAGTAGGCTTCATGCCAAATAGACAGGCAGGCGATAATATACGCAGGGCAGTGTTATTGGCACATATTGCTAAAAAACGGAAAATCCCTTTATGTTTTCTATCTCTCGATATTAAGAGGGCATTTGACACAGTATCCTGGCAATATATGCAATATTCATTACAAAAATGGGGTTTTGGACCCCACTTTTTAACATGGATCAAGGCATTATATAATAAACCCAAAGCCTATATAAAATATGCTGGATACAAATCTGAAGCCTTTAATATCGAAAGAGGTACCCGACAGGGTTGCCCATTATCTCCCTTATTATTTGCCCTTATACTCGAACCCATGGCCCAATATATCAGAACAAACCAAACTATAACTGGCATTGAAGTAGGAGGTATTACACACAAATTATGTATATTTGCAGACGATATATTACTTTTTCTATCATCACCACAGGTCTCTGGTCCTAACTTAATACCAGCTCTTGATGGATTTGCAGCCCTATCCGGCCTTATGATTAATCCTAAGAAATGCCTAGTGCTTAATATTTCACTCACAAACATGGAATTGATCCCGGCTAGGGCTGCACTCCCATTCACATGGGCAGAAAAATCAATCCCATATCTTGGAATTCATTTAACAGCATCTCATTCTGACTTATTCTCAACCAATTATCCTCCTGTATTAAGACAGATCACAAATCTAATAAAACAATGGTCGCAACTTCCTTTATCCTGGATAGGGAAGATTAATGCAATCAAAATGACTATTCTACCCAAATTGCTTTATCTATTCAGAGTCCTCCCTATTCCAATTCCTTCCTATTTTTTGAGAATAGTACAAAAAAGAGCAACTTCGTTTATATGGGGCTCTTCTAAACCACGTATACCTATACACATTCCATTTCCCAAAAATAAAGGAGGCCTGGGATACCCTATTTTACTAACTACTACAGAGCAGCACATTTGGCCAGTCTGTCCAAATACCATGCAAAACAGAAAATCCCATTATGGGTATTTATAGAGGCTTCAGAAAATGACCCTCTATTAATATCAAATTTATTATGGCTTGATCCTAAAGACCGCTTTAAAATTCATAATCCCATAACTAAACACTTCTTATCTCTCTGGGATAAACTAAAAACCAAATATCAGTTACAATCTCCACACAATCCTCTCCTTTCTTTTATCAGAAATCCGGCCTTTTATCTGGCATGGATCTACCCAAATTCTTTTAAAGCTTGGACAACATCAGGCATTCAGACACTAAATGACTTCATAGCATCTAAATCATTCCTTTCATTCCCATCGCTTAGAGAAAAATATGATCTACCAAACTCTGAGATATTTAGATATCTCCAAATCAAAAATTTCTATACACCATTCCTAAAGGGGGATACACCATTATCCCAATTATCCATTTTTGAATCAATCTGTACAAAAGATCCATTTGCTAAAGGTACAATTTCATCACTTCATAATCAATTATATGGAGTAGCAAATCTTAATAGACCCTCTTACGTTCAGAGGTGGGAGGAGGACCTGGGACGAACTTTAGAAGACACGGACTGGTCTAACATATGGCTCACATCTAAGTCATCTTCACCCAACATCTTAGCACTGGAGACAAATTATAAAGTCCTAACTCGCTGGTACCTTGTACCCGCTAGAGTGGCAAAATATTCACCTAATACCTCAACTCTTTGTTTTCGAGGATGCCCAGAAATAGGCACATATTTACACATATGGTGGACGTGCCCAGTAATCCAAACCTTCTGGAAGGAAGTCTTCGTGATTGCATCTAAAATATTTAAAAAAATAATACAACCAGATCCATATTTAACTTTACTTAATCTAAAACCTGAATGGTTAACACTCTCTCAATTCAAACTTATGATCCAACTAATAACGGCTGCAAAACAAACAGTGGCCAAGGCATGGAAATCTCCTACATTGGTACTAGCAGAAACAATTCACAGAATGAATAATACAATGTCCCATGCTAAGATGGTAGCCATAGATCAAAATCAAATTCCAAAATTTGAAAAACTTTGGCATCCTTGGATAAAACAACAGTTCCTGCCAAACTTCAATGACTCTGTCCTGTTGCCATGGTAACAGATTAAATGACTTACAGAGACACCCATTCTAAGGCTTCAAAGAGAACTAAAAAGAATAATAAACTGACGAGCGGGACAACCTTGTGGACCATACCTCTACCTTTCAACCCTTTTTCTTCTTTCTCTTTCCTTTTCTCCACCTTACGATTAAAGCTCATTAACAGAATTTATTTGACCTATATACACTCTACTTGTAAACAATATGTATAGTAGGTATAAATCATTTAAATACCTACAAAAGTAACTAAGGAAATGATATATATCTTTAATTTAGGTTTACGTGAACCCAATGTTTAATATTTGAAATTTCATGATATTTACCTATATAAACCCTACTGTAAAACAATGAGCTTACTTTATAGATCCTTGTAAACTTACTTTATGTATCTTTATAACATTGTATACTCAATAAACTTCTTTTGACAAGGAAAAAAGCCAGATATTAAATTCCATGCAACTATGTTTGATCAAGTCAGGGGTCAAGCTCAATGGTGGGGTCATCTGGTTCAAATCTAACAACATATAGGTCAAATTCCAATTCTACTTTGGCTAACAGCAATGCTAGTGGTGTATTGGATTGGATCATGGGTTCATTAGGGGTAAATAAATGATCTATGAAGCATTGCAAGCAATTACAAGTTTTAATTTTTTTATTTTTTTTTGTGGTTTTTCATCATTTGCTATCATTTTTAAGTTTGTCATGTAAAAAAACAGGGCACCCTTAAAAACGTTTCTAAACAAAAACGCGGCTAGCCAAGTTTAGACGCGTTTGGTGTCAGAAACGTCGGAAACTTCGCCATCTGAACTCATTTTTTTGCCTTAGAAGAAAAGCCTCTAAACGCAACTGCCTAAAAACACCATTAACCACTTGAGATCCACGGCTACAGCGCGAACACGTGATCAGCTGTCAGCCAGTCGGTAATCGGCTATTTTTTCTCCTCGCGCTGACAGCGTGAGGAGGAAAAAAAAGACAATCACCGGCGGCCGTGAGAGGGACATCAGTCCCTCTCACGGCAAGCTGCTGCATATCCTCAGTGCCCACCTGTGCCCCCTGCAGTGCTGCCTACCAGTGCCTACCAGCGCCACCCATCAGTGCCCACAGTGCCACCCATCAGTGCCCGCAGTGCCACCCATCAGTGCCCACAATCAGTGCCTCAACAACAGTGCTGCACATTATTGCCACCTATCAGTGCCCATCAGTGTCACCTACCAATGCCCATAAGTGCCCATCAATACCGCCCATAAGTGCCCATCAGTGCCCATCAGTGCCGCCCATCAGTGCCGCCCATCAGTGCCGCCTATCAGTGGTACCTATCAGTGCCCATCATTGCCACCCATCCGTGCCACCCATCCATGCCACCCATCAGGGCCCATCAGTGGCCATCAGTGCCGCCTTATCTGTGCCCATCAGTACCGCCTTATCTGTCCCCATCATTGCCGCCTTATCTGTGCCTATCAGTGCCGCCTTAACTGTGCCTATCAGTGCTGCCTTAACTGTGCCTATCTGTGCCCATCAGTGCAGCCTATCAGTGCCCACCAGTACCGCCTCATCAGTGCATATCAATGAAGGAGAAACATTACCTGTTTGCAAAATTTTACAACAAACTATGAAACATGATTTTTTTCCCCAAAATTTTCCATCTTTTTTTGTTTGTTTAGCAAAAAATAAAAATCCCAGCTGTGATTAAATACCACCGACAGAAAGCTCTATTTGTGGGAAAAAAAATGATAAAAATTTCATTTGGGTACAGTGTTGTATGACCGCGCAATTGTCATTCAAAGTGCGTCAGCGCTGAAAGCTGAAAATTGGTCTGGGCAGGAGGGGGGTTTAAGTGTCCAGTAAGCAAGTGGTTAAACAAACCTGTGTACATGTACACATAAGATAACATTAGATGAATTCAGGGGCAGGTGAAAAAAGCATCCAACTGCCTCTGACCGTCCGTTTACCAGAAGCAGTGTACATGAGGCCTAATGCCACGTACACACGGTCGGACTTTTCAGCTACAAAAGTCCGACAGCCCGTCCGACAGACTTTCGACAGACTTTCGACAGACTTTTGGTGGACGTTCAACAGACTTTCTAACGACTGGAATTGCCTACACACGATCAAACCAAAGTCCGACGGATTCGTACGTGATGACGTACACTGGACTAAAATAAGGAAGTTGATAGCCAGTAGCCAATAGCTGCCCTAGCGTGGGTTTTTGTCTGTCGGACTAGCATACAGACGAGCAGATTTCTGGGTCCGGCGGAGATATGACGTAAAGATTTGAAGCATGTTCCAAATCTGAAGTCCGTCAGATTTGCGACTGGAAAAGTCCGCTGAAGGTCCGGTGAAGCCCACACACGATCGGATTGTCTGCCGGATTTGGTCTGTTGGCGTCCATCGGACAAGTCCATTCGAAAAAAGTCTGACCGTGTGTACGCGGCATAACTGAAGCTTCTTGCAAATACAGGGTTGACCGATTACAATCTTCCATAGTTCATAGCAGTTCCAGTTCATCCTAACTAACTCAGGCTAATTCTGCCTAATTTAGGCTGCCCATGTCATACCTCTTAGCCCCTTGGTGCCGCCCCCTCCCGGCCTTTTAAGGGGTTTCAGATGGCGGGGCAGAGTTTATGATCAAGTGACTGCTGTGATTGGCTGTCACGGCAGTCACATGATCGGAAAGCTCCCAATCACAAGAAACAATCGGAAGCTTTCCGTTAGCCGTCGGTAACTGTGACGGGAGCGCGCTCTCGGCACAGCTGTGTCTGCAAATTGGTATGCAAATATGCAGCGTCCCTGCACCAAGGTCCACCCGCTGGAAGGCAGCATATTAGTGTAACGTCGGTGCCTAGGGGTCAAGCAAGAAAGAGTCCTCTAACAAAGTCCATGTCCTTGGTTCAGAACCACAACTGGGTACCCTAAAAGGGTGGCCACATGTTCCTGTAAGAGCTACATCTTGCAGCAGGGCTTCCTGTTAGTTTCCATGTGGAATAGCCTCTCTCTAAGGCTCTATTCACACTGATGCGTTTTTTGATGCATTTTGCATTTTGCAGAAATGCATGGGAATTTTTTAACACGGGTTCCTATGGAACATGTTCACATCAATGCATTTTTGTGCCTCTGCGTTTTTGGAAAGGGTCGGGGACTCTTTTTCCCGCAAAATGCAGCGTTTTGCTTGTAATAGATTTCAATAGATAATACATTTTTGGACCAGAATCAAAAACACAAGTACCACGTTTTTACCGCAATTTGCATTTTTTTTTAATTTCTTTTTTTTTACACTGTATATAGCTGGTTGCTAAGAAGGGGGCCGGGAAGCCGGCCGCCGCGTCCTTAACAACCTATGAGTCATCAGCTGTCAGCTGATTTCCCGCTCAATGTAAAAAAAAAAAAAAATGCTGGCTAAAAAAAAAATCATGAAAAAAAACAGTGTGGGGTCCCCCCCCCAGGTCCATACCAGGCCCTTGGGTCTAGTATTCGGAGGGGACCCCCATGCCGAAATTTTTTTAAACATGGTGTGGGGGTCCCCCCAAAATCCCTACTTGACCCTTATCCGAGCACGCAGCCCGGCAGGTCAGGAAAGGAAAGAGACGAGCGAGCGCCCCCCCTCCTGAACCATACCAGGCTGCATGCCCTCAACATGGGGGATGGGTGCTTTGGGGCAGGGGGGGGCTCTGGGCCCCCCCACCCCAAAGCACCTTGCCCCCATGTTGATGGGGACAAGAGCCTCTTCCCAACAACCCTTGCCCGGTGGTTGTAGGAGTCTGCGGGCGGGGGGCTTATCAGAATCTGGAAGCCCCCTTTAACAAGCCCCCCCCATGTGAATGAGTATAGGGTACATTGTACCCCTACCCATTCACCTGTAAAAAAAGTAGTGTAGTGTTAAAAAAAACAGTAGACAGTTTTTGACAAGTCTTTTATTACAAATCTTCTTCTCCCGCATCTTCATCCTCCGCTCTTCTCCTTCTCCCTCTGCATCTTCTTCCGCTCTTCTTCTGTCTTCTTTGTCCGGTGTTCTTCTTTCTCCGCTCCCACCGACGACCTTCCTCCTATGCTGCGGCCCGATGATCTGTCGGCGCCGATGTCCTGCATTTCTTAAATAACGATGGGGGCGTGGCAATCGGATTACATCATCAGAATGCCACGCCCCCTGGTGACGTCACAGAACCTTCATGCCCCGGGCTGTAACGTCATAAGAGGGCGGGGTCACCGGATGACATCACCCAGTGACCCCGCCCCATGCCTGAATTTTTTAACACTACACTACTTTTTTCCCCAGGTGAATGGGTAGGGGTATGATGTACCCCATACTCATTCACATAGGGTGGGGGGCCGGGATCTGGGGCCCCCCTTGTTAAAAGGGGCTTCTAGATTCCAATAAGCCCCCGCCCGCAAACCCCGACAACCACCGGACAAGGGTTGTCGGGAAGAGGCCCTTGTCCCCATCATCATGGGGGCAAGGTGCTTTGGGGTGGGGGGCGCATGTTGAGGGCATGTGGCCTGGTATGGTTCAGGAGGGGGGGGCTCACTCGTCCCCTCCCTTTCCTGACCTGCCGGGCTGCGTGCTCGGATAGGGGGTCTGGTATGGATTTTGGGGGGACCCCACACAATTTTTTTTTACATTTTGGCATGGGGGTCCCCTCTGAATCCATACTAGACCCAAGGGCCTGGTATGGTCTTGGGGGGGACCCCACGCTGTTTTTTTTCTCGATTTTTTTTTTTAGCCAGCATTTTTTTTTCACATTGAGCGGGAAGTCAGCTGATGACTGTTGTTAAGGACGTGGTGGCCCCCTCCTTAGCAACTGGCTATATACAGTGTAAAAAAAAGAAAAAAAAAAACGCAAATTGCAGAAAAATCTCAGTAAAATCGCGGTAAAAACACTGGTCCAAAAAGCACTGCAGAAACACTCAAAAGCAACATGCATAGATGTGAATTGGGCCTAAGACTCCATTCACACTAGCGCGTTTTTTTATGCATTTTGCATTTTGCAGAAATGCATGGGAATTTTTTAACATGGGTTCCTATGGAACATGTTCACATCAATGCCTTTTTGTACCTCTGCATTTTTGGAAAGGGTCAGGGAATTTTTTTTCATGCAAAATGCAGCGTTTTGCATGTAATAGAATTCAATGGACCAGCATCAAAAACGCAAGGGCAGCATTTTTACAGCGTTTTTGCAGCATTTTTACAGCGTTTTTCATGCGTTTTGCTTTTTTGGCATTTTTTTTTAACTGTATACAGTAAAAAAAAAATGAAAAAAAAACGCAAAACGCGGCAAAAACGCCGCAAAAACACTGTAAAAACGCTACAAAAACGCTGCTCAAAAACGTGGCAAGCATCACAAAAAAAACCTCCAAAAACGCTCAAAAGCAACATGTATAGATGTGAATCGAGCCTTAGGCCTGGTTCACACCTATGCAGTTTGCATATTCCAGGTGAATTTTGCATTTTTCGATACGCGTTTTTGATCCATTGAAGTCTATGGAACCAAAAACCAGAAAAAAAGTACCTGGCCCTTTCCATAAACTGCAAAGATGTGAACGTGACCCATAGAAAACCATGTTAAATGGACTGTGGCGTATTTCTGCTAAACTGAAAATGCACTAAAAAATACATAGGTGTGAACCAGGCCTAAAAGGTTACCTCCCCTTGTATTTATGGTCCACAGAGGTAAGACCATGAACACCTGGGAATTAGCAACATTAACCCCTTCCTACCTCCTTGGGCAGCCTGGTACACAGAAATTACTTAGGCTTGATTCACATCTATGCATGTTGCTTTTGAGCGTTTCTGCAGTGTTTTTTGCGATGCTTGCCACGTTTTTGAGCAGCGTTTTGCAGCATTTTTGCGGTGTTTTTGCAGCATTTTGCATTTTTTTTTTTTTTTACAGTTTTTTGTTCTAAAAAAAAAAAAAAACGCCAAAAACGCAAAACGCGTCAAAAGTGCATGAAAGAAAGTCCCTGACCCTTTCCAAAAACGCAGAGGTACAAAAAGGCATTGATGTGAACATGTTCCATAGGAACCCATGTTAAAAAATTCCCATGCATTTCTGCAAAATGCAAAATGCATCAAAAAACACGCTGGTGTGAATGGAGCCTTAGGCTCCATTCACATCTATGCATGTTGCTTTTGAGCGTTTCTGCAGTGCTTTTTGCGTTGCTTCCCGCGTTTTCGAACATGCGTTTTTGCCATGTTTTTGCTGCGTTTTTGCCGCATTTTGCATTTAGCGTTTTTTTTTTTTTACAGTGTTTTTTTAAATACTGTATACAGTGTAAAAAAAAAATAAAGAAAAAAACCCGCAAAACGCGGCAAAAACTTGGTAAAAACGCGGTAAAAACAAGGTATGCAAAAACGCTGCACTTGCGTTTTGGATGTGGATCCGTTGAATTCTTTTACATGCAAAACGCTGCATTTTGCATGAAAAAAAGCTCCTGACTCTTTCCAAAAACGCAGAGGCACAAAAATGCATTGATGTGAACATGCTCCATAGGAACCCATGTTAAAAAATTCTCATGCATTTCTGCAAAATGCAAAATGCATCAAAAAACGCATTAGTGTGAATAGAGCCTAACACAGACTTTACTACAATACCGTGCAATACATTAACATAACATAATGAACAAATATGCAATATATTGCAGTATACAGTGCTTAGATGTCTTGTCTGACTTTGTTTTTTTTTCAAGATAAGAGCATTTTTCAGCAAATTCAGAAAATACCTGTTGATCATGCCAGAAATGGAGTATACTTGTGACTTCCTGACTTCCTTATTTCTTCCTATCTATCTTTTGCAATCTATCAATTACCCTGCCGCCCATATAATAGAGATGAAGAAACACAAACATGTTTGCAGTCCCTCCATACAGTAGATACAGTGGAGGAGTGACATGGCCGTTCAGGGACAGGAACTGTGTTATTGTCAGGAAACCTGAGTTTGTGTTCCTGCCTGAAGAACTGCATACATTGAATTTATTTTTGGTGCCCACTTCAGGTCCGCCCTATGGCAGTTTTACTGCTACAGGGCGACACATGTGTGTCAGATCATGTTTAGATACGTGATCTGACACTCCAAGTAGGGAGCGTGCATGTGCGCCACCTGGCGGCTCGCTTTCGTTGTGGGGAAGCTAATCGGCGGGTGCACGGTACTCTGGCACCTGGCGAGAGAGACAGAAATGGCGATTTGCCTATATAAACAAGGTAGATCGCCCTTCTTACAGGAGGGAAGGGATGGAATTTGTGTCCCTGCAAAGCAGGGAATAAAGTCCATCTCTCCCCTAGTAAAAACACCACACACAGTACAGTAAAACACCAGCTAGGCACACAGTTAACCCTTTGATGACCCCTGATGTTAACTCCTTCCCAGACAGTGTCCTTAGTACAGTGACAGTGCATATTTTTTAGTACTAATTACTGTATTAGTGTCACTGGTCCTCAAGAAGGTTTCAAACTGTCAGTTAGTGTCAGAATGTCCTTCGCAATATTGCTGATCGCTGCCATTACTAGTAAAAAAATAAAAATACAAATAAAAATAATTAAAAATATCCCATAGTTTGTAGATGCTATAACTTCTGCACAAACCAAACAATATACGCTGATTGGGATTTTTTACCAAAAATATGTTGTAAAATACATATTGGCCTAAATTTATGAAGAAATTCGATTTTTTCATTTTTTTTTTATTGGATATGTCTTATAGCAGAAAGTAAAAAAAATATTGTTGTTTTTTTTTCCAAAATTGGCTGCCTTTTTTGTTGTTGATCAAATACCACCAAAAGAAAGCTCTATTTGTGGAAAAAAAAGACATACATTTTATTTTGGTACAGCGTTGCATGACCGTGCAATTTTCAGTTAAAGTAGCACAGCGTCTTATCGCAAAAAAAATGCCCTGGTCATGAAGGGGGGGGGGGGGGGTACATCTTCTGGACCGGAAGTGCAAGGGAGAGCCCTCTCATCAGTTCGGCCTCTACCAGGTACATGACAGTTATTTGCAGGATTACAAGGTAAAAAATAAAGCAATAGAAGCTTGAAAAAAGAAAAGTTTTGCAGCTACCACACTAAGAACCAGTAAGCTGCAATATATTTCACTTTTGGTTTTGGGTTTAGAATATGCACTTTAAACTGAAAAATCAGTTGGGCTTTGAAGGGTCAGTAAACTCAAAAGTGCACGGTCCTGAAAGAGTCCGGTCAGTAGCTTCGTGTACAGACTTGCATCTAAGGTTATAAATCTTGTTTTTTTTCTAGCTAATTTTAGACAGGGTCAGGCATAGCTTCAACTTGTATCTATGTATTAACTGATCATTCTTACAGTTTTCATTGATGGTGACCTCTACTTTATATTATATATATATATATATATATATATATATATATATATATATATATATATATATATAATATATATATATATTATATACTTTTTATATGCTACTATATATTTTTATATTTTTTTTATATTTTTTATTTTTTATATATTTTTTATATATATATTTACATATTTTATATTTTTATATTTTTTATAATACTATATTATATGCTACGTTAGAACTGTGCAGGTTTGTGACGGGTTTTCGTTTAACAAGGGTTCCGGTGCTGTTTACATAATTTAAAGTGAATTATGACACAATCTAAACAGTAGGGGTTAACGCTCACAGAGACAGGATGTTGCTTTTTTTTTTTCTTCTTTTTTTTTTTTAATACCGCAATGACTAATTCTTAAACATATCTTCTAAAGGTTACCTGATATAGGAAAGCAATTATGCGAATGAAATGAGAAAGAGAAAAAAAAAATATTTGAAAGCTGATTCATTCTGAAACATGGTTCAACTGAATCTCCAGTCTGCCTTTATATCTTACCCTTGAGGAATTATTGTGGAAATATTCTGAAATCGGATTTTAAATTCAATTGTAAAAATCAAAAAGAGATTTTTTTTTTTAATCCTTATCCTTCAAAATTTAGATTTTTTACCGATAAGGCCTGTTTTAGTTTGGTACAGTGCCTTGAAAAAGTATTCATACCCCTTGAAATTTTCCACATTTTGTCATGTTACAACCAAAAACGTAAATGTATTTTATTGGGATTTTATGTGATAGACCAACACAAAGTGGCACATAATTGTGAAGTGGAAGGAAAATGATAAATGGTTTTCAAATTTGTTTTACAAATAAATATGTGAAAAGTGTTGGGTGCATTTGTATTCAGCCCCCCTGAGTCAATACCTTTTAGAACCACCTTTCACTGCAATTACAGCTGCAAGTCGTTTTGGGGATGTCTTTACCAGCTTTGCACATCTAGAGAGTGACATTTTTCCATTCTTCTTCGCAAAATCGCTCAAGCTCTGTCAGATTGTCTGTGAACAGCAATTTTCAAATCTTGCTACAGATTCTCAATTGGATTTAGGTCTGAACTGTGACTGGGCCATTCTTTTTTTTACTTGGGAAAAAAAAACTTTATTGATAGAAAACACATTTTACAAGCATTCAAGTACATATATTCATAGAATGTCACGTACATTTTATGACTGCGATTTTAAGTTTACAAAAGTGTTGCATGGTGTGCATGCTTATATTTGCATGTGCAATATCCCAAATGATACATTATTCCAACCTGTGAACATTATAACCCACGACTGTGGGTGAGCACTACACCGGGTATGTTACATCTACACACATGTTTCCCCATCCTCCAGCCATATGTCCCAGATCTTAGAAAATTTTTGTGATGCTCCTCTGTGTGTATAAATTAGTTTCTTAAATGGTAGGGTATCATTTACTGCTTTTTTCCATATCTGTATCGTGGGGGGTACACTCTGCATCCATCTCTGGGATATTACCTTACGCGCTAAAAATAATGTTTCAAAAATGAATATAGTGTGATACTTATCCACCTCTACATCTGGCAGGAGCCCCAATATACATAACTTAGGGTCCAGCACCACAGGGGATCACATGTTATCATGGAGGAAGCGGACAACCTGTGCCCAATATGCCTGAATATAAGGGCAGCTCCATATAAGATAGTAAAACGAGCCTGCGTTAACCCTGCACAAGCGACACGCTGGGTCCGGTGTATGATGAAACTTCGCCAGTCTCATCGGTGTCAGATAGGCTTTATGAACTATATATGTTTGTGTCAGTCTATCGGACATCTTGGGAGATACTGTCTTGGTTCCCTCTAGAATCTCGTTCCAGTCAGTGTCATCTATGGGCCCCATGTCCTGTTCCCACTCCGTCTTAGCTTTGTGTGACACAGCTGCTACTCCTCGTTGCCTAATTGCATAGTACAGATGTGATATCAGCTTAGAGGGGTCACTTCCCAAAACTATGCCCAGCACAGCGGGGGGCTCCAACTCTAGATCCAGAATCGATAACTGAGTTCTAAGAGCGTGCCGGAGCTGCAAGTATTTAAATGTTAGTTGGTGTGGGAGGGAGAACTCCTCTTTAAGGGTCGGAAACTGTTTAAGCGTGACTGGGCCATTCTAACACATGAATATTCTTTGATCTAAACCATTCTATTGTCGCTCTGGCTGTATGTTTAGGGTCGTTGTCCTGCTAGAAGGTGAACCTCCACCCCAGTCTCAAGTCTTTTGCAGACTCTAACAGGTTTTCTTCTAAGATTGCCCTGTATTTGGCTCCATCCATCTTCCCATCCACTCTGATCAGCTTCCCTGTCCCTGCTGAAGAAAATCATCCCCACAAGATAATGCTGCCACCACCATGTTTCATGTTGGGGATGGTGTGTTCAGGGTGATAAGCAGCGTTGGTTTTCCGCCACACATAGCATTTTGCTTTTAGGCCAAAAGGTAAAAAAATGTTTTAACATGTTTGCTGTGTCCCCCACATGGCTTCCCGCAAACTGCAAATGGGACTTCTTATGGCTTTCTTTCAACCATGGCTTTCTTCTTGCCACTCTTCCATATAGGCCAAATTTGTGGAGTGCACGACTAATAATTGTCCTGTGGACAGATTCTCCTCCTGAGCTGTGGATCTCTGCAGCTCCTCCAGAGTTACCATGGGCCTCTTGGCGGCTTCTCTGATTAATGCTTTCCTTGCCCGGCCTTTCAGTTTAGGTGGACGGCCATGTCTTGGTAGGTTTGCAGTTGTGCCGTACTCTTTCCATTTTCGGATGATGGATTGAACAGTACTTCATGAGATGTACAAAGCTTGGGATATTTTTTCATAACCTAACCCTGCTTTAAACTTCTCCACAACTTTATCCCTGACCTGTCTGGTGTGTTCCTTGGCCTTCATGATGCTGTTTGTTCACTAAGGTTCTCTAACAAACCTCTGAGGGCTTCACAGAACAGCTTTATACTGAGATTAAATTATACACAGGTGGACTCTGTTTACTAATTAGGTGACTTCTGAAGGCAATTGGTTCCACTAGATTATAATTAGGGGTATCAGAGTAAAGGAGCTGAATACAAATGCACATTACACTTTTCAGATATTTATTTATTTTTTTAATTTGAAAACCATTTATCATTTTTCTTCCACTTCACAATTATGTACCACTTTGTGTTGGTCTATCACATAAAATCCCAATAAAATACATGAATGTTTTTGGTTGTAACATAACAAAATGTGGAAAATTTCAAGGGGTTTGAGTACTTTTTCAAGGCACTGTATATTGGCCGATATAAATGAAGGTACAATCGGGTCACGGATGAACATTGTGCTTTCTAAATATCTTGAAGGAATATGTATATCAGATGAATATCTTTATTTTGGAATTCATTGTTTGTACTTGGCCAACCTGCTACATACAGTATGTGCTTTGGTTGCCTTGTACGTATACTCTGAATGGCTTTGAACCTGAATATGCGAACATGTAGGTTAGTGTGTTCATGAGTTCTAGCATCCTTCTCGTTCACATGCATAGACACATATTGGAGAGCAAGAGGTTGGTTGGTCAGTCTTGCACTGTGAGTAGGCAGGCTTACTCTGGAACAGGACAGTCATTCCCTGAAACTGGGCAGCCTTTCTCTGGAACTGGGCATACACTCTCTGGAACTGGCCAGGCTTTCTGTGTAACCAGGCAGGCTTACTTTGGAACTGGGCGGTCTTCTTCTGTAACCAACGGGCTAATGCTGGAACTGGGAAGACTTTCCTTGTAATAGGTCAGGCTCACTCTGGAAATGGGCTTTTTTTCTGCAACTGGGAACACTTACTCTGGAACTTATCAGTCTTGCCCTGTGACTGGGCAGGTTTACTCTGGAACTGGTCAGGCTTCCCCTGGAAGTGGGCAGTTATTCTCTGTAATCAGGCAGGCTCACTCTGGAACTGGGCAGTTTTTCCCTGAAACTAGACAAGCTCACTCTGGAACTGGGCTGCTTTTTCCTGTAATGTGACAGCAAGGACAGCCTCTTGTAGTCACAGTAATCTGACATCTTTCCTGTAAAAAAAAGTATTGGGTAAGGGTAGGGTTGAGTGCAAGGCTGTCTTAATGCATGGGCACCCTTGAGCAATGCCCAGGGGCCCCATGTGCATGGGGGCCCCATAATAATCTTCCATTACATTGTACTTGCTAACTGTCCTGGATTTCCTGGGACAGTCACACTTTTTACTAAGCTGTCTCGGGATGGCCGTGTCCCAGGCAGCATCCTGGAACCTATTCTGTGCCTTCCTGATCCCAGTATCCCAGCCTTTAATTTATGGCATATTTTCTTAGTGTTTAAAATGGATTTGATTGAAAGTACTAATAAATATATGTTTAATTCTATCAACAATTTTTACTTTAATTCTTGAGAGTAGGTGCGTAAATTGGGGCAGACTGGTAGGGGCCTCAGTGCATTACTTTGCCCAAGGGCTCATGATTAAAAATTATAGAGGGCCTCAAGTGCAGCCTCCGAAACTTAAAGAGGGACACACAAAGTGTTATGCAACTCATTCAAAATGAATGGGCTGTAACAAACCTCAATGCTTGAACATTTTGGTCCTGCTGTGTTTTGTTACACTCACCAAAGAGAAAGTTGGATTAAAAAATGCTCATAATTGGTGTCAGTAGCAGTAGTAGTAGCTCCCTGTATTGGTGTCAGTGGCCTCAATAATAACCCACAAGATTGGTGTCAGTGAACGCAATAATAACCCTCTCTCTGGAGACATTGGGCCAGGATTATTTTTCTACTATCAGGCAGAGATCACTCCACCTGAGAGTATTGGCTTCATTATAGTGACTGGGGCTGGGCTCACAAAGAGCATCCCAGAATCCATCATCTCTCTGCCACTCTGCACTGGCACCCAACAGGCAGCTGACCCTGCCCAGGATATGGCAGGGTGCACAGAGATAGACAGCAAGACACATGCAGCCCACATGTTGGGTACTAGGTCATTACGGTAAGGAGTAGGTTTCAAAGCTGGTGTAGATCAATTTTTGGGTCATGCAGATTTCTAGGTCTGACATAAGCCAGAAACAAAGAGGAAGTTTCTAGTGTGGCAACACCCATTACAAAGAAAGTCCATGGTATATATTGTATATAGTTATCATTTTCTCTCTATGGCTGCATTTATATTACAGTGTGTGTGTGGTAGAATGGGAAAATCTGTTTTGCCTGAAACCAGCTCTGCACAAACCAGAATTCCCCTTTAAAGACCAGACCTGTTGTAATATTCTCATTTTATTTTATTTATTTCTATGATTTTAAATAAAATTGCAGTTACATTTTTGCTGCTGACTTTTCAATTTCCTGTATGATATTATGTGCACAGTTTAATGCAGTGGATTATATAAGGCAACCTTTGCCAAATCCCATGCTTTATGACCTTTTGCTGGACAACGAATTTGGAATCCATTTTACCTCCACCTTATAGGAAAGAATTTCTCATTTTCTTTCAAATGGCATTTTTTCAGTTGCGTTAAATCACTCATCTATCTATTTTTCCTTTGGCTATGTGACTTTAATCCTGTGGGTGTATGCTAAAGAATGGTGAATCTGACTTACAGGAGAGTTATGAAGAAAATTGCACTACATGTGTAATTTATTGCCTACATTATATTGCTGTTATAGATTTTGTTTTTCCAGCACAGTACATTGTAAAAAAATATTGCATTTTTATATTTCTTCTATATCTTGCAAATGTCCTTTATATATAATACCTAGGAGGATTTGCAATACCACAATTCTATGAATGTTGGTTTGTAATAATGTAATATATTTACTGATCTTGGTCCAGAGCGGCACAATAGAGGCTGCCTTTTCTGCTCCTCCTTAAAGAGAGGACCTGCTTATGGTGGTGTTCTGTACATAGCTGGTATGCAAAATTGCTGCAGAAAAGTAGCTTCAATTGCCAGATTTAAATTGGGCACCCTAGACTTGTGCCCATAGTCATCAAATAGTATAGTTGTTGGCCACAATTTTTCCACCATCTGAAGAAGGAGGACTAGGAGAAGAGAGAGAGATGCATGGAACCGAGTATCCCTTAGTAAAAACACCACACACAGTACACAAAAAAAATGGTTAGGCACACATTTAACCCTTTGATTGCCCTAGATGTTTAACCCCTTCCCAGCCAGTGTCATAAGTTCAGTGACAGTGCATATTTTAAGCACTGATCACTGTTTTAGTGTCACTGGTTCCCACAAAGTGTCAAAAGTGTCAGTTAGTGTCAGACTGTCCACTGCAATATCACAGTCCCTCTATAAGTCGCTGATCACCGCCATTACTAGTATAAAAAAAAATTCCAGTATACAGTTGTGCTCAAGTTTACATACCCTGGCAGAATTCATGATTTTTTGGCCATTTTTCAAAGAATATGAATGATAACACAAAAACTTTTCCTTCACTCGTGGTTAGTGTTTGGCTGAAGCCATTTATTATCAATCAACTGTGTTTACGCTTTTTAAATCATAATAAAAACAGAAACTACCCAAATGACCCTGATCAAAAGTTTACATAGCCCAGTTCTTAATACCGTGTATTGCCCCCATTAACATCAATGACAGCTTGAAGTCTTTTGTGGTATTTGTAGATGAGGCTCTTTATCTTCTTAGGTGGTAAAGCTGCCCATTCCTCCTGGCAAAAAGCCTCCAGTTCCTGTAAATTCTTGGGCTGTCTTGCATGAACTGTATGTTTGAGATCTCTCCAGAGTGGCTGAATGATATTGAGGTCAGGAGACTGAGATGGCCACTCCAGAACCTTCACTTTATTCTGCTGTAGCCAATGACAGGTCGACATGGCCTTGTGTTTTTGATCATTGTCGTGTTGGAATGTCCAAGTACGTCCCATGTGCAGCTTCCTGGCTGATGAATGCAAATGTTCCTCCAGTATTTTTTGATAACATACTGCATTCATCTTGCCATCAATTTTGACCAAATTTCCTGTGCCTTTGTAGCTCACACATCCCCAAAACATCAGCGATCCACCGCCGTGTTTCACAGTAGGAATGGTGTACCTTTCACCATAGGCCTTGTTGACTCCTTTCCAAATTAAGCATTTATGGTTGTGGCCAAAAAGCTAAATTTTGGTCTCATCACTCCAAATCACTGTGCCAGAAGGTTTGAAGCTTGTCTCTGTGCTCTGTGATCAAAGAGTTAAATGCCAGTGTTTATGTGTACACAGTGTGGTGTTTTTACTAAGGAATGTGCTGGATTTCATTCCTTGCTTTGCAGAGAAACAAAATCCACCACATCCCTACTGACAGGATGGAAGTCTCTGCGTTGTTTTTTTTTCATATGCAGAGCTCCGTCTTGTGTCTCTTCTTGACGATCAGTGGGTGCCAGAGGTCATCCTTTGACCGGCACCCCCTGATCGGCTTATACTGTGACTAATTAAAGCAGAAGCGGTGCACGCCCCCTATGCAGAGGTACAGAATCGCATATATATATACGTGATTCTGCACAGAACAGCCACCCTGTAGCAGTAAATCTCCTGTGGGGCAGTCGGCAAGGGATTTTTTGTGCAATCACCTCCAACCCCTATTGACGAAACGCATCGTACCACATACTGTATAGGGGTCTCATACATTCATAATGGTAACAACTTTCTTACCCGTATACGCATATTTATGTGTTTTTTTTTCTTGCAGAATTACATGGAGTTCTGGTGAATTAATATGAGCAATAAACATAATATAAAAAGGGAAGCGCCTTGGAAAAATATTGTCCAAAAAGTAGCAGAGATCTAGCATGGGATGTTGTGAATTTTTATGTAGCCTTGCCACTTATCTTTGTCAAACAGCTAGCTTTGCAGCAGAGGTGACTGTGAATGTGTTGTGATTGCAAAGGACTTATTAAAGCACTACATTTGTATTCTGCAATATGTGCCATTCTATCACTGTAGCAATTTCATTTTTTTTTTACTGCGATATACTATATATGGTAACATAGGATGCAATAATAAGGATTATCAATAGTTGGAGCTCTAACATAAAACATTGGTGCCTGGCCAGTTATGAGTGGGAGGATGGTATGATGAATCATATAGCTAGGTGTTTAGAATGTAGCTTGAAATGGGATAGATAATGGCATTATACTGGTATACTTTAGTTGAATATAAACATATTATAGAAGAGGCACATTCAGGAATTTTTGGTTTTTATTATGGCAAAGCATGGGTACATCAAACCACTCCACTTTTGTGGTCGCTAAGAATGTCTAATAATGAGACTTTCCTTTCGCAGGCAGGGGGTTCTCAACTCCCCCTACCACAGCTTATTGGGGCGAGTGATTATGATTAAAGCTCAACTCTGGGAACTAAAACTTTGTTTAAAATATATTTCTCAATAGCCACAAACAATATACACTCACCGACCACTTTATTAGGTACACCTGTTCAATTGCTGGGTAAAATTAATTGCTAATCAACCAATCACATGGCAGCAACTCAATGCATTTAGGCATCCAGATGTGGTGAAAACGACATTGAGTTCCAGTCTTTTTTCAGTTTATTAAAAGTCAGCAGCTACAAAAAGTGTAGCTGCTAATTTTTAATAAACAGACACTCACCTGTCCCACGGTCCAGTGATGCGGCTGCCCAAAGCATCATTCCTCTCCCCCCTCCTCTCCGCGGCACTGTCATTGGAACTGTGGGCGCCCGGCTGTGACAGCTTGCGGCTTCACAGCCGGGCGCGCACTGCGCATGCTTGAGTCACGCTGAACTCTGCTAGTGGCCAGGCAATCTTCTGGGACCTGTGACATGTCCCAGAAGATTGCAGAGATGGAGGGGCTGCCTAGGGGGAGAGGAGGTGTCATCTAGGCGGCCAAGCGACGGAAGGAGGAAGTGGGACAGGAATTACCTGTCAAAACTAGGTACCCATTGGCAAGAAATAGAAAGTCCTACAATAAAAGACTGGATTGGAAAGGTAGAAGAGACACATAATATGGAATATCTGAGATATAGTGGAGAGGAAGAAATAGAGGGAGTGATAAACAGATGGAAAGACTGGAAGGTGTTTAAGAAGACGAGGAGATATGCGGATGATATGAGTGGTGGAAAAAAGCATTAAACTAGGAGAAAAGGAAGAAAACAAGGAAAATTAGACTGGAGATGGATGGGGACAGATGGGTGCTACTTTTTGGAAAGGGTGGAAATGTATAATGCATTTATTTGTATGTTGCACTTTATTGATGTGTTGGTATATGGATATAAAGGAAAATTAATAATAATAAAAAAAAACTAGGTACCCCCCCCCCCCCAAAAAAAAAATGACATGTCAAATGTGGCATGTAAGGGGGCGAGGAGTGCTTAAACAGAAGTTTCACTTTTGGGTGGAACTCTGATTTAAGTAATTTTGAATGTGGTATTGTTGTTGGTGCAAGATGGGCTGGCCTGAGTATACAAAAACTGCTGATCTACTGGGATTTCCACTCTAGGGTTTACAGAGAATGGTCTGGAAAAAAAGAAAATATCCAGTGAGTGGCAGTTGTGTGGAGGAAAATGCCCTGTTGATGTCAGAGGTCAGAGGAGAATGGGCAGACTGGTTCCAGATGATAGAAAGGCAACAGTAACTCAAATAACCATCATACACCCCCCTCATTGTAAATGGGAGCAGCATGGGCAGCCATTGGCACCACAACGGTATGATCCCTTGAACTCTAACGAATGTGAACGATGGGGTCTACTCGTATAGAGGCTAGGGGACAATGTCCCACCAATAGTGGGAGCTCTACGAGCCACTGATCTAATACCTTTAGACAGAACCTGAAAATATATAGGATCATTATATAGGACTGGCGGATATTTCTCAATAGTATCTTTAATTTGATTAAACTCCGAACTATAGGGAGTGGAAAAAACAGGGGTATTAGAATACTTGCCATATCTAAATAAATGTCTGCCTCTATTCTTACTTCTGACAGTGCCATCCTGGAGAAGATTACCTCCCACAACATTCCTGGCAATTTTAAAAGCTCTGTCGAGAACAGACTCAGCATACCCCCTATCCATGAACCGTGATTTCATATTAGATGCTTACATCTGAAAATCCGATTCATTACTACACACAAGTCTCAGCCCTAAAAACTGGCCAACTGGAATACCTCTAATGGTGTGCTTGGGGTGACCCGAGTCTGCTCTCAACAGGAAGTTACCAGCTGATGGTTTCCTATAGAGTTTGGAGGAGATTCTATCTCCCTCACCTATCAGGGTGACATCTAGAAATTCAACCTGACTGTGGTCTATAGTACCTGTAAATTTTAAGTTAAGGCTATTGTCATTGAGGTACAGGAGCAACTCGCTAATGTCCCTCACATCCTTGGTACACACAAAGGGCAAATCGTCCATGTAGCAATGGAAAAATGTAACCATAGAAAGATGGGCAAAACCAGCGCCAAAAATGTGGGACCTCTCCCACCATCCCATGTATAAATTTGCAAGGGTAGGGGAAAAAATATTGCACCCATAGAGGCCCCGCACTTCTGGAGATAGTGGTCCCCATCGAACATGAAAAAATTATGAGTCAATAGATACTACACAGAATAAGGGAATCATATGAAAAAATTGGGAAATGGGAGAATATAATAAAAAAAGATAAGAATGAAATAAACATACAATAAAGGAGTAGTGATATAATGAAACAGAGGAGACTTATTTGAGAAGCATGCACTTACACCTATTCATTGGTAAGAGGTAAATGTTATTTCCCTCTTTGTTGCAGGTGTCAGTGCATGTGTTTTTTTTATCACATACCGGTATATATAAAAAACATTTTTAAAATCACATGTTATGTTTTTGTCTTTCGTGCTTGTGTTTCTCTCTTTTACATGTTGTCATATGTAGAATTCCCTGCAAGATTTTTTTTTTTACCTATGTAACGGTTATTCTGCAGGTTTGATGTTCACAGGTGTTTTCGATTTGACAATTAACGTTCTACATGTTTTGCTTATTTGATTACTTAGATGTATACAGTATCTCACAAAAGTGAGTACACCCCTCACATGTTTGTAAATATTTTATTATATCTTTTCATGTGACAACACTGAAGAAATGACACTTTGCTACAATGTAAAGTAGTGAGTGTACAGCTTGTATAACAGTGTAAATTTGTTTATTCCTCAAAATAACTCAACACACAGCCATTAATGTCTAAACCGCTGGCAACAAAAGTGAGTACACCCCTAAGTGAAAATGTCCAAATTGGGCCCAAAGTGTCAATATTTAGTGTGGCCACCATTATTTTCCACCACTGCCTTAACCCTCTTGGACATGGAGTTCACCAGAGCTTCACAGGTTGCCACTGGTTCTCTTCCACTCCTCCACGACGACATCATGAAGCTGGTGGATGTTAGAGACCTTGCGCTCCTCCACCTTCTGTTTGTGGATGCCCGTATAGACAAAAGAATAATATGGCACACTCAGGATACTGCAGTATCATATACAAGGGGTATGGGTGGGGTAGGGGAATAAATCAGTCCTTATTGGGGGGATTAGTCCATGTAAGGAAAAATGGATGAAATGAAGATAGTAGTAACTGTTGATGAAGGGCTGCCAGTTCTAAAAAAATTAGAAGGTAAAAAACTCTGAAATGTACAAAGAACAGGAGAACAGCGCCCTCTAAGTGCAGTAGAACAAATATTTTTAATGTAAAAAATAAGATTAAAATCCACTCACAAAAGTGTGGTACTGTAAATATGGGCATATAATGTCATCCGCTCCAACCTCAGGATGGGAAAAAAGTGTCCAAGCTTGGATATTAAAACATCATTTAAACATAGGATTTTAATATTATTTTACTAATTTTTATTTATTGATTTCAATTATTATCATTAACATCATTATTTTTAAAATTTAGAATACCACCTATTTTTTAAAAATATACATTTTTATAGAACTTCTTATATGTGTTGTATAGATGTACTCTGCTTGCCTATAGTAATGTATCCCGCTTATTACAACACAGTTTAGCACTTTAGTTAATGGAGACAGTCCAGCCATGCAACCACATCAGACAGTTGAAGCATTAGCGTTACAGTCGCTCTATACAATTCCACCATTTAGTCTTGTTTTTTGTTTCCATGTTGCCATGCTAATTAACCATGTGAGTTAGACCTGTGAAGGTATATAATTCCCTAATCCAAGATGGCTGCTACTGAAGCCTAAGGAACGCGAGCACTGCCCGCTGACCCGACTTGGAAGTGATGTTTGCCTGTGTACGCTGCCGTTTGTAGTCCCCACCATCCGGAGGCATTGTGAACCAGCAGTGTGACCGGACGTTCCACAGCACCGCGGATACACAGCTATTATAACACCAGCAATGGACATTTCTTTCCCATCCTGAGGTCGGAGCGGATGACATTATATGCTCATCTTTACAAAACTTTTGTGAGTGGATTTTAATCTTATTTTTAACTATAAAAATATTTATTCTACTGCAGGGCGGGTTCTCCTGTTCTTTGTATGTTTGAGGATGCCCCACAGATGCTCAATAGGGTTTAGGTCTAGAGACATGCTTGAGCAGTCCATCACCTTTACCCTCAGCTTCTTTAGCAAGGCAGTGGTAGTCTTGGTGTGTTTGGGGTCGTTATCATGTTGAAATACTGCCCTGGCCCAGTCTCCAAAGGGAGGGGATCATGCTCTGCTTCAGTATGTCACAGTACATGTTGGCATTCATGGTTCCCTCAATGAACTGTAGCTCCTCAGTGCCGGCAGCACTCATGCAGCCCCAGACCATGACACTCCTGCCACCGTGCTTGACTGTAGGCAAGACACACTTATACTCCTCACCTGGTTGCCGCCACACACGCTTGACACCATCTGAACCAAAGAAGTTTATCTTGGTCTCATCCGACCACAGGACTTGGTTCCAGTAATCCATGTCCTTAGTCTGCTTGTCTTCAGCAAACTGTTTGTGGGCTTTTCTTGTGCATTATCTTTAGTAGAGGCTTCCTTCTGGGACCTCAGCCATGCAGACCAATTTGATGCCATTTGTGGCATATGGCCTGAGCACTGACAGGCTGATCCCCCACCCCTTCAACCTCTGCAGCAATGCTGGCAGCATTCATATATTTATTTCCCAAAGACATCCTCTGGATATGATGTTGAGTACGTGCACTCAACTTCTTTGGTCGACCATGGCGAGGCCTGTTCCGAGTGGAACCTGTCCTGTTAAACCGCTGTATGGTCTTGGCCACCGTGCTGCAGCTGAATTTCAGAGTCTTGGCAATCTTCTTATAGCCTAGGCCATCTTTATGTAGAGTAACAATTCTTTTTTTCAGATCCTCAGAGAGTTCTTTGCCATGAGGTGCCATGTTGAACTTCCAGTGACCAGTATGAGAGAGTGAGAGTGATAACACCAAAATTTAACACACCTGCTCCCCATTCACACCTGAGACCTTATAACACTAACGAGTCACATGACACCGGGGAGGAAAAATGGCTAATTGGGCCCAATTTGGACATTTTCACTTAGGGGTGTACTCACTTTTGTTGCCAGTGGTTTATACATCAATGGCTGTGTGTTGAGTTATTTTGAGGGGACAGCAAATTTACACTGTTATACAAGCTGTACACTCACTACTTTACATTGTAGCAAAGTGTCATTTCTTCAGTGTTGTCACATGAAAAGATATAATAAAATATTTACAAAAATGTGAAGGGTATACTCACTGTTGTGAGATACTATATATATATATATATATATATATATATATATATATATCTGTGTGTACAGATATATGGTCACAGAGACCCCAAATTTGGGGGGTAGGTAGCCTAAGTCCTACCCCACCATTAAAAATTGGGGCTCCTACGACCTGTGGTTCCGGAGATACGGGGCTCCTTGCGCAGCTTGTCAGAAGCTACATACAGAGCGGTCAGTTTAAATACAAACTGGCACACTCTGTTTGCAGCAGACTGAGAGGTTAAGCTCCCAGTGCCTCTCCTCACTTCTTGTCAGAAGCACTGAGCTCAATGAACAGCTTGGAGTCTTGGACAAATGGTAAAGTACCATTAGCCCCAGCTGTCCAATAAAAATGCTGCAGTGGAGGCACGCCTCTCAGTGCAGTGTGATGGAAGGTACATGTGTCTAAAAGACAAATGATCCCTTCCAGCCCAGCCCTCTTAAAGTGATGTTCCGGCCGAAATTATACTTTTTAAATAAAAATACCCCTATAATACACAAGCTTATTGTATTCTAGTAAAGTTAGTCTGTAAACTAAGGTCTGTTTTGTTAGTTTATAGCAGTAGTTTGTTATTTTATAAACTTACAGCAGGCCGTGGCCATCTTAAGTGTGGGCATCTGATGCCAGACTGTATTTCTTCCTGGATCTCATCCTTGCAGATCTTGCACATGCTCAGTGCAGCACAAGCAGTGCAATAGGTTTCAGGTCAGGTTTCCATAGCAATGGCAGTTTCAGAGGAAGTAGCCGACCCTTCCCAGAAGGCATTGCAAACAGGAAATGATGCGATGGGCCGCGGCCAGGGAGGAGGAAGTGAAAAATGAATACAGCAGATATACAGTAGGTGCTGAGAAAAAAAATAAAAAAATATCCAATTTGTTTACAGTACACAGTTTAGTGAGGGATGCTGAAGAGTTGTAAAAGTGGGTGGAACTCCACTTTAACTACAAGGAAATACATGGGTATAGGATTTACCCACAATCCCATGTTTTTCTCACACAGTTAAGAGGGAGAATGAGAATCTGCTGCTGCTGAAAAGGTACTGCTATAATCAAAGCTAAATCATATATTTATAGGCTATATGTTATAACATAATAATTTATTATTTATCTATTTACTGTGAAAATTCTGGTTTGAGTTATAACTTCAAACTTCAGTAATTTTTCAGTTACGCCACCTACTTGAGTACAGTTTTTGAAAACATAGTAAATTACCTTAAAAGCAATATATAATTATTATTTGTATATTACTTATGGTAATTAACCCCTTGCCCCCCAGGCCAATTCTGACACTTCTCTCCTACATGTAAAAATCATAATTTTTTTGCTATAAAATTACTCAGAACCCCCAAACATTATATATATTGTTTTAGCAGACACCCTAGGGCAGTGATGGCGAACCTTGGCACTCCAGATGTTTTTGAACTACATTTCCCATGATGCTCAACTACACTGCAGATTTCAAGAGCATCATGGGAAATGTATCTCAAAAACATCTTGAGTGCCAAGGTTCGCTATCACTGCCCTATGGAATAAAATGGTGGCCATTGCAACTTTTAATGTTACAAGGTATTTGCACAACAATTTTTTCAAAACGCGTTTTTTTTTTTTAATATAAACAAAAATAAATACTAAAGATAACCCAATTTTTTTTGTATAATGTGAAAGATGATGTTACGCCAAGTAAAAAGATACCTAACATGTCACGCTTTAAAAGTGCGCACATTCGTGGAATGGCGCCTAACTTCAGTACTTAAAATTCTCCATAGGCAATACTTTAAAATTTTTTACAGCTTACTTGTTAAGAGTTACAGAGGAGGTCTAGTGCTAGAATTATTGCTCTGGCTCCAACGATCGCGGCGTATGCAACCTGTGTGTATCTGGCTCTGATACTAGCCAGTGCCTCACCAGTAGGGTGCCCACGTGTCCCGGAATGCCCGGGATATTCCCACAATTGGCAGGTCTGTCCCGGGTCCCGGGCACCTTCATTCCGGGACAATACAATGTGTCCCAGGATGGAATTGACAGAGCGAGCAAACCCCGTCATAGCGCTGGTGCGCGCTCTGCCTCCAGCTCCACCTGAGACTCTGGTCACTGGTTGCTATAGCCGCCTGGCGGCTAGCAACCAGTGACCTCACAGACTGCCCAGCATGCAAAGCGGAGGAGAAGTTAACTTTCTCCTCTGCGCCTAATGCTCTCCACCATGCCGGATAAGGCTGTCAGTGGGGGGAGCCTCAAAGACACTAATCCACTGGGCACTGTTACCTGGATGTCTCCCTGCCTCGTACCGCAGAGCAGACCGAAGCCGCCTCCCCCTCCTCGGCTATTTACAAGTATACGGAGAGGGAAGAAGGACACCGCTGTGCATTCCTGGCGCCGATCTGAGGTCTGTTCTAAGCTTATATTATGTTTATGTAGATGGACAGAGGAGGGACATGGATAGTGATCAGGAAAAGGGTAAAAATTGCCCCCCCAGCACGTTTCTGACACCCACCTCTCCACTAGCACAAGTGGAAGGGGGGGTCTGTACTGTGGGGTGTTCTCTACTTAGTGGGGGGGTCTGTACTGTGGGGTGGGGGGTCTGTACTTAGTGGGGGGTTCTGTACCTAGGGGGGTCTATAATGAGGGAGGTGGGTCTATACTGATGGAGAAGGGGTCTGTATTTATTTAGTGAGGGGGTCTATACTGAGGAGGGGAAGTCTGTACTGAGGGAGGGGAATTTATACTTGAGGGAGGGGGCTTATACTTAGTGGAGAGGGGGCCGTACTGAGGGAGGGGGTCTATAGTTAGTAGAGGGGGGATCTGTACTGAGGGAGGGGGTCTATAGTTAGTGGGGGGGTCTGTACTGAGGGAGTGGGCCTATACTTAGTGGAGAGGTGGGTCCGTATTGAGGGAGGGGGGTCTATAGTTAGTGTGGGGGGTCCGTACTGAGGGAGGGGGTCTATAGTTAGTGGGGGGGGTCCGTACTGAGGGAGGAGGCTTATACTTAGTGGAGAGGGGGCCGGACTGAGGGAGGGGGTCTATAGTTAGTAGAAGGGGGTCCCTACTGAGGGAGGGGGGTCTATACTGAGGGAAGGGGGTCTGTACTAAGGGAGGGGGGTCTATTATTACAATGTACCAATAGAAATACATTTCAAGCATGGTTTTGGGATGATATAAGTGCTAAAACCAGCCATTCACCCGACAAATCACTCGTCGCCGAAATCTCGCCAACCCCGAAACTACATTCAACCCCCCCCGTCCAAAATTGTCCCTGAATGGCAGTTTGGAAATGTGGTCCCCCTACTCACCAACCACTGACCTCACCGCACGTCCCTGAATTCTGGGTGTGCCTCATGGAACACGTGACAGTGCACATCATCTGAGGTGGAAGACTTGTGATGTAGCCTTCCCAGGAAGCATATATGAGGCCAGGGCTTCATCACCAGTGCCTCACTCAACCAGGAAGTGAAAAAACAGTAATTGTAGGTAGGTAAAATCAAAACATATTTAACCAGTTGCCGACCACCCTATAACACTGTAACTGCTACAGGGCGGCCTTACTGAGCACAATCATATATACGTGTTCCGGCATTTCTGGGTATTGGGCCCGAGTGCTCGCCTCTGGCGGCTTGCTCCTACGATATCCACTGGCACCTGTTGATCGCTCGGGACACAGGCAGAACGGTCTGTAAACAAGGCAGATCGCTGTTCTGTTGGTATGGATGGCAATGATCCTGTATTCCTGCAAAGCACTGGCTAGACACACAGTTAACCCTTTGATCATCCTAGATGTTTAACCCTTTCCCAGCCAGTGTAATTGGTACAGTGACAGCGCATATTTTTAGCACTGATCACTGTATTATTGTCACTGGTCCCCAAAAAAGTGTCAAAAGTGTCAGTTAGATGTCCAATTTGTCCGCCGCAATATCACAGTCATACTATAAGTTGCTGATCGCCACAATTACTAGTAAAAAATAAATAAATCCATAAATCTATCATATAGTTTGTAGATGCTATAACTTTTGCGCAAACCAATCAATATACACTTATTGGGATTTTGTTTTACCAAAAACATGTAGCAGAATACATATTGTATGGGATATGTTTTATAGTAGAAAGTAAAAAAATATTGTGTTTTTTTTTGTTTTTTTTTTAATTGTTGCATGTTTTGGATCACCTCTGCAAATATTCAATTGCAGAGGTGATCAAATACAACCAAAAGACATTTTATTTTACAGTGTCGCACGACCACCTAATTGTCAGTTAAAGTAATGCAGTGCCGTATCGCAAAAAATGGCCTGGTCATGAAGGAAGGTAAATCTTCCGGAGGTGAAGTGGTTAAAGTTGAGGTTTAGTTAAAAAACCCCATCTTTTTATACAGCATGAGGTACATTACTTACCTGTAATGAAGCATGTCCGGATATGTGCTGCCTGCTGGATTCTATAGAAATCTTCACTGCAGGGCTGCCCTGTCCTCTTGTTGCTGCTGAATCCTGTGGCTGATGAAACTCTCCTCCATTCACAGATAATTGTACAAGCAGTGTAATCAGTGAAATAAATGTTCTCATTGGAGGAGAGGGCAGGAGGGGGAGTCTTCCTGTTGGACCAACCTTAAGGCAGCTGAGCTCGGAGACCCGAACCCGTTAACCCCACAGCACTGGAAATGCAGAAGCAGGAAGAGGACAGGGCGGCCCTACAATAAAGATTTCCTTGTCAAAAGAAGTTTATTGAGTATACAATGTTATAAAGATACATAAAGTAAGTTTACAAGGATCTATAAAGTAAGCTCATTGTTTTACAGTAGGGTTTATATAGGTAAATATCATGAAATTTCAAATATTCAACATTGGGTTCACGTAAACCTAAATTAAAGATATATATCATTTCCTTAGTTACTTTTGTAGGTATTTAAATGATTTATACCTACTATACATATTGTTTACAAGTAGAGTGTATATAGGTCAAATAAATTCTGATAATGAGCTTTAATCTTAAGGTGGAGAAAAGGAAAGAGAAAGAAGAAAAAGGGTTGAAAGGTAGAGGTATGGTCCACAAGGTTGTCCCGCTCGTCAGTTTATTATTCTTTTTAGTTCTCTTTGAAGCCTTAGAATGGGTGTCTCTGTAAGGCATTTAATCTGTTACCAACAATAAAGATTTCTACAGAATCCATCAGCCTGACATCATGGGGCATACTTTGTTACTAGGGTAGCCACGTGTCCCGGATTGCCCGGGATTGTCCCTTATTTCAGCTTTTTGTCCCGTGTCCCGGGTACCTTCATTCCAGGACAATACAGTGTCCCGGAATGAAAAAAAAACACACCGCCGGGGCTGGCACCAGTCCGACTCCGTCTCCGAGTCCGCCACTCTTATACAGTAGTACACAGTAACATGTAACACACACCATGCAGCTTAACTGGTTGCTAGGCTAGGGCCGCCCGCCCCGCGTCTAGCAACCAGTGACGTCAGCTGGCACCGTCCCTCACCTCACGTGATAGTCAGTGCAGCGCGCCTCAGTCCCAGAGAGAGAGCAGCCGCTGAGCCGCCAGCCTGCCACACTGACTTACTAGCCTGCCCTACCCTGTGCCCAGCCCCAGTCAGTGGTGCCTGCCAGTCCCGGACCCGGAGCCGCTGAGCCGACTACTCCAGCACTGCAGCCGGTGATTCGTGAAGCAGAACTTGAAGCACATTGCCAGCCAGCAGCACAACCGACTCCGAGCTGCTCCAACTTCTCTCCATCCTGACTGAGCCGCCTCGTCCGAGTCCTCCCTCCGGCTCCCTCCCGCCCACGAGGTCTGCCTGCCACCGCCAGACAAACTTCAGGTTAGTGTAACTTCCACTACCTACCTAGTTCAGTGAGCAATGCACACTTCCTCTCAGTTCTGCTGCTGTCCCCAGCCCAGACCCCCACCCCCCTCAGTTCTGTAACTTCCACTACCTACCTAGTTCAGTGAGCAATGCACACTCCCTCTCAGTTCTGCTGCTGTCCACAGACCCCCACCCCCCTCAGTTCTGCTGCTGCCCCCCCCACACACAGCACTCCCTCTCAGTTCTGCTGCTGTCCCCCACCCCCCTCAGATCTGCTGCTGTCTCCCACACCCATCAGTTCTGCTGCTGTCTCCCACACCCCTCAGTTCTGCTGCTGTCTCCCACACCCCTCAGTTCTGCTGCTGTCCCCCACCCCCCTCAGTTCTACTGCTGTCTCCCACACTCCCCTTGAGTTATGCTGCTGTCCCCCCCAATCCCCCTCAGATCTGCTGCTGTCCCCCCCAATCCCCCTCAGATCTGCTGCTGTCCCCCCAATCCCCCTCAGTTCTGCTGTTGTCCCCCCCACTCCCCCTCAGTTCTGCTGCTCTCCCCCTCCATCTTTCCTCCATGTCCCCCTCCATTCTGCTGCTGTCCCCCTCCGTTCTTACTCCGTGTCCCCCTCCATTCTGCTGTCCCCCTCCAGTTTTCCTCCGTGTCCCCCTCCATTCTGCTGTCCCCCTCCAGTTTTCCTCCGTGTCCCCCTCCATTCTGCTGTCCCCCTCCGTTCTTCCTCGTGTCCCCCTCCGTTCTTCCTCCGTGTCCCCCTCCTTCCTCCTCCATGTCCCCCTCCGTTCTGCTGCTGTCCCCCTCCGTTCTGCTGCTGTCCCCCTCCGTTCTTCCTCCGTGTCCCCCTCCGTTCTTCCTCCGTGTCCCCCTCCGTTCCTCCTCCATGTCCCTCTCCGTTCTGTTGCTGTCCCCCTCCGTTCTTCCTCCATGTCCCCCTCCATTCTGCTGTCCCCCTCTGTTCTGCTGCTGTCCCCCTCCGTCCTGCTGTCCCCCCCCTATCTTCCTCCGTGTCCCCCACCGTCCTGCTGTCCCCCTCCGTTCTTCCTCCGTGTCCCCCTCCAGTCTGCTGCTGTCCCTCTCCATTCTTCCTCCGTTTGCCCCTGCGTTCTGCTGCTTGGAAATACGGTCACCCTATTTGTTACAGGTAAGTAATCTAAGTAAAGAGCTAACTAATAAATCCAAGATTGTTTCAAAACAGCATGCAGAGCTGCATGCTGATATATTTTGAGTGAAAGGGGAAAGGTCCACTTTAATACCAGTAAGTGATCCACAGCTGAAATATGACTTTTGAAGTGCATTGGATTTGCCAGACTGCAAGGGGGAATACATCTGAGTGGGTTTGCTCATCGCTGCTTAGCACAGTTATAGTGTTTATGTCCTGCAGTGTTCAAGAGATTCAAAAACCATCATTATTTAAAAATGAAAAAACAAGGCTATAACTTGCCATGCTACTCTTTTACTTTGCAAATAAATGACTAATTCACTTTCATATACTGTATAATTGCTGCAATATTCACTGGATGATTTGACTTGTTTCCTAGGGTCTTTGTTTAATAACACATTTCTTAGAGCAATAACATGCAAAGTGGATGGAAACAGTTAACTGTTATTACTCTACAACCTGAAAACAATGAATGACAAATGCTGTTTGGTTGCCATGGCTCATTGCACTGTCAGTGATAAAGAAAAAAATGTAAGTATTAATTTATTTGTTACATAGGTTGAAAAAATGTACATCTCCATCACAGTTAATCCTTTTTGTATCACTTGCCTTTAGATTGTAAGTTCTCATAAGCTGGAACACATACAGATCCATAGCCCTGCTTAAAACCTGCCTCTCCTGCACATGGACAACCTGGGTGCCGGTCATCACATTCTGTCTCCACTCTTCATTGAAAATAGGAAAAAATATCAGCTGCACTCAGTGGTGGCTGGTGGTATATTTTTTTGGGTGGGGCAAACAATCCACGCCCCCCCCCGGGTCGGTTGGTCAGACACCAGCCCAGCACTTACCCCATCTATGTCACAGGCAGCGCTTTGTCCAGGTCTTCACCCTGTGTCTGCTCCTCCTGGTGCTTCACGGCGGCTTCCCCTGCATCTCCTCCCTCCTCCTCCTCGGCGGCCAATAGGATCTCTTCTTCTCTCGGCCAATCGGATGACGGGTCTCAGGACCCGCTTCTTGATTGGCCGGGAGGAGAATCAGGGCGATATTAACAATTATTATTTACTATTGTCACACAACTGGATGGGCTCGGGGCGCAGTGCTCTGCGCCCCAAACCCACCCATTTTTAAGCCTATTAGAGCCTCTACCTTAATTATGTGCTTCAAAAAAAAAACCCTGATTGGAATCCATGTGCCCGTGTGCCCTGCATTAAGGGCCACCACTGGCTAAAGGCAAAACTTTTTTGGAGGGGATAGAGTAATGGAGGTTTATACCCCCTGTAATTTTTTCCATCTGGCTCTGGCTCTAATCACATCTAAAAAAATATAAAAACCCCATTGGAATCCATGCGTCTGGTGCCCTGCATGTAGATTATGGACGCGCCACCACTGGCTGCACTCCAATTAGCTCTTCTTACAGTGTTTTTAATGATCAGTGAATTGGCTGCATACAATGATCTCTCCAACCCAAAACCAACCTTACTTAGCGCGTTTCACCACTCCTTTTCCTGTCCTTGTGAGCAAGCCAGGAGTGGTCAAATGCATCAAGGAAGGTTGGTTTTGTGTTGGAAACATAAGAAAGCCAGGAGAGCTAATTGGAGTGTGGCTGATATTTTTTTCCTATTCTCATAAGCATGGATCTTCTAACACTCCTCTATCAAATTGCATAGTAACTGTACTTACTGTCTCCTCGTATATTATATAATAATAATAATAATGTCCACTGACTTCAACCAAAAGACAAAAATATAAAAATAAAAACCTTGAACACCCAGAACCTTAAACCCACATTTGATCCAAAGGAAGGCAAACAACCGGTCCAATTTTCTCTAACAGCAAACCCCCCAAATGAAATCAGATACTCTCCAGATGAACAATCTACTGTGTCGTTTTATATATATATTAATAGTTAGTTATATTTTGTGAATTTGGAAACACAATCATCTTGAACAAACTGCTGTGGGAGACTATTACACATTTTTACAGCTCATGCTGTAAAGAACCCTTTCCATATACAGAGGTTAAACCTCTTTTCCTCTGTCCATTTCTGTCCTCCACAAAAATGTTCAATTTCTTATTTTAGGAGCAAATCAACATGGCTTTGCACGATGGCAGTCTGCACAGAATCCTGTTTTACCTTGGCCATAGACAGTAAACAAAAGCATGGTAGAGTGTGTGGGCAGAAACCAGTATCAAAATCTACATAAAATATGGCACCAACATCCCGTGTAGATAAGAGGAAATGTTTGGAAGATATGAGACTTTATGGGTGCATAACGACAAAATATTGAATCAACAATATGTTAAAAAATATATACAAATTTTATTAAATGAACAACATCATAAAATCAATAGATACAATACAATCATAGCCATAGGGGTATGCAAAACATCCTATTAGTGACAATGATTTACTGAAATCACATTAATTTTTTATTCATGTTTTGCCATATGGCTTCTTCAGGATAGAACTCATTGGGTGTCTTTTGCCTCATGTATAAATGCAGCCATATGTATACAATAAGATATAACATGTCTATATTTGATGTATTCATTTGTATTTTCTTTTTTTGTCTTTATTGCACAACTAAGGTTGTTGGATTCTAGGTTCTTATACTTAAATAAATGAACTGCCATGTTCTTTCCTGAAGAAGCCATACAGTGAAACATGTAGAAAACATGAACGTGATTACAGTAAATCATTGTCACTAATAGGATGTTTTGAATATACCTATGGCTATGATTGTATTGTATGTATTGATTTTATGATGTTGTTCATTTAATAAAATTTGTATATATTTTTTAACATATTGTTGATTCAATATTTTGTCGTTATGCATCCATAAAGTCCAATATCTTCCAAACATTTCCAGTAAACAAAAGCAAGCAATGCCTCTGGTTGTGGGCAACAAGAAGTGGGACCCAGCATGTGTGCAGAGTTTTAGGTAAGGAATTACTAACTCCTGGCTAATTTTTATCTGCCAGTCAAGGCAGGCCTATTATTATTTAATCAAAAATACTGCCTTATGTAAGCAATGCTCATTTTAAAAGAAAAAAATGAATTCCACAACCAAATATACACTGCCAGTGTACGCTGATGCTCTGGCTATCCGTGAAATTCATACTGTTCCAAAACACCATACAAGTTTAAAGCATTCCCCGATTATGTGATTTAAAAGATTTGTGTATTTTCATTGTTGCCCTTGAAGCTGATGAATAAACTCTCTCCCCCTTCTGTGCACTATTCTTTAAAAATTATTTTTGCATTGGCACATGCCCCCCCTAGCAGTGCTCAAGCCCCCATGTCTTTTTTGACAGTAGTTTGCTTATTCACCCAGAATTTAACAAGATCCCCCGCCCTTAGACAAAGTTTGAATAGGATTTGCTGAACCCTTGGCAAATTGTACCTGGGTAGATTTGTGTATCACTATAATGGACTAAATAATACTAAATCTTTTCATATTGAAGTAAATATTATTGTAGCACCCTGGTATTAAAGAGGGCTGCTAATAAATCTAGTTGTGCTAGGTGGTAACGAGCCTGGCTAATTGGTAGGTTCATCCACTGATTTCTGTCCTAAGTCTGAGTTTGGTGTACTCTCTTCTGCCAATAGGTGGCACTGTTGCTTTTGGCATTAGAATAATAGATTACCATAAATTCAGGTAATGGGTAACTAGGTTGTCTCAGCCAATCAGCAGGAGTTTCTTTAACCGCTGTGTATGCTGATATAGGCTATTTATTTAGCAGGAGTCAGGTGATCGGGGTTCTTCCTGCCCAAGGTTGTGGCCTGGGTGGATGTGTGTTGAGAAGCTCCTGGTTGCTAGGGATGAGCTTCGTGTTCGAGTCGAACCCATGTTCGACTCGAACATCGTCTGTTCGCCCGTTCGCCGAATTGCGAACGATATGGGCCGTTCGCGCCAAATTAGTGTGGCGTGTCACGGCCCATAATTCACTGCGGCATCGCAGTGCATTGCTGGCTGATGATTGGCCAAGCATGCACTATGACCCGCATGCTTGGCCAATCACAGCGCCGTCTGAACAGAGAGCTGTAATTGGCCAAAGCCAAGGCGGCTTTGGCCAATTATGGCTCAGGGGATTTAGTACATGCCCCACACTATATAAGGCCGCCTGCACGGCGGCCCTGTGTAGTGTGTGTTCCGGCGTTCATTGAGAGAGAGAGAGAGACAGACAGTGACATTTGACATGTGACATGTGACAGTGACATGTGTATTGTGTATATATATGCATCCCAGGTGTTGCATATATATATACACTGTATTCAGTTTGGCTAGATCCGTTCCTGTTATCTTCCTACTGACAGGCAGGCTTGTCTTGTTACAGTATTTACAGCTACCTGAAGAAAATTGCTGGTGTTCTTTTGATCCTATTAGTACCACAGTCAGGCAGCTAGACTATTTACAGTTAGTGCAGTGCGTTCTGCTCACAGTGTTCAGCTAGATCCGTTCCTGTTATCTTCCTACTGACAGGCAGGCTTGTCTTGTTACAGTATATACAGCTACCTGAAGAAAATTATTGGTGTTCTTTTGATCCTATTAGTACCACAGTCAGGCAGCTAGACTATTTACAGTTAGTGCAGTGCGTCCTGCTCACAGTGTTCAGCTAGATCCGTTCCTGTTATCTTCCTACTGACAGGCAGGCTTGTCTTGTTACAGTATATAGAGCTACCTGAAGAAAATTACTGGTGTTCTTTTGATCCTATTTGTACCACAGTCAGGCAGCTAGACTATTTCCAGTTAGTGCAGTGCCTCCTGCTCACGGTGTTCAGCTAGATCCATTCCTGTTATCTTCTTACTGACAGGCAGGCTTGTCTTGTTACAGTATATACAGCTACCTGAAGAAAATTACTGGTGTTCTTTTGATCCTATTAGTACCACAGTCAGGCAGCTAGACTATTTACAGTTAGTGCAGTGCGTCCTGCTGACAGTGTTCAGCTAAACCTACAAGTTAGTGGGGTGCGTCCTGCTCACAGTGTTCAGCTAAACCTACAAGTTAGTGTGGTGCGTTCACCTCACAGTGTTCAGCTAAACCTACAAGTTAGTGTGGTGCGGTCTGCTCAGTGTTCAGCTAAAACTACAAGTTAGTGGGGTGCGTCCTGCTCACAGTGTTCAGCTAAACCTACAAGTTAGTGAGGTGCGTCCTGCTCACAGTGTACAGCTAAACCTACAAGTTAGTGGGGTGCGTCCTGTTCACAGTGTTCAGCTAAACCTACAAGTTAGTGTGGTGCGTCCACCTCACAGTGTTCAGCTAAACCTACAAGTTAGTGCGGTGTGTCCTGCTCACAGTGTTCAGCTAAAACTACAAGTTAGTGGGGTGCGTCCTGCTCACAGTGTTCAGCTAAACCTACAAGTTAGTGAGGTGCGTCCTGCTCACAGTGTTCAGCTAAACCTACAAGTTAGTGGGGTGCGTCCTGCTCACAGTGTTCAGCTAAATCTACAATTTGGTGTAGTGAGACCTCTGCACAGTGTTCATCTAAAGCTACAAGTTAGTGCAGTGCATCCTGCTCACAGTGTTCAGCTAGATCCGTTCCTGTTATCTTCTTACTGACAGGCAGGCTTGTCTTGTTACAGTATTTACAGCTACCTGAATAAAATTGCTGGTGTTCTTTTGATCCTATTAGTACCACAGTCAGGCAACTAGACTATTTACAGTTAGTGCAGTGCGTCCTGCTCACAGTGTTCAGCTAAACCTACAAGTTGGTGTAGTGAGACCTCTGCATAGTGTTCATCTAAAGCTACAAGTTAGTGCAGTGCGTCCTGCTCACAGTGTTCAGCTAAAATTACAAGTTAGTGCTGTGCGTCCTGCTCACAGTGTTCAGCTAAACCTACAAGTTGGTGTAGTGAGACCTCTGCACAGTGTTCATCTAAAGCTACAAGTTAGTGCAGTGCGTCCAGCTCACAGTGTTCAGCTAGATCCGTTCCTGTTATCTTCTTACTGACAGGCAGGCTTGTCTTGTTACAGTATTTACAGCTACCTGAATAAAATTGCTGGTGTTATTTTGATCCTATTAGTACCACAGTCAGGCAGCTAGACTATTTACAGTTAGTGCAGTGCGTCCACCTCACAGTGTTCAGCTAAACCTACAAGTTAGTGCGGTGCGTCCTGCTCACAGTGTTCAGCTAAACCTACAAGTTGGTGTAGTGAGACCTCTGCACAGTGTTCATCTAAAGCTACAAGTTAGTGCAGTGCGTCCTGCTCACAGTGTTCAGCTAAAACTACAAGTTAGTGCTGTGTGTCCTGCTCACAGTGTTCAGCTAATGTGACATGTGACAGTGACATGTGTATTGTGTATATATATGCATCCCAGGTGTTGTATATATATATATACACTGTAATCAGTTTAGCTAGATCCGTTCCTGTTATCTTCCTACTGACAGGCAGGCTTGTCTTGTTACAGTATTTACAGCTACCTGAAGAAAATTGCTGGTGTTCTTTTGATCCTATTAGTACCACAGTCAGGCAACTAGACTATTTACAGTTAGTGCAGTGCGTCCTGCTCACAGTGTTCAGCTAAACCTACAAGTTGGTGTAGTGAGACCTCTGCATAGTGTTCATCTAAAGCTACAAGTTAGTGCAGTGCGTCCTGCTCACAGTGTTCAGCTAAAATTACAAGTTAGTGCTGTGCGTCCTGCTCACAGTGTTCAGCTAAACCTACAAGTTGGTGTAGTGAGACCTCTGCACAGTGTTCATCTAAAGCTACAAGTTAGTGCAGTGCATCCTGCTCACAGTGTTCAGCTAGATCCGTTCCTGTTATCTTCTTACTGACAGGCAGGCTTGTCTTGTTACAGTATTTACAGCTACCTGAATAAAATTGCTGGTGTTCTTTTGATCCTATTAGTACCACAGTCAGGCAACTAGACTATTTACAGTTAGTGCAGTGCGTCCTGCTCACAGTGTTCAGCTAAACCTACAAGTTAGTGTAGTGAGACCTCTGCATAGTGTTCATCTAAAGCTACAAGTTAGTGCAGTGCGTCCTGCTCACAGTGTTCAGCTAAAATTACAAGTTAGTGCTGTGCGTCCTGCTCACAGTGTTCAGCTAAACCTACAAGTTGGTGTAGTGAGACCTCTGCACAGTGTTCATCTAAAGCTACAAGTTAGTGCAGTGCGTCCAGCTCACAGTGTTCAGCTAGATCCGTTCCTGTTATCTTCTTACTGACAGGCAGGCTTGTCTTGTTACAGTATTTACAGCTACCTGAATAAAATTGCTGGTGTTATTTTGATCCTATTAGTACCACAGTCAGGCAGCTAGACTATTTACAGTTAGTGCAGTGCGTCCACCTCACAGTGTTCAGCTAAACCTACAAGTTAGTGCGGTGCGTCCTGCTCACAGTGTTCAGCTAAACCTACAAGTTGGTGTAGTGAGACCTCTGCACAGTGTTCATCTAAAGCTACAAGTTAGTGCAGTGCGTCCTGCTCACAGTGTTCAGCTAAAACTACAAGTTAGTGCTGTGTGTCCTGCTCACAGTGTTCAGCTAATGTGACATGTGACAGTGACATGTGTATTGTGTATATATATGCATCCCAGGTGTTGTATATATATATATACACTGTAATCAGTTTAGCTAGATCCGTTCCTGTTATCTTCCTACTGACAGGCAGGCTTGTCTTGTTACAGTATTTACAGCTACCTGAAGAAAATTGCTGGTGTTCTTTTGATCCTATTAGTACCACAGTCAGGCAGCTAGACTATTTACAGTTAGTGCAGTGCGTTCTGCTCACAGTGTTCAGCTAGATCCGTTCCTGTTATCTTCCTACTGACAGGCAGGCTTGTCTTGTTACAGTATATACAGCTACCTGAAGAAAATTACTGGTGTTCTTTTGATCCTATTAGTACCACAGTCAGGCAGCTAGACTATTTACAGTTAGTGCAGTGCGTCCTGCTCACAGTGTTCAGCTAGATCCGTTCCTGTTATCTTCCTACTGACAGGCAGGCTTGTCTTGTTACAGTATATACAGCTACCTGAAGAAAATTACTGGTGTTCTTTTGATCCTATTTGTACCACAGTCAGGCAGCTAGACTATTTACAGTTAGTGCAGTGCCTCCTGCTCACAGTGTTCAGCTAGATCCATTCCTGTTATCTTCTTACTGACAGGCAGGCTTGTCTTGTTACAGTATATACAGCTACCTGAAGAAAATTACTGGTGTTCTTTTGATCCTATTAGTACCACAGTCAGGCAGCTAGACTATTTACAGTTAGTGCAGTGCGTCCTGCTGACAGTGTTCAGCTAAACCTACAAGTTAGTGGGGTGCGTCCTGCTCACAGTGTTCAGCTAAACCTACAAGTTAGTGTGGTGTGTCCACCTCACAGTGTTCAGCTAAACCTACAAGTTAGTGTGGTGCGTCCTGCTCAGTGTTCAGCTAAAACTACAAGTTAGTGGGGTGCGTCCTGCTCACAGTGTTCAGCTAAACCTACAAGTTAGTGAGGTGCGTCCTGCTCACAGTGTTCAGCTAAACCTACAAGTTAGTGGGGTGCATCCTGTTCACAGTGTTCAGCTAAACCTACAAGTTAGTGTGGTGCGTCCACCTCACAGTGTTCAGCTAAACCTACAAGTTAGTGCGGTGCATCCTGCTCACAGTGTTCAGCTAAAACTACAAGTTAGTGGGGTGCGTCCTGCTCACAGTGTTCAGCTAAACCTACAAGTTAGTGAGGTGCGTCCTGCTCACAGTGTTCAGCTAAACCTACTATTTGGTGTAGTGAGACCTCTGCACAGTGTTCATCTAAAGCTACAAGTTAGTGCAGTGCGTCCTGCTCACAGTGTTCAGCTAGATCCGTTCCTGTTATCTTCTTACTGACAGGCAGGCTTGTCTTGTTACAGTATTTACAGCTACCTGAATAAAATTGCTGGTGTTCTTTTGATTCTATTAGTACCACAGTCAGGCAACTAGACTATTTACAGTTAGTGCAGTGCGTCCTGCTCACAGTGTTCAGCTAAACCTACAAGTTGGTGTAGTGAGACCTCTGCATAGTGTTTATCTAAAGCTACAAGTTAGTGCAGTGCGTCCTGCTCACAGTATTCAGCTAAAACTACAAGTTAGTGCTGTGCGTCCAGCTCACAGTGTTCAGCTAAACCTACAAGTTGGTGTAGTGAGACCTCTGCTCAGTGTTCATCTAAAGCTACAAGTTAGTGCAGTGCGTCCAGCTCACAGTGTTCAGCTAGATCCGTTCCTGTTATCTTCTTACTGACAGGCAGGCTTGTCTTGTTACAGTATTTACAGCTACCTGAATAAAATTGCTGGTGTTATTTTGATCCTATTAGTACCACAGTCAGGCAGCTAGACTATTTACAGTTAGTGCAGTGCGTCCTGCTCACAGTGTTCAGCTAAACCTACAAGTTAGTGGGGTGCGTCCTGCTCACAGTGTTCAGTGTTTCCCCACGCCAGTGGGCCATGATCAGGGATGCATGCACTGTCCTGTCACCATTTGAGGAGGCCACGAGGATGGTGAGCAGTGACAGTGCATGCATCAGTGACACTGTCCCCCTTGTCCACCTGTTGGAGCACACGCTGCGTGGAATAATGGACAGGGCACTTGAGGCAGAACAGAGGCAGGAAGAGGAGGACTTCCTTAGCTCTCAAGGCCCCCTTTATCCAGACAGTGTTCCTGCGTGCCCGCCAATCACACAGGAAGAGGACGAGGAGGAGGAAGAGGAGGAGGAAGATTGTGTCAGCATGGAGGTGGAGCCTGGCACTTAGCATCAGCAGCAGTCTTTAAGGGATCAGTCTCAAGAAACACATGGACTTGTACGTGGCTGGGAGGAGGTGGCTGCGGACCATGTCGTCCTTAGTGACCCAGAGGACTCCGGACCGAATGCCTCAGCAAACCTACGCTGCATGGCCTCCCTGATCCTGCAAAGCCTGCGTAAGGATCCTCGTATTCGTGGTATCAAGGAGAAGGACCAATACTGGCTGGCAAACCTCCTTGATCCACGTTACAAGGGTAAGGTTGCGGACCTTATCTTGCCATCGCAGAGGGAGCAGAGGATGAAACATCTTCGGGAGGCCTTGCAGAAAGGTCTGTGCAACGCGTTCCCAGAGACTGGGAGGTTACAAATTCCTGTTTCTGGACAACGTGTTGCTGAGGCTTCGGTCAGTCAAAGAAGGAGCGGTGGAGAAGGTGGCCGTCTGACTGATGCTTTCAGACAATTTTTTGGTCCGCAGCCCCAAGGTATGATCGGTTCCAGCAACCATCGCCAGTGTCTGTTTTACATGGTGCAGGAATACCTAGGGGCAAGATCAGACTTGGACACCTTTCCCACCGAAAGTCCTCTGGGTTACTGGGTCTTGAGGATGGATCACTGGCCAGAGCTTGCACAGTATGCAATTGAGCTACTGGCCTGTCCTGCATCCAGCGTTCTTTCGGAACGCACATTCAGTGCTGCTGGAGGTGTGGTAACTGATCACAGGGTGTGTCTGTCCACCGACTCGGTCGATAGACTGACCTTCATAGAAATGAATCAGTCTTGGATCACCACCAGCTACCAAGCACCTGATGCTGATGTAACTGAATAATTTTTTTTGAAATCTCAGATCCCTTCAAAGACTGCCTATGCTGATGCTGAGTGACTATCCCTGAGTAATTATCCTCTTCCTCCTCAATCATCACGCTGATAGCTTGTAAGAACATTTTTGGTTCTGGGCGCCACCACCAGTGCCTAAGGCACAATTTTTAGCCCCTTTAACAGGGGCGTGTACTTACAATTTTTGATGCAATACTTTGCAGCAGGGCTCGTTCCTGCGTTCCAACTAGAGTGTCTGTGAGGGGTTGCAGTGTTGTGGCACCAGCACCACCACCACCACAAAAGGCCCAATTTTTCTGCCCCTGTTCAACAGGGGCATGTAATTACAATTCTTGATCTAATATTTCACAGCAGGGCCCATTTCTGCACCCACCAATAGCGAGTGAAGACTTACAGTGTTGTGGCACCAGCACCACCACCACCACCACCAAAGGCCCAGTTTTTCTGCCCCTGTTCAACAGGGGCATGTAATTACAATTCTTGATCTAATATTTCACAGCAGGGCCCTGTGAGGGCTTACAGTGTTGTGGCCACAACAACACCTAAGGCTCAAATTTCTGCTGAGTATATAGGGCAGGCCCCTACTTTCAAACATCTAACTTACAAACGACTCCTACTTGCAAACGGAAGGAGACAACAGGAAGTGAGATGAAATCTACCCCTAGGAATGGAAATTCTCTCCTGTAAGAGTTAATATGGGAAAAACATTTCTCCTTTCCACTGATGCTTTCCAATCCTGCGGAAGTCCCTGTTGCATAGTCCGGGAATTGCCGAATGCTTAAAGTGTGTCTCCTGTAGTAGCGCCACCTGAGTGTGAGATTTTTTAAGATCAGAGAGCAGCCTTGAACGTTTCTCCGGCGTGGCCAGGCCCTGAGCATTTAAGGAGGTAAATTTAATCTCCCATCGGGGATGCGGAGAGGGGGGCCCTCCAGAGGGAGCCATGTCTCACACCCGTGTAGGTTGGGATAGGGTAGGGCAAGTCAGGGATGGATAAGGGAAAGGGAGTGGGGGGGAAGGGGGCAGGCTACAGACGGAGAAGGGGGGATGCCGAGGAAAAGAGTGAGGGTAGAACAGATAAAGATGAAAGATGAAAACAAAAAAGTTATAGGTTATCCAACTGTTGCTATATTAAGCCTTGCGCAGGTATGCGCTTCCTATGTGTGGGGGTGGAAGACTAGAAGTGCCATTACTGTAGTGCTAATACTCATAAGCGTGCTGGTGATCACTCTATAGGCTCAAGATAAAACATATATAACACAAATAGACAACTTGTCTTAAACATTGGGGTGGTACTCTAAATGTGTCCTTTCGCCGTCTGGGAAAGGGCCGCCCCAGCACCCCCGTCTTGGGTCAGAAAAATAAAACGAAACAAAGGATAACAAAAATTCCTTTTGAAAAACTATATATCGAGGGGGGGGGGGGGGGGGGGCGGAATAAAACCCACTCCGTGCAGCTCCGGGCCTTAGCTCTAAGGCACCCAACCCCTCAACCGGGGCAGGTTACCACATTGATATACATTTTGTAAGACCCACATTAACTCTGAACTGTTCATGAAACTGTGTGGGGCCTAATGTGGGTGTGAAAAGAATACCAGTTCGATTTAGGTCGCTGGGACCCCTAAGAGTCCCCAACATCTCTCAAATAATGCTGCTCTCTGCTTTCAGGCCCGGTTAAGACTCCGGGGAAGTAGGGTTGTCTCTTGGGACCAGTCTGGATCTGGAACGCCACCGTCTCCTACTGGATCTTTGGGGTCTGGGTGATGTAGATCTCGGGTTGTTAAATGTGATCGGAAAGTCTAGCCAATTAGGTATAGAAAACTCCAGGATCCCCGGGAACATGAACAGCTCCGGAAGTTTGTCTGGCCATCGCAGCGTGAAAGAGTTGTTACCTCTAAGCATGGTCAAGTGAAAGGGGTGACCCCATCTGTATGTGGCTCCTGTTGTTCTGATCGCTTTGAGTAGTGGTCGCAGCAGGCCTCTCATCCGCAAGGTGAGCCTTGATAGGTCCAGAAATAGTTGCACCGATGCGCCATCAAAGTCCACAGGACCTTGTGGCCATGCCCTCCGTAGTATTTCCTCCTTAATCGTGTAATAATGGACTCTAGCTAGGACATCTCTCGGCGCGAGATCATCTCCTCCTCTAGGACCCTGTACACGATGCACGTGGTCCAGTTCCAATTCCGCCGTCTGGGGCTTGTCCAGTAGGCGGTTGAAGATGGCCACGATCGTAGCCCTAAGGTCTCCCCCGGAAGTGGCTTCGGGCAGACCACGCAGTCTGATATTGTTCCTGCGGCTGCGATTTTCACCGTCATCGACTGAAAGTTGCATCAGGACCAGGCGTCTTTTATAATCTGATTGTGCCTCTTCCATGGCTGTCATTCTTGACTCTAAAGCGGAGGCGGATGTTTCCACCACTGTCACCCTAGAGTCCGCAGTATCAATCCTTTGCTTGAGGTCATGTATCTCTCTAGATAGGGTATTCACAATTGAAGCTGCGGATTCTGCAATGTCCTTTTTAGTGGGGAGGAGGGCAATGATATCTTTCCAGCACTCTGGGGATAGCTGTTCCTGGGCGTTAGCAGCCTGCGAAAATGAACATCCATCCGCCCCTAGGATGTCTGGGGAGAAGATTGGAGAGTCTGGTCTGTTGGGGAGAGATGCCGTCCCTTATGAAGCGTTAGGCAGCCCTTTGCCAGCCTTCTTGAGAGACGCTGCGCCGGCGGTGTTAGTACGCGGCAGCGCCATCTTGGAATCCGAGGCCTGCGACGGAGTTGCTGAATTCCGCAAAAAATATGCAGTAATGTCCGTGCCTCTGCTCACTGCGGGTGATCCTGGTGGTCTGACCATTACGGACATGTAAAAGGCATCGAGGTCCGTACTCTAAAACCGGTTCTCAGCCCAAACAGTGCACGGAGCTCCCGGGTAAAGCAGCCTCACAGCGCCATTGCCAAGCCACCGAACCTGTCCTGTTAAACCGCTGTATGGTCTTGGCCACCATGCTGCAGCTCAGTTTCAGGACCTTGGCAATCTTCTTATAGCCTAGGTCATCTTTATGTAGTTCTTTGCCATGGGGTGCAATGTTAAACTTCCAGTGGCCAGTATGAGAGTGGAGCGATACCACCAAATTTAATGCACCTGCTCCCCATTCACACCTAAGACCTTGGAACACTAATGAGTCAAATGACACCGGGGAGGGAAAATAGCTAATTGGGCCCAATTTGGACATTTTCACTCAAGGGTGTACTCACTTTTGTTGGCAGCGTTTTAGACATTAATGGCTGTGTGTTGAGTTATTTTCAGAGGACAGCAAATTTACACTGTTAGTGTCGGTTGACACTGAGGCAGCACGACTTGCAGCGCGACTGCCTCAGGCGACCTGGACACGACAGGAGCGGCGACTTGCAAAACGACTTCTGTTTAGAAGTCAATGCAAGTCGCCTGAAGTCGCCCCAAAAACAGTACAGGAACCTTTTTCTAAGGCTTGCGTCACTCCTATTAGAACGGTTCCATAGTACAGAACGGGACGCGATTGTCAGGCGGCTAAGTCGCCTGACAAGTCACCCCTGTGTGAACCGGGGATTGTACAAGCTGTACACTCACTACTTTACATTGTAGTAATGTGTAATTTCTTCAGTGTTGTCACATGAAGAGATATAATACAATATATCTACAAAAATGTGAGGGGTGTACTCACTTTTGTGAGATACTGTACATAGTGATTAACCCATTCCACTGTAGTGCACCATCCATACTTCTTAAAGCTAAGCTACAAAGGCAATTGCAATGTCTTGCTACTAAGATATGTTACCACTTGCTGGCAGTCACCTATATAAGCTAGAGCAACATAGGAGATTTTTGGCAGTTTAAGTGGTATTAATCCTGAAACCAATAATATAATTGTTGGAATACAGAGCTGTATTTTGTGCAACAACTATTGTGCATCAGTAATTAGTAGAGATATATTCTTCAACCAGTAGATGGAAGTTTTTAAAAGGTTGTAGCTGTATGTATGGGTAAACTCTATGTTTTTTCGCTATAATAAAGTTCCTCTTTCCTGTCTGCAGTCAGGCAGCAAAGAATGTCTAGGAGGTTATAGGCCCAGGCATACCCCAGACACCCATCCAGAGAAAAGCTGAGAATCCAGCCATAGCTCAGTCATTGTCAGCTACAGAAAATAAGTGTAAGCTACAGTGACAGAAAGAAGACTGCAACAGAATAAAATAAAATGGCCAGTAACACAGCAGCAGCAATGCTTTAATTTGCAAATCTGACAAACAAGAACTACCAGTCTTGGAAATTCAAGATGAAAATGATGCTAATAAGAGAAGGTTTGTGGAAATGTATAAATGAAGTCAGGCCATAACACCCTTCAGATGAGTGGATATAGAAAAACCAAAAAGCTCAGAGCACAATCTCTCTTAGCATGTGTGTAAGTGTGAAACTGCTAAATAATGGAAGGATTAGAAAAAGTACATGAAAGAGCTAGTCTCAGCAATAAACTGTATTTGATTTTAAAGCTATACCAAACCAAGCTGATGAAAGGCCAGGATATGAAGAATTCCATAAGGCACACCTTGGAAATGGTTGAATGCCTGAGAGGTATAGGAGAAGAAATAAAAGTTTTTCATGTCGCAGCACTTTTACTCAGTGGCTTACCATAAAGTTTTTAAATGCTTGTCACAGCACTTCCAGATGATGAACTGACATTGGAATATGTTAAGGGCAAGCTTGTGGATGAATATAAGCATAAAACAGAAAGCACTGATAGTGGCGGTGCTTCTGTTGCACAGTCTGCTTTAAAGATGAAAAATAGGAATAAAAGCAGTACAATGCAACAAGAAACACGTGAATGCTTTGTGTGCAAGAAGCAAGGAAATTTAAAAGCAGATTGCAGAATCTGGAAAGCTAGAATGCAAAAACAAACTAAACTACGAAAGGCCAAAAGTGTGAAGGAGGAAACTGATTTTGCTTCAGATAATGACTATGTCTTTCGAACCAAAAGTTGCAACTAATCTTTGCAGGCATGGTGTGTTAATACAGGAGCTATGAGTCACATGAGAAATGACAGAATTTTCTTAATTCACCTTGACCAGAGTGAAACAGAAAGAATAACCACAGCTAATGAGCAAATAATGGAATCAGAAGGAATAGGAGATGGTTTTCTTTACTGTCCAGAGTGTCACCAGAAAGATACCTGCAAAAAATGTCCCCTATGTCACTGCTCTTGAAACAAATCTTTTGTCAGTGAAGAAGCTCACAAAACAAGGCAATGTAGTGACCTTCCAAAATGACAATTGTGCCATCACAAAAGGGTACATCTTACTTGCAAAGGCTAAAAATACAGATGAACTGTATCAGCTGAACTGAAATGAAGTGGTCAATACTGCCAAGGAGGAAAAACATTCAAACTGCATTCACACATGGCACAGAAGTTCTGACATAATAAAAAAATAACTGAGGATGACCATGCAAGTGGAATAAAAATTAGTCCATGTGATCAAACAATGAAATGCACCAGCTGTATAAAGGAAAACATGACAAGAAAAGACTTTCCAAAGCAGAGTAACAGCAAAGCTAAGAAACTTCTGGCCTTAACTCATTCAGATCTTTGCGGTCCAATGGAAAAATTGACTCCAAGAATATTTTCTCACTTTTATAGGTGATTACTCCAGGTATACTACACTATATCTGTTACAAAACAAAAGTGAAGTACCAGAAAAACTTGAACAGTATTTGGCTCAAGTAAGCAACAAATGTGGCAAAATGCCAAGTGTACAGAGACAATGAAACTGAATATACAGGTGATAACACAAAGGCGATTCTCAGAAAGCATGGCATAATATTTCAAACTATTGTACCATACCCAGAACAAAATGGGGTTGCAGTAGGAATGAAGAATGAATGAACTGTACTCTATGTGAGAGTGGAAGAACCAGGCTGTTTGATGCAGATATACCAACCACATACTGGGTGGAGGCAATTATGACTGCATGCTATCTCCAAAATTGACTACCAGGAAAATCAACTCATAAAACTCCATATGAACTGTGGAATGGAGTGGTCAGTAGAAGTGTAATTGTCGATGAAACTTCAGCGTTTTCAATATTTCATGAAGTAACACAAACAGCTCAAACTTAGTGAAATTCCTCATCAGTATCACATGAAGATAAGCAACAGAGTGACACAGAAAAAGAAATTAACTAAGACAATCCAAACGCTGTAAAAGAAGAAACAAAACAACAAGAGGCTTCAATCAGGAAATCCAACAAAAGCAATAAAGGCATCCCAGGCCCCAGCCAAATGTCTATCCTATGTTGCTCACATAGCATTAAAACCAGAGCCAGATTTATGGTATGAAATGCAGAGACTTCCAACTCATGAGAAACAAAAGTGGATCACATCATTTGACAAAACCGCTTACAAGAAACAGATTTATAGAACTGAGATCCGAAATGGGACTAATACAGTATAAGGGGAAGTTGTTCAGTGGGGGTGTTGGAATACAGAATTGTATTTTGTGCAACATCTACTGTACATCAATATTTAGGAAAGCTATATACTTCAACCAGTAAATGGCAGCATTTATAAGCTTGCAGCTGAATCTATGAGTAAACTCTTTGTCTTTTCTCTATAATAAAGTTCCTGCTTCCTGTCTGCAGTTAAGTCTGCTCTGTAGGGCTATACAGACATTCCCCGAGTTACAAACATCCGACTTACATACGACTTTTACTTACAAATGGAGGGAGACAACAGGAAGTGATAGAAAATGTACCCCTAAGAATGGAAATTCACTCCACGTGCGGACTTTCCGACCGGACTGGTCCGACGGACTTTCCGACAGACTTTTGACAGACTTCCGACTGACTTTTTTTACGAACGGACTTGCCTACACATGACCGGACTACGGACGGACTTGCCTACACACAAGGATCCTTGAAAAAGTCACGTGACTGTGATGTAACGCGTGGGAGGAGCCAAGGACGCTCTGTGCAGATCAGCAGTTTCACACAGTGTACTGCACTGAATCTGCTCCTGTCTAAGGCGGCTGACTGCTATAGTAAAACCTGCATATGCCTTATCATTATAAGGCACACGTGAGTGGATTGAAGTTTGCCTGTGTACCTTGGTGTCCTAACTATTGCACAATGATTGTTTTTTTCTCTTATCTGCCTGTTTATGATTCTCACATTGGTTGTGAATAGTAGCAAAAAACACATTGGTACTATCAATGAGCACCTTAATTAAGCAAGTGTTTTTAAACAGCTTTGCTAGTGATCAAAAGCTCTATACCAATCAGGATTCTACACCTGTATAATTGAACCTTCTGAATACATCCCTATATATTTATTTTTATGTGGATTTTTTATGTGAATTTTTTACACATTTGGTGTCACTAATTTTTTATAATTCTACACTATTTTGATTGCTGGATTTTTTAGGAATTTTTACTCACCGCTGGATTTATTTGACTATTTATATTTATTCTTATATATTCATTTTCATTCACATTGTGAAGCGCTTCAAATATCATTATTTATTCTTTTTAAGTGACTCTGAAAACACTCTCTTTTGATAGCAGCCTCACTTGGTTTTATGCGTAATTATCAGCTATTTAGCATCACAGCGCTTTGTGTTTTATATATAATAAATAAACACACTACACAGGTTTTTAAAGTAATTTATTAGACAGCTCCGGGGGTCTTCTTCCGACTTCAGGGGTTTTCTACTGACTTCGCCGCTCTCTCCGGCCTCTTCTCCCGGTGTCCGGTTCTTCTCCCGCTCTCCGGCCTCTTCTCCCGGTGTTCGACCTCTTCTACTTCTGCCAGCTCCTCCGCTATCTTCCGCCGCTCTTTTGCTAGTGGTGGCCCGGACTTCTGCGTCGTTTTCTTCCCTCTTCTCTTCCTCCGATGTTGACATGACACTCTCTCCCGCTGTAATGCTATGTGAGCGCTCCGCAATGACTTATATAGGCGGTGACCCCACCCCCTTATGACGTCACAGTCTCGGGGCATGCTGGGACTGGGACGTCATAAGGGGGCGTGGTCACCAGGTGAACCGATGCAGCCCACACACGGCTGGTTTGTCCACCGGATTCGGTCCATCAGACCAATCCGGTTGGAAAGTCCGTCCGTGTGTACACGGCATAAGAGTTATCATGGGAAAAGGGTGTCTCCACTGAAGCTTTATCACCAATCCTTGTTTCCACAACAACCCAAGTTTTTCAAAATCCCAAAATCACAGGGACAGAAAGTGAAACAAACCTTTCAGGGATGTTAACCCTTCCCTACACTGTCCAAAAAAACTTAAAAAATATTTCTTTGGCTGAAATTACACATAAATAATGTACCTGTTCCAAGTTACATACACATTATACTTAAAGTGATTGTTTTTTTTTAAATTAAAATAACAAACATGTTATACTTACCTACTCTGTGCAGTTGGTTTTGCACAGGGCAGCCTGGATGCTCCTCTTCTCGGGTCCCTGGCTGGAGCAAGTTTTCGGGGGCTGACGGTGGCTGCTGCACACAAAAGGCTTTTTTATCTTAATGCAAAGAATGCATTAAAGGGGTTGTAAAGGTTCGTGTTTTTTCACCTTAATGCATCCTATGCATTAAAGTGAAAAAACACCTCTCAGTGACCGGCCCCCCAGCCCCCCATTTTACTTACCTAAACCCTCAAACTTGACCCACGGGGAAATGCTCTCTCTATGCCCGGGGTTCTCGGCTCTTGATTGGATAGATTGATAGCAGCGCAGCCATTGGCTCCCGCTACTGTCAATCAAATCTAATGACGCGGGCGCAGGGGGTGGGGATTCGGGAGCGCGCCCACAAGATAACCCCCTGGGAAAGCGCTTCTCCCAGGAGGTTATCTGATGTGGGGAGGAGCTGTGAGAGCTGCCAAGGGACCCCAGAAGAGCAAGTTTGGGGCCACTCTGTGCAAAACGAGCTGCACAGTGGAGGTGAGTATGATATGTTTGTTATTTAAAAAAGGGGAGTATTAGAGGCACATGCAGAATAAAATACACTAAACCAATTGAAACCAAACTCCGGCTAATACTTTATAAGCAGTTACAGCAACATTTTCCTTTTTCTTTTTGGCATTAAGGTTGAATGAATGAATAAATATAAATTGATTATTGTTTGCACCCCTGTCAGTGTTAAATGGTTTGTCTTGACCCTTAACTGCCACATCTGCAGAAGAGTTTGTTCTGTTGAAAAACAACAGACATACTGTTAGGATCACCAGGTAAGAGAAAAAGAAAGAAAGCCTAAAAAAGAAAACAAATGCAGCCATCATATCTAAGAATTGTTAAGCTGCAATTTATAAATGTTTGCTTTTGGGTTTGATACCACTGAAATCCTGCTACTGGTATCGCTAGGTTTAGGAAACGGTCACTAAATGGAACAATGGCTCCCTATGGAGTAAGCTGCATAAGTAGCATGTGACAATCATTCCCACATAGAGCTTTATTCCTGTGCAATTGACCGCTTCAAGATGGTACTACATGCTACCTGTGTAGCTTACTCCATAGGGAGTAATTTATTCTATTTATTTTGCGATCATTTCCTACACCTAGAGATTGATCGCTAACAATGTTAGTAGCAGGATCAAGCCACTGAAATCTCTTGTGTAGCTCCAGCCCAATAATTTGACTGTAAGTGGTTAAATGGCTCAGGATTAAGAGATGAACCTTGCCTGTGTAGCTCTAGCTTGATAAATTGATTGATCGGCTGCCAGTTTTCTGTATTTGGAGTATGAATGCCAGAGCTGCTCTTTACAAGTGTGGAATTTTCATGTGTGTACCTGAAAGAATCCGCCTTTAGGTCGGCCTTCTTTAAAGCTCAATAAGCTTTCCGTTTAAATCTGCTAAATGCATTTTAGGTATTTCAGGTACATGCAAGGCAATGCTCATTGTCCCTACTAATTGGAGAGCTAAATATCTTCCTAAAGTGGTTGTAACCCTAAAAAAAAAAACGCATAATCTATAGCACAGTGTGCTTGTGACGTGTAATTTGTCCCTTTTTATGTTGAAAAATACCTGGTTGATCCTGTCTGTTCCTGTGGGTGCTGACATTGGTAATCATGGCTGCCGAGCCCATGATACTGTGATCAGTTTACGGCCCTCTGTCATCCTGCTCTCCGCTCTCAGTTTCTCCTCCCTCCCTGCCTGTCTATGTGAGAGCCCATCTCCTCCCTGCCCCTCCTGCCGATATTCCGCAGCAATATGTAGCAAAAATACTTGTATCCCCTCTGGTTTATACAGTTATTACTTACAGTGTGTGTTTTAAAAAAAAATGATAATGCTAAATACCTTTTCTCACACTGGCGCTGTGCAGTCACATGATCTCCCTCTGCTGGCTGGCTGACGTCAGAGGGAAATCTCAGCCCCTCCTGCTACCCCCCTTAGATTGGGGAAGGAGAGCGGAGGGGAATCATGTGACCGTACAGCTGCGGTGTAATAAAACAGCACCCCTCCCAGTTGGTCGCCCCCCTTTGTGTGGCGGCTTCCGCTGTATCTCCTCTTCCTCGACATCATGGCGGCTTCGGCCGTGCATCTCCACCCTCCTCCTCCTAGGCGGTCAAAGGGATCGCTTCTCCTCTCGCCCAATCAGGTGATGGGTCTTAGGACTCGCTTCCTGATTGGCCGGGAGGAGAATCAGGAAGACAATAGCCAATATTAACTCCTTCAGATCCCCGCTATAGCCGAATGACGGCTACAGCATGGATCTACTTTGCCGGGAGGCCATCAATAGACGTCCTCCCCTTTGCATGCTCCCCACAGGGTGCGCTCAATGCGCGCTGTGATCACCGAGTCAATGGGACTCGGGTGATCACAGATCGAAGTAAGGGGTCGATCCTGGCCCCTTAACACATGATCAGCTGTCAGCCAATGGCAGCTGATCACATGATGTAAACAGAAGATTGGTAATTGTTTTTTTCTCCTCAAGCTGACAGCGTGAGGAGAAAAAAAAAAAGCTGATCACCGGCTTTAGTGCAAGGGACATCGGTCCCGAAGAGGCGAAGCCGCCTCATCTGTTCCCACCAATACCGCCTTTCAGTGCCACCTGCCAGTGCCCAAACAATGCCACAAATCAGTGCATAAGTGCCAGCAATCAGTGCCACCTATCAATGCCCACCAGTGGTGCCAGTCAGTGCCTCATCAGTCCTACCTATCAGTGTCACCTACCAGTGCCGATCAGTGCCCATCGCTGCCACCCATTAGTGCCCATCACTGTCACCTATTAGTGCCCATCAGTGTCAGCTGTCAGTGCCACCTATCAGTGCCACCTATCAATGCCCTTCAGTGCCACCCATCAGCGCCACCCATCAGTGCCCACCAATGCCACCTATCAGTGCTCACCAATGCCACCTCATCAGTGCCCACCAGTGCCACCTCATCAGTGCCCATCAGTGCCGCCTATTAGTGCCAATCAGTGCCTCCTTATCAGTGCCCATCAATGCAGCCCATCGGTGCCTATCAGTGCAGCCTATCAGTGCCCATCAGTGTAGCCTCATCAGCGTACATCAATGAAGGAGCAAAATTACCTGTTTGTAAAATTTATTAACAAAATATAAAACGATTTTGTATTTTTTTTTTAAATTTCGGTCTTTTTAAATTTTTTTAACAAAAGATAAAAAACCCAGAGGTGATCAAATACCACCAAAAGAAAGCTCTATTTGTGGGGAAAAAATGATAAAAATTTCATTTGGGTACAGTGTATGACCGTGCAATTGTCGTTCAAAGAGTGACAGCGCTAAAAGCTAAAAATTGGTCTGGGCAGGAGAGGGGTTTAGGTGCCCAGTAAGCAAGTGGTTAATTCGCTATTGTCACACAACTGGGTGGGCTTGGGGATCAATGCTCTGCACCCTGAGCCCACCCTTTTTTTAAGCCAATTTAGAGCCTTAGGCTGTAATCATGTGCTTCTAAAAAGAAAAACAAAAAAAAAACTCTGATTGGAATCTTTGCGTTTGGCGCCCTGCATGTAGATTAGGGGCCAGGCGCATGGATTGGGGGGGTGGTGCCCCTGCACCCCGTATGGACGGGCCGCCACTGATCTATTTCGTTTTTATGTTACATTAACATTTTTCATTATTATAAACAATAAACAATGCACTACATGGGTAATAGAAACATATTGCAATAAATGCAGCAAGGTATAAAAGTGAAATAACATGATTCCTACTTATTGTGTTTTAGTCAGGTGGAGGTGGATCCATCTGAATCTCAGAATCATAACATAACAAATTAATTCAAAATTATTATTATTATACAGGATTTATATAGCACTAACAGTTTGTGCAGTGCTTTACAATATAAAGGGAGACATTACAGCAACAATACAATTTAATACAAGAGGGTTAGGAGGGCCCTGCTCCTGGGAGCTTACAATCTAAATAAATGAATTTCATTCCATTTGTTATGTTATGGTTCTGAGATTCTGATGGATCCCCTCCCATCCAACCCAAACTGAGTGCATAAGTAATCTCCTGATTGACTTAACAAAAGATTCCAAAACTAAACAAAACATTTTTTTTTGTAGTGCATCTTTAGCTTCTAGAGTGAGAGAGCAAAGCTCTTTTCTAGGGCTGTTACTGATTAAAATTTTCATGTTCGATTAATCGTTTTTTTTTTTAAATCGATGAATCGACTAATTTCGATTAATTATAACGCACATACAGATCCAACTACTTTTAGCTGATTTAGCACCATTGTTATGGCAACGGCCAAAGCCGGACATAGTGGGGCATGGCTAGGACGTCACACGTCATAAAATCAGCCTCACCGTGCCCATAATCTCAGCCTTACTGTGCCCATAATTGCAGCCTCACCATGCCCATAATCACAGCCTTACCGTGCCCATAATGCAGTCTCACCATGCCCATAATTTCAGACTTACCGTGCCCATAATCGCAGCCTCACCGTTCCCATAATGCAGTCCCACCATGCCCATAATCGCAGCCTCACTGTGCCCATAATTGCAGCCCCACCGTGCCCATAATGCTGTCTCACCGTGCCCATAATCGCAGCCTCGCCGTGCCTATAAATGCAGCCTCACCGTGCCCATAATGCTGTCTCACCGTGCCCATAATGCCGTCACACCGTGCCCATAATCGCAGCCTCACTGTAGTCAGTGCCTGTGCCTGGAGAGCTGATCTAGGAGGAGGGCGTGACTTTTCTCACAGTGCGGCCAAAGTTTTCACACTTGGAGACACGCAGCAGGAGATGAGCGCAGACTGTGTATGACATATAGTAAAGGATGAGGAGGAGGGAGCGGAGTGCTGCGCTGCAGCCACAGCTTGGCCCAAAGCGGCCCCAGGGCAGGCAGCCTATAAATCAAAAAAATTTTGATTAATCGAAAAAAATTAACGATTAATCAAGGAATTAATCGTTAATTTCCGCAGCCCTAGTCTTTTCTGCAGCTGCTGGCAGGGAACAGGCTTCTCAACTCCTTCACACACCTCTTGCTTTGGTCTGCCTGGAATTTATTTAGCTGTTTTAAACTGAAAGTTCAGTTGAGCTTTAATGCTATAGTACTTTGTATCCCTTCTCTATAGATCCAAGCAAAATTGCCCAATACAAAAGCACCTTGTGGTTCATGCTTCAAGTGTGCAATAGCAAATGTATTACATTAGGTGAGATAGGTCCTCTTTGCTTTGCTGCCTAGTAGGATTAAGTGCCTGGGAACTTTGCATTGCTTTTGGTTGCAGCTTCTATAAGTGTCACAATCGGTGCAGTACTAGGAACAATGGCCAAACCATTGTTCAGTAAGGTCTGAAAAGGTACGCCACTGAAAATAATGAATGAGGTCCTGGGATTTATGTGTGCCACGACCCATTTCTCTCGGGGAAAATTACTTTTCTTCAGCTTCTACCTCCCTAGCTTATTATTTGAATGAACCTGAAATACTAAATAATAGATCTTAAACGTGTATGAACAGAACTTTTTATTCTACACAGGGAATGCGGCAACTGTGTTCAATTTAGTTTAATTTGAGTATTAGAATATTTTCTAATCGGCAAAGTGACTGAGCTTTTAGAAGGCTTCTGGCTTGGTTTGTAGCCTGTGGGCATCAATCAAGTCAGTCAGTGTTGTTCTCCCTATATCTCTACAATAAATAGCCAAAGGTTTGTTATTACCTGACCTTCATATTTATAAGAATTTTAGGACATTCCAAAACCATGAGCGTCAATATAGAGTTGTGCCCCAATGCAGCTATAACTGCATCTACTTTCTTCTAGGAAAGCTATCCACAACATTTCAGAGTGTGTCTGTGGGAATATGGGCTTATTCAGCTAAAAAAGCATTTAGATGAGAAGACCTGGCTCCCAATCTCTTCCTCCCAAAGATGTTAAGTAGGGTTGAAGTCAGGGCTCTGTGCAGGACACTCACGTTCCTCCACACCAGACTCATCAATCCATGTCTTTATGGACCTGGCTTGGCGAACACTGGTAAAGTAATACAAAGAAGGCTTTAGACAACATGTTGCCACACTTATGGCTGAGAGTCAATTAAAGGACATCCTATCAGTAAAATGGATAATGCTGCCATGGTTCCAAGAAAAAGAAATTCAAAGTTTTGGAAGTTCTAGAGATTCATAACCAGCTGCAGATTGAAATGAAAAGTAATATTTGATAGTTTCTCAAAGGGGACTTTCATCAAGTGCACCAAAGTCTTTAAGGGCCCCAACGATAGCCAGTCCATGACCCATATTAGAGACTGTTCCTCTCCTTACTATTGCTACACCCCACTACTCTCCTTGAGTGTTCAGTAATTTCTCACAGTATATTGCCTGGGCCAATCCAGTCAGTTTAGGGCCAGCCATTAGTGCAAATTCGCAGTATAGCCATATTCATTAGTAATTCAGATATAATCACTGCTCACTTCTGTTCTTGTGTTGGTTGTGTTATTACAGTTTATGCTGATCTGGAGGTCAAGTCCAAATGTTGCTTTATATTCTGCTAATGGTATCCTGTTTATCAGTTAATATCAATACCATGTCCAATCTATTCTGTGTTTACTTGGTTATCCATTGACTTAACTCACAATACATTAAAGTGTAACTAAAGGCAAAACTTTTTTTTTTTTAGTTTTTATTGTATCTGTGCCCTTTAGGGAGATTCACCCTCTATATTTGTCCTGTTTACCATTATCATTCAAAAGTGAAAGTAAAACAAGATCCCAAATTTTGGGTTGTCCCGGGAACAGGAATAGTGGGGATATCTTCCAATGGGGATCCAAGTTCTGGTGACCCTGTGGACAACCACTTTAGGGAGATTTTCTCTCGCTTCCTGTTTTGCTATTGGACAGGAAGTGAGAGGGAATCTCCCCAATGGTAACAGATAGCAAAAATAAACCTGACACTATAAAAAAAGCAAACAAAATTTTGCCTTTAGTTCTACCTTAAGTTACCTTTTACTATTTGATTTGGTGATGTATCGCTCTGTCGGAACATCATTGCTGGGTGGCAGGTTTTGTGGCGCTATACAAGCCTCCACCCAACCAGTTGAGTCAGAAAAGTTGAGGCACCTGAGGAGTTTGAGGCCTAGAACAGGAGGACCCTTTCTATTCAGCGGCTCTTATGGGGGTAACGCTACATTTATAAGGCTTATATATATAGCAGTTTTTCAGTGTTAACTGATCCTGGGACTTTACATTAAAGGTCAGTCCATCCAAGGCTAATATTTCAGTGCTGGGCAGAGACTGACAGGCCTAACTTCACAGAAATGTTTTAATACTTCTTGGCAACCATTGAAGCGAGATCTCTGGCTGTGAGAACCAAAGTTAACAGCCTATATACAAGATGGCTATGCTCTCAGTCTAGGGTTCTGTTTACATTACAGAAAATACCCGTGGGAGGAGTCAGAATACATGGTAAAGAGGCTATAACAGGGAACCCTGGAGAGGAACCTTAACACTGCTGAAGTCCAGATGTATGAAGCCAATGTGTGATTCAACCCACAAAAAGAGTTTTGTCTGGACTTTTAATGTATAGTCTTTTCCAGTCTACTGTAATACATATATTTTCATGTGCAGTAAGCCATGGCATTCCTTCAGCAATCATCTCTTATTGTTCTGAGTGCTCGTCGCTTTGCATATCATCATTGTACTTTGCCCTGTATTATTAGTTAAGCATACATTTTATGTGCGGTAAAAAGCCGTGGTATAAAGTAAGCAATATCAGAAAATCATAAAATGTATGTAGAGTCAACACTTATTTTTTTTTTAGCTTTGAATAGAGTGGAAAAAAGTGGATTAGAACCTCTGTTGGGTTGTTCCTGCTATCTGGGATAGCGTCAGAGTGATTTTCTCTCATTTACGATCCTGGTGACAACGGTTCCAATAGACTGGAAGTGAGAGAAAAATCTGCAAGTATACAGATAGCAAAAAATCTTTTATGGTAGACTAAGGGAAGGTTAGAACACCATCAGCTTTTTATTGCTGTCTGTGCTAACCTAAGCTGCAAACAGAGGAGGAGGATGTGGACAGCTTGAATTGCTTTGGATGCTGGAAAGAACAGAGGTAGTTTCAAACATACTAAGCAGATTTATGGACTGAGCAAAAAGAAACTACAGATCCCAGAGGCAAGGGGAGAACTGAGTAAAGAGGAAGAGGTGGAGGTTGTTGTCCCTGGGCTGGAGCTGAAGCAAGGAGGACCACCAGAGGGGACCCCCCCAATACTGGAGATGAACACTAACACTGACCGATTCCACTGTCAAGCTGTCGAGGAGATAGTGTTGCAGTTGCAGAAGGTGAATGGAGAGAAGTCATCTTCGGTCACCATAAAAGTTGGTGAGAGGCCATTGACCAGCCCGACTACACCATACTAGCATACTATTTTTGCGTGCTCCAACATTGGTTTTTGCCCCAACGTTCTAGCCAGCAGAAAAAAAGAGTGGTGAACTGCTATTGACGTACCACTGTCAAGTTTCTACACCCCAAACTCGCTCATCCATGTCTTTATGGACCTTGTTTTGTGCACTTGTCTAAATCATTTGGTGGAGGGGGGATTATGGTAGGGGTTTGTTTTTCAGGGGTTTGGCTTGGCCCCTTAGATCCAGAGAAGGGAAGTCTTAAGGCTCTAGCATACCAAGACATTTTGGACAATTTCATGCTCCCACCTTTGTGGGAACTGTTTGGGGATGGCCCCTTCCTGTTCCAACATGACTGCGCACCAGTGCACAAAGCAAGGTCCATAAAAAAAATGGATGAGCGAGTTTGGGGTGGAGGAACTTGACTGGCCTGCACAGAGTCCTGACCTCAACCTGATAGAACACATTTGGAAAGAATTAAAGCGAAGACTATGAGCTAGGCTTTCCTGTCCAACATCAGTGCCTGACCTCACAAATGCGCTTCTGGAAGAATGGTCAAACATTTCCATAGACACACTCCTAAACCTTGCAGACTGCCTTCCCAGAAGAGTTGAAGCTGTTATAGCTGCTATGGGTGGGCCAACTCAATATTGAACCCTACAGACTAAGACTGGGATGCCATTAATGTTTATGTGCGTGTAAAGGCAGGTGTCCCAATACTTTTGACAATATATTGTAATTTTACAAGCAGTGTAATAAGTGAAAGAACTTTTCTCATTGGAGGAGAGGGCAGGAGGGGTTGTCTCCCTTAGTGCAGCTGAGCTTGGAGACCCGAAGTTGTTAACCCTCACAGCGCTGGAAGTTCAGCAGCAGAAAAAGGACAGGGCAGCCCTGCAGTAAAGATTTCTACAGAATCCAGCAGCCTGACATTGCGGGGCATTGTAAGGTAAACCAGATTCCCAGCACCAGAAAACCAGTGTGGGCCTATGCTCATGTTCATGCATGTGTGAATTGCACATATGTTCATATTTCTGAGTGAAGAAGTAATGTTAAACATACTATTCCAGTTCTCAATGCTCACACTCTCTGCGTGAGCGCGCACACGTGCGCATACAGATAAGCGTGTACACTTGCCGCCCAGTGGCCTATTTAAACTGGTCTGTCACTATGAGCAGTTGCTGAATGGTCTTCAGCTTGTTCCTGTGTTCCTGAGGCCTGATTACTCTAACCCAGGGGTCTCAAACTGGCGACCCTCCAGCTGTTGCAAAACTACCAGTCCCATCATGCCTCTACCTGTGGGAGTCATGCTTGTAACTGTCAGCCTTGCAATGCCCCATGGGACTTGTAGTTTCACAACAGCTGGAGGGCTGCCAGTTTGAGACCCCTGCTCTAACCCCTGTTTTTATACATATATATATATATATATATATATATATATATATATATATATATATATATATATATATATATATATATATATAGTATATATGTTATATCTATCTATCTTTCTCTCCTTTTTTAAATGTTACAAAATGTTGATTGTTGATAACAGTACTGTATATACATTAAATTGACCATTTTTATATAGATTGCAATACTAAAAACAAAGAACAAAAGTAAATAAATTCCATATACTTTGAAAATGCTCTCTCTCTTTCACTCTCATATATACAGTATAAAGATTAAAGATATATATATATATATATATATATATATATATATATATATATATATATATATATATATATATATATATATACAGTATATACATACATAAATATATTTATTGTTCTCTCATTTTTTTATATGTTACATAATGTAGATAAACCTATATACAGTTTGTTAAACTGATCTTTTTTTATAATATAGATCACAATATTAAATAAAAGATTAAAAAAAATATATATATTTCATATACTTTAAAAAAAATTCTCTCTCTCTCGCTATATACAATATATATATATATATATATATATATATATATATATATATATATATATATTGTTCTCTTGCTTTTTATATGTTACAAAATGTTGGTTAAAATATATATGGTAAACTAATAATTTTTATAATGTAGATCACAATATTTAAAAAAAAACAAAAAAACAAAAATAAATTATATTTTAATCTTCCGCTTCTTCACCTTCAAGTTTCCTAGTAATTCCAGAGCTACATTCCGATATGCACAATCTCTGCTCCTTACTTCTGTTCCTCCTGCCCCCTTTTTCTGTCCTTCCATTTTCACTTTAACAAAAGTCTCCTCTGATATAAATTAAAAATGAAATCGGCCTTCCTTAGGAACAGTAAAACCAATTTTGCGGCATGAACATCTACAACCTCATCATGGTTATCAAACCATTTGATACAAAGCCTGCAGGCCTGTCGTCATGGTAACGGGGGAGGCAGCCCTGCATTTTGCCGCTGACATTTTGCTCTGCTATTGAAAGAGACATTTGAGTTCACAAAAAAAGTGGCTATTTTCCTAGTCAACAATAGAAACAGCCTCCTCTTCAGCATAATGATAACCCTTTCCCTGCCATGGGAATGAAAGGCTTTTCTGCCTTGAGGATGCATAGAAACTGGTAATAGCAAAGGGTTAAACTAATCATTAGTTTTATTTTATTTTTTTGAGGACGCAGGCCTATGTTAGTTATCTGAACCTCTTTATGACTTCAGAATAGTGAATGCTTCTTAAATCAAAGGGTGCACAAAATTACAACAAATCAGGCTCTTTGTTTGTACATCTGTCCGCCGCATGATATCATAATTATTAGCTGCACAAGCTATCTAATGCATTAAAGTGTCACAATAGGAGTTACTGTATCTATATGATGCCCTGAAAGGAGATGACACCAGCCTTCATTATATAATAACTGATGATTTGTTATGGGGGTGGTATGGCCTTCTAGTAAGATTCTTGGCTATTCTCATCAATAGAGGCTCTAGAATAACATAAGAAAATAAATAAAGATATGTAAATTTTATATGACCGTGAATAAATAAAAAAAAAAAAAATACTGTATATACCATATATATATATATATATATATATATATATATATATATATATATATATATATATATATATATATATATATATTTATAAATTTCTCAATGTATTTAAGTGCATGGAAGAAGCTGATGTGCACGTTGTGTCAGAAAGTAAATAAAAATCATCCCCATAGCAATACAGACAACAAGAAAAAATAAGATCTGACAGGGCTTTTACCTATTTCCTACTCTAACCAAAATGAAAAAATGCTTTACATGTACTTTATGTTTATTTTTTAGACAACTGTTGTTATATTTTTTTATTACATGCAGTATTTATATATTTTTTTTATCCAAAATCAGAATAAATAGTTATACATGATAAAAGGATTCCCAGAGCACTGTGGGATATCTAAAGAGATAGCATAACAGATGATGGGGGGAATTCATAAAGAGCATCGTAGATACTCTTTAGAATTTTGTTGGACCTCTGCATGGAAATTGTTGGTGCTTTTGCCAGATTAATTTCACACAGGCAGGAACATGGCCGGGAGTTTTATAGTGTGGTGGGAGTAGACCAGGGTGCCGAGATGTCTCTGGTTTTCTTGTGAACCAGCCCTTAAAGGATAAGTTCACCTTTTGTAACATGTTACATGTTACACCCATATTCAGGGTGTAACATGTTACAATTGCACTGGCCACCCATGTACCTGTTTTTACAGCAAGGGGGGGATCTTCTCCCCCTGCTCGCTGCCACTATCTAAAGAAAACGTGCCCATGCAGGGCTCCACCCGGCTGGTCATATCATCCATTCACCTTTGGAGCTGTCGGCTTTTTTAGTTCTCAATGATCTACCATGGTTCTGTTGAGTGATCTGGGAGTTCATTGTCTTTTCTTGTTAGTATGTATCTGCCTGCCCGTACCAGGTACGAGCAGACCGATACACTGACAGGTCTGCAGGAGTCCTGCATGGCACCTGTGATCTGCCAATCATGGGTGCAATGCTTTACAGGCTCCAAGTAAAAACATAATAATAAATGCACATTTTTTTACCTGCAAAAAGATGTGCATTTATTATATTTTTTTCAAAGGTGAACTTAACTCCTTTAAGCAGAATTGCAGTGTGAATGCCCCCGTAGACGTCACGTATGACGAAACATGTAGGGCGTGGCTTCGCAGTGCTAGCCATCACGTGTTTTGAAGAATTTGTTTGCACGGGCGTTCTGCCTTTGAATATGCCGGCTTTTTTAATGATACTTTTTTATCTGAGTTTTAAATGATCTCTTGTGGTTTGTTTTAACCAATAAATACCCTAAAACGATATCACACTATTGGAGTTTTTTCTCCGTTTGCTTCCTTCTCCTGTATATGGACTTTTCCATTTCTGAGTCCCCCCTCTGAGGTTCGGATAGTTGGATCATCCCGGCCACACGGAAGTCGGTGGTACACGCTGTCAGGACCAGGAGATTAACAACTTGTCCCTGCAGAGGGTGAAATCTGCAAGCTCACAAGACCTTGCCACAGGGGAGGTCCAACACTTGGGGTAAGCGCACATCTATCACTTCTCTCATCGCTATCAATGTATACCTGATCAGAAGTATTTTGGCTCATCAATCCTTGGTGTGTGGTGATGAAACGCATGAAGCGGACTTTTTCTTGTTTGATTTAATGCGATTCACATCATTATGGACTGATTACAGACAGCTTTTGCCTATGATTATTGATTTTTAATTTTTGCACTTTTGGATAAGATTTTTATGCACTCACTGTTATCATACGTATGGTGTCTTCTTAGCACTTTTATTTAATTGTTTTCATTTTTGCTAGCGCAATTAAGTTTATTTTAAGTGTGAATAACAGCTCAGCTCTTTTCATATTTTGTGTACATAATGTAAAATTATGGCAGGCTTACCTCTGGATTTGCCGTCCTCCGCCCATGTTTCCCAAAGACCAAGTATCTCATTAATTGCTATGGGTTGTGGTGAACTATTTGAGGCTAGGTTCACACTTGACTTGAATGTCCCTGTTCTCCATTTCAGGGATGAATCCGGCCCAAATTTTTGCCTGAATTTCGACCTGAAATGAAGCCGAAGAAGCAGAGCACTCCTATCCAATCCGCTCAGCAGCCGCCCTGGAGATGTGTGAACTGGCTCCATTGAGAGCACTCTCCTGTCATGCAAATTGGATGCAGGGAAAGCTGCATCCAATTCGCATAAGTGTGAACCCAGCCTGAATCATTTTTTTTAATGACCAAACTGGCCCTGAAGTGTGCATGTCTGTCTCCTTCAGAGAGCAATGCTAGTGCATACTAGCTCTTAGAGACTTCCGATTGTAGTAGACTCCCCATACAGGAATTGATGTAAATGATACTTTGTACAATTGTACATTATGGGGTTGATTTATTAAAACTGGACAGTGCAAAATCTGGTGCAGCTCTGCATAGAAATCAGCTTCCAAGTTTTATTGTCAAAGCTTAAAATGATTGTAAAGTCTCGTTTTTTCCCCTATAAAAATAACAAACATGTCATACTTACCTGATCTGTTGCTGTGGAATTGCACAGAGCAGCCCAGATCCTCCTCTTCTGTGATCCTGGCCCCTCCCTCCTGCCGAGTGCCCCCACAGCAAGCAGCTTGCTATGGGGGCACCTGAGCTGAGTCACAGCTCCCTGTGTCCATTCAGACACGAACCCTCAACCCGGCCCGCCCCCCTCTCTCCCCTGATTGGCTAGCTAACTTGGATTGACAGCAGTGGGAGCCAATGGCACCACTCCTGTTTCTCAGCCAATCAGGAGGGAGAATCTCAGATGCCTGAGATACTCGTGGACAGAGAGGGACCTCAGGTAAGTATTAAGGGGTGCTGGGGCAGCTGCTGCACACAGAAGGCTTTTTATCTTAATGCATGGAATGCATTACAATAAAAAAACTTCTGCCTTTACAACCCCTTTGATTGAACAAGCTGAAGTTAAAAGCTGATTTTGCACTCTCCAATTTTAGCAAATCAACCCCAATAAGTCAACATTACGGAAATATGAAGTATAAAGCAACAGGACTTAACCGGTTCCCGACCGGCTCATGTGTATTTACGGGGGGCAGAATGGCTCCCATGCGCAAAACCCCGTACGGGTACAGGGTTCCTTTAAGAACCGCCATATAGCGCGCGTGCCCCCAGAGGGGCGTGCGCCCCCCGCTGCACGGCGGGGGATCCGATGCACGTGGCCGGCATTCCCGACCGACTCATGTGTATTTACGGGGCAGAATGGCTCCCCTGCGCAAAACCCCGTATGGGTACGGGGTTCCTTTAAGAGCCGCCATATGGTGCGCGTGCCGCCGGAGGTACGCGCACCCCTGCTGCATGGCCGGGAAACCGATGCGCGTGGCCGGCGGACACGATCGCCGCCGTCCAAACGCCATCACGTGCACGAACACCAGCAAATCCCTGTGCTGTCAGAGGAGAGGAGACATCTTGTTTATTCCTAGTAAGTAGGAACAGCGATATGTCTCCTCTCCTACTCAGTTCTATCCCCATACAGTTAGACCACACTTTTAACCCCTTGATCGCCCCCTAGTTTTAACCCCTTCCCTACCAGTGTCATTTAGACAGTAATCAGTACATTTTTTTTTCGCTGTATGAATGTCAATGGTCCAAAAAAATGTGTCAAAAGTGTCCGATCTGTCCGTCGCAATGTCGCAATACCACTAAAAATCGCAGATCACCACCATTACTAGTAAAAAAAAAGAAATAAAAATGCCAGAAAAATGCCATAAATCTTTCCCATAGTTTGTAGACGCTATAACTTTTGCGCAAACCAATCAATATATGCTTATTATTTCTTTTTACCAAAAATCTGTAGAAGAATATATATTGGCCTAAACTGAGGAAGAAATTTGTTTTTTAAAAACATTTTTGGGGATATTTATTATAGCAAAATGTAAATAATATTGTTTTTTTTTCAAAATTGTCGCTCTTTTTTGTGTATAGTGCAAAAAATAAAAACCGCAGAGGTGATCAAATATCACCAAAAGAAAGCTCTATTTGTGGGGAAAAAAAGGTGCAAATATTGTTTGGGTACAGCATTGCATGACCACGCAATAACCAGTTAAAGAGATGCAGTGCCAAATTGTAAAAAGTGCTCTGGTCAGGAAGGGGGTAAAACCTTCCGGGGCTAAGGTGGTTCTAAGGCAGAAGGTTTTTTACCTTAATGCATTCTGTGCCCCATCTCGATCCAGCTATGTATATGAAATCAGCAGCTCTCCCGGGTCTATCTCTCCTCATTAGCTCACACAGCAGCGGTTGTCATTGGCTCCTGCTGCTGTCAACCACAGCAAGTGAGTCAATGAGGAGAGAGCAGAGGCGGGGCAGAGCCATGCTCTGTGTGTGAATAGAGAATATCCATTCACAGAAGCCTGGCTCGGGAGTGAGCCTGCTCGAATAGCCCTATAGCAAGAGGCTTGCTATTGGGGCCCTAAGAAGGGGGGAGGAGCCAGAGCCGACACAGGGGGACCCAAAAAGAAGAGGATCAGGGTTGCTCTGTGCAAAACCATTGCACAGAGCAGGTAAGTATAACATGTTTGTTATTTTTTTACATGAATACCTTTAGAATAACTTTAACAACTTGACCCCCCCTTCATTTTTTGCTTTACGGCACTACATTATTTTAACCACTTCAGCATTTAACTGACAATTGCGCGGTCGTGCGATGCTGTACCCAAACAAAATTGACGTCCTTTTTTTCCACAAATAGAGTTTTCTTTTGGTGGTATTTAATCACCTCTGTGTTTTTTTTTTGTTTGTTTTTTGCGCTATAAACAAAAGAAGAGCAATTAAAAAAAAAAACAATATCTTTTACTTTTTTCTTTATTAAATATCCCAATATTAAATATCCCAATTTAAAAAAAAAACAAATGTTTTCCTAAGTTTAGGCCGATATGTATTCTTCTACATATTTTTAGTAACAGAAAATCGCAATAAGCGCATATTGATTGGTTTGCGCAAAAGTTATTGTGTCTACAAAACCCCCCGTTAGACTTACCGGTAACGGTATTTCCAGGAACCTTTCAGGACAGCTACTTGAGAGATGATCGGCTCCGCCCTCTACAGGAAACACAAATCAGAATTTAAAAGGCCCTTCCCTTTCCTCTGACCCTCAGTTGTTTAGAAGATCAAGTAACCTCCACCGAAGGTGCACTCGGCAGAGGAAAAAAATAGAAAACATAAAACACACCACCACCAGGAAAACATGGTTGACCAGTGAAAAAATAGAACAGGGTGGGAATATAGACGCTGTCCTGGAAGGTTCCTGGAAATACCGTTACCGGTAAGTCTAACGGGGGTTTTCCCCCCTCACCTTCCAGGACAGCTACTTGAGAGGATAAGCAAGATATTATACCTTAGGGAGAGACGACAGCCTGAAGCACTTTCCTACCAAAGGAAAGGTCCTGGCTGGAAGGCATCTGAACTCTATAATGCTTGACAAATGCATGGGAGGAGGACCAGACAGCAGCTTTAGAGATATCTTCCCATGAAGCTCCCGCTCTTTCTGCCCATGATGTGGCCATGGATCTCATTGAATGGGCCCTAATTCTAGGAGGGGTGCGACCTGATGCTTTATATGCCTCACAGATAGCTCCCCTAATCCACCTAGCAATAGAACTTTTAGATGCTTTGGACCCCTCTTGGGGCCACTGAACAAAACTAACAGTTGGGAGGAACTCCTAAACCCACTGGTCTTTTCTAGATAAAGTAGAAGACATCTCTTTACGTCTAAAAGGCCAAACCTTCCGCATTTTTGGGAGAGATGCAGAAACTAGGGAGGACTACCTCCTGGGACCTATGAAAGTTGGAAGAAACTTTGGGTAAATAGAGTGGATCGGGCTTAATCACCACCCTGTCCTCTAAAATCCTCAGAAAGGGATCTTTACAGGAAAGAGACTCCAGATCAGAAATCCTTCACCCTGACGTAACAGCCAAAAGGAAGGATAACTTCAAAGAAATAATTTTCAGGGAAGCCTCATGCAAAGGCTCAAAAGGAGCCCTTGTTAGTGCATTTAATACCAATGACAGAACTCAGGGAGGAACATGTTTGAGGATCCTGGGAGTATTCCTAGATCTGGCTAAAAGGAACCTCCTGACTAAGGGATCTACCGCTAGTCTTCTCTCTGAAAATAAAGATAGGGCAGCAACTTGAACCCTAAGGGTGTTGACAGAGAGCCCCTGTTCCATTCCCTCCTGCAGAAAATCTAAAATGCAGGGAGTGAAAAAAGAATCTAAACCAGATTTCCTTTGCCAGGAAATAAAAGTTTTCCAAACTTTCCCATAGATTCTTCTTGTGACCAATTTACGACTGTCCAGGACGGTATGAATAACCCTCTCTGAACATCCATTTAACTGTAGGATGTGCCGCTCAGCCTCCAGGCCGTCAAATTTAAGGTCTGAGGGTTTGGATGCAATACCGGTCCCTGATGGAGTAGATCCTTTCGAACTGGAAGGGGCCAGGGAGGATACACAGATAGGGCCTTCAGAGAGGAGAACCAACTCCTCCTGGGCCACCAGGGGGCAATCAGAACGACTTCTGCTCTGTCCTGAATAATTTTCGGAACCACTAGGGGCAAAAGGGGAAAAGGAGGGAAGGCATAGGCCAGGCTGAAGTCCCAAGGAAAGGACAGTGCATCCGTCCCCAAGGACTCTGTTTCTCTCTCCAGAGAGAAGAACGCCGGTAGTTTCTTGTTGAGACTAGAGGCAAAAAGATCCACTGTGGGGAGACCCCATCTTAGCACCACCTTCTGGAACGTGCCTTGATGTAGTTCCCAACCGCTGGAACTGATGCTCACCCTGCTCAGAAAGTCCTCCAGCACATTTTCTGACCCCTTGATGTGAACTGCCCTTACTGAAGAGACATAGATCTCTGCCCAGGACAGAATCTGCTGCTTAATGACAGAAGTGATTCCGAGCGAGTGCCCCCATGCTTGTTCAAGTACGCCACTGTTGTGGCATTGTCTGAAAATATTAAAAGGTCCTTTGAATAGACCCTCTCCCCCAGAGACATAAGTGCTTTCCTCACAGCCAGAAGTTCTCTGAAATTCGAGGAGCGACCTGCTTCCTCTGGCAACCAGGCTCCTTGAGCCTGCCAACCCTGTGAGTGAGCACCCCAACCCCACAGACTGGCGTCTGTGGTAATCTTGACCGGGCAATGTTGTGCCCAATCCTTCCCCCTCTGCAGATGTTCTCGCTGCTCCTACCAGGCGAGATCTAGAAAATTCCCTTCTGGTAGTTTTACCAGCTGATCCAGAGAATCTTTCCTGTGATCTCAATGGAGCAAAAGAAAAGCCTGAAGGGGTCTGGAGTGCAATTGAGACCAAGGCACCCCTGGAATGGCTGCAGTCATTAGGCCCAGCAACTGCATGATTCGCCGAAGGGAGGTCTGAGGGAGCAGTTTGAAGGTCTGCACAGAGAGAAGAATTTTCACAATTTTCTCTTCGGGAAGAAAAATCTTTAGGGCAACAGATTGATACGATTGATACACCTTGAATCCGAAAAAAGGCCATGACTTCAGCCATGATTTTTGTGAAAATCCTCGGTGCTGCAGAGAGACCAAAAGGAAGGACATTGAACTGCCAATGAGACGGCTCGCTTTCCACGAGCACTGCAAACCTGAGGAACCTTCGGTGGCTCTGGCAGATTGGTACATGCAGATAAGCGTCCTGAAGGTCCAGGGTCACCATGAAGACCTCTGGTAACAACAGATTTCTTACTGAATAAATGTTCTCCATAGGGAAATGTCTGTAAACTATGTATTGGTTCAGGACGCTTAAATTTATGACCATACGAAAGCCGCCGGAAGCTTTCTTGACCAGAAAGACGTGAGAATAAAATCCCCGGAAATTCTGATCTTCTGGGACAGGAGAAATAACTCCCTCTGTTTCCCACACAGAGATCAAATTTAACATGGCTTGCCGTCCCTCCTGGTCTTTCGGCAGGTGGGTAAGAAAAAACCTCTGGGGGGGGGGATTTTTGAAATCCAATCTGTAACCCTTTACCAGAGTTTGAAGGATGAAGGAATTGGTGGAAATTTCTGCCCATTCCTTGATGAAATGGCACAATCTTCCCCCTACCCCTAACCTGGAAGGGGCTGAAGGAGCAAAGGGAGTTCCCCCTTTGAGTTTGTCTTTGTTAAAGGACCATTTCTTTTTAGCCTGTTGCCTGTTGGCTTTAAAATTAGCCTTGTTTTGGAAGCCACGAAAAGGCCTCTTATTCTGGGGCTTATTCCTTTGGGAAGAAGGAAATCGTTTACCTTTCTCAGAGGAACGAGATAAGACTTCTTCTAAGGAAGAACCAAACAACAGTTTGCCTTAAAAAGGAATGCCACAGAGCTTATTTTTGGAGGTAAGGTCACCTTCCCAAGATTTAAGCCAGATAGCTCGCCTAGCTGAATTAATGAGAGCAGAAGCCCTAGCTGCAGATTTCACTGAATCTGCTGCTGAATCAGCTAAGAAGGCGACTGACTTGGCAATGAGTGGGAGGGATTCTCTAATCTCTTCCTTGCGGGTGTCAGATGCCAGAAGATCATCTAGACGCTGAACCCATACGTCTAAATTTCTAGCCACACAGTTAGATGCTACCGCTGGGCCTAAAGAAAAAGCTGAAGCACCCCAGGCCCTATGCAGCAATGAGTCGGCCTTCCTATCCATTTGATCCTTAAGAACCCCAGAATCCTCAAAAGAAAGATCTGATCTTTTGGACACCTGCGACATAGGAGCATCTAATCTAGAACACCTAAAGAAAACCTCCTCAAAGTCAGGCTGAAAAGGAAATCTTCTTTTGTGTCCTCTGGATTGGAACAACCTTTTTTCAGGTTCCTTCCATTCAGATAGAATCACGTCTCTAAGAGACTGATGTACCGGAAAGGTTCTAGATTTCCATTCCTGAAGGCCCCTATACATTTTATCCTGCACAGATTGAGCATGCTGTGGCATCTCAATCTGCTCTGTGGTATAAATTGCTTTTAATAGTTCATCAATATCCTCAACTGGAAAAAGATACTTGGAAGAGCTACCTGTATCCTCCTCTGATGCAGACTTTTCATCAGATGAAGAGACTGAATTCTCACCTTCCTCCAGATCAGAGGTATTGCGTGAACTAATAGTCTCAGATACTAATAAGGGAAGGGACTTGGCAGAGGTTGAAGGATCTTGAGCTATGGGTCTAGAAGAGGGAGGGCCTATACTAGTGACCCTGTCATTCAGTGACCAAAAAGAGTCCACTACCTCCTTCATAGAAGTCATTAACTCCCTAAAGGAGGAAGATTCTGAACTAGCTCTGGGTGGGATACAATCCTCACAAAATAGCTTTTTATAACTATCAGAGAGCCTGGCTCTACAGTTCCCACATATCTTCTTCACCGATTTGGCCTAGAAGAGAACAGAAACAAGGGCCATGAATAAGAAGGATCCATACAAAAGAAGTCCCTTGCTGTAGCTATCCACAGACCAGGGCTTACCTTGGGGGCAGTATGGGACCTGTATGGGGTATGCTGCCGCTGGTTCAATACGAGCGGACGTTCCATCCTCAGACCTGTCCTCAGGCTCCATGAAGCAAGCGGAGAACGGTCGCAGAGAAGACTGCTGCTGTACCGCAAAAACTGCGCCTAGAATGGCGTTTTTAGCAGGCCATTCCCCTGCAGCATGTCCTCAGTGTCTCCACATCATGCTCCCTATAAAAACTCAGCGTCCGGAAGTGCGTCATGTGACTTCCGGTTCCGGCGCCATCTTGCTGCATCTGCATCTGCATCTTGCTGCATCACCGGAAGTCCTCCTGATGCCATCTTGGTATGAAGTATTTAGGAGGACACAGTTCCACACAGGGGGGTCCACCAACCACAGTTACCAGACCATAAGAAAAGAACAAACGTGTCGGTGCTCCTGGAGGGGCTGGAAACACAAAACAACTGAGGGTCAGAGGAAAGGGAGGGGCCTTTTAAATTCTATCTGATTTGTGTTTCCTGTAGAGGGCAGAGCCGATCATCTCTCAAGTAGCTGTCCTGGAAGGTGAGGGGGGAAATAGGGGATAGATTGACGGCATTTTTATTATTATTTTTTTTTTTACTAGTAATGGTGCCAATCAGCAATTTTTATCGGGACTTCGATATTGTGGTGGACAAATCAGACACTTTTGACACATTTTTATGTACTCACTTTTGTTGCCAGCGGTTTCGACATTAATGGCTGTGTGTTGAGTTATTTTGAGGGGACAGCAAATTTACACTGTTATACAAGCTGTACACCCACTACTTTACATTGTATCAAAGTGTCATTTCTTCAGTGTTGTCATATGAAAAAAAATGTGAGGGGTGCATAGGTGTGCACAGCCTCTTGCATTAGGGTGTGCACCCCAAAGCTCAAATACATATGCATGTGTATATGTACTGATGGTGTCAGTAGGGCAGTGGACAGTGTAATTTTGTTTATTTTCTTTTCCAAAAAATTATTTTCTTTTGTAACATTTTTTTGGGGGATGAAATATCAGTGGTCTAAACAGGGGGGAATATGCACCACACAAGACAATTAGGGTGTGCCCAGGCACACCTGGCACACCCTGTGCGCACGCCTATGGAGGGGTGTACTCACTTTTGTGAGATACTGTACATACAGTATACGGTCGGCAAGCGGTTAAAGTGGAACTAAACCCTTCTATCCTTTACAGCCAAGGAAGCTGCCATCTTAGCCTTTATTTGATCTGCAATGACCATGGTGTTCCACATGTGATCAGTTACAGCACAAACTATTTGATTGCTTGATAGGTCGATTAAGAGCACAAGCAACTGTGACAGTTATCAGTCAATGCATGCCTTATGTAATTGTTTTAGGAAAGAGTTAAATCGATGGGTATAGTTCCTCTTTAATTTGTCAAGTTATATTCTTTTAAATGATCCGTCCTCACCTTTCAACTGCTCTTAATTTTCAACTGCAAACTGTCTAGTAGGTTTAATATTTTTCCACCACATACCAAAAATATTAAATATTTCTGAATTGCTCATACTGAAACTGTATCATAAAATTGGGTCATATATTATGTGAACATAATTTTTTTTGTTAGGTGGTTTCCCTCAGTTCTGCTTAGATTTAGAGAAAAATATAATATACATTTATGCATGTACGGTATGTGTGTATATACACGCATTTGACATGTAAGAATAGACATGGGTGGTTCATTCAAAGAGAATGCAGATTTTGTATACAGTGTTATTATTATTATTAGTATACAGGATTTATATAGCGCCAACTGTTTGCGCAGCGCTTTATCTTCTATGTGTTAGGGTGAGTACTAAATAATAACATTTAAAGGTAAAAAGTTCTATCCCTAAAGTGATACTAAAGTCTTGTTTTTTTTTCTTTAAAAATAACAAACATGTTATACTTACCTGCTCAGTACAGTGGTTTTGCACAGAGCAGCCCACATCCTCCTCTTCTCGGGTCCCCCACCGGCGCTCCTGGCCCCTCCCTCCTGCCGAGTGCCCCCCTTAGCAAGCAGCTTGCTGTGGGGGCACCCAAGCCAAGCTGCTGCTCTGTATGTCCATCCAGACACGGAGCCACAGCTTGGCCCCACCCCTCGCTCTCCTCATCGGCTCACTTTGATTGACAGCAGCGAGAGCCAATGGCGCCCCACTGCTGTGTCTCAGCCAATGAGGATGGAGAGTCCTAGACAGCCGAGACTCTTGTGCAAAATTACTGGATCAAGTAGGGGCTCAGGTAAGAATTAGGGGGGGCTGCTGCACACAGAAGGTTTTTTATCTTAAAGCTGAGTTTCGGCCACATTTAAAACTTTACCCCATCCAGTTCTGTTTGGAATTTTAAAAAAACATTGGCATTTTTTTCTCTGTTGATTTACCTTGTTTTTAAATGCTTTTTTTCCCTCTTCCTGTGTACCTTGCCGTGGCGAGGTACATCATTTCCGGCTCATCATTGGCTCCTGGGAGATGAGTGCCATCAATCCCAGGAGTTAATGGGCATCGCTGGCCACTTGTTTTACTTCCCTGTTCTAGTGGTGGCTGGCGCTCAATTTTCTTGGGGGGGGGCGACCTGCGGCCCCCAGCCAGCCACACCCCAGCCAGCCAACCATCCCCCCACCCCTGTAGCTCAATCGCCACTTAGCCCCCACTCCCTGTTGCTCAATTGATCATTGCTTTGCTCGCCCGTCGCCAGCTAGGCCCCCCGCCAGCCCCGCACTTACCTCATCCAGGTTGTGGCCTCCGTGGCTCCTCCCTGAGTCTCCTCCCGGCGGTTGCTTCTCCTCCCAGCCAATCAGGACTTGCAGACAATTGGGTCTTAGGACTTCGGCCAATCGGGGAGGAACAGGAAGACATTAGCAAATATTTTTTTGAAGCCAATTAGAGCCTCAAAAAAAAACAAAAAAAACATTGAAATCCATGCGTCCAGGGTGCCCTGCATGTAGATTGGGGGCCAGGCGCATGGATTTGGGGGGGCCCCTGCGCCCCATATGAGCTGCCACCACTGCCCATCTCCTTGTTTGATAGAATAGGTTTCCATGGCAAAGGGCAGGAACTTCCTCTGATGCCACAGTGGTTATGGAAACCTGGCTGACTGTGCATGCACCAAATTCCGGAAAAGAGATACAGTGGCTTCACATGCCCACAGTCTAGATGGGCAGAAGGGGAAAAAAGTAAGTGTTCTATGCTGCAAAAAACAGAACAGGGGACACTTTTCAAGCAGTGGCGGAACTACCACCATAGCGACACACGCAGGTGCTATGGGGCCCGCAGCCGAGTGGGGCCCGGTGAGGACAGGCGGCTCCGCAGGTGAGAGCGGGTGGGCCCACGGGTGAGAGCGGGCGGCTCCGCGGGCCCGTGGGTGAGAGTGGGCGGCTCCGAGGGTAAGAGAGCGGTGGCTGCGAGGGCTGTCAGGCGGCTCAGTTGGTGATACAGCTGGGCGGCTCGTGTGCGAGCGGGCTGGCCAATCAGGGAGCTGGAAGGCGGGGCGCATAGAGATGACATCATCTCTCATCTCTCACCGCCCTGCACCCTCCCTGCATCCCTGCAGTGCAGTTCCCCCCTCACTGTGCAGGTAGCCTCAGGAAGCAGAAAGATGACATTATTTCTCTGTTGCCTGACTGATATTCTGCTGCCTGACTCTGGGGCACAGCAGGAAAGTGACACAGCAAGTGACAATCCATAATGTGTGACAGGTGAAGTGGCAAGTGACAATCCGGGATGTGGCAAGTGACGATCCGTAATGTGTGGCAGGTGACGTGGCAAGGGACAATCCGTAATGTGTGGCAAATGACAATCCGGGACGTGGCAAGTGACAATCCATAATGTGTGGCAGGTGACGTGGCAAGTGACAATCCATGACATGGCAAGTGACAATCCGTAACATGTGGCAGGCGACGTGGCAAGTGACAATCCGTAATGTGTGGCAAGTAACAAACCGGGACGTGGCATGTGACAATCCGTAATGTGAGGCAGGTGACGTGGCAAGTGACAATCCATAATGTGTGGCAGGTGACGTGGCAAGTGACAATCCATAATGTGTGGCAAGTGACAATCCGGGACGTGGCAAGTGACAATCCGTAATGTGTGGCAGGTGATGTGGCAAGTGACAATCTGGGACCTGGCAAGTGACAATCCGTAATGTGTGGCAGGTGATTTGGCAAGTGACATTCCATGACAAGTTGCATCTGGTGGCAGGCGATGGTGGCAAGTGACACGCTCAGGGCTCCCACTGATTCTGCATTATGGTGAGTTGAACTATTTCATTTTATATAACAGAACAGAAATTGGTTAGAAGGCATGGAGGTCAGCAATGTGTGTCCTTCGGGGGGTGCATACAATATACTGCATACTTTGTTGTTCAAAATTAATATAAGCTGTTGCCTGGGTACTGTGCCACATGGGTGCGGTAATCTGTTGCTCAACGGCATTAGTTAATTTTTTGTGGGGGGGGGACCGTTTGCAGGGGGGGCCCATACAACATTTTGCTATGGGGCCCTGTGATTTCTAGTTACGCCCCTGTTTTCAAGATAACAAAATGTTAAAGAACGAGTGGTGACAGGGGTACTAAAAAAAATTAAAAAACGTCCGGAACTCCGCTTTAATGCCTATAGTTAGAGCTACAACTAAGGCTATTGCCGAAACGCGTCAGTTTTAGTGTTTTATTGTCACTCTGATGTACCAATAAACGTCACTTCAAGGATTACAGTTTTGCCGGCTCTCCTTATTACTTATTAATGCCTAGAGTGCATTAGGATAAAAAAACCTTCTGACTTTACAACCATTTTAAATTCAGTCCTGCACAGTTGTCCTCTCCCGTACCCAAATTGCTTACTCTGATTTTACTGCACACTGTGAGTTTCTCAGTGTTCATTGGAAACTGAAACAAGTTAGATAAAGCTCACCTCATATTCCAGCTGGACAATGTCGACCTTCCTCTAGTTCTTTCCCCTCAGCGTAGCTGTCACTGGACCACTGCTTCTCTTTGTTGGATTTTAGTTTTTTCAATCATAGAGACTTAGCACCCAGGGTGGTTTGCCTAGGAACGCCCACTCCTCCAGCTTACATCCACCTCTCAAGGCATTTTGATATTTGCATATCTCCTCCCAAGAGGCAGCTCACTGCATGCATCAAAGCAGGGGGACTCGAAAGGCTGATGATAGGGTGCTGTGATGTTTACAGGATGTACAGCTCCTCCCACAAGCCATGACGTGTCTGCATTGTAAAGAGAAGCACAGAGACCCAGTCATGATATCACTGGGTCTAAAAGAAGGTACAGTATGTAATGAAAATGGAAAGATATTATTTAAAAATGTATTAGCTAGTCAACATGTTGGTGAAGCGCGGGGAGAGGGAGGAACCAAGGAAGGCAAGCTATAAGCAAATTAAACTGCATCTTAATTTTGTTTTTATAATTATTTATATGGCAGTTAAATATTAAATACAGACAACAAATATGCTATATTTTCCTTTCCAGCTAGGTAGGTACTTTTCACATGTTTACCTGTCCTCATTTTTTTTTTTTTACTGAAAAAAAGCCTGTTATTTACAGAGCTCCTGTCATGGTTATGCAATAGAGTTTGTCGATCAGCATACCTGTCTCCATGTGTTCATCTCTAGAGACCAGCTGACCCCCACCTGACTGCTTTTGTAACCTCTCCTCTAAGCATGGCCCCACCCCAGGCCCTATCAGGGAACCCTATATTAACCTTGATGGCACTGTTCTCCCAGGGGGTCCTATGCGCTTCCAGACCCTTCCTGTTAAGATGTCAGTAGGGACACTCCACCAGGAGTGGATATCCTTCCTTGTCTTGCCTAAAGCTTCATCTCCTATCATATTAGGTCTTCCTTGGTTATGGTTCCATTCTCCACACATTGACTGGACTGCTAGACGGATCCTGGCTTGGGGTTCCTCCTGTTCCTCTTCCTGCCTACTCAAGGTTACCCCAAAAGAGAAACTTCCTGTTGCCACCATCCCAGTATCTTCTGCTCTTCCCGCTGCATATAGCGATTTCTGGAATGTCTCCTGCAATAGTCGGGCTGAGGCACTCTCTGGGTCATGTGGCACTCTTGATGAAGAGCCCACCTGTAAACTTGAGCTGATCATTCACTCCAGTTTGCATGGTCATTTACCTTTGCCTGTTCCTGGACCCCCTTGGACGAACACCCAGGCTGACTCGTCTACCAGTACCACAGTCGCTACGCCCTGTGATGCGATTCTGGTGGTCGCTGCACCTGGCAATGCTGTTCAGTCGGCCACTGCACAAGTTCAGCCTATGCCCAGTGAAGCTATCTAGCTTGACTTCTGTGACACATCACTTTCTAAACAACCTGGCCTCAGGGATCCACTGACTTCTGCCCAGTCTGATGATCCTGTGTAGGATGTCCAGCTCATCTTTAAGGGTCTGGGGGACCCTGCTCAGACTCCTGATGGTCTTCTTATGCCTTTAGCCATTCCTAAGAAGCCTTTAGCCCTCAATAAGTCCTCTCGTCCTCTCCCTACCTCGGTTTCGGTCTCTGAGGATAATCTTAAGTACGAGGTTAGTCAAGTTCTCGATTCCGTAGAGGCATTCTTCAGTACCTCGTACATTGGAAAGAGTTTGGTCCTGAGGAGAGGTCTTGGATCGCTGCATCTGAGGTCTTTGCTCCTTGTCTATTGAGGAGGTTCCATCTGGAGTTTCCCTTTAAGCCTGGGCACAGGCAGGGGAGGGGGAGGTCTTAAGAGGGGGGGTACTGTCATGGTTATGCAATAGAGTTTGTCGATCAGCATACCTGTCTCCATGTGTTCATCTCTAGAGACCAGCTGACCCTCACCTGACTGCTTTTGTAACCTCTCCTCTAAGCATGGCCCCACCCCAGGCCCTATCAGGGAACCCTATATTAACCTGTGCACTGCAAGCCAGCAGTGCTGATCAACCATTGTGTGTTAGCCTCTGTGTGTACTTGCTGTGTTTCCTACATCTGATTCCTGTTATCGACTTTGGCCTGTTCTTAACTATTCCTGTCTGCTCGTAACCCTGACCTTTGGCGTGTTCCCGACCATCCCTGTTTGCCTGTGACCCTGAACCTTGGCGTGTACTCTGTTGTCCTTGTCTGCTTGTGGCCCTGACCTTGGCTTGTCCCTTACTTTCCTTGTTGTTCCAGCCTGCTGCCTCCTTCCTCTTCTCCTGTAGTCTACCATGAGCGTGAGCTGTGAGACCCTGGGGGCCGCGACCTGGAGCCAGACTGCAGCTTAGTCCATCCTTACCATTAAAGGCTCTGGTGAACACCTGCTGGCTCTTAGACTCTGCGCCCTGGGGAATCTATGCTCTAGCTCTCAGTGGGATCTGTGTCAGTGATCCAGTAGACCTGCTTCCTGAACCTCCCAGGGTTCAATCCGCAGCAGTCAGCCGTAGGGTCCACTACCTTGCGGTGCACTCCTGATCCCAACGGTGCGCATCTGTCACCCAGCCTCTAGGTGACCTGACAGCTCCATAACTCAAACTGAATTTACACACAAGTGAGCAAGTCAGATTAGTGACTCCTCCCCTCTCTGCCTGCTGTGTTCAGAGGTATAGACATACTGTAGGTGTGCGCAGCCTTATAGAAGGTAAAGCCGGCTACTGCAAAAGTCCTTATAAAAGCTTTATTGGTACATGAGGGAGTAAAAGATATGAGGGCTTACGCATTTCGGCAGAAAAGCCTTGATCACTGCAGCAAGGCTTTTATGTCAAAATGCGTAAACCCTTATATTTGTTACTCACTTATGTACCAATAAAGCTAGTATAAGGACTTTTGGAGTAGTCGGCTTTGTTTTCTAACTTACTGCTTACCGTTGCTGTTGGAGAGGACATCAGAGCCAGAGCAGTCGCCTGTGGATTTCCTTCTCAACCTGCACTGTGGTCACACTGCTCTGAGCGCTGCCTTTGCTTTTCTTCCATAGGTGTGCACCCCAAGGCTCAAACACACATGCCTTTCTCTACAGCCTCAGCTGCATTGGACAGGGAATGAACGGGATAGTGCTTTGTGCCGAGTGGCTTCCTGTTCATTCACAAACTGAAGCATAGTAAGCTTCAGTTATGAATTAACACAGTGAGTGAGTGTGTACTCACTGTGTTCATTTAGAAAAGGAAGGGGCTGGTAAATGGCATCCTCTCAGCAGCCAGGAGGAGAGGAGAGATGGGAAAGCAGCAGCACTGCAGGACACTGCAACACAGGGGGAAGCCCAGTCAATAGGTGGAATCAGCACCAACATGCAGTGATTAGGGTGTGCCAAGGTCAACCTGGCACACCCCCTGCACATGCCTATGGGTATAGATATGAGCCACTGGATACTTGGCTATTATAGTCCAATATCACAAAAAAAATGGTTGACAGAGTGCAATGGCGCTAGCTAAGCACCTCTCATGTGTAGGGATGAGCCGAACACCCCCCGGTTCGGTTCGCACCAGAACCCGCGAACGGACCGCAAGTTCGCACGAACGTTAGAACCCCATTGACGTCTATGGGACTCGAACGTTCGAAATCAAAAGTGCTCATTTTAAAGGCTAATTTGCATGGTATTGTCCTAAAAAGGGTTTGGGGACCCGGGTCCTACCCCAGGGGACATGTATCAATGCAAAAAAAACTTTTAAAAACGGCCGTTTTTTCGGGAGCAGTGATTTTAATGATGCTTAAAGTAAAAAAAAAAAAGTGAAATATTCCTTTAAATATCGTACCTGGGGGGTGTCTATAGTATGCCTGTAAAGTGACGCGTGTTTCCCATGTTTAGAACAGTCCCTGCACCAAATGTCATTTTTAAAGGAAAAAATCTCATTTAAAACTGCTTGCGGGTTTAATGTCATGTCGGGTCATGGCAATATGGATGAAAATCAGTGAGACAAACGGCATGGGTACCCCCCAGTCCATTACCAGGCCCTTTGGGTCTTGTATGGATATTAAGGGGAACCCCGCACCCAAATTAAAATAAGGAAAGGTCCCTATATACTCTGAACAGCAGTATACAGGCGGTGCAAACAAGACAGGGACTGTAGGTTTGTTGTTAAGTAGAATCTGTTTGTAATTTTGAACATTTTTAATGTGTTTAGCTCCAGCCAAAAAATCTTTTCTAAGCTTTTTGGAAAACATAGGGAAGGGTTATCACCCCTGTGACATTTGTTTTGCGTCTTTCCTCCTCTTCAGAAGATTTCACCTCACTTTTTTGTCCCAATGAAAAATGTTTTTTGAAAATTTGGGTTTTTTTGTGGAACAAGGATTGGAAAGCATCAGTGGAAAGGAAAAATTGTTTTCCCATATTAACTCTTACAGGAGAGAATTTCCCTTCCTTAGGGGTAGATTTCATCTCACTTCCTGTTGTCTCCTTCCGTTTGCAAGTAGGAGTCGTTTGTAAGTTAGATGTTTGAAAGTAGGGTCCTGCCCTATATACTCAGCAGAAATTTGGGCCTTAGGTGTTGCTGTGGCCAAAACACTGTAAGCCCTCACAGGGCCCTGCTGTGAAATATTAGATCAAGAATTGTAATTACATGCCCCTGTTGAACAGGAGCTGAAAAATTAGGCCTTAGGCACTGGTGCTGGTGCCACAACACTGCAACCCCTCACAGACACTCTAGTTGAAACGCAGGAACAAGCCCAGCTGCAAAGTATTGCATCAAAAATTGTAATTACACGCCCCTGTTAGACAGGGGCTGAAAAATTGGGTCTTAGGCACTGGTGCTGGTGCCACAACACTGCAACCCCTCACAGACACTCTAGTTGAAACGCAGGAACAAGCCCTGCTGCAAAGTATTGCATCAAAAATTGTAATTACACGCCCCTGTTAGACAGGGGCTGAAAAATTGGGTCTTAGGCACTGGTGCTGGTGCCACAACACTGCAACCCCTCACAGACACTCTAGTTGGAATGCAGGAACAAGCCCTGCTGCAAAGTATTGCATCAAAAATTGTAATTACACGCCCCTGTTAGACAGGGGCAGAAAAATTGGGTCTTAGGCACTGGTGCTGGTGCCACAACACTGCAACCCCTCACAGACACTCTAGTTGAAACGCAGGAACAAGCCCTGCTGCAAAGTATTGCATCAAAAATTGTAATTACACGCCCCTGTTAGACAGGGGCTGAAAAATTGGGTCTTAGGCACTGGTGCTGGTGCCACAACACTGCAACCCCTCACAGACACTCTAGTTGGAATGCAGGAACAAGCCCTGCTGCAAAGTATTGCATCAAAAATTGTAATTACACGCCCCTGTTAGACAGGGGCAGAAAAATTGGGTCTTAGGCACTGGTGCTGGTGCCACAACACTGCAACCCCTCACAGACACTCTAGTTGGAATGCAGGAACGAGCCCTGCTGCAAAGTATTACATCAAAAATTGTAATTACACGCCCCTGTTAAACAGGGGCTGAAAAATTGTGCCTTAGGCACTGGTGGTGGCGCCCAGAACCAAAAATGTTCTTACAAGCTATCAGCGTGATGATTGAGGAGGAAGAGGATAATTACTCAGGGATAGTCACTCAGCATCAGCATAGGCAGTCTTTGAAGGGATCTGAGATTTCAAAAAAAATTATTCGGTTACATCTGCATCAGGTGCTTGGTAGCTGGTGGTGATCCAAGACTGATTCATTTTTATGAAGGTCAGCCGATCGACCGAGTCGGTGGACAGACGCACCCTGTGATCGGTTACCACGCCTCCAGCAGCACTGAATGTGCGTTCCGAAAGAACGCTGGATGCAGGACAGGCCAGTAGCTCAATTGCATACTGTGCAAGCTCTGGCCAGTGATCCATCCTCAAGACCCAGTAACCCAGAGGATTTTCGGTGGGAAAGGTGTCCAAGTCTGATCTTGCCCCTAGGTATTCCTGCACCATGTAAAACAGACGCTGGCGATGGTTGCTGGAACCGATCATACCTTGGGGCTGCGGACCAAAAAATTGTCTGAACGCATCGGTCAGACGGCCACCTTCTCCACCGCTCCTTCTTTGACTGACCGAAGCCTCAGCAACACGTTGTCCAGAAACAGGAGTTTGTAACCTCCCAGTCTCTGGGAACGCGTTGCACAGACCTTTCTGCAAGGCCTCCCGAAGATGTTTCATCCTCTGCTCCCTCTGCGATGGCAAGATAAGGTCCGCAACCTTACCCTTGTAACGTGGATCAAGGAGGGTTGCCAGCCAGTATTGGTCCTTCTCCTTGATACCACGAATACGAGGATCCTTACGCAGGCTTTGCAGGATCAGGGAGGCCATGCAGCGTAGGTTTGCTGAGGCATTCGGTCCGGAGTCCTCTGGGTCACTAAGGACAACAACGTCCGCAGCCACCTCCTCCCAGCCACGTACAAGTCCATGTGTTCCTTGGGACTGATCCCTTAAAGACTGCTGATGCTGAGTGCCAGGCTCCACCTCCATACTGACACAATCTTCCTCCTCCTCCTCCTCCTCCTCCTCGTCCTCTTCCTGTGTGATCGGCGGGCACGCAGGAACACTGTCTGGATAAAGGGGGCCTTGAGAGCTAAGGAAGTCCTCCTCTTCCTGCCTCTGTTCTGCCTCAAGTGCCCTGTCCATTATCCCACGCAGCGTGTGCTCCAACAGGTGGACAAGGGGGACAGTGTCACTGATGCATGCACTGTCAGTGCTCACCATCCTCGTGGCCTCCTCGAATGGTGACAGGACAGTGCATGCATCCCTGATCATGGCCCACTGGCGTGGGGAAAAAAAACCAAGGTCCCCTGACCCTGTCCTGGTGCCATAGTCGCACAGGTACTCATTGATGGCCCTCTGCTGCGTGTGCAGCCGCTGCAGCATGGCCAACGTCGAGTTCCACCTGGTGGGCATGTCACAGATTAGGCGGTTCTTGGGCAGGTTAAACTCCTTTTGGAGGTCCGTCAGCCGAGCACTGGCATTATATGACCGGCGGAAATGCACACAGACTTTCCTGGCCTGCCTCAGGACATCCTGTAAGCCCGGGTACCTGCCCAAGAACCGCTGCACCACCAAGTTAAGGACGTGAGCCAAACAGGGCACATGGGTCAGTTGTCCCTGTCGGAGGGCAGAGAGGAGGTTGGTGCCATTGTCGCAAACCACCATTCCTGCCTTAAGTTGGCGTGGCGTCAACCACCTCTGAACCTGCCCCTGCAGAGCTGACAGAACCTCTGCCCCAGTGTGGCTCCTGTCCCCCAAGCACACCAGCTCAAGCACCGCATGGCATCTTTTGGCCTGCGTACTTGCGTAGCCCCTTGAACGCCTACGGAGCACCGCTGGTTCCGAGGAAGAGGCCATGGAGGAAGAAGAAGAGGAGGGGGTGGAGGAGAGAGGTGTGTCACAATCAGCATTTTGGAGGCGTGGTGGCGGAACAACCTCCAACACTACTGCACCTTGTCCTGCATCCTTCCCAGCTGCCAGCAGAGTCACCCAATGCGCCGTGAAACTTAAGTAACGTCCCTGTCCATGCCTGCTGGACCATGAGTCAGCGGTAATATGCACCTTACCGCTGACCGCCCTGTCCAGCGAGGCATGGACATTGCCTTCCACATGCCGGTAGAGAGCCGGAATCGCCTTCCGTGAGAAAAAGTGGCGTTTGGGTACCTGCCACTGAGGAACCGCACATTCCACAAACTCACGGAAGGGGGCAGAGTCTACCAACTGAAAAGGCAGCAGTTGAAGTGCTAGCAATTTTGCCAAGCTAGCATTCAACCGCTGGGCATGTGGATGGCTGGGAGCAAACTTCTTTCGGCGGTGCAGCAGCTGGGGCAGGGAAATTTGCCTGGTACAATCTGACGTCGGTGTACCAAAAGCAGATTGCCCATAAGTACTTGGCTGTGACACACCTAATTCTACACCTTCATTCCTCTCACTGCAGGTCGCAGAGAGGACTGAAGGTCTAGTGGGGTTGGAAATCTCAGCTGATGAGGAGCAAGGAGAGATCGTCTTTGTTCTTTGGTGTGGGTCTTTTAGATACGCTTGCCAACGAACTGCATGGCAGGTCAACATATGTCTGGTCAAGCATGTGGTACCCAAGCGGGAGATGTTTTGGCCACGCGAGATACGCTTGAGACATATATTGCAAATAGCAGCGGTGCGATCTGATGCACTCGTCTCAAAAAAGGCCCACACCAAAGAACTTTTTGAATAACGCGCAGAGACTGCAGCGCCCTGCACATGTGGAGCTTTGGGGTGTGATGCAGTCAATGTGCTGCCCTTAGGCTGGCCCCTGGAGGGCATCCTGCCTAGTTGGTGATGTGCCACCTCCTCCTCCTCCTCCTCCTCCTCCTCCTCCTCCTCCTCTCTCCTATCAGGCACCCACGTTGAGTCAGTGACCTCATCATCCCCTCCCTCCTCATCACTGGAGCAAACCTGGCAGTATGCTGCAGCAGGGGGAGCATGACTGCCAGATTGCTGTCCTTCTTGGGCACCCCCTCTGTCCGTGCTCATGTTACTGCCTTCATTGAGCTCAGTATCATCATCAGAGCCTTCCAAACGCTGGGCATCCTCCTGGAGCATGTACCCAACACTGTGGTCAAACAGTTCGAGGGAATCCTCAGGAGGACATGGTGGGGCTAGGGAAGGAGTCACTGATGACATTGAGCTGAGGGAAGAGGCCGCTGCTTTGCCAGACAAAGCACCCTGGGCATGGGTGAGAGAGGATGAGGAGGATGAGGACGGCTTGGTCATCCACTCGACCAAGTCTTCCGCATGTTGCGGCTCAACACGGCCAGCTGCCGAAAAAAAGGCCAAGCGTGTCCCATGGCCACGTGCTGATGAGGATGCACCGTCTCCACGACCAGCACTAGACACAGAGCCTGCTTGCCCTCTCTTATTGGCTTGTGACTGTCTGCCTCTCCTTCTTGGCCTTCCAGACATACTAATGGCCTGTAGCTGCACTAAGCTGGGATAGAACACCTGTAATTTTCTTCAGGTAGCTTTATATACTGTAACCAGACAAGCCTGCCTGTCAGTAGGAAGATAACAGGAACGGATCTAGCTGAACACTGTGAGCAGGACGTACTGCACTAAATGTATATAGCAGGAACGGATCTAGCTGAACACTGTGAGCAGCACGCACTGCACTGAATGTAAATAGCAGGAACGGATCTAGCTGAACACTGTGAGCAGGACGCACTGTACTGAATGTAAATAGCAGGAACGGATCTAGCTGAACACTGTGAGCAGGACACACTGCACTGAATGTAAATAACAGGAACGGATCTAGCTGAACACTGTGAGCAGGACACACTGTACTAAATGTAAATAGTCTAGCTGCCTGACCGTGGTACTAATAGGATCAAAAAGAACACCTGTAATTTTCTTTAGGTAGCTTTATATACTGTAACCAGACAAGCCTGCCTGTCAGTAGAAAGATAACAGGAACGGATCTAGCTGAACACTGTGAGCAGGACGCACTGCACTGAATGTAAATAGCAGGAACGGATCTAGCTGAACACTGTGAGCAGCACGCACTGCACTGAATGTAAATAGCAGGAACGGATCTAGCTGAACACTGTGAGCAGGACGCACTGCACTGAATGTAAATAGCAGGAACGGATCTAGCTGAACACTGTGAGCAGGACGCACTGCACTGAATGTAAATAACAGGAACGGATCTAGCTGAACACTGTGAGCAGGACACACTGTACTAAATGTAAATAGTCTAGCTGCCTGACCGTGGTACTAATAGGATCAAAAAGAACACCTGTAATTTTCTTCAGGTAGCTTTATATACTGTAACCAGACAAGCCTGCCTGTCAGTAGGAAGATAACAGGAACGGATCTAGCTGAACACTGTGAGCAGGACGCACTGCACTGAATGTAAATAGCAGGAACGGATCTAGCTGAACACTGTGAGCAGCACGCACTGCACTGAATGTAAATAGCAGGAACGGATCTAGCTGAACACTGTGAGCAGGACGCACTGCACTGAATGTAAATAGCAGGAACGGATCTAGCTGAACACTGTGAGCAGGACGCACTGCACTGAATGTAAATAACAGGAACGGATCTAGCTGAACACTGTGAGCAGGACACACTGTACTAAATGTAAATAGTCTAGCTGCCTGACCGTGGTACTAATAGGATCAAAAAGAACACCTGTAATTTTCTTCAGGTAGCTTTATATACTGTAACCAGACAAGCCTGCCTGTCAGTAGGAAGATAACAGGAACGGATCTAGCTGAACACTGTGAGCAGGACGTACTGCACTAAATGTATATAGCAGGAACGGATCTAGCTGAACACTGTGAGCAGCACGCACTGTACTGAATGTAAATAGCAGGAACGGATCTAGCTGAACACTGTGAGCAGGACACACTGCACTGAATGTAAATAACAGGAACGGATCTAGCTGAACACTGTGAGCAGGACACACTGTACTAAATGTAAATAGTCTAGCTGCCTGACCGTGGTACTAATAGGATCAAAAAGAACACCTGTAATTTTCTTCAGGTAGCTTTATATACTGTAACCAGACAAGCCTGCCTGTCAGTAGGAAGATAACAGGAACGGATCTAGCTGAACACTGTGAGCAGGACGCACTGCACTGAATGTAAATAGCAGGAACGGATCTAGCTGAACACTGTGAGCAGCACGCACTGCACTGAATGTAAATAGCAGGAACGGATCTAGCTGAACACTGTGAGCAGGACGCACTGCACTGAATGTAAATAGCAGGAACGGATCTAGCTGAACACTGTGAGCAGGACGCACTGCACTGAATGTAAATAGCAGGAACGGATCTAGCTGAACACTGTGAGCAGCACGCACTGCACTGAATGTAAATAGCAGGAACGGATCTAGCTGAACACTGTGAGCAGCACGCACTGCACTGAATGTAAATAGCAGGAACGGATCTAGCTGAACACTGTGAGCAGGAAGCACTGTACTGAATGTAAATAGCAGGAACGGATCTAGCTGAACACTGTGAGCAGGACACACTGCACTGAATGTAAATAGTCTAGATAGAAGATAACAGGAACGGATCTAGCTAAACTGAATACAGTGTATATATATATATGCAACACCTGGGATGCATATATATACACAATACACTGTAAGTGCAGCTAACTGACTGACTGTTCTGCCTAATCTATCTAACTCAAATCAAACACTGTCTCTCTGTCTATCTCTTTCAACGCCGGAACACACACTACACAGGGCCGCCGTGCAGGCGGCCTTATATAGTGTGGGGCGTGTACTAAATCCCCTGAGCCATAATTGGCCAAAGCCTCCTTGGCTTTGGCCAATTACGGCTCTCTGTTCAGGCGGCGCTGTGATTGGCCAAGCATGCGGGTCATAGTGCATGCTTGGCCAATCATCAGCCAGCAATGCACTGCGATGCCGCAGTGAATTATGGGCCGTGACGCGCCACACGAATTTGGCGCGAACGGCCCATATCGTTCGCAATTCGACGGACGGTCGAACAGCCGATGTTCGAGTCGAACATGGGTTCGACTCGAACACGAAGCTCATCCCTACTCATGTGCCAGGGTCCTCAAAAAGCACCCTGGGTGGAATCCAGGGGTAAAGAAAATAATGATAGAGCCACACTGCTGATCTTAAAGTCTGAAAAGAACATCTCTATATATAATCAAGGTGAAATGGACAAGACAGCCAACATATTTTGGGGCGTTACACATTTATCAGGGCTACAATAAAAACACGGAGTACCAATAAAGCACACATATAGCTAAATATAACATCTTGTTCTCTAAATACATGATATCCATTGATTGTTGACCCCTATATACTATGAAAAAAAACCTTTTCAGTGTATTTATAGCCAAAACCTTTCTCTTTTATTCTTGAATATAGTATGGAAATGTTAGAACTCCTGTCAGATTATACTGCTGTTAAAGGCCATGTTGGTGGGATTCCTTCACTTTCTGTCTGGCAAAAAGGTTGATCCTAGGAGAGGAAGTGAGGGGAAATCACAGAAAGAAGCAAACAGACAGAAGTAATTTTTTTTTTAATTTAAATGAATAATATTAAACCCAAAATCAAAAATGGATTATATTGCGGCTTACTAATCAATAGATATGGTGGCTGGATTAGTTTTCATTTCTTTGGCTATTTTCAGAATGCTCCCATAGATTAGTTGCCCTATCACAATGGCCACATACATTTGTTGCCCCATAAGAGTTCATCTATAGATCAGTTTGGACCCATCACAGAGCCCCTATGGATTAGTTGCCCCATCAGAGTGCCCCCATAGATCAGTCGCCCGCATCATACTGCCCCTATAGATCAGTAACCCCTATCAGAATGCCCCCATAGATTAGTTGCCCCATCAATTAGTTTCTTCCATTAGAGTGCCACATAGATTAGTTCCCCCATCAGAGTACCCCTATAGATTAGTTGCCCCATCACAGTGCCCCATGGATCAGTTGCTCAATCATAGTGCCCCCATAAATTAGTTGCCCCATAAGAATACCCCCAATAGATTTGTTGCCCCATCAGAGTGACCCCATAAATTAGTTGCCCAATAAGAAAGCCCCCATAGATTAGTTGCCCCATCACAGTGCCATATAGATCAGTTGCCCCATCATACTGGCCCCATAGATTAGTTGCCCCATAAGAATACCCCCAATAGATTAGTTGCCCCCATTGATTAGTTGCCCCATCAGAGTTCCCCCAAAGATTAGTTGCCCAATCAGAGTGACCCCATATATTAGTTGCCCCATGACAGTGCCCCATAGATCAGTTGCCCCTATCATAGTACCCCCATAGATCAATTGCCCATTCAGAATGCCCCCATTGATTAGTTGCCCCATCACAGTGCCCCCATAGATTAGTTGTCCCATCAGAGTACATATATAGATTGATTGCCCCATCAGAGTGCCCCATAGATTAGTTGCCCCTATCATAGTACCCCCATAGATCAATTGCCCATTCAGAATGCCCCCATTGATTAGTTGCCCCATCACAGTGCCCCCATAGATTAGTTGTCCCATCAGAGTACATATATAGATTGATTGCCTCATCAGAGTGCCCCATAGATCAGTTGCCCTCATCACAGCACCCCCATAGATTATTTGCCCCATAAATTATTTGCCACATCAAAGTGTCCCCAGGGATCAGTTGCCCCATCACTGTACATAAATCAGTTGCCCCATCACAGTGCCCCATAGATCAGTTGCCCCATCAGAGAACATATATCGATGAGTTGTTTCTAAACAGCAGACATCCTGTAAGGTATCTATTACCCGGCATAACATCATCTTTCACATTTTACAAAAAAATTGGGGTAAATATTGTGTTTTTAATTCTTTTTATTTATTAAAGTGTATTTTATTTTTAATTGCATTTGCAAAACTGCTGCACAAGTACTATGTGACATAAAAAATCGCAACAATCGCCATTTTATTCCTCTGCTAAATAAAATGTTATAATGTTTAAGGATTATAAGTAATTTTCTATCAAAAATACTGATTTAAACTAGTAAACAAAAAGTCTGGTCTTAAAGTGATTTGGGACTGTAAGGGTTACATTTCAAATAAAAAAACTGTCACTTCAATAAAAACATTTTTTTAAAGGAGCCATATCCCTATTAGATCTGTATACTGAGCCTACAGGCTGAATTCACAAAGCTCATAAACCAGGATGAGGCTCCTTTAGGAAAAATTGTCAGTGTCAGATAAAAAAAAAAAACTTGTTTACATAACTGGCAAGGCTGCAGAGGTCACATGGCCATCTCCACTGTGATGTCATCAGTTGCCCTAATATAAGGCAGCTCTGCCCAAGATCTACAACAGTATTCACTGATCAGTGAGGATGTACTGCTGTCCCTGGAGAGTTTTTCTTGCAATTTTATTTAATTTGATTTAGTTGGATCCGATTTTGTTGCAGTTTATTCTCCCAACCTTAAAGCGTGTTTCGTTATTCTTCATAATGAGAAGATTTCATCGTAAAAAGATTGTTTCTCCAAATAACACCAAGGAGAACCCAACCATTGGAAGCCCAGCCATGGAAGGAGGGATCAATGAGCAGCCTGCAGATCCCCCAACCAAGAAGATCACAGAAATTAAGAGGGCTCAGGCTTTTGTATGCAGCTGCTTCAGAGCTGTTGTTGGATGCTTTGGTGCCGGATGTAAAGTCAATGGCCAGCACCTGAAGACCGGAGAGGACTGGTCTGGTAAGCACTGTGGATATTGATACAATTATACAAGATGGCTAAAACCCTTTTATTTGCTCCTTTTTTCCCATTGATTTTGGGTCCCATTCCCATATGTACATATGTATAGGGATGTCCATGTACATGGGACAATGACTAGCAGATGGGAGAAGCCAATAGTACACTACGGTCTGATCTCTCCTAGGACTGTAGAATGAAGTCTCTGTTTATTTAAAACAAATCATCCGGAGATCACAGAGCCTCTTCCACACATCCATAGCAGTTGGTGTCAGTTAGGGGGGTTGGGTGTCAGTTAGGCAGCTCAGGCTGGACAGGTGCCCAGTAACAGAAGTTCCATTGGTGGAGATCTGTGCTCATCCCCAGCTCACTCTCTCCAACTGCCAAATTCCAGACATCTTTTTATTAACCACTTTAGCCCCAGAAGGATTTGCCCCCTTAATGACCAGGCCATTTTTTGCGATACGGCACTGCGTCACTTTAACTGACAATTGTGCGGTTGTGCGATGCTGTACCCACACAAAATTGACGTCCTTTTTTTCCCACAAATAGAGCTTTCTTTTGGTAGCATTTGATCACTTCTGCAGTTTAACAAAAAAAGACCAACAATTTTGAAAAAGAACATAATTTTTTTACTTTCTGCTACAATACATATCAACAAAAAATTTAAAAAAACGAATTTATTCATCAGTTTAAGCCGATATATATTTTTCTACATATTTTTGGTAAAAAAAATCTCAATAGGCATATATTGATTGGTTTGCGCAAAAGTTATCACGTCTAAAAACTATGGGATATGTTTAGGGACTTTTACTTTTTTATTGTTTTTACTGGTAATGGCGGCAATCTGTGATTTTTAGCAGGACTGCGACATTGCGGCGTACAACTCTGACCCCAAATGACACTTTTTGGGGATCAGTGACATTATTACTTTGATCAGTGCTTTAAAAATGCACTGATCAATGTAAAAATGACACTGGCAGGGAGGGGGTTTAACACTAGGGGGCGATCAAGGGGTTAAGTGTGTTCCCTGGATGTGTTCTAACTGTAGGGGGGATGGGCTACCAGGGACATGACAGAGATCGCTGTTCCCGATCACTGGGAACAGAAAATCTCTCACATGTCATTTGGTGGAATGGGGAATCACCTTGTTTACATAGGCAATCCCCCATTCTGCCTCTGTACACCGGGATCGAGGGTCGTCAGCAGACATCGAGTCGGCAGGACCCGCTATCCCCTATGCAAAGACCGACGTAGACCTATGGCGGTTTGCATACACAAATCCCCATTCTGGCTCTCGTGCCCATGACTGCAGGTGGCCGGCGGCTTCGGGTCCACATCATGCAGGCACGCACCTGCTATGGTTCTTAAAGGAGCCACTGTACAGGTCTGGCGATTCACAGGACAGAGCCACATTGCCGCCGTATATCTATAGGAGCTGGTCGGCAAGTGCTTAAATAAATAATTAAAAAAACACATAATTTATTATTAAAGAATAATTAAAGAATAATTAATATATATCAATTACACTTATTAAAGGGACAATATAAATATTTATAAAACAATGATAGGAAATCATACATAAATATTTGTACTACATTGGGCTTTTGTTTTCTCTCCCTACCCAAGCAAACGTATCAGCGGAGTGTCAGGCTGGTGTGTGACCCCATAGCAGGTGACCCCTCTCCTGTCTGATCTCAGGGCTGATAAATGGCGCACTTTCTGACCAGTACTGCCAGCTAACAAAATCTCTTTTTTTAAATATATTTGTAATTTTTCTTAGTTGGTCTTATAGTTTGCCAACCCCTGCCACAATGCACAGTCAGACAGGAGACACCACTACTTCCTGTTGCAGATTTGCAACTTCCATTGTGACCTGCCCACTCATTAAATTATGAAAGGTCATCGTCACACTGCTGAAAACACTTGTTGCCATCTTCTTGCTTCACTGACTTATAGAAAGTGTCATGTCCAGTGGGTCAGGATGAGTGCCAGGCAACCAATATTTTTATGTGAAAGACAGCAATAGTCATCCCTGTCATGTTGGGTTTATTTATTGTCCCTGACAATGGAGTTTTTAAATTTTCTGTCTAAAATTTAACATTGTATAAAGAAATATATGTGAAATGTAGGTGAAGGTGTTAAATCTGATTGTTATTTTTTTATTGCAGATGTACAGGTCCTTACCACAGACACAGCTCACATGGCAGGCCTGCCCCAGTGAGCAAGACTGAAGATGATGTCCACATTGAAATTCCACCAGAATGTGATGCTCACATTGAGACTTCACCAGGATGTGACGTTTACATCGAGACTCCACCAGAATGTGACTTTCACATTGAGACTCCACCAAAATGTGATCTTTACATTGAGACTCCGCCATAATGTGACCTTCACATGGAGACTTCACCAGAGTGTGACATTCACATTGAGACTCCACCAGTATGTAACCCTACGATGGAGATGCTACCAGAGTTTGAATTTCACATGGAGGCTCCACCAGAGTTTGACCTTCACATGGAGACTCCACCAGAGTGTGACATTGACATTGAGACTCCACCAGAATGTAACTTTCACATTGAGACTCTACCAGAATGTGACCTTTACATTGAGACTCCACCAGAATGTGACCTTCACATGGAGACTTCACCAGAGTGTGACATTCACATTAAGACTCCACCAGTATGTAACCTTACTACGGAGATGCCACCTGAGTTTGAATTTCACATAGAGGCTCCACCAGAGTGTGACTCAAACATTGAGGCTCCACCAGAGTGTGACATTCACATTGAGGCTCCACCAGTGTATGACATTCAAATTGAGACCCTACTTAAAAGTGATGTTCACATTGATACTACACCAGTGTGACATTCACATTGAGACTCCACCAGAGAGTGACTTTCACATGGAGACTCCACCAGAATGTAACCTTCACCTTGAGACTCTGCCAAAAATGTGACATTCGTAGTAAGACTGCACCAGAGTGTGACTCTTACATTGAGGCTCCACCAGAGATTAACATTCACATTGAGACCCCACTTAAAAGTGATGTTCACATTGATACTCCACCAGAGTGTGACGTTTACTTTCAGACTCCAGCAAAAAACTGACGTTCACAGTGAGACTCCATCAAAACATTGTGTTCATTATGCGCTTTCTCTAGAAAGTAATGATGATGAAGTGACAAATACTCCTCTCATTAACCATTTGTTGACCGCCGCATGTACATATATGTCGGCAGAATAGCACGGCTGCGCAAATGGGCGTACCTGTACGTCCCTTTGGATTTGCCACCGTGTGGTCCCATGCGCGTGCGCGACCCTGCCGCGAGCTCCATGAGAAGGATCGCGGGTCCCACGGACTCGATGTCTGCTGGGGTACCCGCGATCATCTCACAGAGCTGAAGAACGGGGAGATGCTAATGTAAACAAGCATCTACCCGTTCTGCCTAGTGACACTGTCATTGATCATAGCTCCCTGTGATCAGGAGCAGTGACCGGTGACATGCCTCTCGTAGCCACACCCCCTAAGAGTTAGAATCACTCCCTAGGACACACTTAACCTCTTCCTAGCCAGCTAGTGGTTAACCCCTTCACTGCCAGTGTCATTTTTACAGTAATCAGTGCAATTTTATAGCACTGATCGCTGTAAAAATCACTATGGTCCCAAAATTGTGTCAAAATTGTCCAATGTGTCCGCCAAAATGTTACAGTCATGATAAAAATTGCAGATTGCCGCTATTTCTAGTAAAAAAAAAAGATTAATAAAAATGCCATAAAACTAACCCCTATTTTGTAGACGCTATAACTTTTGTGCAAACCAATCAATAAACGCTTATTGCAATTTTTTTACCAAAAATATGTAGAAGAATACATATCGGCCTAAACTGTGGAAAAAATTTTTTTATATATTTTTGGGGATATTTATTATAGCAAAAAGTTAAAAATAATGTGTTTTTTTCAAAATTGTCGCTTTAATTTTGTTTATAGCGCAAAAAATAAAAATTGCAGAGGCGATCAAATACCACCAAAAGAAAGCTCTATTTGTGGGAAAAAAAGGACGTCAATTTTGTTTGGGAGTAACATTGCATGACTGCGCAATTGTCAGTTAAAGCGACGCAGTGCCGAATCGCAAAAAGTGCTCTGGTCTTTGGCCAGCCAAATGTTCCAGGGCTTAAGTAGTTACAAAATTTTGCATTAGCCTTTGGCGTGTACCAAAGCCCTTCAGTAACATTGAGACTCCATCAGAAACTGACCCATTGGAGATCATCTCAATGACATTGGATGGCTTCAGATTCCATCACATTCTTGGAAAGGGTGTTTCCGGAAAAGTAAGTGATTGTATTTTTTCTCTGATTTAAAATCCTCAGATAGAGTGGGGGAGATTTAGCACCCCTGTCAAGTTTTATCACTATCCAGGGCTCCGTTAGAAAGATTTCCTCTTACTTCCTGTCCTGCTGACAACAGTTTCACCAGAAAGGAAATGATGGAAAATCTGTGACAAGGACACAGACAGAAATCCCCTCCACTACTCTACTAAAGAAAGGTATTTTTATTTTGGTTTGTGTGACTGTTGCAGAGCTGGATCTACATTTAAAAGCCCATTTAATCTTTCCAATTAATTCAGATAAATACATTCCAGATGCTACAAAATAAAGGGTGATTACAGTAAAATTTTTCTAAAGTAGCTAAAAACAAAGTAGAAAAGCTTGTCCCTGCCAACATACTGCACAGCAGACTTCTTACTCTGAGTTGGGAAGCAGTGGTCTCTTTAGAGTGGCTCAACACACCCCTAATGAGTCAGAGGTAGAGCTCTCTAATCAGCAAAGCTCATGTTCCATACTTACTGGAGAACTCTGGGCTCTGATTCAGAAAGGGGCATGCTGAACCTTTGTAGAGAGACCACTGCTTCTTCAGAGAGAGCAAGGGTTCCATTATGCTGTATGCTGGCAGGACACAGGCATTTCTATCTAAGTTGTGGCTGCTTTATAATTAAAACAAACTGTAAGACTTATGTTGCACATATTTTTCTTTGATGCATCTGCAATGTATTTAGCTTAGAATTTGCTTTAGAGTTCAAGTGAAAGTTCAATTGGGCTTCTACCTTTATATAGCAGAGAAGAAATCAGGGTGGTCAAACTTAGGACAACATCTTCCTCATAAAGGAATGAGTTGTAGTGAAATCACCTCACCTTTCTTGATTGATTCTTAGTGCAGCTGGATGAGTGAGACTCCAGTCAGGAGTGAGAGAAGGTCCCATAATTTCGACAGCATCACCATTGTAGACCCTGTGATGAATAAAATGCCATTTTGGTGATTTTAGCCATTACTGTGCACCCATAAATTACGCATTAAATGTGAATGAATGTCCCTGACTGTCAGCTATAATTTTCTTCCCATCTGTCCCCTCCAGGTGGTTTTGGCATCACACACCTCCACTGATGAGCTACTGGCTGTCAAAATTCTGACCAAGAAAAAAGAAAACTATGAAGAAGCCCTCAACGAGAGCAAAATACTAAAGGAAGTTGGTGCCTGTGCATTCTGCACTCATGCATACGGTACCCTACACACAAAGGTAAGTGGCTCTTCATCTTCTACATATTTTGTGGGAGAGGTCGGTGTAAGCGGTTAAATGGTTATCCTCATACTGCTGTAAGTGACACCTACCTTTCTCACAACCTAAGTTATAGTTTCAACAGTGGGCGGGACTTAATCAGAGAGGGGAACAGCCTTTCATTATGTTTTTTAAAATATAATAAAACCTTAATAACGAGGCAAAGCCAAATTTGATCCTCCTCCACCTCTGTCTACCCACACTGTATTACCTACTGTGACCTTTAACCACTTGCAGCAATATGACGTTAGTAAAGTGGTTTCGTTATCCTGAATGGACGTCATATGATGTGATCAGGATAACAAGCCAGTGTGCGCCCGCGGCGGGGGGGGGGGATACCCCGCCCTCCTCTGACGCACAGGGAATTCACGGGACTTCCCTGTGGCTTTCCCCGTGTTGTCAGAGGGGGGCAGGGTCAAGTGTTTGAAAGTGTAAAATGTTTCTTTTTATTTTTGGAAAGAGTTTTTATTGCTTTCTGTTTTGGCCTTACATACACTTTAGGAGAGATTGGACAATTATATTCAATAACATTTGGCCACCTTTACTATCACAAAAAAACTTTTAGTGAGAATTGCCAAAGCGTATTCACTATCAATTCATCAGGAACTTCAGATATCCATATAAAACACTTCTATGCATTTTGTTAAATTTTGCCTTTAATGATAATGTTTTCTTGATGATGATTTAGTTATAGATTGCATACATGACTATACCTGAAAGTTAAACAGTTAGGCTAAACTTTTTGGTCAATGTTCTCTATCTCTCCACCAGATTCCTCACTGCGGAGATCCTTTGTAGCCTGCAGTCCTTTCATGACTGGGACCATGTTCTTAGTCTGCTTGTATTCAGCAAACTGTTTGCAGGCTTTATTGTGCATCATCTTTAGAAGAAGCTTCCTTCTGGGATGACAGCCATGCAGACCAGTTTGATGCAGTGTGCGGCGTATGGCCTGAGCACTGACAGGCTGACCCCCCACCCCTTTAACCGATGTAGCAATGCTGGCAGCACTCATACGTCTATTTCCCAAAGACAACCTCTGGATATGACTCTGAGCACGTACACTCACCTTCATTGTTCGACCATGGTGAGGCCTGTTCTGAGTGGAACCTGTCCTGTTAAACCGCTGTATGGTCTTGGCCACCATGCTGCAGCTCAGGGTCTTGGCAATCTTCTTATAGCCTAGGTCATCTTTATGTAGAGCAACAATTCTTTTTTTCAGATCCTCAGAGAGTTCTTTGCCATGAGGTGCCATTTTGAACTTCCAGTGACCAGTATGAAGTAGTGAGAACGATAACACCAAATTTAACACACCTGCTCTCCATTCACACCTGAGACCTAGTAACACTGACAAGTCAAATGACACCGGGGAGGGAAACTGGCTAATTGGGCCCACTTTGGACATTTTCACTCACTTTTGTTGCCAGCGGTTTACACATTAATGGCTGTGTGTTGAGTTATTTTGAGGGGACAGCAAATTTACACTGTTAAGCTGTATACTCACTACTTTACCATTGTTACATGAAAAGACATAATGAAATATTCACAAAAATGTGATGGGTGTACTCACTTTTGTGAGATACTGTATATATATATATATATATATATATATATATATATATATATATATATTGTGACGGTATCCGAGGTGAGGTCATCGATAATTGATATATTTCACCTCGCATTTGTTCTATTGTCAGACACTGAACCGGAATCCGGCCTGGATTTTTCCAGCCTCTGTGGCAGGCTTGGTTTCGGACCGGTTCTTGTGGTCCACTTGAGTCCATGCTCAGGTGGAAATAACCAGGAAGAGAGCACAGCAGTGTTCTGGCCTGAGACTCAGAAGGGAATCTGAGAGAGAGGAGCCCTGTTTGTTTGGACTGAAAATGAAGGTTTGCTTTGCCTCATGTTTTGTGGGTGTCTAGGGACCAGTCCCACACCGTATAGAGAGCAGTGTACTGTTTAGTTTAGCGCCGGACAGCAAGGATTTGTTTTACTGTTTTGTTTATTTTTATGACTTTGCAAACCACCTGTGAATAAAGCTGGCAACCCACCAGGTTTTAAAGAAACTGCCTGTACGCTGACCTTCATTCTGAGAAAAGGTGATCCCCACGAGCTAATCTCCCCACACATGGTGGAGAATGCGGGCAATTTCTGAAGATGGAGGAAATGATAAAGGCCCTGCTACAGGCCAATGCAGCTCAGTGGGAAACCAACCACCAAGTCGCAGAGGCCTCTGCAGCACAACAGGTGGCCCAGCAAGAGATGCACCGCCAAATCGCAGAGGGCGCTGCAGCACAACAGGAGGTCCTTGCAGCACAACAGGTGGCCCAGCAGGAGATGAACCGACAGTTCCCAGAGGCTCTAATGGAACTGAAAAAGGGGTTCGCACCTCCTGTGCCCGTGGAACCGAAGATGGTACGTGCCTCCTACCACCTACAGAAAATGACACCGGCCGATGATGTTGAGGCATATCTTGCAACTTTTGAGAGAGTTTCTGTCCGCGAAGGATGGCCAAAAGAACAGTGGGCGTGTCTGTTGGCCCCATTTCTGACAGGAGAACCTCAAATGGCCTATTTTGATCTGGAACCGGATAAGGCCCAGGACTTTAAGAGTCTGAAGACAGAGATACTCGCACGCTTGAGTGTCACTATTGCAGTCCAGGCCCAGTGCGTGCATCAGTGGACCTACTCCAGCAACCAGTCACCCCAGTCTCAAATGTTCGACCTGGTCCACCTCACCAGGAAGTGGTTGCAGCCGGAGACCTTAACAGGCCCTCAGATCGTGGAGCGTGTGGTAAAGGACTGGTACCTGCGTGCGCTCCCTGCTGCTCTAAGGAAGTGGGTCAGACAGGGGGACCTCAAAACTGCAACCCAGTTGTTGGACCTAGTGGAGAGGTACTTTGCTACTGAGGACTTGGTGAACTCATCTACGCCACACTTTAGTGTGTTTAGGGGTACAAGATCGCCCAGCCATTCTGTTAAAGACTGTTCCGGGGTTCAAGAGTAGGGATGAGCCGAACACCCCCCTGTTCGGTTCGCACCAGAACATGCGAACAGGGAAAAAATTCGTTCGAACACGCGAACGCCGTTAAAGTCTATGGGACACGAACATGAATAATCAAAAGTGCTAATTTTAAAGGCTAATATGCAAGTTATTGTCATAAAAAGTGTTTGGGGACCCGGGTCCTCCCCCAGGGGACATGAATCAATGCAAAAAAAAGTTTTAAAAACGGCCGTTTTTTCAGGAGCAGTGATTTTAATAATGCTTAAAGTCAAACAATAAAAGTGTAATATCCCTTTAAATTTCATACCTGGGGGGTGTCTATAGTATGCCTGTAAAGGGGCGCATGTTTCCCGTGTTTAGAACAGTCTGACAGCAAAGTGACATTTTGAAGGAAAAAACACATTTAAAACTACCGCGGCTATTGCATTGCCGACAATACACATAGAAGTTCATTGATAAAAACGGCATGGGAATTCCCCACAGGGCAACCCCGAACCAAAATTAAAAAAAAAAAAAGATGTGGGAGTCCCCCTAAATTCCATACAAGGCCCTTCAGGTCTGGTATGGATATTAAGGGGAACCCTAGCCAAAATTTAAAAAAAAAATTGACGTGGGGTTCCCCCTAAATTCCATACCAGACCCTTCAGGTCTGGTATGGATTTTAAGGGGAACCCCGCGCCAAAAAAAAAAAAACGGCGTGGGGTCCCCCTAACAATCCATACCAGACCCTTATCCGAGCACGCAACCTGGCAGGCCGCAGGAAAAGAGGGGGGGACGAGAGTGCGGCCCCCCCCCCCTCCTGAACCGTACCAGGCCACATGCCCTCAACATTGGGAGGGTGCTTTGGGGTAGCCCCCCAAAACACCTTGTCCCCATGTTGATGAGGACAAGGGCCTCATCCTCACAACCGTGGCCGGTGGTTGTGGGGGTCTGCGGGCGGGGGGCTTATCGGAATCTGGAAGCCCCCTTTAACAAGGGGACCCCCAGATCCCGGCCCCCCCCCTGTGTGAAATGGTAAGGGGGTACTTACCCCTACCATTTCACTAAAAAACTGTCAAAAATGTTAAAAATGACAAGAGACAGTTTTTGACAATTCCTTTATTTAAATGCTTCTTCTTTCTTCTTTCTTCCTTCATCTTCTTCTTCTTCTGGTTCTTCTGGCTCTTCTGGTTCTTCCTCCGGCGTTCTCGTCCAGCATCTTCTCCGCGGCGTCTTCTATCTTCTTCTCCTCGGGCCGCTCCGCACCCATGGCATGAGGGGGGAGGCTCCCGCTCTTCTCTTCATCTTCTTCTCTTCTTCATCTTCTTCTTCATCTTTTTCTTCTTCTTTTTCTTCTTCTTCTTCTTCCTTCTTCTCTTCTTCTCTTCTTCCTGTCTTCTCCGGGCCGCTCCGCAATCCATGCTGTGGCATGGAGGGAGGCTCCCGCTGTGTGACGGCGTCTCTTCGTCTGACGGTTCTTAAATAACGGGGGGCGGGGCCACCCGGTGACCCCGCCCCCCTCTGACGCACACATGACGGGACTTCCCTGTGGCATTCCCCGTGACGTCACAGGAAAGTCCCTCAAGTCACCGTGCGTCAGAGGGGGGCGGGGTCACCGGATGGCCCCGCCCCCCGTTATTTAAGAACCGTCAGACGAAGAGACGCCGTCACACAGCGGGAGCCTCCCACCATGCCAGCATGGCTGCGGAGCGGCCCGGAGAAGACAGGAAGAAGAGAAGAAGGAAGAAGAAGAAGAAGAAGAAGATGAAGAAGAAGATGAAGAAGAGAAGAAGATGAAGAGAAGAGCGGGAGCCTCCCCCCTCATGCCATGGGTGCGGAGCGGCCCGAGGAGAAGAAGATAAAAGACGCCGCGGAGAAGATGCTGGACGAGAACGCCGGAGGAAGAACCAGAAGAGCCAGAAGAACCAGAAGAAGAAGAAGATGAAGGAAGAAAGAAGAAGCATTTAAATAAAGGAATTGTCAAAAACTGTCTCTTGTCATTTTTAACATTTTTGACAGTTTTTTAGTGAAATGGTAGGGGTAAGTACCCCCTTACCATTTCACACAGGGGGGGGGGCCGGGATCTGGGGGTCCCCTTGTTAAAGGGGGCTTCCAGATTCCGATAAGCCCCCCGCCCGCAGACCCTCACAACCACCGGCCACGGTTGTGAGGATGAGGCCCTTGTCCTCATCAACATGGGGACAAGGTGTTTTGGGGGGCTACCCCAAAGCACCCTCCCAATGTTGAGGGCATGTGGCCTGGTACGGTTCAGGAGGGGGGGGGCCGCACTCTCGTCCCCCCCTTTTTTCCTGCGGCCTGCCAGGTTGCGTGCTCGGATAAGGGTCTGGTATGGATTTTTAGGGGGACCCCACGCCGTTTTTTTTTTTTTTTTGGCGCGGGGTTCCCCTTAAAATCCATACCAGACCTGAAGGGTCTGGTATGGAATTTAGGGGGAACCCCACGTCAATTTTTTTTTTAAATTTTGGCTGGGGTTCCCCTTAATATCCACACCAGACCTGAAGGGCCTTGTATGGAATTTAGGGGGACCCCCACATCATTTTTTTTTTTTTTATTTTGGTTCGGGGTTCCCCTGTGGGGAATTCCCATGCCGTTTTTATCAATGAACTTCTATGTGTATTGTCGGCAATGCAATAGCCGCGGGTAGTTTTAAATGAGTTTTTTCCTTCCAAATGTCATTTTGCTGTCAGACTGTTCTAAACACGGGAAACATGCGCCCCTTTACAGGCATACTATAGACACCCCCCAGGTACGAAATTTAAAGGGATATTACACTTTTATTGTTTGACTTTAAGCATTAATAAAATCACTGCTCCTGAAAAAACGTCCGTTTTTAAAACTTTTTTTTGCATTGATCCATGTCCCCTGGGGCAGGACCCGGGTCCCCAAACACTTTTTATGACAATAACTTGCATATAAGCCTTTAAAATTAGCACTTTTGATTTCTCCCATAGACTTTTAAAGGGTGTTCCGCGGCATTCGAATTTGCCGCGAACACCCCAAATTGTTCGCTGTTCGGCGAACTTGCGAACAGCCAATGTTCGAGTAGAACATGAGTTCGACTCGAACTCGAAGCTCATCCCTATTCAAGAGCATGGGGAAGTTAGATAAGCCTGTTGTTACAGCTGATGAGACTATGGCTCCTAGACCTGGAGACTGGCCAAAGAAGCCAGGAAGGTCTTTGGGACCATTAAGAGGACTGGGGGTAGGGCATATTTCGTTGTCATGCATTAGGGCATATTGCTGCAAACTGTCCTATAAATGATGAACCTATGCAATGCGATTATGCTTATATGAAAAGACGCATGTCTCTGTTTGCACAGGTCGCATGTACTGCATCATGTCAGACTGAAAAACAAATGAGTGTTATTTCAGTGGATGGGAAGCCTTGCTAGACTCTGGTAGTGTGGTGACCCTAGTCAGGGATGATTGTGTAAACCCCACAAAACTACACCACAGTACTATTGGGGTAATTTGCAACCACAGGGACACTCGGGACTACCAGACAGCGGTGGTTGAGGTTGATATCCCCTGGGGCAGTGTAACACATTCAGTGGAGGTCGTACCTTCAGTGCTTCATGAAGCTTTAGTGGGGAGAGATTTTCCCCATTTCTGGAATTTATGGGAGAGCAAAGGGAGGCTGGTAAGTAGAGCTCCCCCTGCTGGGGAAGCACAGGAACTCTCACCAGACCTCCTCCTTTCCCTGTCATGGCTGGGGAGCCAGAGGACCTGGAAGCTAGCTCCCAGCCCAGGGGGAATGAACAGGAGAACACCTCTGACCCTGACAATGAGAGAAGCCAGAATGTGGTACCCGACTTAGAGGTCAGGAGAGAGGATTTCTGTACCGAGCAACTCCGAGATGCCACACTCATGAGAGCCAGAGAAAATGTTAAGATGGTTGGATGTAGAACCGGTGAACCCTAATTGGGGGGTGTCTTTCCCCTACATGGCCCTTAAAAACCATTTTCTGTATCAGGTGGTAAAACGGGGAGAGGACGTGGTAGAACAGCTACTGGTTCCCTGACCCTTCCATAGGGTGGTGCTAGACCTGGCCCATAGCCATGTAATGGGGGGGGGGGACATCTTGGTATCGAAAAGACCAAGGAGAGAATCGCCCAGAGATTTTTTTGGCCCGGTTGTATGTAGATGTCAGGAAGTACTGTGAATCATGCCCCGAGTGCCAAATGTCGGCACTGTCGCCACATTTTCGCAGTCCCCTTGTTCCTCTACCAATAATTGAGGTCCCGTTTGAGAGAATTGGCATGGACCTGGTGGGGCCAGTAGTGAAGTCTGCCCGGGTCACCAGCATATTTTGGTAATCCTGGACTATGCGACAAGCTATCCTGAGGCAATTCACTTGTGTAACACCTCTGCTAAGGCTATCGCCAAGGAGCTAGTCCAGGTGTTTAGTCGAGTGGGGATCCCAAAAGAGATCTTAACCAATCAGGGAACCCCATTTATGTCCAGGGTTACCAAGGAACTGTGTAAGCTATAGAAAATCTCCCATCTCCGTACCTCTGTCTACCACCCCCAAACAGATGGTCTTGTCGAAAGATTGAATAAAACTTTGAAAAGTATGCTGAAAAAGGTGGTCGAGAAAGATGGGAAAAACTGGGATTTTTTGCTACCTTATCTCATGTTTGCAATACGTGAAGTTCCGCAGGCATCCAAAGGCTATTCCCCCTTTGAGCTCTTGTATGGTAGACATCCCAGGGGGCTACTAGATGTCGCCAAAGAAACGTGGGAAAGAGAGGCCAACCCATATAGAAGCATCATAGAGCATGTCTCCTTGATGAAGGATCGAATCCCAGCTGTCCTGCCCCTGGTATGAGAACACATGGAGCAATCCCAGGAGGCTCAGAGGAGGGTCTATGATCGGGGTGCCAAGGTCCGTACTTTCAACCCCGGGGACAGAGTGTTGGTACTGGTTCCCATGGTGGAAAGCAAGTTCCTGTGTGACAACAGAGAGAAAAATGGCCGCGTGACAAGGTGGTTCCTGGCTTTACAGCCCTTTAAATTTACAGTAAAGCATTGGCAAGCTCCAAAACAATGCAGATGCCCTCTCCCACATGCACTGTATGTTTGGGACAATTGCTCACCCACAGGGGCTTGAGCAGAGGGGGAGGATATGTGACGGTATGTGAGGTGAGGTCATTGATAATCAATATATTTCACCTCGCATTTGTTCTATTGTCAGAGACTGAACCAGAATCCAGCCCGGATTTTTCCAGCCTCTGTGGCAGACTTGGTTGTGGTCCGGGTCTTGTGGTCCACTTGAGTCCATGCTCAGGTGGACTTTAAATGACCAGGAAGAGAGCACAGCAGTGCTCTGGCCTGAGACTCGGAAGGGAATCTAAGAGAGAGGAGCCCTGTTTGGACTGAATTATTTTTTTTTTTCAAAAAGGTTTTATTGAGATTTGCATAGCCGGAGATAATAGCAGTAACAGCATTTGTATGAACATTAAAACAGAGAGATCATTCATAAATGAAATTATCTGTAAATTAAATTGTGTAATCTAGGGGGCTAGAACAAGTAAGTCCGGTCAGACTAGCTATCAAGAATATAACATTTTACAACAAGGCAATGTCTAATGACGATAAGAGAGTATAAGAGAGTAACTGGATGGATCTTGTATTGTAATAACAATTTTCCTAGGATTACAAGATAGTGTAACAGAAAATAGGAGAGGGAGGGTTGGCAAGAGGGGGAGAGGGGATAAGTGAGAGGAGCAAGTCCTTGTTGCATAAGTAAAAGGGGGGGACACCAAAGTTGTCCAAGCGTAGTTGTGAGCAGAGGTCTTCTTTACTCTGATGGTAGAGAAAAGAAATTTAGAAGTGGAAGAAAACAATAGGAGGAGGCCTTGATAGAGTGATCTTAGGAGATAGGCCATGGAACCGTTAGAAATCGCTGATGGTGGTTGTCCGTCAGAGGAGATTGACTCCCCTGGGCTTGCGGAGGGGTTCCATAGTATGAGAACGAGTATTGGCCAATGTTGGCTAAATCTTCTGTAGAGAGTGCTGAGAGCATGAAGGGTTGCCACTTGGAGTAGAAGTGGGCTTTTCCTTTTTGAAGTCAGTGTTGAATCGGTCCTTGAATAGGAGGAGTAGGAGCTCTATTTTAATTTGGGTGATATTGGGACAAAGAGATGAAGTCTATATCTTCAAAATGGTTCTCCGAGCGATGAGTAGACATACCAAAGACCAGTCTTTGTGGGAAGGCCGATTCTGTGAGTTTCCCGTGGTGATAGAGCTTGAGTTTTGGGACCATGGTAACAGTTGGGGGTCCCAGTGACCAAAGATAAGAAGTAGGGGGTCCTTTGGTAGCTTTAGTAGAGGTATTTCAAAGATGTAGGATAGGACCTGATCCCAGGAGGTGGATATATAGGAGCATGCCCAAAAATGGTGAGTCAGGGAAGGTCTCGGTTGTTGGAAGAGAGGGCATTTGGCACTGTGTTGATCTGTTTTAGAGGAGAGGAAGGGTATATGAGCTCAGTGGACGATTTTTAGTTGAGTTTCTCTCCATATTTCATTGGGGATTAAGCGTTGTACTTTGTTAAGTTCTTGCAGTATTTTGTCTACCAGGTCCGCTTCTGGGAAGTCTTTTCCCCAGTTGGTTACAGATGAGGATGCCAGAGGGGGGGTGGTCTTCTGAAGAAGAGGCTTATAAATGTCCGAGATTTTATAGGATCCTTCTAGGAGTAGTTGGTCTGTGAAGTTTGGTGTGAAGCGTTTGCGGTCTTCTTTGCATGCGTCCTTTATGAAGCTGATGCATTGCTGAACATGGAAAGCATGGGCTTGAGGGAGTAAAAAAGTTTTATCAATGGATGAGAAGGTCAAAGGTCGTCCCGTTTCCATGTCGCATAGAGAGGAGAATTTTGTGAGGCCTTTTTCTTGCCAGACAGTGAAAGGTTTATGTAACAGTCCAGGGGGGAAACTAGGGATCCCTTGTATTGGTAGGTGACTTGATATGAATGGGTAAAGCTTGAGGCTTTTCCTGGTTTCCCTCCAGGCAATGCTGTGTCTCTCAGCAGGAGATTGTGTTGGTATAAAGGTGGGATTGATTTCCATTTGCAGTGGAGGAGGGCCACTAGGGAGAATGGGTGGGCCATTGCAGACTCCATGGAGTAATTGGAGTACCTTGAGGATTGTGATATCCAGTCCAGGCTGGTTCTTAATAAGCACGACAGGTTATAAATTCTAACATTTGGGAGACTGATACCCCCTTCGCGTCTGGGAAAATATAATTTCTTTAATAACGTCCTTATAATCATATATATAATTTCTTTATACGTGCTCATTTGTTTTGCCATAAAAATTTTGAAATGGCTGAATTGAGGAGTTTAACATCTTTATGGTGAAGGAGTAAGGGAATAATTTGCAGAGGATATAATAATTTAGCAAAACTGACCATTTTCACCAAGTGACACCTTCCCAGGAGCGAAAGAGGTAGATCCATCCAGTTAACTAATTCCTGAGAAATGTTTGCAATCAGGGGAGGTTAGTTAAGGTGGTGTAGAGAAGAGGGTAGTCTTCCTATTTTGATTCCAAGATAGGTGATGTGGGAGCTAGTGACTGAGAAAATGGAGTGTTGGCTCCAGGTGTGGTTAGAGAGAGTTCCTATGGGGAGAATTTCATTTTTGCCGTAATTTATGCAGAGACCCGAGCAGGTCCTAAACTCGTCAAATACTTTTTTGATGGTGGACATGTCGGAGGAGGGGTTCGCCAAAAATATAATGACATCGTCTGCAAAGAGGGAGGTGCGCAGGTCATGTTTGCCAATTATAATGCCATGAAGGGGGGCTCTTTGAGCTAGATGTCTAGATAGGGGTTCTAGCGCGAGTGGGGATAGGGGGCAGCCTTGACGTGTACCCTTTTGTAGGCGGAATTAGTCTGAGAGTAGGCCTGCTGCCACCAATTTAGCTGCAGGGGTGTTAATGAGGTGGCGGAAAGGGCCTGTGAAGCCCATTTTTGTCATAGCCATGGAGAGCCATTCGAAGCTGATATTATCGAAGGCTTTCTCCGCATCTAATGTAACGATGGCGAAGTCGCCGTCTGGATTATTTTTAGCATGATCCAGTGCCAACATGACTTTACGGATGTTTAGAGTGGCTGTTCTGCTTTTCACAAAACCAGATTGGGCTGGGTGTATCAGGGAGAGGATGATGGCAGCAAGCCTAGTAGCGATGATTTTGGATAAGATTTTGATGTCTAGGTTTAATAGGGAGATGGGTCTATAGGAGCCTGGGTCTTGGGGGTCTTTGCCTTTTTTTGAGAATAGTTTGATAATGGCCTGGTTGCCTGTTGGTAAATATGGTCCGCCGGACCACATACCATTGTAGACCTTGTGTAGATAGTTTGTAAGGTTTTGTAAAATCCACTAGTGAATCCGTGTGGACCCGGGGCTTTGGAGGGAAGTTGCGTATGGTGCTAGAGATTTTGGGTAGTGAGATAGGAGCATTTAGGGCTTCTAGTTGCGAGGGGGTGACTTTTGGAATATCTACATTTTCTAGGGAGGAGAGTGCCGTTTGTTCGTCTATGGAATCTGGAGCGTAAAGTGCTTGATAGTATTTAAGCATTGTTCTATTTATCGTTTGCGGAGTGGTGTTTATGTCGCCGTTAGTATCTCGAAGGGAAGTAATGTGGGTCGGGCGGAAGGGTCCCTTGCAGAGCCTGGTTAATAATTTGCCTGCTTTATTGCCGAACTTGTGGAGGGTGGCATCTAAGTGTGCTCTTTTTGTTAATTCAAGTGTGTCTGCCCAGGTGTCGAACACCCTCTTGGCTGCCTGCCATTCGGTTCTAGTGTCAAGGGAGTCCATGGTATATAGGGATCTTTGTGCCTGATGTAGTTGTGCACTGGCTAATTTGTATTGTGATAAGGTATTTCTTTTGAAGGAGGTAGTATATGAGATGATCCGACCCCTGAGGAATGCTTTGCCGGCATCCCAGAAGAGGTTCGGATCATCCAAGTGGGGGGCATTGGCCGTGGAATATTCCAATTAACCCCTCTGTAAATCTGCTTTATCCTCTTGTCAGCACATTTCCATTCAGCATAAATATATGTCTGCCTCTCTCTTTCCCAATTTAACCGATTCCCGCAAAATCACGTACGTCATTTTGCTGAAGTGGTTGTACCGGAGTGATGCCTCCACACCACAGTCCTGGTTTTTAGAGCCGACGGTCAGCTTTTTTTGTAATAACAACTGATGCGGCTAAGCAGCCACTCGATTTTTATCACAAGCCACGGGAGTGGACACCCCCCCCCTCTTGCTGCTTTCTCTCGCTCCTCCCGGGTCTTCCGTCCCACCGGGACAGTGTAAAAAAAAAAAAAAAAGTAAGAACAAAAAAAAAAAATTTCTAGAGCACCCCACCCCGTGCTCGTGCGCCAAAGAAGATGTAAGTTGTGTCCGCAAACGTAAACAGTGTTCAAATCACATATGAGGTATTGCTGTGATAGTTAGAGCGAGAGCAATAATTCTAGTGCAAGACCTCCTCTGTAAATCTAAACAGGTAACCGTTAACATTTTTTAAAGTGTTGCTGGAGATTTTTAAGTACTGTAGTTTGTTGCCATTCCACGAGTGTGCGCAATTTTAATGTGTGATATGTTGTGTATCTATTTACTTGGCATAACATCATCTTTCACATTATACAAAAAAATCGGGCTAAACTGTCAGGGTTCTTACCTTGGCAGGCGGGGCGCCCGCGGTGGTGTGCGTCAGGGTGCGTCGGCGCGCGCGCCTGTGTGTGCCGGGGCGCGCGCGTGCACGTCGTTTGGCGCCAAAAGCCCTATTTAAGCCAGTGAGTTCTGGTGACCAGTGCTGCCTAATCAACAGCTAGTAGTTCCAGAGCCTGACCGTGTACCTTGTTGTTCCTGTTATACCTACTGACCCGGCTTGTCCCCCGTCCACTCTCTGAACTCTGCCTGCACCGACCCTTGCTTGTCTGACCATCCGCTTGCCTGTTCCACTGTACCTCTGCCGTCTGCCTGTTGCCAAATCCGGCCTGTCTCCTGACCATCCATCTGCCTGCTCCCTGGGATCCTGTCAGCCTGTCTGCAGTCTTCCTGTCTGTTGTCCACACCAGCCTGCTCTGCTCAGCGAAGGTGCTCCAGTCTACTCAGTCTTTGCTACAGTTAACCCTGTGACTTCCGGACAGCAATACCTGAACAGCCATACAGGCCTTCATACCAGTCCGTACTGTTGTACCCCCTGTTTACTCTATCAGGGGGCCAATAGTCGGAGGGTAAGGGAGCCAACCCTCTGCCCGACAGGATTCGCCGGTCTGGTAAGTAGGAGGAGCCTGATAGTATTAGGCAGCCATGACCGAGTCCGGGCAGGGGGCCTCCCCCATGGATGAACTTTGCCGACATTTGGCGGGTCTAACCCAGGCAGTGAAAAGCCTACAAGAGGGATATTCCAGCTTGGAAGAACGTGTGCAGGCTCTGTCCGCACCTTCCGGTCCACCAGGGTCCGCAGCAGCCACCTCAACACCTTCTGTGGTCATGTTACCTCCTGAGCCCAAAGTACCAGTACCCGAAAGATTCCTCGGAGACCGGAGCAAGTATCGTGCCTTCCGAAATGCTTGCAACCTGTACTTTGCCCTTCAGCCACGCACTTTCTCCCTGGAAGCCACTAAGGTGGGCTTTGTTATTTCCCTGCTGACTGGTGAACCACAAACATGGGCCCACCGACTCTTGGAGCAAAAGTCTGTCGCCTTGGATAGTCTGGAGGCCTTCTTTGGAGCCATGTCCCAACTATACGAAGACCCCCAGCTCACTGCCACCGCAGAAGCCTCCTTACAGGCCCTTCGTCAAGGCCGCCGAGCAGCTGAAGACTATGCCGTCGAGTTCAGACGCTGGAGTTCCGACACGGCTTGGAATGACGCAGCATTGCGCCATCAGTTCAGGATGGGGTTGCCAGAACCTCTCAAAGATGAGTTGGCACGAGTAGGGGTACCACAGACCCTGGAAGACCTTATCAATCTATCTATCCAAATAGACCGTAGACTGCGAGAACGACGTACCGAGAGAACCACCAGTACCCTTCGTCCCACCTGGATGACTCCACAAGTACCCTGTCCACCCAGTAGATCTCCTGCTCCGCCACCTGCCTCTACCTATGATGCACCTGAACCAATGCAGCTTGGTCTGTTCCGTCCTTCTTTGACCCCAGAGGAGAAGTCACGTAGGCGGGCACACAACCTCTGCCTCTACTGCGGGGAATCGGGGCACTACGCCAGCGGTTGCCCCAGCAAGATGCGTAAGTGTCGTTCTGATGTCCGTACCTGTGCTACTATTGTACCCTCCTTGGGCACGCATCTAACCATTTCTGTCACTTTACAGCTTCCCGGAAAGGCCATCCAAGTCCCAGCTATTATTGATTCCGGAGCCTGCAGCTGTTTTATTGACCGGACCTTTGCCTCTCAACATTCCATTCCTCTCCAAACCAAAACTCAAAGCCGCGCTGTTCATCTCGCTGACGGTTCTGCTCTCCGCTCCGGTCCAGTCACTCAGGAGACTATCCCCTTAGAAGCCATCATGGGCCAGCAACACCATGAATATCTCTGTCTGGACGCCATCTCGTCCCCTCTCTTTCCAGTTATTCTTGGAATACCTTGGCTACAAGCGCACAACCACCAAATCAACTGGGCTACAGGTAATGTCGAGTTCCTCTCTGGATACTGTCTTCAACACTGCTTGCAAGGGACAGGCCATGAGGTTGCCCAACTCCTCTGTCTACAACCAGATGTTGATTTGCTTCAAGCTATTCCTGAGCCTTACCAAGACTTTGCGGATGTGTTTAGCAAGAAGGGGGCTGAATTGCTACCACCACACAGGCCTTACGACTGCCCAATTGAATTGCTTCCTGGATCCGAGGTACCTTTTGGCCGGATCTTCCCCTTGACTGAGCAGGAGCTGGGTACCCTGAAGCAGTACTTGGATGAAAATCTGAAAAAGAAATTTATCCGCCCGTCCACCTCTCCGGCCGGTGCGGGTTTATTTTTTGTGGAAAAGAAGGATCATTCCCTGCGGCCATGTATTGATTACCGCGAACTGAACAAGATCACGATTAAAAATCGCTACCCGCTCCCTCTGGTACCTGAGTTATTCCAAAGGCTGGGCACTGCCAGAATCTTTACTAAACTGGATCTCCGGGGTGCCTATAACTTAATCCGCATCCGAGAAGGTGACGAGTGGAAGACTGCGTTTCGCACTCGTTTCGGGCATTTTGAGTACCAGGTCATGCCCTTCGGTCTTTGTAATGCCCCGGCTACGTTCCAGCACTTTGTGAACGACATTTTTAGAGATATCCTGGACCTTTATGTCATCGTTTATCTGGACGATATACTCATCTTCTCCTCTTCTTTGGCGGATCATCGCAGGCACGTCAGGAATGTTCTCGTCCGGCTCAGGCAACATGGCTTATACGCCAAACTAGATAAATGTGAGTTCGAACGCCTGAGTATTCAGTTCTTGGGACTCATTATTTCTGTTGAAGGAATCAAGATGGACCCACAAAAAGTATCGGCCATCCTGGACTGGCCGGCTCCTTCTGACAGGAAGGGAGTCCAACGTTTCGTTGGATTTTCCAACTTTTACAGGAAGTTCATTAAAGACTTTTCTAAAATCATTGCACCAATAACGGAACTTACTAAACAGGGAGCACGTTTCTGTTGGTCATCCCAAGCACAGGCAGCGTTCGAGAAATTAAAGGGACTGTTTACTTCTGCCTCTATTCTCAAGCACCCGGACCCTGCATTACCGTTTGTTCTAGAAGTGGATGCTTCGGAGATCGCAGTGGGGGCAGTACTTTCTCAACGTCAGGGCCCCAAGGCCCTCTTGTTTCCTGTAGCATTCTTTTCCCGTAAACTCTCATCATCTGAGAAAAATTATGATGTCGGAGACCGGGAACTGTTGGCCATCAAAGCGGCTTTGGAAGAGTGGCGCTATCTACTAGAGGGTGCCGTACATCCGGTTCTCATCTTTACCGACCACAAGAACTTGGAATACTTAAGAGCAGCCAAGCGACTCAGACCACGACAGGCTAGATGGGCACTTTTTTTTTCTCGCTTCTCCTTTCACATCACGTACAGGCCCGGATCCAAGAATGGAAAACCTGATGCCCTATCACGGATGTTCCACGACTCCAAGGAAAGTACTCCTCCTGATACTATTCTGCCTGCAGGTAATTTCTTACTGCTCCAGGGAGATTTAATTTCCAGGATTAAACAGGCTTCCTCTGAAATTCCTCTACCTACTGGAACCAGTTTAAATGATGGGTTGCTCTGGCATGAAGGCAAGATTTTCGTACCTGAAAGATGTAGGGTACTGGTACTGGAACTATGTCATGACCACAAGCTGGCGGGTCACTTCGGAGCCCGGAAAACCTCAGAATTGGTGCTACGCACCTTTTGGTGGCCATGTCTTCTGGAGGACTGTAAGAGGTACGTGGGTTCTTGCCGCACTTGTGCTCGGAATAAATGCAACCACTCAAAGGCCTGGGGTTTATTGAGACCTTTACCGATTCCTGACAGGCCTTGGAGAATGCTATCGATGGATTTCATTGTGGAGTTACCCCCCTCTGAAGGTTTCTCAACCATCTTTGTGGTGATTGATAGGCTATCCAAGATGGCACACTTCATCCCTATGAAGGGTACTCCCACAGCCGTAGAAACGGCGAAGATATTCATCAAGGAAGTAGTAAGGCTACATGGGGTGCCCGCGAATATCGTATCCGACCGAGGTGTTCAATTTACCTCCCGGTTTTGGAGAGCACTGTGTGCCGCTTTGGAAATCGAATTGGCGTTCTCCTCGGCCTACCATCCTCAGACGAACGGCCAGACAGAAAGAACTAACCAGACGCTGGAGCAATACCTCCGTTGCTTTTCTGTATTTACTCAAGATGACTGGGTGTCCTTGTTACCAGTCGCCGAATTCTCATACAACAACTCCTTACACTCTGCCATCAACCAGACTCCTTTCTTTGCGAATTATGGATTCAATCCTTCTTTCCTTCCCAGTTCTATCCCGGAATGTTCTCTGCCCGCAGTAACGGAAACTATGGAGTTCTTTTCTAGTAACTGTAAGATCCTGCAGGAGACCATGGCCCAATCCCAGGCTTCCTTCAAGAGGATGTTCGATAAGAAAAGGCGAGGAGAACTCATCCTTGAACCTGGCAACCAAGTATGGCTCTCTACAGCTAATCTAAAGTTGGCTTGTCCCTCCAAGAAGTTGGGGCCTAAGTTTCTGGGCCCGTTTCGGGTGAAGAGAAAGGTGAATGATGTTGCCTTTGAACTTAGCCTGCCAGAGTCCCTTAGAATCCACCCGGTCTTCCACGTTTCATTACTGAAACCAGTTATCCACAATCCTTTTCCTGACCGTAAGGCCAAGCCACCGGAGGCTGTTTTGGTCAACAATGAGGAGGAGTTCGAAGTCGAGGCAATCTTGGACTGTAGGAAAAGACAGAATCAGCTCCAGTATCTCATTAAATGGAAGGGGTATGGACCCGAGGATAATTCTTGGGAACCCGAAGGTAACCTGCATGCCAACGAATTGCTACAAACCTTCAAGAATTCCCATGCTCCCAGGCTGGCCCAGCTGGGCATCCGGAGGCTGCCCTTGAGGAGGGGGCACTGTCAGGGTTCTTACCTTGGCAGGCGGGGCGCCCGCGGTGGTGTGCGTCAGGGTGCGTCGGCGCGCGTGCCTGTGTGTGCCGGGGCGCGCGCGTGCACGTCGTTTGGCGCCAAAAGCCCTATTTAAGCCAGTGAGTTCTGGTGACCAGTGCTGCCTAATCAACAGCTAGTAGTTCCAGAGCCTGACCGTGTACCTTGTTGTTCCTGTTATACCTACTGACCCGGCTTGTCCCCCGTCCACTCTCTGAACTCTGCCTGCACCGACCCTTGCTTGTCTGACCATCCGCTTGCCTGTTCCACTGTACCTCTGCCGTCTGCCTGTTGCCAAATCCGGCCTGTCTCCTGACCATCCATCTGCCTGCTCCCTGGGATCCTGTCAGCCTGTCTGCAGTCTTCCTGTCTGTTGTCCACACCAGCCTGCTCTGCTCAGCGAAGGTGCTCCAGTCTACTCAGTCTTTGCTACAGTTAACCCTGTGACTTCCGGACAGCAATACCTGAACAGCCATACAGGCCTTCATACCACTCCGTACTGTTGTACCCCCTGTTTACTCTATCAGGGGGCCAATAGTCGGAGGGTAAGGGAGCCAACCCTCTGCCCGACAGGATTCGCCGGTCTGGTAAGTAGGAGGAGCCTGATATAACTTTACTGTTTAGTTTTTTAGTCACTGAAGTGTATTTTTTCCAAAAAGGCCGCTGCACAAATAAAGTGTGACATAAAATATTGCAGCAACTGCTATTTTATTCTCCAGGGACTCTGCTAAAAAAAATATATATATTGATAATATTTGGGGGTTCTGAGTAATTTTCTAGCAAAAAAATACTAATTTTAACTTGTAAATAACAAATGTCAGAAATAGGTCTGGTCTTGAAGTGGTTAAATGCTGCTATACAGGGCATTACACGAGGTTGACATCAAGTCGAATTCATACACTTGCATTCACTTAATTTCAAAAATACACGAATAAGTGCGTTAATATAATAATGTTTTTTTGTTATATCTGCTTGAAGTTCAGCTTTAAACATCATAATTCTGTTCTTTACCCCTTTTCCTAAGCAGACATCTCATGAAGAGATAATAAAAGTACTGAATTCCATTATGCAAGATTTGATTAAACGTGAAGATCAGGAGAGGTCCCCCTTAGCAAGGGCAGGTGCTGTTTGTGTGTATCTTTGGAGCTCTATTCCAGAGGAAATGGTAATTTAAGTCAAAAAGGATTCCTATCAAACTTTGACAGCTTGAGTTCAGCCCTCATCCCATCACGGAGGAGCAGATGCCTAATGTCCATTAAAGATCATCTCTTAGATCAAACTAAGCACTGCAGGAAACACACAGTGGCCCAATGAAAGTCATATACACAGTATATTTGTAGCGGTACCCCTGTAGGGGCTGCTGAGTAATGTGGCCCACCTGTCACCCTGCCCAGCCTGGCATTCACTTCCAATACCTTGAAGACAGTGAACACTCCATGTGCTTGTTTTTGTATTTTTATTGAGGAATTTGAACCTGGCTAGGGATAGGAATATATGGGATGCCCAGTAGAACAAACAATTGGCTGATTGTATAGCAATCAGTTGGGACAATTATATACACTCAGTTACTCCAGTCTCCTACAACACTCATCTCTTGCTTGCAGACTGTTACTCTCTCTCTCTCTCTCATATCTCTCTCTCTCTCTCTCTCTCTCTCTCTCTCTCTCTCTCTCTCTCTCTCTCTCTCTCTCTCTCTCTCTCTCTCTCGCATATTTCTTACTTCTCAGGCACAGCTAGTCCATGGTAAGGCCTGACACTGACTCAGCCAGGCCCAAGCAATTTGCCCTTTGCAGGCAGAGACCACGGGCCCCTTTTATGTAGCAAAAATAGAAATAGGAAGTCTTTAGTGCTAGCTGTTCTTCTGGTGGACTACTGCTCCCAGTAAGTCCTCTTCAGGCCTTGCCAGCCCTCCTGACTGCAGCTGCCTGACTTCACTGTCCATGACGTTGCAATCCTTACTGACTCCCCATCCAGCTCTGACTGTTCCATCTCAGTGCTCTCTGGCATGCCTCTCCAGTTCTCCCGACTGCCCATGTCACTCACCAGTAGGGATGAGCTTCGCGTTCAAATCGAACCCAAATTCGACTCGAACATCGTCTGCCAATCACAGCGCCGTTGGTAGAGAGAGCTGTAATTGGCCAAAGCCAGGGTGGCTTTGGCCAATTATGGCTCAGGGGGTTTAGAGCAGGCCCCACACTATATAAGGCCGCCTGCACGGCGGCCCTGTGTAGTGTGTTCCAGCGTGCTTAGAGAGAGAGAGAGAGACAGTGTAATTTCATTTGAGTTAGCTAGATTAGGCAAGACAGTCAGTGATTTAGCTGCACTTACAGTGTATTGTGTATATATATGCATCCCAGGTGTTGTATATATATATATATATATATATATATATATATATATATATATATACCCTGTATTCATTTTAGTTGGATCCGTTCCTGTTATCTTCCTATTGACAGGCAGGCTTGTCTTGTTACAGTATTTACAGCTACCTGAAGAAAATAGCTGGTGTTCTTTTGATCCTATTACACAGTCAGGCAGCTAGACTATTTACAGTTAGTGTAGTGCGTCCTCCTCACAGTGTTCAGTTAAAGCTTCAAGTTAGTTTAGTGTGATCTCTGCACAGTGTTTAGCTAAAACTACAAGTTAGTTTAGTGCACAGTGTTCAGCTAAAGCTAAAAGTTAGGGTAGTGCGTCCTCCTCACAGTGCTCAGCTAAAGCTACAAGTTGGTGTAGTGCGACCTCTGCACAGTGTTCAGCTAAAGCTACAAGTTAGTGTAGTGCGTCCTCCTCACAGTGTTTAGCTAAAACTACAAGTTAGTGTAGTGAGACCTCTGCACAGTGTTCAGCTAAAGCTACAAGTTAGTGTAGTGCGTCCTCCTCACAGTGTTCAGCTATAGCTACAAGTTAGTTTAGTGTGACCTCTGCACAGTGTTCAGCTAAAGCTACAAGTTAGGGTAGTGCGTCCTCCTCACAGTGTTCAGCTAAAGCTACAAGTTGGTGTAGTGTGTCCTCCTAACAGTGTTCAGCTAAAGATACAAGTTAGTGTAGTGCGTCCTCCTCATAGTGTTCAGCTAAAGCTACAAGTTGGTGTAGTGTGTCCTCCTAACAGTGTTCAGCCAAAGCTACAAGTTAGTGTAGTGCGTCCTCCTCACAGTGTTCAGCTAAAGCTACAAGTTAGTTTAGTGTGACCTCCTAACAGTGTTCAGCTAAAGCTACAAGTTAGTGTAGTGCGTCCTCCTCACAGTGTTCAACTAAAACTACAAGTTAGTGTAGCGAGACCTCTGCACAATGTTCAGCTAAAGCTACAAGTTAGTGTAGTGCGTCCTCCTCACAGTGTTCAGCTACAGCTACAAGTTAGTTTAGTGTGACCTCTGCACAGTGTTCAGCTAAAGCTACAAGTTAGGGTAGTGCGTCCTCCTCAAAGTTTTCAGCTAAAGCTACAAGTTGGTGTAGTGTGTCCTCCTAACAGTGTTCAGCTAAAGATACAAGTTAGTGTAGTGCGTCCTCCTCACAGTGTTCAGCTAAAGCTACAAGTTGGTGTAGTGTGTCCTCCTAACAGTGTTCAGCCAAAGCTACAAGTTAGTGCAGTGCGTCCTCCTCACAGTGTTCAGCTAAAGCTACAAGTTAGTTTAGTGTGACCTCTGCACAGTGTTCAGCTAAAGCTACAAGTTAGGGTAGTGCTTCCTCCTCACAGTGTTCAGCTAAAGCTACAAGTTGGTGTAGTGTGTCCTCCTAACAGTGTTCAGCTAAAGCTACAAGTTGGTGTAGTGCGTCCTCCTCACAGTGTTCAGCTAAAACTACAAGTTAGTGTAGTGCAACCTCTGCACAGTGTTCAGCTAAAGCTACAAGTTAGTATAGTGCGTCCTCCTCACAGTGTTCAGCTAAAACTACAAGTTAGTGTAGTGCAACCTCTGCACAGTGTTCAGCTAAAGCTACAAGTTAGTATAGTGCGTCCTCCTCACAGTGTTCAGCTAAAGCTACAAGTTGGTGTAGTGTGTCCTCCTAACATGTTCAGCTAAAGCTACAAGTTGGTGTAGTTGGTGTAGTGCGTGCTCCTCACAGTGTTCAGCTAAAACTACAATTTAGTGTAGTGAGACCTCTGCACAGTGTTCAGCTAAAGCTACAAGTTAGTGTAGTGCGTCCTCCTCACAGTGTTTAGCTAAAGCTACAAGTTAGTTTAGTGTGACCTCTGCACAGTGTTCAGCTAAAGATACAAGTTAGGGTAGTGCGTCCTCCTCACAGTGTTCAGCTAAAGCTACAAGTTGGTGTAGTGTGTCCTAACAGTGTTCAGCTAAAGCTACAAGTTAGTGTAGTGCATCCTCCTCACAGTGTTCAGCTTAAGCTACAAGTTGGTGTAGTGTGTCCTCCTAACAGTGTTCAGCTAAAGCTACAAGTTGGTGTAGTGTATCCTCCTCACAGTGTTCAGGTAAAACTACAAGTTAGTGTAGTGAGACCTCTGCACAGTGTTCAGCTAAAGCTACAAGTTAGTGTAGTGCGTCCTCCTCACAGTGTTCAGCTAAAGCTACAAGCTGGTTTAGTGTGACCTCTGCACAGTGTTCAGCTAAAGCTACAAGTTAGGGTAGTGCGTCCTCCTCACAGTGTTCAGCTAAAGCTACAAGTTGGTGTAGTGTGTCCTCCTAACAGTGTTCAGCTAAAGCTACAAGTTGGTGTAGTGCGTCCTCCTCACAGTGTTCAGCTAAAACTACAAGTTAGTGTAGTGCGACCTCTGCACAGTGTTCAGCTAAAGCTACAAGTTAGTGTAGTGCGTCCTCCTCACAGTGTTCAGCTAAAGCTACTAGTTGGTGTAGTGCGTCCTCCTCACAGTGTTCAGCTAAAACTACAAGTTGGTGTAGTGCGACCTCTGCACAGTGTTCAGCTAAAGCTACAAGTTAGTGTAGTGCGTCCTCCTCACAGTCTTTAGCTAAAGCTACAAGTTAGTTTAGTGTGACCTCTGCACACTTTTCAGCTAAAGCTACAAGTTAGTGTAGTGCGTCCTCCTTTACAGTGTTCAGCTAAAACTACAAGTTAGTGTAGTGCGAGCTCTGTTTACCTAAAGCTACCTTTAGAAGGTTGGTGGTGTTTTCCTGATCCTATCACTACCGCAGGCAGCTAAATAAGCTACAAGTTATTTTTTGGCGAGCTCTGCATAGTGTTCACCTAAAGCTAACTGTAGAAGGTTGGTGTTGTTTTCCTGATCCTATCACTACCGCAGGCAGCTAAATAAGCTACAAGTTATTTTTTGGTGAGCTCTGCACAGTGTTCACCTAAAGCTACCTGTAGAAGGTTGGAGGTGTTCTCATACTACAAGCAGGCAGTTGATTTTGCTAGCTGCAGTATCAGTATAGGGTGAGACAGACAGTCACAAGCCAATAAAAGAGGGCAAGCAGGCTCTGTGTCTAGAGGCAACAGTGCTGGTCATGGGGACGGTGCATCCTCATCAGCACATGGCCGTGGGACACGCTTGGCCTTTTTTTCAGCAGCTGGCCGCGTTGAGCCGCAACATGCGGAAGACTTGGTTGAGTGGATGACCAAGCCGTCCTCATCCTCCTCATCCTCTCTCACCCATGCTCAGGGTACTTTGTCTGCCAACACTGCCTCTTCCCTCTGCTCAATGTCATCAGTGAATCCTTCCCTAGCCCCACCATGTCCTCCTGAGGAGTCCCTTGAACTGTTTGACCACAGTGTTGGGTACATGCTCCAGGAGGATGCCCAGCATTTGGAAGGCTCTGATGATGATACTGAGCTAGATGAAGGCCCACACCAGAAAGTTCTTTGGTGTGGGCCTTTTTTGAGATGAGTGCATCAGATCGCACCGCTGCTATTTGCAACATATGTCTCAAGCGTATCTCGCGTGGCCAAAACATCTCCCGCTTGGGCACCACATGCTTGACCGGACATATGTTGATCTGCCATGCAGTTCGTTGGCAAGCGTATCTAAAAGACCCACACCAAAGAACAAAGAGGACCTCTCCTTGCTCCTCATCAGCTGAGATCTCCAACCCCACTATACCTTCAGTCCTCTCTGAGACCTGCACTGAGAGGAATGAAGGTGTAGAATTAGGTGTGTCACAGCCAAGTACTTGTGGGCAATCTGCTTTCGGTACACCGACGTCAGATTGTACCAGGCAAATTTCCCTGCCCCAGCTGCTGCACCGCCGAAAGAAGTTCGCTCCCAGCCATCCACATGCCCAGCGGTTGAATGCTAGCTTGGCAAAATTGCTAGCACTTCAACTGCTGCCTTTTCAGTTGGTAGACTCTGCCCCCTTCCGTGAGATTGTGTAATGTGCGGTTCCTCAGTGGCAGGTATCCAAGCTCCACTTTTTCTGACGGAAGGTGATTCCGGCTCTCTACCGGCATGTGGAAGGCAATGTCCATGCCTCGCTGGACAGGGCGGTCAGTGGTAAGGTGCATATTACCGCTGACTCATGGTCCAGCAGGCATGGACAGGGACCTTACCTAAGTTTCACCGCGCATTGGGTGACTCTGCTGGCAGCTGGGAAGGATGCAGGACAAGGTGCAGTAATGTTGGAGGTTGTTCCACCACCACGCCTCCAAAATGCCACTACTAATGATTGTGACACACCTCTCTCCTCCACCCTCTCCTCTTCTTCTTTCTCCATGGCCTCTTCCTGTGCTTTGTCCTCGGAACCAGCGGTGCTCCGTAGGCGTTCAAGGGGCTATGCAAGTATGCAGGCCAAAAGATGCCATGCGGTGCTTGAGCTGGTGTGCTTGGGGGACAGGAGCCACACTGGGGCAGAGGTTCTGTCAGCTCTGCAGGGGCAGGTTCAGAGGTGGTTGACGACACGCCAACTTAAGGCAGGAATGGTGGTTTGCGACAATGGCACCAACCTCCTCTCTGCCCTCCGACAGGGACAAATGACCCATGTGCCCTGTTTGGCTCACGTCCTTAACTTGGTGGTGCAGCGGTTCTTGGGCAGGTACCCGGGCTTACAGGATGTCCTGAGGCAGGCCAGGAAAGTTTGTGTGCATTTCCGCCGGTCATATAATGCCAGTGCTTGGCTGGCGGACCTCAAAAAAGAGTTTAACCTGCGCAAGAACCGCCTAATCTGTGACATGCCCACCAGGTGGAACGCAACGTTGGCCATGCTGCAGCGGCTGCACACGCAGCAGAGGGCCATCAATGAGTACCTGTGCAACTATGGCACCAGGACAAGGTCAGGGGAGCTTGGTTTTTTCCCCACGCCAGTGGGCCATGATCAGGGATGCATGCACTGTCCTGTCACCATTTGAGGAGGCCCCGAGTATGGTGAGCAGTGACAGTGCATGCATCAGTGACACTGTCCCCCTTGTCCACCTGTTGGAGCACACGCTGCGTGGAATAATGGACAGGGCACTTGAGGCAGAACAGAGACAGGAAGAGGAGGACTTCCTTAGCTTTCAAGGCTCCCTATATCCAGACAGTGTTCCTGCGTGCCCGCCGATCACACAGGAAGAGGACAAGGATGAGGAGGAGGAGGAGTGTGTTAGTATGGAGGTGGAGCCTGGCACTCAGCATCAGCAGCAGTCTTTAAGGGATCAGTCCCAAGAAACACATGGACTTGTACGTGGCTGGGAGGAGGTGGCTGTGGACCATGTCATCCTTAGTGACCCAGAGGACTCTGGACCGAATGCCTCAGCAAACCTACTCTGCATGGCCTCCCTGATCCTGCAAAGCCTGCGTAAGGATCCTCATATTCGTGGTATCAAGGAGAAGGACCAATACTGGCTGGCAACCCTCCTTGATCCACATTACAAGGGTAAGGTTGCGGACCTTATCTTGCCATCGCAGAGGATGAAACATCTTCGGGAGGCCTTGCAGAAAGGTCTGTGCAACGCGTTCCCAGAGACTGGGAGGTTACAAACTCCTGTTTCTGGACAACGTGTTGCTGAGGCTTCGGTCAGTCAAGGAAGGAGCGGTGGAGAAGGTGGCTGTCTGACCGATGCGTTCAGACAATTTTTTAGTCCGCAGCCCCAGGGTATGATCGGTTCCAGCAACCATCGCCAGCGTCTGTTTTACATGGTGCAGGAATACCTAGGGGCAAGATCTGACTTGGACACCTTTCCCACCGAAAATCCTCTGGGTTACTGGGTCTTGATGATGGATCACTGGCCAGAGCTTGCACAGTATGCAAGCTCTGGCCTGTCCTGCATTCAGCGTTCTTTCGGAACGCACATTCAGTGCTGCTGGAGGCTTTGTAACCGATCACAGGGTGCGTCTGTCCACCGACTCGGTCGATCGACTGACCTTCATAAAAATGAATCAGTCTTGGATCACCACCAGCTACCAAGCACCTGATGCTGATGTACCGAATAATTTTTTTTGAAATCTCAGATCCCTTCAAAGACTGCCTATGCTGATGCTGAGTGACTATCCTGAGTAATTATCCTCTTCCTCCTCAATGATCACGCTGATAGCTTGTAAGAATATTTTTGGTTCTGGGTGCCGCCACCAGTGCCTAAGGCTCAATTTTTCAGCCCCTGTTTAACAGGGGCATGTAATTACAATTTTTGATGCAATACTTTGCAGCAGGGCTCGTTCCTGCGTTCCAACTAGAGTATCTGTGAGGGGTTGCAGTGTTGTGGCACCAGCACCAGTGCCTAAGGCCCAATTTTTCAGCCCCTGTTTAACAGGGGCGTGCAATTACAATTTTCGATGCAATACTTTGCAGCAGGGCTTGTTCCTGCGTTCCAACTAGAGTATCTGTGAGGGGTTGCAGTGTTGTGGCACCAGCACCAGTGCCTAAGGCCCAATTTTTCAGCCCCTGTTCAACAGGGGCATGTAATTACAATTCTTGATCTAATATTTCTCTGCGCCCACCAAGAGTGAGTGAGGACTTACAGTGTTGTGGCACCAGCACCACCACCACCAAAGGCCCAATTTTTCTGCCCCTGTTCAACAGGGGCATGTAATTACAATTCTTGATCTAATATTTTACAGCAGGGCCCTGTGAGGGCTTACAGTGTTGTGGCCACAACAACACCTAAGGCCCAAATTTCTGCTGAGTATATAGGGCAGGCCCCTACTTTCAAACATCCAACTTACAAACGACTCCTACTTGCAAACGGAAGGAGACAACAGGAAGTGAGATGAAATCTACCCCTAGGAAGGGAAATTCTCTCCTGTAAGAGTTAATATGGGAAAAACATTTCTCCTTTCTACTGATGCTTTATCACCAATCCTTGTTTCACAAAAGACCCCAAATTTTCAAAAAAAAATTTGTCATTGGGAAAAAAAGTGAGGTGAAATTTTCTGAGGAGGAGCACAGACAGCAACCCTTCCCTATGTTTTCCAAAAAGCTTAAAATAGATTTTTTGGCTGGAGCAAAACACGTTAAAAATGTACCAGTTCAAAATTACAAACAGATTCTACTTAACAAGAAACCTACAGTCCCTGTATTGTTTGCACCGCCTGTATACTGCTGTTCAGAGTACAGAGCCTGTATACTGCTGTTTCCTTTTTTAATTTGGGTGCGGGGTTCTCTTAATATCCATACAAGACCCAAAGGGCCTGATAATGGACTGGGGGGTACCCATGCCGTTTGTCTCACTGATTTTTATCCATATTGCCAGGACCCGACATTACATTAAAGCCGCAAGCAGTTTTAAATGACTTTTTTTCCTTTAAAAATGACCTTTTGTGCAGGGACTGTTCTAAGCACTGGAAACACGCGCGCCTTTACAGGAATACTATAGACACCCCCCAGGTACGATATTTAAAGGAATATTTCACTTTTTTTTATTTTAAGCATCATTAAAATCACTGCTCCCGAAAAACGGCCGCTTTTTTTTGCATTGATACATGTCCCCTGGGGCAGGACCCGGGTCCCCAAACCCTTTTTAGGACAATACCATGCAAATTAGCCTTAAAAATGAGCACTTTTGATTTCGAACGTTCGAGTCCCATAGATGTCAATGGGGTTCTAACGTTCATGCGAATTTTCGGTCCGTTCGCAGGTTCTGGTGCAAACCGAACCGGGAGGTGTTCGGCTCATTCCTACTCACCAGCCCTCCTGGCTGTTCCCTCCTGAAGACTTGCCTGGCAGTACTAGCTCCTGCTGTCCTCTCTGACTCCTCTCTGTGCCTCCTGTTTGGATCCTTCATGAGTTCTTGAAGGGCTCCATACTACACCCGAGTCCCAGACCCAAGGTCCCCCCCCTAGACTGGGAATCTCCCTCAAAGACCCAGACAGCCTAGTACTCCATCCTCAGTTCTTCCACCTGACAACTCCCCCATAGCTGGGCTGACCCTGGGCTGGGTATTTCAAGGAGGCCTGCCCCCTGCCTGGGCTCCCTGAGACACCCCAGACTGCCCTCATCCCCTCCTCTTCTTCTAGAATCCTCTAGAAGCAAGAGGAAGGTGACAATGGAGTGATGCTGTCTGTGAGTCATCAGCTGCTGTTCTAGGCCACTCCCAGCCCACACAGTTTAAAACAAACAGGTCTGCTTAAATGTACCCGCTCTCACAAAAATCAAAAATCCTAACTCTAGCACCTACCTAAGTAGAGGGTGCTACATTTATACAAAGTAGTATATATATATATATATATATATATATATATATATATATATATATATATATATATATATATATATAATATATACAGTATCTCATAAAAGTGAGTACACCCCTCACATTTTGTGAATATTTTATTATATCTTTTCATGTGACAACTCTGAAGAAATTACAATTTGCTACGATGTAAAGTGGTGAGTGTACAGCTTGTGTAACAGTGTACATTTGCTGTCCCCGCAAAATAACTCAACACACAGTCATTAATGTCTAAACCGCTGGCAACAAAAGTGAGTACACCCCTAATTTAATTTTTTTTACAATTGGGACCAATTAGCTATTTTCCCTCCCTGGTGTCATGTGACTCATTAGTGTTACAAGGTCTCAGGTGTGAATGGGGAGCAGGTGTGTTAGATTTGGTGTTATTGCTCTCACTCTCTCATACTGGTCACTGGAAGTTCAACATGGCACCTCATGGCAAAGAACTCTCTGAGGATCTGAAAAAAAGAATTGTTGCTCTGCATAAAGATGGTCTAGGCCAGTGGTTCTCAACTCCAGTCCTCGGGACCCACCAACAGGCCAGATTTTAAGTATTACCTTGGGGAGTTGCAGACTAGAATACTGCAATCACTGAGCAGAAAGTGATACCACTTGTGATGTATTTCAGCTATCTTGCAAACCTGGCCTGTTGGTGGGTCCTGAGGACTGGAGTTGAGAACCACTGGTCTAGGCTATGAGAAGATTGCCAAGACCCTGAAACTGAGCTGCAGCATGGTGGCCAAGATCATACAGCAGTTTAACAGGACAGGTTCCACTAAGAACAGGCCTCGCCATGGAGGACCAAAGCAGTTGAGTGCACGTGCTCTGCATCATATCCAGAGGTTGCCTTTGGGAAATAGACATATGAGTGCTGCCAACATTGCTGCAGAGGTTGAAAGGGTGGGGATCAGCATGTCAGTGCTCAGACTATACACCGCACTGCATCAAATTGGTCTGCATTGCTGTTGGCCCAGAAGGAAGCCTCTTCTAAAGATAATGCACAAGAAAGCCCGCAAACAGTTTGCTGAAGACAACCAGACTAAGGACATGGATTACTAGAACCATGTCCTGTGGTCTGATGTGCTCTAATATAAGGAAGTAAACCCTGCCTCTACCAAGATGGCTCCACACGGAGACACAATGCAGAACATGTCATGGTAAGTCAGTAACGTTAGTGAAATGTGGAAACAAGGTGCTTGCTCTTACCTTTTCAACACTGATCCCTACCAGAGCCCAACACTGATCCCTACCAGAGCCCAGTAAAAAGACCTGCTACTTCCAAGTATGTGGAAACATGAAACAAACCCACCCTGCTTAGGCACCCAATCGCCATGCCCTGTAAGGATACCAAATTAGAACTCAGTCTCTCCTAGGCCTTGGGCCTAGGTACATAGGAAGATTCAGGGATCTTACCTTCTGGGTGCAATCCCTGAAGGTTTTGACTCCTGAATAAAGAGATTAGGGGTTGGGGGAAACAAGCTTTAACTGTCCCCCACATATAGTGATGTAGAGAGATATTACGTGTGTACTTAGTTCTAGCTATTTTACTGCTCCTCCTCTTTGGTTACAATCAGCCAATAACATTCATCATCATCATTATTTTTATTCATCTTTTCTCCCCTACGTCGAAGCTTTTCCCCCCTACGTCGAATCTTTTCTCCCCTACGTCGAATCTTTTCTAAGGTTAGGCACATTAGATCACAGGTTTGATGGACACAGATTGTTATCATCATGTCAAATCTCCTATCTATATCGAACTGTTGTAACAACGAAAGCGAAAATAAAGCATTTGTTTATGTCGGATCTTTCGTTTTTCGGATCTTGCACGTACCTGAAATTCGGAGGAAAATGCATTCGGACGAAAACGAATGCACGTGTCTATTATATACAGGATCCTTTCCATTCTAGATGTTGAGATTGAGATACCAGTTGAACCTCAATTGCCAGGGAGCCCGAGCTCTGTAGGAGTCCAGCCAGCAACGTCTGTGATTTTGAAGATAACCATCTGAGACTTTGAGACAGACTTTAAAGAGAGATCTAGAAGTGGCTTAGTCTATATTTGAGATTCAGTGTACTTGGGTATATCCTGATCCATACCTCATCATCCTTACCATAATTCCCTTTGCAATAAACCTTTTATATATAAAAATCTACTAAGGTGACTGGTACCTATTATTGCTGAACATCCAGAGAAAAGAACCACACCTGAGATGAATGTTTCTTGAACCTTACTTTAGGTAAATTGATTCAGAGCTTTATTGATGTAGCTATTTGATAGTTGAAGAGTGAAGACCTATTGAAGACCTATTAAAAATTGATATAAATAATGCTACATACTGAGGAAGAAAGTGAATTCCTTTAGTACAGGACATAGATATTCTTCCAAGCCATAAAGACATGCGCCTCAGAATTTAATCAGATACCCTGTTAATTAACACATACATGGGCAATTTAGTGTCCCTGGTGAAAACTGAACCCACAATCCCATAACTATAAGAACTTGTGTTAATGGGCTTTGGGCTTGTGTAGAAGGCATCAGTTGCACACCATTTTGTCAGAAATCATGAAATCAGGCCAATACAGAAGTGCAGTTAAATCACACTTATAATAATAATAATAATAAAAGTAAAAAGAACAAATGTAGTCAAAACATAGCCAAAGTTCAGTAGTCAAGCCAGAAGTCAGGGATCAATGTAGTGGAACAGCAGCAGGATCTGGAGCCAAAAGGGATGTCAGCAAAGCAAGTCTTGAACAGGATCGCAGGAGAAAGTTTCTGTGATGTTGACCAAGGCGAAGGCAGAGAACCTCTGGACTGCATGGCTTAAGTAGGCAGGACTGATGAGCCGGATATCATCAACAGCTGAGTAACTGTGGAGAGATAGGAGCTGGCAATTAGCCAACAGCTGAGCGGCCAGCTCAGAGAAGGAAGGGCTGTGCCCAGCCCTAACAGATTTAACCTGAATTTGACCTTCTTCTAACTTGCATTTGACCTACTTCAAACAGATTTTGCATGCTCATAGATTTAGACTCCCATAAGTTAGAAAAAGCAATAGAAAGTGCATTTAGTTAGTTTGATGCTCCCAGCTCCAAAATCATAACGGTTGCTACCATGGCAGCCATTTTGTTCAACAGAGGTTAAGTACTTTGAATTTGCCCAAGATTCCAATGACATATCTGAAGCTTTACCTTTCAAATCTTTATGAACTATTCATGAATGCTTGAGCCTCATTTTATGAGCACTGCAGCTTATGGGATATTCATGATGGTTCTAATTAACCAAATGTTCAAGATGAGGGATTCATAAACATTTATGACTTATTCATTAAATGTCATGACTACAGTATTTCAGGATTACTAAGGGAGGCATTTCCTAAATGCATTTTCATCATTAACACAATGTTCTGTGACTTTTATACAAGCTTATTTGACCAATGCCCTGTTGGTCTCTGTTCTATTCTATAAATGCTTTGTGATGTTATAAAGAAAAGTCTGCTATTGACAGTTTTCCAAAAAAACTGCAGCAGTGGTTACAGATACAGCAGCAATCAAAGTCAGGTTTATGTCACTGGAGGCCAAAGACATGGATCTTTTGGCTTTCTAATCTACATCCCACCTGCCATTCATAAAGCCATTACATTCTATGGCTTTATGTCTTGTGCTACTAGGAATAGCAATGAGGCGTTCCAAATACAGTAAATGGTAGATATTTTTCTTTGTTTAATTTGAGATAGATTAACATCACAGTCAATAGATGTGTGTATGTTAGTTGTATGGTTAGTCAAGAGATGCATGTCTTAGATAAAAGGTTTCCCTTTTCTTTGCCCATGCAGGGCAAAGTAAAAGACTCACTTAACTCCTTCTCCCCAGCTTGTACTACTTAATTTCCTTCGCTCACCATTCAGCCACAGGAATGGAAGTGAAATACTGGTATAGGTGAGCTTGTGACTAACTCTTCTCCCATGTGACTGTGCTTTTTCCTTGTGATTGGCCATAGCTGGATAGGAATTTGGCCGGTTCAGCAGTGACCACTTAAATTTCGATCCATATGTGGCCACTGTGGATGAACAGAAGTCAGTCTACCGATCGACTTCTGTTCAACCGCCCTGTCAGTAATTTCTCAATCGATCAGTGCTGCAGGCAATAGGCAGACAGTAGGAGTCTCCCAACTGTCAGAATACAATGACACATTCACATTGAATGTGTGAATGGAGGAATGAGGTTTCTTTTTATTTTGTTCAACATACTGGTTGAATAAAAAAAAACTGACCCATGCATGGCCAGCTTAAGATCCTACAAGTCTATATTGAGTTTACTTGAGGCTTTCTTTCCCCCATCCCTGCGGCCAAATGGAGAATTACAAGAGTGAGGAAAGGTGGGCATACAGTATGTTGCTGGGGAGATGGGGTAGTTAGAGAGACACAGTCACCTTGCCCATGCATAAACTTTGCTATGTCCCTTCAATCCCAGTTATACTCACCTTACCAGTGCTCCCTTGCAGTTCCTCCATCAAGTTGTTGATTATTGTTGGACACTAAGGGGAGAAGTGAGGTTACTCCCCATGTTATGTGATAATGTTCATGCCTAGCGACTGGCTGCTAGACGCAAGCATTTTCACATAGGAAGAGGTTACATGTTTTTTTCATATTCAGAGGCACTCTGCAGTGTCACTTGATGCTACAGAGGCAGGAGTGGAGAAGCAGCACTGGTAAGGCAAGTATAATTAAGATGGCCTTTTGCTAAGACATGGCCACTGTTCTTGGCCTTCCCACTCTACCCTATGTACAGTCTACAAGGTGTTTATGTTATGTTGTAGGGTAAGGGCTTATATTGATGAATAAATTCAGCTTGCTTTCAGTTAAAATGCCTCCTTCTGACCTGCATTTGACCTCCTTCTAAGTTGAATCAACCTGCTTTAAGCTGCTTTGCATTTACATTGACTTGTAGGGTGAGAGACATTGTTTGGCCAAAACCTGTTAACACAGACCCTTAATGAAATGTTGGATTCCTTGAGAGCTTAAATATTTCTTGCATGACTCCGATGACCTGGAGCCCCCCACTGCCACCCACTGCTTGCCAATATACTCCCACCATACACCAAGATATTCCAAAAGCCTAAAAAGTTATTTCAGATCAATATTTACATATTAAGCAGGTAATTCAAAAGATTTTCGAGAAACTGTACAGATTTTGACATACCTCTCAAATTCATTTGAATACCCTGAAGCAGAGGTAGGCAACCTTTGAAAGGTGGAGATCTACCTGAACAACATGAAAGAGATCAAAGATAACTTGGGTGCAGCACCATGTTTTTAAAAAAAATATAAATTTAGCCTACCTTAATGCCCTGTACACGCGATCGGACATTGATCGGACATTCCGACAACAAAATCCATCAGATTTTTTCTGATGGATGTTGGCTCAAACTTGTCTTGCATACATACGATCACACAAAGTTGTCGGAATTTCCGAACGTCAAGAATGCGGTGACGTACAACACGTACAATGGGCCTATAAAAGGGCAGTTCAATACCAAGCGCGCCACCCTTTGGGCTCCTTTTGCTAGTCTCGTGTTAGTAAAAGTTTGGTGAGAGACGATTCGCGCTTTTCAGACTCGTGGTTTTCGGATCGTTTTTCTGCTGTTCAATTTGTGCTTGTGGGTTTGTATCTGGTCTTCAGTGCGTGCAGTGAGTTTGTATTTGACTATTCAGTGCGTTCTTGTCTGCTCGTTGCTGATTTTCAGGTCGCTCTTCACAGACCTTGCTGTTCTTCAGTGCGTTCTGTTAATTCGTTCTGACCAGCCGACCGTTTTGAAGCCATGTTGTGTGTACGTACTCATCGTAGAGTTCGTGCTGTGCGGGGGCTTGGTGTTGGGGTTCTTACTTTGACACAAGCCCAGTCCATGAACAGGGCGAGGAGGAGTTCATGGACCAAGAATTGGTTGCTCCAGCATGACCAATTCTGTCATATGCCTTTGCTCCGTGAGATCCGTGAGAATAATCCTGATGATTTCAGGAACTTTCTCAGGATGACAGAACCCGTTTTTCACAGTTTGTTGGCTTTGCTGACCCCTTATATCAGCAGGCAGGATACCTGCATGCGGCAAGCCATCACTCTGGAGCAGAGGCTAGTCGCTCCAGAGTGATGGCTTGCCGCATACTTACCTGTTTTGTGCAAGCTTCACAGATGGAGACACCCCTATAGTATCCACTGTAGCACCTGTGTGGGACACCCTAATAAAAATTTATTTCTGGTGTCCCACAATAGTGCTCCTGAGTCCAGATGTGTAAACAGCTGCTGAGTGTCCTCTCCTTACACAGAATCTAGTTACAAACCCATCTAGACAACAAACTTTTTTAAATAGAAGTAGGCCAGAAAAAATGTATTGAACTGCATCTGGCCAAAACATCATAATTTAGTGGCCGAACGAACAATGTTTCCTACGAACGATTAATGTGCCCATGAACATGAAAGTTGCCATTTTAAACTGTACAACAGTAAAGAAGAGCACATGGAGTAGCACAAACGTAATAAAAATAAAGAATAGGAACACAGGACAAATACTTACTTTTTTGCAGCACTCTCCTGATCCTTCTATACTGATCGTGCTCCCTTAATTTGAGGTCCGACCACCATTTCCTCAGTTGATCTTGGAATCGTCGTACCCCAAAATTCCTGTGCAGACTCTTCACAACTTTAGCCATGATCTTGGCCTTTCTCACATTTGGGTTTGGGTAAGGTCCATAATTCCCATCATAGTCGGCCCTCTTCAAGATGTCCACCATCTCCACCATCTCTACAAAGGCAATATTTGAGGCTTCAAATCACCTGCGGGATCGTGACATTTCTGGCTCCGGGCTTTCCTCCTCCTCGTTGCTGGAATTATCATGCACCTGCTGTGTCTCCGCCATGTGCTCTCCCCCTCTGCGCCAAAAGAGAAGGGGCGGGGAATAGACTAGAAAGTACGTCAGGGGCAGTCGGAGTTTCATGCATGCGCAGTGTATATAAAGCTTAACACGCGTGCGTCGTACGTAATATCTGTGAGCGGAGGAAGGAGTATCGAAAGCGCCGATCGTGATAACGAAGGTACATTTTTAACTTGGGCCTATACTGCTTATAGATTGAGGCCTATATTGGGACCAGATTAGGAGAGTTTAGCCTGACATTAGGGTTTATCTTGTGTCTTGCAGATAAAATGGATGGCTTCAATGATCACAACTTCCTCCCCCTGTTCATAGACAAATACAGGAAGCTGCCCTGTCTGTGGCAGGTCAAACACGCGCATTATGATCATAAACAAAAGAGGCAGGCAACGCTGGAGAAACTGCTGGAGTTGGTGAAGCGGTGGTCCCCACGGCAACCATCCCCTATTTAAAAGCCAAAATTGGTGGCCTGAGGAGCACTTATCTTAGGGAACGCAAGAAGATCCAGGATCCCCAGAGATCAGGAGCTGCAGCAGATGACATTTATGTCCCCAGGCTGTGGTAGTATGAGAGACTTCATTTTCTGTCAGACCATACTGAAGTCAGGAAATCCCTCTCAACCCTTTACGCGAACAGATTTTGTTGTCAGAAAATTTTATAGCCAGCTCTCAAACTTTGTGTGAAGGAAATTCCGATGGAAAAAGTCCGATGGAACCCACACACGGTCGGAATTTTCAACAACAAGCTCCGATTGCATATTTTCCATCGGAAAGTCCGACCGTGTGTACAGGGCAAAAAAGTGGACAGAGTATGTCAGTAGAGCAGTCGACAATGTAGGGCAATAGACAGTGCCAGTAGGGCAGTGGATGGTGTTATCAGGGCAGTGGATGTGTTAGTAGGGCAGTGGATGGTGTCAGTTAGTAGAGCAGGCGACGGTGTCAGTAGAGCAGAGATTGGTGTCAGTAGAACAGCCATGTTAGCCATAATTAAGGCCTAATGGCCAAAACGTGTTGGCTTTTTTGACTGTTGTTCACATGCAATAATAAAATGATGTTTTAGCCAACTTCCATGGCACCAGCCTTTCTCCCTTTTTTGCATGGATTACATGGAGGTTTGCAGTGACTTCCCAGGCTGGGTGCTGTGTTCTTGAGGCTCTCTATGCATTACACAGGAGGTAGTAGCTTGGATGCACCTGTTCTATTTCTTTTGTTTTAGTTTTTGATCGAGTAAGAAATGGCTAAAGCCCATGTAATTTTATTTTTGGCATCTATGTCCCCCATTTGGGGAGATTTCCTTTCACTTCTTGTCCTAAAGACACAACAGGAAATAAGAGGAAACTCCTAAAAAGAGAAGACTTTTCCCCCTAATGCCCTGTACACACGATTGGACTTTCCGATGGAATATGTGCGATTCCGACCGCGTGTGGGCTCCATCGGACTTTTTCCATCGGAATTTCCGACTCACAAAGTTTGAGAGCTGGCTATAAAATTTTTCGACAACAAAATCCGTTCGCATAAATTCCGACCGTGTGTGGACAATTCCGAAGCACAAAATGCCATGCATGCTCAGAATAAATTAAGAGATGAAAGCTATTGGCTACTGCCCTGTTTATAGTCCCAACGTATGTGTTTTACGTCACCGCATTCAGAACGATTGGATTTTCCGACAACTTTGTGCGACCGTGTGTATGCAAGACAAGTTTGAGCCAATATCCGATCAATGTCCGATCGTGTGTACAGGGCATTATACAGTTGTCACCTGGACAAGTGTTCTCATTGGAAGATTCCCCCACACGTTTTTTCAAGTGCGAACTGTAAAATTTTGATTTTCCGTATGCTTTCTGTCTTTCTGGACAGGTAGGGGGTGAATCTACGACAACACTTAGCATCATCCTTGCAAAGTACAATAGGGTTGATACACTAAGTTAAAGTTAAATAATGGCTAATATTATGCTGTAAAATACTGCATGCTGAAAGAATTGTGCAAGTGTTCAATTTACCAAGATTTTGGAGTTAAATACCGAATGCAGTATTTGTGCGGATTAGAGGTAATTACCACATTGCGCTGGTTGCTAAGAAGCTGGCCTGGTATGGTTCAGAAGGGGGGGGGGGGGCGCTCGTTCGTCCCCCCCTTTCCTGACCTACTGGGCTGCATATCTGGATAAGGGCTTGGTATGTATTTTAGGGGGGACCCCATGCAATTTAAAAAAAAAATTGTCGTGTTATTTTTCATACTTTTTAATTGTCATCTTTTTTTTTTTTCTACAATCAGCTGTCAGCGGGGAAGCCCGCTGACAGCTGATGAGTCATCGGTTGTTAAAGACATGGCAGCCAGTTTCCTGGCCCGCTGCTTAGCAACTAGCTATTTGTCAAAAAACAGTCTGGTGCTCCAGGCTGTTTTTTGACAAATACCGCATGTAATACCACCAGCTAAACCCTGGTGGTAATTATTGCATGCTTTTTAACGCTCTGCTCCGTTTGTGAATTGGACTTTTTATATGGTATTTACTGGCACATTTTTTTCGGTAAATACTGAATAATCTTTTTTTCTTTTTTTTTTTTTGTGAATTGGACTTAGTTTACCGCATGTGATTATTTATGGGAAAGAGTAACATGATACCCTTATCGAATGTGGTAAACGTTAGTGAATCGACCCCAATATATCTTTTATGATTTAAAAAGAATCAGTTACTTTTTCCTTATTCTGCTCCTTTACAACACATTACTTATGAGACAACTACAGCTGTACTTTAGCTGTTTGTACCAGTAATCTATGGTGCAAAATAATTTGCAGTAAATGGAATTTTTTTTTTAACTAAGCTAATCTTCTCAAGTCTTCATGTAATGTATATGGCAAGTGGAGCCCCGCTGTTCACATAAGCTCCTCATAAGTCATTTGCGCAACTAATTTGGACGTCAGGCTGTATGTTTTTGCCCTTGACAGAACAGCCGCCATTTTGCTTATAAGACCATCTTGAACTGTCAAGTATGATTACTGGAATTGTCATAATGAAATCAAATGCATCCATGAATCTGGAGCCAAAATACATTACACTGCTTGTTTTCTCTCCGAGCTCCTAAGCTATTCCTTTTGTGCTGACAATCCTCTCAGTAGTGATCAGTTTTAATCCTTGATATGTTTAAGCTACATCCAGACAGTCTCAATATGCCTAATGACAATCGGTTAGGACGATTAATCCACTCACCCATGAGAGGGCTTGATCAGTGATTATAACCCTTGGCTATTGCACGCTTTTCAAATGGCAGAGGAGTAATTGCACCTCCTGTGTACCTATCATCATATAATCAACTCCAAAGATGGTGACAAATTACTTCTAAATACTGCTATGAAAGAGCCGACGGGAGAACAGTTAAACACAGCCTTAGATTGGATTCATGTTATCTCTCGTTGTGCCTGTGATTTAGTGGGTGATAATGGGGTTTCTGGTACATAGAGATGCAAATTGTTCTGTATTCCAGGAGTTGTGTAGTTACAATGTGCACTGTAGATGCTCACTGACATGATTACTAGGTGTAGACACAAAGGGATTTTAGCAATGTGTTTTATGCTACACCTTGCAATGATATGATCAGAAAAATGGACAATATTGTAATATAAAATAGTATATCAGTCTACTGAATCTAATACACTTGGCAGCAGTGCTAATATCTATGGATATACTGCCCTGAAATTATATAACCACCTTTACTTCCTGAGTAACTCATTACACCATTACCTCTGTATCATGGCTGGGCTCCTGTTTCCTAATGAGCAGCTCTTTTCTTTCAGTGCTCAGCTGTTGGTTAGTTGCCAGTGACTCAGCTGGTTACCGTTAACCTGCCTCATTAGTCCAGACTACAGCCAGCCCCTTTTTGCTATTTTAGCAGGTTAGCTAATTTTCTCCTTGCCCTTGCGTGGTCTATGATTTCTAAGTGCGGTCCTTCCTGTGCTCCTGTGTATGACTTGGTCTGGCTCACTTCCCTTCTATATCCTGTTCCTGATTTTTGCTCCTGACTATGCTGATTTCTGGTTTCCTGACCCCGGCTCATCTGATTACACGTTCTGGCATCCAAACCCTGGCTTCTGTTCCTGAACTGCATTATTTTTTGCCATTTCATTAAAGGTGTCATTTTAATAGCACTTTCTGTCTACGTCTGGTTTATGGTTCCTGACCCTCTGTTGGTCTCATCTGAGGAAAACCATTCTGTGGTGTACCGCCAGTTTCAAACCTAAACTGAAATATGACTATAACAAAAACTTGACTATAATGGGTAGCCGCTGGGCAGGGCAACACAGGACCATGACTTGATTTACTTGATTTATACCTCCTGACCCTTAGGCTAAATGCCACTCTTTTTGTTCCCCAATGGACTGACTAACTCTAGTATCATATTAAGAAAATCAAACTTTAAAGACATAGAAGTCATACAAAATCTGGAAGCAGAGAGAGTAAAAAAAAAGTTTGGAACCAGACCACAAAGATACAGTTTTCATCAGTGCATGATTTTCAAAGAATCTGAACTTGCTAAAATAGTAGAGTAACCTGCTGGGAACAGTTGAGGGCATAGAACTTTCTTTCTAGGACTAGGAGACAAGGCAACTGGTCTACAGAGGGATGCTGCATTTTTTCTGCAAAGACCTTGGAATTGGGCTAGCATACTATGGGGCATTTCAACCAGCAAATCAGCAGTCTTTCATATGAGACTGAGGTCTGGTAATGTTAGGAATATACCTGTAGGGAGTGGAGACCAGTGGCTGGAAACTTCAGGATAGGCACAGTTCCTAATGAAAGATAAAGCAACTAATCCAGAAGGCACAGAGTCAGCTTTGGGGTTACAAGCCAGGGTCAGTTCAGACGGCAAAGAATCAGCCTTGAGGTCACAAGCCAGGGTCAGTGCAGGCAGCACAGAATCAGAACAACAGGCAAGATTATGTGTGAGGCAGGAATCAGAAATATAGGGTTCAAGAACCACAGACTTGGCTCCTAACAAGTAAGGACACAGGAATATTTCTATTGGAAGCTACAATACTGTACAACTGGTTCTTGACAACATTCACACTAATGATATCAATAATCACGCTAACAATTCTGGAACTTTAGGTTGATGGTGTTATAACAACTAAACACATTAAAGATTTAAAGGAACACTGCAAAAATACTTTGGGTCTCACAAACTTTTATGGGTTTTGTTGTTTATGATTAATAAATGTGAATCATTTTAAATACTGCTGTAGCCTATCTATGGCTGCACATTTTTATAGCACTGATCAATGTAATAATGTCACTGGTCCCCAAAAAGTGTAATTTGGGATCAGATTTGTCCGCCGCAATGTCACAGTCCTGCTAAAAATCACAGATTACCATCATTACTAGTAAAAAAAATACAAATAAATAAAAAGTCCCTAAATCTTTCCCATAGTATCCCATTGTAGACGCAATAACTTTTGTGCCAACCAATCAATATACGCCTATTGCGATTTTTTTTTTTACCAAAAATATGTAGAAGAATATATATCAGTCTAAACTGAGGAATACATTTGTTTTTTTATATATTTTTTGGGGATATTTATTATAGCAAAAATAATTTTTTATTTTTTTTTCAAAATTATCGCTCTTTGTTTGCTTATAGCGCAAAAAATAAAAACCGCAGATGTGATCTAATACCACCAAAAGAAAGCTCTATTTGTGGGAAAAAAAAGGACGTAAATTTTGTTTGGGTACAGAGTCACACACACGCAATTGTCAGTTAAAGTGTGTATCGCAAAAAATGGCCTGGACATTAAGGGGGCAATTTCTTCCCGTCCTTATGTTGTTAATTTAGCTTTCTGTATGTTTCTGTAAACTTGCTTTCATGTTATGGGCTTAGGAAGACTTGTCTATAAGCACAATAAGGGTGAAGAGAAGACATAGATAGAGAAAGAGGGGTGAGATGTGGTGTAGGGGAATAAAAAATAGGAGGGAGTTTCTCTCCAGTGCCATCCTTGGCTATTGTATATTAAGTTTGTAGGATTGGAATATTGTATGCAGGGTCCTCAAAATGAAAGGAAGTTAAATCTTCTGAAAAACATACCAGGGGTTCCTTGACTGAAATGTCTGAAATTCTGGTGCCATAACTTCATCCCTAGTACTGCTATCCTACTGCATGGAGATTCAATCATCATGAGAATGATGAGGAATCAGCCCAGAACTACACGGGAGAATCTTGTCAATGATCTCAAGGCAGCTGGGACCATAGTCACCAGGAAAACAATTGGTAACAAACTACGCCATGAAGGACTGAAATCCTGCAGCGCCCGCATGGTCCCCCTGCTCAATAAAGCACATGTACAGGCCCATCTGAAGTTTGCTAATGAATATCTGAATTATTGAGAGGAGAACTGGGTGAAAGTGTTGTGGTCAGATGAGACCAAAATCAAGCTCTTTGGCTTCAACTCAACTCGCCGTGTTTGGAGGAGGAGGAATGCTGCCTATGACCCCAAGAACACCATCCCCACCATCAAACATGGAGGTGGAAACATTATGCTTTGGGGGTGTTTTTCTGCTAAGGGGACAGGACAACTTCACAGCATAAAAGGGACGATGGACGGGGCCATGTACCATCAAATCTTGGGTGAGAACCTCCTTCCCTCAGCCAGGGCATTGAAAATGGGTCGGGGATAGGTATTCCAGCATGACAATGATCCAAGGCAACAAAGGAGTGGCTCAAGAAGAAGCACATTAAGGTCCTGAAGTGGCCTAGCCAGTCTCTGTTTCTTAATCCCATAGAAAATATGTTGCGGGAGCTGAACGTTTGAGTTACCAAACGTCAGCCCAAAAACCCTAATGACTTGGAGAGAATCTGCAAAGGGGAGTGGGACACAATCCCTCCTGAGATGTGTGCAAACCTGATGGCCAAATACAAGAAACATCTGACCTCTGTGATTGCCAACAAGGGTTTTGCCACCAAGTACATGTTTTGTCAAGGGGTCAAATACTTATTTTACTCATTAAAATGCAAATCAATTTACAACTTTTTTGAAATGCGTTTTTCTGGACTTCTTTTGTTGTTATTCTGTCTCTAAGTGTTAAAATAAACCTCTTATTAAAATTATAGACTGATCATTTCTTAGTCGGTGGCCAAACGTACAAAATCAGCAGGGGATCAAATATTTTTTCCCTCACTGTACTTAAATTTAGCATCCTGTGTGTTTCTGTAAACTTGCTATCTTGTTATTGGCTTGGGAAGACTTGTCTAGAAGCACAATAAAGGTGAAGACCTAGGTAGAGAAAGAGGGGTGAGAGGTGGTGCAGGGGCATACGATGTAGGAGGGATTTTCTCTCCAGCGACATCCTTGGCTATTGTAGATTGAATAGATTACGTTTGTAGGGTTGGCAAGTAATATTGTATGCAGGGTCCTCAAAATTTAAGGAAGTTAAATCTTCTGACACAAGTACCATGGGGTTTCTCGATTGAAATGTCTGAAATTCTGTTGCCTTAACATCATCATTAGTACTGCAATCCTACTGCATGTCCTTACTAGTACTATAACCATAATGAACTCTGATATAGCAACGAGTTAATGCAAATAAGGACTGGTTTGCTATAGGATCTTTAGCTTTTTTGTAAAGCCAAGGACATACATTATGCAATTAGGTTTCTCTTCTCCATAATTCTAAAGACAGTGATGTTGTATTATGAGGAATAAAAGCCCCTTGAATAGCAGGAGCGGCACTTTAGAACTGCTAACACGAGTGCCTCTAATTCTATTCAAATTATTTTATTTTAACCAATATAAAGACTTATTATGTGTGGTGTGAAAAGGGGAAATTGATGGGAAGAAAAAAAAAATGGATCATGTTAGAAAGCAGGTGGTAAAGCTAAAGAGAAAAGATTTAAAAGCTGAATACAATTATTTTTGCCCTGAAATGACAGTACTATATAAGTACTGCAAGAAAAAAAAGACTTTTTTTTCAAAAGAAAGAGAAATAGAATTGTTTTACCAATCGTTTTCTGAATACAATTTTCTGAACTGCCTGCCAAAACCTACTATCTAACATACTTTGATTTTTTGTCAAAAATAACTTTTTTTTTTCTTTTTCCCTTGTACAGTATAATATATTACTTCCCTGATCTGCTAAAGTAACATGTGGGTCTGCCTAATTTTATATCAAATCCCACAATTCATCTGTGCTTTTGCAGATGGTCCTTGATTCAGTGCCAGTTTAACCCTGCCACAATGGGATGAGAATGAAACACAACAGAGTAGCAGAACATTTCAGTATACTTACTAATTAATCACACCTTTTTTCATTTGCAAATTAAAATTAGAAACAAATGAGAGATGACCAAAAATGCCTAATGTCTACCCACAGTTTGATTATGCTAAAAATAAGGCATATACACTTGAAAATGACCCTATCGATATAAAAAAAGAGTTTTAACCACTTCAGTACCGGGCACTTTTACCCCCTTCCTGCCCAGGCTAATTTTCAGCTTTTAGCACTGTCACACTTGGAATGACAATTGAGCAATCATATGTAGTGGACACCTACTTCCATGTACATAGCTTACAGTTTCAGGCAAAATTTAGTCAGGCTTGTAGTATTATAACAGGCCTGGTTGTTTATCATGAAAACTGGGAGTGTCAGTATAGTGTAGTTTGTGGCCACCTGTGCTTGGACCCAGAGATGCCTCCTCTTGCTTTCAGTGACATGGTTCTGGAAGAGAGGTTGGACTGGGGATCTGAGTGACAGACAGCTTGTGTGTGAGTTCTGGCCAATCATTAATTTGTTTGGCAGGAGGCGGGACTCTCATAAAAGCTGGGGTCACATGGTCAGGAGGAGGTCGTAGTCCAGTCTGGTGCCCAGAGAGGGGAGAGGTTCCCCTGCGGGGAGCCAAAAGGAGCCCCCCCCCCCACAGGGAGGGAGGGGGGACCGGGACCCGCAGAAAAGCTAATGACACTGGATAGCATGTAGTCGCTGGTGTCACTGGACGCCCTTGCGGGGAAGGGAGCGTGCCAGACCGGAGGGAAGGGATGGAGAAGCCATTTCAAGAAGAAGTAGCAACTAAGCGGAAGACAACTGGGCGATCGATCGTTTATGAGTAGCACATGGACTGTTGATCACGTGAGTGAAAGCCCAGGGGAATGGTACTTCCAGAGGCTGAGGGATGTTGGTACGCAAATCAGTGAGACAGGCGGTGCTGGCCTGTGACTTTCGGTTCAATAATGCCCCGGGATTCCAATCAATCAGGTGGGAGGAATTATTCAGAGTAATCTCTTCCTTAGCTCAACTTGGAAGTTCTGTACAGATGGGAAGTAGTGGTCAAAAGGCGGCGGTAGAGCTCCGAGCACAAATAGAGATACAGATTTTCTTAAAAGGTCTACGGGTGAAGAGGTTTTTCAGAGTGACTCTTTACTACAACAGCCTATGTATTCTCTAGTAAATCTACCCAAGTCTAAATGCAAAGAGTTATTCAGAGTGGCTCTTTGCTATTCGCTTTCATTGTTCTCAAAGACCAGACTACTCCCATCTTCCCAAAGAAAAGTTATTCAGAGTGACTTTTCATTATCTGCATTGTTCTAAGTCTTTGCATAAGAAGGCAAAGAAAAGATTATGAAGCAACAAAGGAGCATCTCAGAAAACCCTTCTCCTATCCCAGTTATGTTACATTAATAAAGCAAGAGAAAAACTACAAAATGGACTGTTTCTATTTCTATGGGCTGCGATGGGCTAGGTGGAAAACGTGATTTACGGATATAATAATATAATCAGCAGCTCCTGCGGGGGTTCGTGCTAGACATACAACACTGGACCCAAACTAAATTTTTACCATTTTGTTTTAATTTTTTTTGCTTAATAAACAAAGAAAAAACATGAACAATCGCAACATACAGGGTTACCAATGTAATACTGACATATAATCACACAAATAGGTTAGACTTGATGGACTTGTGTCTTTTTTCAACCTCACCTACTATGTAATTATGTAACTATGTGTAACTATGTGAAAATTTTGGGAAAAAAAGCATTTTTTCTTGTTTCTGTTATAAAATTTTGCAAATAAATAATCGTTCTTCATAAATTTAAACCAAAATGTATTCTGCTACATTTTTTTGGTGAAAATAACCCAAATCAGTGTATATTATTTAGTCTGTAGGAAAGTTATAGAGTCCACAAACTATAGTATTTATCTGAAAATTTATCAAACTGATGTCCTGACGGAACATTGTCATCATCGTCGGATCTCATTTCTTGAGGCCCTTTAATACCAGGACAGTAGAAACACCCCCCAGATGACCCCTTTTTGGAAAGTAGCCAGTCCAAGGTATTTAATTAGAGGCAAGGCGGGCTTTTCTGTCCAAATTTGTGAATGGGCAAATTTTTCCAAATTTGTCCAAATTTTTTGGAAAATGAAAAAAAAAAACAATTTCACAATGTTTGTTTGTTTTACAAGCTGTCACCAGTGCAGTACAGCTGATGTGGTAGTGATTGTCTACTGTCTATATTGTCTATAGGCCTGGCGTGAAGTGGTTAAAGCACACCATACCTGAAAAGAAGGCAGGACATACTCACCTTTCCAGCTGCCGGCACCAAATGCAGCTGCGATACTGAAAAATCTTCATTTGAAGTCTACAGGGCAAGCAATATTCCTGGGGGTGTTGAACTCCTGGGTCCCCTGTACCTGTCACTGGTTCATTCCCTTGATCCCAACCCAATACAGGATAGACTAGTGATGCTGAAGTCAGCAGGAGAAACCTGTCTTCTTTCACAGCTATGGCATGATTTAAAACTTTCACCATAGTGACAAGGTCCCTTTAAGGTGTATCTACATTTTTATTTATTTTTTGAATAAAGTAAGGACTTGGTACAACCTTATAGAATCAAGACTAAGCTAAGGTGCACAGATAAAGTCAAGACCCAATCATCAAAACAGTACGTTTCTATGCATAGAGCAAATGCCCATGGCATGTTTGAAGTCAAGCCAAGAAAAAGTGACATTTCAAACGCGTATAAAAAACTATTTTTCATCTTAATATCTTTCCCCTGCAGCCTTCTGGGACACTTCACAGAAGACTGCAGCCCATTCACAAAGTGCAGCATGCTTAGTCAAAATGGTGATGCCAGAACCCAATAGACGATTGAATAATTGGCTTGGGTGAGGACACCGCTGGATGCCTGGACAGGCAAGGCTTCACTTCCTGATTCCCTTACCGAAGATGGCGGCGGCAGCACCCGAGAGCCGAGTGACAGATCGGCTTCGGGTGCCGACATCACGGGCACCCTGGACAGGTAAGTGTCCATATTTTAAAAGTCAGCAGCTGCAGTATTTGTAGCTGCTGACTTTTTTTTAAAAAATGTCGGCGGAACTCCACTTTAATATTATTAAAGTGGAGGTTCGCCGACATTTTAAAAAAAAAAGTCGCGCTGCGCAATCTGGATGGTCCCTGCTGTCTCTGGGACATGTGTGCTTCCCAGCAGACAGCGAGGGGGAATGGAAAGTGGTGTAGATACATATTATACAGGTATTATACAGGTATCTGCACCCCCCTCCCCCCTGAAAGGTGCCAAATGTGACCCTGGAGAGGAGGAGGGTCCCAAAAAGTGGAGGTTCCATTTTTGTGTGAACCTCCGCTTTAAAACTCAGTATTTGTAGCTGCTGACTTGTTTTTTTATGAAGAAAACTGAAGCTCCTCTTTAATGACATAGTTTCTCTAAAGATGTCACTTATCAGCCTGAAATGTACTAATTTAACCTCCTGAAGAAGTGAATTTTGCTTCACAAAACATGTTGAGAGTTAATTTATCATAAGGTGCTACTGAAATTTTCACCACATGTCGGTAACAACCCATGTCATCCATACATACAAAGAAACCAAAACAAATAAGTTCAGAAATTAAGTTATGTGTAATAAAATAGAATGACACGGGGAAATAGTATTGAACACGCTAACTGAAATGTATTTAATACTTGGTACAAAATCCTTTGTTGGTAATAACAGCTTCAAGATGCCTCCTGTATGGAGAAACTAGTCACATGCATTGCTCAGGTGTGATTTTGGCCCATTCTTCCACACAGTCTTCAAATCTTGAAGGTTCCGTGAGCCTCTTCTATGAACTCTGATCTTTAGTTCTTTCCATGGATTTTCTATTGGATTCAAGTCAGGTGATTGGCTGGGCCATTCTAGCAGCTTTATTTTCTTTATTTGAAACTAATTGTGAGTTTCCTTGGCTTTTTGTTTGGGATCATTGTCTTGCTGAAATGTCCTCCCTCGTTTCATCTTCATCCTCCTGATAGATGGCAGCGGATTTCTATCAAGAATGTCTTGGTACATTTTTCCATTCATTCTTCCTTCAATGACATGAAGTTTGTCAGTACTGTCTTCTGAAAAACAGCCCCGCATCATGATGTTCCCACCTCCAAACTTCACTGTTGGTATGGGGGTGTTTTTGGGGTGATGTGCCATTTGACCTCCAAACATGGTGTGTATTATGGCATCCAAAGAGTTCAATTTTGGTCTCATCTGACCAAACTATATTCTCCCAGTATTACACAGGCTTGTCTAAATGTTGTGCAGGAAACTTTAAACGAGCTTCAACATGCTTTTTCTTCAGCAATGGAGTGCATTACTCTAAAGGCCCTTACACACGATAGGACTTTTTGACAACAAACATGCAAATTAGCTGTTTTAAGGCAACACTGGGACAACACTGCTCCCACAGAAATTTCAGATGCGTCTACTTCAAGTACAAACGGCAGAGAGGAATCTGGATGTTTTAATACGGAAGCAGAAGTAAAGAGGCCATTGAGGGTCTCAAAAGCCTTTTGGGCTTCAGCAGACTAGTGAAAATGTGTTCCCTGTTTGGTTAACTGGGTGATTGGTGTAATAATGGCTGAAAACCCCTTAATAAATTTCCGATAGAAATTGGCGAATCCAACGAATCGTTGGATTCCCTTTTTGTCTGTTGGGACCGGCCAATCCAATATTGCAGCAATCTTTTGAGGATCCATCTTAATGCCCCTACTGGAGATGATTAACCCCAAAAATGGTATACTTTCCTGTTCAAACTCACACTTCTCTGCCTTCGCATATAAGCCATGCTGTCGAAGCCGAGCCAACACACTTCTGACGTGCCTGCGGTGAGATTCAAGGGAAAAAGAGAAGATTAGTATATCGTCTAAGTAGACGATGACAAACAGATCTAGAAAGGCTCGTAAAACGTCATTGATGAAATACTGGAATGTAGCAGGGGCATTACACAATCTTAAGGGCATCACCAAGTATTCAAAATGCCCATAGCGGGTACGAAAAGCAGTCTTCCATTCGTCTCCATCCCTGATACGGACCAAATTGTAGGCTCCGCAGAGGTCAAGCTTAGTGAACACAGTGGCAGTTCCAAGTCTTTGGAACAATTCTGGTACCAGGGGAAGAGGATAGCGATTCTTTACTGTAATCTTATTTAATTCACGGTAGTCCACACATGGCCGAAGGGTATGATCCTTTTTCTGTACAAAGAATATGTCCGCGCCCGCTGGAGATGTAGATAGGCGAATGAAGCCTTTCTTTAAGTTTTTATCAATATAATCCTTTAATGCCCCTTGTTCTACCTCTGTTAGGGGAAAAATCCTTCCGAACGGAATCTCTGCTCCAGGAAGCAACTTGATAGGGCAGTCATAGGCCTGGTGGGGATGCAAGGCCTCTGCCCCCTGTTTACTAAACACATCTAGAAAGTCATGGTAAGCTTCTGGGATAGACTGATGTAGACTGGTATCTGTGTCTAGGCATAGGTAGTGGCCTTATGAGCGTCTTGAGATCCGCAGAACTTCTGACAATAGGAAGAAGAAAAGGTAACCTCTCCTGTGGCCCAGTTAATGTCAGGATTGTGCGCTTGTAACCAAGGCATGCCGAGGATTATGGGGAACAAGGGTGAAGCAATGATGTCCATGTGTAGCAACTCTTGATGAGAGTTAGATATGGTAACAGGTATTGGGGCAGTCTCTTGAGTGACAGGTCCGGATTTGATGGCGGTCCCATCAGCCAGATGGATGGAGAGTCCATGGGCCTTTGGTAACAGGGGAATCTGATGTTTTGCAGCAAAAGAGGAATCCATGAAACAGCTGCAAGCTCCGGTGTCAGTAATGACGGTTACTTGCAGAGTATTTCCGGGGAGCTTCAATGAGACAGAGAGGGCAAGGTGAAATGTGCTCTTGGCCAGAGGAACAACATAGTCAGTAGACAGAGAGAGACACTTACGGAGCTTAAGAGGGCAGTTCCTGACGTAGTGTCCAGGTTCCCCGCAGTACAGGCACAGATTATTCATCCGACGACGTTGACGCTCCTCCTGGGTGAGAGAAGGCCGAAGGACCCCCAACTGCATAGGTTCAGGCGTATTAAACGTGGAGGTAGGTGGCGCTGGTGAAGTATGATTTGAAATCTTGGCGGTGGGCCGCATCATTCCAGTTTGTGTCCACGCTCCACCGTCTGAATTCCGCCACATAATCCTCTGCTGCCCTGCGTCCCCCTCCCCCAAGGGAGAGTCTGGGCCAGTGTCTGCAACACCACTGACTTCTTGGTGAAGTTATGGACCCACATGCGGTAGATGAACCAAACTACCCCCATTTTTCCTTTTATTTCATGGGTGAAACAGAAGATGAAATTCCTGTGGAACACTTACAGTGGGGACGGAAAGTATTCAGATCCCCTTAAATTTTTCACTCTGTTATATTGCAGCCATTTGCTAAAATTATTTAAGTTAATTTTTTTTCCTGATTAATGTACACACAGCACCCCATATTGACAGAAAAACGCAGAATTGTTAACATTTTTGCATATTTATTAAAAAAGACTGGTGGAGGGCCGCAGTGATGGTTGACTTTCTACAACTTTCTCCCATCTCCAGACTGCATCTCTGGAGCTCAGCCACAGTGATCTTTGGGTTCTTCTTTACCTCTCTCACCAAGGCTCTTCACCTCCGATAGCTCAGTTTGGCCGGACGGCCAGCTCTAGGAAGGGTTCTGGTCATCCCAAATGTCTTCCATTTAAGGATTATGGAGGCCACAGTGCTCTTAGGAACCTTAAGTGCAGCAGACATTTTTTTGTAACCTTGGCAAGATCTGTGCCTTGCCACAATTCTGTCTCTGAGCTCTTCAGGCAGTTCCTCATGATTCTCATTTGACATGCACTGTGAGCTGTAAAGGTCTTATATAGACTGGTGTGTGGCTTTCCTAATCAAGTCCAATCAGTATAATCAAACACAGCTGGACTCAAATGAAGGTGTAGAACCATCTCAAGGATGATCAGAAGAAATGGACAGCACCTGAGCTAAATATATGAGTGTCACAGCAAAGGGTCTGAATACTTAGGACCATGTGATATTTCAGTTTTTCTTTTTTAATAAATCTGCAAAAATGTCAAAAATTCTGTGTTTTTTCTGTCAATATGGGGTACTATGTGTACATTAATGAGGAAAAAAATTAACTCAAATGATTTTAGAAAATGGCTGCAATATAACAAAGAGTGAAAAATTTAAGGGGGTCTGAATACTTTCCGTCCCCACTGTATATCTAGCAGATACCCCAATGCTGCCAGAATGGAAGAAAAAACTTCAGACCCAACTGCCAAGAGAGTGGGAGTGCTTCTCCAAGAATGGTGCTGACATGGAGTGTACTGAGAGTACTTTGCATCGCATACACATACAAGAAGACAACCCCCCCTGAAAACTTTTTTTGAAGAATCCTGCCGGGAGGTCTGAAAGGTTTCAAAGAGTAAATTGCAGAATCAAAGAGAACTGAAGATCTTCAAGAGACTCTGAAGGAATGGGTCAAGTGACAAAATGGTTCATCCAAGAGACTAAAAGGGGACAGCCATGAAGAGGTTATTACCAACCTATGCAGGCTCCAAGATTGACTTGCTACCATACCAGTGGATGATACTCCCAGCCAATCGGCCTGTACACCATGGTGTACTCTGAGGACAAGTCTTTTTGGTAGGGAGAGTGTGTAGCCCCTTTCAGGAGTTGATGCCAGAAAGCTCAGGCTTTTTTTTTTCTTGGGTGTCCAGGGCTGCTGGGAGCCTGGGTAAAGAGCCAGGGGAGATTGTGCTGTGTAAAGCTGTGTGCAGAGCTTCAGGCAGTCAGAACTTGGTTTGAGAGAACCCTGGGAAATAACTGCCAGAATTCTGCAGGTTTGGTGGGGGGCAGTGAGTATAGGGAGAGAGCCTGAGGGAGAGGTTGTTCAGCAGGGAGAGCAGTGTAGTGGGGTGGAGAGCTGTGAGGCTGCATCTGTGCCATGAGGGGATCTAGGCTGTAGAGGTAGTGCTGCTGTGCTGAGAAAGGACCACATGGACTTCAGATACTAAGGCAGGTCTGAGTGGGGAGACTCAAAATGTGGTGTGACCTCTTACCTTGTCTCCTAGGAATGGATAGTTGATCTCAGGTCACCTACACAGCTTCAATGGAAAGAGGCCACCTTTTACTTGTGCTGGACTTGCTGGCTGCCTTGGGACTTTGATTCTCAGGATGCTTTGGGAGTATTACCTTGGATTATAAACACTTTCATGTTGAGTGTGAGTGCTCCAGAGGGCCCCTCCTCCTTTCAGGACCTAAACATTATGTGAGGGACCACCTTGTTATTAGTGTCCTTAATGTATATGGTGATTTTTGCTTCTGCTATTGCTGTTGTTAAAGTTGTTACCTTTATTTAGCCTAGTGTGTTCTGGCTGGACTCTACACGTAATTTAAGGAAACAAGTACTATTGGCGCTACTGTTCTACTTCTATCATTTATAGTTCTGTAACATGTAAACTGTACTGTGATGAGATTTGTGTTACCATTGTTCCTTTTGCAGGGCTTGTCCCGGCCCTAATAAAAACCCTTAAGTTTGTTACTGGTTTGTTGGGGAGTTGTCAGGTTCAGGTAAGGGTGGAACTCCGCTGGGAAGGGCTGGAGAACCCAAGCATTCCAGTAGGTCTTGAAGGATTTAAAGCTACAGTTAGGTTACAAATGTAGATTGAGATGTATGAGCTGCTGAATTTAAAGGTAAATCTGCCCTTAAAGTTGATTAGTGCCTTGTCCCTCCAACCTACTAAGCATCCATAAAGATTCTTTAATGTTGTAAGAAGCCTTGCTGGTAAATAGGAAAGACTGAGAGGGCTGGGTCAAGCTCAACCTTTCCATGAAAAGGCAAGACTTATATTTCATTTCAGTTGCCTACATACTGTATCTGGGTCTGCTGGCAAAAATAGCTTCTGCTCCTGCATTTTTCATTGTATTCAGAATCTGAATTTCCTATGTTTATGACAGGTTTAGTGCAAAAAAATGAAAAGTATACCTTCCATGTACTTTCTTTTTTAAGATTCATTTGGTTTGTGTAGCAGTACATTATTTATGGCTATCGCCTATCAGTCAGGTTAGTGTCATTTCAGCAACCGTTTTGTCTGTTGGCTTTAGATTAGAGCTCATTTGCTGACTGTTTTAAAAGCACTGTTAATCCTTTTTTATCACCAGTGACATCATCATGAGCAGAGGCTCGCTAAGTTGGGCAAATAGGCAAGCTGTGTGGTCCGGAGACACTAAATAAAAGCAAACTTTGAAGTAGGTTCTCTGTACATTGGATGTGTAGATCTACTAAGCGAGGATATGGTGAACATACAGTGCCTTGAAAAAGTATTCATACCCCTTGACATTTTCCACATTTTGTCATGTTACAACCAAAAACATAAATGTATTGGGATTTTATGTGATAGACCAACACAATGTGACACATTATTGTGAAGTGTAAGGAAAATTATAAATGGTTTTCAAAATCTTTTACAAATAAATATGTGAAAAGTGTGGCATGCATTTGTATTCTACCAGCTTTGCACATATAGAGAGTGACATTTTTCCCATTCTTCTTTGCAAAATAGCTCAAGCTCTGTGAGATTAGATGGAGAGCGTCTGTGAACAGCAATTTTCAAGTCTTGCCCCAGATTCTCCATTGGATTTAGGTCTGGACTTTGACTGGGCCATTCTAACACATGAATATGATTTGATCTAAACCTATCCATGGTAGCTCTGGTCGTATGTTTAGGGTCGTTGTCCAGCTGGAAGGTGAACCTTCGCCCCAGTCTCAAGTCTTTTGCAGGTTTTCTTTTAAGATTGCCCTGTATTTGGCTCAATCCATCTTCCCATCAACTCTGACCAGCTTCCCTGACCCTGCTGAAGAAAATCATCCACACAACATGATGCTGCCACCACCATCTTTCACGGTGGGGATGGTGTGTTCAGGTTGATGTTAGTTTTCCGCCACACATAGTGTTTTGCTTTTAGGCCAAAAAGTTCAATTTTGGTCTCATCTGATTGGAGCACCTTCTTCCACGTTTGCTGTGTCCTCCACATGGCTTCTCGCAAACTGCAAACGGGACTTCTTATGGCTTTCTTTCAACAATGGCTTTCTTCTTGCCACTCTTCCATAAAGCCAGATTTGTGGCATGCACGACTAATAGTTGGCCTGTGGACAGATTCTCCCTCCTGAGCTGTGGATCTCTGCTGCTCCTCCAGAGTTACCATGGGACTCTTGGCTGTTTCTCTGATTAATGCTCTCCTTGCCCAGCCTGTCAGTTCAGGTGGCAACCATGTCTTTGTAGGGTTGCAGTTGTGCCATACTCTCTTCAGAGTTGATGGACTGAACGGTGCTTCGTGAGATGTTCAAAGCTTGGGATTTTTTTTATAATCTAACCCCGCTTTAAACTTCTCCACAACTTTATACCTGACCTGTCTGGTGTGTTCCTTGGCCTTCATGATGATGTTTGTTCACTAAGGTTCTCTAACAAACTTCTGAGGGCTTCACAGAACAGCTGTATTATACTGAGATTAAATTATACACAGGTGGACTCTATTTACTTATTAGGTGACTTCTGAAGACAATTGGTTCCACTAGATTTTACTTAGGGGTAATCAGAGTAAAAGGGGCTGAATACAAATACACGCCACACACATATTTATTTGGAAAAAAGTTTGAAAACCATTTATAATTTTTCTTCCACTTCACAATTATGTGCCACTTTGTGTTGGTCTAGCATATACAATGCCAATAAAATTTACGTTTTTTGTTGTTACATGACAATATGTGGAAAATTGCAAAGGGTATGAATACTTTCTCAAGGCACTGTAGGTGAGCCATTAACTGCATTTATATAAACACTGTTACCGGGCCTTTCAGAGCAAATTTACAACATCTTCTCAAATGCTACCCCTACAACAAACTATGCTCACCAATCTACTTTTCCTTCCAGCTGCAGGAGTCCTCCTGTGTGGATGATGTTACTGGCTGTCACGAACGTACGTCCCATTCCAGAAGGCGTGCGCCTATGCGCATGCGCGAGTCACGGACCGCTCGTACGAACGTGCGCATGCACGTTCGTTAAGACGCGCTTTGGCGCCCATCAGCCTTTAAAAGATGCTCTGTGGCGCTGCCTCTTGCGGTTTGATCTGCTTCCGTTCCCTGTGTTCCTGATTGTACCAGTACTCTGTTCCTGTGTTCTGACCCGGCTTCCTGACCCTGCTTATGTCTCCAATCCTGACCTTGGCTAGTTTGACCCAGCTTTGTTACCTGCCTGATTGAATGTTGCCAAGACCCAGGCTGGACTCTGACTATTCTCTACTTGCCGTTTCTGCTGTATTCCCTGATGTGTATGACCCGGCTCATCTGTCTCCGCTTCTGTCTGCAAACCTGCATCTGCTGATCTGCAAACCTGCATCTGCTAATCTGCATCCGCTGCTCTGCAAACCTGCACCTGCTGACCTGCATCCGCTGCTCTGCAAACCTGCATCTGCTAACCTGCATCCGCTGCTCTGCAAACCTGCACTTGCTGACCTGCATCCGCTGCTCTGCAAACCTGCATCCGCTGCTCTGCAAACCTGCTGACCTGCATCCGCTGTTCTGCAAACCTGCATCTGCTGACCTGCATCCGCTGCTCTGCGAACCTGCACCTGCTGATCTGCATCCGCGACCACTTCAAGCAGTAAGGACTCAGTCACCTTTACCACACTGTGCTCTTACCGCCACTGTTCCCACTCCAGTGGTCTCCGAGCCAGGGTGGTACGGGAGGTCTCCCTCCACACGTCAGGCTCACATCCCAGGTACGTTACAGTATCAAACCGCCATGTCTGAGCCTGCAGGAGGAACCTCGCCTATGGACTTTGTCTGTCAAACTCTCACAGCCCTCACTCAGATCATGGAGACCCTGCAAAGCAGTCTCGTCCGAATGGAGGAGCGGACACAAGAATTGACCATCTTGGCAGACCCATCTCCCGAGCCTAGGGTGCCTGTTCCTGAGAAGTTCTCTGGAGATCGTAACCAGTTCCGGGCGTTTCGCAACGCATGCAAACTTTATTTTTCATTGCTGCCACGGACTTTCTCATCCGAAATGACCAAAGTAGGCTTTGTTATCACCTTGCTGCAAGGGGAGCCCCAGGCCTAGGCCCACCACCTACTTGAAGTCCGCCATATGGATCTGAACTCTTTATCATCCTTCCTTAATGCCATGGCCTGACTTTATGACGACCCCCAGCGGACTTCCACCGCCAAGGCTGCCCTCCACGCGCTCCAGCAAGGCTGCCGAGCGGCAGAGGACTATGTAACCGATTTCAGACGCTGGAGCGCGGACACTCAGTGGAATGAGGCTGCTCTCCGACACCAGTTTCGTCTCGGTCTATCTGAGAGTTTAAAGGACGAATTGGCCCGGGTTGATGTTCCTGATACCCTAGAGACTTTAATTGCGCTATCCATCCAGATAGACCGACGACTTCGGGAACGCAGAGCAGAGAGGTGTTCTCAGCAGTTCCGCCCAGCTTGGATGCTATCCCGGATGCCAACTTCCATGCAATCCATCAAATCAAAGCAGCCTGAATTGATGAAACATTCCCTGTCGGCAGCAGAACTTTCTATGCCTATACTGTGGAGAAGCCGGTCACTACATCTCCTCTTGTCCTGCTAAGATGCGCAAGTTCCTGGCTTCCTCTTCTTCTAATCATGCACCTTCTACTGCCAGCGCCACTCACCTGGGTGGATGATGTTACTGGCTGTCATGAACGTACGTCCCGTTCCAGAAGGCGTGCGTCTATGCGCATGCGCGAGTCACGGACCACTCGTACGAACGTGCGCATGCGCGTTCATTAAGACGCGCTTTGGCGCCCAACAGCCTTTAAAAGATGCTCAGTGGCGCTGCCTCTTGCGGTTTGATCTGCTTCCGTTCCCTGTGTTCCTGATTGTACCATGTTGTTTTTAGAGACTGTCTGGACATTTATGTAGTTGTCTATCTAGACAATATTTTGATTTTTTCTTCTTCCCTCGAGCAGCATGTCAAAAGTGTACTCTGTCGCCTTCGTCAACACGGACTATACGCAAAACCAGAAAAATGCGAGTTTGAGCGACAGAGTATCCAGTTCCTTGGTCTCGTGATATCAACAGAGGGATTCAAGATGGATCCTCAGAAAGTTTCAGCCATTCTGGATTGGCCTGCACCTTCAGACAAGAAAGGGGTGCAGCGCTTTGTTGGCTTCGCAAACTTTTATCGGAGATTCATCAAGGGCTTCTCTGCTATTATCTCCCCAATCACGCAGCTGACCAAGCAGAATGCTCGGTTCCAGTGGACTCCCGAGGCACAGACCGCCTTCACAGACTTAAAGAGACTTTTCACATCGGCTCCTATTCTGAGTCAGCCTGACCCTGCGCTCCCTTACCTACTTGAAGTAGATGCCTCCGAGACTGCGGTTGGAGCTGTCATCTCCCAATGCCAGGGTCTCAAGGACTTGATGCACCCCATAACTTTCTTCTCCCGGAAGCTCACCCCATCGGAAAAGAACTATGACGTTGGGGACAGGAACTACTGGCCATTAAATCGGCTCTTGAGGAGTGGAGGTATTTGTTGGAAGGAGCAGCGCACCCCATACTCATTTATACAGATCATAAGAACTTAGAGTATCTGAGAGCTGCCAAACGTCTGAGACCCCGCCAGGCACGATGGGCATTATTTTTCTCTAGGTTATCATTTCACATAACTTACCGGCCTGGCTCCAAGAACACCAAACCGGACGCTCTTTCTCGCATGTTTGATGATCCGAAGGAAGTACCAGCTCCAGACACCATTCTATCGGAAGGTAACTTTTTACTTCTGCAAACCGACCTCATGTCCAGCTTGAAGCAAGCCTCTGCAGGTGTGTCTGGCCCTCCCGGAGCTACTCTGCTTCTCAAGGATGGTCTACTGTGGAGGAACAGCAAGATCTTTGTGCCTGAAGAGGTCCGAGTCACAGTGCTGAATTTGTGTCATGATCATCCTCTGGCAGGCCATTTCGGAATGCATAAGACTCTGGAGCTAGTCCAACGTACGTTTTGGTGGCCAGATCTTGAGAAGAACTGCAGGGAATATATAAGCTCTTGTGCCACCTGTATCCATAGCAAGACCACTAGAAGCAAGGCCTGGGGTCTACTCAGACCTTTACCAGTCCCCGACCGTCCTTGGAAAATGATTGCCATGGATTTCGTAGTGGAACTGCCTCCGTCAGAGGGTTATTCAGCCATCTTCGTCGTGGTTGACCGTTTATCCAAGATGGCCCACTTTGTTCCACTAAAAAGCACACCCTCTGCCATGGAAACTGCCCAAGTCTTCATTAGAGAGATAGTAAGGCTACACGGGGTTCCTGCGGACATTGTTTCGGACAGAGGGGTGCAGTTCACCTCTCGTTTCTGGAGGGCTTTATGCAGGGATTTGAAGATTGAACTGTCTATGTCCTCGTCCTATCACCATCAGACTAATGGGCAAACTAAGAGGACGAACCAAACGCTCGAGCAATATCTCCGATGCTTCACCTCCTTTGTTCAGGATGATTGGGTATCATTACTACCTCTGGCAGAATTTGCCTTTAATAATGCCAGTCATTCGGCTACAGGTCAGTCGCCATTCTTTGCCAATTACGGGTACCATCCAACCTTCCTACCTGATCTCATCCCGGATTCAACAGTTCCGGCGGTCCAGAGTACTGTCGATTTCCTGACTCGTAATAACAAGATATTACAGGAAGCCATGACCAGGGCACAGGCAACCAATAAGAAGATGTTTGACAGGAAGAGGAGGGGGGAGTTATGTCTGCAACAGGGCGATCAAGTATGGTTATCCACCACCAATCTTAAGATGGCCTGCCCTGCAAGGAAATTGGCACCCAAATTCATTGGTCCTTTTCCAGTAAAGCGGAAATTTAATTACGTTTCCTATGAACTTGTCTTACCGGAGTCTTTGAAAATCCATCCGGTATTTCATGTCTCATTATTGAAACCTACAGTGCCGGATCCCTTTCCTGACAGGGGATCAAGACCACCTGAACCTGTGATCATTGACGGAGATGAGGAGTTTGAAGTAGAGGCCGTCTTAGACTGCCGAAGAAGAAGGAATCATCTACAGTTCCTGATCAAATGGAAAGGTTACAGTCTGGAAGAAAATTCCTGGGAACCCCAATGGAACATTCACGCTCAAGAATTAATCCGGGCCTTTTTCCGTAATCACCCCCAGAAAAGAGTTCTCTTGGGCACCCGGAAGTTGCCCTTAAGGGGAGGGGGGCACTGTCACGAACGTACGTCCCGTTCCAGAAGGCGTGCGCCTATGCGCATGCGCGAGTCACAGACCGCTCGTACGAACGTGCGCATGCGCATTCGTTAAGACGCGCTTTGGCCCCCAACAGCCTTTAAAAGATGCTCAGTGGCGCTTCCTCTTGCGGTTTGATCTGCTTCCGTTCCCTGTGTTCCTGATTGTACCAGTACTCTGTTCCTGTGTTCTGACCCGGCTTCCTGACCCTGCTTATGTCTCCAATCCTGACCTTGGCTAGTTTGACCCAGCTCTGTTATCTGCCTGATTGCCTGTTGCCAAGACCCAGCCTGGACTCTGACTATTCTCTGCTTGCCATTTCTGCTGTATTCCCTGATGTGTATGACCTGGCTCATCTGACTCCGCTTCGGTCTGCAAACCTGCATCTGCTGATCTGCAAATCTGCATCTGCTAATCTGCATCTGCTGCTCTGCAAACCTGCACCTGCTGACCTGCATCTGCTGCTCTGCAAACCTGCATCCGCTGCTCTGCAAACCTGCACCTGCTGACCTGCATCCACTGCTCTGCAAACTTGCATCTGCTGATCTGTATCCGCTGCTCTGCAAACCTGCACCTGCTGACCTGCATCCGCTGCTCTGCAAACCTGCATCTGCTGACCTGCATCCGCTGCTCTGCGAACCTGCACCTGCTGACCTGCATCCGCGACCACTTCAAGAAGTAAGGACTCAGGCACCTTTACCTCACTGTGCTCTTACCGCCACTGTTCCCACTCCAGTGGTCTCCGAGCCAGGGTGGTACGGGAGGTCTCCCTCCACACGTCAGGCTCACATCCCAGGTACTTTACACTGGCCATCCATGTGATAGTGCCAGGGCTTTGTTTTTGGCTGCTTAGGCCAGAGCCCTTGTGGAAGGTCACATGCTCCCATAAACCTGGTAAACCTGATTTGTTACAGCAATTGAAAAAGGGCTCTGATGGAATGCTGAACCAGGAGGAAGCAAAGGTGACTGGGCTACCAGGAGGCACTGTCATTCTGTCCTGAATTGGCAGTGACAGTGTCTCTTGAAACTCTAACTGTGCCCAGAGATGAGCTTCCATAGATTACACATTGTAGGGACCCTGCCAAAAGCTGGGTTGTCCCTAGTATAAATTTAATGTTGCCACTACGATGTAGTCAGCCTGAGCTTGAATCGTAATAGCTCTCCTTTTGTTAAGATCCCCCTAGGTTCATTGTATCATTCTTCTGTCTGCTGTTAGGGAGTGTCCCTGGCAGTAAAGCAAGAAGATACAATAGTTATGAATATTTATGTCTCCCTGGCCAACCATTATTGGTGCATGCAGGGATAGTATAAAAATATTTGGGGTTACCTTCCAAAAAAAGTCTTTGCCTCCTGTACTGTTGCAAAAAAAAGAGGCTGTTCCCTCTTAAGCCTTTTGCCTGGGGAGTACCTTTGTTTGAGACCTGGCAGAGTTTGTTCTATCTTTCTGGAGCATCTAGGGAAGAAGTGACCAGCTAAACAGTGTCCTAGAAAACTGGATAAAAGCTGCTGCTGTGCGACATTGCAGGGAGTCCTGTCTACTTGATCCAGAAGGTATTGTGCTGTTTGAACTGCTCAGGAGTCTGGAGACTACGGATTGCTGGTCTCGGGTTAAAGATCCATATCCCGTATTGGCTGCTGCTAGTGGAAATGCTTGGAGTGGCATCTTTGGGTATCCTCTTGCCTAAACATATCTCCTTGAGTTTATTGTATTCAAATAAACTCTTTAGGTGTTCTAAAATGACTGGCACCCAATTTCTTCCAACCCAACAAGAGACAAAAATTCCATTCTGAGGTTTGAGATGCTAGCCCACCTAGCCACCCAGGGGTTCCTACCAGAGATAAGGAAATACTAAACTTTTGGTGCCCAATGTAGGGGGAAAGCCCACAGCAACCAGGTGCAAGTGATGTGCATGTCTAGAGAAGCAGAAATTACATTTGCAAGTGTTACTACCATACAACATAGGGAAGAACACTTTTTTTGTGGACAGATTGATTACCAGTCCCAGTCATTTTCACTGGTGGTTAGAGGCTCAAAAACAGACTTCAGAAGATTTGTCACGTGAGTGGGTGGCAGGAAGAGCTTGGTGCCTATGTAACTGAGAGCTGCACAACCAGAGAAGAAGGTGGTAGGAGGTACCGCCCATGTCCTACAGTGAGAGAGCTGCATGTGCTTAGAAGCACAGTGAGTCCTTTACCTACTGCTGCTAACTACATGTCTTTTTGTCGTGTATTGAAAACTGTATGCTCCCAGCATCACATGTAGCTCAGATGTGTCAGGAGTAGGATTGCTTATTGATAGGTTTGAGGTTGCAACCCTGTGGCATTTTAGCTTTGTGCACCTTGAGGGTCTACAAGCTTATCATGATGGACTGTGCATGAATATCAGTTACCTTTAGACCTTGCAGAAGATACAACTACTATGAAGACATCTTGATAGATGTACACATTCTGGATGGACCCTCTGCACACTGCTACACCTTTTCCAGCAAACTGTGCAATGAAGAACAGTGATATTTAGTTCACATATATTGCAGTACATGTTTTAAGCTGACCAACTGTGTCAAAGTAATCTCTCTTCTGGCCAGTCCTGCACCGCCTTGCCACTGCAAATGCTATGGGGGACACCATGTCAACATGGGGTTTAAAGACCCGAGTTGGGGGAGAGGAACTAGGTTCAGATCTGGTCACTGACCTGTGTTACAAAAGAGAAAATATATACCTATGCTCAAATCCTAAACCCTGAGCACAGGTATATCTTTTCTCTGTTGTAAGGCAGGTTAGTGACCAGATCTGAACCTAGTGGCTCTCCCCCACCTTGGGTCTTTATGCCCCATGTTGTCTGGGTGCCCACCGTAGCATTTGCAGTGGCAAGGCAATGTAGCACTCACACCCGATACTCGGAAGTGCAGGGTCACATATATAGATGGCTAAACTGTGTGTGTTTAGTATTACTGTTGTTCTAAAGTGGATCTAATTTCTTCTGAGCCACAAAGAACCAAGGAGTGCTACACCATCACAATCCCGGAGAGGACCTAAAAGTGATGGTACAGTGTAGAATGACGATTAAGGAGGGAGACGAAAGGTAGTTCAATATAAGCCAGAAGGCAAAGAACATGCAGCAAAAATATTACAAGCAGAGGATATTATAAAGCTGAACTGTTACTTTAAGCCACTTTTACTGTAAAGAAGCCTATCCAATACCGGCAATAAAACCATATCTCCTCCATTTGCAACTGTTGCCACCTTGTATTTAATACAGTTGCAATTGTTTATTATCTTGCTGTCAATACAGGAGGATCATCACAGAATCTGGGGATTGGTGGTGTGCTATTTTAGTAGAACAAACACATAAGATAGAACAATGGGTTAGGACAAAGCGTGCCGAACGTCACTAGGGAAACATCCGTGCTAGCTGCTTACTGTTGAGTTGACAGGCTGAAATAAATAAAAAGCACACATCATTTCTAGAGGTGAAGAGAAGAAAATTGAAGAGAAGAGAGAAAAGAGAGTCTGTGATGAAAACACCTTCTGGCTCACTCTGCTTTCAATTTCCTTCTTTAATTTTGCATTTACACTGTCAGAGAAAGTTACATCACAAGAAGCCACCAATCACATCAACATTTTTAAAGATTATTTTTTGATGGCACCATCACTATCTATTTGGCTGTGGACAGCTCTCATCTACATCATTTGCATAAACCGTCAAGACCCCAGAAGAAAAAAAAAAAAAAAAAGCTTAACTAATCCTCTGCCAAAAAAATCGTGACAAGAGAAGAATTTCAGTAATAGGGAAGCTGCTGTGAAAACCACATTGTTTGGGGCTGTATTATGTTAAAATAGAATATTCTGTTAAAAGATCCTTTGTACAAAACTCTAATGCCGCGTACACACGGTCGGACTTTTCGTCTACAAAAGTCCGACGGACGCCGACGAACTAAAGCCGGCTGACAATCCGATCGTGTGTGGGCTTCTCCGGACTTTCAGCAGACTTTTCTAGACGCAAATCTGACGGACTTTAGATTTGAAACATCCTTCAAATCTTTACGTCGTAACTACGCCGGACCCAGAAATCCGCTCGTCTGTATGCTAGTCCGACGGACAAAAACCCACGCTAGGGCAGCTATTGGCTACTGGCTATCAACTTCCTTATTGTAGTCCGGTGTACGTCATCACGTACGAATCCGTCGGACTTTTGTGTGATCGTATGTAGGCAAGTCCGTTCGTTAGAAAGTCTGCCGCAAGTCCGCCAAAAGTCCGCCAAAAGTCCGTTGAAAGTCTGTCAGACGGGCTGTCAGACTTTTGTAGCCGAAAAGTCCGACTGTGTGTACGGGGCATAAGTTTTTAAAAATGAAAAAACTGACACATTACAATGAAACTTGGACCAGGCTGTGGACATTTATAATTGTACTTATTTTTAACAAAAAGTAAATACATTTAAAATTATGCTCACACTGACATCTGTAGCTGCAGGTGCTATGGAGCAATTCATCCTCAGTGTTCACAACAGAAGCACTTTCAAGAGTTTGTTCAAGTCATTCTCTCAGGAGCTCAGCTCACCCTACTCCCATCTTCCCAGATATCTAGCTCTGTGTATACAATAGGCTCCATTCACAAATGAGCGTAGTGCAGCAACAGCTTGTTTTTCTTTTTTGTTTTTTAGTGGAGCGTATTTGGAGTGGCACCATTTATTTAAATGGGCCTCCCACCGCTCCAAAAATGCTCCACAGAAGCTCATGTACCAAATCTTGGCACAGATCTTTTGCCGCGATTGTAGCGAATCTTGTCGCTCAACAATCGCAGCAAAATGACACCACATTTGGGGTGCCATTAAGAAATAATGGCATTGCGAAAACATTCCGCGTTTTGCAGCGATTCTGAAATTGAAGGCAGAATCGTGCCGATTCTGCCCGTTATCCAAATCACTCAGGTGTGAATGGAGCCTAAAAGATCAGAAGGCAGGAAGACTGTGAGTAACCGCTGAGAGGGGGAAAAGGGTGTACTGAGTTGGCTTAGATAAAGATTTTAGTGCTTCTTCAAACTTTGAGGATGATTTGCTTCATGGTGTTTGTAGCTACAGAGGCTTGTACATTTGTTGCTTGTTATTAATATGTACATTTATGAATGTCCATAGCATGATCACAGTTAAACTTTATACCTTTAACATCATCTACCAAAACCTTCAAAAGTACCTAAACTCTAAAAATGAATCTTGAAAAAATTGTGACAATTAATTATTTTATTTAAAATGAAGGCTTGGGGTAAAATAGAATGCTAGAAGCACAACAGGCATTCTTACTGGGTGGAGTGTTTTGACAGACTAAAATGCAAATTACATTTAGGGTACAGGCTCTCTAGCCATGATCAGAGTACACAGTGGAGGCCACTCTATGCGCCCGACCCCTAATCTCCATGCAGGGCACCGGATGCATGGATTTCAATGTTTAGGCTCTAAATAGCTTCAAAAAGGGTGGGCTCTGTGCCCCGAGCCCACCCACTTGTGTGACATTAGCGAATTGATATTCGCTAAAGTCTTCCCGCTTCTCCTCCCGGCCAATCAGGAAGCGAGTCCTGAGACCTGATTGGCTGGGAATCCTAAGACCCGATTGGCCAGGTGTCCTAAGACCTGATTGGCCGGGAGGAGAAGCGACCGCCGGGACTCGGGAGGAGATGCAGGGGGGGAAGCTGGCAAAGCCTTGACCTGGATGGGGTAAGTGTGGGGCTGGTGGCTGATGGGCGAGCGAAGCTGCAATCGAGCGGGCGATCGATTGAGCAAAGGGGGGGTTAAGGATTATATTTTCCTAAGGACTGCTTTCAAACTTGGGACTGTCTTGAAATGTATCTCTTTTGAAAAGTGTACTCTAATGCCGCGTACACACAATCGGACATTCCGACAACAAAATACTGGATTTATTTCCGACGGATGTTGGCTCAAACTTGTCTTGCATACACACGGTCACACATATGTTGTCGGAAATTCTGAACGTCAAGCACGTGGTGACGTACAACGCTTACGACGAGCCGAGAACAATGAAGTTCAATAGCAAGTGTGGCTCTTCTGCTTGATTCCGAGCAAGCGTGGAATTTTGTGCGTTGGAATTGTGTACACACTAACGGATTTTGTTGTCGGAAAATTTGAGAACCAGCTCTCAAATTTTTGTTGTCATAAATTCCGACTAAAAATGTCTGATTAAGCCTACACAGTTGGAATTTCCGACAACAAGCTCCCATCGAACATTTGTTGTCGGAAATTCCGATCGTGTGTACACGGCAATAGTGGTGGCTGGTGCTCAATTTTTTTTTGGGGGGGGGGGGCAGCAAACGAACCTGGCTCCCTCAGTATTCCCCCTTCCCCATAAAAACAAAAACAAACTGAGCACCAGTCGCCACTGAGAGTACACTTTTCAAAGGAGATACATTTGATGACAGTCCCAAAATTGAAGGCAGTCTTTAGGAAAATATAACCCTTACCTTTGCAGGAACCATTGAGTACATACTCCTTCCTTCACTTCTCCTACTTCCCCCTCCTCTTTCTTTCCCATGTGGGTATATTGGCACCCTGTTTCTTTATAGGCTTTAGCCATATGCTGATAGCCTGTCCAGATACTGAGTACATTTTTTTTTGTGCAACAATCCCCTAACCGGTAATGGTCAACGTTGGACTGGATGCATTCAGCATCTTCAGTGACTAATAGGGTAAATCCAGTTGTTTAAGGAGTAAGAAGAATGTTAGTATTTGGGTTAAGTTTAGAAATCAGATTTAGGGGATAAGGTGGGGTGTCAGGGTTAGGTGTTATAGTTTTGTTTGAAGGGAACTTAACTGTTTTGTACATATTTTTTATTCTTATTTATTTTTAATCAGTTGAATTAAGTGGAAGGATATTTACATTTCTATCGACTACGTGACATTTTTTGTTATCTTACCTGCCTATTATTTGCTCATCATTTTAAAAAAAAGGGATTTTTTTCATTTTTATAAACTGCAACAGCAAGAACTGAAATTGATACACATAACTAAATAAATTATTTCCCTGTGATCTCTGTTAAGTTGGAGCCATATGGAGTTTCATTTTTAGAGAGGCAGTCTAAGGCCCCTTGCACACGGGTGTCATAATTTTCACTTTGAAAAGAATACTCAATCACATGCAGGGAGAAAAACAGCATTTTTGCTTTATGATCCAAGAAAGGTAATGCTGCTCCAGGTGATGAAGATTTGATTTGATTGAATGGGCTGGGTGCTAGCCCAGGCTCGCCTGATACAAAAGAAAGAGGAAAGATATGGCTGCACATCACCATAAATCCAATGACAATTTATTGTATAACATGGACATAGACTGCCACCATGGCACGGGACACAGCAAGGAGGCGACGCCTCACACTTAACACGTGCTTCTTCAAAACCTCAAGAAGAAACCTGAAGAAGCATGAGTTAGGTGTGAAACGTGTCACCTCCTTGCTGTGTCCTGGTGGCTGTCTATGTCCATGTTAAACAATAAATGGTCATTGGATTTATGGTAGTGTGCAGCCGTACCTTTCCTCTTTCCCAGCATTTTTGCTTTCACAAGATTGGATGATGGAAGTCAGAAGAGCTTCATCTCATTTACTAAACTCTGTAGCAATTGCACCTGCAAAGTGCACAGTCTATTAATTTTAGTAAAGAAACCGCAATGTTTTTTGACAAATATATTGATCATACAAATATTCATTAGTAAAATAATGCTTTTATATAAATAGTAAGAAAAATGTAAGTTAAAGTGATACTAAAGTCTCATTTTGTTTTTTTTTTAACAAACATGATATACTTACCTGCTCTGTTGCAGTGGTTTTGCACAGAGCAGCCCTGATCCTCCACTTCTCGGGTTCCTCTTCAGCTCTCCTGGCCCCTCCTTCCTGCCAAGTATCCCTACAGCAAGCGACTTGCTATGGGGGCACCCGAGCTGAGTCGCAGCTCCCTGTGTCCATTCAGACACGTAGCCGCAGCCTGGACCCGCCCCCTCTCTCTCCTCAGCAGCGGGAGCCAATGGCGCTTCGCTGTTGTCAATAAAGAGAGAGAGTCCCGGGTAAGCCGAGTCTCTCATGCAACATTGCTGGATTGAGATGGGACTCAGGTAAGTATTAGGGGGCTGGGGGGAGTTGCTGAACACAGAAGGCTTTTTATCTTAATGCATAAAGATAAAAAAAAACCTCCTGACTTTAAAACCACTTTAAAGCATAACTAGAGGCAAAACTTTTTTGTTTGTTTTGAATAGAGTGGGGGTGGATTGGAATGCCTGTCAGTTTTTATTGCTATGTGCCTCCATTAGGGAGATTCATCTTCTCTATTTGTCCTGTTTACCATTATCATTGAAAGTGAAAGTAAAAGAAAAGCCAGAATTTTGGATTGTCCCCAGAAAAGTAATAGAGGGGACATCTTCCAATGGGCACACTAGTTCTGTTAACCTGGTAGTCCCCAAGGGATTCCCATAATTTGCAGGGATTTCGTCTCACTTCCTGTTTTGGTTATGGGACAGGAGGTGAAGGGAAATTTCCCCAATGGGACATAGATGGCAAAAAAAAATCAGACAGGGGTTATAACCCTCCCTTGCTCTATCCAAAATGAAAAAAACTAAGTTTTGCCTATAGTTCTACTTTAAGTGTTAGGATTAGGTTTGGGTTACATTTAGGATAGATTAAATCTTTAATGAGTATTTTAGGCAATATGGTAAAGTGTTATGTGGGTTACATATTATGATCAGTCTATATGATAGGGACAGGGTGCAAGCACTACCCATGAAGGAGCCACTTGTGTGTCAGCCTCTCAGACACACCTGGTCAAATTAAAGCGGGGTTCCATCCAAATTTTGGACAATATCTGTATGTATTCTCTTCCTTGCCTAGATGCTGACATGCCGTTTAAAAAAATTTAAATAGCCGTAATTACCTTTTATTTTTCTATTCTTCTTTGCACTTCCTGGTTCTCCTCCCATGGGAGTAGGCGTGTTTCTAGCCTCTCCCAGACTCCGCACAGTCTCCTGGGAGCTAGTCTCAAGCTTCCCAGGATGCCACTGAGCATGTGCGGGAACGAGCGGTGAATGCTGGGAGCACAGCATTCACCGCATCCAAGAAATAAATGCTTGTGGGCTTCAAATGCCCACAATGAAGATGGAAAACACCTGCAGTGAATAATATAAGTTATTCTTTCCGACGAAATCTGACACAGGTGGACATATTACACACAATATGTGAGTATGTAATGCTGAGAAGAAAAGTTTGTGAATGAATTAAAAAAAAAAAAAACGATAGATAGGTGGACCCCCGCTTTAAAATCACTGCAGGCACTTATAGGAACAAAGGTGTGGCTGTGAATTAGTATCAGGAAATAAACACCAGTAAGGCTACTTTTATACTGGGGGGGCATTAGCGGGAAAGTGCCGCTAGTTTTAGCGGCGCTTTACCGCTTTTATAGCAGCGCTTTTTAGTCGCTAGCCGGCACTTTTAACCCCTGCTAGTGGCCGAGGAAAGGGTTAAAAGCGCCCCACAAAAGCACCGCTGCCGAAGTGCTTTGCTGGCGCTTCGGCAGCGCTACCCATTGATTTCAATGGCAGGGGCAGTTTAGGAGTGGTACACCACTCCCGCACTGCCCCAAAGATCCTGTTTGCAGGACTTTTATGGTCCTGCAAGTGCACCACCCCAGTTTGAAAGCACTCCGGCTTCCACACTGGGGAGGCATTAGAGGCACTTTTCAGTCTCTATTTTTATTTATTTATTTTAGGTACTTATATAGCGCCGTCAATATACGCAACTCTTTACATATACATTGTCCCTACCCTCAAGGAGCTTACAATCTAAGGTCCCTAACTCACATTCATACATACTAGGGACAATTTAGACTGGATCCAATTAACTTACCAGCATGTCTTTGGAGTGTGGGAGGAAACCGGAGGAAACCCACCCAGGCACAGGGAGAACATGCAAACTCCAGGCAGGCAGTGTCGTGGTTGGGATTCGAACCAGCGACCCTTCTTATTGCTAGGCGAAAGTGCTATCCACTACACCACTGTACAGCTAAAATGCCTGAAAAGCACCCCAGTGTGAAAGAGGTCTAAATGAACTCAATGCATCAGCAAAGTCAGCATTAGACAGTGCATATAAGCATTAATTGCAATGTGAATAATAATAACTTAACTAGTCTAGAGTGCACTGAAGGAGAATGGCTAGGATACGGTGCACTGTCCCCTGAGAGGTACCTCTTAGCATAAGCAATAGGTGAAGGTCTCTGTATAGCAGCTGTAGAGGGGCAATGTTTAGTCCAAACTCTTCAGCCAGCATGTGTTATGACCATTGTACCACTGGTGCACTTGAGAATAGTCCTAGTCAAGTCAAGCAGCAACAAGGTTACTAGATGACTGTATGGTTAGTTCCAAAAGGGCTCAGTCCCTCTCTTTAGCAGCAGATAGTAAGTCCCCACAGCAGCAGCTCAAGAGGCTCAGCAATATTGCAGTTTACCATCTGGTCACACACAGTGATTAGTCCACACCCTGCTCTGCACCCCGGTGACTCTAGCTGTCGGTACCCCAAACTCAGCATTTCAGATCTCAATCAGGCCGCTAACATGCAGCAGTGATGGCACACATTGGACAGTAAAAGTGAAAGTAAAATAATCAAAAATTTTGGGTTGTGTGGGAATCTCACTTTGGACAGATTTCCTTTCATTTCCTGTTTTGGCTTTTGGACAGGAAGTGAAGTACCAAAACATTGACAGGGGTTACAACCTTCGATTACTCTATCCAAAATTGAAAAAAAAAAAGTTTTGCCTTCAGTTCTACTTTAGCAAACCAAAAATAACTAAAAAGGGGAAGTTAAGGTTTACAGCATACATTTTAATGATAGTTGAATTGAAAAAATATTGCAAATTATTTTTTGAAATTACATGAACATGTTAAAAGCTTATATTATTAGATTTTAAATCAAATATATAATGATTCACTTTTTATATGTTGTACAATACAAAACTAAGGAGGATTGGGGGGAGGGGGGATTTTTATTATGTAAAAAGAGGTATGAGTATTGGATACAAAAATTTAGGAGGGACAAGATAAAGTGACCTGGCTGGAAGAGATGGCAAATATAAGGTATTTACTGGAAATTGTAAGGACATCATATGCTGTAACTTAAGTTGGGGGTCTTGAAAAAAATCAGAGTCCTTAAAGCCTTGTACACTAAGGTGACCAGATTTTTAAAATGAAATCCGGGGACATATTTTTATTTTTTTTACTAGTAATGGCAGCAAACGACGACTCTTTGCCCGTCTCCGCCGCCGCCTGCCTCACAGTCTGTCAAGTCTAATGCCCCATACACACTATCAGATTTATTGCTGATTTTTTCCTTCAGATTTACCAAAAACCATATAATATGAGGTCAATACTTAGGAGTTTCAGTTTGTATTTAATCAGGCAGGCCCTCGCACTACATGGTTTTGGCAAATCTGAAGACAAAAATCAGCAGAAAATCTGATAGTGTGTATGGGGCTTTACTCTTCGGGCCCCGGCTACTACTGGGTGGGGAGCAGAGGAAGGTCACTCCACCAGGGAAGGCAAGGAGATAATCAGGCAGGCGGCTGGCCGGGACTTGAGCCAAGGCAGAAGAACATGCGAGTGGAGCTGAATGGGCATACGCCCGATACTGAAGAAATAGTCCCTCCGCTCCGACCAGCACATGATCATCAGAATGGGGCACAGATAATGGAAAAAAATAAACCCCCATAAGCTAGTAGGAGCGGCAGAGGAGGGGGGGTGCAATTCAGATTTTTTTCTTTTTATTCTGCACGGGCTGTCTTTGAAATTGCCCCAGCCCCTGTTCAACTCCAATCCGGGGACAAAACTGGGGACAGACTTAGTCCGGGGACAGTGTCCTCAATCCGGGGACTGTCCCCAGAAACCGGGGATGTCTGGTCACCCTATTGTACACACGATGAAAAATTATCGTCCATATTTTTTCTTTTTTGCATGCTAGTCTCCATATCGAAAATGGAAAGGTTACTAAAGTTACGCACGACAGAATACAACTTTGAAAGTGATGTGATGTGTTGTATTGTATTGTAATGTGTTCTTTTGTTTCCAAGCATGCGTGGTCTTGGTCTTTCGATTTTTTTCGGACGAATACTGTACTGATTAAATGAAATCCATACGTTATGTTTTTTCTGTTTGTCCCTTCGGTAAGGGCTAGCCAGCCCAAGTATAGGAAGCTGGAAGTCCTCTCTTATTAAGTTCTGCCAGATGCTATCTGGGTCTCCATAGACGTATTGTCATTAAGAATTTGAGCCCATTCCATAATGGAAGCTTATATTACATTTTAATTATTGGTTTGCATATACTGTACAAATGCTAGGCCTACAGCATTACAAGTTCTTTTTTTAGGAGTTCCCAGAAAGCCAGGTTGTGGAGAACCATAAGATTTTTTTTACAGTCTTGTGTCCTGCATTTACTCAAATGCTAAATTTTCCAACCCATATCAAAGCGTACCTTTAATTTATTCGCAATGTCACGACTTCCCTTCTGTTCTGTGAGTGTATAAAGACATAACATAGGGGTTATTGTAAGTTCACTCTTCAATGTGCTCCTTAATAGCCAGCCATCTCTTTTATTAGCCACATTTACAAACGTGCAAAATATCTACCAGGTTGAGTCATTTTTGTTGCAGTGTGAGGACCATTTCATGTAACCTGATTTTTCATATTCACTAGAAAATTGCCTCTACTAGTGTCTTTCTGCTCTAGTAATATATACAGGCTATTAAAGGTGCCTGGCAAACATCGGCCCACTCTGTTGATATAGCCTGACTTTTAGTGAGGCTGGAATATGTTATATACACAACATATTAAAATGGAAATAAATACATTACATTGCGGAGCGCTGATGAATTTGAAATGGAAATGTCATTTATATGTTAGGGGACAAGAAGGTCATTGAATGAAATGTAATATAGTTATATATATATATATATATATATATATATATATATATATACACACACACACACACACATATACACAGTATGTATATATATATATATATATATATATATATATATATATATATATATATATATATATATATATATATATATATACATATATACATATATATATATATATTTTACATTAGATCAGAAAGGAAGTGAGTAGAACAGATGAAATTTTTAGATTTTGTAACATTTTCTTTTTTTTACTCTGAGGTGTATTTATCATTGATTTACTGAGCTATTATGCCCCGTACACACGATCAGAAATTCCGCCAGCAAAAGTCCGATGTGAGCTTTTGGTCGGAAGTTCCGACCATGTGTATGCTCCATTGGACTTTTGCTGGTGGAATTCCAGCCAGCAAAAGATTGAGAGCAGGTTCTCTATTTTTCGGTCTGAAAAAGTTCCGATCGGAAATTCAAATCGTCTGTACCAATTCCGACACGCAAAATTCCTACGCATGCTCAGAAACAATTCGACGCTTGCTCAGAAGCATTGAACTTCATTTTCTTGGCTCGTCATAGTGTTGTACGTCACCACGTTCTTGCCGGTCGAAAGTTCAGAGAACTTTTGTGTGACCGTGTGTATGCAAGCCAAGCTTGAGCAGAATTCCGTCGGCAAAACCATCCAAGATTTTTCCGACAGAAATTCCGCTCGTGTATACGGGGCATTAGACATTCATTTAGGCAAGATTCCTAACCTGGAATTAAAGTGGAACTAAACTATATCACCACAAACTGAAAAAGCTGTTTAATTCATTTTTTATATTTACAGCAAAGTCCCGACCCATCCATGTCTCCTTGCGTTATTTTGTTTAGAAGTATCTTTGATTTCTCAACAAAATCCCCCTAGCAATTCTAGCCACAGCCATCTTAAGTAATGGCAGATGATTCATGTAGCATTTACTTCCTGTAATCCATAGGCATGCGCACAGTGTGTGCCGAGTGTGCCTGGGCCCACCCTAATCACCCTGTCCAGTGCCGATTTGCCATACTTCCTGATGCCCCCTATCCCCCCCTGTAGTGCTGCCAGCTTCCTCCTCTCCCACCAGCTGTGTGTGCTGGTGTATACCAGGCTTTAGCCCTCCTGAAAAGTCTCATAAATACCAGTTGATTCTGACAGTGATGTCTTGGCTTCTCTTGATGGGGAGGGTAAGACAATGCTGCTGTGCTGCTAGTGCATTCCAAGCAGCGTTGCTTCTCATATAAGTCGCAGTGTAGATCTAATTGGTATCTGCTTATCTGGGTCCATCTCAGTGGCGGCTGCTCATAAGAGGCGCAGGGGTGCCGCCCCCCCTAATCCATGCACGCTAATCTCCATGCAGGGCGCCAGATGCATGGATTTCAATGGGTTCTTTTTTAAGCACATGATTAGAGCCTGAGGCTCTAATTGGTTTCATTAATGGTGGGCGCCTCACTTCACATTTCAGTGATGTGCCATGACCCTCAAGGTCTTTTGACTTGTCATCATATGATTTCTTCCTATGGGGGTACCTGAGGAGCCATTTATGCACTCACAAACCCCATAATTAGAATGAATTGAAGGATGCCATCCGTCAAAAAGTACTTACGATTGATCAGCAGTAGGGATGGGCTGAACACCCCCCTGTTTGGTTCGCAGCAGAACTACCGAACAGGGGAAATGTCCTAACCCGACTAGCGAACCCAATTGAAGTCTATAGGAGCCGAACAGGAAAAATCAAAAGTGCCCATTTTGAAGGCTTATATGCAAGTTATTGGCCATAAAAGGGGTATGGGGGTCTGGGTACTGCCCTGGGGGACATATATCAATATTTTTTTTAACAATCGTTTTTTCAATAGCAGTAAATTAAAGGTGCTTAAAGTGCAACAATAAAAATGATGAACATGCTGTAGCATGTTCTGTATATGCTACAAATACGCCACTTTACAGGCACATTAAGGGGGGCCCCCCAGGCGTGAGTTTTCATTTTCATTGTTGCACTTTAAGCATCATTAAAATCACTGCTCCTGAAATAATGATTGTTTTTTCTTAATTTTTTTTTATTGATACATGTCCCCCAGGGCAGTACCCAGACCCCCATACTAGGGATGAGCCGAACAACCCCCGATTCGGTTCGCAGCAGAACATGCGAACAGGCAAAAAAATTGTTCGAACACGCGAACACCATTAAAGTCTATGGGACACGAACATGAATAATCAAATTGCTAATTTTAAAGGCTTATATGCAAGTTATTGTCATAAAAAGTTTTTTGGGACCCAGGTCCTGCCCCAGGAGACAAGTATCCATGCAAAAAAAAGTTTTAAAAGCGGACATTTTTTCGGGAGCAGTGATTTTAATAATGCTTAAAGTGAAACAATAAAAGTGAAATATTCCTTTAAATTTCGTACCTGGGGGGTGTCTATAGTATGCCTGTAAAGTGGCACATGTTTCCCAACAGTCCGAGAGCAAAATGACATTTCTAAAGGAAAAAAAGTCGGGGCAAACACCCTGCAAATTCGGGTGTTCGGCGAATGGCCGAACAGGCAAATGTTCGGCCTGAACTCATGGTCAGGGCGAACCATCCCTAATCAACAGCTGTTGGCCCAAGTGATGGACAGTTTCAAGCAAAGAATTAAAAGCTGCAGGATGGTCGTCATCTAAATTAAAAATTTTTCATAACTGAATAAAGTAACTCAAATGGTATGTTTTGACCTCTGTTTTTGTAAAAATAAATCCATTTTGAGTTGAAAATCTACGGAGTACTGTTTTTTCAAAACTGTCCAACGCCTGTTGGTCACCCAGGATATATTGGCGCTAGAGGGATGTAGCATAAAAGGACATGCAATACTGATCATAAAAGCATAACACATAAAAAATAAAGTCCATAATATGAAAGTCCATAGTATCAAATGATGTTTGTAGCAGCACCCTTAGTATGAAGCAGACAGCTCTGTAGGTAGACAAGAAAAACATGGAGGTGCGCCAGACTTTCCATCCACACAGCTCCATTGCCTGATCCCGCTGCTCCACTGGGACCACTTAGCAGAGCCCAGAGACTGACAAGAACTACCTTATACATGCTCATTTGAGCTACTAAGATATGAGTTGACCTTTTTCTTACTTTTAATAAATTGGAGTAAACTAATGATGCACTTACTCTGGCGCCCCTCTGTGTTTTTCTAGCATTAAAAATTAGCACACGCTTTGCCATTTTGAAGCGTTTTCTAAAATAAAAAGAATGCAACCTGACATGGTTTTAAGATTGCTAAACCACTTATAAGAATCCAAGCACTTTCCTGGTATATATCAGCAGTATTAGAGGACAAAATCAGGTGTTACAGCAGATTTCCACACACAATGTAGATAAGTGCTACAAACATGAAACAAGCATGAATCTGTACGACATCTCAGCATGGTTTGGTCGCCAAGTCTTATTTTCCTGATCAGTTTTGTGAGCTTCAGCAGTCAGACAACATTGTTTTCTACTAAGAGGAGCTGAGCCATTAATACTTGTTTACCCTGCGTAATTTACCACAAGACATAAGTGAGGAAGCTCAGAGATTCTTAAAAATATTTCTGGCCAGGAGTCTTAGGACTCCCGGTCAATCGGGTCTCAGGACCTGCTTCCTGTTCGGCCGGGAGGAGAAGCAACAGCCCCGGCTCTTCCATCCGCAACCTCCACCTCTAGTGCAACATAAGGTAAGGCCATGGATTGTTGCCATCCCGATCATTCAATTGAGCACTAGGGGGGGGCAGTGTGAGTGGATTGCTGCCTTCCCGATTGATCGCTGTGGTGTGGGGGGAGTGGATCGCTGCCATCCTGATCGAGCAAGTGCGTGGGAGGGGAGGTTAATGCGAGCAAGCGTTGAAGGGGGATATGGGGAGTGAGGAGGCCAGATTTGTTTACAGCCCCAGCCCCCCCATAAAAATTTTGAGCACCAGCTGTCACTGATAATCGGTATAGTTTTCGTCTGAAAAAAATCGGAAGACCAAGACCATGCACGCTCAGAAACAAAAGAATACATTACAATATTACAATACATTACATCACTTCCGAAGTTTTATTCTGTCATACGAAAAATTTTGTAAATAAGTAACCTCTTCATTTTCGATATAGACTAGCAATGAAAAAAAAAAATGACGATCGTTCGTCCAATATTCTCATTGTGTGTACGAGGCTTTAGACTTTATTCAGATGGGAGTTGACACCCGTTCTGCATGCAGCCCATATTTGATATTGCACCTGCATCCACCCCAAGCTGCAAGCAAGCAGCCTATAGAGGTGGATGCAGATGAAGCAGCTTCATAGAAACAGCCGGACACAGCCGCATGTCAAAATTTGATCTGAATAGATCTGGGTTTGGATCCGTGCACCCGCTCCTGCGCGCATGTCAAATTTTGACATGTGGCTGTGTCTGGCTCTTCTGTGCAGCCACTGTGTCTGCATCCACCTCTATAGGCTGTCTTCAAGCAGCCCTGGGCGAATATTGGCACAATAAGAAAGTAGCCTATAAGCAGAATTGTTATGGATGCCAATCTGAATGAAGCCTAACAACGATCAGACAAAGTTTACTTACCCGTCCAATCCACATGTAGCCTTTATCCCATTGATGGGTCCTCTGTTCAGTTATGAGTCTTAAAACCGCTCGGTCCCCACTCACACCCGGTGAGGTGTGGAGGACCACTTGCATCTGGGTAACTTAAGTGTTAATAAGTCACAGATATATAATAATGCACAGAAATCAGGCCAAAGACTACCACATGGTACGTGAAATAAGTATTATATGTATGTATATATGTATTATATAAAAGCAGGTAAACAATGCAAGACTTGGCTTCAAGCAGTAAACATATTAAGGTTGCAGAACTAATAAAGTTAATTTTGGCCTAACACATGAGGAATTAACTAACTTGCAACTTTTCAATATAATTCCAAACTTTAACTGAGATAACTATTATTGAGCAAAATCTGATCCATATAACTCAATAATGATGTTTTAGAGTGTACTCTGTAGAGATACCCCAGATACGGGTATCAGTAAGTGTTTCTAAGCGGGGTATCCCTTAAAGGTGGTGGCAAAGTACCTGGCACCTTAATGCTAACGTTTGCCGGCTTGCGATGGGGCCCTTCTGTCGTTGATGTGTAAAAGTCTGTAAATTTAAGAGTAAGGGATGTATAGCTGCAGGGCTACTAAGTAAGTAGCAGTATATGTTGGACTGTATGTAGCAAGTGGTTAAATGTGGGTTCTCTTCTCTCCACTCCTGGCAGACGACAGGTCCTGTCCCACATGCTTGGCGGTTATTGGATCCGACTGTCAGGTCCCAGAGGCTCACACAGGCCGCAGTCTCTCAGCTGGGATCTGCAGATCCTGCTCCCTGATTGGCTCAAGCTCTCTGCCGTTGAAATGGGGGGGGGGGGTGCGAGGGGGATTTTACACAGATCCTTCCAGTCAGCTGTAGTTAAAGAGAGTAGAGAAGCTAGCTGCAGCACTCAGCTACACACACTTCCCAGATAAACTACAACTGGTAGAATTAGGTGGCTCATAAAATAGATTGTCACGAATTCTGACATATAATAGACAAAAGTGAGAAATTGACATCTAATGACTATGTCCACCTTAAAGCTCAGCTTTAGCTGAATTTTTATTTTATTTTGGATAAAGTGGGTTGGTTAGATCCTCTCAGTTTGTATTGCTCTTATTCCATATTGGGAAGATTTCATCTCACTTCCTGTTCTTCGGTGGGACACAAATAAAAACTCATAAATCTACCTTCATAAACCTGACCTCTGCACTCTATATTATTTATGACATAGTCCCAACCAAAGTATTTATTTTCTCTACAGTTGTTTGTTTCTGAGTAGTTTGAATCTAATGAGGTTCTTCTTTATGGTAGGCTCAGACAAAGTTTTAGCTCTTTGTATATATTCATTTTGTTTGGATCATGTGAGAGTAAATATGGAGTATTTTTTGTTTAAATGGACTGCAGACTGTATATAACGTACCATAGTGTACAATTTATGGTATATAGGCTCAGACTCTTGCCTGGATCTGCTCAACATGGGTTAAAATGGCCACAGCTGACCCTTATTTTATCAATTTACAATAGTCAAAACTAAATTATACCAATTAAATCACAAAACAATTGTTGGTTACCAGTTTTTGGTGTCCAATAGCCAAAAGGCTTTATTAAACTCTACCCTGCCTTGACCCCAACCGTGCCCCAGGGGCTTGAGGACAGCTCCTGAATTGACTAAAACAATTACCCAAAGGACTGACCCCCATTAAACAACTAACACCAACATGGGGAGCCCCTACCACAAGGTGGGCACCCCCACTTTGTAACCATTTCACTTTTTCACAGACTTCCCCTCCCATAGACCCCCTAACCAGCCAAGCTGTGACAACCAGCTATGAAAAAACTTAATCTGGTGACTTAAGCCTCGTACACATGATCGGATTGTTGGCCAACAAACCTGTGGACTTTTGTCCGAAGGGCGTTGGCCCAAATTTGTCTTGCATACACACGGCACACAATTCTTGGCCAACAATCAGAAACGTAGTGACTTACTACATGGTTTTTCAGCTCTTTACACTTTGGGCATCTTCTGCAAATTTATTAGTAGAAGTTTGGTGAGTATTGATTCACGTTTTTCATTTCACGCTTTTCATTTCACGCTTTTCATTTCATGCTTTTCAGTTCATTTCTAAATGGCCGTTCATCAACCAGACATGTTGCGGAATCGGAGGAGATAACGTGTTATTTATTATTGGCCTTGGAGTTATTGCTTTGACATTATTTTTTTGGTTGCATAATGATTTGATTTGGTATATTTTCTATATTTTTGGATGCATAGAATACACTTTTTGGTTAAGTTCTATTGTCAGATAGCATGTCTAATTTTATTTGTTTTCTTTTTTTAATCCACAATAAAAAAATTGTGGAGAATAATACTTGGCTATGTGTTTTACTTCAAATGACAGTTTGGGAGTAGGCAGTTACATTTAAAAAAATACAATGTAAAATTGACAAGGGACACCAACATAGTTGTATCTTTGATCTTAAAAACTACGAGATAATGGTGTTGTGGTAACTTGCCCAAAAAAAAAAAATATTATTCTTGATATCACTAGAAAAAAAAATCCTTTGAAAATTAGTTTGTAATAACTCCATCAGTATCACCAGCAAAGCAGCTTCATTATTATCCCATTAAAGAAGAAGAGAATTGTGCGCTGCATTTCGAGATTTCATAATTTGCCACATCATGAATGTTAATTCTCCATTACGAACACTAGTTTACAGCCGCTTCTAGCTCGTCCTTGCTTCCGAACGTGCATGTTTGTACTTTGGACTTTTGTCCGATGAACTTGTGTACACACGCCCGACAAAATCCGACAACAGACATTTGTCCGCGGAAAATTTTAAAACCTGCTATCCAATGCTATCCAACATTTGTCTGTGGAAAATCCGACAACAATTGTCCGATGGAGCATACACACGGTCCGATTTTCCGCCAACAGCCTGTCATCACACATTTCCCATCAGAAAATCTGATCGTGTGTACTAGGCTTAACACTATACAAGGTTGGATGGAATGAGACAACCTTCTTTCTTGTCAATCTTTCCGGAAAGAACTCCCAGCAGTTACTGCAGGTCCGGGACTCTAATTTCTTTCACCTGAATATACTGCCTCTAATCAGGTAAGGACTGTTGTTATTCTCTAACGTCTTAACTATTTCCTAGGAACTATTCCTACCCACAGTCATGCAGCAGTGGTCAGCATATTTAAAGTGGTTCTAAAGCCTAAACACTCTTTATCTTAATGCATTTCCTTGCATTAAGGTCAAAAATGTTTGGGCATCGATTTTGCCCCCCCCCCCTATACTTACCTAAGCCCTCATTCAATCCAGCTCTGTGCACATCTTCAGCTCTTGTCTCCCCTCACATCCTGGTCTCATTGGCTTTGCTGGGGCACCGGGAGCCACTGGCTCCCAGTTCTGTCAATAAGAGCGAGGGAGTGGGGAGCGGGGCTGAGTCCCGCAGTCTGTGTCAATAGACGCAGCAGTGGGGCTCGAGAGTGAGCACGCATGAGTGCCCCCATGGGAAGCACCTTCCCATGGGGGCACTGGACAGAGAGGAGGAGCCAGCAGGAGTGCCAGCAGGGGACCTGAGAAGAGGTGGTTCAGGGCCGCTCTGTGCAATTCCATTCCAAAGCATGAACAAGAAGGGTGGGACAAACTACATAAAGCATCCCCTAGCTATGAAGTGAGGAAGGGGGAAAATTATTGAAAAGCAAACAGACAATGCATTTGTAACATGATAGGTATCTTTGTGTGCTGGCCAGAGCAGATAGATAGCGAATGCTACACACTATAGGCTGGATTTACATTGCAGCACAGAGCGGCTCACAGCAGGAGTCCAGTGCGTCTCCATTCACCGTTTCAGGTCCGATTTCAGCCCGTACTTTGGGCTGAATTTGAACCTGAAATAAACCAAAAGATGCACAGGACCCCTGTGCAATTCGCACTGGAGCCGCTGAGGAGATGTGTGAACCGGCTCCATAGAGAGCCGGTCACAATTTCCTGCTTTGCGAATTGGATGTGGGGAAACTTACATCCAATCCGCACTGATGTGAACCCAGCCTTAGTGAAAGGGGAGTGCTGGGCACCACTGCATTGTCTTACCTGCTATATGCAATGATTTATCACAGGGCCCCAACACCCCAAACCTCCTCTTCTGGGGTCTCTCGCCGGTGCTTTTGGCTCCTCCTCTCTTCTGAATAAACACATAGCAAGCCATTTGTGTGGGCTCAATCACTGAGCTTGGCCGTGGGTGTGTCTATTGACACACAGACCCCAGCTCGGCCCTGCCCCTGCTCCCTCCTCACAAGATTTGATTGACAGCAGCAGGAGCCAATGGCTCCTCAGGACAGAGAGAGCGCGTGCTGCTTTCGGGCACATCGCTGGATCAAGATCGGCCTCATGTAAAAATTTAGGTGGGGGCTGGAGGGGAGCTGACCATGGAGGTTTTTTTTACTAATGAATGCAGAGAATGCATTAAGGTAAATAACATTAATCCTTTACAACCACTTTAAGGATCAATATCTGTTTGCAAAAACTGATTGATAGCTAGCTCTTTAACTGTCAACTCCTTAGCTACTTTTTTATTATTGATAGGGGTCATTATAACTTTTAGCTTGGGGTGATTAGAGGTCAGTTGTTACATGCTAGTCAGTTCAAGTGCTGCCTTTTTTTGGATCACCTCACTGTACTCTTTGAAAAAATAATAATGTAAAATCAGTGTGCACCCAAAACAACACAGTCCCTTATCCCAGATATACTGCAAACTCCTACCGTAACCCCATATCCCTAATATTTGTATAGCTATAGAATAGGCCGCATAAGCATTGACCATTTTTTTCCTGGCATTTTGGGGTGACTATTTCTGTCAGTCAAGGCTTTTTTTAAACTAATATTAATCAAATGAGAGAAGATTGGGGTGCTTCTGCTTTTGTAATTCTTCAGCCAAAAATATTTGCCAGAGAATATTATGACTAGGAATGTCCCCTAAAACCATGCTGGTTCTGATATCCTCAAACCTGTTATTTGAAAGATTTGTGCCGCATGAACAGGACCCTGTCCCCACTATAATGTTTTATTGTATTTTTTTAATGGCTTTGGCACAGACTCTTCATGGCAGTGCCTAGTTTTCCATGCTTTTTAGCTTTTTTTTTCTTTTTTTTTTTTAGTTTAGTATCAAGATTCACATCTTATAAAGTTTCAACTGCATTTTCTGCTAAGTTTAGGCTTCACAAATTTCAAACAGGATTGGACAGGCCCCCCCACCCCTTTCCCCTGCCCACAAACTCAGAAGTATGTAGACTTAATTGACATTAATAAGGTTGCATTCAGACAGGAGCTTAGCCACGGTGCATATTCCAGCAGCAAAAAAATCTACTGATTCCTTTTGCTGGGATTGACAGTAGCATGTGGCCAGTACACCGTTGTTGGCGGCTGCAGCTATTTGTGTCTGTTCACATAGCCAGCGATCACAGCAGTAGATACCTGCCACTAGGATTTGCACCAGGGCTAAAAGCGCATGCAAAAGAGAAGCCCGTAGCAAAAGACGCAGGAATAGGCGCAGGGCTGGCATGACAGGGTAGCAGGGCCAGCTTGCCAATTAAGGGTGTTTTGAGTTGGTCAGAGTAGAGGGGGTGGCCAGAATAGTATGCAGCAGAGTTCGGGAGGGGCCAGTTTCTGGTGGTCAGTTGGAGGTCACCGGACGAAGAAACAGCTCCCACCCTCCCGCCCTGTTGTCTGTATTATATTTGGAACATTTGGCATTTATTGTTGTACGTTATAGCGGTTGAGATCTTTGGAGGCCTTCTAAATTAGGACCAGTATGGCATAGTGGGGAACCATCTTGGTATGGGATCCCCTTGACAATAACATAACCAGGGAGAACTTCATCCCTATGTGCAACTCTGATTGATGCCTCTCCTTTACTTTGTACTCTGATTCCTCTCTTGGCAGCTAACAGTCTCTGTTAGAAAAGCAAAAGACCCTTAGGGACTAGGAACTCGCAGTCCCTTTAGAAAGTAGCACAAAGTGTTTTTAGCTGAATCCTGGAGTACCTCCAACTCCCTTGTAGACACTGACCCCAGCTCTACTGACTGCAGGAAATGCCAGCCCACCTGGCTGCCTCTTCACCAGTCTACCCGACTGACTTTTCACCAGTTTACCCGACTAACTCTTCACCAGTCTACCCGACTGACTCTTCACCAGTCTACCCGACTGAATTTTCACCAGTGTACCCGACTGACTCTTCACCAGTCTACCTGACTGAATCTGGAGATCTCCCAGGGCAAGGTTAGGGAAGATTGAAGCACACCGCTATTTTCCAGAGAGACCTGTTACGTGTGGCAGTCTCTCCCCTTGTAAGTTCCTGTCCATGCTGTAGCACTCATACTGTCCTACATGCTCCCACTGCTTCTTGGGGAAGACTCCCTCCAAACTGTTTCAGTTGCCAGGATCCTCCCAGGCCAGCACCTGAGCTCCAGGCCGTGGCAGAGCACCCTCTCCCAGACTAGGGGGTTTGCCTCAAGGGTCACCAACAGCCCCCTCAGCATTCCATCTCCATCTTCCACCCGACTCCCCCTGCTGGCATGGCTCATCCATACCATACCTATGAGCTGGCCTGACCACCCTGCCAGGCCCTTCACCTGGGGATTGGTCAAACTCCCCTAAGTATGGGTACTTAGGGGTTAACAAACTCCCCGCTGCGTAAACTGTTGGCGCTATATAAATCTCGTATTATAATAATAAAAATTAAAAATAAGTTTGCAGATCAATCCTCCTGGCCTCCGCCTACTAGCCTTTAGAAGTTTCTCCAAACTTGCAGACCCAGGGGGAGGCACCAGAGACTTGTCTGCATGAGTCATTCAGCCCCTAACTCCAGGAAACCCTGACCCAGATTTCATGACTCAGACTACATGTTAAAAAATATAAACAAATATTTATGTATCTTAATTTTTCATAGAGATATTGTCACCTCTGCAGCTATTGCTGCTAAATTTGGATTAAGCTTCTTGCAAATATTAGACTTTGGACAGACATGCATGCACAACCTGACCACCAAAATAATCTATATTGCCAAAAGTATTGGGACGCCTGCCTTTACACGCTCATGAACTTTAATGGCATCCCAGTCTTATGCCGCATACACACGACCTGTTTGTCTCTCAGAATAAACTTCAAAGGTTTCTCCGACAGAATTCCATTCCAGCGGTCTTGCCTACACACGGTCAATCCAAAGTCCGACCGTCCAGAACGTGGTGACGTAAAGCACGTACGACGGAACTAGAAAAAGGACGTTCAATAGGCAGTAGCCAATAGCTTACGTTTCTTACTTGCTTCAGAGCATGCGTCGTTTTTGGTCCATCAGAACAGCACACAGACGAGCGTTTTTCCCCATAGGAACTGGTTCCGGCGGAAAGATTTAAAACATGTTCTATTTCTAGGTCCGTCAGAATTTTCGAAAGTAAAAGTCCGATGAGGCCCACACACAATCGGAATGTCTGATGAAACGATTCCGTCTGACTTTTCCTGCCGGAAAGTCCGACCGTGTGTACATGGCATTAAGTCCATAGGGTTCAATATTGAGTTGGCCCACCATTTGCATCTATAACAGCTTAAACTCTTCTGGAAAGGCTGTCCACAAGGCTTAGGAGTGTGTCTATGGGAATGTTTGACCATTCTTCCAGAAGCGCATTTGTGAGGTCAGGCACTGGTGTTGGACAAGAAGGCCTGGCTCGCAGTCTCCGCTCTAATTCATCCCAAAGGTGTTCTATTGGGTTGAGGTCAGGCCAGTCAAGTTCTTCCACCTCAAACTCGCTCATCCATGTCTTTATGGACCTTGCTTTGTGCACTGGTTGAAATAATTTGGTGGAGGGGGGATTATGGTGTGAGGTTGTTTTTCAGGGGTTGCGCTTGACCACTTAGTTCCAGTGAAGGGAACACATAAGGTGTTAGCATACCAAGACATTTTGGACAATTTCATGCTCCCAACATTGTGGGAACAGTTTGGGGATGGCGCTTTCCTGTTCCAACATGACAGCACACCAGTGCACAAAGCAAGGTCCATAAAGACATGGATGAGCGAGTTTGTGGTGGAGGAACTTGACTGGCCTGCACAGGGTCCCGACCTCAACCCGGGAGAACACCTTTGGGATGAATTTGAGCATAGAGTGTGAGCAAGGCCTTCTCGTCCACATCAGTGCCTGACCTCACAAATACGCTTCTGGAAGAATGGTCAAACATTCCCATAGACACACTCCTAAACCTTGTGGACAGCCTTCCCAGAAGAGTTGAAGCTGTTATAGCTGCAAGCGGTGGGCCAACTCAATATTGAGCCCTACGGACTAATGCCCCGTACACACGGTCAGATTTTCCGACGGAAAATGTGTGATAGGACCTTGTTGTCGGAAATTCCGACCGTGTGTAGGCTCCATCACACATTTTCCATCGGATTTTCTGACACACAAAGTTTGAGAGCAGGCTATAAAATTTTCCGACAACAAAATCCGTTGTCGGAAATTCTGATCGTGTGTACACAAATCCGACGGACAAAGTGCCACGCATGCTCAGAATAAATAAAGAGATGAAAGCTATTGGCCACTGCCCCGTTTATAGTCCCGACGTACGTGTTTTACGTCACCGCGTTCAGAATGATCGGATTTTCCGACAACTTTGTGTGACCGTGTGTATGCAAGACAAGTTTGAGCCAACATATGTCGGAAAAAATCCTAGGATTTTGTTGTCGGAATGTCCGAACAAAGTCCGACCGTGTGTACGGGGTATGAGACTGGGATGCCATTAAAGTTTGTGTGTGTATAAGGGCAGTCATCCCAATACTTTTGGTAATATAGTGTATCTTTCTATTAGAAGATCTTCCTACAAGCATACCAGTTTGTCCTGTGAAGGAGAAAGGAGGGAGTGTTGCGGGCAATGGCCTGGTAAACAATAGTGGTTGGATAATTTCCCACCAAGCAGGTATGGCCATGGAGCACTTTTTAGGGTTATGGAGGACCTACACACTTATAAATGTTCCAAAATCCCACCAAAAATTCCTGCATTGAAATTGAATGTTATTTACTCTCAGTAGGATTCTTTAGGCAGGGCTGTTTTTGATACTCATCTACAAGACACATTAGTCCTGGCAAAATGGGAGTTAAACAGGCTTCTCCCTTATTGTCAGGACTGCAACCTCATTTATATTTTTCCTAGTTCTGAAGTATCCTCCTGGTAAATGGTTCTGTTAATGAAATGCAAGCAATTATACTAAAAGCCATATCAAATGCTCCTCGTCACTCCACGCTGACATTTAATTGAATTTTTTTTTCCTCCTGCCATCCCCCTGTCCCCCTCTTCTTTTAGCTCCCGATAAATATGCTCCTTCACAACAGATCCGTTTTCACTAAAGCCACAACATGGGCCATTCAATCAACTAATTGATACAACAAAGCCTCTGAGGGGGAAAAAATGTGTAATTAAACCACAAATGAAATTTAATAACAGCACAGTCTGTCTCAACGATTGCTTAATTATTAAAGACTTGTTTGTCTGTCTGTCCCTGGTTCTGTTATGGGATTATAATTTCACGAAAGGGTCCAGTCTTTGTTGATGTTGGTCTCCATGACAACAAAGTCAAAAAAGCGTACAAGGTGGTCTTTCTTTCTGCAGCCTGTGCAGATATTATTTAAATGGGGGGGGGGGGTCTTTCTTTAGCCTAATAGATGACAGACCCTCCTTGCCAGTGAGGAATTCTTAATAGAAAGGGATGGAGCCGCTTGTACCGTCATTTGTTCCCAGTGCCTTCTCAAACAGTTTTGGGTCAGCTTTCCTGCGAGGGCTGCTCTTTTTCAGCCTAGGCTTTAAAACCCAACTCCAGGAAACCTAAATATGATCCCTTGCGGTATGGCTATGTCCACACTGCAAGGGTTAGTTGTTTGTTCAGGTCTAGGGTACCATGAAAAGAAGATCTACTTCTGCTCCTCTGCACTGCATGACCAATCCCAGCAATGTCTTCTTCCCCATGCTCCATAGGTCTAAGGTCCTGCTGTCATCAGGACCAAGGCAAGATCCTTAGCTCTGCCACTGAGGGATAGTCCACTACCGTAACGTGGGGGAGTGCCATCTGCTGGGTAAGTGAATGATCAGGTAAGTAAACATGCTTTTATTCTCCCGTAGACTGAATGAGCAGTTAACCCTTGCAGTGTGGAGGCAGCTCCCCACCAAGGGAGTATTTTTAAATTTCCTGGAGTTGGACTTTAAAGACCACAATAGGCAAAAATGTTTTATCCTGGTTACTGTGTGTGCTTATTACTTGTAATTATACTGTTCAGTATATTTTTTATTACTATATATTGTTTATTTAGCATGCCTTTATTTATAGTAGTTGTGCAGCAAAAGTGACAGGTACAAGTAGTTACAAAGAGAGTTACCTGTATCGGTACTCCTGCAAATGCCCTGATACCTGAAACTGATACTTTCAGGCTCGGTTCTTTCAGCTGACAGTGGGATTCCCCGACTGACAGCTGAAATATAAAAAAAAAGCTGTCAATTATTGGTTGTTAAGGAACGGGCCGCCGCGTCAACAACCGATGTGTCATTCAGCTGTCAGCGGGGTTCCCCTGTTGATAGCTGAATTGTAAACTGAAGTCCCAGTGTTCTGTCGATATGTGCCCTCCATCGAGAAGTACCCGAGCCGCACTGCATATGTGCCGCGCATGCGCTGTACGGGACTGCACAACAGCTGATTTCATGACCAGCTGTTGTAAGACGGCGTCTGCACACACAATAGCCGATGGGACAATCTTATTGTCAGATTGTGCCTCGCACTTGCGAGGCAAGTTCATTTTGGTGAAGGGCGGGTTTGGGCATCAAAACCCGCCCTTCACTAGACTAAATATGCCCCGCAAGCGTCCAGGAAGAATAGCATAAAAACATTTCCTTTGCAGCACTGTCCATCATCAGTTAAAAATCCGACCCTAACCACAATGAAGACGCCCAAACCCATCCTTTACCGAAATGAACACGCCTCGCAAGCACGAGGCACAATCTGATGATAAGATTGTCCTGTCGGCTATTGTCTGTGCAGGCGCAGTGTGGCTTGGGCACTTCTTGATAGCAGGCACTATCCAATAGAACACCGGCAACTGGAGCTGGTGGTGGTGGTGGTGCTGGTGGCACAATACTGTAAGTCCTCATAGTTACTCTTGGTGGGCGCAGAAACGGGCCCTGCTGTGAAATATTAGATCAAGAAATGTAATTATATGCCCCTGTTGAACGGGGCCAGAAAAATTGGGCCTTTGGTGGTGGTGGTGGTGCTGGTGGCACAACACTGTAAGTCCTCACAGTTACTCTTGGTGGGCGCAGAAACGGGCCCTGCTGTGAAATATTAGATCAAGAATTCTAATTACATGTCCCTGTTGAACAGGGGCTGAAAAATTGGGCCTTAGGCACTGGTGCTGTTGCCACAACACTGCAACCCCTCACAGATACTCTAGTTGGAACGCAGGAACGAGCCCCGCCTCAAAAGTATTGCATCAAAAATTGTAATTACACGCCCCTGTTAAACAGGGGCTGAAAAATTGGCCCTTAGGCACTGGTCCTGGTGCCACAACACTGCAACCCCTCACAGATACTCTAGTTGGAACGCAGGAACGAGCCCTGCTGCAAAGTATTGTATCAAAAATTGTAATTACACGCCCCTGTTAAACAGGGGCTGAAAAATTGGGCATTAGGCACTGGTGCTGGTGCCACAAGGCTGCAACCTCTCACAGATACTCTAAACAGTTAAACAGGGGCTTAAAAATTGGGTCTTATGCCGCGTACACACAAGCGGACTTTCCGGCTTTCTTGGTCCGACGTTCTTCCCGCTGGACTGTCCGGCGGACTACTGCCGGACTTTCTGTACGGACGGACTTGCCTACACATGACCGGACTTTCCGGCAGGCTAGGTCCACCCGTCTTTTCGCCGGACTTTCACCGGACTTTCAGAATGAACGGACTTGCCCACACATGGACAAGTCCGTTCATTTTGAACGTGATTCAGGTACGACGGGACTAGAAAAGGAAGTGAATCTCGCCGCTTTTATCGGTGAGATTGACACCTTGTGAGCCCCGTCGTGGGGCATACCAGGCCCTTAGGTCTGGCATGGATTTTAAGGGGAACCCCCTACGCCGAAAAATCGGCGTGGGGTCCCCCCAAAATCCATGCCAGACCCCGATCCAAACATGCAGCCTGGCCGGTCAGGAAAGGGGGTGGGGACGAGCAAGCGCCCCCCCCCTCCTGAACTGTACCAGGCTGCATACCCTCAACATGGGCCCACCCCAAAGCACCTTGTCCCCATGTTGATGAGGACAAGGCCCTCTTCCCGTTAACCCTGGCCGTTGGTTGTCGGGGTCTGCGGGCGGGGGGCTTATCGGAATCCTGGAGCCCCCTATAATAAGAGGGCCCCCAGATCCCGGCCCCCCACCCTATGTGAATGAGTATGGGGTACATGGTACCCCTACCCATTCACCTAGGGAAAAAGTGTCAATAATAAAACACACTACACAGGTTTTTGAAGTAATTTATTAGACAGCTCCGGGGTCTTCTTCTGGCTTCTGGGGTCCCTCCGGTTCCTCTTCTCCCGGCGTCCGGTTGGTTCTTCTCCGCTCTCTCTGTCCTCTTCTCCCGGTGTTCCAGTTCTTCGGCCGGCTCCTCCGCTATCTTCATGGTGCTCTCTTGCCAGCGGAGGTCCGGACTTCTGTCCTCTGGCTTCTGGGCTTCTTCTCTTCTTCCCATGTTGACATGACGGTCTCTCCGGCTGGACTGGTCTCTGAGCACTCCGATGTGACTTATATAGGCGGAGACCCCTCCCCCTTATGCCGTCACAGTCCCTGGGCATGCTGGGACTGTGACGTTTTAGGGGTGCGTGGTCACCGGGTGATGTTGACCACACCCCCTAAAACGTCACAGTCCCAGCATGCCCAGGAACTGTGACGGCTTAAGGGGGCGGGGTCTCTGCCTATATAAGTCACATCGGAGTGCTCAGAGACCAGTCCAGCCGGAGAGACCGTCGTGTCAACATGGGAAGAAGAGAAGAAGCCCAGAAGCCAGAAGTCTGGACCTCCTCTGGCAAGAGAGCGGCATGAAGATAGTGGAGGAGCCGGTCGCAGAACTGGAACACCGGGAGAAGAGGACAGAGAGAGCAGAGAAGAACCAACCGGACGCCTGGAGAAGAGGAACCGGAGGGATCCCCGAAGCCAGAAGAAGACCCCGGAGCTGTCTAATAAATTACTTCAAAAACCTGTGTAGTGTGTTTTATTATTGACACTTTTATCCTAGGTGAATGGGTAGGGGTACCATGTACCCCGCAGGGCGCCCTCCTCCCCCAAAGCACCCATGAGGGCATGCGGCCTGGTACGGTTCAGGAGGGGGGGGGGGCGCTCGCTCGTCCCCACCCCCATTCCTGACCGGCCAGGCTGCGTGCTCGGATCGGGGTCCGGTATGGATTTTGGGGGGGACCCCGCGCCGAATTGTTCGGCGTAGGGGGTTCCCCTTAAGATCCATACCAGACCTAAGGGCCTGGGATGCCCCACACTCGCCGCAATAGGAAAATTTGTTTTTCCTATTGCAGCGAGCACGAGATGCAGTACTCTGCCCTTGCGTCGTATCTGGTCCGTTGGACCAGCATACAGACGCATGCAGACGAACGGGCTTTCCGTCAGGAACTGAGCCCGGCGGACTAAGATTTAAAGCATGCTTTAAATCTAGGTATGGCAGACTTTTGGGGAAAAAAAGTCCGCTGGAGCCTACACACGGTCGGATTGTGCGGCGGACTCTGGTCCGCCGGACCAAGTATGCCGGAAAGTCCAACCGTGTGTACGCGGCATTAGGCACTGGTGGCGGCGCCCAGAACCAAAAATGTTCTTACAAGCTATCAGCATGATCATTGAGGAAGAGGATAATTACTCAGCATAACAGGATAGTCACTCAGCATCAGCATAGGCAGTCTTTGAAGGGATCTGACATTTCAAAAAAAATTATTCGCTTACATCAGCATCAGGTGCTTGGTAGCTGGTGGTGATCCAAGACTTTTTATGAAGGTCAGTTGATCGACCGAGTCGGTGGACAGACGCACCCTGTGATTGGTTACAAAGCCTCCAGCAGCACTGAATGTGCGTTCCGAAAGAACGCTGGATGCAGGACAGGCCAGTAGCTCAATTGCATACTTTGCAAGCTCTGGCCAGTGATCCATCCTCAAGACCCAGTAACCCAGAGGATTTTCGGTGGGAAAGATGTCCAAGTCAGATCTTGCCCCTAGGTATTCCTGCACCATGTAAAACAGACGCTGGCGATGGTTGCTGGAACCGATCATACCTTGGGGCTGCGGACCAAAAAATTGTCTAAACGCATCGGTCAGACGGCCACCCTCTCCACCGCTCCTTCTTTGACTGACCGAAGCCTCAGCAACACGTTGTCCAGAAACAGGAGTTTGTAACCTCCCAGTCTCTGGGAACGCGTTGCACAGACCTTTCTGCAAGGCCTCCCGAAGATGTTTCATCCTTTGCTCCCTCTGCAATGGCAAGATAAGGTCCGCAACTTTACCCTTGTAACGTGGATCAAGGAGGGTTGCCAGCCAGTATTGGTCCTTCTCCTTGATACCACGAATACGAGGATCCTTACGCAGGCTTTGCAGGATCAGGGAGGCCATGCAGCGTAGGTTTGCTGAGGCATTCGGTCCGGAGTCCTCTGGGTCACTAAGGACCACATGGTCCGCAGCCACCTCCTCCCAGCCACGTACAAGTCCATGTGTTTCTTGGGACTGATCCCTTAAAGACTGCTGCTGATGCTGAGTGCCAGGCTTCACCTCCATACTGACACAATCCTCCTCCTCCTCTTCGTCCTCTTCCTGTGTGATCGGCGGGCACGCAGGAACACTGTATGGATAAAGGGGGCCTTGAGAGCTAAGGAAGTCCTCCTCTTCCTGCCTCTGTTCTGCCTCAAGTGCCCTGTCCATTATTCCATGCAGCGTGCGCTCCAACAGGGGGACAAGGGGGACAGTGTCACTCATGCATGCACTGTCACTGCTCACCATCCTCGTGGCCTCCTCAAATGGTGACAGGACAGTGCATGCATCCCTGATCATGGCCCACTGATGTGGGGAAAAAAAAAACAAGCTCCCTTGACCCTGTCCTGGTGCCATAGTCGCACAGGTACTCATTGATGGCCTTCTGCTGCATGTGCAGCCACTGAAGCATGGCCAACGTTGAGTTCCACCTGGTGGACATGTCACAGATTAGGCGGTTCTTGGGCAGGTTAAATTCCTTTTGGAGGTCTGCCAGCCGAGCACTGGCATTATATGAACAGCGGAAATGCACACAGACTTTCCTGGCCTGCCTCAGGATATCCTGTAAGCCCGGGTACCCGCCCAAGAACTGCTGCACCACCAAGTTAAGGATGTGAGCCAAACAGGGCACATGGGTCAGTTGTCCCTGTTGGAGGGCGGAGAGGAGGTTGGTGCCATTGTCGCAAACCACCATTCCTGCCTTAAGTTGGCGTGGCGTCAACCACCTCTGAACCTGCCCCTGCAGAGCTGACAGAACCTCTGCCCCAGTGTAGCTCCTGTCCCCCAAGTACACCAGCTCAAACACCGCATGGCATCTTTTGGCCTGCGTACTTGCGTAGCCCCTTGAACGGCTACGGAGCACCGCTGGTTCCGAGGACAAAGCACAGGAAGAGGCCATGGAGGAAGAAGAAGAGGAGGGGGTGGAGGAGAGAGGTGTGTGACAATCATTAGTAGTGGCATTTTGGAGGCGTGGTGGCGGAACAACCTCCAACACTACTGCACCTTGTCCTGCATCCTTCCCAGCTGCCAGCAGAGTGACCCAATGCGCCGTGAAACTTAGGTAACGTCCCTGTCCATGCCTGCTGGACCATGAGTCAGCGGTAATATGCACCTTACCGCTGACCGCCCTGTCCAGCGAGGCCAAGACATTGCCTTCCACATGCCGGTAGAGAGCCGGAATCGCCTTCCGTGAGAAAAAGTGGCGTTTGGGTACCTGCCACTGAGGAACCGCACATTCCACAAACTCACGGAAGGGGGCAGAGTCTACCAACTGAAAAGGTAGCAGTTGAAGTGCTAGCAATTTTGCCAAGCTAGCATTCAACCACTGGGCATGTGGATGGCTGGGAGCAAACTTCTTTCGGCGGTGCAGCAGCTGGGGCAGGGAAATTCGCCTGGTACAATCTGACGTCGGTGTAAGCAGATTGCCCGCAAGTACTTAGCTGTGACACACCTAATTCTACACCTTCATTCCTCTCAGTGCAGGTCTCAGAGAGGACTGAAGGTATAGTGGGGTTGGAGATCTCAGCTGATGAGGAGCAAGGAGAGGTCCTCTTTGTTCTTTGGTGTGGGTCTTTTAGATACGCTTGCCAACGAAGTGCATGGCAGGTCAACATATGTCTGGTCAAGCATGTGGTGCCCAAGCGGGAGATGTTTTGGCCACGCGAGATACGCTTGAGACATATGTTGCAAATAGCAGCGGTGCGATCTGATGCACTCGTCTCAAAAGAGGCCCACACCAAATAACTTTTGGAATAACGCACAGAGACAGCAGCGCCCTGCACATGCGGAGCTTTGCGGTGTGATGCAGTCAGTGTGCTGCCCTTAGGCTGGCCCCTGGATGGCATCCTGCCTCGTTGGTGATGTGTGATGTGCCTCCTCCTCCTCCTCCTCTCTCCTATCAGGCACCCATGTTGAGTCAGTGACCTCATCATCCCCTCCCTCCTCATCACTGGAGCAAACCGGGCAGTATGCTGCAGCAGGGGGAGCATGACTGCCAGATTGCTGTCCTTCTTGGACACCCCCTCTGTCCGTGCTCACGTTACTGCCTTCATCTAGCTCAGTATCATCATCAGAGCCTTCTAAACGCTGGGCATCCTCCTGGAGCATGTACCCAACACTGTGGTCAAACAGTTTTAGGGACTCCTCAGGAGGACATGGTGGGGCTAGGGAAGGAGTCACTGATGCCACTGAGCCGAGGGAAGAGGCCACGTTGGCAGCTGCTTTGCCAGACAAAGTACCCTGAGCATGGGTAAGGGAGGATGAGGAGGATGAGGATGGCTTGGTCATCCACTCGACCAAGTCTTCCGCATGTTGCGGCTCAACACCGCCAGCTGCCGAAAAAAAGGCCAAGCATGTCCCACGGCCACGTGCTGATGAGGATGCACCGTCTCCACGACCAGCACCGTTGCCTCTAGACACAGAGCCTGCTTGCCCTCTTTTATTGGCTTGTGACTGTCTGCCTCTCCTTGTTGGCCTTCCAGACATACTAATGGCCTGTAGCTGCACTAAGCTGGGATTTATTTATATATATATATATATATATATATATATATATATATATATATATATATATGTATACTGATACTACAGCTAGCAAAATCAACTGGATGCATATATATACACAATACACTGTAAGTGCAGCTAACTGACTGACTGTCCTGCCTAATCTAGCTAACTCAAATGAAATGACACTGTCTCTCTCTCTCTATCTCTCAGCACGCCGGAACAAACTACACAGGGCCGCCGTGCAGGCGGCCTTATATAGTGTGGGGCATGTTCTAAACCCCCTGAGCCATAATTGGCCAAAGCCACCCTGGCTTTGGCCAATTACAGCTCTCTCTACTGACGGCGCTGTGATTGGCCAAGCATGCGGGTCATAGTGCATGCTTGGCCAATCATCAGCCAGCAATGCACTGTGATGCCGCAGTGAATTATGGGCCGTGACACGCCACATTCGTGAACGGCCCATATCGTTCGCAATTCGACGAACGGTCGAACAGACGATGTTCGAGTCGAACATGGGTTCGACTTGAACACGAAGCTCATCCCTAGTCTTCAGTCCTCTCACATCACAATCCCTTTCACATCACAGATTCCCCCCTTCACATCAGTGTCCTCAGTCCCCACTTTACATCACAGTACCCTTTACAACACAGGCTCCTTTGCAATCACTGCACCTCCTCTCCTCACATCACAGCCCCCCTTTACATCACAGTCTCCCTTACAATAATAGCCCTCCTCCCCACATCAAACTGTCCTTGCAATCACAGACCCCCCCTCAAATCACAGCCCCCCCTACACCACAGCTCCTCCCTTATATCACAGCCCCCTCTTTTAAATCACAGCCCCCCATACATCACAGTCCCCCCCCATACATATACATCACAGCCCCCCCTTCCTCACATCACAGTCCCCAGTTACATCACAACCCCCTTGCAATCACAGACCCCCCCATCTCACTTGCTATCATGGGACAATCCTTAACAAGGGTTACATTGAGCTTTGTTCACTCTAGTGCCCAGCATAGGGATTGTGTCATCATTTCCTGATTGCAGAGAGAGAGACCACCACTACTGAAAGCAGAGGATCATGGGATATGTAGTCCAGAGGCCTGGGATTTCAACGGACCTGCTGCTGCTGCTGCAAACTACAAGTTTCAGCTGGCTGGAGAGAGGAGGACATTTGGATGAGGAGATAAATAGAATGATCCGGGGAGGGGCTCGCTCTATTGGAACCCTGGCCTACAGCTGCAGAGCAGGGACCAGACTGCTCCAGTGGATGTGAGCTGACGCCACAGCCTCGACAGAGTGGAGTACTTTCCATGAGTGAGCCTTATCTTTGGAGGCAGCCACCCCAGCCCCCTGGCTTCCATTGGCAGTGTGGTTATCTGGGGCCACTTTCATCTACACCGATGCAGGCAGGGTTGTCGGGTAACCAGTCAGGCATCTCTAAACTGACTACAGGTCCTACAAGAGCCTGTTCTGGACATCCACTACCCAAGAGCTTTGCTATCTCCAGGAGTGGTGAGTGGGTAGAAGCACACCATTAACATTATATTCAGAAACCCTGCATGCAGACACCTTTATTCTTTCCTTCCTACACTCAAGGTTTTCCTTCACCCTGCTTGTGCCCCTTCATAGCTAGATGAAGATTTTGGACCCCTTACATCAAAGACTTCTTCCCCCCGAAAGGACTCAGCTTACAACATCTGCTCATCTGAAAGCGGAACTCATATTCAGGTTTCGCTTATTGCTCTTTTCACATATTAGGTTGTTATATATTGTGCCTTCTATTCTGTTTAGCCCCTGGCACCAGGGTTTAGAGGGAACTGTTTGACAAAAAGTATTTTTTTACCCATTTGCCATTTCTATTGTTTCTCTGGTGTCTTTTGCAAGTGTATTCTCTCTTTGAATTATTTCAGAACCCAGGGTGTCAGAGGTGTCGGGAGGCTTGCAAGGTCAGGGCAAGCTTTGGGGACAGTCATCTTCCAGCGACCCCTACAGGGGTGGCGCCACACATAAATGGAATCCATTCATTGGATTTGGACATCATTGTTTACTATTGAGTGTGAACTGTGATTGGTTACTAGTGATCACATGGTAGCTGGGCCAATTACAGCACCCTGTACCATGTGATTGCTGTGGGCCAACCACAGTATTACAATAGTAAACAATAAGTTATGAATGAAAGATACTGACAGTTCAAATGATTGCTGTTACAGTAATCACGAAAAAAGAAAATCCCTAATCGGGGTGGTCAGGGATTTTTTTTTTTGTGATTACTGTAACAGCAAGCACCCCCACCCAGAGTAGTACAGTGTCACTATGTTGACAGTAAACCACTCTGATGAAAGTAAAATGTAAAAAAAGAAAAGAAAAAGGATTTATCTGGTAAGGCACTAAACATATTCAGGTACTCCAATATCTGTTGGTGGGCTAGACTCAGCCAACCCCAACACCATTTGCCAGAAAGCATATTTTTACAGCTCTCACGGGTTAGATTCCTGTACTCCAGGACAGAGAGAAAGCTCTGCTATAAGCCTTCCCTTATATCACTGCTCACACATGTAGCAGTAATTAGAGAGAGCACAGTAGAAAGAAAGCCTGGCCTGGATTGAAGCTGAATGCAAGTGACATAACACACAGCTAAAACAAGGATATATACAGTATGTGTATATGTATGTATATATATTTTCCATCTCTCTCTGGAATATTTTTTAATACAATTTTTAACTTGTGTGATGTCAAAGAAAGTGTGTGTGTATATATATATATATATATATATATATATATATATATATATATATATATATATAACATTGTATGTTTTTTTTCCTGTTTTATGAACACATTTGGAAAATACAGACTAAATACAAAAAAAAAAAGATTTTTTGCTAAACAATTAATATTGTACTAAATATGGATATTCTGTATTTTTACACGCGGACCGCTCTTGGCACCTTTTCAACCATTCTACAGTTTTTCCTTTCCTCCTGTTAGAAATAGCAACTGCTTACTGTGCTCAATACCTCAAGCAGAAAATATCACACACACGCGCCAATATGTCAGAGCAGTGAATCTTCCACTCCCCCCCTCTAAGATTTTACTTGTTACTAGTTGTCTGAAAGGAAATGAATACCCATACACAAGGCTTTTTTTCTCAGAGAATAGGTGCAAGAACTCCCAACCCTTTCCAAGTCACCCCTTGTCTTCGCCCACTATCCACCTCCAAGCACCTTCCCTTGGTTCCACCCCAACCCACCTCCCAATACCACCCCTTTTAGAGAACACAGAACCAAATATCATTTTGTGGTGCTAGGTAATTTGTATGGAATTTGTTAATGATAACAAGAAAAGCAGTAAAATAGATCCCCTGTAGCTAGCAACAATGGACCCCCCCCCCCCCCCCAGCAACAATGGATTTCCAACAACCAGCATCAATAGACCCTCCAGCAGTCAGCAACAATAGTACCCCCCCCCCCCCTTCAACAGTAGATCCCTCCCAGCAATGATTGACCCTTCAACAACATAAGACCCAGCCCAAGCAAGAATAGATCTCCCTCCAGCAGCTATAGATCCCCTGGTGGCCAGCATCCCTTGCCATATTCAGTGCTGGAGGTGCTGGAGCCTCGTTCCACCGCATTCCCCTTGTAAAAAAACTTGGCCATAGATATGAGTTAGTCACCCCAAATACAACTGGATTATGAGATTGTCAACTGATGTATGTTGGTTTCTTATGTCTTTATGTGCGCAACAACAGGTTACACAAAATTGACATTCTACAGATGAAAGGTCTACAAAAGGAAACATTTGTGCAAAAGATCAAGGGGCATATTTGTAAAGCAGTGAATGTGACTTTCACAAGACATTCACTGGTGGGGAATCAAACACTGTAGCTTAAAACACATGCACCTGAAAGATTTACCTGCAATGAATGTCACATTCACTGCTTTATAAATATTCCCCAAAGATTACAGCACGTGTTCCATGTTGCAAACCGCAACATGCAGAAGAAAGGAAGATAGATGATACGGTCAAGCAAAGGAAAGCTAAGCATATAATCTAACAGGCTAAGGCATAAGCCAACAAAGCTATAGCACACTAGACTAATTACTCTCATACTGCTTGCTTTTCACAGATGTAATTGGAGGTGAGGATTATGAGTTTAGGGTGAATCCATATACAGTACATGAACCTTGGCTATTTACTTAAAGGGCACTTTTACTGCCGAGTCAGAAACAAAAGGGAATAAAGTAAAATGTTTTGATGCAATAATGTGTACCTCCAATTATCAAATGTCACTTTGAAGCAGTTCAAAGTTGAAAGAAAGGGCATAAGTCACATGATCTCTCATTAACCATGTGATCCAAAGAGCAGTTGGATGACAACACTAATAAAATTCAGGAAGATGTGACAGGCTTAAAAAATGTGAAACGAGCCTAAAACTGATGCACAGCACATTCATCCAACTAGTTATAATTGCTGTTATTATGTAATCATAGAATGTGAGCACGTGCCATGGCGATTTGAGGAAAACAATGGTTCTGATTTTAAAATAATATAGGAGAGAAAAATGTATAGCCGCAGCAAAAAGCAGATGTCTCTTTTTAATTTTCTCGAGTAGAAATGAAATTCTGCAGAACATTCACAAAGGTGGCTATAGCATAATGTCCTTCTGACAAGTTTGTAGACCGGGGTCTCCAAACTTTTCAGTATGAAGGCAACATTGTATATTTTATAATATTTGCATCAGAGTTTCTCTTTTACATCAGGGGCCCCATCAAAGTTACCATTACATCAGAGTCCCCAATAGGTCTCCCCTTACATCAGAGTCCCTATCTGAGTCCTCTCTTACATTAGATTCCTCATTCCCCCTTATCTCAGGGTCTTGATCAAAATCACCATTTACATCATAGTCCCCATTACATCATGGTCCCTCTTACAGGGTCCAGGTGCAGGTTGTAGGGGTTTGAAGCACAGACCATAGACAGACTCTACTGACCTCAATCCTTAATCTATGCACATTAAGGATATGCCACTAACCTTAGGGGAGGACCGGATAAAATCTAGTGGCAGACCGGACATGGCCTGCAGGCTGTAGTTTGGAGGTCCCTGATATAGATACACAAGCAGTAAGGCCAGTGTGGGTGGAAGCCGATTATTAGTGTAACTGTCCGCTTGTCACTTTAGACCTTTGTTCAGCACTGACTGACAGGCAGAACCTTTATTGCCTTCCTCTTGTTTCTCTGGGGAATGTTTTAATCATCAGACACTTCCTGCTTCCTCTAGTTTTGGAGAAAGGGGCCCTCATTAATTCAGCATTCACAGGCAAGTCAGCAGTACAGCGTGGGAAGGCGATTGTATATGGAAGATTTTTAAAGTTTGCACCCCTTGGCAAGCGGAGCAAGGTATGCAGTAAAGGTGCATTGTCATTGTAAGTATATATGATTTTAGGCACAAATTGAGTCCATGCTGTTAGTTAATAGATATGCTGTAGACAATTCACATGTTTGAACATATAGTCATGTTTCCTTAAATGTTTAATGTTAATTTATATATATGTGTGTAGCTAATGGAACATCACATTGTAACTCCACATTTGTAATTCTGTTGTAACCCTCTTTTGGTGATCTCTGTAAACTAATGTATTGTATGTCATTTTACAGTTTTCATGGTGCTTATGGTGCTTATGGTGCTTTAGGTGTTTAAGGAGTCAAAGGGATTAAACTCTGTGGTGTTCAACCTTAATGCACACCTGTGAGGCAAAATAATAAAAGTACTGCACCCGTCAGAAGCTCTCCTCTTGTTATTTACTCAAGCCAATGGGGCTGCTACAGTGAAAACTTGTCGCTGAGGTGGAGACTCGACACCACATCTCTGTCATCTACGGCTGCGTCGCTGTTTTCATCAAACTGCCAGTAAGGGCTTCCCAACGCCTCGCAAGGACATGTGCGGACTCCATCTTAGCAACAGAGAATAGGCTGAAAAGTAAATGCGTCACATGGACATTTAAATATAGCGGGCTGCTTTATACGTGGTCTGGAAATCGCCTTTAATTAGTATACGAACCAAATAATTTATATTTTACTAAAGCAATTATTGTTATTATATTCGTGTTATGAGTGCCTAGTGTCTAGAGGCCTAGTGTCAAATTGTAAACAACGCTATCTCCTAAGTTCCTAACTCACCAAACTGTTTGTTAATTACGTAAAGGGTAAATTGTCTGGTTAAAAAATATCAGCAGTATATTTGTTTAACAACATTTTGTCGTATGGTATGCATTGTTTGCTAATCTTTGTAAGTTACAAATGTAAATGCCTATTTTCCTTCGTAGCCTATTGGTAGCAAGTTTGAGCCAACTCTCAATCAGATTAGGTTTCAGGCACAAACACACTTTAAAGGCAAAGGCACACTAAAACAAAATGTTGTCACCCACTAAAGAAACAAACCCACCGAGTCACAACAAGTGCGGTCCAGCTCCAGAGAGCGAAGTTTAACAGAAAAGGGCCAAGAAAAGCACAAAGAAACAGTTTAGAAAAATGAAATAGCATTCAACAAAGCATATGACTCTTGGAAGGAGCTAGCAAAAGAAATTAGGATGAAGTTAAAGAACTTCTGCCTAGCCGAACACCTTGATACAAAAATGAAGGAGATTAAAGCCAAAGAAGCAAAATAGAGGCAGAAACTAAACTTAAGTTAGATTAGGAAAAGACAAGGCTGCAGCAGCTACAAGCAGAAAATGAAGTCAAGGTAGCTGCAGCAAGAGTGAAAGCTTACAATGCCCATGATATTTTTGAATATTGTGAACAGGAGACAGACTACAAGGTACAAAACCTTTACAAAAAAAATGAACCACAAACCTCATTGAATCCGAAAGCTGTGCCATTTCAACCTTCAAATACACCGCTTGAAGTGTCAAGACCACAAGAAGAAGGTAGTCTAATTCCGAACTCGCTAGTCTGCACATCTCCAACAGTCTCCCTATACCTGAACCAACTGTATTCACAGGAGATCCTTTAAAGTTCATAGATTGGAAGATATCCTTTATGGTGCTGATTGATCAAAAACCAATCCCTGTGTGCGAAAAAATGCTGCACTTGAAAAGGTATCTCAGTGGTGAAGCTCATAAGGCAGTGGAAGGTTTCTTCTATCGGAATTCAGAAGACGCTTATCTAGGTGCCTGGGGAATCCTACAGGACAGGTATGGAGGTCCAACTCACAAACGACTTACTAACAGCCAAAACCAACAGTCATTATTCCGTACTCTTATAGGGCGTACACACGGTCGGACTTTGTTCGGACATTCCGACAACAAAATTCTAGGATTTTTTCCGACGGATGTTGGCTCAAACTTGTTTTGTCTACACACGGTCGCACAAAGTTGTCGGAATTTCCGATCGCCAACCACGCGGTCACGTACACCATGTAGGACGAGACTAGAAAAGGCCGGTTCAGAACCAAGCGCGGCACCCTTTGGGCACCTTTTGCTAATCTTGTGTTAGTAAAAGTTTGGTGAGAGACGATTCGTGCTTTTTCAGACTCGTGGCTTTCAGATTGTTTTCTGCCGTTCAGTTTGTGCTTGTGGGTTTGTATCTGCTCTTCAGTGCGTGCAAGCAAGTTCCGCGTGACTTTAAGTAGTCATTGTATTCTTGTTCGTTCGTTACTGTTTTTCAAGTCGCTCTTCACAGGCCTTGCTGTTCTTCAGTGCGTTCTGTTTCTTCGTTCTGAGCAGCCGACCGTTTTCTAGCCATGTTTCGTATGCGTACTCCTCGTAGAGTTCGTGCTGTGTGGGGGCTTGATGTTGGGGTCCTTACCTTGACACAAGTCCAGTCCATGAACAGGGTGGGGAGGAGTTCATGGACCAAGAATTGGTTGCTTCAGCGTGACCAGTTCTCTCATATGCCTTTGCTCCGTGAGATCTGTGAGAATAATCCTGATGATTTCAGGAACTTTCTCAGGATGACGGACCCCGTGTTTCACCGTTTGTTGGCTTTGCTGACCCCCTATATCAGCAGGCAGGATACCTGCATGAGGCAAGCCATCACTCCGGAGCAGAGGTTGGTCGCTACCCTGCGGTATTTGGCGACAGGGAGAAGCCTGCAGGACTTGAAGTTCACCTCCTTTTCTGGGGTCTTGTATTTCTTTCCTCTTTCCCAAATTACCATGATTGGAATATGCTGTGAATGTCCCCTTTGTTCTCATGCATGCTGGATTTTTATGTAATTATTATTTTAGGTCCTTCATACATATTTGCCCTTCAATAACCTCCCCAGCATGGTGTCTCCTGGCCCTATATTCACCTCATGTAGTCACTTAACAATGTATTTTATCAGCTCCATAGTAGTGCTTTACCCCAAACACCCCCTAAAATGTTTGGAAATGTTATTTTTGATTTAAATTCTGGCAGAGTGCCAGAGGCTTTTTTTTGTAGGTGTCCCCAATTAATTTTTAGTAACCCTCCCTCCCCCAACTGCTAAGTCAGCTGATCCCAATTCTCTATCCTCCATCATCTATCTGCTGACTTTGCCAAACCCATACACACTATACCCATCTCTTTTGTGCTCAGATTTATAGATGAATTCCCCAAAGCATGTAGTGCAAGGGTCTGCCTGTATACTTTCAAATGGTACTGTTTTTGTATTCTATTATTATCTTGATAGGTAATAGCAGAATGTCAAAATGTCCTCAAATGTGTACAATGTGTATTTATATCTTTGTATTATGACACTTCTTACCTGTCCAGTGGTCTGCCAATAGTGTAACTAAGGAGGGGCTGTTCCAAGTAATACCCATTATTTAGGCATTAATCTCTCAATGAAGTGAAGAGGGTTACCTGTCCAAGAGTCCCCCCCCCCTATAATGTTAGAAATGGCCCATGAGAGGGGGGGAGGGGGAATATGATAGGTGTACCTTATACTTTGGCCTTGTTAAATTCCCCTTACTAAATGCTATCTGGAGGTTGCCCCATAATGTTTGTGTCTAATCTGCTTGCCATGTTTCTGTGAAAAAATAGTAATGTTTATTGTTTTTTCCTCAACAGTTTCCTTCCACGCCACAGGAATGGCAGACTGTGGCCTCCCACTTTGCCCAGCGGTGGGACTTTCCTAACTGCGGAGGGGCAATTGATGGGAAACACGTCCACATCGTCCCACCACCCAACTCGGGGTCGTACTATTATAATTACAAGGGGTTCAATAGTATAGTGATGTTGGCGATGGTGTCGGCTAAATACGACTTCCTGTATGTGGACGTGGGGAAGAATGGCCGGATATCCGATGGTGGAGTCATCGCCCAGACGGAGTTTTACAGGCGTCTCCAGAATGGCAGCTTGGACTTGCCAGCTCCAGAGGACAATGTTGAAGGACTCCCATTTGTGTTCGTTGCTGATGAAGTGTTTGCACTGGGGGACCACCTGATTCGGCCATTCCCAATGAGGACCCTCACCCCGGATCAGAGGGTTTTTAATTACCGGCTGGCCAGAGCCTGAAGAGTGGTGGAGAACACATTTGGAATCCTGGCCAGCTGGTTCCGCCTATTTATGACACCCATCCATATGGCGGAGTATAAACTGAACCATATTATACTTGCGTGCTGTGTTCTCCATAACTTTTTAAGGAAACATTCGGCCAACTATGCTGGCTCAGTTGGGCCTGAGGCCGGAATGATACATCAAACCACACTGACGGCGCTTGTAGGTGGCCGTCCTGGCTTGCCCTCCCTGAGTGCCCGTGATGTCCGGTTACGCTACCTGGAGTTCTTTGCGGGTAGGGGGCTATCAATATGCCAGCAAATCTGTGAAGCCTTTTTATAATAAAAAAAAAAGAAATTCTTTGTGGACATTTACTGCTTGTGTTTGTTTTAGCTGACCCTGACAGAAATGTTTTGAGTGCAGAAAATGGCGTGATTGTGTAACCTTATACAAAGCACTGTTGGCTGTTATTTACTAAATGCAAAAACACATTTCACTACAAGTGCACTTGCAACTGCACTGAACCTGCACTTGTAGTGCAAAGTGGATTTGCCCTTAGAAAATAACCCCCATTTTCTCAGAAAACAACAATTACAGACAATAATCCACACATTCTTGATTAACAATCTTTTTAATACCTGCACAATCACATGTGCATTTACCAAAGGTTTTTCAAACAAACCAACATGTTTGTTGTATACCAATTTTTGTGGTGGCATTAGCAAAACTCAAAATGTCCTTTTTAGATAAAACAGGCATGTGTAAAACCAACAAGAAAAGACACAAATCTTGAACTTATAAATGTCACATTTGGTCGAATTTGAAGGCAATATCAGACATGAGTATTTAGGAACTGTGTTTGATATTGCGTTCAGATGGGGTGAAGGGGTGATGGGGTGAAGTCACCCCATGAAAATCCAAATTTGGAAGATGTACAGCAATTTACCAATGTCAACATGTGCTAGCTGCCATCACGGGGGATCAAGGGATGTGTTTTGGGGGAGCAAGCCCTTCCTCACCGCTACTTTATTATTGAGGAAGGGGTTGCACCCCCAAAACGCGTCCATTGATCTCCCGTGATGGCAGATAGCACATGTTGGCACACTGTGTGCATACTCCAAATTTGGCTTTGGGAAAAATCACAAAAACATTTAGCACATTGTAGCACACAAAAGAAGAAAGTGATTTGGAGGGGCTTTAAACTCGCCCCAAAACATCAATGATGTTTTTATTTTTTGGAATAACATCATTGATGTTTTGCTTGATGATTTCCAATTGTAAATTACACCCCATGATCTCCCCGATCAGGATCTGGGCACTTTCGGATGTGAAAGGATCTGGATCCACACCCTCACGATCACCTAAAAAGAGAGGAACCCCAAAATAAATTAGGTTTCAAAAAAATGCCGCCATCCATTTTTTATCTGAGCCTGTGGTTGCAGACACTCACCTGTTGTGGTGATTAGTTCCACCACGTCTTCTTCCTCCTGCTCAGATTGTGTTGGGGGGATTTCACCTTCTTCCAGGGGAGGGGGGCTCTGGTCTCCTCAGATGAGGGGTGTCCTCCGAGTCTTTTATCCTCTATGTAAAACAAAGATGGTATACTTAGCACACAGATATTTGATGGCAGAACTATAAAGATGAAACATTGCTTGGAGGTGGGGTACAATTGTCAATTTTAGCAGAGTTCCAAGATGTAGCTTTTTTAGTGTCCTTTGTCAACATGCAATACTTTACCTGTTTTGTACAAGCTTCACAGATGTAGCCCCCCCCTATAGTATACACTGGAGCACCTGTGTGGCCCCCTAATAAAAATGGTGTTCTTGTGTCCCACACTAGTGCTCCAGTGTCCAGATGTGTAAACAGCTGCTGAGTGTCCTCTCCTTACACAGAATCTAGTTTGCATTTCATTCTAGTAACAAAGCCATCTACACAACCCAATTCTTTGAAGACAAGTATAGGGCATCACAATGGTGGCCAAATGCATATGGGCTAAACAATGGTATTTTATAGTTGGAACGAAAAATGTTTGATCCGACAGAATAATGTGCCCATGAACATGAAAGTTGCCATTTTAAACTGTACAACAGTTCCTAAAAGCACATGGAGCAGCACGAACGTAATAAACATAAAGAATAGGAACACAGCACAACTACTTACTTTTTTGCAGCACTCTCCGGATCTTTCTGTACTGCTCATATTCTCGTAATTTGAGGTCCGACCACCGCTTCCTGAGCTGATCTTTCGATCGTCGTACCCCGAAATTCTGGTGCAGACTCCTGACCACTTTCGCCATGATCTTGGCCTTTCTGACATCGGGGTTGGGGTAAGGCCCATACTTTCCATCATAGTCGGCCCTCTTCAGGATGTCCACCATCTCCAACATCTCCCCAAAGAACATATTTGAGTCCTTAAACCTCCTTATGGATCGGGACGTGTCTGGATCCGGCCTTTCCTCCTCCTCCTCCTCGTTGCTACAATTAGCACGCACCTGCTGTCTATCCGCCATGTGCTCTTCCCCCACTGCGTCGAACAAAAAGGGGCGGGGAATAGACTAGAAAGAACGTCAGGGGCGGGCGGAGTTATACGCATGCGCAGTGTGTATAAAGCGTAACACACGTGCGTATTACGTACGATCTGTGAGCGGAGGAAGGAGCATCGGAGACGCCGATCGTGATAACGAAGGTAAGATCTAAACTTGCGCCTATACTGCTTCGAAATGGAAGCCTATATTGTAACAAGATTAGGGGAGTTTGGCCTGACATTAGGGTTTGTCTTGTGTTGTGTCTTGCAGAGAAAATGGATGGGTTCAACGACCACAATTTCCTGCCCCTGTTCATTGACAAATACAGGGAGCTGCCCTGTCTGTGGCAGGTGAGACACCCCCACTATAATCACAAACAGAAGAGGCAGGCAGCGCTGGAGAAACTGCTGGAGTTGGTGAAGCCGGTGGTCCCCACAGCAACCATCCCTTATTTAAAAGCCAAAATTGGTGGCCTGAGGAGCACTTATCTCAGGGAGCGCAAGAAGGTCACAGATTCCCAGAGATCAGGAGCTGCAGCAGATGACGTTTATGTCCCCAGGCTGTGGTACTATGAGAGACTGCGATTTCTGTCAGACCACACTGAAGTCAGGGAATCCACGCTTCCTTCCACCCCAGCTGAGGCTTCCGATGTCCAACCTGGGCCTTCCAGCCAGGAAGAAGTGGAGGAGCCCAGCTGGAGTCAGGTATAGCATTGTTCAACATTTTTCTGGTCAATAAAGAAATGATGTTTACTAGATGTTATTATTGATCACTAATTGCTGCTTGAAAGTGTTTTACATATCAATAGACAGTAGTGGGCACCCAAAATTGGGACAAGAATGAAAACTGCTGGGCTCAGAAGGATAGTCTGTTATATTTGTTAACATTCAATTTGCAGCAGTCAGGAGGTGAACATTGTGTGTGATTGATGAATAAAAAACTAAAACTATGTCCCTTTTTCATACACAGGAAGACCTCAGCCAGGAGGAGGTTGTGGAATGTGGCAGTCAGGAGGAGGCGGGGATTAGTTGCAGCCAAGAGGAGGCGGGGCTAAGTGTCAGCCAGAAGAAGCCAGGGACCAGTCACAGCCTGACTGAGTCTCAGGTCCCTCCCCTCCGCCTGCCATATAAACGAGCCAGGAAGGCCACTCCGAGTCCCGTGCAGGATTCAGCGTTCAGGCTGATCCAGAAGGCTTCGGCGTCCCTACGAGCCTTACCAACTCCTGAAGAGGCCTTTGCCTGCATGGCTGCCACCAAATTGCAGGGCATGCAGGAGGGTCAAAGCAAGCTCTGTGAGGACCTTATGTACAAAGTCCTACGTAAGGGGGTGAGTGGTGAACTAACACCCAAGACCGACGTGGTTGAGTTGGACCATCCTCCTCCTCCTCCTCCTGCTGCCACAACTCCACCACCACAGCCACCACGTGTAAGGAAGCGTGGAAGGAAGACAAGAGAGTGATGACCCTGGGTTCAGTCTGGTCTGACAAAAGCTGCAGTCTCTCGTATGACCACAGCCTGGGGACACAGATGTCATCTGCTGCTGTTCATGATCTCTGGGACCTCTGGACCAGACTGCCCTCCCTTAGATAAGGACTCCTCAGGCCACCAATTTTGCGTAAAAATAGTTGATGTCTGCCCTGGGGGTCCAAGGCTTCACCCACTTCTGCAGTTTCTCCAGCGTTGCCTCCCTCTTTGTTTAGTTGTGAGCCCTTAATAAAAATTTTTATGGGAAATTATACTCTCCTGTGTGTGTTTTCAGCCAAAAAAGACAGTTTGTTGGTGACGATTCAGGTACATTTCTAACATAAAATGTAAAATTAACAAGGGACAACAACACCAAAGAATCTCCTACAGATTAAATAGAACAACATATCAATGGTGTTGTGGGAACTTGTCACAAAAAACACACACAAACATTTTCGGGAGTACAAATCAAAACCCCCCAAAAAAAATAAAAAATAAAAAAAATACAAACACAAAAAAAGAATCTACATTAAAGCCAAAAAATATATAAAAAATATACAAAAATATGTTGTCAGATGTGAGAAATCAAAATATATTGAGGGAATCACGATAAATAGTAACGAAATAAGTTTGTGAGAAGTGTGTGTGGATATGAGCAGCAAAATTACTTTATTCTTGTCACATTATAAAGAAGAAGAGATTGCGCTGTATTAAACCATTTTTAACATTGCAGCGTGACGAAAGTGCTGTATCCATTGCGAACGCTAAGTTTACCAGAACGAGCTGTTCCGTCTTGGAATTTCTTCTGAGCATGCGTGGCACTTTGTGCGTCGGAACAGGCCACACACGGTCGGAATTGACGCGATCGGATTTTGTTGTCGGAAAATTTTATCTCCTGCTCTCCAACTTTGTGTGTCGGAAAATCTGAGGGAAAATATCCGATGGAGCCCACACACGGTCGGAATTTCCGACAACACGCTCCGATCGGATATTTTTCCATCGGAAAATCCGACCGTGTGTATGGGGCATTACTCTTGGACCTTTCCGCTGCCTTTGATACAGTTGACCACCCCCTCCTCAAAAAAAACCTCAATTTGCTTGGTCTCCATGGCTGCACTCTCCATTGGTTCGAATCTTACCTATCTCATCGCACCTTCAGTGTCACTTACAACTCCACTTCCTCTTCTCCAACTCCTCTTACCGTTGGGGTCCCCCAAGGTTCTGTCCTTGGACCTCTACTATTCTCGATCTACACGTCCTCCCTGGGTCAGCCTCCCATGGCTTTCACTACCATTTATATGCTGATGACACCCAAATCTATCTCTCTGCCCCTCAGCTCACCCCATCAATCTCATCACGCATCACTGACAGACATATCAGCCTGGATGTCAAACCACTTCCTCAAACTGAATCTATCTAAAACTGAGCTCTTAATATTTCCTCCCCCACGTGCCCCCTCCCCTGACTTCTCTGTCAAGATCAATGGCACATCTATCAGTCCATCCCCACATGCCAGAGTGCTAGGGGTAACCTTTGACTCTGAACTGTCCTTTTAGGCCCATATACAATCCCTGTCCAAATCATGCTGCCTTAGCCTCCGCAACATTTCCAGAATACGCCCCTTTTTAACTAATGACACCACCAAGCTTCTAATTTACTCCCTGGTTATCTCTTGCCTCGACTACTGCAATTCCCTCCTCATTGGATTACCTTTACATAGACTTTCCCCCCTTTAGTCCATAATGAATGCCGCTGAAAGACTCATCCACCTTATCAACCATTCAGTATCCTCCACCCCTCTCTGCCAATCCCTCCACTGGCTTCCACTCGCCCAACGAATAAAATTCAAAGTACTAACAATAATTTACAAAGCCATCCATAACTCTGCCCCCAGCTACATCACTAACCTAGTCCCAAAATACCAACCAAGCCGCTCTCTAGATCCCTTGTCACCTCCTCCCATGCTCGCCTCCAGGATTTCTCCATAGCTTCTTCCATCCTTTGGAACTCCCTACCCCAATCTGTCTGACTGTCCCCTAATCTATCCATCTTTAGGTTATCCCTGAAAACCCTTCTCTTCAAAGAAGCTTATCCTGCTTCTAACTAACACTGTTTTACTTCCTCCATCAGCTCATCCCCCCACAGCTATTACCTTTTAAATCAATTGACCCTTCCTTTTTAGATTATAAGCTCTAATGAGCAGGGCCCTCTGATTCCTCTTGTACCAAATTGTAATGTAACTGTAATGTCTGCCCTCATGTTGTAAAGCACTGCGCAAACTGTTGGGGCTATATAAAACCTGTATAATAATAATAATAATTCATAGTGCAAAAAGCTTTCAGAGAAAGGCTGTGTCACGTACCTGATAGTAGAGCCTAATATGCAGAGGACGGCCTCTCTTACACCTCTGACTCGAGGCCCCCTGGTAGAGCAGACAGGAGGCGCAGGAGTGCAGAGTCGCACGAGTGCCAGGTGGATGGCTGGAGGAATGTTAGTTCAGTAAGATTCTTCATGCAGAAGAGAAGGCGGGTACAGGCAGGCCGGGTCATACACTGGAGGGGATGTCAAGAGCAGATGCGAAGGCAGAAGCGTAGTCAGGATACAGGCCTGATCAGTGATGGGCTGGCAGCAAGGTAGCAGAGGGAGCAGGCAGATGCGGAGGTAAACAAGCCGGGTCAGGTAGAGGCAGGAAGCTGAAATGTCAGAGGCAAGCTGGGTCGGTTAACAGGAACAGGTATCAGATACAAGGCAACGGGAACACACGGGAATGCTGTAGAGCAGACAGCACTAAGCCTGGAAACTGGCTGAGCTTAAATAGCCTGTTTGGGCGCCAAAAGCTGTCACAGGGTGCGTGCGCACCAATGGCATTCTGACAAGGGCAGAGGTAACAGGTCGTCTTCTTCGGCAGCCATCTTGGGTGCTGGCATGCCCTTTCTGACATTGCCCCCCTAAAGAGCAGCCTCAGGATGCCCAATCTGGCCATTTTGTCAGGATGGGTGTTCCTGAAAGCTTGGATAAGTTCTTGGGCATGAATGTTGCCTTCTGGTTCCCATGGGAACCATATCCTCTCCACTTAATCAAGTACTGAACTTGATTCCTCCTTTTCCTGCAATCTAAGATCGCCTCCACCTCGAATTCTTCTTCGCCGTCCACAAACACGGGTTCGGGTGAACCCATGTTTCGATCTGGAAAAGAATTAGGAATAGCAGGCTTCAGTAAGGCTATATGGAACACAGGATGGATCCTGAAAGAGTCCGGTAGTTCCAGTTCGTAAGCAACATTGTTGATCCGCCTCTTCACGGGAAAAGGTCCTACAAACTTGGGACCTAATTTCCTCGAAGGAGAGGCTAACTTCAGGTTTGTCGTTGCGAACCAAACTTGGTCACCTGAATTTAAGATCAGTTCTCCCCTTCTCTTCTGGTCGAAGATCCCCTTGTTATAGGCTTGGGTCTTGGTCATCGTTTCCTGTAACAGTTTATTGTTGGTATTAAAGAAGTCGATCGTTTCAAGGACAGCGGGTACAGGACATTCTGGAATTGTACTGAACAGGAAGGAGGGATGAAAAACGTAGTTAGCAAAAAAAAGAGTTTGTTTTGTGGCTGAATAAACAGAACTATTGTAAGAAAACTTGGCCAGGGGAAGTAGGGACACCCAGTCATCTTGTGAAAAAGAAGAGAAGCAGTGCAGATATTGTTCAAGTGTTTAGTTGGTTCTTTCTGTTTGTCCATTTGTTTATGAGTGATAGGCTGAAGAAAATGAAAGTTCAATTCCAAGAGATTGCATAAAGATTTCCAGAATCTGGAGATGAACTGGACCCCTCTGTCAGAAACGATATTTGCCGGGAACCCTGTGAAGTCTTATAACTTCCTTGATAAAGATCCGTGCAGTTTCTTGTGCGGAGGGAGTACCCTTCATAGGGAGGAAATGAGCCATTTTAGATAGTTGGTCAACAATTACGAAAATAGTACTGTAGCCCTCGGATGGAGGCAGTTCCACAATAAAGTCAATTGAGATCATTCTCCAAGGTCTATTCAGGACAGGAAACAGTTTCAAAAAACCCCAAGCCTTGGACTTGTTGCTCTTGTTGCGGATACAAGTAGAGCAGGACTCTACGTACCTCCTACAGTCTTCCTCCACTCCAGGCCACCAAAATGTTTGCTGTACTAGTTCAGAGGTCTTTGTAATACCAAAATGCCCTGCAAGGATGTGGTCATGGCACAGTCCCAAGGTGGAAGTTCGCAGACCCTCCGATACAAAGATCCTATCCCCGTACCAGAGTAGCCCCTCTCTTGCCAATAAGGTGGTCCCGGGTGGTGAGGTACTCCCCACTGAGGCTTGCTTGAACTGAGTCATTAAGTCCTCTTGCAGAAGGAGGAAATTCCCAGAAGACAGGATCATATCGGGGGGGGAGATTTCTTGAGACTGAACATGTGTGATAACGCATCGGGTTTCACGTTTGTAGATCCAGGCCTGTATGTCAAATGAAAAGTAAATCTAGAGAAGAAAAGTGCCCACCGGGCCTGCCAGGGTCTCAACCACTTCGCTGTCCTTAAGTACTCTAGATTTTCGTGGTCTGTGTAAATTAGGATTGGGTGTGCAGCCCCCTCTAGAAGGTATCTCCATTCCTCTAACGCAGCTTTGATCACGAGAAGTTCACGATCCCCAACGTCATAGTTCTTCTTCTTCTTGACAGCTTGCGAGAGTTTTCGAGGAGCCTACTTCTCAAACGTAGGGTAGGGCCGAATCGGGATGTTTCAAAACCGATGCGGACGTAAACAGCCTCTCTAGTGCCTCAAAGGTGGCCTGAGCCTCTGGGGACCAATGGAATCTAGAGACTTGTTTGGTAAGTTGTGTGATGGGAGCGATGATCGCTGAAAACCCCTGAATAAATTTGAGGTAGAAATTGGCCAGTCCAAGATAGCTGTGACCTTTTGGGGATTCATCCTGATACCCTCGGTGGATATAATCAGGCCCAGGAATTGGATGCTCTGGCGTTCAAACTCGCACTTCTCGGGTTTGGCGTAGAGTCCATGTTGTCGAGGGTGACTTAGCACACTCTTGACATGTCTGCAATGGTTGTCTAGAGAGGGAGAAAAGATTAGTATATTGTCAAGGTATACAATAACAAACAAGTACAGAAAGTCTCGGAAGACATCGTTAATGAAGTGCTGAAAGGTGGCTGGGGCATTGCAAAGTCCGAAGGGCATTACAAGATACTCGAAATGCCCAAACTGTGTGCGGAAAGCAGTCTTCCATTCATCGTCTTCTCGAATGCAAACCAGATTGTAGGCGCCTTGAAGATCCAGTTTTGTGAATACAGTGGATACAGTCTCTGGAAAAGTTCGGAAACTAGTGGAAGAGGGTAACGGTTTTTAACTGTAACCTTATTGAGCTCATGGTAGTCCACACAGGGCCGTAATGAATGGTCTTTCTTTTCTACAAAGAAGATTCCTGCCCCGGCTGGGGATGTGGAAGGGCGAATGAACCCTTTCTTGAGATTATCATCAATGTAGTCTTTCAGGGCTACAAGCTCATATTCGGATAGTGGGAAGATTCTTCCGAAAGGGACTTCGCCTCTAGGAAGGAGTTTAATCAGACAGTCGTAAGACTGATGAGTTGGAAGAGTCTCTGCCCCTTTCTTGCTGAATACATCCAGGAAGTCATGATAAGCTGTGGGTACGAACTGACGAGTCTCAGAGTCTGTATCAAGGCATAGCAGAGAGGGCACGCTACAAGGGGTTTGTAAGCAGTACTGGATACAGTAGGGGGAGAGAAACTTAATTCCCTTCTTGGCCCAGTCAATGTGGGGATTGTGCGCCTTCAGCCAAGGCATGCCAAGGATGACCGGAAACAGTGGAGAGGCGATGGCATCCAGACAAAGCAGTTCCTGATGATCCTTGGTAATAATAGCAAGCAGAGGAATGGTTTCGTGAGTAACTGCCCTGGATTTAATGATGGACCCATCAGCCAAGTGAACAGAGAGCTTCTGTGTCTTCAGTTGTAGCGAGATATGATGTCTTGAAGCAAAGGTCAAGTCCACGAACCAGCTGCAGGCCCTTGAGTCAGTTATGGCAGAAGTCTGAATAGTCCCTCCTGGCAGCTGTAATGAAATGGGGAGAGTAAGATGAGCAGAGTTGTTGAGCACATTCGGGGTTGAAGAAGGAGAGGTAGCCGAAAAACACTGATGTGGTTTAACTGGGCAAGACCTCACGTAGTGTCCTGACCCCTCACAGTACAGGCATAGGTTCTGCTGGTGACGACAGTGTCGTTCTTCAACAGAGAGAGAAGGACGAAGTAGGCCAAGCTGCATAGGTTCTGGAACATCAGGAACGGGTGTGTTGGGGACTGGTGGAGCAGTGTTGAAAGAGCTGGGTACCCAGGGTAGCATCCATACTGGGCGAGATGGACCTGTAGTTCTCTCCAATCTTCGTTCTCTCAAACGACGGTCGATTTGAATGGATAAGTCAATTAGAGCTTCCAGAGTAGAGGTCACTCCTACTCCAGCTAACTCGTCCTTAACAGGGTATGGAGAGGCCCATACGGAATTGGTAGCACAGAGCGGCGTTGTTCCAGTTAGTGTCAAAGGCCCATCGTCTGAATCCTGAAACATAATCTTCGACCGCTCCATGACCTTGTTGGAGTGAGTGAAGAGCCACTTCTGCAGAAGCCATTTGCTGGGGATCTTCGTACAACTGGGCCATAGCACTGAAGAACGAGGCTAAGTCCGATAAACATTCGGCCTTCTGCTCCAGGAGACGGTGGGCCCAGGACTGTGGCTCACCTTGCGGTAAGGAAATAACAAAGCCGACCTTTGTAGCCTCCAGAGAAAAGGTACGTGGCTGAGGAGCGAAATAGAGTTTGCATGCTTTTCGGAACGATCTAAACTTGCTGCGATCTCCCAGGAATCTGTCCGGGGTCGATACTCTGGGCTCGGGTGGAAGCATGACCACTGCAGGAGCAGGAGAGGTTCCTTGTAAAGAGGAAGATGCTTGTGGCGGTCCCTGGGTGGCTGTTGAGTCAGACAGGGTCTGTAAGCATCCTTCCAGCTGGGTATAGCCCTCTTGCAAGGTCTTAACAGCCTGTGTCAGGCCGGTTAGATGCTCTAAGTTCTTCCATGGGAGAGGGTCCTCGCACAGGCTCAGACATGGCTGTCGGCTACTGTCACGTACCTGATGGTAGAGCCTGATATGCAGAGGACGGCCTCTCTTACACCTCTGACTCGAGGCCCCCTGGTAGAGCAGACAGGAGGCGCAGGAGTGCAGAGTTGCACGAGTGCCAGGTGGATTGCAGACAGTGAAGCCGGGACAGCTGCAGGAGGGATGGTAGTTCAGTAGGATTCTTCAAGCAGAAGAGAAGACAGGTACAGGCAGGCCAGGTCATACACTGGAGGGCACGTCAGGAGCAGATGCGAAGGCAGAAGCGTAGTCAGGATACAGGCCGGATCGGTGATGGGCTGGCAGCAAGGTAGCAGAGGGAGCAGGCAGATGCAGAGTCAAACAAGCCGGGTCAGGTACAGGCAGGAAGCAGGAATGTCAGAGGCAAGCTAGGTCAGTTAACAGGAACAGGTGTCAGATACAAGGCAACAGGAACACACGGGAACGCTGTAGAGCAGACACTGAGTCTGGAAACTGGCTGAGTTTAAATAGCCTGTTTGAGCGCCAAAAGCTGTCACAGGGTGCGTGCGCATCAATGACATTCTGACAGGGGCAGAGGTAACAGGTCGTCTTCTTCGGCAGCCATCTTGGGTGCTGGTATGCCCTTCCTGACAGACAGAGGTAACAGGTCATCTTCCTCGGCAGCCATCTTGGGTGCTCGCATGCCCTTCCTGACAGGCTGACTAAATGGCCAAAGATATCAGCAAACGACTCTGTAGCATTAAGAGAGTTTGCGGATTTCCTTCATGGCTTTGTGGAGGCCATTTCCAACATTAAAGGCCTAGCTATTCTAAATTGTGAAGAAAACCACAAGCTTCTGAAGAAACCGCCTGAATGGGTCGTGCGTAGATGAAGTCGCATCGTTGTGGACGAATTAGATAAGTCTCAAGAATACCTAACCTTTGCTCGTTTCACAAAGTTCCTGCAGTAGGAAGCCAAGATAGCATGCAAACCAATTGCCTCCCCCTTCCTCCTCAGTACCAAGACCACAGATGAGAGGATTCCCAAAAGAGCCAAGACACTCAACACAAGCACTCATATGAAGCCCTCCACCTCCAGTGTTCCAGAGATCTCAGCTTCAAGACCAAAACCACCTTGCCTAGTTTGCAAAGACAAAACACACAGTGTTGCTAAATGTCTGACTTTTGCAGCAAGGATGATTGATGAAAGGAAGGCCTTCATTTATGAAAACCACCTCTGCCTTGGTTGCTTTAGAAAGGGCCATACTTCCAAAGACTGCAAAGGAAGACACACATGTAGCATATGTAGTCGTCGTCATCCAACCTGTTTGCACATACAGAGAAATACGGAGCCTGTCAAAACACCAAACGATGACTCAGTAGCTACGGGAGATAAGGTAAACTACAGCGTTTCCAAAGTTACATCCCATACATTGACAAAGGCATACTCTTGCCAACCCCTGCATTGTTCCAGTTCTGTTGTCCGCTGCGGCAGAGCCTCAGAGAGAAATCCTCACTTACACCTTACTTGACACGCAGAGTGATTCAACCTTTATTTTGGCAGACCTGGTATCTAAGCTAAGTGCGAGCACCAAGCCATTACAGCTAAAGCTCAGCACCATGACAGCTATTGATACAGTTATATCAAGCCAAATTGCTAACGGTCTTTAAGTGCGTGGTTTCAACTCTAAAGCTATAGTCCAACTCCGTCAAGCCTATACGAGAGACTTCATTCCAGTAGATAAGTCTCACATCCCCACCAAGCAGACTGCACTTCAGTGGCTACACCTCAAGCATTTGACAAACAAGTTACAGCCACTTCAAGACTGCGAAGTTGGACTGCTGATCGGTTACGATTGCCCATCAGCACTGGCTCCCTTGGAGGTCATTACGGGCTCCGAAGATGAACCTTTTGCTCAAAAAACTATGCTCGGCTGGAGCATCATAGGATCAGCAAATCCACATCTTGATAGACACGGTATCCAGAGATTCGTACACAGAGTCGCAGTAAAAGAAATGCCGATGCCCCCGATCACTGATGTGTTAAAGGCTCTAGAAATGGTCTTCTCTGAAAGAAATTATGAAGATAAGTATGTGTCTCAAGATGATGCTCGTTTTGTGCAGTTTCTCTCTGAAACCATAATGAAAAGGAAAGATTGACACTATGAGATGCTGTTACCCTTCAAAGACAACAGTCAACCAACACTACCAAACAATAAGAGGCTGGCCATTATTTGACTTCAACATCTAAAGAAAAGGTTAAAGGCCAATAAACAGTACTACGAACACTATACTGCATTCATGAAAGAAACGATCAGAAAAGGTGATGCAGAACAAGCCCTTTTTCAGAGGAAGAAACAGTGTGGTACATCCCACATCACAGGGTTCATCACCCCAAGAAGCCAGACAAGTTATGAGTCATCTTTGATTGTTCAGCAAAGTTTCATGGCCTCTCCCTAAACGACACCTTAATGACAGGTCCCGACCTGATAAATTCTCTAGTGGGAGTCCTCTGTTGCTTCAGGAAGGAAGCAGTTGCTGTGATATTCGACATTGAAAAGATGTTCCACCAGTTCTACACCCCCCAGAAATGCACAATTAATTAGGTTCCTTTGGTGGGAGAATGCCCAGTTAGAAACAGAACCAAAGGAATACAGAATGGCAGTTCACCTCTTCAGTGCCAGTTCATCTCCAGCATGTACCAACTTTGGCCTCAAGCATCTTGCACAACAACACAAGGCAGAATATCCTTCAGCATCAGCTTTCATTGAGAAGAACTTTTATGTCGACGACGGCCTAACCAGTGTTTCAACAATCAGTGAGGCTAAAAATGTAATTCTCGAAGCGCAAGGATTATGTAAAAATGCTGGCTTAAGACTGCATAAGTTCAACTCTAATAAAAGGGACGTCCTGTCTTGTATAGCTCCATCAGAAAGAGCAACAACTAGTGAACCTCTCAAACTTAACCCAGACTCAACATCAGAAGGACAAGTACTTGGCATTTGGTGGTTAATTGAAAACGACACCTTCAGTTTTAGCGTTGACATAAAAAATCGATCCTCAACTCGTCGTGGTATCCTGTCAGTCGTAGCCTCTCTTTATGATCCTCTAGGCTTCATAGCTCCCTTCATACTGAGTGGCAAGTGCATTCTCCAGGAGCTTTGTCGCAGGGGCATCAGTTGGGATGAAGCACTTTCTGAGAGCTTAAGCCCAGGCCTGGAAGAGTAGTCTGCAAGCTTTAAGGAAAATCAAGATACTACCATCCTGACTTCGGTAACATAGTGAAGGTGGAACGACAGCACTTTTCCGATGCCAGCGACGTAGGATATGGTGCCTGTTCTTACCTTAGGTACAAAAATGTCAAAAGTCAAGTTCACTGCAGCTTCGTGATGGTTAACGCAAGAGTCACACCGCCGAAGATCGTGAGCATCCCAAGGCTTGAACTCTCAGCTGCAGTCACTGCAGCAAGATTGAGTGTCGTGTTGAAGGCAGAACTTGAAATAGAAATTGACGAAGAATTCTTCTGGACAGACTCCCTGGTAGTTTTGGCCGATATCAATAATGAAGCGAGAAGATTTCATGTGTTTGTAGCCAATCGTGTTCAACTCACAAAACCGAGCTGACCATGCATCCAGGGGTCTTCATGTAGCAGATATCCCCCCCTTAAGCTGGTTATCCAGCCTTAGTTTCCTATGGAAATCTGAAGTGCTCACATCTCCAAGCTCTTCAGCAGAATTGATCGTAGGTGACCCTGAAGTCAAACCCATTACAACTCTCGCCTCACATGTCAGTGGACAAACTGATATTCTAATATATTCGTCTGAACAAGTTTTCCAGTTGGTTAATGCTCATCAAGGTAATTGCAAGAATCAAGAGAATACCATTGAAGACCCATTTCTGCAGCAATCTTGTGACTGTGGAGGAATGAAAGAAGGCTGGGGAGGTAGCCATAGGTTTAGTTCAACAGCAAGTTTTTTATCAAGAGCTAAAACTTCTTCAAAGATGAGATGGAGGAGTCTTCCAAGTTCAAGCCCTCTTAGTTACCTTGACCCCATTCTAATTCAAAGACTTCTTCGTGTTGGTGGAAGGTTGCCGAGATCAATCCTTAGTCAAGAAACAAAACACACAGTCATACTCCCAAGGGAAGAGCACATTATCCAATTAGTCCTGTCCCATTACCATGCAGCCACTCATCACCAGTAGGGATGAGCCGAACACCCCCCTGTTCGGTTCGCACCAGAACATGCAAACAGGAAAAAAGTTTGTTCGAACACGCGAACACCGTTAAAGTCTATGGGACACGAACATGAATAATCAAAAGTGCTAATTTTAAAGGCTAATATGCAAGTTATTGTCATAAAAAGTGTTTGGGGACCTGGGTCCTGCCCCAGGGGACATGGATCAATGCAAAAAAAAGTTTTAAAAACGGCCGTTTTTTCAGGAGCAGTGATTTTAATAATGCTTAAAGTCAAACAATAAAAGTGTAATATCCCTTTAAATTTCGTACCTGGGGGGTGTCTATAGTATGCCTGTAAAGGGGCGCATGTTTCCTGTGTTTAGAACAGTCTGACAGCAAAATGACATTTGGAAGGAAAAAATACATTTAAAACTACCTGCGGCTTTTGCATTGCTGACAATACACATAGAAGTTCATTGATAAAAACGGCATGGGAATTCCCCAAAGGGGAACCCCGAACCAAAATTTAAAAAAAAAAATGACGTGGGAGTCCCCCTAAATTCCATACCAGGCCCTTCAGGTCTGGTATGGATATTAAGGGGAACCCCGGCCAAAATTTAAAAAAAAATGACGTGGGGTTCCCCCTAAATTCCATACCAGACCCTTATCCGAGCACGCAACCTGGCAGGCCGCAGGAAAAGAGGGGGGGACGAGAGTGCGGTCCCCCCCCTCCTAAACCGTACCAGGCCACATGCCCTCAACATTGGGAGGGTGCTTTGGGGTAGCCCCCCAAAACACTTTGTCCCCATGTTGATGAGGACAAGGGCCTCATCCCCACAACCCTGGCCGGTGGTTGTGGGGGTCTGCGGGCGGGGGGCTTATCGGAATCTGGAAGCCCCCTTTAACAAGGGGACCCCCAGATCCCGGCCCCCCCCCTGTGTGAAATTGTAAGGGGTTACTTACCCCTACCATTTCACTAAAAAACTGTCAAAAATGTTAAAAATGACAAGAGACAGTTTTTGACAATTCCTTTATTTAAATGCTTCTTCTTTCTTCTATCTTCCTTCATCTTCTGGTTCTTCTGGCTCTTCTGGTTCTTCCTCCGGCGTTCTCATCCAGCATCTCCTCCGTGGCGTCTTCTATCTTCTTCTCCTCGGGCCGCTCCGCACCCATGGCATGGGGGGAGGCTCCCGCTCTTCTCTTCTTCTTTTCTTCTCTTCTTCTTTTCTTCTCTTCTTCATTTTCTTCTCCGGGCCGCTCCGCACCCATGCTGGCATGGAGGGAGGCTCCCGCTGTGTGACGGCGCTCCTCGTCTGACAGTTCCTAAATAATGGGGGGCGGGGCCACCCAGTGACCCCTCCCCCCTCTGACGCACGGTGACTTGACGGGACTTCCCTGTGACGTCATGGGGAATGCCACAGGGAAGTCCCGTCATGTCCCGTGCGTCAGAGGGGGCGGGGTCACCGGGTGGCCCCGCCCCCGTTATTTAAGAACTGTCAGACGAGGAGCGCCGTCACACAGCGGGAGCCTTTCTCCATGCCAGCATGGGTGCAGAGCGGCCCGGAGAAGAAAATGAAGAAGAGAAGAAAAGAAGAAGAGAAGAGCGGGAGCCTCCCCCCATGCCATGAAGACCTGAAGGGTCTGGTATGGAATTTAGGGGGAACCCCACGTCATTTTTTTTAAAAAATTTTGTCCGGGGTTCCCCTTAATATCCATACCAGACCTGAAGGGCCTGGTATAGAATTTAGGGGGACTCCCACGTCATTTTTTTTTTTACATTTTGGTTCGGGGTTCCCCTTTGGGGAATTCCCATGCCGTTTTTATCAATGAACTTCTATGTGTATTGTCGGCAATGCAATAGCTGCGGGTAGTTTTAAATGCGTTTTTCCTTCAAAATGTCATTTTGCTGTCAGACTGTTCTAAACACAGGAAACATGCGCCCCTTTACAGGCATACTATAGACACCCCCCAGGTACGAAATCTAAAGGGATATTACACTTTTATTGTTTGACTTTAAGCATTATTAAAATCACTGCTCCTGAAAAAACGGCCGTTTTTAAAACTTTTTTTTTGCATTGATCCATGTCCCCTGGGGCAGGACCCAGGTCCCCAAACACTTTTTATGACAATAACTTGCATATTAGCCTTTAAAATTAGCACTTTTGATTTCTCCCATAGACTTTTAAAGGGTGTTCCGCGGCATTCAAATTTGCCGCGAACACCCCAAATTGTTCGCTGTTCGGCGAACTTGCGAACAGCCAATGTTCGAATCGAACATGAGTTCGACTCGAACTCGAAGCTCATCCCTAATCACCAGGGCCGCAGCCAAACTATAACAGAACTGGATTTTGGGTGTTTGGTGGAAGCAAGTCAGTTGCCAAGTTAATACATAAATGTGTACAGTGTCGAAAGCTCCGGCATCCCACAGAGGTGCAGCGTATGTCGGAGCTCCCTGAAGAACGTGTAGAAGTTTCAGCTCCTTTTACATACTGTGGTATGGATTGTTTCGGTCCCTTTATCACCAAACAAGGTCATAAGGAGTTCAAGAGGTATGACCTCATTTTCACTCGTTTCTCCTCACATGCAATCCACATTGAGATGCTTGAAGATTTATTTACAGATTCCTTCATCAATGCATTAAGGTGCTTCATCAGTTTGAGAGAAGTCGTTCGCCAATTCCACTGTGACCAAGGCACGAACTTAATGGGAGCAAAGAACGAACTTAAGGAAGCTCTGAAGAAATGTGACACCAAGGCACTAAAACTTTCCTAGTTGATAAACAGTGTGAGTTTATCTTGAATGCTCCTTCCGCAAGTCATGCGGGTGGAGTCTGGGAGCGCCAAATTAGAAGCATTCGTAATGTGCTAAATGCTACAACGGTTCAATGTTCAAGTAGACTAGATGATGCTTCACTTAGAACACTATTTTATAAAGCCATGGCCATTGTCAACAGTCGTCCTTTAACTGTCGATGGAATCAATGACCCCAAGGCACCAGAACCTCTAACTCCAAACCACCTCATCCTGATGAAATCCAAGGTTGCATTACCTCCACCTGGGAAATTCATAAGGGAAGATGTATATGTAGCTAAATGGTGGCATAGAGTACAGTATTTAGAAGAACAGTTCTGGAGTCGGAGGAAAAGGGAATACCTCATGAGTATTTCCATAAGACAGAAATGGCACACACCTCGACGTAACCTGAATTTAAATGACATAGTTATAATCAAGGAAGATATGTCTCGGAGATGCCAGTGGCAACTAGGACGTGTAATTGAAACTACAATAGAAAAAGACGGTCTAGTTTGTCGAGTCAAGGTGCTAGTGGGTGACAGAAGATTGCAAGATAAGAAGGACTATGTATAAAAACTGTCCGCTTGTCACTTTAAACCTTTGTTCAGCACTGACTGACAGGTGGAACCTTTATTGCCTTCCTCTTGTTTCTCTGGGGAATGTTTTAATCATCAGACACTTCCTGCTTCCTCTAGTTTTGGAGAAAGGGGCTCTCATTAATTCAGCATTCACAGGCAAGTCAGCAGTACCTTGAGGGAAGATGATTGTTTATGGAAGTTTTCTAAAGTTTAAAGTTTGCACCCCTTGGCAAGCGGAGCAAGGTGTGTAGTAAAGGTGCATTGTCATTGTCAGTATATATGTTTTTTAGACACAAATTGAGTCCATGCTGTTAGTTGAAAGATATGCTGTAGACAATCCACATGTTTGAACATATAGTCACGTTTCCTTAAATGTTTAATGTTAATTTATATATATGTGTGTAGATAATGGAACATCACTTTGTAACTCCACATTTGTAATTCTGTTGTAACCCTCTTTTGGTGATCTCTGTAAACAAATGTATTGTATGTCATTTTACAGTTTTCACTGTGCTTATGGTGCTTAAGGTGTTTAAGGAGTCAAAGGGATTAACCTCTGTGGTGTTCAACCTTAATGCACACCTTTGGGGCAAAAGAATAAAAGTACTGCAACCGTCAGAAGCTCTCCTCTCGTTATTTACTCAAGCCAATGGGGCCGCTACAATTAGAATGCTGTTATGTGTTGTTTTGAAAAAAGCCTCCACTTTTCCTTCTGAAGATGTGTATACATGAAATCCATGGACTTTTTTGGAAGGTAGGTTAACACTATATAGTGTCTTTAAAAGTTCTGGGTTTTAAAAAAAAATGTGATAAAAGCACATTTTGCTTTTTTATATACAGGAGTTGTATTGTTTGAACATTAGAACACATACAAAAAGTCACATGAGATTTGTGTGCTGGGAGGGCTGTGCTTTTGGTTTATTGGAGATTGGTAATCCTGCAAACAATGCCCTTCCCGTCCCCTCGTGACTACAATCATTTCTCTTTTACTCTATAGAGGCAACTATGGTTGTCACACAGACTAGATTTTAGAGATTAGTGCCCTAATCTTATTTTTTGTTTTTTAATCCAATACTTTTTTTATTAGTGCTCTAATCTACGCCCCCCTCAAATTTACCCTCCCTTGAATCCCAAAGTGACCTTCCCTGCAAACACTAACAATTACTGTAACCCCATACTAACTATACCTACCTGAAACATTCACACTAGCCAGGCCTGTAACCCTAACACCAATCTTCCCTGTAACCCTAACACTAATCCTCCCTGTAACCCTAACACTAATCCTCCCTGTAACCCTAACACTAATCCTCCCTGTAACCCTAACACTAATCCTCCCTGTACCCTAACACTAATCCTCCCTGTAACCCTAACACTAATCCTCTCTGTAAACCTCCTTCTAACTCTCCATGTAACCCAGTTCTAAACCTCATACTAACTTACCATGTAACCTTAAATTTAACCTCTTGTAAAGCTAAATCTAAACCTCATTGTATGTTTATCTCTGATCCTCCATGTAACCCCAGGACTAAAGCTCCCTGTAACCCTACCTCTAACTCTCCATGTAACCCCAAAACAAACCATCTTTTTTACCCTAACTTTAATTCTCAATGTCACCCTAAGGCCTCATGCACACTGGACGTTAAAATAACGTTATAAAAATGACAGTAGCTTTGCAGTGAGTTTTTCAACGTTTTTAAAGTTTTTGCAATAGCGTTTATTAGCGTTTTTTAGCGTTTTTCCATGTTAGCGTTTTTTAGCTATTTTTTTTTTTCAATGGATCAAAAACGGTAATAAAATGCTGGTGACCAACGTTTTTGAGCATTTATTGACGTTTATCAGTTTTTATGTGCGTTTAACGTTTTTAAGCGTTCTTTGTGGTCAGAAAAACAGCTCCTGAACGTGATTTTAGGGCGTTCAGACAACAGCCCATAAACTCCACTGCTGACAAATGTCCAAAAACGTTTATGTGTGCATGGACACATAGGATAACATAGGGGGGAGTTTATGGGCTGTTAAAAAAAACGCCCAAACTCCCAAAAACAGCTGTTTATGAGTTTCAGTGTGCATGGAGCCTAACACTAACCCCAGGGCCGGTGCAAGGATTTTTTTCAACACCCCCACAACCCATCCCCAGCATCCTCTTGCTACTCCCTGTCTAAAACTGAACTTGTACCACCTTCACATTGCGCCTGTAATGTGATGGGGCGCAACGTGTGAAGAATGTCACATACCATTGAAAATGGAGCTGTGCTGAACTTCCACTAAACGGCAGTGTGTAATGAGGGGGTGGGGTTATGCATTCCTCGCTTCCCCTCACTGGCCACAGGCAGCTGGCAGGTAAGGCCAACTAAAACTTCCAATGCCTGGGTTTCCCCCATAACTAAACCAGATCACACCCCCAGATACTCCCACTTTGATCATACCTCCCCAGATCCCCCCACCCCATATATCCCCACCACCCTGATCACACCTGCCCAGATACCCCTACCCTGAATAAACCCCCAGATATACCCACTCTCCTCACACCCCTAGATAACCCCCAACCTGATCCAACCCCCAGATACCCCTACCCTGATTACACCCCCAGATATCCCCAGTCTGATCACACCTCTAGATAACCCCCACCCTGATTACACCCCCATATACCCCCACTCTGATCACACCCCTAGATAATCCCCCACCCTGATCAAACCTCTCCAGCTACCCCCCACTCTAATCACACCACTAGATACCCCCCCAGTCTGATCACCCCCCCACACACACCTCTCCCATACACTACCCCCCAGCCTGATCACCCCCCATACTCTCAGTCTGATTACACCCCTCAGATCTCTTCACTCTGATCACACGTCCCAGATACCCCCCTCCCTCCACCATCACACACCTTGGGTTTACCAACCCTTTAGATCTCACTAGTCCCGCAGTGCCTCCCAGTCCTGCGGCTCCTCCTCCAGATGATGTCAGTGGAGGAATCTGCATTATTTAGGGTGGATTAGCTGTCATTGGGGCAGGCATGAAAAGATCCCACCTGAATCATTGGTAGCAGCAGCAGCTGCAAACAGAGGGGGTCCCTCCTCCATCCCAACCCCCTACTCTAGTGGCCTGACTTCAGCGTGCACAGCCAGCACACACCTCCATGCTGCCTGATAGAGGGTCCCCCGCCTCCTCCCTGCACACATGGGAATCTGCCCACCACTCCACCTTCCTCTGCCTTATTGGATCTGCGCTACACACTCTTTTTCCCTCCTGCATTTTGCTCTCCTCTTTCACGCTGACAGAAGCCTGCCTACTAAACATCAGGCAAACGAAAGCTTCCATGCTGTGCCCTCTCTTCTTTGGGGCACACGGTGGAAGTTTAAATTTGCCTGCTGGAGGGACAGGTATTTTAAAAATCTGAATCCCCAGCAAGTGGCATGGGATCCATATTTTGCTGCCCTCTTACCCTGGTGCCCTAGACAGCTGCCTGATCTGCCTATTGCTGTGTCGGCCCTGACTAACCCTCACACTAAATAAAATCAATTGTGCTCACGCTAAAAATGTGAATTGAAAAAAAAAATATGAATATATATAAACTGAGTATAAAATATAAACTAATTGTGCAAAAATGTTAAACCATAATTAGTATGCTAATAAAAACATACATGTAAAAATATATATATATATAATGTGCAATCCTTATATATAAAATTCACAAAGTGCATCCACATAAAAGTGCAATCCTTATATAAAATGCTGAAAGTGCACCATGCATGAATATAGACCTAATTAATAAGTGCAAATCCTGTGACAATCAAGTGTCCAAACAAAATACGATCAGTAGATTCAAACTGAAACAAAAAAGTGCAAGAAAACAGTGTCCATGAATGAAGTGTTCATCAAGCTTCTCCTGAAAAGTGTCCAAATCACAACAAGCTGGATGTGCTCTCCCGTGATCCCCCACTTGTGCTTGCGCTCACCTCTATTCGTGTGACACGGTAGTTAAACAGTGTCAAAACACGCATTGGGGCCACTCCTGGGCTCACTCAGGATGCAATGATGTATGTCCAATCCTCACAGGTAAAACATGATTCATGAAAGAGAAAAAGAAAGCTCCATGGTGTAATATAGTAAGGGATTTATTTAAAGTAAAAGAAGTTCCTCCAGGAGGGTACTCACAGTATGCAGGTGCTACAGTGCACCAAACTAAACAGGTGTATTTCGTTTAGCAGTGGCTCGTATGGCGTGCGGTGTGGTGTATATTCCTCTCCTTCCCTGCTGACAGCTCCGTCCTACCCCTCCCCCTCCCCTGGGAGGGGTAGGACGGAGCTGTCAGCAGGGAAGGCGCCATACGCCATACGCCATACGAGCCGCTGCTAAACGAAATACACCTGTATAGTTTGGTGCACTGTAGCACCTGCATACTGTGAGTACCCTCCTGGAGGAACTTCTTTTACTTTAAATAAATCCCTTACTATATTACACCATGGAGCTTTCTTTTTCTCTTTCATGAATCATGTTTTACCTGTGAGGATTGGACATACATCATTGCATCCTGAGTGAGCCCAGGAGTGGCCCCAATGCGTGTTTTGACACTGTTTAACTACCGTGTCACACGAATAGAGGTGAGCGCAAGCACAAGTGGGGGATCACGGGAGAGCACATCCAGCTTGTTGTGATTTGGACACTTTTCAGGAGAAGCTTGATGAACACTTCATTCATGGACACTGTTTTCTTGCACTTTTTTGTTTCAGTTTGAATCTACTGATCGTATTTTGTTTGGACACTTGATTGTCACAGGATTTACACTTATTAATTAGGTCTATATTCATGCATGATGCACTTTCAGCATTTTATATAAGGATTGCACTTTTATGTGGATGCACTTTGTGAATTTTATAAATAAGGATTGCACATTATATATATATATATTTTTACATGTATGTTTTTATTAGCATACTAATTATGGTTTAACATTTTTGCACAATTAGTTTATATTTTATACTCAGTTTATATATATTCATATATTTTTTTTTTCAATTCACATTTTTAGCGCGAGCACAATTGATTTTATTTATATTCAAATACATGGAATGAAACGTGGTGAAGTGTTTGCTGCTTTAAATATAGTTGTTTTACTCCTTAGAGGCATTGGTCCACTTGTGGCTCGCAAGAACCCCACCTGTTTGTTTTTAACCCTCACACTAACCTTCCCTGTAACCCTAAGTTTAACCCTCCTTGTAACCCTCAAACTATCCTTCTCTTTAACCCTAACACATAACCATCCTGTAATAATAACTTTCCCTGCAACCCTCACTCTAACATTCCCTGTAACCATGAATCTAATGCCGTGTACACACCACCGGTTTTCCCGTCGGAATAAACTCTGAAGGTTCTTCCGACTGCATTCCGACGGAATTCCGCTGAAACTGTCTTGTGTACACACAATCACACCAAAGTCCGACCGTCAAGAATGCAGTGACGTACAACATGTACGACGGGACTAGAAAAATGAAGTTCAATAGTCAGTAGCCAATAGCTTCCGTCTCGTACTTGCTTCAGAGAATGCGTCCTTTTTGGTCCGTCGGAACAGCATACAGACGAGCGGTTTTCCCAATAGGAATTGGTTTCGTCTGAAATATTTAAAACATGTTCTATTTCTAGGTCCGTCAGAATTTTCAAAAAAAAAAGTCCGATGAGGCATACACACGATCGGAATATACGATGAAAAGCTTCCGTCTGACTTTTTCTGTAGGACATTCCACTCGTGTGTACGCTGCATAAGGCTAGCCATGTGCCTGCAGGCTGAACATGAGAAATCTTATAGATTCTTCCATCCACGCTAAACAACTTGGATGAAGGAATTTTCCACCCGGTTTGACTTTTGGTGAGCTGACTCATGCTGACAGGACCACCCATGGCTCAAATGTGGTCCTATTTGGCAGGAACCAGACAAAATTTGAGCTGCATAAATCAAGTATAACTCTAACTATAATCCCAACACTAACTCTCTCAAAAGGTAAGCCTATCATGAAAAAAACATGGGAAATGCCATTGTTCACCTTCTGAAAACATCAAATTCCTGGTTGTAGTGCTGATTTCTGCAAATGGTTCACTGTTAACTGATGGGGAGAGATCTTCCATTGGGGAGAGATCTTCCCAATAGACACACAGGTGGTAATAAAAACATAAAAAAACATCTCTCCTTCCCCACTTTATCCAAAAGTAAATAAAGTGTATAACTTGAGTGGGGATTTTTGAAAAAGGTGTAGGGATGGAGGTTTTCAGGTTTTAAGATCTAGGGTCAGTTGTTGCCAGATTTTTTATAACTTAGGGAGATAGTTCACCTTTACCACAAAACTGCCTATGCAGGTAAGGGACATCTGTAGATAAAAACAAACTTTGCAGCTCTGACTAATGTTGAATAAAGCCCTTGCTATAGGTGTAGGCCATTTACATGCCTTATGATGCCTGACTGGAATACTCCCAGGAAGTTGCTAAGTGAGGCCTGAGCTCAAAGCTACTGCATCAGGGGAGAGAGAGAGTATGTGAGGGGGATTAAATCAGAAAAAGAGCTCACTCCTGTGATGGTGGAGGTGAGCAGTGATAACTAGGCTTCACTTAGTAACATCCTGGGAGTATTCCAGTCAGGCTTTATAAGGTATGTAAATGGCCCACACCTATAGCAAGGGTATTATTCATCTTTAGTCAGAGCTCCACAGTTTGTTTTAGTCTACAAACATCTCTTACCTGCATAGGCAGGTTTTTTTGTAAGGGTAAACTATCCTTTTAAAGCAATTCTTTAAAGTGTTGCTAGATAGCAAGAATGCTGATGTTCAGGCACCTTGTAATGCCTAAAGTACCCATATTAGTCTTCAAATTGACCCCTGTGTCTCTGAGGAATCTCATTGGATCCTATCCCCAAACTGTGCATGGGGCCTCCACTGCGGCTGCCAAAAACCCCCCCCAAAAATTCTGTATTGGTTAACTTGAATATTTCCAGCCTTCTTAATCCTAGCCCCAGACTCTAGACAGGGCCTCCACTGCTGCTGCAAAAAAAAAAAATCCTTCCATATTTGTTTACTTCACCATCTTCACCAATCATACGGGGGGGGGAGGTTCGAGAAATGCTAGCTTCTTTCTCTTGTCTGAAAATCATTAAGTTTGATATTTTTGTTTCTCTGAATAATGGTATGTATCCCTTTAAAGGCGATTTTGAGTCTCCATCCTTCTAATAGGGTATAAGGGTTGTTATGGAAACATCTCTCAAAAGCCAGTATTTTTCTCGCTAAAAAGAAATTTCTATATGTACAGAAAAAATGTAAACGTGGAACCTGGAAAGAGAAAGAGAGAGGAAAGGGGGTTTGTGTTTGCTAACAGTATCTGTTTGAAATGGGAGATGATGCTGTGCTCAGGGGCGAAAGCCTGAGAACATAGCACTGTTTACAACAAAAATAATACATATTTAATACAATGCCACAAAACTCCAATTCTACCTTGTGCAGAACGTGGTGAACATTTACACAGTTGCTGCCAGCTGTTTCTTCCATCCTACCAAAGTGAAGAACAGTTTTACAGGGGCTTATAGTCCCATGGGTGGGCTACACCTGTGTTCCATCAGTGTTTTTTTTTTATATAAAACATTGTAGATCATTAAATTAAAAGTAAAATAAACAAAAACATTACTGCCTTTTTTATCAGTCCATAAACACAGGTTTTAGCAAAAGAAAATTAAAACAGAACTCTAGCTAAAAACAACAAGATGGCTATATGAAAGGATCATTAGCGAATTCATTATCTGTGTCCTACCTTATTGTACTGATGTTGTCTCAAATGCCTTTCAACAAGGGTGGAAATTTTGTACATTGTTTATTATCGGAAAATTTTCTGTATCTGTATCTGTGTACTGCTACTTTTGTTAAAACTTTAATAGACTTAAGCAAAAGGGAAAAATAACAAGATGAAAATGTGTAGCCTATTAAATGGGGCTATTTTATAAAATACAAAACCAGATTTTGCTGCAATGTGCACCTTCAGTTCAGAGCTGTCCACTCACAGCTTATTTTCTACCATTAGATGCCCCCATTGTCCCACCTAGCATCTTTCAAATTATTATTATTATTATTATACAAGATTTATATAGCGCCAACAGTTTACGCAGTGCTTTACAATATAAAAGGGAGACAATACAGTTATAATACAATAAGATACAGGAGGATTAAGAGGGCCCTGCTCAGAAGAGCTTACAATCTAATAGGGTCGGGCAGGTGGTACAAAAGGTTGTACCTGTGGGGAATGAGCTGATGGAAGTGGTAAAAGATTAGTTATAGACGTTATAGGCTTTCCTGAAGAGATGAGTTTTCAGGGATCGCCTGAAGGTAGCAAGAGTAGTGGATAGGCGGACAGGTGGATGTAGCGAGTTCCAGAGGATGGGAGAGGCTCTGGAGAAATCCTGGAGACGAGCATGAGAGGAGGAGACGAGAGAGCTTGAGAGTAGGAGGTCTTGAGAAGAGCGGAGAGGACGATTTGGGTGATATTTGGAGACAAGATTGGTGATGTAACTCGGGGCAGAGTTGTGAATGGCTTTGTATGTTGTGGTTAGTATTTTGAGTTGTGAATGGCTTTGTATGTTGTGGTTAGTATTTTGAATTGAATTTGCTGGGTGATTGGGAGCCAGTGTAGGGATTGGAGGAGAGGGTTGGCAGACATTGAGCGGTTGGTAAGGTGGATAAGTCTGGCAGCAGCATTCATGATAGACTGAAGAGGGGATAGCCTATGGAGAGGCAGGCCAATGAGAAGGGAGTTGCAATAGTCAAGGCGAGAGATAACAAGGGAGTGAATGAGGAGCTTGGTGGTTTCATTTGTTAAAAAGGGGCAAATTTTAGAGATGTTATGGAGGTGAATTCTACAAACTTTTGACAACGATTGGATTTGAGACTGAAATGACAAGTCAGAGTCTAGGATTATACCTAGTACCCTAGCGTGAGGGGAGGGACTGATGGTTGCATTGTTGATTTTGATGGAAAAGTCGTGGAGGGGGGCACGGGTGGGGGGGGGGAATATTATTAGCTCAGTTTTAGAGAGACTTAGTTTAAGGAAGTGGTGCGACATCCATGCTGATATGTCAGTTAGTAAGTTAGTAATGCGAGAGGAGACTGAAGGAGTGAGGTGAGGAGTAGACAGATTTGGGTGTCATCAGCCTATAAGTGGTATTGGAAGCCGTGGCCGGTTATCAAGTGACCTAGGGAGGAGGTGTAGATAGAGAAGAGAAGGGGTCCAAGAACAGAGCCTTGGGGGACCCCCACAGAAAGGGGCAATGGAGAGGAGGAGACAAAGTTGTAGGTGACACTGAAGGAGCGCTGTGATAAATAGGCAGAGAACCAGGATAGAGCAGAATCTTGAAGGCCAAGGGAATGTAGTTTATTGAGAAGGAGTGGGTGGTCAACAGTATCAAAGGCCGCAAAGAGGTCGAGTAGTAGGAGTATGGAGTACTGGCTGTTGGTTTTAGCAGTTAGTAAATCATTAGTGAGTTTTAGTAAGGCAGTTTCTGTGGAGTGCTGTGAGCGAAAGCCAGACTGTAAAGGGTCAAAAAGGTTATTTTCACTGAGGTAGGAGCTAAGGTTGTAGACTAAGCGTTCTAGAAGTTTAGAGGTGAATGGAAGCAATGAAATGGGTCTTAAGTTGTTCAGGTTGGTAGGGTCCAGTGAGGGCTTTTTAAGTATGGGAGTGATCTGCGCATGTTTTAGAGGGGAGAGGAAGGTGCCACTAGAGAGGGAGAGATTGAAGATGTGAGTGAGGGAGCATAGGATAGAAGAAGAGGGTGACCGTAGTAGTTGTGAGGGAACAGGATCCAGGGAACAATTGGTTAAGTGGGCATCTGAGAAAATTAGTAGCCAATTCAAAAGAGGAGAGTGTTGAATGTGCTGTTAGGCAAGGTATGTTGGGTGGGGAAGATGTACGCACAGTGGAGGTATCCTCACAAATTACATCAATCTTGTCTTTGAAGTGATTGGCAATCTTTTGGGCAGTGAGTGAGTTAGTGGGTAGAGGGGGTGGGGGACGAAGCAGAGAGTTAAAGGTTGAGAAGAGCCGACGGGGACTGGATGACAAGGAATTAAAAAGAGAGACAAAGTAGGCTTGTTTCGCAGCATGGAGGTATGAATTGTATTTTAGAAGGGCAGATTTATATAGGGTGAAGTCTTGCAGGCTTTTGGCTTTACGCCACAGTCGTTCAAGAGCACGGCAATGTCTCTTGAGATTTCTAGTGTTGTCAGTTTGCCAGGGTTGTAACGGTTGGGGCCTGATTCTGCGTGTGGTTAGAGGAGCAAGTGCATCTAGTGATGATGAGAGTGAACTGTTGTAGACAGAGGTGGCCAGATCAGGACAGGACAGGGGAGAGATTATGTCATATAGGTGGTCAGTAGCAGAATAGAGAAGAGAAGGGTTAAAGTGGCGAAGGTTTCTACAAGTAATTGTTTGCTGCTTGGAGGGATGGGTGGTTGGAGGCAAGGATACAGTGGAAGTAATGAGGTTGTGATCAGAGAGGGGAAAGGGGGTGTTAGTGAGGTTGCCAGGGTTGCAGAGGTGGGAGAATACAAGGTCAAGGGTATTACCATTGGAGTGAGTGGAAGTATTGTGTCCATTGGGTTAGGTCAAAAGATGAGGTTAAGTCGAGAAGTTTAGCTGTAGTTGGGCTGTTAACATTGACAGGAATGTTGAAGTCACCAAGAATGATAGTGGGTATTTCAGAGGAGAGAAAGTAGGGTAGCCAGGCAGCAAAGTCATCAAGAAAGCACGATACTGGCCCAGGAGGCCGATAAATTGCTGCAATCCTCAGTGGAATGGGAGAAAACAGATGAATACATTGCATCTCGAAAGAAGAGAGGGATAGAGAGGGAGGGACAGGAAAGACTTGGAAGGTACTTTGCGGGGATAGAAGGAAGCCAACTCCACCTCCTTTCTGTCTGTTGGGTCTGGGGGAGTGAGTCCAATGGAGACCACCATGGGAGAGGGCAGCAGGAGAAGCTGAGTCAAAATTTTGAAGCCAGGTTTCTGTTATGGCGAGTATGTTAAAGCCATGAGAGATGAAGAGGTCATGTACAGATGTTAGCTTGTTACAGATGGAGCGGGCGTTCCAATGGGCACATGAGATTGATGTGCTGCTTTGAGGAAGCAGGGGGATAGAAATTAAACTGAGTGGATTGCGGTGGTTGCCAGAGGGGGAGGGGTATTGGATATGTGGCTTGCAGTTGGAAAATGGCGGACCAGGATTAGGAGAAATGTCACCTGACACTAGGAGAAGGAGGAGGGCAAGAAAGGCAAGATGAGAGTGGGATGTGCATGAGCACACGTGTCTAGTGGCCCTGGTGTTTATGTCAGCATGTGGATGCATAAAAATGCAGGAGATGATGGGTGCCATAGTAGGGAGAGGGTAGGAGTGAGGGTGATATGTGCATGCTGCAGGGAAGAGAGGAGGGGTAGAGTAAAGATAATTACTAGATAAAGATAAATCACTTCTCCTGAGCTCAGGCCATCAAGGACCTCCACTCAGCATGTAAAGCTTACCTGTAGGTAAAATCTCCTAAATGTGCACTGTTTAGGAGATAGTCTAGCCAGCAGCAGCTGATGACGTCACTGGTGCATGCGCCTTGAGGGAACGGCATACCCGTGCAGTTCATTCAGAGGTGTGTGCCGCAGCCGAGACTTTTGCGCGCATGCGCGGGAGTGATGTCATTGGCCAGTCAGACAGCCGGAGTCCATGAACCCGGAAGGAAGATTGGGTGAAAATGGAAGTATGGTTGCTCCCTCATCCCTTTAAACCCGAACCCATATTAATTACACAGGTTCTGTGGCTGATTGAGGTGGTAATTAAACTCACTCGGTGCCTTATCTGCATTTAATTAGCCTCCAAACCTGTGTAATTCAAAGGTGTTTGGGTTTAAAGGGATAAGGTGGCAACTCTAGATGGAAGGCTCTGCAGCGGTGCCGGAGGGCTTAGTTTTAAGGTTAGTCTTTCATAATGTGCTAGTATGCGGAGCATACTAGCACCTGTAGGTACTATAATTATCTCCTAAACAGGTGCATACTAGCACCTGTAGGTACTATAATTATCTCCTAAACCTGCATGGTTTAGGCGATATTTACCATATAGGCGTGCGGCAACGCTTGTGCCGCTTCTACAGCAGCGTGCCGTGACCGGCGGCTCCCGCGCGCATTCACCTGAGCCCCTGAAATAACCCTGAAATAACTCCGGGAGACATGTCGCCGGGCACAGCAGTGTGCGGATCCACTTTAACAGTTTCGATCTAAGGTAAGTATTTCATAATGAGCTAGTATGCGATGCATACTAATTGATAATGCCTTTATCTTACATGTTTTTTTTTATTTTTTATTTTCAGGTTTACAACCACTTTAAGTAATGACAAAGTAATGGTAAGTTATTGCTGAATAAACAGGTCCATAGCAGAAAACTGCTGTGGTCCATAATATATACAGAATGTCAACAGCTGGATGATGTGCTCAGATTAAAGGGATTCTAAACCCTCAAGGTTTTTCACTTTAATGCATTCTATGCATTAAGGTGCAAAACCTCCTGTGCTGCAGCAGCCCCTCAGAGCCCCCCTTTTACTTACCTGAACACGATCTTTCCAGCGACGGGAATGAGCACAGCAGCTCCAGCCGCTGTCTCGGGTCCTCATTTGATAGATTGATACCTGTCAATCAAATCCAATGAGGCAGGAGTCGGGGGCAGAACTGAGTCCTGCTGTCTGTGTCAATGGACGCAGCAGCAAGACTTGGGAGCGCGCCAGCACGAGTGCCCCCATGGAAATCGCTTCTCCGTGGGGGCACTTGAGAAGAGGAGGAGCCAGGAGCGATGCCGTAGGACCCCAGAAGAGGAGGATCGGGGTCACTCTATGCAAAACCCTTGCACAGAGGAGGTAAGTATGACATGTTTGTTATTTAAAAAAAAAACACAAAAAAACTAACCTTTACAATCCCTTTAACACAAAAGCAAAAATGTATATTTAAATGTGAAATAAAAATTCTAATTAAAATTATAGTGATAAAATAAATTAAATTATAAATAAAAAATAAATGTAATCATGTTTAGAAGGCTCCATGCTCTGATGTAACACCTTCTAATGCAAGTTAGCCTTGCGTTAGACCCACAACAGCCATTGTAACTGTGGAAATCAACATCACAGTACCATTGATTCTTAGAAGAAAAAAAAATATCCCAAATATTGTAATGAGCATGTTTCCAATATTAATTAAATTGCTTCTAAGCCCCAGTTTTTTTTGTTTTTTTTTTATAAATTCTTTATTTTCGATTTTGGACAGAAACATTTCAGACATTTAACCTGAGTAATTCAGAACAATCCAGAGAGACATATAGCGCTCATCAGTCCACCGGTACATGAGAATGTGCATAATCACAGAGCTACTTGTACGGTATGAAGAAAAGTACATCGGAAATATAGTGAGGCGGTGTGTATGAGACTAGAGACATTACCTTTAGCTGTATGATTGCGAGAAACAAAACAATTGAATAAGTTGTGAACACAATTTTACATCTTCTCAGACATTGAGGTAGTAAGTAAAGAACGTTCTGTTAATAGAACTTGAAACCCGGCATCCAACTCAGAAGGTCCCCATTAGTTAACACTGAGGTCAGAACAGGAAGAATCCCGGATCTATGCCCCAGTTTTAACAGAACCACCAACAGCAATTTTAAATCTAGAAATCTACTTTACATTGTCATTTATTCCCAGAAAAAAAAGGAAATATTGTACTGGGTATGATACCAGATTTAGCTCAAGCCCCAATTAGAATAGGAACCCCAACAGTCTTTTATAAATGTACAAATCAACATTATTGTATCATTTATTCCTAGAAAATCACCCCAAATATTGTAGCGCCTACAGTATGTTTCCAATATGAATTAATTTGCACTTAAAGTATTAAACTCAAAACCAAAAATTTAATATATGCAGCTTACCAATCATTATATGCAGGGTTTTTTTTCAGCGGGAACGTTGGGGAACGCAGTTCTGGCACCTCCAGCACCAAATGTATACAATAGCAAGGAGTGTGCTGGAGGGTCTATTGATGCTGTCTGCTGGGGGATTTATGGTCACTGGTGGGGATCTAAATTTGTGTGAGGGTTTATAATTGCTTGTTGGGTTCTGTTGTTGCTGGGGGGGCTGTTTTATGGTGCTTGTAGGGATCTACTGTTGAGGGAGAGGTCTATTGTTTCTGGCTGCTGGAGGGTCTATTAATGCTGACCGCTGGGAGATCTGTTTATGTTACTGGGGGGTCTAATGTTGTTGGGGTGGATCTTTTGTTGCTGAGGGTGGTATTTTGTTGTGGCTGGTCCATTGTTTCTGTGTGGGGGTCTATTGCTGTGTGGAGAACAATTGTTGCTGGGGGGGGAACTATTGTTACTGGGGTGGAGACCATTGTTGCTGGGGGAGTCTATTGTTGTGTGAGGGATCTATTGTTGCTGGGAAGGGAACCTATTGTTGTTGGGGTGGGGTCCATTGTTGCTGGGGGAGTCTATTGTTGTGTGAGGGATCTATTGTTACTGGGGTGGGGTCTATAATTGCTGGGAGGGGAATTTTTGTTGCTTGGGAGGACCTATTGTAGTTGGGGTGGGGTCTATTATTGGTAGGAAGGAAATCTATTGTTGCATGGGAGGATCTATTATTACTGGGGTGGAGTCTATCGTTCCTGGCTCCATTACATCTATTTTTATCGCTTTTCTTGTTTTTAGACAAGAACAAATTCCATACAAATTATTTAGCAAATGATACTTGGGGCAGTACTGGGAGGTGGGTCGGGGTGGAATCAAGGGATGGTGCTTGGAGGTGGGTAGGGGGCGGAGACAAGGGGGGGGGGCTCAGAAGGGGGGAGTTCCTGCACCTATCCTCTGAGATAAAAATCCCTGATTAGATGTAATGGCTGCATTTGTTTTCTTTGTTGGGGGGGGGGGGGGTTCCCATCTGTTTTCACCCTGTGATCTGGCCAGTAACACACCTCCTGTATTAGGGTGACTCCACCCTTGATAAAGGAGCACAGGGGGCACCATTGGACAGCAACATTGTCAGTCTTGGGGTGTTAGATGGACTAACAGATTTAAGTACAGTAACATATTGAAGCCAAACTCCAGATAATACTTTATAAGCACTTAGAGCAAACCGTTTTTTTTCACTTTGGCAAAAAAGGTTTTACATGAATAAATAAGAGCTGATCATTGTAAGCACCTCCGCTATTGTTAAATGTTTTGTCTCATCTCTGTAACTTATCCATTTTCCTGGAGAGCTTATTCTTTTGAAAAACAACAGACTTACCAGCCAGATCACCAAATGAGAATAGAAGAAAGAAAGCCTACAAAAGAAAATAAATGCAGCCATCACATCTAAGAAACGGTAAGCTACAATATAATAAATGTTTTCTTTTGGGTTTAATATCACTTAATCTTCTAGATTGTAAGCTCTAACAAGCAGGGCCTTCTGATCCCTCCTGTATTGATTTGTATTGTAAGTGTAATGTCTGCCCTCATGTTGTAAAGTGCTGCGCAAACTGTTGGCGCTATATAAATCCTGTATAATAATAATAATAATAATAATAAGCCCAAATTTAAACAAAACCATCAACAGTCATTTTAAAATCGGGAAATCAACATTACAGTATAATGTATTCTCAGAAAAAAACACCCCAAATATTGTAGTGAGTACACAGCCCAGTATAAATTTAATTTCGGTCAAGACCTAATAGGAACCCCAACTGCCATTTGTAACTGTGGAAATCAACATTACAGTATCATTTATTCCCAGAAAAAAAAACACCTCAAATGATGTAGTGAGTATGTCCCCAGAATAAATGAACTTGTGCTTATGCCCCAGCTGGAACAGAATCACTAAAAGCCATTTTATTTCACAAAATATTCATTGAGTTTACAGATTTTTAAAACAAAGCATAGAAATGGAAAAAAATTACATTTGTATGAAAACACATAATCATGTCAAATAAGGAAAACACAGAGTGTAAAAATTACCGGGTTAACAGATTACGTTGGAAACTACCAACAACCATTTTAATTCTAGAGATCAACACTACAGAATCATTTATTCCCAGGAAAAAAATGTAAATATTGTACCAAGTACGATACTATATTTATTTTCTTTGCACTCAAGTACCAGTTTGAATAGGATGCCCAACAGCTGTAAATCAACATTACAGTATAATTTATTACCAGAAAAATACACCCCAATTAATGTAGTATGTCCCCAGTACTGTTTAAATTGTGCATAAAGTGGTTTTAAAGTCAGAAGGTTTTTTTATCTTAATGCTTTCTATGCATTGAAGTAAAAAGACTTCTGTGTGCAGCAGCCGCCCCAGCCACCTCAGCCCCCCTAATACTTACCTGAGCCCCATCTAGATCCAGCGATTTTGTAGGATGGTCTCGGCTGCCCAGGACTCCCCTCCTCCTTGGCTAAGATAGTAGCCCAGTGTCATTGGCTCCCGCTGCTGTCAATCAAAGTCAGTCAGCCTATGGGAAGAGAAAGGGGACGGGGCCAGGCTGCCGCTCCATGTCTGAATGGACACAGGGAGCTGTGGCTTGGCTCCAGTGCCCCCGTAGCAAGCTGCTTGCTGTAGTGGAACTCAACAGGAAGAAGTGGCCAGGAGCACAGAAGAGGGACCCGAGAAGAGGAGGATCTGGGCTGCTCTGTGCAAAAACACTACACAGAAAAACATAAAAAAAGACTTTACAATCACTTTACTCCTCAGTTTGAACAGAGCCAACAACAGCCATTTTAAATCTAGAGATCAATATTACAGTATAATTTACTCCGAGAAACAAAACACCCCAAACATTGTAGTGAGTATATTCCAGTGGCAGCTAGTGCTAAAAAAATTTGGGGGGGTGCAAAGAACCCCTCCAGGTTCGCACTCACAAGAGGATGCCGTGAGACTTACCTGTAAATGGAGCGCTGGAGGGCTGGGCTGTCACCGCTCCCCTAATACCCGGCAGCAGGGGCGTTGCTAGATCTGCAAAAGATCTGGGGCTAGAGCCCATAACAGCGGTCACCAACCCTTTTGCATGCCCGCGTGCGGGGGGGGGAGACCTAAGCAATTTTTCACGGGCGATGGCTGGTGTTGGCGCTTCAATCATCAAGGGTGATTAAAGTGCATTATTTCTATTGTTACATTCTAATATATAATGAAGTGGTTCAACTCACCATACGGCAGAATCAGTGGGAGCCCTGGGCGTGTCACTTACCACATCTCCTGCCACCTGATGCAGCGTGTTACTTGCCACCGTCACCTGCCACTAGATGTGGATTGTCACTTGCTATGTCGCCTGCCACCAAATGTGGATTGTCACTTGCCACTTTCACCTGGCAGCAGATGTGGATTGTCACTTGCCACGTCACCTGCCACCATTTGCAGATTGTCACTTGCCACGTCTCCTAATACCATTTGCAGATTGTCACTTGCCACGTCTCCTGCCACCATTTGCAGATTGTCACTTATCACATCTCTTGCCACCATTTGCAGATTGTCACTTGCCATGTCTCCTGGCTCAATTTGCAGATTGCCACACTTGCCACCTGATGTGAATTGTAACTTGCCATGCCAACCAGTGCCACCAAATGTGCATTGAAGCTGCATTGGTGGCAGGCTGGCAGCACTGGTCCATTTAGTGAGAGCAGGAGAGCGGTGATGCAGGGCGGGCAGTGAGAGATGATGTAATCTCGCTGCTCCCCTACTGCACCTCTGACATTGAAGCAAGGGGGTCTGGCTGCAAAGTGGAGCTCCATAATGACAGGAAGCACGTGACCTCCAATCCACCGTGCTGTGAGAGTGGAAGAGCGCTGATATGTGAAGGGCAGTGAGAGATGATGTCATCTCTCTGCTGCTCGCCGCACCTCGCTCCCAAATTGAAGAGGCCCAGCTGTGAAGAGCGCTGATGTGGAGCAGGCGGAGAGAGATGTCATCTCTGCTCGTCCGCCCGCTCGCTTCTCTCCTCTCCTCCAGCCTCTCTCATGCAGCCAGCCTGCCCGCCACAGCAGTCGCAACCTGCTGGTTAGGCAGGGACCCTGCAGCAAGAGACTCGGGGCTATGGGCCCCAGATTCGGGGCTATAGCCTCAATAGCCACCCCCTAGCAACGCCCCTGCCCGGCAGCTTCCGTGTTAACCCGGTCTCCTTTCTGGGTTCCAAATCTTCAGCCTCCTGATTGGCCGGGACGAGAAGCCGAGACCCGGAAGTGACACGATAGCGAATATTGATTTGCTAAAATCAGAAGTGGGAGAGCACTGCGCCCGAGGACAACCTAAAACAAGCCAATTAAATCCTCAGGCTCAAATCACATGCTTGTCAAAAATTGATGGACCTGATAGACACCCATTAGTCCAGCATCCCGCACAGTGCACACACATAGAAAGATTTATTTTTAAATAAATGATAATATGACTAACATTTTTTAATTTTAAGATGTTCTATGATTAGCTCTCTTATTTATTAAGTGCGAGAAGCAGCGCTGGCAACAAAATGAAATATCAAATATATAAATACTATCGCTGCTGTACCAAAGTATAAATACTTGAAAAAAATATAAACAAAACAAATACAGCGCTGATAGAATGACCAATACAGTGAAAAACTGAAATAGTGCGTACTAACAAAACAATATAAATGATGATAAAATATAACTGGCTTCTCTAAAAGGGGACATGTACACTGATAATCAGGGCTGCCAATAGTTGCCCACCAGTGATGCCAATAAGTGCCCATTAGTGCTACCAATCAGCGTCCATCAGTGCCTCCTCAGTGTCACATATCAGTGCCGCCTACTAGTGCTCATTAGTGCCGCCTATCAGTGCCACCTATCAGCGTTGCCTATCAGTACCTTCCCATCAGTGCCCACCAGTGTCGCCTCATCAGTGCCCATCAGTGTAGCCTATCAATGCACATCAGTTCCACCTCATCAGTGCACATCAGTGAAGAGAAAAAAAATTCCCTGTTTAGAAACTATGACAAAACATTTTTTTTCCCAAATTTTTAGTCTTTATTTGTTTATTTAGCAAAAAGGAAAAAGCACAGAGGTAATTAAATACCACAAAAAGAAAGCTCTATATGTGTGAAAAAAAAATTATACAAATTTTATTTGGGTATAGCGTTGCATGACCATGCAATTGTCATTCAAAGTGCAACAGCACTGAAAGTGGAAAATTGGCCTGGGCAGGAAGAGGGTAAAAGTGTCCAGTAGGCAAGTGGTTAAATAGGGGCTGAGCGCAAATTAATTAGGTAAATCTGGTAACGTATTCAGGACAATATTAAAGTTTTTTTCAGGGAATAAATGAAACGGTAACTCTAGATTTAAAAGGGCTGTCGTTGTTCAAATTAGGACTTGAGTACAATTTAGTTATTTCTGAGAACATACTCAAATCAATATTTGTGGTGTTTTTTTCTGGGAATAAATAATACTGTAAAGTTGACTTCCACAGTTACAAATGACTGTTTGGTTCTTATACAGATTGGATCTCGGAATGTACTCACTACAATATTTGGAGTGTTTTTTTCTGAGAATGAATTATACTGCAAGGTTGATTTTTAGATTTAAAAATGGATGTCGGTAGTCCTGTTTAAACTGGGGCTTAAACGCAATGTAATTAATGCTGGAAACGTAGTCACTACAATTTTTTGGGTGATTTTCTAGACATAAATGATACTGTAATGTTGATTTGGGGTTCCTATTCAAACTTGCTCTTGAGTGCAAATAAATTAAATCTGGGAATATACCAGTGGCTGCTGGTCTATAAGGGGTGCAAGCGCGCCGCCCCCCCCCCTCCCCCAAAGTTCCCAAAGTTAGTTTGCCAAATAAGAGAGCTATATAAACAAAACAAATACAGCGCTGATAGAATGACCAATACAGTGAAAAACTGAAATAGTGCATACTAACAAAACAATATAAATGATGATAAAATACCACCAGAGAATTAAAGTGCTGCGTGCTAACAATAAATAAATATCAATAATAAGTGCCATACAATAGGTGCAAATGCTATGAAATCCACAAAAAAATCGTCACCCCTTAGGCTAATATAGAAGAAATGGTGACTGCTTGCAAATAGTCCCAAAGTGAACTAACCCAACCAGACTGATCCCAGAGTTCTTAGACAGGCAGCTTCACCGGAACACAGACAACAACTCTTTGGACTGTACTGTCAGTCAATCCCATATATATTGCAAAGGGGTACCTCTAGCGTGGATATACAGATAGGAGTGTTGATGTTCAGAATGAGGCTTGTGGATATCCACCCAAAAATAAAGAAAAAATAATATGGTGAAGTATTGCGGAGTAATATAATCACTTGCGCTACAAAGCGCTACTCACAAATCCTCGGCTGCAAACAGGCATGTCAGAGAGCTTCCGCAATCGCCGCTGGTAGCGTGCGTTCCACGGAGCCAGGAAGAAAAAGTCACTTGGTTTAAGGCGTCTCCTGGATGTTGCGTCGACGCGTTTCGCCCCTCCCCCAGGGCGTGGAACGCACACTACCAACGGCGATTGCGGAAGCTCTCTGACATGCCTGTTTGCAGCCGAGGATTTGTGAGTAGCGCTTTGCAGTGCAAGTGATTATATTACTCCGCAATACTTCACCATATTATTTTTTCTTTATTTTTGGGTGGATATCCACAAGCCTCATTCTGAACATCAACACTCCTATCTGTATATCCACGCTAGAGGTACCCCTTTGCAATATATATGGGATTGACTGACAGTACAGTCCAAAGAGTTGTTGTCTGTGTTCCGGTGAAGCTGCCTGTCTAAGAACTCTGGGATCAGTCTGGTTGGGTTAGTTCACTTTGGGACTATTTGCAAGCAGTCACCATTTCTTCTATATTAGCCTAAGGGGTGACGATTTTTTTGTGGATTTCATAGCATTTGCACCTATTGTATGGCACTTATTATTGATATTTATTTATTGTTAGCACGCAGCACTTTAATTCTCTGGTGGTATTTTATCATCATTTATATTGTTTTGTTAGTACGCACTATTTCAGTTTTTCACTGTATTGGTCATTCTATCAGCGCTGTATTTGTTTTGTTTATATAGCTCTCTTATTTGGCAAACTAACTTTGGGAACTTTGGGGGAGGGGGGGGGGCGGCGCGCTTGCACCCCTTATAGACCAGCAGCCACTGGTATATTCTCAGATTTAATTTATTTGCACTCAAGAGCAAGTTTGAATAGGAACCCCAACAAATCAACATTACAGTATCATTTACGTCTAGAAAATCACCCAAAAAATTGTAGTGACTACGTTTCCAGCATTAATTACATTGCGTTTAAGCCCCAGTTTGAACAGGACTATCGACATCCATTTTTAAATCTAAAAATCAACCTTGCAGTATAATTCATTCTCAGAAAAAAACACTCCAAATATTGTAGTGAGTACATTCCGAGATCCAATCTGTATAAGAACCAAACAGTCATTTGTAACTGTGGAAGTCAACTTTACAGTATTATTTATTCCCAGAAAAAAACACCACAAATATTGATTTGAGTATGTTCTCAGAAATAACTAAATTGTACTCAAGTCCTAATTTGAACAGCCCTTTTAAATCTAGAGTTACCGTTTCATTTATTCCCTGAAAAAAACTTTAATATTGTCCTGAATACGTTACCAGATTTACCGTAAATAATTTGCGCTCAGCCCCTAATTTAACCACTTGCCTACTGGACACTTTTACCCTCTTCCTGCCCAGGCCAATTTTCCACTTTCAGTGCTGTTGCACTTTGAATGACAATTGCATGGTCATGCAACGCTATACCCAAATAAAATTTGTATAATTTTTTTTTCACACATATAGAGCTTTCTTTTCGTGGTATTTAATTACCTCTGTGCTTTTTCCTTTTTGCTAAATAAACAAATAAAGACTAAAAATTTGGAAAAAAAAATGTCTTGTCATAGTTTCTAAACAGGGAATTTTTTTTCTCTTCACTGATGTGCACTGATGAGGTGGAACTGATGTGCATTGATAGGCTACACTGATGGGCACTGATGAGGCGACACTGGTGGGCACTGATGGGAAGGTACTGATAGGCAACGCTGATAGGTGGCACTGATAGGCGGCACTAATGAGCACTAGTAGGCGGCACTGATATGTGACACTGAGGAGGCACTGATGGACGCTGATTGGTAGCACTAATGGGCACTTATTGGCATCACTGGTGGGCAACTATTGGCAGCCCTGATTATCAGTGTACATGTCCCTTTTAGAGAAGCCAGTTATCGGCTCTATTCTCTTCTCCGCACGCTGTCAGCATGAGGAATGGAGTGCTGATAACCAGCTTCTATTTACATCTGTGATCAACTGTGATTGGACACAGCTAATCATGTGATAAAGAGCCGCTGATTGGCTCTTTACCTCAACCTGTGATCAGCAGTGTTCTCCGGACACTGCAGAGAGCATGTGGCGGGTGCGATCATGGGAGGCCACCATATGACGGTCTCCCAGAACTGGCCGGCCATGCTGTAGCGGTCATTCGGCTATAGTGCGGTCGGCAAGTGGTTAAATAGGAACCCCAACCACCATTTTTATTGTACAGATCAACATTACAGTATCATTTATTCCCAGAAAATCACCCCAAATGTGAGTATGTTTCCAGGTTTAAAAGGCTAAGTTCACCTTTTTTTTTTTTTTTTTTACTGAATTCAAGCTCCCCTATGTACCAGTATGGCATTACTGTACTTATTTTGCAAAAATAAAACAGCTTTCCATTAATGCTACATAGGCTTACCTCACCCTCTTCATAGCTGTTTAAACATACTGCTCAATTACTTCTGCCTTACTTCCTGGTCAAACTTTAGGTCATGATACAGGAAGGAGTTGCCCAGCTGATCTCATTAGCACACACCCTGCATCATCTACCTTCAGCTGGTCAACTCCTTCCTGTGTCATGACCTAAAGCCTAACCTGGAAGTAAGGCAGAAGTAATCGAGCAGTGTGTTTAAACAGCTTTGAAGAGAGTTAGGTAAGCCGGTGTAGAATTAATGGAAATGCTATACTGGTACATAGGGGCTCTGGAATTTAGTAAAAAAAAAAAAAAAAAGGTGAACAAAGGCGAACTTAGCCTTTAATATATTTGCACTCACCCCATCCTAAAGTGATATTACATGTTCATTTTTTTTAATTCAAATAGATGTTACGCTTACCGGCTCTGGGCATTAATTTTGCACAGGGATGCCTCTTACCTCCTGTTCTGGAGTCCCCTGCCAGTGTTGTCCGCTCCTCCTCTCCTCCGGGTGCCGACTCAATAAGGTGCTAAGGTGGCACCCATGCAGGCGCGCTCCCCAAGTGTGTCCACAGTGCCAGTAAACCATGCCCCCACTCCCTGCTCACAGGAGTTTGAATGTGCGTCCTGTGGGACCAGGAAGAGAGAGGTGCAGTACTGCAGATGGGATAGTGCTGGATTGGTGACTCAGTCAGATAAGTGTTTAGGGATGGGAAGGGGTAGATTAGGTAGTATTTTTTTTCACCTTAATGCAGAGAATGCATTTAGGTAAAGAAAAAAAAAACATCTTGAGTTCACAACCACTTTAAATAGAAACCCCAACAGACATTTTTAAATGTACAAATTAACATTAGAGTATAATTTATTCTCACCATAATATTTTTGTGGTGAGAATGGTTTAAAATGTATTTATGCTCAAGCCCCAGTGTGATCAGGACCATGAGTGTGTGTGTCTTTAAAACATTTTCTAGGCTGCTTTGTCAATAGGGCCCAAAGCGCCCAAAGCATTATAATATTTTTATTTTACTAAAAATATTAGAGCAAGGACATGTACGGTCTTAAAAAAAACAATAACTAACCTATTAGGACCCAGAACGAACATTAATACAATCAACATTTCAGTATATTTATTTTGCTGAAAAAAAGAACTCAAAATATTCTGGTGAGTATATACAGTTTTTAAACTCTATCACCACCCTTTTGCTCAGACTTTTTATCATCTTTAATCATTTTTTTGGAGATAATACAGGTCATATAGACAAATTCACGCCCTTCAAAAAAATTACTCTCCCCTCAAAAAAAAGAGGGGGGGGGGTATGGGTGTCGGGGGTATCTCAAATGCTCCATCTCCATTTGTAGGTCAACATACCCTTTGTTGAACTTCAAATGGAGATGGAGCATTTAAGATACTAAGCCTTCTTTCACCCCCCGTAATAGGTGGCCAATGCTCTCTGATAAGAGCACATCCTTTATTGGTGGTGGTTTATCACATGGTGGAAGATTTCAGTTGGTGTATCAACAATCAAGACACTCATCTATATTTGTGTCTCTTGTGTGACTCATAGACTCACTTTTGTTTGTGTTTCACTTAGCGCATCTTTAGCTTAACAGCTGTGACACACACAGAAAGGTAAATCTGCCAGGAAAAATGCTCTGGGATTTCTCGAAAGTCTGTAGAGTGCAAAACACACTCTGGTTTCAATATACAGTAGGTATAAATGCTTTCTCCAATGACCACCAGCATGTAACTATCCCTGATAACACTCTCCAAATCTCTCAGTAACACTTCCAAATGTACTCTATGAGTGTGTGACTCTATGCAAAGATAGAGAGACATTTTTTCAGCTATCAGCACCAGCTTCTAACTGTCCCTAATAAAATCCTCAAATCTCTCCCTAATTTGCCAGATAACTGTAGAATAATCTTCTTGTGTGTCGGTGACTACATGTATGGCAAAACCTCAAGTCAAAGTCCCACTTTCATAAGGTTCCACCATGACGTTATTCAAAGCAGTTGGCTTCAGATATAGTCCCCGTCCTAAGCCACGCTCTCTCACACGGTTTACCCCGATTGAGTATATTCACAAATATACAAGTACCATATTTATCGGCGTATAACACGCACCTCAAGTTTAGGAGGGAAGTTTAAGGAAAAAAACTTACATTTTAAATGCCCATCAATGCAGCCTTGCACACTTTCCATCCGCAGCCTTTCCCAGTGTATATCTGCAGCCTTCCCCAGTGTCCATCTGCAGCCTTGCAGTGTCCATCTGTAGCCTTCCCCAAAATTGCAGCATGTTTGGGCTTTAAATTTACCGCCGCAACATTCGGCTCTTCTCGGCTCCTCTCACCGCCGACATAGGCCGAGCCGAGTGTACTGTGTACTCATGTACTCGGCTCTGCTTGCAATCACGCCCCCGTCCCGCCCCTTGGCCCGGCTCCTATGATGGACACAACACCGGTTCAATGGCGGGACATAAAGGCTAGGAGGCGGGAGTGGGTGTGACTGCGAGCAGAGCCGAGCCTAGCCGAGAACACAGTACACCCGTCTCGGCTAATGTCGGCGGCCCTCACAGACAGCTGAGATCGGCGGGGATCGGCGTATAACACGCACCCACGATTTTCCCCTGGTTTTAAGGGGAAAAAGGTGTGTGTTATACGCCGCTAAATACGGTATATATTATTATATATATATGAATAAGCACAGTTAGGGAGAAATGCATCAGAGGGTAATGGCTTAAGGGAGGGACTATGACAAGTCCTCTGATTAAAATTCATGGTGGGACTTCATGGAAGTGAGGCTTGTCTTTCGATTTTGTGACATGTGCCGAGCGGGATGAGATCTTAAAGCCAGCACCCAGTGCACAGAGCATAGGAATATGCTCAGGACTTGAAACTGTGCAGTCTTTTTTGGTGTCTACTGGGACTACACTGCATTGTCAAAAGTATTGCGACACCTACTTTTACACGCACATGAAATTTAATGGTAACCCAGTCTTAGTCCGTAGGGTTCAATATTGAATTGGACCACCCTTTGCAGCTATAACAGCTTCAACTTTTCTGGGAAGGCTGTCCACAAGGTTTAGGAGTGTGTCTATGGGAATGTCTATGGGAATGTTTGACCATTCTTCCACAAGCGCATTTGTGAGGTCAGGCACTGATGTTGGACGAGAAGGCTTGGCTCGTAGTCTCCACTCTAATTCATCCCAAAGGTGTTCTATCGGGATGACTCTGTTCAGACCAGTCAAGTTCCTCCACTTCAAACTCACTCATCCATGTCTTTATTTATCCATATGATTGACCCTTACAAACCAAGTAACCACACCATTTCACCAAGATGCAAAAGGCTAGAGTCAGCTTGAATCATGGTCTACCCAAAGCCCATCCCTATTACTGGATACAGAGCTTTATTCCCTTGTGTTTTTTATATCCGTTTAGAGAGCAATTTTAAGGGTCCATTCACATTTCTCCAGGCTGCTGCTAAATGTTCATAAACGCGTGTTAAAATGCGTGTTACTTTAAGGCAACCTATTCATTATGAATGGGCTAACAAAGCACAGCAATGGCCAGAAAATCAAATACAATCTTTTTTTTTTTTAATAAAGCTCAAGTGCGTTGTGGTTCACTGCAGTGTGGGCGTATTGTCTGCTACTGTAATAGTGCATTGGGTTGACATTCAAAATATATGAGATTGTAACACATTGCTGTGTGCTGAGAGCATTAGCAGGTCATTGTTAGGTTTCCTTTACTCCTGATAAACATTTTTCTCTTTTTTTTTATTTTATTAAAGTAGGCATATCTGATTCTTTCTGCTAAAATGGGGAAGCAAGCACAGAACAGGACTGATTGACACAAACTATATTTGCACAAATCATATCTCTTCTCTGTATCTATAAATGTCATATTATGTGTGATGGTGTTGGGTGCGGCAGGTGTTTGACAGCTTAAAAAGGTCAGATAACGTTCAAACATTCTGAGTCAGAGTCATTAAGAGTCATTAAGATTCCTGGAAAATAACTGTACAAAAATATTATTCTTGAACCTTAAAGCCAAACTTAAGACAGATATAAAAATATCATTTAATGCAGTTTTGTATTCCTTTGAAAATAATTAAATGTATTGTTACATTAAACAAGCATTTGTGGATTTGCCTTAATATCAGGTTCCCATAGATGGAGCGATTTTCTTTTCTGCAACCACGGGTCTCAGAAAAGAAAAGAAATTGTTTCTCCCATCAACACTGTGAGTGTTGATAGGGAAATGCATCCCATATCCCATGGAGCCATTGTGTTCTACCTGCGGGGGGGGGGAGCTGTCCCTGCTGGGAGAACACAGTGCTTATTGCTAATGGCTATAACAGCCGCTAGCAATTAATCCGCGTGTAAAATCCCACAGGCTGGCTGTACTGTGATCAATCGATCAACTTAGGGACATTCAGCCTGCCCATACACGGTTCAAATCTTGGCTGGTTCCTGCTGAACCGGCTGAGATTCGAACTGTTTATAGCCAGCTTAAATCTCTTGAACAGGAGCATTCATAATGGGCAAAGGAGGGGCTACACTAGAAGCCAATCAAGCTCCGCTGAATGCATATGTGCAGGCAGAAGGCAAGAGCAGAGTAAGCAGAGCTGTAGAAATATCAGAGTGTTGCTGCTCCTTGATTGCCCAATCAACAGACTTCTGGCTTCACTGCTTCGGATCTACAGCCACTTTGCAGCCACTATCTGTCTACACCCTAGTAATGGCTGCATGGCATTATTTTAGAGTGGGTTTCCTGACAGTCGTAACAGTTTAGGTATAAAATGCATTTTTACAATGCATTAATTCAATGCATGTACTATGGTGCGTTCGGTATCACATATTTTAGATGGCACACAAAACACTGTTGCAGCAGCAGGAAATGCACTTACTGTTCGTTGTATTAACAACTATGCATGATCCAATACTACGATATTACGGTGCACTAAAATAAATAGGCTACCTTAATGGATCGCACTTAGAAAAGGCCCTGTCAATCAAGTATTTAAATGCTTACTTGCAGTGTTTTTCCTTTGCTTATACACATTTTTATTGAATCGCCTCTTAGCTTACTAGCAAATTTGACTACTTTAGATGAGTCAATTCCAAGGGCGGCCTGTCCATTAAAGGCGCCGCCCCCCCTGTCATCCGCTGCTTCCCCTATCCATGCGTCTGGCCCCTTTCAGAACCTCGGACCATGGATCCCAATGTGGAGGGGTCGTTTTTTTGAGCCACAGGCTCTAATAGGCTTCAATAAAGGGTGGGCTTGAGTCGCTATTTATATAAAATAGTTCCTTGCTTATACTGTATTATGATATAGCGGTTTTTATTATTATGAAATATTTGTCAGACATATTTGGTATCCATTTACACCGCATGCTTCCCACAAAGTCCCAACCTTTCTTCCCTCTAGTTAGTTTTGCAATTTATGGATGGAGGCTGGGAACTTCAGTTGTCCTATGCCTCACATAAGGTCCCAAACGTTTTTTTTTCTTTGTCATTCTTTATATAGGATTTATATAGGATGCCACTCCTGGCGTGCATTCCACGAGACCGCTCTCGTGGAACGCACGCCGGGAGCGGCGTTTTTTGCATTCCCAGCTCCATGTTTGTGCCTGTTTTTATCTTACCTTTTGTAAGTATCCATTCTCATGTGCAATAAAGACTTTTTTAATGGAGCTTCACTATCAGTCCAATCCTTTTTCATTTTTGGGTACCTGTTTGTCCGGCTGAGAACCTTCACAAAGAAGTTTTGATCTGATGACCTGACACCAAATCCGCCATTCCTGGATATTATTATCAAGTCTAAAGTGATCCCTAGACGGAAAAGCTGGGGGTAGTCTGGATCCGGTGAGTGGGGAGGTTGTTGTTGCACACCTAAATATCTCTGAAGCATTTTGCTTTTTCTTCACTTTGGATTGGAGCACTTTCACTTTATTTGCACTTTTATGTTTATTATATATATTTATATTTGTTTTTTTCACTATACTGTGTTTGCGAGCGCTACATTTATATTTTTTTGCAACAGGGCTATTGCCCCCCCGAGAAATTAGTTGTGGCCGGGTGAGTGTGCGGGTGGCTCAGTGGGCAAGTGAGTGTGCGGGCGACGCAGTGGGTGGCTCAGCGGACAAGTGAGTGTGCGGGCGGCGCAGTGGGTTGCTCAGCGGGCAAGTGAGTGTGCGGGCAGCGCAGTGGGTGAGAGAGCGGACGCAGCTGGGAGGCTCTGTGGGTAGGCTGGCCAATCCGTGGGCGGCGGAGCAGAAAGATGACATCATCTCTCACCGCCCGGTGCCCAACCTGCAGTTCCGTCCTCACTCACTGTGCAGGCAGCTGTGGGTAGCAGAGAGATTACATCATCTCTCTGCTGCCTGGGACACAGGAAGTGGCAATCCCCACCTTAGCAGGAAAGTGACAATCTGCAATGTGTGGCAGGTGATGTGGCAAATGACAATCTGCAACTTGTGGCAGGTGACGTGGCAAGTGGACAATCCACAACTTGTGGCAGGTGACGTGGCAAATGACAATCCGCAACTTGTGGCAGGTGACGTAGCAAATGATAATCCGCAACTTGTGGCAGGTGGCGTGGCAAGTGGACAATCTGCAACGTGTGGTAGGTGACGTGGCAAGTGACAAGCTGCAACTTGTGGCAGGTGACGTGGCAAGTGGACAATCTGCAACTTGTGGCAGGTGATGTGGCAAGTGGACAATCCGCAACTTGTGGTAGGTGACTTGGCAACTTACAATCCGCAACTTGTGGCAGGTGACCTAGCAAGTGGTCAATCCGCAACTTGTGGCAGGTGACGTGATAAGTGAACAAACCGCAATGTGTGGCAAGTGACAATACATAACTTGTGGCAGGCGACGTGGCAAGTGACACACTTGGGGCTCACACTGATTCTGCATTATGGTGAGTTGAACTATTTCATTTTCTATGACAATGTAATAATAGAAATAATGTGCTTCAATCATCCTGACACCACAACGACCATGGTGCCATGATGATTGAAGCGTCAACACCAGCCATTTCCCCAATAAATTGCCCGCAAAAAATTGCATTTTCTGGCAGTGCCCCTCCCGAGACTAGACTCTGGATCCGCCCCTGGGTTGAACTGAACTGTTGTAGATGGTATTTTCTCAATCTGACTTACTATGTAACTATAGAGTTTCAATTGCGTGGCAGCTATGAGTCAGCTGACATCCCATCCAAGATGGCAGCACCCAGCAGAAGACTCAGGGCTTTTGAATGTCTACACAAGGGGGGCTTTACAAGTTAATAACCATGCTGAAAATATGTTAAATGCATAAAAAAAGATTATTGTTGCAGTTATTGGACTAGCAACGGGGTCCCTTTAATGCAAGTCAACACATTGCACAATGCATGCTATGTAGGGGCCTTACTGTCAGCTCCAAACACATAGCACTGAAACAACCACAAACTTTCAGCAGAGAGATAGAAAAATATTTTTTTACTGCTGGGCAGAAATCATTATAGCCGCATGAAAGAACGTTCTTCATTTTCGACTGGAATGCCTCTTTAAATGTGATTCTGATGTCTTGCTGTGTCCGCAGCTGATGTTGTTGGGACAAATCTGCAGTGGCATTTTGTGTTATGTGTCATCATGTGACATGGCAGCCCACTCACAGCTCCAAAGGATCAGTGTTTATTGATATCTCTGTCACAGTTTATTACTTTGACAACTTTGCTAAAGCCCTGTCACCAGCTGTAACACGTCAGTATCACCCATGCATTCTCAGGCTAAGCTTTCTTCGCTTACACATAGAGCTTGATCATACAGAATACATTAAAAAATGCGTGCATTTTGCATACTCACTGACATGTTGTTGACTTGCAGTTTTACACCACACTATGCTGCCTTGCGATGCATTTCTTACAAGCATTACAGTGCACAGAAGTAGCATAATTAATAGTCGTTTTTTTGCAGAGCATTCTTTGTATTGCATTCTGGTGTTTTATAAGGCATTGCAGTGGACTGATTCACACGTGGAATTTTTTTTGGCAGTGCTCACCAGCACAGAGCATGACTGATTTGTCAACCTTGGTCCTTTAACCTTTTTAAATAAAGACACAAAACTGCATGACATGGGTTTAAATGGCCACAGCAGACATTTTATTAACAAATGAATAAATAACATCAATTAAAACAATTCAACTATGCAGCCAGAAAGGGGTCTTTGGGTGTCCTTAAGGCCCATGTCCTCAGCCGCATCCCGACCAGTTCGAAGACGTTACGGCCTTATACCTTCTTACATTTTCCCCCATGGGACCTAGCTCCTGGGATAACCACCAATAACCAACCAGGTGGGAGTGCCATACCCTAGATGGGCCCCCAATTTTGTAACAACATAGTTACACACTGACCCCCCCCCCCAAAAAAAGGCCCCCTGACCCGTTAAACTGCTGTGACAATGATTCCTTGTTTTTTTTTTAGCTAAGTATTTGCCTATAAATTTGTTACCAGAAAAGAGTACCCCGCAACCCCTAATACCCCAGTAACCCAGAATACAGGGCAGGAGGGAGGGGAAGTTTCCTCTTTGCCTGAACTTTCCGGAATGAATACCCAGCATCCCATGTACAAACTACCCTTGTGGCTACTCCCTGCCCATATGACCTTCAGCCTCCAAGAAGGTAAGAACTACGCCCCTTCATTATTATGACCAAGACTTAACCCTTCTTGGACTTGTTCCTCACTTTAGTCATGCTGACCCTCCATGCATTCTCTTCTCTGGGTCGCACTTTCATGTCAACTGACACTATTTTTATTATTATACAGGATTTATATAGCGCCGACAGTTTACGCAGCGCTTTACAACATTAGGGCAGACAGTACAAGTACAATACAATTCGATACAGGAGGAATCAGAGGGCCCTGCTCGTTAGAGCTTACAATCAAGGAGGGAGGGTCAAGTTATACAAAAGGGTAATAGCTGTGGGGGATGAGCTAATGGAGAAAATAGTGCAGCTGTTAGATGGAGGCAGGATAGGCTTCTCTGAAGAGGAAAGTTTTCAGGGATCGCCTAAAGGTGGATACATTTGGAGACAGATTGGGGTGGGGAATTCCAGAGGATGGGCGAGGCTCGGGAGAAGTCCTGGAGGCGGATATGTGAGAAGGTGATGAGGGAGCTAGAGAGCAGGAGGTCTTAGGAGGAACAGAGATGGCGATTAGGTTGGTATTTTGAGACTAGGTTAGTGATGTAGCTGGGGGCAGAGTTGTGGATGGCTTTGTAACTTATTGTTAGTATTTTGAATTTAATTTGTTGGGTGAGTGGTAGCCAATGGAGGGATTGGCAGAGAGGGGTAGCAGACACTGAGCGGTTTGTGGATGAGTCTGGTAGCAGCATTCATGATGGACTGACGGGGGGATAGTCTATTTAAAAGTAAGCCAATGAGGAGGGAGTTGCAGTAGTTGAGGCGAGAGATAACCAGGGAGTGAATCAGGAGCTTTGTGGTTTCATTGGTTAGAAAAGGACGTAGTTTAGAGATGTTGTGGAGGTTGAGGCGGCAAGCTTTGGAAAGTGATTGGATGTGGGGCCGAAAGGAGAGTTCAGAGTCCAGGATAACACCTAGCACCCTGACATGTGGGGACGGGTTGGATGGTTTTGCCATTGCTCTTGACAGAGAAGTCAGGGGAAGAGGCACGTGGGGGAGGAAATGTTATAAGCTCGGTTTTGGACAAGTTGAGTTTGAGGGAGTGGTGTGACATCCATACAGATATATCGGTTAGTAAGTTAGTGATGCGTGAGGAGACTGATGGAGTGAGTTGAGGGGTGGAGAAATAGATTTGTGTGTCGTCAGCATAGAAATGATATTAAAAGCCGTGAGAGGCTATCAGCTGATCCAGGGAAGAGGTGTAGATTGAGAATAAAAGAGGTCCAAGAACAGAACCTTGGGGGACCCCGACAGAGAAGGGAAGAGGAGTGGAGGAAGTAGAATTGTAAGTGACACTGAAGGTGCATTGGGATAGGTAGGATGAGAGCCACTGAAGAGCACAGTCACGGAGACCGAGGGAGTAACGTTTTTTGAGGAGGAGGGGGTGGTCAACCGTGTCAAAGGCAGCTGAAAGATCCAGAAGTAGGAGTACAAAATAGTGTCCGTTGGTTTTTGCAGTTAGTAGGTCATTTGTGAGTTTTAAAAGAGCAGTTTCTGTGGAGTGTTGAGGGCGAAATCCAGATTGAAGGGGATCAAGAAGGTTGTTTTTAATGAGGTGGTCACTCAGTTTGTTGTAAAACCAGGCGCTCAAGTAGTTTAGAGGAAAAGGGGTGCAAGGAGATAGGGCATAGGTTGTTAAGATTGGTAGAGTCCAAGGATGGCTTTTTAAGTATGGGAGTGACCAGTGCATGTTTTAGAGCATTGGGGAAGATGCCAGAGGTGAGGGAGAGATTGAAGATGTGGGTTAGAGAGTGTAGGATGGGGTCAGAGGGCGACCGTAGCATTTGAGAGGGAATAGGGTCCAGTGGACTGGTGGTTAGGTGGGCGATAGAAAGGAGTTTAGCAACTTCGTCTGTAGTAGCAGATTTGACATGGGTCTTAGCTAGGGGAGATACCTGTAGAGTGGAGATTTCATCACGGTTTGTATCAATCTTGTTTTTGAAGTGATTAGCGATCTCCTGGGCAGTGAGTAAGTCAGTGGGTGGAGGCGGTGGAGGACAAAGTAGAGAGTTGATGGTAGAGAAGAGTTTATGGGGACTGGATGAGAAGGTGTTAATAAGAGTTGTAAAATCGGTTTGCTTGGCAGTGTGGAGGAAAGAATAGTATTTTTGGAGGGCAGATTTGTATTGGTTGAAGTCTTTGAGAGACTTAGTCTTGTGCCACAGACACTCAAGAGCGCGACTACGTTTTTTGAGAATTTTAGTGTCATCTGTTTGCCAAGGTTGTCGGGGTCGAGGCCTGATTCTGCGTGTAGTGAGGGGAGCGAGCTTGTCCAGGGTGGAGGACAGGGATTTATTGTTGATGGACGTGGCTTGGTTGGGGCAGGACAGGGGAGAGATTTTGTCATAGAAGTGGTCAGTAGCAGAATAGTGGAGAGAGGAGTTGAAGTTGCGAAAGTTTCTACGGGTGATGGTTAGGCGATTGGAGGGAAAGGTGGTGGAAGACAGGGGGAGAGAGAAACTAATAAGGTGATGGTCGGAGAGAGGAAAAGGATTATATGAGAAGTTGCATGGAGTGCATAGGTAGGAGAATACAAGGTCAAGGGTGTTCCCATCAGAGTAAGTAGAAGCCTGTACCCATTGCTTCAGGTCAAATTAAGAGGTTAGACTAAGAAGTTTAGAAGTAGCAGGAGTGTTTGTATTAGCAGGGATGTTGAAATCACCGAGAAGGATTGTGGGAATTTCCGAAGAGAGAAAGTAGGGTAGCCAGGCAGAGAACTCATCAAGGAAAGTCGATAATGGTCCAGGGGGCCGGTAGATCACAGCAATTCTTAGGGAAGTAGGAGTGAATAGACGTATACAGTGGGCTTCGAATGAAGAGAGGGAAAAAGAGGGAGGAGAGTGAATAACCTGGAAGGTGCTCTGGGGGGATAGAAGGAATCCCACTCCTCCTCCCTTGCGTCCATTAGGCCTAGGGGAGTGAGTCCAGTGAAGGCCACCCTGGGAGAGGGAAGCAGGAGAAGGGGTGTCATGTTCGGGGAGCCAGGTTTCGGTGAGAGCAAGTAGATTAAAGGCATTAGTGACAAAGAGGTCATGAACAGCAGTGAGTTTGTTGCAGACAGAGCGGGCGTTCCAGAGGGCGCAGGAGAGAGGGAGGCTGGCGTTGGGAAGAAGAGGAATGGAGACTAAATTGCGTAGATTGCGACTACTGTCAGAGGGTGTAGGGTGATGGTGATGGGTGTGTTGGGTACAGTTAAAAAAGGAAGGCCCAGGGTTTGGGGAAATATCTCCAGCGATTAGGAGAAGCAGAAGAGTAAGGGAGGTAGTATGAGAATGTGATTTGTATGAGGGGACATGCTTCAGTATCCTGGGGGGTTTGTTAGCAAGTGGGCTTAGAGAGACACTATTAAAAGCAATCATTTTTTTCTTGACTTTAACTCTATTGAGCAACATAGCCCAATGCTTGTGGTGGGAATTAGCTCATAAGTTCCCCAATGTATGAAGCTGAGGTCTTTTATTATCCTTATTAACACTGACTGTTGGAGTTGCAACAATAGCCTCCACATTACCCTAACACCTTGGTCCGAGGCAAAACCTCCTGATCGGCTCCCCCTATCCCTCCGATCTTCGACCCCTCACTCCCCTTCTTCCTTTTCTTTTCCCTTCTCTATGCTCTCTTACCCCTGTGTTTATTGGTTAAAACTTATTGAATGTGCTACGTATGTGCTTCATATAGTCTCATGTACTGCAAGCATAATGCTTATTGTTAGCATGGAAACTCTGTTCCACAACTTACATACTAGCATGTCTCGCTGTACATTATCTACCTTATCTTACCAAACATATGATAAATGTACACACACCATCAAACTCATTCATTTTTGTTCCTCTGTACTTAATTTTCAAAACTCAATAAAAATGTATTGAATAGAAAGAAATGAGTAATAGTTGGGTTACCTTTACTGGCTCCCAGATTGGGTTAAAAAGAATTCGGCTGCACACCACCACTGGTCCAACAGTGTTTATTAGAACTGTACAAGAGATTGCCACCAGGACATAGGACACCGACAATGAATAAAGGTTGATGCGTTTCACACTAACATCGTGCTTCTTCAAAACGTTTTTCAGCCGAATTACTTTTGTCTCTATCATTATGGAAGCGAGCCGGGGCTAGCACCCAATCTTCCCAGTCCTCTTGGATATTACACTCACCTGGAGCAGCGTACTGCTCTTCCTTTTCCCAGATTGTGTGGTGAGGAACTTTGTATTGAGCCTGCTTAGGCCCTATGCACATTGTGCTTTTAGCCCAGATGCATGAGATCCTGGCGTTTAGGTGTAGGTGGAAGGCACTGGCACACTGTCCAGCCCCGCTGCCAGCATCCTGTTATATACTCCATGAGAGGCAGAAAGCTGCTGTGGATGGACAGAGCTGGACAGTGCACTAAGTGGTACTAACATTTAGTGTTGTATGTGCTCAGGGCCAAATGGCCAGGAAAGCAGACCACTTGCATTCTCCTATAGTTGTACAGCATGTATAGAATTTTCCACCAATCTAACAAAATGGTAATTTAGGCACTGCCATACATATTAGTACACTACAATAAAATAAGACATACAAGTGTATGTACTCTACTGATACCTTGCTTGCAGTTGAAATTTTTCTCCTGCCTTGCTTGTCCCATTTCGCCATTTTTGATTCTAGAGTGCTGGGATCTGGCTGTTACTTCCGCCCTTTCACAGTCGACCTCTGATAATGCACCACTAGATCCCATACATGCATACACAAATCTTTAGCAGGCCATCATTTTAAATTCTTAATGTCATGGTATCAGCAAAGCCAACAGTTGGTTGTCGTATGATGCTTTGCCAACAAGTACAAAAGGTTTATAAAACCTTTCTTGATATAATTTTTCATGATAGTCCTTTGATGTTTTTTTGATTGCATTAGCAAGTTAATGAGTTAAGAGAGTACATAAGCTATAACAAGAACATGTACATCCCGCAATAGCTTAGACTTAATGCCTGCAGCCCTTTGGGCAGGGCTTGAGTCCTGTACTTTTTCCACAGCAGGAACGCCATTCCCTTTGTGCTGTGGCTGCAGCGGGCTGATCCTGGGAGGCTCAGGTGCAAAGAATTCCCCTCTCTCTCTCCTTCTCCTCTTGTGTAAAATGCACAAATCCCTGTCAGTGGCGGAGTGTAGCGTGTGTTAAGTGTTAATAGATCATTGGGCACTCACAAAGCTCATGCTGTTCACTGCCACTATGTCGGGCTTGAACTGACTGACAGAGTTCTATACTGCCAGGCAGCATTGAACACAGAGGGAGCAGCACGCATGGTCCCTGCCCACCCCGCCAGGCAGCATTGAGCTCAGCAAGTGCGACCCCCATGGTCTCACCCACCCTACCAGGCAGCACTAAGCACAGCGGGGCTGCGCCCATAGTCCTGCCCACCTCTATAGCAGTGGGCAGGACTATGGGCACCACTCCCGTTGTGTTTAATGCTGCCTGGGGGTATAGAATTGTGTCAGTCATTCCAGGCCCAACATTCCAGCAGTGAACAGTGTGAGCTCAGGGCGTGCCCAATGATCTATTAACCCTTGCTGCCGCACTAGACACGCTACACTCCGCCACTGAGAGGAACATCATGTGTTTAGATGTTTTCAGATTTCCATTGGCTTGCAGCGCTTCCCACTTTGGGCTTGGTGGGAGGAGCTTTGCCTGGGCCCTGACTCGCAGAATGCAAGGCTTGCATAGAGCAGACTTCCCACTACTGTGCTGATTCTGGCATTCTTTTGGTCATACTAGGTCGGGGGTCCCCAACCCCCGGGCCATGGATCGGCGCAGGTCTGTGGCCTCTATGCAGCCGGGCCCAAAATACTGTACTGTAAGAGGGGCGGCAGGTGAGCAGAGAGATAACATCATCTCTCACAGCTGTTCTGCCCTCGTGCCGGTTTACAAGCTCGGGTGCCATAGCGCTGGGATGAGGCAGAGAGAAGAGTTGTCTTTCAGGCAGGTGACAAGCTGCATCTGGTGGCAGGCGACAGGGCAACTGATATGCTGCATCTGGAGACAAGTGACAAGCTGCATCTGGTGGCAGGTGATGGTGGCAAGTGACAAGCTGCATCTGGTGACAGGCGATGGTGACAAGTGACATGCTGCATCTAGTAACAGGCGACGGTGGCAAGTAACACGCATCTCGTGACAGGCTCAGATCACAGCAAAGTCGTGCATGCACCAATTTTGGAATTGCACTGCAACCAGATTGCATGGTTGTTTTGTACCATGCAATCCAGTGCAGGCAAATGCAATGCATTTTCAACCTGTGTTTGGTGCGTCAGTGCAATCCTAACGACACTCAAAACGCAGGTTGCATACGCATTGCATTTGCCTGCACCGGATTTCATGGTACAAAACAACCATGCAATTTTTTTCCAATCTTTATGAATTTGGCGCATTTATTTTATTTAAAAATACTTTTACTCAGTACCTGCTGCTGAACCCCCCCCCTAGAACAAAAAATTATCTACGGCCCTGCTCACACACTCAAATGTTCAGCAGCCGGCCACTGTAACAAAGTCCCACCTCCTAGACGGCTCCTGTAATAGGTGGAACACTGATTCAGGTTCCCGGCATTGGATCAGCGTTATGCCTATCACAGATGCCGGTCTAGGAGGCAGGACTTTGTTACAGTGCTGCCGAACGTTGCAAACCCAAGCTCCATGACACAACAAGAGATCCACGCTGTGTGTGATCCAGGCACAAGTGAATCTGCATTTCATGGGCACAGTGAGGCTGCAATCATGGGCACGGTGAGGCTGCAATCATGGGCACAGTGACACTGCAATGATGGGCACAGTGAGGCTGCAATGATGGGCACAGTGAGGCTACAATGATGGGCACAGGTGAGTCTGCATTTCATGGGCACAGTGAGGCTGCAATAATGGGCACAGTGAGGCTAAAATGATGGGCACAGTGAGGCTGCAATGATGGGCACAGCTGAGTCCACATTTTGTGAGCACAGTGAGGCTGCAATAATGGGCACAGTGAGGCTGCAATGATGGGCAAAGTGAGGCTGCAATGATGGGCACGGGGAGGCTGCATTGATGGGTACAGTGAGGCGCCAATGATGAGCACAGGTGACTCTGCATTTCATGGGCACAGTGAGGGTGCATTGATGGGCACGGTTTGTCTGCATTGATAGGCACAATGAGTCTGCAATGATGGGCACAGTGAGGCTGCAATGATAGGCACAGTGAGGCTGCAATGATGGGCACAGTGATGCTGCAATGTTGGGCACAGTGAGGCTGCAGTGATGGGCACAGTGAGTCTGTATTGAACCATTATCACACATTGTGGTGTTTTTTTTTGTTAGTATAGCATACAGGTTAAATAATTTTGTTGTTACATCTGTTCTATATTTATTTGTTTAATGCATGTGAATTTTGGAGGTGTCCTTGTAAACTGGCACTTTACAATAAATGTTGCACTTTAATTGTTAAAAAAGGAGTATGTATATATATATATATATATATATACACACACACACTTTTTTATTTTTGAGGCGGGGGGGGAATCTTGGGTGAGTTCCCACATATTTTTTCCCCAGGACTTGACCCCTGCTTATGGGATAAATGATGTGGATATTCCAGAAGGATCCGGATGGCCCAGAATTTGTCATTTTCATTTTGGTCAGAATTGAGAAGGTAGGACAGTGGAAAAGCTTAAACGAAGGTATTTAAAAATTCTAGTGTTTTACTAATATGGAGGAGGAAGGAATACAATCCGCTAAAGTTATAAAAAAAAAGTGAACTGTCCCCTATAATTACCTTCTCCTCCTGAAATGATGGCAATGGTGAAAATCTATGTAAGTGATCTAAGCCAAAACTTTTTTGGATAGAATTTGGGATAGCAAGGACCCCGTCAGTTTTTCCCTTTACTTCTGGTTCTCAATGAATGATTTTCCCTCACCTTCTTTTATTCTGTGATTTCCCTTCTCTTGCTGTCCTGGTGATTATGGTTACCAAGACAATGAAAACCCAACATAAGTTCTAACCCTTCCTTACACCAGCCAAAATTTTAAAAAAAGTTAAGGCTTTACAGACAGTTAAATGATGTTCATCACTGGATTAAAGGGTGATATGAATATTTGCCTGGGGATCCGCTTTTAAGATACCATAGCAACTAAACACACTTGTGGGTCCTGCATTATGCTTGATAGACCCCTTATGCCAAGTGTCCTTTAGACAAAACTATGTTAATGTACTGTAAAAGCAGAGGATTGCAGTGGTAAAATAGGTCAATGCATTTCAGAAGGACCTTTGCTAACAGGCCAAAAAATGTTCATGTGCACAAACTATGACAAATAGTCATTGACAGTTTTTGCATGTAGGTCATAGAAATTTGGTGTGAATGTTTATTCTATTTATTTTCTTTTACACTTAGGTTTGCTGCATATGCTGTTTGAATGGCTGTAGAAATGACAGTTCCCTGTAGATATAAAAATATGTCGATGTATGCAGCTCTGTAGGCATATCCAATTTAAAACACTAACATAGCCAGGCAAAGGTTTTCATTATTGGACTTGATTTCAGTAGAAGGGGCTTTTGTATTTCCGAAGTATGTGAAGATTCTTGGACAAAAAATAATTTTCTAATTAGTAAAAATTGCACTGCTGTTTTTTCTCCTGTGGACTGCATTGCAATTATAGTCCATACACATTGTCCTTATGCATGCAGGGAAGGTACAGTTTTCTGCACAAACTCTATAGTCAATGGTAGGAACTGGACACGTGTATGAAATATCAAAATGATTTTATATGAAATATTAAAATGATTGTATGTGCTGGGGAGTCTAATTCCACTGTAACAGCTTGGAACTGCCTAGAGTAACTGTACAGTAGCCCTAACATGAATCGTATAGGATACTTCCCCATATGTTTCTGGTCTGTTCGGTCTGGAAGAATCTACTGTACTGAAAGTCCAAGTCATTGTCAAAAACTAGGTTTGCACTAATACCGATACCAGTATCAGTGCCGATACTAAGCATATGCACAAGTATTGGTACTCGTGGAAATGCTCCGATACCCGAAACCGATACTTTCAGGCTCGGTTCTTTCATCTGTCAGCGGGATTCCCCCACTAACAGCTGGAAAAAAAAAAGCCAGCAAATATCTGTTGTTAAGCAGCAGGGCTGCCGCATCCTTAACAACCGATGACTCATTCAGCTGTCAGTGGGATTCCCCCACTGACAGCTGAAGTGTAAATGAAGTCCCGTCAATTGGAGCTGTCAAAAAAAAAAGCAGTTGGGTAATGTTTATCAACAGTCACGGGCGATCACAGATGGTACTTCCCCCATGAACATGGCGCATGCGCGCGACCGGGAGCGTGCTGCGCGGGGATATCGGTGGCAGCGTGTTCCCAGGAACACTGCTTGTCACAAGCATGGTAAACAGCCAATGGCCGGCGGCTGTTTACCATGTGATTGGCTGTGATCACAGTCGATCGCAAAATGCACAGAACGGTAACTAGCTGTTACGGGCTCTCCTCTCCTCACACTTCATTTTCAGTGTGAAGAGAAGAGAGCCAGGAGCAGTGAGTTACTGATCTGTGTGTGTATTGTACTGCACAAGCACAAAACAAATAGAGAGAACTTGTCAGATCACCCCTATCCCCCTATTGCACCTGTCACCCAACAGTCACCACATCAGTGCCTATCAGCGCTCATAAAGTGCACCTGTCACTCATCAGTGCCCATCAAGTGCATCTGTCACATCAGAGAGTGTCATCAGTGACCGTCAGCAGTGCACCTGTCACCCATCAGTGACAGCCAGTCACCCATCAGTGACCATCATTAGTGACCCGATCAGTGACTGTCGCCTGTCTCCCGTCAGTGACCATCAACAGTGACCATTATCAGTCATCCATCAGTGACCATCACCTGTCACCTATCACTCCCATGAAGTGCTCCAGTCACCATCAGAGATTGCCATCAGTGACCGTTGCCTGTCACCCATCAGTGACCATCACCTGTCACCCATCAGTGACTGTAACCTATCATAGAGCGTCACCTGCCAACTATCTGTCACACATCATACAGCCCATTAGTGACCGTCACCTGCCACCCATCTATCACCCGTCGCACAGCCCATCAGTGACCATCACCTGCCACCTGTTGCAGCAGCATGTCCAAAAAAGTATATAGTAATGAGGAGGCATTCTAGATCTTCTTCATGACTGATGAGAGCAGCGGGAAAGTTCTCATCAGATTCCAATGCCAATTCTGATTCCAAATCAAATTCAGAATTTTAACCAATTGATAGTAGTGGATCGGCAAATAAATCAGAGGAAGAATGAGTCTCTCCTAAAAGGGCACGGCGCTCTGGAAACTAGGCAGCCACCAGCAATAGACCCCATGATCAAATTCCCAGGCCCATTGCCAGCGCTGCCGCCAGCGATAGCCCCAGGGAACAAAGGCCCAGGACCTTTACCATACTTCCCAACTTTTTGAGATGGGAACGAGGGATACCTATAAGTAAGAGTATGTAGACATAGGACACACACCCCTACCCCGCCCCTTTAACCACTTCAGCCCCGGAAGGATTTACCCCCTTCCTGACCAGAACACTTTTTGCAATTCGGCACTGCGTCGCTTTAACTGACAATTGCACGGTCGTGCGACGTGGCTCTGAAACAAAATTGATGTCCTTTTTTTCCCACAAATAGAGCTTTCTTTTGGTGGTATTTGATCACCTCTGCAATTTTTATTTTTTGCGCTATAAACAAAATAAGAGCAGCAATTTTGAAAAAATCGCATTATTTTTTACTTTTTGCTATAATAAATATCCCCAAAAAATATATAAAACAACATTTTTTTCCCTCAGTTTAGGCCGATACGTATTCTTCTACATATTTTTGGTAAAAAAAAATCGCAATAAGCGTTTATTGATTGGTTTGCGCAAACGTTATACAAAATAGGGGATAGTTTTATGGCATTTTTATTAATAATTTTTTTTTACTAGTAATGGTGGTGATCAGCGATTTTTATCGGGACTGCGGCATTATGGCGGACACAATTTTGGGACCATTGTCATTTATACAGCAATCAGTGCTATAAAAATGCACTGATTCCTGTAAATGACACTGGCAGTGAAGGGGTTAACCATTAGGGGGCGGGGAGGGGTTAAGTATTTCCTAGGGCAGTGATTCTAACTGTAGGGGGGACGGGCTGTGTGTGTCACTACACTGATCTCTGCTCCCGATGACAGGGAGCAGAGAACAGTGACACTGTCACTAGGCAGAACGGGGAGATGCTGTTTTTTCCCGTTCGTCCGTGAGGTGATCTTGGGTATCCCTGCGGTGATTGAGTCCGCGGGACCTGCGACCCGACTCACGGAGATCGCGGCAGGTGCACGCGCGCACACACGGTGGCAAATTCAAAGTAACGTAGGGGTACGTTACTTTGCGCAGTCGTGCCATTCTGCCAACGTATATCTACAGGAGCCGGTCGGGAACCGGTTAAAGGAGAATTATACCAAAGAAATGATTAGTTAAATCCACCAGTGCTTTTTTTTCCCATTACTATTACTTTATATTGGCTTCTGGAATTTACAAATGCAGCAATTTAGAAATTGGATGAAAGGTTTAGTACTGGGAACATTTTTTGAAAGATAAAAAGTGAATTTTATTATACAACTTTATTGATCAGACCAAAATGAGGGACAAATGCGGAGGAAAGAGGGACAGAGGGACATTGTTCCAAATCAGGAACAGTCCCTCAAAATCAAGGACAGTTGGGAGCTATGTCATTACCAGTGCCGCCGCCAGCGAAAGACCCTGAGATCAAATGCCCAGGCCCAGCACCAGCGCTGTAGTATCACTCCCAAGTACCAGCACAGGAATTTCAAATCCCCCAACTGCCAGCACTGGAGTGTCACGTACCCCAAGAGTCAGGGCTGCTACATACCTCCCAGATGTTCTTGCCAACTCAACATGGCTGCCTTCCAACTCGGAATCAGCAAGTATTCCCCTTTCACCGCACAGCCAGGTGTGCAGGCCTGTAACTGTCCGCTTGTCACTTTAAACCTTTGTTCAGCACTGACTGACAGATGGAACCTTTATTGCCTTCCACTTGTTTCTCGGGGGAATGTTTTAATCATTAGACACTTCCTACTTCCTCTAGTTTTGGAGAAAGGGGCTCTCATAATTTCATCATTCACAGGCAAGTCAGCAGTACCTCGTGGGAAGGCGATTGCTTATGGAAGTTTTCTGAAGTTTAAAGTTTGCACCCCTTGGCAAGCGAAGCACGGTATGCAGTAAAGTTTTCACAAAGCTTATGGTGCTTATGGTGCTTAACCACTTGCTGACCGCCTCACAACGATATACCTCGGCAGAATGGCACGGGCAGGCAGAATCACGTACCTGTACGAGATCTGCCACCCACGGACGGAGGGTCTGACCGGACCCCCCCCGGTGCCCGAGGCAGTTGGCGTTTGTCCCCCATTCGTGGCCTCCCTCGCGATCGCTCCCAGCCAATGGGATCATTCCTCTGCTGCTGTATGCTAAAAAGCAGCAGAGGAAATGATGTCATCTCTCCTCGGCTCGGTATTTTCCGTTTTGGCGCCGAGGAGAGAAGACTGCAATGTGAGTGCACAACACACACACATACAGTAGAACATGTCAGGCACACAATACACCCCCCTTTACCCCCCGATCACCCCCCAATCACCCCCCAGTCACACTGACACCAAGCAGTTTTTTTTTTTTTTTTCTGATTACTGCATTGGTGTCAGTTTGTGACAGTTAGTGTGGTAGGGCAGTTAGTGTTAGCCCCCTTTAGGTCTAGGGTACCCCCCTAACACCCCTAATAAAGTTTTAACCCCTTGATCACCCCCCGTCGCCAGTGTCACTAAGCAATCATTTTTCTGATCGCTGTATTAGTGTCACTGGTGACGCTAGTTAGGGAGGTAAATATTTAGGTTCGCCGTCAGCGTTTTATAGTGTCAGAGACCCCCATATACTATCTAATAAAAGGTTTTAACCCCTTGATTGCCCCCTAGTTAACCCTTTCACTAGTGATCACCGTATAAGTGTTACGGGTGACACTGGTTAGTTCGTTTATTTTTTATAGTGTCAGGGCACCCGCCGTTTATTACCGAATAAAGGTTTAGCCCCCTGATCGCCCGGCGGTGATATGCGTCGCCCCAGGCAGCGCCAGGTTAGTGCCAGTAGCGATAACATCCACGCACGCAGCATACGCCTCCCTTAGTGGTATAGTATCTGAACGGATCAATATCTGATCCGATCAGATCTATACTAGCGTCCCCAGCAGTTTAGGGTTCCCAAAAACGCAGTGTTAGCAGGATCAGCCCAGATACCTGCTAGCACCTGCGTTTTGCCCCTCCTCCCGGCCTAGCCCAGCCCACCCAAGTGCAGTATCGATCGATCACTGTCACTTACAAAACACTAAACGCATAACTGCAGCATTCGCAGAGTCAGTGGTGATCCCTGCGATCGCTAACAGTTTCTGGTAGTGTTTTGGTGAACTGGTAAGCACCAGCCCCAAGCAGCGTCAGGTTAGCGCCAGTACCGCTAACACCCACGCACGCACCGGACATGGGCATATGTGAAATTACACCCCAAGTACGGGGATACCACATGTGTGAGACTTTTTGGGAGCCTAGCCTCGTACGGGACCCCGAAAACCAAGCACCGCCATCAGGCTTTCTAAGGGCGTACATTTTTGATTTCACTCTTCACTGCCTATCACAGTTTCGGATGCCATGGAATGCCCAGGTGGCACAACCCACCCCCCCCCCCAAATGACCCTATTTTGGAAAGTAGACACCCCAAGCTATTTGCTGAGAGGTAGAGTGAGTATTTTGCAGACCTCACTTTTTGTCACAAAGTTTTGAAAATTGAAAAAAGAAAAAAGAAATTATTTTCTTGTCTTTCTTCATTTTCAAAAATAAATGAGAGCTGCAAAATACTCACCATGCCTCTCAGCAAATAGCTTGGGGTGCCTACTTTCCAAAATGGGGTCATTTGGGGGGGGGGGTTGTTCCACCTGGGCATTCCATGGCCTCCGAAACCGTGTAGAGTGAAATCAAAAATGTACACCCTTAGAAATCCTGAAGGCGGTGATTGGTTTTCGGGGCCCCGTACACGACTAGGCTCCCAAAAAGTCCCACACATGTGGTATCCCCATACTCAGGAGAAGCAGCTGAATGTATTTTGGGGTGCAATTCCACATATGCCCATGGCCTGTGTGAGCAATATATCATTTAGTGACAACTTTTTGTATTTTTTTTTTTTTTTTGGCATTATTCAATCACCCCCAGGATACAAAAAAAATTAATATTCAATGGGCTCAACATGCCTCTCAGCAATTTCCTTGGGGTGTCTACTTTCCAAAATGGGGTCATTTGGGGGGGGGGTTTGAACTTCCGTGCCATTTTAGCACCTCAAGAAATGACATAGGCAGTCATAAACTAAAAGCTGTGTAAATTCCAGAAAATGTACCCTAGTTTGTAGATGCTATAACTTTTGCGCAAACCAATAAGTATACGCTTATTGACATTTTCTTTACCAAAGACATGTGGCCGAATACATTTTGGCCTAAATGTATGACTAAAATTCGGTTTATTGGAATTTTTTTATAACAAAAAGTAGAAAATATAATTTTTTTCAAAATTTTCGGTCTTTTTCCGTGTATAGAAAAAAATAAATAAAATAAAAATAAAAACCGCAGAGGTGATCAAATACCATCAAAAGAAAGCTCTATTTGTGGGAAGAAAAGGACACAAATTTAGTTTGGGTACAGCATTGCATGACCGCGCAATTAGCAGTTAAAGCGACGCAGTGCCAAATTGTAAAAAGTGCTTTGGTCAGGAAGGGGGTAAATTCTTTCCGGGGCTGAAGTGGTTAAGATGTTTAAGGAGTCAAAGGGATTAGCCTCTGTGGTGTTCAACCTTAATGCACACCTTTGAGGCAAAAGAATAAAAGTACTGCACCCGTCAGGAGCTCTCCTCTTGTTATTTACTCAAGCTAATGGGGCCGCTACAGTGAAAACTTGTCGCTGAGGTGGAGACTCGACGCCACATCTCTGTCATCTACGGCTGCATCGCTGTTTTCATCAAACTGTGAGATAGGGCTTCTCAACACCTCGCAAGGACACGTGCGGACGCCATCTTAGCAACAGAGGATAGGCCGAAAAGTAAAGGCGTCAAATGGACATTTAAATATAGCGGCCTGCTTTATACGCGGTCTGGAAATCGCCTTTAATTAGTATACGAACCAAATAATTTATATTTTACTAAAGCAATGATTGTTATTATATTCATGATATGGGTGCCTAGTGTCAAATTGTAAACAACACTATCTCCTAAGTTCCTAAGCCACTAAACTGTTTGTTAATTACATAAAGGGTAAATTGTCTGGTTAAAAAATATCAGCAGTATATTTGTTTAACAACATTTTTCCATACGGTATGCATTGTTTGCTAATCTTTGTAAGTTACAAGTGTAAATGCCTATTTTCCTTCTTAGCCTATTGGTAGCAAGTTTGAGCCAACTCTCATTCAGATTAGGTTTCAGGCACATACACACTTGAAAGGCAAAGGCACACTAAAACAAAATGTTGTCACCCACTAAAGAAACAGACAAACCCACCGAGTCATAACAAGTGCGGTCCAGCTCCAGAGAGCGAAGATTAACAGAAAAGGGCCAAGAAATGCACAAAGAAACAGTTAAGAAAAATGAAATAGCATTCAACAAGGCCTACGACTCTTGGAAGGAGCTAGCAAAAGAAATTAGGACGAAGTTAAAGAACTTCTGCCTAGACGAAGACCTTGATACAAAAATGAAGGAGATTAAATCCAAAGAAGTTTTAGTACACCAACAGTATGAGTCCATTGGCGTAATCATTCCACTACCTCATACGTTGTTAAAAGAATGGATGCATGCACCACGTTAACAGCTGAAATCTGCAACCTCACCAGCAAACGACTAGAGAATGTGGAGGAAACTTTAATGATCAACTTGAGAAGGAAAGAGTGAGGATGGCACTTAATAAAGAAAAGCACGAGTCAGTCTTTGAAAACACGGAAACAGAAACTGTCCTCTCAGAGTCATTACCAGACTCCAGCTCAAGCTCGAGAGCCACTTCCAGATCTTCTAGCAAACGCGCAGATGCAGAAGCCAAACTTGCAGCCAAGATGGAACATCCAAAGGCAATGCAACAGATACATAAGCAACAAGTTAAGCTGAGCAAAATGGAGGCAGAAACTAAACTTAAGTTAGCTGAGGAAAAGACAAGACGGTAACAGCTACAAGCAGAAAATGAAGTCAAGGTAGCAAGAGTAAAAGCTTACAATGCCTATGATATTTTTGAATATTGTGAACAGGAGATAGACTACAAGGTACAAAACCTTCACAAAAAAATGAACCACAAACCTCATTGAATCTGAAAGCTGTGCCATTTCAACCTTCAAATACACCGCTTGAAGTGTCAAGACCACAAGAAGGTAGTCTACTTCCAGGACTCACAAGTCTGCTCATCTCCAATCGTCTCCCTATAACTGAACCAACTGTATTTACAGGTGATCCTGAAAGTTCATAGATTGGAAGATATCCTTTATGGCGCTGATTGATCAAAAGCCAATCCCTGTGTGCAAAAAAATGCTGCACTTGAAGAGGTATCTAGGTGGTGAAGCTCATAAGGCAGTGGAAGGTTTCTTCGGAATTCAGAAGACGCTTATCTAGGTGCCTGGGGGATCCTACAGGACAGTTATGGAGGTCCATACCTGTCCATACGACCCTGTAGCATTAAGAGAGTTTGCGGATTTCCTTCAAGGCTGTGTGGAGGCCATTTCCCACGTTAAAGGCCTAGCTATTCCAAATGATTGTAAAGAAAACCACAAGCTTCTCAAGAAACTGCCTGAATGGGTCGTGCATTGGAGATGGAGTCGCATCGTTGTGGACGAATTAGACAAGTCTCAAGAATACCCAACCTTTGCGTGTTTCACAGAGTTCCTGCAGAAGGAAGCCAAGATAGCATGCAACCCCATTGCCTCCCCCTTCCTCCTCAGTACCAAGTCCACAGATGAGAGAATTCCCAAAAGAGCCAAGGCGCTCAACACAAGCACTCAAATGAAGCCCTCCACCTCCAGTGTTCCAGAGATCTCAACTTCAAGACCGAAACCACCCTGCCTAGTCCGCAAAGACAAAACGCACAGTGTCGCTAAATGTCTGACTTTTGCAGCAAGAACCATCAATGAAAGAAAGGCCTTCATTTATGAAAACCACCTCTGCTTTGGTTGCTTAAGAAAGGGCCATACTTCAAAAGACTGCAAAGGAAGACACACATGTAGCACATGTAGTCGTCGTCATCCAACCTGTTTGCACATACAGTAAAACACTGAGCCTGTCAAAACACCAAACGATGACTCAGTAGCGGGAGATAAGGTAAACAAAAGCGTTCCCAAAGTTACGTCCCATACATTGACAAGGCATACTCTTGCCACCTCCTGCATTGATCCAGTTCTGTTGTCAGCTGCGGCGGAGCCTCAGAGAGAAATCCTCCCATGGAGGTCATTACGGGCTCCGAAGATGAACCCTTTGCTCAAAAAACTATGTTCGGCTGGAGCATCATAGGTTTAGCAAATCCACATCTTGATAGACAGGGTAGCCAAAGCTTCGTAGACAGAGTCGCAGTAAAAGAAATGCCAATGCCCCCGATCACTGATGTGTTAAAGGCTCTAGAAATTGACTTCTCTGAAAGAAATTATGAAGATAAGTATTTGTCTGAAGATGACGTTCGTTTTGTGCAGTTTCTCTCTGAAACCATAATGAAAAGGAAAGATGGACACTATGAGATGCCGTTACCCTTCAAAGACAACAGTCAACCAACACTACCAAACAATAAGAGGCTGGCCATTATTCGACTTCAACATCTAAAGAAAAGGTTAAAGGCCAATAAACAGTACTACGAACACTATACTGCATTCATGGAAGAAACGATCAGAAAAGGTGATGCAGAACCAGCCCTTTCATTATCAGAGGAAGAAACAGTGTGGTACATCCCACATCACAGGGTTTATCACCCCAAGAAGCCAGACAAGTCAAGAGTCGTCTTTGATTGTTCAGCAAAGTTTCAAGGCATCTCCCTAAATGTCACCTTAATGACAGGTCTCGACCTGATAAATTCTCTAGTGGGAGTCCTCTGTCGCTTCAGGAAGGAAGCAGTTGCTGTGATATATGACATTGAAACCACCAGTTCTACATCCCCCCAGAAATGCGCAATTACTTAAGGTTCCTTTGGTGGGAGAACGGCCAGTTAGAAACAGAACCAAAGGAATACAGAATGGCAGTTCACCTCTTCGTTGCCAGTTCATCTCCAGGATGTGCCAACTTTGGCCTCAAGTATCTTGCACAACAACACAAGGCAGAATATCCTTCAGCATCAGGGATGAGCCAAACAGGTGAACAGGCAAAAAATTTGTGTGAACACTGTTAAAGTCTATGGGACTCGAACATAAATAATCAAAAGTGCTAATTTTAAAGGCTTATATGCAGGTTATTGTCATAAAAAGTGTTTGGGGACCTGGGTCCTGCCCCAGGGAACATGGATCAATGCAAAAAAAGTTTTCCCTGTCCCCCCCTCTGACGTCACGGGGAAAGCCTCTGGGAAGTCCCCGTGCGTCAGAGGGGGGCGGGGTCACTGGGTGGCCCTGCCCTCCGTTTTTTAAGAACCGTCAGAAGACAAGAAGCGTCACACTGCGGGAGCCTCCCATCTTGGATGCGGAGCGGCTCGAGCATGAAGAAGGGAAAAAGACACCGCGGAGGAAGATGCCGGACGAGAACACCGGAGCAAGAAGCAGAAGATTGGAGGAAGAAGAAGAAGAAAATGGAGATAGAAACCGAAGGCTGATAGAAGATAGAAGAAAGAAGAAGCATTTAAATAAAGGAATTGTCAAAAACTGTCTCTTGTCATTTTTAACATTTTTGACACCTTTTTTTGTGAAATGGTAGGGGTAATTTTGTACCCCCTTACCATTTCACACGGGGGGGCCGGCATCTGGGGGTCCCCTTGTTAAAGGGGGCTTCCAGATTCCGATAAGCCCGCCGCCCGCAGACCCCCACAACCAAGGCAAGGGTTGTGGAGATGAGGCCCTTGTCCTCATCAACATGGGGACAAGGTGCTTTGGAGGGGACCCCCCAAAGCACCCTCCCAATGTTGTGGGCATGTGGCCTGGTAAGGTTCAGGAGGGGGGGCGCTCTCTCATCCCCCCTCTTTTCCTGCGGCCTGCCAGGTTGCGCGCCTGGATAAGGGTCTGGTATGGATCTTTGGGGGGACCCTACACCATTTTTTTTTTAATTTTGGCACGGGGTTCCCCTTAAAATCATACCAGACCTGAAGGGTCTGTCATGGATTTTGAGGGGGACCCCCACGCCATTTTTTTTGGCGCAGGGTTCCTCTTAATATCCATACCAGACCTGAAGGGCCTGGTATGGAATTTAGGGGGACCCCTATGCCATTTTTTTTTTTTTAATTTTGGTCAGGGGAAATCCCATGCCGTTTTTATCATTGAACTTTTATGTGTATTGTCAGACCGACAATTCATATAGCCGCAAGTACTTTTAAATGACTTTTTTTTCATTTGAAATGTCATTTTGCTGTCAGACTCCTCTAAACACGGGAAACATGCGTCCCTTTACAGGCATACTATAGACACCCCCCAGGTACGAAATTTAAAGGAATATTACACTTTTATTGTTTCACTTTAAGCATTATTAAAATCACTGCTCCCGAAAAAACATCAATTTTTAAAACTTTTTTTGCATTGATCCATGTCCCCTGGGGCAGGACCCAGGTCCTCAAACACTTTTTATGACAATACCATGCATATAAGCCTTTAAAATTAGCACTTTTGATTTCTCCCATAGACTTTTAAAGGGTGTTCTGCGGCTTTCAAATTTGCCGCGAACACCCCAAATTGTTCGCTGTACGGCGAACTTGTGAACAGCCGATGTTCGAGTCGAACATGAGTTCGACTCGAACTCTAAACTCATCCCTATTCAGCATCAGCTTTCATTGAGAAGAACTTTTATGTCGACGACGGCCTAACCAGTGTTTCAACAATCAGTGAGGCTACAAATCTAATACTCAAAGCGCAAGGATTATGTAAAAATGCTGGCTTAAGACTGCATAAGTTCAACTCTAATAAAAGGGACGTCCTGTCTTGTGTAGCTCCATCAGAAAGAGCAACAGCTAGTGAACCTCTCAAACTTAACCCAGACTCAACATCAGAAGGACAAATACTTGGCATTCAGTGGTCAAAATAAAACCTTCAGTTTCAGCGTTGACATAAAGAATCGATCCTCAACTCGTCGTGGTATCCTGTCAGTCGTAGCCTCTCTTTATGATCTTCTAGGCTTCATAGCTACCTTCATACTGAATGGCAAGTACATTCTCCAGGAGCTTTGACGCAAGGGCATCAGTTGGGATTAAGCACTTCCTGAGAGCTTAAGCCCACGGTGGGCTCTTGTATGGAGCAGAGAAGTACTAGCGCCGCTATTCCTTCTGGTGAACTGGCAAGCACCAGCGGCCTAGTACACCCTGCTCGTATATCCAGCACTGCAGTATCACGTGGTGAAGTGGCGAGTCCCATAAGTGCAGTTCAAGCTGGTGAGGTGGCAAGCACTAGTAGTGTCCCGCTGCCACCAAGAAGACAAAGACAGGCCCGTCGTGCCCATAGTGCCCTTCCTGCTGCATTCGCCAATCTGAATTGGGAACCCACCACTTCTGCAGCACCCATACTTCCCCCATTCACTGGCAAACACGGAATTCAGGTGGAAACAGTTGATTTTACGCCACTGGATTTTTATTCGCTGTTTTTCACCGAAGATCTCTATAGATCAATTGTGGACCAAAGCAATTTGTACGCTGGTCAACACATCGCCACTATTCCCCAGCATACCCACCGATCAATATCTTTTTTCGTTCAGCCCACAGGCTGCATGAAAAAAAAGTTTACAATATATTCCCAACAAGGACCAGCAACGTACTGGTATGTTGCTGGACTTTGAGTGGTTATACCAGAATGATGCCTGCAGGTTTAGGTATCATCTTGGTATCATTCTTTTCAGCCAGCGGTCAGCTTTCATGTAAAAGCAATACTAGTGGCTAATTAGCCTCTAGACTGGGAGGGAATGACCCCCCCCCACCGTCTTCCATGTTTTTCTCTGGCTCTCCTGTCCCAACAGGGAACCTGAAAATGCAGCAGGTGATTCAGCCAGCTGACCATAGAGCTGATCAGAGACCAGAATGGCTCCAATCATCTCTATGGCCTAAGAAACCGGAAGCTATGAGCATTTCATGACTTAGATTTCGCCGGATGTAAACAGCGCCATTGGGAAATTGGGAAAGCATTTTATCACACCGATCTTGGTGTGGTCAGATGCTTTGAGGGCAGAGGAGAGATCTAGGGTCTAAAAGACCCCAATTTTTTCAAAAAAGAGTACCTGTCAATACCTATTGCTATCATAGGGGATATTTACATTCCCTGAGATAACAATAAAAATGATTAAAAAAAAATAAAAATGAAAGGAACAGTTTAAAAATAAGATAAAATAGCAAAAAAATAATAAAGAAAAACAAAAACCAAAAAAAAAGCACCCCTGTCCCCCCCTGCTCTCGCGCGAAGGCGAACGCAAGCGTCGGTCTGGCGTCAAATGTAAACAGCAATTGCACCATGCATGTGAGGTATCACCGCGAAGGTCAGATTGAGGGCAGTAATTTTAGCAGTAGACCTCCTCTGTAAATCTAAAGTGGTAACCTGTAAAGGCTTTTAAAGGCTTTTAAGAATGTATTTAGTTTGTCGCCACTGCACGTTTGTGCAAAATTTTAAAGCATGTCATGTTTGGTATCCATGTACTCGGCCTAAGATCATCTTTTTTATTTCATCAAACATTTGGGCAATATAGTGTGTATTAGTGCATTAAAATTTTAAAAAGTGTGTTTTTTCCCCAAAAAATGCGCTTGAAAAATCGCTGCGCATATACTATGTGAAAAAAAAAATGAAACACCCACCATTTTAAAAAAAATATATAATGTTTGGGGGTTCAAAGTAATTTTCTTGCAAAAAAAAAATAATTTTTTCATGTAAACAAAAAGTGTCAGAAAGGGCTTTGTCTTCAAGTGGTTAGAAGAGTGGGTGATGTGTGACATAAGCTTCTAAATGTTGTGCATAAAATGCAAGGACAGTTCAAAACCCCCCCAAATGACCCCATTTTGGAAAGTAGACACCCCAAGCTATTTGCTGAGAGGCATGTCGAGTCCATGGAATATTTTATATTGTGACACAAGTTGCGGGAAAAAGACAATTTTTTTTTTTTTTTGCACAAAGTTGTCACTAAATGATATATTGCTCAAACACACCATGGGAATATGTGAAATTACACCCCAAAATAAATTCTGTTGCTTCTCCTGAGTACGGTGATACCACATGTGTGAGACTTTTTGGGAGCCTAGCCGCATACGGGACCCCGAAAACCAAGCACCGCCTTCAGGCTTTCTAAGGGCGTACATTTTTGATTTCACTCTTTACTGCCTATCACAGTTTCGGAGGCCATGGAATGCCCAGATGGCACAAACCCCCACCCCCCCCCCCAAATGACCCCATTTTGGATAATAGACACCCAAAGCTATTTGCTGAGAGGTGTAGTGAGTATTTTGAAGACCTCACTTTTTGTCACAAACTTTTGAAAATTGAAAAAAGAAAAAAAAATACATTTTTCTTGTCTTTCTTCATATTCAAAAACAAATGAGAGCTGCAAAATACTCACCATGCCTCTCAGCAAATAGCTTGGGGTGTCTACTTTCCAAAATGGGGTCAGAATGTATTTTGGGGTATAATTCCACATATGCCCATGGCATGTTTGAGCAATATATAATTTAGTGACAACTTTGTGCAAAAAAAAAAAATTGTCACTTTCCCGCAACTTGTGTCAAAATATAAAATATTCCATGGACTCAACATGCCTCTCAGCAAATAGCTTGGGGTGTCTACTTTCCAAAATGGGGTCATTTGGGGGGGGGGGGTTGTGTCATCTGGGCATTTTATGGCCTTCAAAACTGTGATAGGTAGTGAGGAGTGAAATCACACTTTACGCCCTTAGAAATCCTGAAGGCGGTGCTTGGTTTTCGGGGCCCTGTACGCGGCTACGCTCCCAAAAAGTCCCACACATGTGGTATCCCCATACTCAGGAGAATCAGCAGAATGTATTTTGGGGTGCAATTCCACATATGCCCATGGCCTGTGTGAGCAATATATCATTTAGTGACAACTTTGTTCAAAAAAAAAAATTTGTCACTTTCCCGCAACTTGTGTCAAAAAATAAAATATTCCATGGACTCAACATGCCTCTCAGCAAATAGCTTGGGGTGTCTACTTTCCACAATGGGGTCATTTGGGGGGGGGGGGTTTGTGCCATCTGGGCATTTTATGGCCTTCCCATGGCCTGTGTGAGCAATATATAATTTAGTGACAACTTTTTGTAAATTTTATTTTTTGTCATTATTCAATCTCTTGGGACAAAAAAAATAAATATTCAATGGGCTCAACATGCCTCTCAGCAATTTCTTTGGGGTGCCTACCTTCCAAAATGAGGTCATTTGGGGGGATTTTGTACTGCCCTGCCATTTTAACACCTCAAGAAATGACATAGCCAGTCATAAACTAAAACCTGTGTAAATTCCAGAAAATGTACCCTAGCTTGTAGACGCTATAACTTTTGCGCAAACCAATAAATATACACTTATTGACATTTTTTTTACCAAAGACATGTGGCCGAATACATTTTGGCCTAAATGTATGACTAAAATTGAGTTTGAGTTGAGATTTTTTTATAACAAAAAGTAGAAAATATCATTTTTTTTCAAAATTTTCGGTCTTTTTCCGTTTATAGCGCAAAAAATAAAAACGGCAGAGGTGATCAAATACCATCAAAAGAAAGCTCTATTTGTGGGAAAAGGACGCAAATTTCGTTTGGGTACAGCATTGCATGACCGCGCAATTAGCAGTTAAAGCGACGCAGTGCCAAATTGGAAAAAGTCCTTTGGTCTTTAGGTAGCCAAATGGTCCGGGGCTGAAGTGGTTAAGGAAAATCAAGATAGCCAGATGATACTTCGGTAACATAGTGAAGGTGGAACTACACCACTTTTCTGATGCCAGCAACGTAGGATATGGTGCTTGTTCTTACCTTAGGTACAAAAATGACAGAAGTCAAGTTCACTGCAGCTTCGTGATGGCTAAAGCAAGAGCCGCACCGATGAAGATCGTGAGCATCCCAAGGCTTGAACTCTCAGCTGCAGTCACTGCAGCAAGATTGAGTGTCGTGTGGAAGGCAGAACTTGAAGTAGAAATTGACGAAGAATTCTTCTGAACAGACTCCCAGGTATTTTTGGCCTATATCAATAATGAAGCAAGAAGATTTCATGTGTTTGTAGCCAATCGTGTTCAACTCATAAGAGAGATTACAGATCCTCACTCAGTGGCATTATGTGGATACAGCACAAAACCCAGCTGACCATGCATCCAGGGGTCTTCCTGTAGCAGATATCCCCCCCCTCAAGCTGATTATCCGGCCTTAGTTTCCTATGGAAATCTGAAGTGCTCACATCTCCAAGCTCTTCAGCAGAATTGATCGTAGGTGACTTCGAAGTCAAACCCATTACAACTCTCGCCTCACAAGTCAGTGGACAAACTGATATTCTAAATGGTCTGAACAAGTTTTCCAGTTGGTTAATGTTCATAAAGGTGACAGAAGATTGCAAGATAAGAAGGACTATGCATCAAAACCCTTAATTATAGAAAGTCCTATTCAAAAGCTAGTAGCTCTAATAGAAAGTAAATGAGTTGCCAGTTTAGTGATACACTAGCATACCACCACGCAATACAGTAGCCAATCACAGAGGTACCTACAAGCTACATTGTGTAAGACTCATGTTTTTTATAGCGGCCACAGTTATGTTCTGTAAATGATGTATGACTCTAATGCCCCGTACACACGGTCGGATTTTCCGACGGAGAAAGTGCGATAGGATTGTGTTTTTGAATTGTGAAATTCCGATCGTGTGTGGGCTCCATCTGACTTTTTCCATCGGAATTTCCGACAAACAAAGTTTATGAGCAGGATATAAAATTTTCCGACAACAAAATCCGATCGGTTAAATTCCGATCGTGTGTATACAAATCCGACGCACAAAGTGCCACGCATGCTCAGAATAAATTAAGAGATTAAAGCTATTGGCTATTGCCCTGTTTATAGTCCCGACGTACGTGTTTTACATCACCGCGTTCAGAACGATCGGATTTTCCGACAACTTTGTGCGACCGTGTGTATGCAAGACAAGTTTGAGCCAACATTCATCGGAAAAAATCCATGGATATTGTTGGAATGTCCGATCAATGTCCGATCGTGTGTACAAGGCATAAGTCCTATTCGTCATAACATAATTTGGTGGGAGTGTAACTGTCCGCTTGTCACTTTAAACCTTTGTTCAGCACTGACTGACAGGTGGAACCTTTATTACCTTCCTCTTGTTTCTCTGGGGAATGTTTTAATCATCAGACACTTCATGATTCCTCTAATTTTGGAGAAAGGGGCTCTCATAAATTCAGCATTCACAGGCAAGTCAGCAGTACCTCATGAGAAGACGACTGCTTATGGAAGTTTTCTAAAGTTTAAAGTTTATATCCCTTGGCAAGTGGAGCAAGGTATGCAGTAAAGTTTTCATGGTGCTTATGGTGCTTATCATGCTTAAGGTGTTTAGGGAGTCAAAGGGATTAGCCTCTGTGGTGTTCAACCTTAATGCACACCTTTGAGGCAAAAGAATAAAAGTACTGCACCCGTCAGAAGCTCTCCTCTCGTTATTTACTCAAGCCAATGGGGCCGCTACAAGGCCAATACCCCAAATATCTCAGATTTGTATTGTTTTTATCTATTTTTGCCCCACACTTTGCTGCAATTTATCGTGGACCAGACCAATCTACATGCCCAGCAGCATATTGCCAACAACCCCCAATCATTATATGCCCGTCCGTTTGAGTGGAGAGATTTGACTTTGGAGGAGTTCAAATTGTTTATGGGCCTCACCATAAACATGGGCTTACAGAAACCCCATCCACCATATGGACATTTATTCTGCCATTATGTCCAGATCCCGATATAAGATAATGAACTTCCTTCACTTCAGCGACAACACCCAGTGCCCTCCCCGAAATCATCCAAATTACGATAAATTATGTAAAATTTTCCCACTCATAAATTTTTTTCCCAAAGATTTGCAGCACTCTATGTCCCCGATCAGCATATATGTGTGGATGAGTCCCTGGTACCCTTTTCAGGCCAGCTAGAAATAAAACAATATATTCCTAGAAAAGGAGGCCAGATACGGAGTAAAATTTTATAAGTTTTGTGAGAGAGTCACAGGATATACAGTGGGGACGGAAAGTATTCAGACCCCTTAAATTTTTCACTCTTTGTTATATTGCAACCATTTGCTAAAATCATTTAAGTTCATTTTTTTCCTCATTAATGTACACACAGCACCCCATATTAACAGAAAAATACAGAATTGTTGACATTTTTGCAAGTTTATTAAAAAAGAAAAACTGAAATATCACATGGTCCTAAGTAGGGTTGTCCTGATACCGATACTAGTATCGGTATCGGCACCGATACCGAGTATTTGCCCAAGTACTTGTACTCGGGCATATGCTCCTGATTCTTCCCCCGATACCTGTACAGTCAGCAGTGATCGGCGCGTGGGGGAGTTACGAGCTTCTCCCCCAGCGGCTGTCAGCTGCTTTAGTGAAATCTATACAGCGGTGATCGGTGCTTGTAACTCCCCCCACACGTGATCACCGCTGACTGTCACCGCATCTTCCTCCATGCCCCCTCCGTACTGCTGTCCCTCTCCGTTCTGCTGTCCCTCTCCGTTCTGCTGTCCCCCTCTGTTCTGCTGTTCCTCTCCGTTCTGCTGTACCTCTCCATGTCCTCCTCCTTCCTTTTCTGTATGGACAGAGTCATCTGACTGTCCATTCACATAACTGAAACATTGTAACCTCCTGTGATTACGATGTCTTAGTTTATGAATGGAGAGGAGCCGCTGTCTTCTCTCCATTCATTTTCAGTGCAGCTGAGACTGCAGAGAAAGGGACTGGGAAATCTCTATCCTCTGTCTCTTTCTCTGTCTCAAGGGGGAGATATCAGGGGTCTGTTAAGACCCCTGATATCTCACCAAAGCCCCCCAACAGGGCTGATTAAAAAAAAAAAACACACAAAGTATTGCAATAAATAATAAAAAAAAAAATTATTGTAAAAAATAATACAAATTTAAATTAAAAAAACACACAGACACCGTCCATCCTCTCCCCCCCTTAAAAAAAAAAGAAAAAAAAGAAAGCATTGTAAAAAAACAAAAAAAAAATTGTAAAAAAAAAAGAAAAGTCACATGACATTAAAAATAAAAGTTTAGCTAATTGGTATCGGCGAGTACTTGAAAAAAAGTATTGGTACTTGTACTCGGTCCTAAAAAAAAGTGGTATCGGGACTACCCTAGTCCTAAGTATTTAGACCCTTTGTTCAGTATTTAGTAGAAGCACCCTTTTGATCTAATACAGCCATGAGTCTTTTTGGGAAAGACGCAACAAGTTTTTCACACCTGGATTTGGGGATCCTCTGCCATTCCTCCTTGCAGATCCTCTCCAGTTCTGTCAGGTTGGATAGTAAACATTGGTGGACAGCCATTTTAGGTCTCTCCAGAGATGCTCAATTGGGTTTAAGTCAGGGCTCTGGCTGGGCCATTCAAGAACAGTCACGGAGTTGTTGTGAAGCCACTCCTTCGTTATTTTAGCTGTGTGCTTAGGGTCATTGTCTTGTTGGAAGGTAAACCTTCGGCCCAGTCTGAGGTCCTGAGCACTCTGGAGAAGGTTTTCATCCAGGATATCCCTGTACTTGGCTGCATTCATCTTTCCCTTGATTGCAAACAGTCGTTCTGTCCCTGCAGCTGAAAAACACCCCCACAGCATGATGCTGCTACCACCATGCTTCACTGTTGGGACTGTATTGAACAGGTGATGAGCAGTGCCTGGTTTTCTCCACACATACCACTTAGAATTAAGGTCAAAAGTTCTATCTTGGTCTCATCAGACCAAAGAATCTTATTTCTCACCATCTTGGAGTCCTTCAGGTGTTTTTTAGCAAACTTCATGCGGGCTTTCATGTGCCTTGCACTGAGGAGAAGCTTCCGTCGGGCCACTCTGCCATAAAGCCTCGACTGATGGAGGGCTGCAGTGATGGTTGACTTTCTACAACTTTCTCCCATCTCCCGACTGCATCTCTGGAGCTCAGCCACAGTGATCTTTGGGTTCTTTTTTGCCTCCCTCACCAGGGCTCTTCTCCCCCGATAGCTCAGTTTGGCCTGACAGCCAGCTCTGGGAAGAGTTCTGGTCGTCCCAAACGTCTTCCATTTAATGATTATGGAGGCCACTGTGCTCTTAGGAACCTTAAGTGCAGCAGAACTTAATTTGTAACCTTGGCCAGATCTATGCCTTGCCACAATTCTGTCTCTGAGCTCTTCAGGCAGTTCCTTTGACCTCATGATTCTCATTTGCTCTGACATGCACTGTGAAATGTAAGGTCTTATATAGACAGGTGTGTGGCTTTCCTAATCAAGTCCAATCAGTATAATCAAACACAGCTGGACTCAAATGAAGGTGTAGAACCATCTCAAGGATGATCAGAAGAAATGGACAGCACCTGAGTTAAATATATGAGTGTCACATCAAAGGGTCTGAATACTTAGGACCATGTGATATTTCAGTTTTTCTTTTTTAATAAATCTGCAAGAATATGTCAACAATTCTGTGTTTTTCTGTCAAAATGGGGTGCTGTGTGTACATTAATGAGGAAAAAAAATGAACTAAAAGCGGGGTTCCACCCAAATTTTGAACATTATCTCTATGCATTCTCTTCCTTGCCTAGATGCTGACATGCTGTGTAAAAAAATTTAAATCGCTGTAATTACCTTTTTATTCTAATCTTCTTAGCACTTCCTGGTTTTCCTCCCATGGGAGTAGGTGTGTTTCTAGCCTCTCCCAGACCTCCCACAGTCCCCTGGGAGCTAGTCTCAGGCTTCCCAGCATGCATTGTGCAACAGCGTCATCACAACATCTCGGTGAATTCTGGGAGCACAGCATTCACCGCATCCAGGAAATACATGCTTGTGGGCTTCAAATGCCCACAATGAAGATGGAAACTGCCTTCAGTGAATTTTAGAAGTTATTCTTTACAACGAAATCGGACACAGGCGGACTTATTACACAGAACATGTGAGTAGATAATCATGAGAAGAAAAGTTTGTGAATGAACTCCAAAAAAAAAAAACGATAGATAGGTGGACCCCCGCTTTAAATGATTTTAGCAAATGGCTGCAATATAACAAAGAGTGAAAAATTTAAGGTGGTCTGAATACTTTCCATCCCCACTGTATGTATGCATTCCACATATATGAAGGAAAAGATTCCCAGCTCCAGCCCCCTGAGTTCCTGGCCTACATAGGCAAAACTGGAAAAATTGTATGGAACCTGGCTTGCTGAATAAAGGTTATCAGATATACCTGGATAACTATTACACCAGCCTGCCTCTTTTCAAACACCTATACCTTGCAAAAACCCTGGCCTGTGGAACCTCCAGAAAGAACAGGAAGGGCTTCCCACAATCTATAGTGAACAAAAAACTGCTAAGGGGGAAAAAGCAACACTGAGAAGCAACGTGGAAGGATAGCAGAAATGTGTACATGAAGTCCACCATCCATGATGACAGTACAGCTGAGGTTCAAAGAAGACGAGGTCCCATTTAAAAGCCAACATGTGTCCAAGAACACAAGCTCTACATGGTAAGGGGGTGGATATCAATGACCAAATGCTTCAGCCCTTTGGCAATAAGGAGGTCCCGCCTCTGGTACAAGAAAGTAGCAATTTATCTCATACATTTGCCCATTTATAATGCTTATATAATCTACACCAAATCCACGGAAAGTCCCACCCACTTCTTAAAATTCATCAAAGAAGTTGTTATGTCCCTCATCTATTAACAACCCCCCCCCAGAAAACCTTCACTCTGATGCTGCTAGCCGACTTCATGAGTGCCACTTCCTGGACAACATTCCACCATCTGAAGCCGGCCAAAGACGCCAAAAAGATGTTGCGCATGCAGCAAAAGAGGATTTCAAAGAGATACCAGCTACCATTGTCCCCAGTGTCCCTCCCAATCCGGCCTTTGCATTGGTGAATGTTTCCGACTTTATCACACATCCCTAAAATATTTTCCATGTTTCCTCAAATAATCATGTCACTTCCTTCCACGTGGACTGGCCCTGCCCTGTTTTTTTACTATGCCCCTGCCTACCGTTTGGACTGCTTGCACATGAACTGACCCTGGCCTGTTTTATCGAGTATGCTTTTGCTTACTACTTGGACTAATATGTTGCTCTGCTAATGTAGTACACAGTGGTCTCACATATGTGAGGGGCTCCAGAATTGTTTTTCCGAATGGGGAAAACAAATGTTTTCGTTTTCTCCAGGTTTCGTGATTTCCAGATTAGGGTCTGGAGTCCGGAGACTTCAAAGAGATTTCAGTGGGAGAAGCCTCTACCTCTGTGCCCCTGTACCCAGGCCTTACCTGATTGAGGCCCTCAGCCTGCTGCTGACTTACTGTCATCATGCATCTGCCTGCCACTTGAACTGACCACACCTCTGCCTGCTACCTGTACTATGGAAATAATTAGCTGTAGCAAAAGGCAGTGTGTTTATGAAGGTCTGGAGAGCGGTACAATAATGAGTGTCTGCAGGAAACAGGTACCAGGACCAATATTATGGCTGTGCTGGCTGTCTCTGCCTGGACAATTCCTATGGACAAATGCTTTGGCTGTGCTGACAATATCCCTGTACTGACTATAGACAATATTCCTGCCTGCTGCCTGGATAATTACTATTGCTGTCGCTAAGCACATCCCTGCCTGCTGCCTGGACCAATGCTCTCCTCTGTGGACACTACTAAAACCCCAGGTAATACTTTTTTTTACCCTTTCCTCAATATAATTTATTTTGGATTGTAATTCTTGGTATGTATATTCTATGTGTTAGAAATATGAGGGGTCTTCAAAAATGATAGGTTGTCAGGAAATTAGATGTGTAATTTATGCTCCTAGAATGCCTGAAGGTGCTATTTGAATGTTGGGCCTCTGTATGTGGCCAGGCTGTGTAAAAGTCTCACACATGTGGTATTGCCATACTCAGAAGAAGTAGGAGAATATATTTTGGGGTGCAATTTTTGCTATGTACATGCTATGTGTTAGAAATATTGTATAAATGGACAACTTTGTGTAAAAAAAATGCATTTTCATTTTCTTTCCACATTTTCCAAAAATTTCTGAAAAAAAGTTACAAGTTCAAAAGATACATTATGCCTCATAGATTATATATTGTGATGTTTGCTTTCCAAAATGGGGTTATTTTGTGAGTTTTTCCATTGTTCTGGTGCTCCAGGGCCTTCAAAAGTGTGATAGTTGGTTGAGAAATGAGATGTGTAATTTATGCTCCTAGAACGCCTGAAGGTGCTACTTCAATGTTGGGCCTCTGTATGTGGCCAGGCTGTGTAAAAGTCTCACACATGTGGTATTGCCATACTCAGGAGGAGTAGCAGAATGTATTTTGGGGTGTATTTTATACTATGTGCATGCTAAGTGTTCTAAATATCTTATAAATGGACAACTTTGTGTAAAAAAATGCGTTTTCATTTTTTCTCCACATATTTCAAAAACTTCTGGAAAGAAAAGACAAGTTCAAACTGCTCATTATGCCTCATAGCTTATACGTTCGGGTGTTTGCTTTCCAAAATTTAGTCATTTTGTGGGTGTTTCCATTGTCCTTGTGCTCCAGGACCTTAAAAAGTATGATAGGTCGTCATGACATTAGATGAGTAATTTGTGTGCCTAGAAAACCTGACGGTGCTCCCTGCATGTTTGGCCTCTGTATCTGGCTTGGCTGTGAAAAAGTCTCACACATGTGGTATTGATATACTGAGGAGTAGCATAATGTGTTTTGGGGTGTAGTTGCAAGTATGCATATGGTGTGTGAGAGCAATAACCTGTTAACCACTTAAGGACCAGCCTCGTTTTGGATTTTAGGTGTTTACATGTTTAAAACAGTTTTTTTTGCTAGAAAATTACTTAGAACCCCCAAACATTATATATAGTTTTTCTTCTAACACCCTAGAGAATATAATGGCGGTCATTGCAATACTTTTTTTTGCACCGTATTTGCGCAGCGGTCTTAAAAGCGCACTTTGTTTGGAAAAAATTAACTTTTTGAATAAAAAAATAAGACAACAGTAAAGTTAGCCCATTTTTTTTTATATTGTGAAATATAATGTTACGCCAAGTAAATTGATACCCAACATGTCACGCTTGAAAATTGCACCCGCTCGTGGAATGGCGTCAAACTTTTACCCTCAAAAATCTCTATAGGCAACGTTTTAAAAATTATACAGGTTGCATATTTTGCAGTACAGAGGAGGTCTAGGGCTAGAATTATTGCTCTCGCTCTACCGGTCGCAGCGATACCTCACATGTGTGGTTTGACCACTGTTTTCATATGCGGGCGCTACTCGCGTATGCGTTCGCTTCTGCGCATGAGCTCGTCGGGGCGGGGGTTTTTGTTTTTTAAATGTATTTTTATTATTTATTTTACATTATTTTATTTATTTTTACACTGTTTAAAAAAAAAAATTGTGTCACTTTTATTCCTATTACAAGGAATGTAAACATCCCTTGTAATAGAAAAAAGCATGACAGGACCTCTTAAATATGAGATCTGGGGTCAAAAAGACTCATAATTACACTAAAATGCAATAAAAAAAAAGTTATTTTAAAAAATGTGCCTTTTTGACGTCGCTTCCGCCCAGCAGTGTCATGGAGACGAGTGGGCGCCATCTTAGCCTCACTCGTCTCCAGGCACAGGACGGAGACAGATGCGATTTCCTCCGCTGCTACCGATGGCTCGGGTAAGCGGCGGAGGGCACCGGATCGCGGCGGGAGGGGGGGCCCTCTCCCGCCACCGATAAAAGAGATCTCGCGGCGAATCCGCTGCAGGGACCACTTTTATCTGAAAGCCGGCCGCTGCACGAAAACGGGGATACCGGGGTTATGGCAGCTAGCTGCTGCCATAACAAGGATATCCCCGTTCAAAGTTTGGACGTACATCGTCGTGCGGCGGTCGGTAAAAAAAAAAATATTAATTTTGCAAAGAATTGTGGGAAAAAGTTGCAACTTCAAAAAACTCATCATGTGACTTACTAAATATCTTGGAACGTCTACTTTCCAACAAGGGTCATTTGGGGGGTATTTGTACTTTCCTGGCTTGTAATGCTGGCCATACACTATACAGAAAATAGGCCGAACCCATTTTCGAAAAACGAACGTTCGACCGTGACCGCAAACGATCGTGCCATCATGTAATGACCAATAAATTGTTCAGTGGACATGAATAAATAATTTTTTGTTCGTTTTTTTACATATACCTAGTGCAGACAGTTCGGACGGGAAACACATTAACCTTGCAATTTATCGTACGTTCGGCAGAAATTTTCCAAACTTCCCGTTCGTTTTTTTTCCCACAAAAACGTCACAAACGATTATCGATTTGTGCCCATTAACTTGCCGAAAAACGAACGAAGTGTCTATACGATCGATTTTTCGGCCGATTTTTCGTATAGTGTATGGCCAGCATTAGTGTCTCAAGAAATGAGATTGGCCTTCAGTACATCAGGTGTGATCAGGTGTAATCAATTTTCAATGATTGGCATCATGGTTTGTAGACTCTATAACTTTCACAAAGACCAAATAATATACACTGATTTGGGTTATTTTTACCAAAGATATGTAGCAGTATTCATTTTGGCCAAAATGTATGAAGACAAATGACTAATTTGAAAAAAAAATTGACAGAAACAAAGAAAAGGGCATTTTATTTTTTTTTTTACATTTTAAAAAAACCCACTAGTAAATAAATACCACCAAAAGAAAGCTCTATTTGTGTGAAAAAAAGGACGCAAATTTCATATGGGTACAGTGTTGCATGTCTGAATAATTGTCATTCAAAGTGTGAGAGCACTGAAAGCTGAAAATTGGCCTGGGCAGGAAGGGGATGAAAGTGCCCTGTAGGCAAGTGGTTAAAGCATCCGTATTAGGAGGTCCCCATCAGCTGGTAAGCCAGCATTTCTTGCGGTGGAGGTTGCACTTTTATCCGTGGTGGTGGATGTTAACATCTTTTTGGAAAAACACTTTATTTAATTTGGACTTCATTCACTGTTCATATTGGTGTTAATATTGACTCACTTATCAGGAAAAGCAATTTACATTTGGGATAATTTTCAATTATATTTTTTATTTTCATGAGTATTATTTATCACAATGTATGTTTGAGAATAGCGCAGCTCTATATATCACCATATCTACCACCTCTTGAGGGTTGCAAAATGAATCAGTATCCCCCTGGTTGCCCTGACCCTGTGAGTCCTCTGCCACCTCTGACACCCTAGGTTCATACATTTTTTCTCTTCCCTTCAAATGACAGCAAGAAAAAGGAAATATGCCTGAATTAATTAAGTCAGATAAATTTACTAAATGAGATGGAAGTAAACGAAATCAGAGAGCAAATTCAAGTTTACACTTTAAAAAGTTGTTTCATAAGGAATGCTATTAATAACAAAATAACAATCACCTATCAGATTCAAACATTCAACAGTGAACACTATAATCTCTGTGCTCAACCGAGTACATATAATGCCTATGTGAATAGGCTACAGGAGAGCAGAGGAATGGCTCTTATGAGTGTCAGACCCCTCTCTACTGCTTCTTTACACATAAATGCAGAACAATAAATAACAAGTGCAACTTTTATCAAAGAGAACTGTATTTCAATTTAACCTGCTCTTTCAGAGAGTTCTTGGTGAATGATAGCTATATACGAGCTTCAGAAAAAAACAAATCCCTGAAGTGGGGAGGGAGGTGAAAGTAGTTGTGTGTTGCTGTGTGGCAGTCCGGTTGATCTCCAGCTAGCTCTTTGATGTTTAATTGCATGCAATCCTTTGGATAGTAAAGCAAAGTAACTGACTCAAAAAGTAGTGAATAAACAACAAATAATCTTCCTGTGTAAAATTTTTTTAAAAGTCAGCAGCTACAAATACTGCAGCTGCTGACTTTTAAAACATGGACACTTACCTGTCCAGGGCGCCCGCGATGTCGGCACCCGAGGCCGAAGCGTCTCTCCGTCCTCGGGTGCTGCCGCCTCCATCTTCGGTAAGGGAATCAGGAAGCGAAGCCGTACGGCTTCACTTCCCGGTTCCCTACTGCGCATGCGCGAGTCGCGCAGCGCAATCCGGATGGTCCCTGCTGCCTCTGGGACCCGTGTGTTTCCCAGCAGGCAGCGGGGAGGGAGCAGGAAGTGGTGTAAATACCCGCAGATTCTGCGGGTATCTATGCCGGAAGTGGGTACAGATACCTGTAATATACAGGTATCTGTACCCCCCTCCCCCCTGAAAGGTGCCAACTGTGTCACCGGAGGGGGGGAGGAATGTAATGAGTGGAAGTTCCACTTTTGGGTGGAACTCCACTTTAAAGATGTTACTTCCTGTGGAACTACAAGCAACAGCAGAACAATGGATAGCAAGGATGTCTGTATATAGTGTCTATGATGTTTTAGTCTAGATTCTTGAACTACAGATGATAATGGGTGCAGAAGACAATGGTGTCTATATACAGTACAGTGTCTATAAGACTGGGCTATAGCCCGCTCACCACACTGGAACAGGAGATGATGATGATGGTATTGATGATAATGATGATGAATATGATGATGAAGATGATAGTGAAGATGATGATCTCTCAGGAACGTGGCTCAAGGGATGCACCGCAACAAGGCTCACTTGAATATGATACCACTGCAGGATGGATGGAATAGGAGTGAGCTCCAGGCTGCCACCGAACAGCCACAGGGAGCTGTCCGCAGGTGTCCCTCCAGATATCCGCTGGATAACTCTGCCAGAGCAGGCCACGACTCAGCTACAGCTTGCACTATCACAGATTTACTGCATACATATCCACGCCGGTCCCAAGAGAGCGCGCCAGGCCTCAATCCCTCCCTCTTATTGTCTCTCCCAGCGGTCTGCTCTTCTCCATCAGCTAGCTGGTAATTGGAGTAGCACTTCACACAGCCAGAGGGTGAATCCCATCCGTATGGACTACATGTCCCAAGATGCTTTGCTCTGTCTTGTCTCTGATTAGGAAGGTAGCAGGTCAGCATCACACTCAACACTAGAGGGAAACATTTCCACCTGTAACAATACCACACAGCGTCTCCTGATTGCAGGAATAGGTAGACATCCAGCTCCCGGCTACACTAATTACTGTGTATATCTCTCAGGAGAGTTGCTGCTTTATTAAGATTTGTATTTTTAGCAGTTTTTTTCTTTTATATCACTCTAAAGCAACCTGTCAAATAAAAAATAAATATATATATATTTTTATTAAATTGTTCCTCTGTTTAAACCCATATTATCCATTAATTTACTCTAAACAGCCTTATTAACTCCATATTCTCCTTCTCTATTTATTATTATTTTCCTGCTGATTTTTTTTTTGTTCACTTCTCTTGTATAAAACGATTAATAATTGAAACTTATTTTTACACCTTTAACATATAATTACACATTTCACATTGAAAAAAGCACAACAATTAAAAAAAATAAAAAAAATAATTTTATTTTGTAAATAACTTTTCAATGCTTTGTACCATTGATGACAGCTGAAGTGTAAACAACAACAAAAAAGTTGTGGAAGGTATCGGTAATTGGTATTGGTGAGTACTAAAAAAAAAAAGTATCAGTACTCGTAAAACAAATGTTATAAGTGCATCCCTATCATAAATCTCACTGGACCCTCTGTGTCACCAACAGGGTTGCTGTTAGAAATCATGGGGCCCTGTACAGCCTACCTGACAGGGCCACCTCCCCTCTCGAAAATATCAAAACAATATTTTTGCTAAAATACACTGAATTCATTATTAGCAGACAGAAACAAAATACAACGTACAAAATTCCTGCTAAATCTAGGAGATAAAACTGTATTGATTTAAAAAATAAAGCTCTGTGTGTGAATGAGGTCTTGGGGCTCATTCACATGGTCACTTTGGCCTGTACAATGCGAATCAGCTTTTTTTAATGTGGCGGGAGCTGTGTGCAGGCAGCCTATGTTACGCTATAAAGACGCAACAGCTGTACAACCACAGCCACAGGCCCCAATTTGATAGGTGTGTGGGTGCAGGTCTACAGATAGTGTGCATTCGGGGCCACTCACCCACAACTGCACACCTGTCAAATTAGGATATGTGGCTGTAGCGTCCCCAAAGAGTAGCAGGTGGCTTCAGCTGCAAGAACAAGCTGCTCATTCACACTGTGTGAACTAAAGAACCTGTGTGAATGAGGCCTTCATTTTTTTAAATGATTTTTTACTATACTGTACATAACACTTTTTACAATTTTTTTTCTTCATCCCAAACACTCATCATGATTTTTCACTTTCCACATTTTTTTCCTTTTTACATATTTTTCACATATTTATATTTTTTCAGAACACTATATTTGCAATCATCCCCAAACATGTGGAATGTGTTGTAGCGATCGAGTATGCTATGTGGGTGTTTTCTTGGCTGGGGCGGGGTCCCTTGCCTCAGCTCCTGAACAGACAACCATTTTGGGGTACCATCTCTTTCGATGCTAGCCCAGCACAGTGCTTTAGCCGACCTGTGAGTATAGATCCCTTTCTCCCCATGGAGTTTTTTCTCTCCTTACGGGTAGAATATATTAACTAATACTACATATCCATTTGTGTTTACAGTTTATTTCTGTACCCAACTCCTGATGAATGGCAAATAGCCATGAAACGCGTTGAGTTTCCATGGGGTGCTCAGTCAAGTCTGGTTCATGATCTAGTTATTGGCCCTTATATACCTTTTATACATTCAAAATTAATTGCATACTATGTAACTATTTATGTGTATATGTATCTTTTCTTGTTTCTACAGCAGCTCTGTTGCATATGGTGTACCAATGCCTGTTATTAGGAAATATCTTGTATTTTATCCACAATTAATCATGCTCAAGATTGATCTTTTTCACCTTATTGCCAAATGTCGCCTCTATGACATGTTACATATTTGTCTTTATACCTTTTTATCAATATTCAATACTTCTCATGTGTTGTCAAGCTGAAACATATGTATCCATCATGTTCATGCCATGTGTGCATGTGTATGTATATATGAAAATACTTTTTTACTTGTTTCATACTATTAATACAAATAAACAATGTTTACCAACTACTCTATCTCCACAAGTCTATTGCCTCATTTAAAGTCCCATATTCCTTTCTTATTTACCTGAATCAGGGATGGAAATACATTATTTGTGCCTCATTTAAAGTCCCAAACTCCCCCCTTTTACTGATAAGTTTTTTATTGAGGTTTCAGAAATTGTACAAACTTTTACTTATAATTGCATCACAAGGCATTGCAATATACAATATGACAAATCAGAAAACGTTGGTGAACACAAACGTATCAAAACAGAATTTTTATGACAATGTGATATGCAGTCTACATTTTAGGTCCAGGTACATAGGTAGGGGGAAGAGGGGAGGGGCAGGGAGAGTTATGGCGAGAAGGGGAACAACTTTTTACTTAACCACTTCCCGCCCGGCCTATAGCAAAATGACGGCCGGGCGGTGGTTCAGTTATTCTGACTGGATGTCATATGACGTCTTTCAGGATAACTGCTGTGGGGGCCCGCAGGACGGCGATCGGTGGTGCGATGTGTCAGTATGACACATTGCTACACCGATATCGGTAAAGAGCCTCCAATCACGGCTGATCACAGTGAAAACAGGAAAAGCCATGTATCGGCTTTTCCTCACTCGCGTCTGACGCCACCAAGAACACCAGGGATGGCCACCACGGATGGATGACCAGATATGCCATCCATTGCTACCAGGGATGCCACACAGTGCCCAAAATATGCCAATCAGTGCCCACAAATGGTGCCAGTCAGTGACCATTACTAATGCCTGCCAGATGTCTCCTTATCAGTGATGTCCATCAGTGCCATCTATCAGTGCCACTCATCGGTGTCCATCGGTGTGACCTATCAGTGCCCATCTGTGCCCACCTATCAGTGTCCACCCATGCCCACTTATCAGTGCCCATCCGTGCCCACCTATCAGTGCCACCCATAAGTACCCATTAGTGCAGCCTTTCTGTGCCCATCAGTGCCGCTTAAGAGTATCCATCAGTGCCGCCTATGAGTGCCCATCAGTGCTGCATACCAGTGCCACCTATCAGTGCCCATCAGTGCCGTCTATCAGTGCCCATCAGTGCCGCGTATCAGTGCCCATCATCAGTGCCCATCAGTGCCACCTCATCAGTGCCACCCTATTGGTGCCACCTCATCAGTGCCCATCAGTGCCCGTCAGTGAAGGAGAAAACTTACTTATTTACAAAATTTTATAACAGAAACAAAGGAAACCTTTTTTTTTTAAATGTTTGGTCTTTTTTTATTTGTTGCACAAAAAATAAAAACCCCAGCAGTGATCAAATACCACCAAAAGAAAGCTCTATTTGTGGGAAAAAAATGATAAAAATGTGTTTGGGTACAGTGTAGCATGACCGCGCAATTGTCATTCAAAGTGCCACAGGGCAGGAAGGGGGTGTAAGTGCCTGGTATTGAAGTGGTTAAGCAATTAAACGAGAAGGCTGTATTTTGCAAGTAAGGTAGGTATTGTGTGATTTAACAATAGTAGTGCTGTGTAGTTAATGAAGAAAGGAGGTAGCGTCAATATTGGAGTAATTCAGCCATGGGGCCCATTCTTTTTTCAATTTAGGCAGGGTCAGGTTTGCTTTGGCGAACATGAGTTCTATCTGTAGATGTTGATTGAGGAGTTGGGGGACTAGTTGTTATTGAGGAGTTGGGGGACTAGTTGTGATGAAGCTGGCGAGGTGGGGAGGTGTCATTTCATTTCCTTGTTATGGAGAGTCTGGCTACAATTAAAATGTGGGTGAGGATTATATGATGAGAGGTGTCCCATGTTTCCATTCCCAGACCTAGTAATGCTAGTTGGGGGGTGATTTTTGTAGAGTTGGTGATGAGAATTTGGACAGACTGCCAGAAGAGAAGGAGCAGGGGGCAGGACCAGCAGATATGTACTGTGGGTCCTACATCTCCGCAGTTCCTCCAACAAGCAGGTGAGTGGGATGAGGAGACGTGGGATATTTTTGTTGGCATATAGTACCTTTGGTGGAGTATTTTTCGTGCTATATATCTGGAGGCTTTCAAGGGGAGGCGGGTTGAGAGGTACTAAGATGTTAGGTTTGTTGAGAAGTCCAGGGTATCTTCTCATTTTTTCATCAATGACGTTTTCTTTGGGATTTGTGTGGAGTCCAGCATCTTGTAGAAAATAGAGGATCCCTTTATAAGTGATGTAGGGTGGTTGTAGATTTGTATGAGGTCGGTCGTGAGGGGTTGATCTGACCATGTGATAGAGGACAAAGCATGTCGCTCTCTTAGGTATTTGAAAAGGGTTTTATTGAGGATGTTGTAATCCTCACATAGTTGTTGGAAGGGGCATAGCTTCCCTTCGTGTAGAATGTTCCCATTTGTGGTAATGCCTGCTGTTGTCCAGGAGGCTAGTGACATATCAGAGCATATTTTTTCCAACGTAGACAAAGGAAAAGATTCCAGTGCTTTTTTCGAGATTCCATTAGCTTGTTGATGAATTGAACGCCACACTTTTAGAGTTGCGTTTACTGTACTTAAAAATGATAGCGTTGTTCGGCGTTGTAGCCATATGGCAGCCAGAAGGGATTTGGTGGAGTAGCAAAGAGCTGTTCCTTCTATTTGTGCCCATAGAGGGCGAGATAAGGGCAATCACCAATGTTAGGTTTGGTTGAGGAGGGCTTTTTTGAGGTTAGGGGCTCCCATGCCTGCTTTGGTTGCCGCAGTGCACATGATGGATTGTTTAATTCTGGGGCGTTTGCCATCTCAGATAAAGCTGTTGATGGTGCTTTGGAGCTTGTCCAGTTGAAAGGAGAGTAGCGGTACTGGGATAGTTTGGAACAGGTAAAGCAGATGAGGCAAGAGAAACATTTTAGATAGGGCTATCCTCCCAGCCTGGGAGACCCGGGTGGTTCCTAGGGAGGTGTAAATATCTTGCAGTTTCTTAAGAAGTGCTTCATAGTTTATACGGAGGGTGTTGCTGGAGGGGACAGTTAACTGCATCCCTAGGTAAGTAAGCATTGAGGCTGGTGTCCATGGAAACTGATGTCTCACTTTTGACAGAGTAATTAATTGAGGACATTGATCAACAATCCTTTCTCTGCAGCCTCAGATGCACTGTAGATGAATGAACAGGGTGCCCTGTACAGAGTTAAAGTCCGAGGCTGTGGCTTCAGTGAATCAGTTGTGATTTCTCCTGGTCTTCACCAAGAGGCCCACACTCCTGCTATGCTGTAGACACTTTCTCCTGTTCTAGTCCTGGTACTGATGTGCGTAACTAAAGTCTGATCAACAGTCAGGTTCCTCCCCCCCTCCCTTTTTTTCTTGTCAGCTGTCTATCAAGCACAGGGAGGGCAAAGTAATCCTCAGGCGTGGCCCTGATGACAACGCGGGCTGAGTGACGGTGAATTAAAGGGACATCACCAGGGCTCCCAATTGCTTCTAAAACTTTGTAAGCCTTGTCCTCCCAAGTGAGGAAATCTCAGTGGGGACATAAACCGATTCTAACTCTTTCATACTGCATCGAAAACAGACTACAAGAAACGTTTCACTTAGAATTTCACTTTTAAAGACCAATCTCACCTTAATCCCCCAATTCCCCCCCACTCACTGGAGCACCCTTCCTGGTTTTTATTTTTTAAATAATCTCTACAAACATAACTTTTTTATAGGAATATTTCCTCTAGTCATGTGACATCGCTGGTTCTGATCCGCTTGTTCTTTCTCCATTGGTGGGTAGTCCCAAAGACTGCAAAGATCATCTCCATGTAATGACATTGCATTATTTGCCCTGAAATATTCTCCTGTAAGCCTAGTGTGTCCTTGACTTCCTGGGCTCACAGGAAGTGGGCTGAATGACTCTGGGCATTAATTAACCTGGAATTGGCTAGTTCTGGATCAAGGACAGGGACTTGGAGAGCATTGCTGGAGCAAGGAAAGAGTGAGTACCATAGTTCCCAACTCATCTTTTGGAACCAAATACCTCCGTCCCTCTTTCCTCCTTGGCTGTACCTTCTTTTGGCTTTATTTATAGACCTAAAAAAAATGAACTATTTTACAACCAAAATTGTTTTATTATAATAAATAATTCTTTCCAACATTGCATTTTTTATTTTAAAAAAGAAATAGGATAAAGTAAAAATTGAGGTGATAAAAAAGCACTTTTGGGTTCAACCAATTATATTTTGCATGCTAATTCATTATGGTCTAGATCAGTGATGGCGAACCTTGGCACCCCAGAAATGTAGTGCCAAAACATCTGGGGTGCCAAGGTTCACCATCACTGTGGTCTAGGTAATTAGGGACTTGACAGTGGTGTGTTCTTTGCTTAAATACTTTGTGCTACAAGGTGTCCCTCTCAGAAAGTTGTTATGTAAGTTCTACTTTTTAAACAGTAGCTTTAAAAAAAAAAAAAAACTGGGAATGGGCTTCAAGATCAAGACCACCAAAGAATTCCTTGGTAAAGCTCACTGGTCACCAACTTTGCAACTTTTATAATAATTTACTCTTTGATGGAAAACATGTTTAAAGTTTACTCCGCATGTCATCTTCACTATTACTTGGAGTTACTTTATGCAGTTACTTAACAAAATGATACAGTACATCGAAGACAAAGGAGAAAAACTGAGATTTACAGTGCTTTTAATGAATGGGAGTGACGGTGGCTTGCTCAGTCTTTGGCTGTGTTTGATATTAGTTTGTCTATGTGTACAACAGTCTCTCGACCAAGAGAAGATAGAAACACACAACCCTTTTGATCTCAGTTACATGAAAGTGCTTCCACCAGGAGCATTGTATATCATTTGCAGCAAACATCTCCTCCATCTCGCAGAATTGAAGTGGCTTCAAATGCAATATAAAGTGGGTGCCTGTGTTCTCTCTGATTACACAGAATCCATTTTCTTCTGTCCTGTTTCTTTCAATACAATTTTATGTAGAGAGAGATAAAACCCTCTTCAACTAAGTAACTCCCATATCTTAGTAAACATAGTACAAAACATGGTCTATTTATTATGGCATGGGTAGGGGTGCCGCTCTGCAGTTTTTTTTTTTTATGTGTTTTATTATGATAGCTGGCCTTTTACTAATATAGGATTAGTTTTTGTTTACTGTATCTATGGCGTATTTATTGCAATATATACAAACATCATAACAAGCCATTGTTTTTTTCTGTTTTTAACAACTGATTTTTAAAGAGAAAGATGATACAGAACAGAAGTTGTGCTTAGGTTTTGGTTATGAAGCCTAAAAAATGACTTTTTGATACACATTATTCATCAATCATTTTCATGCTAGTGAATATATTTGCTGTAAGTAACCTATCGTTTACGTCTTTCATCTATCAGTGACACAGAAACAGTGTTGCCAACCTATCAGCAATGTCATTTCTTGTTTGTGTGATTGGCTTACTTATGTTTTCAGTGATCTGCACTAAAACACAAGTTAAATTATAGGCGTCCCCTGCAATAGAAATTTCAGTTTTGGTGAGATATTCCCCAAGTATTTCTAAAGGGATGCAGACAGATGTGGCTTTCCTCATCAGAGCACTGAGAGTGCAGCAGGTGATTATAGTGAACCCATTCAATCTGCAACACATTTTGTTAAAACCCACTGCAATGTACATAGATCACCCAGAGGGGATTGTTTTTTTCTCAACAAAAGTGTAGTTACTCTTTAAAGTGGACTTGAATTAAAAAAGTCAACACTTGCTTTCTTAGAACATCTACAGTGTGCCTCATGAGTTCACCACAGATCCCTGGGTTTCAAGAATCACACATTTTTTGGCTGAAAATTTTGAAGGCTTGCTGCCAGAAATTAGGAACAACCAATAATATGGTGCATAGCCTTTCCCACTGGTCAGTTTAGTGATAGGTGTCAATAATCTGAACTAATAAATAATAACCCACCCCCCTCTTTTTTTTATAAAGGAGTAGACTCCCACTATTGTCAATGCGTGTTGGCCCTGTTAGGAAGAGCTGACAATTATGTGTAGAAAGAGATATTGTTTTTTTTTCTATTTTTTTTTTCATTTTTATTTTGGCATGGTACATATCCCTCCTGGTAGTGTCCTGTCTTCCTGTGTCTTTCCTTTGACAATAGCTCACTTCAAGTGTCTGTAAACCCTTACATATTCCCAGTGAAATGAACAGCCTCAGATGATACACAGAGATAAAACAAATCCTACTACATAAGTTCTTCTCTTCTCTACACCCATTCTAAAGGGCAGAAAAGTGTTAAAATCTTTCTTCATCTGTCAAGAGGCTGCAGTTACACTGTGTGAGAGCTGATTGGAGGAAAGGAGTACACCTGCCTCCACACAGCAGAACTGTTTGCTAAATAGACAAGTTGTCGGCTGAGCTCTCCCCCGGAAATGTATCTTATGTGTTGGAAAACTTCTTAGAAGTGACTCATGCTGATAACAGAGGTTCGAAGCACCGGAGAGAAACCACACTTGGAAAACACGCTTTGGAGAGAGATAACTTTAACTTTAATGGCATCCCAGTCTTAGTCTGTAGTGTTCAATATTGAGTTAGCTCACCCTTTGCAGCTATAATAGCTTCAAATCTTCTGGGAAGGCTGTCCACAAGGTTTAGAAGTGTGTCTATGGGAATGTTTGACCATTCATCCAGAAGCACATTTCTGATGTCAGGCACTGATGTTGGACAAGAAGGCCTGGCTCGCAGTCTCTGCTCGAATTCATCCCAAAGGTGTTCTATTGGGTTGAGGTCAGGATTCTTTGCAGGCCAGTCAAGTTCCTCCACCCCAAACTCGCTCATCCATGTCTTTATGGAACTTGCTTTGTGCACTGGTCCAAATCATTTGGTGGAGGGGGGATTATGATGTGGGGTTTTTTTCAGGGGTTGGGCTTGGCCCCTTAGTTCCAGTGAAGGGAACTCCTAAGGTGTCAGGACACCAAGACATTTTGGACAATTTTATGCTCCCAACTTTGTGCGAACAGTTTGTGGATGGCCTCTTCCTGTTCCAACATGACTACGCACCAGTGCACAAAGTAAAGTCCATAAAGACATGGATGAGCGAGTTTGGGGTAGAGGAACTTGACTGGCTTGCACACAGTCCTGATCTCAACCCGATAGAACACCTTTTGGATGAATTAGAGCAGAGACTGTGAGCCAGGCCTTCTCGTCCAACATCGGTGCCTGACCTCAAAACTGCACTTCTGGAAGAATGGTCTAACATTCTCATAGACACACTCCTAAACCTTGTGGACAGCCTTCCCAGAAGAGTTGAAGCTGTTATAGCTGCAAAGGGTGGGCCAACTCAATATTGAACCCTATGGACTAAGACTGGGATGCCATTAAAGTTCATATGCATGTAAAGGTAGGTGTCCCAATACTTACGCACCCAATGGTTATCACCATATTGGTTCTGACACAGCATAGAGAAGTGGTAAAAAGGCTGCCACATGCAAAAAACAAATCCCAGGGAGAGTAGTTAGAGGGGAAGATTATAGCTTACTTAGGGCTTACTCTTATTCCTCTTGTATTGAATTGTATTGTAATTGTACTGTCTGCCCTTTTATTGTAAAGTGCTGTGCAAACTGTTGGCACTATATAAATTCGGTATTATAATAATAATGATAATAATAATAATAATACTTGTGCATTTAGAAACAAACAATGGAGTGGATTAAAAAAAGTACCACTATGTTTACATGCTTAGGGAATGGAATGGTTCATGCTAATGTTGTGTTGGCAACCAAAACCCAATTATGAGTTCCTGAGAGCACTGGGCTATTTCTCACATATTTTAAACTATACCTTTAAAAAAATGAAAAGTTTAGATGTACAGTACTGTTACAAGGGCACATCAATCGTTTTATCTCAACCAGGCTCCACCTGTGGCCAAAGATGTAATTATTTTTCATTTAGTTCTCACAAGCAAGCACGCCTTAAACCACAATGAGCAGTCAATGCTGATACCCAGCGTTTTAATGCTTTTAAATACAGGTAACTTCTAAGTTATTCGCAGTCGCCCTGATGGTAATAAAATGCCTTCCAGGGGCATTGGGGCAGACAGATGGTGCTCTGCATTTTCAAAGTATCCAAACAGTGAGGGCGTAATTGAAAGCAAATTATGTGTACACATAGGGCAGAATGCGCAGCCCTGGGATTGATACTAACGGCTTCATTTAAGCACAATGTTTACAGAAGATGTCTTGCAGTTTGGAAACCTGTGGCAACCTGTTGCTGAACTTTCAATTATTTGCAGCAGTAGTTAGCAAGAGGAATTTAAACACTGTTCCTTCCTGCTAGAATTTCTAATCTCAATGCCTAAAAGTATAATGAATACAGTAAATTCATATCTGTAACCTAATTGTTCATTTCAACTCCTGTTAACATTTAATAGTGAAGTAATAGTAGAATAAAAGAAATAGCTTTTTGCTGCAAAACACCTACAATCTGAAGTTGCTTGTTTCAACAATTATTTTTTGCCACCAGATGCCCTCAGTCTTCTGGGGGCAAGCTCGTTCAACCCTCTCCTGAGCCCAGTCATGGACCTGCTCCTTAGGGGCAGCATCAACCTGCAGCTGGACTCAAAGTTATACTGCACTGTACGGTGCTCATACATCATTATCTTTTTTTTATTATTCTTTTTATGGGTTTCAAGTGTGGATAAAAAACAGAGCCTATTGGGCATACCCAGTCCCGGTCCACATACATCACAATAAAACAAACTGTATAAAAATAAAAAAAAACACTAAACACTTGGCACTAAAACAAGACTCTATGTTCCAGTGACTTCTGAGATTGTTAGAATATTTTAGGTATCAGCTACTCAGGGGTAGTATTAAGCCAAATTTATTAAGATGGAAGTCACAATTATTAGGCATATGGATTGGATGCGGGTTCAGCTAAATATACTGTACATGTCCACCTGGTCGTTTGTAAGGCAATCTACTAATTAGGAGATTCAGGATCAGTATTAATAGACAAGTCCTCTATCCAAATATCCCAAACCTTGTGAAATTTTTTAGGGCATCCTCTCGCTAAGTAGGTGGCCTTGTACAGTGGTAAATTCACATTGATTATTTATTTTCTACAAGATAAGGATTGGGGCAGATAAGGATTTCCATTGAAGAAGAAAAATTTTCCTTGCGTTGAACAATAGTAATCCTATCAGCGCCCTGAAGGCCCGAAGATGAGCCGGGGTGTCCACCAAACCCAGCAAACAGACTTCTACAGTCCAGGGCTCATGAATAGTGGTCACAAAGTGTATGACCGAGACCACCGATTTGAATATTAGGGCATTGCCAAAATACGTAAATAAAGTATGCTGAGTTCGCTACACACCGCCAGCACCCTGCAGGAATAGAGGGATATATTCTGTGTAAACATGCAGGTATGAGGTAGATCCTATGTAGGGGTTTGTACTGAATCAACCTGTCCCTTGTGGAAACCAGCTGTAGAAAGGCACATTCCCAAATTTCTTCCCAACCTTCAGCATCCAAGCTGTGAATGTCCAGCGTCCATTTGGATTTAAGAGCTTCCAACCTCCAGTGGACCGAGGGAGATATGGCCTTATAAATAGTAGAGAGCGATTTAGTGAGGGTGTTGTCTCTGAGTACTTCCTCTAGGGTCGAAGTATCAAAAGCTACTGGTTGCTGTTTAAATTGTATTTGAAAGGCGTGTCTCAATTGTAGATATCTAAAAAAGTAAACATTAGATATGTCAAAATGTAACTTTGAGGTATCGAAGGGCTTTCATTCTCCAGCTAGACATATCTGCTCTAAATATTTAATGCCCTTTACTGCCCAAATCTGCGGATCAGGTATAGAGGTGAATTCCAGTAATAATGGATTAAAATATAAGGCTGTATGTGGTGAGATGTGATTGGGAGGGCTAAGATGTAGAGCTTGGGCCAGCAACCAGGCTCTCAATATAGCTTTCATTGCTGCAGTCAGAGGAAGGGAAGCAGATGCCCCTCTGTATAAGAGGTTTGTAAGGGCCTCAAAGGAGCCTACACAGGAAGCCTCTAATACTTCCGCGCATTGGTCTCACTCTGCATGAGCCAGTCATGGGCATGTGTGAGCATGGCAGCCAGGAAATATTTGTGGAGATCTGGGCACGCTAAGTCTGCCTGTAACCATGGCCGTTGCAAAACTGTCAACTTAAACCTCGGGTGTTGTGAGCCCCAAATAAAAGCAGTAAAACTAGAATTAATTATTTAAAAATATTTCTTGGGAACTGGTGCATGTTGGAGTAAATAGCGAAAACCAGGTAACAACTTCATTTTAAACAGGTTTATGCACCCTATTAAAGACAAAGGGAGATTGACCCATGCTCTCAGTTTAGATTTCATATTGTCAAGAAGTGGAACTAGATTTAAGACACAATATTCTGCAGTATCCAAGGAAATTTCAATACCTAAGTGTCTGATACTGGATGACCATAATAGTGGCAGGGTAGGGTCAGCTCAATCTTGGGCCTCTCTATCAACAGGTAAAATTTGTGATTTTCCTCAATTAATTTGTAGTTCCGAATGAATGGAAAATTCAGAAAGTATACATAAGCTTCCTTAAGAGATGGTCCTGGGTCATTCAGAAACAATATGAGATCATCTGCATACATTGATATATTTTCCACCAAGGTTCCCGCATGGATACCGACAACAGCAGAGGCCCTCTTTATGGCCACTGCTACCAGTTCCATCACAATATCGAACAGAACCAGAGACAGCGGGCAACCCTGTCTCGTACCCCTCCTAACTGGAAAGGACTGAGAGCTTGCCCCCTAGATAAACCTGGGCTGAAGGCAGGAGTAAAGTAACTGCACCCACTTCAAAAATTCAGGCCCGAACCCTATGGTCTCCAACACTGAGAGCATATAAGACCAGGCCACAGAGTCAAAGGCCTTCTCAATGTCGAGTGCTGCCCAAACTGTAGAAGTGGATCCATTTTGGGGCAGCTGTAAGTGAGTGAAAACCCAGGGGATATTGATATCCGTGGATTTCCCAGGAATAAAACCTGTTTGATCAATGCTGAGAAGGTCAGGAATACTTTCATCAATCTAGTGGCCAAAATTTTAGTTAAAATCTTTATATCGTAATTTAACAAAGAAATAGGCCTGTAGGAGGCACATTTGGAATGGACCTTTCCTGGTTTAGGGATTAAGACTATATGAGTCTGATACATAGAGAGGGGTAGCTTCATATTTTCTAAAGAATCATAATATAAACTGTGTAGTTTGGGTGCCAGGGTAGAGGCATACATCCTATACCACTCCCCCGGGTCACCATTCGGACCCAGAGTTTTCTTACTGGGAAAGGAGTGTATAGCGGCTTCAATTTCATCTAAAGAAATGGGTTTGTCAAGAAGCACTACTTCTTCTGGAGAAAAAGTGTGGGGAGGTCTAGGGTACTGAGTAATGCCTGGATAGTGATTTTGGACGGACCCTGGACTACTGAATACAACTGAGTAAAATAATTGGTGAATTCATGTAGAATGATAGCAGGATCAGATGTTACAGTATCGTCTGCACAACATATGTTCGTAATTACCATTTGAAACCTATGTTCCGCACCAGATTAGCCAGCCTTTTCCCATTTTTGTCCCTCGATTCAAACACCCTGCCAGCCACAAAGCACAGATCTAAATGCGTAGCCAAGGCCATATATAAAGACAAAATTATGTCTCGTCTGCGTAAGTAGCTTGAAGTTGTCCACAGTCATTGAGCCAGAAAAGGTTTCGGCTGCTCTTACCTTACCCTCTTCCAGGTGTTGTATTTGTGATGACAAATCTGATTTGACTGCTTTAATGGCAGATATACAGTGGGGACGGAAAGTATTCAGACCCCCTTAAATTTTTCACTCTTTGTTATATTGCAGCCATTTGCTAAAATTATTTAAGTTCATTTTTTTCCTCATTAATGTACACACAGCACCCCATATTGACAGAAAAACACAGAATTGTTGACATTTTTGCAGATTTATTAAAAAGAAAAACTGAAATATCACATGGTCCTAAGTATTCAGACCCTTTGCTGTGACACTCATATATTTAACTCAGGTGCTGCCAATTTCTTCTGAACATCCTTGAGATGGTTCTACACCGTCATTTGAGTCCAGCTGTGTTTGATTATACTGATTGGACTTGATTAGGAAAGCCACACACCTGTCTATATAAGACCTTACAGCTCACAGTGCATGTCAAAGCAAATGAGAATCATGAAGTCGAAGGAACTGCCCAAAGAGCTCAGAGACAGAATTTTGGCAAGGCACAGGCCAAGGTTACAAAAAAATTTCTGCTGCACTTAAGGTTCCTAAGAGCACAGTGGCCTCCATAATCCTTAAATGGAAGACATTTGGGACGACCAGAACCCTTCCTAGAGCTGGTCGTCCGGCCAAACTGAGCTATCGGGGGAGAAGAGCCTTGGTGAGAGAGGTAAAGAAGAACCCAAAGATCACTGTGACTGAGCTCCAGAAATGCAGTTGGGAGATGGGAGAAAGTTGTAGAAAGTCAACCATCACTGCAGCCCTCCACCAGTTGGGGCTTTATGGCAGAGTGGCCAGACGGAAGCCTCTCCTCAGTGCAAGGCGCATGAAAGCCCGCATGGAGTTTGCTAAAAAAACACCTGAAGGACTCCAAGATAGTGAGAAATAAGATTCTGTGGTCTGATGAGACCAAAATAGAACCTTTTGGCCTTAATTCAAAGCGGTATGTGTGGAGAAAACCAGGCGTTGCTCATCACCTGCCCAATACAGTCCCAACAGTGAAGCATGGTGGTGGCTGCATCATGCTGTGGGGGTGTTTTTCAGCTGCAGGGACAGGACGACTGGTTGCAATCAAGAGAAAGATGAATGTGGCCAAGTACAGGGATATCCTGGACGAAAACCTTCTCCAGAGTGCTCAGGACCTCAGACTGGGCCAAAGGTTTACCTTCCGACAAGACAATGACCCTAAGCACACAGCTAAAATGACGAAGGAGTGGCTTCACAACAACTCCATGACTGTTCTTGAATGGCCCAGCCAGAGCCCTGACTTAAACTCAATTGAGCATCTCTGGAGAGACCTAAAAATGGCTGTCCACCAATGTTTACTATGCAACCTGACAGACCTGGAGAGGATCTGCTAGGAGGAATGGCAGAGGATCCCCAAATCCAGGTGTGAAAAACTTGTTGCATATTTCCCAAAAAGACTCATGACTGTATTAGATCAAAAGGGTGCTTCTACTAAATACTGAGCAAAGGGTCTGAATACTTAGGACCATGTGATAGTTCAGTTTTTCTTTTTTAATAAATCTGCAAAAATGTCAACAATCCTGTGTTTTCTGTCATTATGGGGTGCTGTGTGTACATTAATGAGGAAAAAAAATGAACCTGATTTTAGCAAATGGCTGTAATATAACAAAGAGTAAAAAATTTAAGGAGGTCTGAATACTTTCCGTCCCCACTGTATATTCACCACGAATATGTGCCTTAAAAGCATCCCATACCATAGCTTGTGAGGTAGAGCCCTCGTTAATTTCCCAATATTGGTTAATTTTGGGTGAGACCAATTTCCCCACCTTCAGGTCCTGTATCCATTTGGGCGCTAAACCCGCTATTGGTACTCCTAGCGTCCCTCAAAGCAATACACAGCTCTAGGGGGGCATGATCAGAGAGGCCAGAGGGAAGATAGAATACACTTTTGATCGCATACATCATTATCTTTGAGCCATTTTTACCCCCCACTATCGTCACCAGAGGAGACAGGTATAGATAAACCTGTAGAAAAAAATGATGCGCTAAACAAAAATCTCATATTGGGTTATGAAAATCCAACGGTAGAAAACACAAATCTGGGATAAGTAGTTGAATCCAAAAAAACCTCCACCTCATGCATGCACCATCACCACAGGCAATATAGACTCTTACCAGAGAGCCTGGACCCTTTATTATGAAGGGTCAAACAGACTTGATGTAACAATGTTTGCAGGGATCATCAGCTGGAGATGTGTCCTCAGATCAAACAGGGCATAAACAGGATATTCAAGCCAAGCTCCATCCACCCCACGATCAGATTGATCATAAAATGAAAGAGACGCTAGATAGTGTAAAATCCCCAAAAGTTTGTTTAATATAAAATTTTGCACTTACATTAGTACAGGTAAAACCAGTGTTGTGTACAATATAAGCGGCCGCCTTAAGATACTTAGGCACTGTGCAAACAAACGCAATAGCAGGAAACAGCTCTCCTAACCCTAACCTCCGGGTTAGGAGCTTTTTCCTGCTATCACATTTGCACAATATTTACAAATATAATATAATAATATATTTGCAAAAATAATGGTTCCACATTGATTTTTTTTTTGTGAAATAAATATTTTTATATTGAAATGTTTGTAACAAATTCATGTAAACAAACTCTACTGCTTTTTGAATTGACTATAACATTTCCATCTCGGGTGCCCAGCAACAGGGGGAATCTCCTGTTTTTTTTTCCCCCTGTTGGGTGGTTCTGGCATCTTCCCCGCCCATCACATGTGGCCAGCTCTGTTCGAGTTTTGTCAGTGTTGGCAGCCTCAACTGGGAAAGGCGCATGTGCAATAACTGGGCTCCCGTGCCAGATGTGACGGTGGATGCTGGTTTTTGGCGCCAAATGACGTCGAATGCCAACACATTGACACCAGACCAGTGCCAAATAAACCTTTGCCAGGTCAACACTTACCCCATCCATGATTGCAGCTTCCCCAGCTTCTCCTCCCGGCTAATCCAGTGTTAAGATTGGTCAGGAGGAGAACCTGGAAGACAATAGCAAATATTGGATAATAAGAAATATGTGGAGCTATTTGTTAGTATTCACTTTGGTTTTGCGCATTAGTTTTTCTACTTATATAGCAAATATTGATTTGCTAATGTCACAAATGGGTGGACCAACCTTTTTGAAGCCAATTAGAGGCTCAGGCTCTAATCATGTGCTTTCCAAAAAAAAAAATATATATATCAAAGGAAGCTATGAGTCTTGCGCCTCACATGGAAATTAGGGGGGTGGCGCCCCAGCACCCCTTATGGACTGGCCGCCTAATTCCTAATTGCTAGAGCGTTTATTTATTTTTTTGGACGGTGCATGTGATCGGCACAGGGCCAATCAGCACTGTCCAGACAGAGGGTCAGGGGTTATGCAGCCTGACTACTCTGGTCCGGTCCCACGCTGAGCTGTCAGCAGCGGTGGGTCAGTGGAAGCGGGTGCAGAGGAGGCAGCCTACAATGGAAGACCTATAGTAACTCTAAGGGTTACTCCACTTCCTAGGCATTTCCCAGCCATTGTTGTCTGTCTCCTGTCTTTGGAGCCCGGACCGGATCAGCTTCAGAAAAGGTATGTATAGCGATTTCTTCTTTACAGGGCTAGATAGGTTAGTCTTAGATTGTGGATGCAAGTAGATATAGAGATTTTAGTTTTAGGGGCAGTGGCAGCTGGTAATTTCTTTTGGGGGGGGGCACACAGCCACCCCTCCCCCCCCATTGGTCGGTCAGTCAGTCGGTCGGCGGCACCCCTCTACCCCGGCACTTACTCTATCGGTTGCAAGCGAGCCATCCCCTACGGGCGGCAGGCAGCCGGCAGGTTGTGGCTTCTATGGGCGGGTTGTGAGCTCCTATGTGCAGCATGCAGCAGCTCCTGTGTCCTCTCTGCATCACGGCAGTTTCCGTCATGCAGCTCCTCCCTCCTCATCCTAGACGTCCAATAGGATCGCCTGTCCTTTTAGCCAATCGAGTGACCCGTTTCAAAACCTGCTTCCTGATTGGCAGGGAGGAGGATCGGTATTTCAACAGCAAATATTGATTCGCTGTTGTAACACACCTGGGTGGGCTCAGAGCGCACTCTAATCGACCCAAGCCCACCCTATATTGAAGCCTATTAGAGCCTCTGGCTCTAATTGGTGCTTCAAAAAAACAGCCCCTCCGCATTGGAATCCATACGCCGGTGTCCTGAAAGGGGCTGGAAGCATGGATAGTGGAGGCGGTGATGAACAGGGGGGGGGGGGGCGGCGCCCGTGCACCCTTAATGGATGGGCCACCCCTGTTTAGGGGGAACTTCCACTTTAAAGATTTAGAGGTGGGCTTCTCATTGTATGCTAAAGAGAAAGAAACTGTGCCTGTTCTAAGACTTTTTATTCGGACAGACTCACCCTGAATGTTTTCAGAAATGCTTGCAGTCAGCCATGTCACCTTCTCTTAAATATTTAAAAGGTATGAAATATATATATAAAAAAAAAAACACCTTCTTTTAGGTATGCTGTGTGAATGGGAACCCATAAGAAACTATAGGGTTCTTTCTCAAATTTTACTGCAAAAGTACATATACGTAACGGACAAATTAAAACCTAACTCCAGCTAAAGTGTTATACATAGTTACAGCTACAGTTTTGTTTTCTTTTGGGAAAAAAAAAATGTTTAAATGATATAAATAAAAGTTTTTTTTGTAAGCACTTCCCAACAGTGTTATATGGTTTGCTCCAACCTCTGTAACTGTCACGCTCATTGGTGCAGCTTAATCTGCATGTAAATGTGCAGTAAAATATAAAGGCATGTGAAAAAAGATAATTCATATACGGAATACTATCATTACAGGTTCTAATTCAATACAGTCACCAAAATAGTTCCCTATAGTGCACCCCGCCTATTTTCCTAAAAACCTTGGAAAAATTGTGTTTATATTACTTCATACAGCTCATTCAATGCCCATTTCAATTCTGTACACACAGCCATGAAAGCATTTTATAAACAGTGTCAGAAATGCTATGAAGTAGATCCCCCAATTATGTGGAATGTGGAACTGGATATAATAGGATTAAAAGTCAGAATGTTTAAGGAATTAATAAAATATATTATATTAAAAAAAAACAATCAATCAATCAATGGGCAACCATTGCTCTCAAAATATTTAGAGGTAGCCATAGAGGAACATGATGAAATGTGAATGTTTAAAGGTAAAGTGATACTATTTAAAGCTTATCTTTGATCAAGCTCACCCCCATTACAAAAGCAAAATTTACCCCTTACCCTCTAGCTAATCGCCTAAATACAATTTTTTAACAAAACTACAAACTATTATTATTATACAGGATTTATATAGCACCAACAGTTTATGCAGCGCTTTGCAACTTGAGGGCAGACAGTACAATCACAATACACTTTAATACAGTTGGAATCAAAGAGCCCTGCTCATTAGAGCTTACAATCTAAGAGGGAGGGTCAGGAGATACAAGAGCTAATAACTGTGGGGTATGGATGGAGAAAATAAATGTACAGTTGTTAGGTGGGGAGCCAGATAGGCTTCTCTGAAGAGAAATGTTTTTAGGGATCGTCTGAAAGTGGACAAAGTAGGAGAGAGTCGGACAGATTGGGGTAGAGCATTCCAGAGGATGGGAGAGGCTTGGGAAAAGTGCTGGAGGTGAGCGTGGGATGGGGTGACAAAGGGGCTAGAGAGCAGGAGGTCTTGGGAGGAACGAAGAGAATGGTTTGGTTGGTATTTTGAGACTAGGTTAGTGATGTAGCTGGGGGCCAAGTTGTGGATGGCTTTGTAAGTTATTGTTAGTATCTTGAATTTCATTCATTGGGTGAGTGGCAGCCAATTGAGGGATTGACAGAGAGGGGTAGCAGACGCTGAGCGGTTTGTATGGTGGATGAGCCTGGCAGCAGCATTAATGACTGACTGAAGGGGGATAGACTATTTAATGGTAAGCCAATGAGGAGGCAGTAGCAGTAGTCGAGAGATGACCAGGAAGTGGACTAGAAGTTTTGTGGTGTCATTGGTTATGAAGGGGCGTATTTTGGAGATGTTACGAAGGTTGAGGTGACAAGCTTTGGACAGCGATTGGATGTGGAGCCAAAAGGATAGTTCAGAGTCCAGAATTACACCTAGGACCTTGGCACGGGGGACGGGTTGGTAGTTGAGCCGTTGATTTTGACAGAGAAATCAGGTGAAGTGGCACATGGGGGAGGAAATATCATGAGCTCGGTTTTGGATAGGTAGGTTGAGTATGAGAAAGTGATGTGACATCCAGGCTGATATGTCTGTTAGTAAATTAGTGATGTGTGAGGAGACCAATGGAGTGAGCTGGGGGGGCAGAGAGATAGATTTGGGTGTCATCCGTGTAGAAATAATATTGAAAGCCATGAAAGGCAATCAACTGACCCAGCCAGGAGGTCTATTTTGAGAAAGGGAGAGGTCAATAAACAGAACCTTGGGAGTTCCAGTTGGAGAAAGGAAGACAAATGGAGGAAGAAGAGTTGTAAGTGACATTGAAGGTGTGGTGGGATAAATAGGATGAGAACCAGCAAAGAGTACAGTCACAGAGACCAAAGGAGTGGAGTTTTTTGAGGAGGTGGGGGGGTGGGGGGTCGGTACACTGTGTCAAAGGCAGCAGAAAGGTCCAGGAGGAGTAGTACAGAATAGTGTCCATTGGTTTTAGCCATTAGTAGGTCGTTGTCAGATGGTCACTCAGTCGGTTGTAGACCAGTCGTTCAAGGAGTTTGGAGAAGAAGAGGAGTAAGGAGATGGGGCGTAGGTTGTTAAGATTGGTGGGGTTCAGTGAGCTTTTTTGGGATGGGGGTGACTAGCACATGTTTTAGAGAGTTGGGGAAGGTGAGCATAGCATTTGCGAGGGAGCAGGATCCAGGGGACGAGTCGTAAGGTGGGCGTTGGCATTAGAAACAAGTTTTCACTAATACTAGCAAGGTTGAATGAGGGAAGTAATGATTGTACCTGTGGACATGCTACTTTCATCTGTGGTCAGATGATGCAGAGTGGGTGCCAAAGTCGCTGCCAGGTTATATGGATATTTCTCTTTGGTTATCTGTCTGCATCCTTAAAATTCCTACAGCGCAACGAGATTGTGTAAAAAAAAAAAAAAAATACTGCTAGAATTGACTATTAGAGACAGGATGTACCTGCTTTATATTCACAGATATTTTTGCTAATTCTTTATTTATTATAAACTCAGAATCTTGAACAGTAACAAGGATATAACCATGTCTCAGTTTATCATATTAAACCGATTTACATAGACATTTAGGAAATGTACACTTAAGTATAGCATTAAGAATAAATCTCAACATGTATCTGCATATCTCGTTAACTGAATATAGCCTAATGTAGTATCAAGTTACAGAATTATCACCAACATCTATACAGGAGGAGGCAGGAAGATACAACTGAAAAGATAGAAAAAAACTGGTATACTGATCTCAAGTTATAATTTCCATGTTTTTTAAATCCTAGAATGTGGAAGACAGTGCTGGAGGGAGCAACAGGTCTATGGAGTAGAAAAAGGGTTGAAGGGAAGGTGAAGAACGAGGAAGGACCAGAACATAGAGAGGAGAGATTGAGTTCCTTCATCTTCCTAAGGTCCTCCACCTTGTTTAGTCAAGTTGATTTTGAGGGACGGGAGGAATTCTTCCACGTTAGGCGGATACAGGTTTTGATAAAAGATGGGTCCTCTGAAATTACAAAGCCCATAAACTTTTGGTAGATGGTCCTCACGGTTTTCCAAAAAGTGGAGCAAAACATGTGAACTAGGTGTTATCCTGGATTCTGAACTCTCCTTTCGCCCCCAGCTACATCACTAGCCTAGTTTCAAAATACCAACCTAATCGCCCTCTCCGTTCCTCCCAGGACCTCCTGCTCTCTAGCTCCCTCATCACCTCCTCCCATATCCGCCTCTAGGACTTCTCCCGAGCCTCGCCCATCCTCTGGAATTCCCTACCCCAATCTGTCAGACTGTCTCCAAATTTATCCACTTTTAGGCGATCCCTGAAAACTTTCCTCTTCAGAGGAGCCTATCCCGCCTCCATCTAACAACTGCACTATTTTCTCCATTATCTCATCCCCCACAGCTATTACCCTTTTGTATAACTTGACCCTCCCTCCTAGATTGTAAGCTCTAACGAGCAGGGCCCTCTGATTCCTCCTGTATTGAATTGTATTGTACTTGTACTGTCCTCCCTAACGTTGTAAAGCGCTGCGTAAACTGTTGGCGCTATATACATCCTGTATAATAATAATAATAATGTGAAGAATGCCCATTGAGGTACCATCTAGTTACAATTTAAAAGGTTTCTTGATATTTAGAGCAAATCAAAGCTTTGAGTAGAAAGTGCAGAATTTTCTGGCCTTATTGCTTTATGAATCATATTTACAAATCTTCTTCATAGCTGCGCAGATAAGTGGCTTTATAGCTCTGTTTTGGTGCAAAGAGTCAGTTATATAAGATAGACAGGGAGGGTCTAATTCAACTCAAAGTTGTTTAAATGGACTTAATGGACATTAGAAAAATTTTGGCAGTGGGAAAATAGAAGAAGTGTTTCAACTTTAGAGCTCTCCATAGATCCAAGATATAAGCCCCATTTGAGTTAGTTAACTCACCTATAGAGGGCCATTATCTGAATTGGGTAAAGTGTGAGGTTTGAAATTTGTACTTAGAGAAAAAAATTGGAACGGGCCATCTCTCATTCCCAATGTAAATCTCAAATTGCCAAGTTGGATATAGGGTCAAGTTGATTGGGGATCTTATCCTTCGCAGATACTTTTGACTCTGCAGACAAACAAACAAGAGAAAACTGATAAACAAGAGTCAACTGTGCTTTAGATGAGCAGAAACAAGAAAAAAGGACACAAAGCTGCAAAAGAGGTCTTTCTAAGAGTAGTATTCAGTTGTACAGTACATAAATAGAAAGCATAGCAAAAAGAGTATACTCACGTTCATAAGATTGTTGGATACCCTTCCTATGGTAAAGCAAACTAATGTAGAATGTGGGTGGTCACACTCGATGCTTGTTGGGGTTTTCCAGATATTCTTGCGCTGTGCTAGGTTGCGATCAGATCCTGTGAACAATGGTAAGGAGGATGAGGCCCCAAAAAGGAATGTTGTGTTGCTATGGCTATTTGTAGTGACTTTATAGGAAACATATGGAGTTAGATTTTTAGCCCATATGTTGTTACAAGCTAAGGCTCTTTCCATAAATAGCCATGGCAACACAAATGTGCGGTCAACAGAGGTGCACCATTAAATAAAAAGGTGCTTCTAAGTGTATTCTTCAGCAAGGTTGGTATCTATTAATCTTTGGAACAGGTTAAAACACCAATGCGTTAGTGAGTGGCTATTGGTGAGCTGTAAAATAAAGTATTTACAATATATAGCTAATTTTACCTTACTCACTTATTTTCTTGTGACTAATTTTATAAACTGGAAGTGGTCTTTGTGCAGTCAGGTGAAAAGCCCTCAACTTCCTTTGTTTGTGCATCCTCGTTATTTACTGATGTACTCTAGTCTTGTATAACATAATGTGCTTTTAGCATGCCACATAAATAAATTATGTCTTCTCATACATGGATCACTCTCACTGGGAAATGGTTAACATGCTTCATGCCTGATATATTTTTTTCTGAAACTCATTATGATTTAACTCCACAACATGTCATCAGAGATATATGACCATTCAAATTTTCTCATGATTGAAATTCCGGGCAAATGTACAGGGCATGATTGATTGCTCTCACCATCCATGCTTCCTATACTGGATTCACATTTACAGATGCTTTTCAGGATCTTCTGTTCCCCCATTTGGTACACTTGATAAAATATGAAAATTGTTGGCATATATTTAGTACTTAAAGGGAATGCCCATTATCTCTGTTTAAAACTTGCTAATTCTAAAATTATTGAAAATTCCAATATATGGAAGAAAGGGAGGAGCCTCCTTTCCTGTATTGTATAATAGGTTTCTCATCTGCTGTCTTTTGCTTTTGCTTGTAGGATGGAAGTCTTTCTCAAGAGGAAGTAGTAACAGAGCATAGTGCAAATGAAAGAGATACAATACCGTTTTTCACCAATAGATAGCACAAGCTAAAATTCTAGAATTGTTTTGGTGAGGGGGCTGTTGGGACTTCATCTCTTTCGGAAGACAAAGCAGTTAACAGTTCAAAAGGGAAATAATAAGGGGAATAATGTGCTTCTAGCTAATGTAATGTTTACCTTAAATGTAGCACAACCCCCATAGGAGTCCCCACTGCTGCACAGCCAGTCACACAGAATTTCCTTCATACACTCCAATGCAGAAATCAGTCCTTGGCTTGTTTTTTATGTTTTATTAGGGGTTGATAACCTGGATGGGGTAGGGAATTATGGGACGCCCAACTTGAAAAATGTCAAGAACTGTCTCGTACCTGACAGGCGAGTCTGACGTGCAGTGGGAAGACCTTTGCGTACAACCCTGGTTCAAGGGCCACCGAGTGGTCGAACAGTGGTCACCAGAGCTGGGTGGTATAAGGGTGCCTTGATTGTCTTCCGTGCAGCGGATGACTTCCCCGAGTAGACCAGTAGGTTAACGGCAGGTGTAGTCAGCTCAGCTAATGCAGACAGGAAGCAGAAACAGGAAGCAGGTAGGTGCAGAGCTGTGGACGCACTGGATGCGCGGTCAGACAAGCCGGGTTCGGTAACAGACGATCAAGCAGATATAACGACAGGCAGAGAATAGTCAGGAGGCAGGCAAGGTTCCACAACAGAATATCAAGCAGTAGAGAGGTAAGCATAGTCACAAGGCAAGCTGGGGTCAGGATAACAGAGTGCAAAGTAGTCAAGCAACCCGGGTCAAACACAGGAAACAGATCGGGAACTGAGGAACAGGATTTCACAGGTACAAGCTGCAGATCAGACTACAATGTCTCTGTGCAGCTGGGAGGTTTAAACAGGGAGTATTTTGGCGTCAATCTCATTGGCGTGCACGGAGAACTATGAACAAAGGGACACTTCCTCCCTATTTACAAAAAGTCCTCTTCTTCCCTCCTCCTGCAAAAACTTGGTTTTTACAGCACAGCTGCTGCTCAGTTCTGAGGGAACTAGCAGGATATTACTAGTTCAGCAAAGGCCCATTACAGGCAGGATCTCTCAGTCTCTTGACAAAGTAGTGCAATGTGAGTGAACAGCATGACATTCCTCCTTCTGCTTCCATGTGGCCAATGATCCCAGCTCCACTTGCTTGCAGAAAATGCTAGCCCACCTGGCTACCACCAGCCTGGCTGATCTTCCTCCCAGTCCTCCTGACTGTCTTTTTTGCCCCAGTCCTGTCCGACTGTTTAACACACATGAAGACCTTCCAGGGCAAGGTTAGATGAAGACTTGGGACTATGTGGTCCTCAAGAGAGGCCTGCTGCAGATGGCGGTCTCTCCCCTTGTCTGTCTCTGCACTGTGCTGATCTACTTACTGTCTCTCCTTGCCCCTTCCCACTGCCTCCTGTGTTAGGATCCTTCCAGGCCAGGGTTTCCTGAGCACCCGGCCTGTGGTAGAACCCTCCAGCAAGGGGTCCCTCAAAGGCCACCAACAGCCTCTCCTCAGCACTGCTTCTCCATCTTCCACCCAACTCCCCTGCTGGAATGGCCCATGTCTATTTATGGGGTTGTCTCAGCCCCCTGCCAGCCCACTTTTGGGGATTGGCTTGAGTCCCATAAATATTCATGACAGATCCTCATAACCCCAGCTCTCTAATTCTCCAACCTTCCAGACACTAGGGGGAGGCACCACAAAGCTACCATAATCAGTCATCCAGCCCTGGCCTCTAGTAACCCTGACCCAATTCGATGACTCAGGTTATTTCTGGACAGAATATGCTTTTTTCTACACTCAATACTGGTAGCACACACCAGGGTGCGCTACATAAAGTAGATAAAAAGAATACCATGTATGCCAGTTTATCATTTTTTAGTTTTGGATACCCTTTTTTCACATTTTCATTACTGTCTGTGTCCCTATTGGGGAGATTTACCCTCTTTATTTGTCCTTGTCACTATTGTCAATGACAAAAAGGAGAACTTCAAAATTGAGAGCTTTCACCAGACTAAAAACTAAAGTTCTGCTATGATACAGTGTGAGCAGGCAGGCATTTTATTGCAGAAGAAGCATTCAGTGCCTGCTCACAGCAGTCCCCAGACTGTAAACTGAGCTGCGCATGCTCAGCTCTGCTTACAGTAGCCGGGCCGATCCTGTGTTTCAGGTTGACTAGCACCTTTGCATGTGCAGGAGTGACGTCATCCCGTGCCAGTAAAGACTGCTGAAACCTGGCACAGAGGAGGAGATGCCAGCACAAGCAAGGGAGTGTTGGGAAGTTGAGTATCCTCCCTTTAGTTCCACTTTAACCACCTAAAGACCAAGCATTTTCTGGCACTTTTTGTTTACATGTAAAAATCAGTTTTTCTTGCTAGAAAATTAGTTAGAACTTCCAAACATTATATATTTTTAAAGCAGAGGCCATAGAGAATAAATTGGTGGTTTTGCAAGTTTTTATTGTAACACAGTATTTGCACAGCAGTTTTTCAAACACAATTTAGGGGAAAAAATACACTTTTTAAAATTATAATGCAAAAAAACACAATACATAATCCAAATTTTTTGTAAAATATAAAAGATGATGTCACACCGAGTAAATAGATATATAACATGTCATGCCTTAAAATTGCGCACGTCCAAACAACGTAAATTTTACTATCCATAGGTGACATTTTTAAAGCCTTTACAGGTTACCGTTTTAGATGTACAGAGGTCTTGTGCTAGAATTACTGCCCATGATCCAACGTTCATGGCGATACCTCATGTGTGAAACGGTCACGGTTTGTGCGCTAGCACGGGGGGGAGTGGGGACACTTTACATTTTTTTTCTTAATTATTAATTCATTAATTTTTATTTATTTTTTTACACTGTCCCTTCCATTTTTTGAACATAGTTGTGACAGCAATAGGGACATGACAGCTACTCTTTGTGGAGAGATATGGTGTATAAAAGACCCCAAATCCCTCCTTTGCATCATTCAACATGCCAAGATCTGCATTTTTGAATACTTTTGATTTTCAAAAAATGGCACCGTTAAGACGGTAAACCGGAAGTGATGTAATGACATCACTCCCGGTGGGACGGGATAGCCTGAGCGAGCCGTGGAAGTCGGCGGGAAGGGGAGGACGTCCCCTCCCACTACTTGTAAAAACAACCAAGCAGCTGATTATTATTATTATTCAGGATTTATATAGCACCGACAGTTTGCTCAGCGCTTTACTATATTAGGGCAGATAGTACAATTTCAATACAATTCAATACAGAAGGGATCAGAGGGCACTGCTTGTTAGAGCTTTCAATTTAGGAGGGAGGGTCAAGTGATACAAAGGGTAATAACTGTAGGGGATGAGCTGATGAAAAAAATAAAAGAACAGTTGTTAGGTGGAGGCAGGGTAGGCTTCTCTGAAGAGAAAAGTTTTCAGGGATCACCTAAAAGTAAATAGATTTGGAGATAGTCTGACAGATTGGGGTAGTTTATTCCAGAGGATGGGAGAGGCACGGGAGAAGTCCTGGAGGCGAATATGGGAGGAAGTGATGGGGGAGATAGAGAGCGGGAGGTCTTGGGAGGAACCAAGAGGACGATTAGGTTGATATGTTGAGACTAGGCTAGTGATGTAGCTGGGGGCAGACTTGTGGATGGCTTTGTAACTTATTGTTAGTATTTTGAATTTAATTTGTTGGTTGAGTGGCAGCCAATGGAGGGATTGTCAGAGAGGAGTAGCAGACGCTGAGCGGTTTGTAAGGAGGAGGGGAGGGGAGCGAACTGGTCCAGGGATGAGGACAGGGATTTATTGTAGACAGAAGTGGATTGGTTGGGGCAGAACAGGGGTGAGATTTTGTCACAGAGGTGGTCAGTAGCAGAATAGAGGAGAGAATGGTTGAAGTGGCGAAGGTTTCCACAGGTAATGATTAGACGATTGGAGAGAAAGGTGGTAGCTGCAGGCATCACTCTGGTTCAACCACTTGAAGTCAAATAACATACCAGCAGTGCTTTTTTCAGCGGGAATGGGGGAGAACGCAGTTCCGGCACCCCCAGCACTGAGTGTATGTAGTGGCAAGAAGTGCTGGGGTATGCTGGGGTCTATTGATGCTTGCTGCTGGAGGATATATTTTTGCGTGGAGGTCTATTGTTGCTGGGTAGGTTCATTGTTACTGATGGGGGGTGTTATGTTGATGGGGGAGGGGCTCAATTGTTGCTGGTCTATTGTTGCTGGCACCTGGAGGGTCAATTGAGGGTGGCTGCTGGGGTGGTATTTTGTTGCAGGGGGCCCATTGTTGCTGGGGGGGGAGTCTATTGTTGTGTGGGAGATCTATTGTTGCTGGAGTGAGGTCTATCATTGCTGGGGGGGGTCTACTGTTGTTGGAGTGGGATCTATTGTTGCTTACTGCAGGGGATCTATTTTACTGTCCTTCGTGTTATCAATAACAAATTCCGTGCAAATCACTTAGTAGCACAAAATGATACGTGGTTCTGTATTATCTAAAAGGGGTGGTACTGGGAGGTGGTTAGGAGGTGGAACCAAGGGACGGTACTCGGAGGTGGGTAGAGAGAAGAAACGGGTGTTTCAGAAAGGGGGAGTTCCTGCCCCTATTCTCTGAGAAAAAAGCCCTGCATACCAGCTACGTGATTTGGCAGCAGGTGTTTAGGATTGCTCAGTTTTGAGAGATTTACACTCATTTCCTGTAGCTTCCCCAGGACAGGAAGTGTAGGGAAATCTCCACAGTGGGACAAAGGAAGCAATACTTTGCAAACAATTTTAAGGCATTTGTAGAAAGGCTGTAGATGAGCTTAATTTCTTAGTACAGGCCCACAACTTTCTGAAATATAATTTATTCTTGTTTCCTTTATGGGTTTTCACTTTTGTTCCTGGAGTTCTCCTTTAATTAACTAAACCTTCAGCTGATTTATTTCCATGGACTGAAACATTTAATTCTTGAATTTTATACTTTCTGTTTTCCTTTCATTTCAGCAGCGCCGTCCTCAGAAACATTCTGTTTGCATTCATTATTAAAAGGGGAACAGATGGTGAATGTTTAGTTTAAAATAATTTGTCCATTAAAATATGCTGCAGATTCTTCACAGTAATGAATTTACCGCCTTTGAAATGCTTAGAAACGGACTGCAGGATCTTGGAAGGTTTGAGACAGACACTTTATTGAAGTCTGAGTGTATTGCTGCCTGTGAAAGAGATGATAGTCTCTGCTGTGTTGTCTGCACAACAGAATCCCAAATTGTTTTGACAGCCAGCAAGTACAGTGTTCCTAGATAAAGCACCAGGGGATTGGACATGTTTCTGAAAAATCTAAAATGCACTTTCTTGCATATAAAGGGTAACCACCCATTAAGGTAACTCTACATTTGTTAAAGCTGAATTACAGGAAAACAGCTAAATACACAGTTGGAATACAGATATGTTTATCAGCTTTTCTGGTCAAAGTATTAGTAATTATGTCCAGCCAGTCCATAGAGATTTAAATAGTGGTGGCAGACAGCTGGTGACCTGACTTTTCTCTGCTGTAGTTAAGCAATTTAGCTAGGTCACCTCCGTTGTTACATTTTTTGTATGAACATGAATAGACTTATGTCATATGATTCCCAGAGCACTATGGGGTTTCTAAAAAGGGAGCTCAAAAGGAGCTGCTGATTTTTAGACTTTCCCTGTCTAACTGGAACTCCATGTAGCACCCTCATAGTAGAGATTAGATTGCTAAGTAAATTTAGTCAGCTCCACTGTAATCAGAGGAACAAGGAGTTGATTAACTAGGGTTGATCAGTATTTCACATGCTGCTGCTCTGTTACATCTCCCTGTCTTCTAGAGGATTCTAGAACCATAGTGACAGGAAGAACAGGGCATGTGGCCTAAATATTTTTGGAACTCCAGCTAATCCCTGGGAAACTGTGCCCAGTAGGTGGTGGAAGAGCCCATAAATAACACAGAGGCAGAACAGCAGTGTTCCTGGGTCCAGTCCTGCAGAAGGACTCTGTACTCTATACACAGCTATACACAGCTCACCCCTCAATCCTGCACTTCGTACACAGCTCACCCCTCAATCCTGCACTCAGTACACAGCTCACCCCTAAATCCTGCACTCTGTACACAGCTCATCCCTAAATCCTGCACTCTGTCCATAGCGCACCCCTTAAACCTGCACTCTGTATGTAGCTCACCCCTCCACACTGCTCTACTGCAGGTGACATAACTAGTCATTTATTTCTGGTAGCCTGTCCTCAGGGATACTGCTCCTATCGGGCTCTGTTCCTAGCTGCACTCAATTAACCTTAATAGCTGTGTGTGCTCTTTTCTGTCTATGGGCGGGTCCCCTCTACTCTCCAGTCCATGGTGTTCAGGCAGTGAGGAGATGATGTGCTGTAACCTTCAGCAACCAATCAGAGAGCTGTATTGATGTGCTGTGACCTCTAGCAACCAATAAGTAAGTGGTAATGATGCACAATAACCTCTAGCAACCAATCAGTGAGTGGTAAACATGTAACCTCTAGCAACAAATGAGTGAGCAGTAAGCATGCAACCTCTAGCAACCAATCTGTGAGTGGTGAGGATGTGCAGTAGCCTCTAGCAACCAATCGGTTAGCAGAAATGATGTTCTGTAACCTCGTAATGTTTGCTGTTACCTCTAGCATCCAGTCAATGAGCAGCAATGATATGCTGTAACCTCTGGCAACCAATCTCAATTGCTGCCTGACCTGATTTTAAGTCGGTGGAGGCCCAAAGGCAATGTTTGCCCAGGGTCCAATCAATATTAAAGATGGCCCTGACAACATGCTATTGGTCAGAGCACAGCACATTTCTGTATTAAGAGTCTGGATTAGAAGGCTCCCACAGTGCTTTAGAGCAGGGGTCTCAAACTGGCGGCCCTCCAGCTGTTGCGAAACTACAAGTCCCATGAGTCATTGCAAGGCTGACAGTTACAAGCATGACTCTCACAAGTAGAGGCATGATGGGACTTGTAGTTTTGCAACAGCTGGAGGGCCGCCAGATTGAGACCCCTGCTCTAGAGACTAAACAGGTCTCTAGATAACTGATTTAAAGGGGTTGTAAAGGTAAAAATGTTTTCACCTTAATGCATTATATGCATTAAGGTGAAAAAACTTTTGACAATACCGCCGCCCCCACCCCCCCCGTTTTACTTACCTGACGCCTCGAATCTCCGCTGCTCGTTCTCGTCATCTCCATTGCAGCTCAGCCTGGTCGCTGATTGACTGCAGTGGATGGATTGAAAGCAGCGCAGCCATTGGCTCGCGCTGCTGTCAATCACATCCGATGACGCGGCGCGCCGGGGGGCGGTGCCGAGTGATACAGCGAGCGGCTATAGCCGCCGGCTGTATCACGGGAGCGCGCCCGCAAGCACTCACCACCATGCGAGGGAGCTCGCATTAAGGTGGTTAATGCTTGCGGGGAGGAGCTGAAACAGCCGCCGAGGGACCCCAGAAGACCAGGTTCGAGGCCACTCTGTGCAGAACGAGCTGCACAGTGAAGGTAAGTATAACATGTTTGTTATTTTTTTTTTTTTTAATTTTACCTTTACAACCCCTTTAAGGTTCATTAAGAAGTTTAACAAAGTTAATCAAGAGACAGTTTTGCTTTAAAAAATATAGAGCTATAATAGAAGATTCAGTTTGTAAAAACTTGGAGTTTGGAGGCAGACAAAACCAATATATAATTGATTTCAAATGTGTTGCATAGTACTTAATAAACCAAAAGATTGCCCTTGATCTTACAAGTTTAACCTAATTAACATTTTTCTTTATTCATCCTGATTACCAATATAACTATGCATCTTGCTTTGACTAAAGAACTGATTTAGCAAATGTAAGTTTGTGATAGGACCATATAAATCCTAAAGACTCAAGCATTGTAGAGCACAGACAGATACGTTAATCGTGACTATGGGTTAAAGAGTTTTGGAAGCAGAATCAATTTTAAATTATGCTAAATTGGCCAACCAAACCCAGAAATTGAAAATGCATTCTGTTTCTGTAAATCTTTTCAACTCATTGAGCAAGAGGATAAAACTGGGTTTTTAAGTGTAAGGTATGATGATATAAAAACTATCATTTCTAAAGGATATTCTCCTGTAGAGCTTCAAGTATATGTCAACATGAAATGGTAGAGATCCTGATTTATGATCATTAAATTTAAAAGCAGAATTGATCTGATTTACGATGTATGTTTGGTGGGGAGCGGCTAGGGATTAGTTAACAGTAACTGTATATCATGTGAAAATAATTTTATATTCAGTTCCTTTTATGTCAATGCCTTTCATTTCTAGGTCTTGATGGACTGCTGTGGCTAGGGGTTTAACACACGTACTGAAATCAGTGGAGAAAAGGGCCATCCTTATGTTCTATTGGTAGTCTATCAACCCATTGCTAAAAGATATGGTAACATAAAGGGAAAGGTAACTAACTTAGAAATGGGAAGGGTCAGTCTACTGAAGCATAAAAAGAGTCTGGTAGGCTCTGGCTGTCTCTTGAGGACTCCAATAGCAAGATCTCCCTCCCATAGTTTGTAGATCTGTTACCACACACCTCAGAGTATGTCAGGAACCATAAACTAGACAGAGACAGAAAATGCAGTTAAAATGACACCTTTAATGAAATAGCAAAAAGTAACACAGTTCAGGAACATAGTCAAAAAAACAAGCCAGGGTATGGAAGCCAGAAAGGGTAATCAGGCAAGCTGGGATCAGGAAGCCAGGAGTCAGTGAAGTAAAGAGCAAAATCAGGAACAGGTTACGGAAGAGAAGTCAGCCAGGTCGATTTATAACAGGAACACAAACAGGAACACACTGAAGGTATTGACCACGCAAGGGCACGAAGGGAATGAGCAAAGCTGTTTAAATAGCCAAAAAGGGCTGGCTGTAGGCTGGACTAATGAGGCAGGTAGTGGTAACCAGGTGAGTCACTGTGGAAACAATGAGTGGCTGGTAATTAACCAAAAGCTGAGCAGCCTCTGTGCACTGAAAGAAAAGAGCTGCAGTAAATAGCAGGAGCCCAGCCCTGACAGTTTTACTATTTTCCTTGCGTTCCTATTAACCTTTTTGATGTTCCCATCCACCCACTTTCTGTTGCATTTCCCATCATATCAAATAGAGTAAACATTCAATAGGTAGACCCCATGTTAATAATTGAATGTTTACAATAATGATCAGGTGAAATGCAGGTCTGGACAAACCTTACATATCCTAGATCTGTCAAGAAGCTGGACGGTTCAAATTTTTTGTTTTTTTTGGCCACGTGATATCTCAGAACCACAAAGAAGTTGATGAAAGAATTCCCTCTTCCATACCCAGCATGCCCGGGTCTCAATGGGGAGTAGGTAGCATCCTTAACAACAGATGAGTCATCGGCTGTCAACGGGCTTCCCCACTGACAGCTGAATGAGAAAAAAAAACATTGTCGGCAATAGAAAAAAGTGACAAAAAAAAACAGCGTGGGGGTCCCCCCAATCCTTACTAAGCCTTTCAGGTCTGCTATGGATTTTAAGGGGAACCCCATGCCAAAATTAAAAATAAAAATGGCATTGGGTCCCCCCAAATCCATACTAGACATTTATCTGAACATGCAGCCTGGCAGGACAGGAAAGGGGAGGGATGAGTGTGCACCCCCCTGTCCTGAACCATATCAGGTCAGATACCCTCAACATGGAGGGTGCTTTGGGGCAAGGCGTTTTGGGGTGCAGAGCCCCACCCAACCCAAAGCACCTTGTCCTCATGTGATAGGGACAAGTGCCTCTTCCCGACAACCCTGGGCGGGGGTTGTGGGGGTCTGCGGGCAGGGGCTTATCAGAATCCGGAAGCCCCCTTTAACAAGGGGGCCCCCAGATCCTGCCCCCTAAGAAAATGAGTATGGGGTACTCCTAAACAGAAAAAAAAACAAAAAAAACCCCAAAAAAAACTCTCTCCTGCGCTTGAGTGACTAAAACCTCAATGAAGATAAGGCCAAAAAGCTTCTGTGATATCTGCTGTCTTGCAGCCCTCTTCAGAACATCGGGTTATTCATGGACTACAAGAGGATAAAAAGACAAAAAGAGGGCGCACCGACCTAGTGCATTACCACAAAAAGCGTTTATTAAAAAGGTAAAACAACAGAAGATGGATACTCACAAACGAGCATGTACGTTAAACATGAACAATAGCTGCAGGTACGCAGTAGTGGACATCAAAACGTAATCGGGACCTGGACATCCAATTGATGGGGCGATGGCTGACGCGTTTCTAGGGAGAACCCCTTTCCTCAGAGCCTAAGCGGGTAGTAACTCCTCACAAGTGGGAGCTCCTCCATTTATGTGTGTAAGCATATGACCATGTGACAGCCAGCACCAGCCCACAAAAAGCCACCCCCACCCACCCAGACCCATCTCTCCAAGGAATATGGACCCACCCTGATGTCACTAAAACACCATAATAATAAAAACCATAATAAAAGCCATAATAAAAGCATATAGGTGATAGTCTGCATACGTCTAGGGCCCAGGTGTGCCAATCCATCATCCATAAATAGATCAATGGTGGAAATGAGTGAAGCATATTGGGGATTGATGGACCATAAAAGTAATAACATACTTGACATTTTAGGGAAACACAGGTGGTCTGACAAGAACCATGTAGTAAGGACACATCCCACATAACAGCAGTGGATGGGCAAAGGTAGCCAAGCAATAGTATTATTCCTACTAGTAAGCCGCACATTCAAGGATGTTAGAAAAGGGGGATCACATTTACTGGGATGTATGTCAGGGGGTCGTCAGATGTTTAAAGCTGGTGGAACGCACGCCGCCTAGATAAACCGGAAGTGCGGGCGCGTTTGCGCTCCACCAGCGAGTTCCGGTTACCCTGGATGTCATCTCGCTCGCGCCTGCGCAATGGACCCGGAAGTGTAGGTGGACGTGCGTTCCACGCGCTCCCACCGGCCAATGCGACCTAGACGCTCACTCAGAGCGATGATGTGAGGATGCGCACGCATCCCCACTATAGAGGGAGGGGGGGGGGGAGGGAAGAGCAAAATGAAGGGGGCTGATGCTGGAGACCCATGGAACTGCACATAAAGTACAGACACACTAAATGGAAGAAATCAGACTCACGAGATGGTTGCCAGAAGATCCCCAAACAGGCTAACGTGAATTCATTGTGAACAGCAAAAAGTATCAAAAAAAAAATATATATATATAAAATGAAATGAAAAAAAAAAAATTGAAATAAATAATTAATTAATTAAAATAGGCGTACAAACATATATACATACATACAATACAATACAATAAAAATACAATAAAAACCATTGGTTGGGTCTGGGTGGGTGGGGGTGGCTTTTTGTGGGCTGGTGCTGGCTGTCACATGGTCATATGCTTACACACATAAATGGAGGAGCTCCCACTTGCGAGGAGTTACTACTCGCTTAGGCTCTGAGGAAAGGGGTTCTCCCCAGAAACGCGTCAGCCATCGCCCCATCAATTGGATGTCCAGGTCCCGATTACGTTTTGATGTCCACTACTGCGTACCTGCAGCTATTGTTCATGTTTAACGTACATGCTCGTTTGTGAGTATCCATCTTCTGTTGTTTTATCTTTTTAATAAACGCTTTTTGTGGTAATGCACTAGGTCGGTGCGCCCTCTTTTTGTCTTTTTATGGGGTACTCCTACCCATTCACCTAAAAAAAGGGGTCAAAAATAAATAAGGACAGGAAGCAATTTTTGACAATTCCTCTGTGACATCACAAGGGGCAGTGCCACCAGGTGATGTCACGAGGTGGCCCCACCCCTTACCTATTTAAGAGCCCCCTCGCCCCTGAGCACCCCCACATGTTGAGGGCATGTGGCCTGGTATGGTTCAGGGGGGGCACTTTTTGACCCCCCCTTTTCCTGACCTGCCGGGCTGCATGCTTGGATAAGGGTTTGGTATAGATTTTGGGGGGACCCAACATTATTTTTATTTTTAAATGTTGGCTTGGGGTTCCCCTTAAAATCCATACCAGACCCGAGGGGCCTGGTATGGATTGGGGGGAGACCCCCATGCTGTTTTTTTTTTAACATTTATGTATTGCCGGCAATGTTATTGCCCCCCCCCCCGGACTATATTTAAAGGAATTTTTCATTTTTATTGTTTCACTTTAAGCATCATTAAAATCACTGCTCCTGTAAAAACTATCTTTTTTACATTTCCCCCAGGGCAGTACCCGCCCCCCCTACCCTTTTTATGGCCAATAACTTGCATATAAGCCTTCAAAATGGGGACTTTTCATTTTTCACATTTGGGTCCAATGGACTTCAATGGGGTTGGGGTCCGAACTTTTACGGTGTTCGAAGGTTCTGGTGTGAGCTGAGGGGGTGTTCGGCCCATCCCTAGTAGGCACTAAACAAATAGTGCATGCATTTAGAAAGTGCTTACTTTTGCCTTTTTAGTAATATTTGTCATGTCAAAAATTCTGGGATTGCAGATGGACTTCTACAGACCCAGTTAAGTGCCAGGGTGGTGCTTTTTGTTTTTTGACAGCACATTAAATAGGAATGCTACTCATACTACAAAAATGTATACGTTAATTTTTACTTGTAAAATTTATTACATAATGAAGGTTAAAATAGTTAGTAAAAAGTAACTTGTCTTTTTATAGCTTCGCACTGCAGTAACTAAGTACTGATAAGTGACTTATGCTACATATTTTTCACGCTTGGCCCTCTCGGGGGGCAGAACCTTAGACAGTTTATGTGATGATCTGGTGTCTAAACTCATATGAAGTCTAGAGCATTTAGGATCCTCCACTGTGTAGGTATTATATGTAATCCAGACATGACTGTACTTAGTACATGACCATGGGGGATTGAGCTCAGTTTACTTCTACTTCCATGTAATGCAGGTTTAATGCTGAGGGACATTGGGCCTGGAATACCCGTTAGGAGGATTGATCTTTACTAAAGTCTGGTCACCTGTGACAAGTCAGCTTACGTTCCTTTGGAGACACATTGGTGACAATTTGAGCGTTAAAGAGCTTTTAAAGTGACCCTGTCATGTAAAATGAAAAATAAATAAAAATCTGCTGTAAGGCCCCTTCAAAAAGAATTCTCAATCTGGCGGGGGACACAGGCATGCAGCATTCCAGGAATTGATGAATGCTAAAGACCTAGATGGGGGTTGCAACGCTCAAATGGAGGCAGGTAGAAGACATGGGCTACCTGGGAGATGAATTTACTACCTTTTGTCTTTCAGGGACCTTTCGGTATTATTTCACTAAATATTTTTATTCCAAAGAGACACATATATACAATTTACAGGAAAGAAAAGTGGTGCAATTCTGCATTACAGCAATATCAGAGCAAACAGATTATAAGGTAGCTGTAAAATAATGTTACAAATAATGGATTTTAGCAATAGTAATCTCACAGTGTAGATCTTGTAACACATAGCTTCTTGAGCAAATAAATGCTCAAATTACAGGACAGCATTTCATTCAAAGAGCTAAAAAAACATAGCAGAACAGAAAGGCGGGGTCAGGAGATAAGAAAAGAGGGAGGTGGGAGAGAGGAAAAGATCAGGTTGGGGGGACATGGTCAGGGGGAGCTACAAACTCTGAGGCCCCTGCCAGCGCATTTAACAGGGTACCCGAGTCAATTTAGAGCATCGGTGTCTATCAAAGGTCTGAGGAGAGGAGCATTAGGGTTCCTAAACCTTCTTATATACATTCTTTTGATCTGTAAGCTTGGTTGTCAGTTTTTCACTGACCATAGTTTGTGATAGTATGGATTATGGATCCTAAATGTTTAAGTCTTCCAGGCCCTTGCTCTTGTCTTATTTGCTGCTGAGAATCAATTATTAAAAAATGGTAAAAGTGTATTTGTCAACATTATTAAGTTTGTGATTAGATAAGGCTTCATAGAGATTATTACTCAATGTGCAGCCGTATGGTTTGCAAATTATAAAGTATATGTTGTCCCAGAAACTTCGTGCCACAGGGAAAGTCCACTAAAAGTGAAAAATGTGCTATTCTCTATACCACCCCAAAAACAGGTTGTTGGGCATAAAGTTAGCTAGTCAGCTTGGGACCAGATACCATCAGATAAAGTACATTATATTTGGCTTTGACTGTTAAAGCATTTTGAGAGCAGGCCTTCATGGTAAACCAATTTTGTGTCCAGTTTTTTTCTGCTAGTGAGAAGCCTAGGTCTTGTTCCCCTATGGTGATAGGTGGGAAGAAATGCATAATCATGGCTAAACAATATTGAAAATGTAGTTGAGAATAAACCAGGTGACTGGGATCATCTTTACAGCATTGTTTTTTAGGCAGAAAAAGAATGAGGATCAAGAATTGCTTGACTTGGAGACATCTAAATATTTCAGTGTATGGCCTCATGGACATCGTTAGGGGTTTTAAAAGGTTTTATGGCCAGTAGAAATAACTAGGGTAATTAGGTTATAGAGGATGACCAATGTTTTAGAAAGCTGCAGGAAAAAAGAGGGCCAGGAAAATACGAGATTTTGGCAAAATTAGAGGCGGGGGGATACGCCTACAGAGTACTTTACTCTGTTTCAAACCTTTAAGGAGTGGGAGGTGATTGCATAACTGTTTTATAGTCTTTGGAAGTATTCAAAGGAGATTGAAGACAGCTAAAGAGTCACAATTATTTCTAATCCGACACACAAGAGGAATTTGGTCCTAGCATGATATTTTGGTGTTGAAGGATTTGAATGATATAGGAGGGGACACTGACAAGTAGTACTAAAGTAGTCTAAAACAGTAAAGACATTTTGGTAAGGACATTTTGAGAACAGCTATCCTGGCTAGCCAAAAAAGATGATGTGTGTTCCAAGTCTGTAATAGGTCCTTGAACTCATGTAAGAGGTGTGGGTAGTGCACCACGTAGTGTTGAGTCTGAGCCACCCTCAAGTAGGGGAGCTTTGTGGGTTTCCAGTGAAAGGCAAAACAGGCTTGAAGTTGGCGTACTGTCGAGGATGGTAAAAAGATATTCAATGCCTTTGACCTAGCAGTACTAACATATAAGCTGGGCAGCAGTTAGTAAGCATGGTGCGAAGAATAGGCATTGATATTAATGAGCTGAAAGTAAACAACATAACGTCTTCGCTGAAGAGATTAAGTTTGTGATGAAAGTCTAAGATGTTAACTCCCATATAGTATATGGGTTGTCCCTAAAAACAAAAGTTTTTTTTGATAGTGCAAGTAAGTAAGGGGATAGTGGACACACTTGCCTAGTCCCTTGTGTGTAAAATAGTTGGTTTTGAATCCAGCATAATTGAAACCACTGCAAAACAGTGTCATCAGGTACTGCACTCTCTTAGACCTCTGAAGACCACTTTGCCATAGAGTAATACAACCTAGTCTTCAATTCCCCCCAGCCTATAATTGGACAATGAAGCAACAGAAGCATAATAAAACTATTATAATAAATCATTATAATACAATAAAACAATAATCATGACTTAATCCTTTCTTTACCTGTTACATGCTATTTTCATGTAAATTAATGATTATATAACACCCAGAGACAGTCAGGTAACCTTTACAGTACATGTGATGATCTGGTGTCTGAACTCTTATGAAGTCTAGCATATTTAGGGTCTTCCACTGTTCAGGTATTATATGAAATCCAGATATGACTGTATTTAGTACATGACCATGGGGGATTGAGCTTGGTTTACTGCTACTTCCACCTAATGCAGGTTTAATGCTGAGGGACATTGGGCCTGGAATACCCATCAGGAGGATTGATCTTTACTAAAGCTTGGTCACTTGGGATATGTCAGCTTACATTCCTTTAGTGAAATACCTGTGATAATTTGAGCTTTAAAGAGCATTCTCTATGCACAGTTGGTCACAAGGGTATAAAAGAATGATTTAGCAGGCTGCACATACTATTCTTTTAAGGTGTAACTCCAGGCAAACAGCTAAATACACATTTTAAATACGTATATATGCAATGTTTTAGCTACCAAAGAATTGCTATTTTGTACAGCAAATTTCAAGACCTAGAAATCTGTGCCATAGAGCACCATCAGGTTCTGAACAATCTTAAATATCTCTGCAATCCATACAGTACAGCAATACAACCTAGTCTACCACCCACCCCAGCCTGTGAATTGACCATGAAGCACCAGCAGGATAATACAATTTTTATAATAAGTAAATAAATAAATAACTAAATAACTAAATAAAAAAATAATGCTATAATGTAGACTTTATTTCCAATTTACTTTGCATTTATTCTTGGAAGATAAAAATTTGCATATTCATATTCCATATTTAAACCTCAAGCATGCAAGGCTTTCTGGAATTTTTCAGGCTAATCTCCTTTGTTGTACAGGTCTGATGTTTACAGAGCTCACAAGCTCAAGTCCAAATTACACACACATCTCAATGAATTAGAGGAAAGACTTCTCTCCCTCTGCCGCTGCATTGGTAAAGGTAGTACAGAGCTTGAGAGCAAGAATCTGAAAGTATCTCTTTTGCTCTCTCATAAAATTCAGTGTCATGGGTGCACCCTATATTAAATGTTTATTTGTAATATAAATGAAAAGATGTTAACATGTCTGTGTAGCATGGTGCCTGAGGGTTTTCTGTGTATCACTTTTCCTGGGCAAACTGAGAATATAGGAAGATCCTGAGAACTGCACATTAAGCAAAGCCCAACCGTATTTATAGTAAAAGCAGCACAGGCCAAGGTCTGTCCAGAACACACCCCAAATAGGTTTCACCCCATCCATAGGGCTTAGTCATGGGTGGGGCAAAACATGCCAGGGGCATGGCCTGGATGCTCAATTGCCTGAGGTTGGACTTGGCACTCTGAATCTTTTCTTCCTTACATAGGTAGTTACATAGTTACATTCTGCCTACATTTTTTGACACATTGAGCTGAGACATTCTCTCCCCCAGCCTGCACCCTTTAGCGGGAGTCACCAGACCTGGACAGAAAAGGAGCTTAAAGTGGCACCTCTAATTTATGATTTTGGTTCAAACTGAGAGCAGTTGGGGGCAGTTCAGGGAAGAGAATGATGAGGACAGACTTGCTGTCAGGGTCAGTGCCTCACATCTGAAAGACACTGGGAGTCTTTCGCCAGAGGAAGCCAAGCTGAGAGGATCTGCTACAGTGCATGCCATGCCTGCATGAGGGAAACAGTGTTGCATAGAGAGGTCTTGCTGCTTGTGCTTAATTGCCTACATCAGAGGGAAAATGGACCTGATGCTGAGGCTGCCCGAGACTGCATTTGTGTGATTCAGTGCTGAGAGGCTGAGCCTCCAGGAAGTGACGGCTGGACCCGCTAACTGTCCAGCACGTGGAACTGCCAGGAGTGGTGACAGGAGAGACAGCTTTAACCCCTTGCTATACTCGGTTCACATAGACTAATCCTTACTTAATAGCCCTACAGTTACACTTAATCTTAAATTGGCAGGCTAATACGTGCGACTGACAGAAGGGCCCCATTGCAAGCTGGCTAATGCTAGCATTAAGGCGACAGGTACTTTGTTTCCACCTTTAAGGGGTAGTTCGCTTAGGAAACTTATTTTGGGTCTGATTGAGTTTAATAGTTGGGACGGCACAGTGGAGTACTGGGACGGCACAGTGGTGTAGTGGGTAGCACTTTCACCTAGCAGTAAGAAGGGTCGCTGGTTCAAATCCCAACGACGACACTACCTGCCCGGAGTTTGCATGTTCTCCCTGTGCCTGCGCGGGTTTCCTCCGGGTACTCCGGTTTCCTCCCACACTCCAAAGACATGCTGGTAGGTTAATTGGATCCTGTCTAAATTGTCCCTAGTATGTATGAATGTGAGTTAGGGACCTTAGATTTTAAGCTCCTTGAGGGTACAATCTTTTTTTTACTTTCTGCTATAATAAATATCCAAAAAAATAAATAAATAAAAAACAAATTTCTTCATCAGTTTAGGCAGATATGTATTCTTCTACATATTTTTGGTAAATAATCGCAATAAGCGTACATTGATTGGTTTGCGCAAAAGTTATAGCATCTACAAAATAGAGAATAGATTTAAGACATTTTTATTTTATTTAATTTTTTTACTAGCAATGGCAGCGATCTGTGATTTTTAGCAGGACTGCGACATTGTGGCGGACAGATCGGACACTTTTTTGGGACCATTGAAATTTATACAGCGATCAGAGCTAAAAATAGCCACTGATTACTGTATAAATGTCATTGGCAGGGAAGGGGTTAACACTAGGGGGCGATCAAGGGGTTAAGTGTGTGTCCTAGGGAGTGTTTCTAACTGTGGGGGGATGTGACTGCCTGGAGGGGGAGACCGATCACTGTTCATAACCAGTATGAACAGCAGATCTGTCTCCACTACCCTGACAGAATGGAGATCTGTCTGTTTACATTGACAGACCCCCGTTCTGTCTCTCTCAGGAGTGATCGCGGCTGCCCGGCGGACATCGCGGCATCAGCTTCTACATCACGTGGCGGGCATGCGCGCCTCCTATACTGCTTAAAGTGTCCACCATACAGCTACGGCGATTTGCGCAGGGGAGTCAACCTGCCGCCATATAACGACGGCGGCTGGTCGGGGACTAGTAAAAAAAGGCCTGGATTCTTTCCTAAATGTACATAATATAACTGGGTACTAACATTTATAGGTAAAGTTGATCCAGGGAAAATCCAATTGTCTCTCAGGGGATCAGGAAATAATTGTTCCCCTGCTGTAGCAAATTGGATTATGCTTTGCTGGGGGGTTTTGCCTTCCTCTGGATCAACTGTGGGTGAAGGATTGTGTATATGGGATTGTATGATTTTTTTTTTTTATTGGTTGAACTAGATGGACTTGTGTCTTTCTTCAACCTGACTAACTATGTAACTATGTTCATATGAACTTGTGACAGTGAAGATGTTTTGCCACTTACAGTGGGGCAAAAAAGTATTTAGTCAGCCACCAATTGTGCAATTTGTCCCACTTAAAAAGATGAGAGAGGCCTGTAATTGTCATCATATGTATACCTCAACTATGAGAGACAAAATGTGGAAACAAATCCAGACAATCACATGTCTGATTTTTGAAAGAATTTATTTGTAAATTTTGGTGGAAAATAAATATTTGGTCACCTACAAACAAGCACGATTTCTGGCTCTCACAGACCTGTATCTTCTTCTTTAGGAGGCTCCTCTGTCCTCCACTCATTACCTGTATTAATGGCACCTGTTTGAACTTGTTATCAGTATAAAAGACACCTGTCCACAACCTCAAACAGTCACCCTCCAAACTCCACTATGGTGAAGACCAAAGAGCTGTCGAAGGACACCAGAAACCAAATTGTAGACCTGCACCAGGCTGGGAAGACTGAATCTGCAATAGACAAGCAGCTTGGTGTGAGGAAATCAACTGTGGGAGCAATAATTAGAAAATGGAAGACATACAAGACCACTGATAATATCCCTCGATCTGGGGCTTCACGCAAGATCTCACCCCGTGGGGTCAAAATGATCACAAGAATGGTGAGCAAAAATCCCAGAACCACACGGGGGGACCTAGTGAATGACCTGCAGAGAGCTGGGACCAACGTAACAAAGGCTACCATCAGTAACACACTACGCCGCCAGGGACTCAGATCCTGCAGTGCCAGAGGTGTCCCCCTGCTTAAGCCAGTACATGTCCGGGCCTGTCTGAGGTTTGCTAGAGCATTTGGATGATCCAGAAGAGGGTTGGGAGAATGTCATATGGTAAGATAAAACAAAAGTAGAACTGTTTGGTAGAAACACAACTCGTCGTGTTTGGAGGAGAGAGAATGCTGAGTTGCAACCAAAGAACACCATACCTACTGTGAAGCATGGGGGTGGCAACCTCATGCTTTGGGGCTGTTTCTCTGCAAAGGGAACAGGACGACTGATCTGTGTACATGAAAAAATGAATGGGGCCATGTATCGTGAGATTTTGAGTGCAAACCTTCTCCCATCAGCAAGGGCATTGAAGATAAAACGTGGCTGGGTCTTTCAGCATGACAATGATCCCAAACACACCGCCCGGGCAACAAAGGAGTGGCTTCATAAGAAGCCGTTCAAGGTCCTGGAGTGGCCTAGTCAGTCTCCAGATCTCAACCCCATAATAAACCTTTGGAGGGAGTTGAAAGTCCATGTTGCCCAGCGACAGCCCCAAAACATCACTGCTCTAGAGGAGATCTGCATGGAGGAATGGGCCAACATACCAGCAACAGTGTGTGACAACCTTGTGAAGACTAATGCTGCGTACACACGGGCGGACTTTTCGACCGGACTGGTCCGACGGACTTTCTGACGGACTTTCTGATGGACTTTCTAATGAACGGACTTGCCCACACACGATCACACCAACGTCCGACGGATTCGTACGTGATGACGTACGACCGGACTAAAATAAGGAAGTTGATAGCCAGTAGCCAACAGCTGCCCTAGCGTGGGTTTTAGTTCGTCGGACTAGCATACAGACGAGCGGATTTTTCGACCGGACTCGAGTCCGTCGGAAAGATTTGAAACATGTTTTATTTCTAGGTCCGTCAGACTTTTGGGGAAAAAAAGTCAGCTGGAGCCCCCATACGTTCGAATTGTCCGACGGAGTCCAAGACTCCGAGTCGGAGACCAAGTCTGCCGGAAAGTCCGCTCATGTGTACGCGGCATTACAGAAAATGTTTGACCTCTGTCATTACCAACAAAGGATATATAACAAAGTATTGAGATGAACTTTTGATATTGACAAAATACTTATTTTCCACCATAATTTGCAAATAAATTCTTTCAAAAATCAGACAATGTGATTGTCTGGATTTGTTTCCACATTTTGTCTCTCATAGTTGAGGTATACCTATGATGACAATTACAGGCCTCTCTCATCTTTTTAAGTGGGAGAACTTGCACAATTGGTGGCTGAATAAATATTTTTTTGCCCCACTGTATCTATGTTTGTTCCTAAATTTATTAAAACCGACAAAGCCAGCTTCTAAATGCTGAGATGTGGTTTGGCCACAGCGCAAGTGTACCAGCAGTTTCCCATAGATTTTCTATTAGCCGAGTGCTGCATCTTTGGTGTGCTTTCAGAGAAAACACCAAAAGCAAAGGATATAATAGAAAATCTATGGGAAACTGCAGGTTAACCGCATGAAAACCATGGGTATACCTGCACCACAACCAAGCTGCAGTACATCGGTGTGAAACCTGCCTTACAGAACAAATCCTTCTAGTGGCATAAAACCTGAACTCAAAGCTGAACTACAGGCAATACCCCCCTTGCCCTCCCCCAAATGGTTTGCTAAAAAAGCCTTCTTCTTCACTTCAGAAAAGGGGGATCCCTCTTGGAGTGTTCATGACACTTTCTGGGTGATGTAGACAGTTCCTAGTGGCTGTCCAGTGGCAATGTCCTCTTAGGCTGAAGATGTGATGATGTCATGAAGAGGCAACGGTCCGCATGGGCCCACACTGCAGCTCTTGATCACTTGAAAGTGGTGCTGGTGAGAGATATGGACAGCAGATAAACCAGTTTAGAGGGTATTTTTTTTTATTTTAAAAGTAGTGCATGAGTAAGAGGGGATGGGAGGGGATGTTGTTTACCCAGGGAAATTAACTTTTTAAAAATTCCCCCAAGCCACAAGTCCCCTTTAAAAAAACAGGTACAGTGCTAGATCTGAACAGCAAGAAGGTCAGATTACACAGATTGCCAGTGCCGGGACAAGGTCATCTAGAGCCCAGGGAGAACATGCCAAATTGCGCTAACCCCCCCCCCCCCCTCAAGATGTATGCAGTTGTTCCATAGCTTAATAAATGAGCAGAAGCTCTGTTGACTTCCATCATCCAATCATGTGCAAGCAAAAATGCTGTTATTTTATTTTCCTTGCACACGATTGGGTAGTCTTTGAAAAGTGAAGCTGCATCTTATTTACTAAGCTCTTGTGCAAAGTGCACAGTCTATTTGCTTTTAATAAATCAACCCCCACGTGTAAGCAAAAATCCCCCCCGAACAAAAAAATTTGAGCACTAATCTGAATGCTTACCCTAAGCATAAATTTCCCCTCCTCCCAGTGCAAATCAACCCTCTGGTGAAATCCCTCCTCCTAGCAACAAATCTTTGCCCCCCCATCCCCCAAATCCCCCCCAGCACAAATGCGCTCAACCCAAAAAAAAAAATCGCCTTGCCTAGCACAAATCCTCTACCCCTCAAATTTCCCCTCTGAGTACACATCCTCCTCCCCCCATTCTAAATCCCCCTCCCAGCATGAATTCCCCCCATCCTTCCTCCCAGCATGAATACAACCCAATCATCCCTACTAGCACAAATGCCCAACCCTCAAAAAAAAAGTTTCCCCGCCTAGCACAATTCCCCTACCCCCTCTACTATATCACCTCTTCTAGCACAAACCCCCAAATCCTCCCTCCCAACACAATTCCCCCTAAATCCCCACTCCTAGCACTACCCCTTCAAATGTCCCCTCCTATAACAATTCTTATCCCTTGCTGCCCCCCAAATTCCCCCTACCAACACAAATCTCCTTGTGGTGCCCCACCCCCACCTCACATGATTCCACAGTGCCAAGGGCAGCCGTCCCTAGTGCCCACCCCTTGTCCCGACCCTGCAAGCTGTGGACTTACAGCTTTTTTTTAAAATAAATAATTCAAAACGTCATGTAGAACATTCTTTAAGAAATTTGTATATGCTTTAAATAAATAAATAAATGAATAAATAAATAAATAATGACAGCAAAAGAAAATGATTATTCTCTTCCCTTCATTTTAATTAGGCTAGTCAAAAGGAAAAAAAAAAATAGATCTGATTTGTTGCCAAGGTTATTGCACTTTTCACATGGTCACTGCATATTTTAACTTATTAAATAAACAGACAATTGTGAATTCTATTAACTGCTCGGAGACTTAAATAGAGGCCTCTCGTGAAACGTTTACTGCACAGTGACTCCCATTAAAACAAATAGCTCTACTTTGGAACTGAGTGGTGGGGGGGGGTAAAAAAAAAAAAAAAAGGGAAGAAAAACATTGTCACTTTAATTGCAAAAGCATAAATATTTGATATTCAGTAAATTAGATCTCTAGCTATGAAAACATTCTTGCAAATGGATTTTTACCTGTAGCACACTGCCATTAGCAGGAGAGAGTCAGCACAGCCCTGGGCCCTGTAATTAACTCCAACCATGCAGAACTAAACATTTTTGACAGTTCCCCTGGTCTGGAATTAACTGTCATAGGGAAAAAAGAAAGAAACTGCATTGTCACATCGTGTTTACGTTAAGTCAGTAAAATGCTGTGTATCTGTATTTTTTTTTTTTTCTCTTTTTGTTACAGTTCGATTTTATGCCCCATTATCTCCCTCTCATTAGGGAATAGACCCAAACACTTTTAATGAAGTGTTTTAGGCCCTTTGTGGAAATATTAGGAGAAGAGTTGATCTTTCATTTTCCGTCCCTCCGTATCAGCTTCGGAGGAAATGATGGCTCAACCTGTTACTGTACATTATACCCCTTAGTGGAGGTCGTCAACAGATTGAGATGCGCCTGAAATTCGGACCCTCCTCCTGAAATCTAATAAGCGGTAACTGTGTCACTGGCTCGATTCTGCGTCATTAGGAAAATTACCTAGCGATCAATCTCTGGAAATGCTCAAATATCACGGCAAATTTTACTGAGAGCTTTAGAATGGAACAACATGTTCATTTCCTCTCGAAAAAACCAGGTCAAAGCTGAATGAAAAAGGGTTTTTGATGGCGTCTCATAACAAGATTATACAGGGAGACCTAACTGGAAATTCAGAGCCTTGTAATGATTGAGCAAGACTAGAAGTAATGAAAGGATGACAATTTTGTTTGTATGTTCATTAGGCCAATGACTTGTTTAGGCTTCACAAAATGTGACGTCACGAGACGCGGGATGTACTTTCAACCTGTCTTGGCTCTGGGCTTCTTGACATTTGAATGAAAGTACTGAGAGCTGTTAAATGTAAATCTGATTTCAGATAGAGAAGGGGAGTTTTAGAACCCCTGCTGGTTTTTATTGTTAAGAAAATAACTGGAGCAACAGAAAAATTGTCACCAATTTTTTCTTTTTTGGTCTGTTAAATATACTTTTGAAAAGCATCTACACATGGCAAAAAAAACTTAACAGGGCTTACAGCCCTCCAGTACCCTAGCCAAAATGAAAAAAAAAATATTGCCCATATTTGCCCCTGTTAGAGGGATTCACCCTCTCTATGTGTCCTGTTTACCATTATCATTGAAAGTAAAAGAAAATCCAAAATTTTGGGTTGTCCTCAGAGAAGTAATGGAGGGTTAATTGTCCCCAAAGCCCCAAAGAATTCCATTAATTTGCAATGATTTCCTCTCTCTTCATGTTTTGGCTATGGGACAGGAAGTGGAGGTAAATCTCCCCAATAGAACACAGGTGGCAAAAAAAAAAAACTTAAAGCGGAGTTCCACACAAAAATGGAACTTCCGCTTTTCGGAACCTACCCCCCTCCGGTGTCACATTTGGCACCTTTCGGGGGGGAGGGGGGGTGCAGATACCTGTCTAAGACAGGTATTTGCACCCACTTCCGGCATAGACTCCCATGGGAGTCTATGCCTCTTCCTGTCCCTCCGCGCTGTCTCCTGGGAAACACACAGCTCCTAGGAGAAAGCGGGGACCACTTGGGACGCGCAGCGCGACTCGCGCATGCGCAGTAGGGAACCGGGAAGTGAACCTGGGACAGGTAAGTGGCCATGTATTAAAAGTCAGCAGCTGCAGTATTTGTAGCTGCTGGCTTTTAATATTTTTTTTTTTGGCCTTTTAGGTGGACCCCTGCTTTAACAGGACTTACAACCTTCCCTTACAATAGCCAACATGAAAAAAAATTGCCCATATTTTTGCTTTGAATTGAGTTTCATAGCAGCAAAGGTATAGAAAGGCACTGAGAATACATAGTATTTGTGTCAGGAGCAACTGCTACACTATATTGTCAAAAGTATTGGGGCACCTGCCTTTACACGCAGTGTTCAATATTGAGTTGGCCCACCCTTTGCAGCTATAACAGCTTCAACTCTTCTGGCTGGGAAGGCTGTCCACAAGGTTTAGAAGTGTGTCTATGGGAAAGTTTGACTATTCTCCCAGAAGCGCATTTATGAGGTCAGGCGCTGATGTTGGACAAGAAGGCCTGGCTCGCAGTCATCTCTCTAATTCATTCCAAAGGTATCGGGTTGAAGTCAGGATGCTGTGCAGGCTAGTCAAGTTCCTCCACCCCAAACTCGCTCATCCATGTCTTTATGGACCTTGCTTTCTGCAATGGTCCAAATTATTTGGTGGAGGGGGGGTTATGGTGTGGGGTTGTTTTTCAGGAGTTTGGCTTGGGCTCTTGGTTCCAGTGAAAGGAAGGTGTCAACATACCAAGACAACATACCCAAACTCACTCATCTACACTGTATTGCCAAACGTATCAGGCACCCCCCTCTAAATTATTTGGTGGAGGGGGGATTGTGGTGTGGGGTTGTTTTTCTTGGCCCCTTAGTTTCAGTGAAGATAATTCTTGAGGTGTCAGCTTACCAAGACATTTTGGACAATTTCATGCTCCCAACTTTATGGGAACAGTTTGGGGATGTCCCCTTCCTGTTCCAACATGTTTGCACACCAGTGAATAAAGCAAAGTCCATAAAGACATGGATGAGAGAGTTTGGAGTAAAGGAACTTGATTGGCCTGCACAGAGTCCTGACCTTAACCTGATAGAACACATTTGGGATGAATTAGAGCAGAGACTGCAAACTGGGCCTTCTCGTCCAACATCAGTGCCTAATCTCACAAATGCGCTTCTGGAACAATGGTCAAACATTCCCATAGACACACTCCTAAACCTTTGTGGACAGCCTTCCCAGAAGAGTTGAAGCTGTTATAGCTGCAAAGGGTGGGCCAACCCAATATTGAACCCTACGGACTAAGACTGGGATGCCATTAAAGTTTATGTGCGTGTAAAGGCAGGTGTCCCAATACTTTTGACAATATAGTGTGGCTGTTGCTCATTGCACAAATCATGTGTATTCTCTGTGCCTTTCTGTACCTTTGCTGCTATGAAATCTCATTCAAAGTAAAAATATGGGCAATTTTATTTTCATGTTGGCTAGTGTAAGGAAAGGTTGTAAGTCCTGTTAAGTTTTTTTTTTGCCACCTGTGTTCTATTGGGGAGATTTACCTCCACTTCCTGTCCCATAGCCAAAACATGAAGAGAGAGGAAATCGTTGCAAATTAATGGAATTCTTTGGGGCTTTGGGGACAATTAACCCTCCATTACTTCTCTGAGGACAACCCGAAATTTTGGATTTTCTTTTACTTTCAATGATAATGGTAAACAGGACACATAGAGAGGGTGAATCCCTCTAACGTGGGCACAGACAGAAATAACAATTGAATAGGTGTTCTGTCTTTACTTTCCAGAACTAAAAGAATAATTTTTTTGATTTTTAGATATACTTTAGGTTTTATGCTTTCCCCTTGAACTCTGGAAGATTTACCCACTTCATGACCAGGCCATTTTTTTGCAATACGGCACTGCATTATTTTAACTGACAATTGCACGGTCAAGTACGACTGTACCCAAATACAATTTATGTCATTTTTTCTCACAAATAAAGCTTTCTTTTTTGTGGTATTTGATCACCTCTGCGGTTTTTATGCATTTTTTTTATTTTTGCGCTATAAACAAAAAACGCAACAATTTTGAAAAAAAAAATATTTTTTACTTTCTACTATAAAACAGATCCAATAAAAACATTTAAAAAAATCTAAGTTCTTCATAAATGTAGGACAATATGTATTCTGCTACATATTTTTGTTAAAAAAAAATCCGATAAGTGTATATTGATTGGTTTGCACAAAAAAGTTCTAGCATCTATAAACTATGAGAATATACTGGAATTGGTATTTATTTATTTTTATATTAGTAATGGCGACGATTAGCGACTAATAGTGGGACTGCGATATTGTGGGGGACAATCTGACAGTGACACTTTTGACACTTTGTGGGAGCCAGTGACACTAATACAGTGATCAGTGCTAAAAATATACACTGTCACTGTACTGACACTGGCTGGAAGGGGTTAACATCTAGGGCGATCATAGGGTTAAATGGGTGCCTAGGCAGTGTTTTTGTGTATTGTGTGTCATGCTTTTTACTAAGTGACGTAATGGACTTTCTTCCCCTGCTTTCCATCACATCCCCGCTGTCCGGACGGAGCTCTGATTTGTTTATGTAGCTGGTCACATTTTTGATGTATAATTAATGTTATGTTATATCTTAGCAACTGGCACCATATAGCGGCTAAAATATGAAAGGACTGGATCTTTATTTTCTCATCGTTCAAGGAGCTAACCTGGAAGTGTTTGTTTGTTTACATTGAACATTAACTTGACCTACCCATAATGCCCTTCAACTCCCATGAACATCAGGACAACTGAACTGCATTGTGGGAAGACTATAAAAGGGCTCAGCACGGTCATCTTAGGGCTCTTCGACACGCATGGCCAGCCTGGGAGGATCTGTGGGAGGTCTCCAGCGCAGCGCGGCCTACCTCCACGGAAGAGCGATCCAAGCAGCAATACTTGACACACCAGAGAGCTGAGCTGACGGTGAGGCAAGACTGGGAAGAAGCCAGAGGAGCCTGCCGGAGCCATCTGGGAGTTCCAGAACGTCTCGTTGTGCGGAGTGGAGCAGCGCAGTGGTGCCGGCCGGGCGGAGACAGGACACAGTGCACCGGACTGGAACTTTCTGACAACACTGACCTGGATGGGTGAGAGGGCTGTTGCCCAAAAGCTTCCTTGATGCACTTTTGCACATTCATCTGTACAATACAGAGTTGCTGAGACCCATAATCCCACAAGCAAAGTCAAGATGATTAGACTGAGCTAAAATTAGGCTTCGGGCCTTTATCCTATTGAGGACTTAGTACTGTGTCATTGGCAGCAGAGATAGCTGCAGTACTGTTCTATCATAACTTTGATTAAATGTCCTGCTTGGTTTTATCGGATTCATTTACCATTGGATTACAAATTCACTTTATACTTTGCTAGCAGAAGAAAGAAGAAAAGAAGGACTGTCTAATAAAACACAAGGCTTTGTGTTTCATTGCCATATTGAGGTTACTGTGATACCAAATAATGGGAGCTCCCTAAATATTTTATTATACTTTATCAATTTAGTCTTTGATTTAGTTATAGTTACAAAGCGTGCATAGTATAGGATAGTGCTCATAGTGAGATCAATTCACTCTGTCATTTATCCTATTTTTCCTAGTACATTATTAACAGGTTATTTCAACACTTTACATCTGTATAATATCTTTGTGAGCTGAAATTAGTTGACTGTCAGACTACGTTGGTCTGGCAGTACAACCATTTTAGTGTTTTACTTTAAAGCAAATACAGTAAACAAAGTTCTTGTTTAAGTACAATTGTGTGAGTGTTGTTTCCTTCGCATTATCGGCCAAGTGGAGACTGGAGACCAAAAGGTAAGGCCAAAAAGGTATATTACATTGTGTATTGTGAACTTGCCTTTAAGGTCTTTTGACTGCACACTATTACACCACAGCTGTGTCAAGGGGACTGAGAGAAATCAAAGGGGAAGTAAAGCAGAGTACAGGCCCAATCAAAAGACAGCAACTCCTGGGGGGCAACATTAGAGGAGAGGGGAAAGGAGATTTCCACAATCTGGTCTCTATAGGAGAGAGATCTCTGCATGAGTGCCTTGATCTGTGCACATCATGAGGGGCTCCCACCATGCCTGCTGGATTTTTTATTTTATATTTTTGGAAATTTTACAGAAGGAGCTGCTATATATGGAGATGGATGCATACATCTCCCAGGTGGACAGGTACAGAATCAGGAATGGGGATGATTAGGATGTACCCATGTTTGACCAAACCCAAAAGAAAGTTGTCAGTGATGAGCCAATCAGCTACAGGTGGGAATTCCCTATCCTGCAGCTACATGAACACAAAGGGACAGAGTTGGTTGCAACATCATTGACCTAATATGGCCACATGGTCAATGCCAGGCCAATCAGCTATGGGTGGGGAATTATTACCCACCCCGTAACTACACGTGCACAAAGTAGGGTGGCCATGTGTTCCGGATTGCCCGGAATAGTCCCACATTTTGCAGGTCTGTCCCGGGCACCTTCATTTCAGCCCCCCCCCACAATGCCCACAAAAAAGGCCGCCACATCGCCATTTCACTCACCGACAGTACTTGTCCTGGCCGGGAATGTGTGGAGAGGCACAATCCCCACCCCCTGCTTGTGATTGGAGAAATCATAAATCCCGCCTCTTGTGTCTAACCCCTGCAGGGCAGTGTAAAGCCAGCATTGGAACAAGGTAAAACAGGTCTCGGCCTGGTCAGGACAATAGTGTCAGTGAGTAAAATGGTGATGTGGAGGCCTTTTTTTGGGGTATGATCCGTGCTCCTGGATAGAGCGCGCACCTGCCGTCACGGTTGTGCTTTGATTTGTTACAGTACAAGCTTATTTTTGGGTGTCCCGGAATGGCAGTTTGGAAATGTGGTCACCCTGGCACAAGGGGGCAGAGATGTTCATGACATCATTGACCTAAAATGGCCACATGGTCAGTGCCAGGCCAATCAGCTACATGGCGGGGAATTTCCCATCCTGCAGCTCCACGCACACAAAGGTACGGGGATACTTATGACATGTTTGACCTAATATGGCCACATTGGGTCAATAATGTCACAAGCACTCCTGCCCTTTTGTCTACATGAATCTGTGTGGTGGGGAATCCCCAACCCACAGCTGATTGGCATGGCACTGACAGCTTCATTCCAGATTTGGCGAACCTGAACCAAACCCAAGCTCATCCTTAATCATTAAATATGGCAAGAACATCTCACTGTTGACTTATCTGTGACACACTGTATAAGAAGATAGGGGCTGATTCTGCCCATCTTCACCTACAATTAAAATATAAATTTTGGGTAGATTAACTGTTTAAAATAGAAAATGAACAAAAGAAACAATATAATATAAAAGAGTTCCCCAGCACAGTTTCTGTTACACCACTCCTCGATCCCAAAAAACACCTACCTTCGCTAGCTTGCCATGCACATGGTGAATGCAGCAAAGATGTGCATCCCAGCCAACTGGCGCTCACTGGAGCCACCATCTGTAGCCGGCTGGTTTACACGTATACAGAAAACCACGGATATGGAGGAACTTATACACCAAGCGAGAGACACCCCCTCCAAATTTGGGAAAATATGGTTATGTTGGCTACACTTCGTCACGACTGACGAATACAAGCAACTTAAGACCTTTAGTAACCACAAAGTTGCCACAGGTGAGTGAGGAAGGATAATAGTGATCTAAGACCCCCTCCCTCCCCTGCTACTTCCTAACACTTAGAGACGCTTAACTCACCCCCCCCCCAAACTGCTCCAAATACCCCTAACCACCCCCTGTAACCCCCATCCTTACATTAATAAACCCATGTTTCAGATACCAGTACTCCGAATTTAATACATAGGCACTTATAACATCGAACATACACAACACAACCAGTCTCTGAAGGAATAGAAAGAATAGAGACTTAGCAGTTAATTAGCGATACCGCTCCTAAGATAAGTTACACCTAACACTACTGGAAGCAAAAAACACAAACTGAACAACCTAAGTGACCATTGGCTTAGGCTGGCCATACATGCTCGAATTTCGAAAGGATTTTCTTTTGAAAATCAGAAAATTTGTGATCTGATGGTGCCACCATTGATTTTGAAATTCGGCCAACCAAGCCTTCAATTTCACCTCATGTTGCTACAGAAAAGAATTTTCGTGACTGGGAATCTTTTCTTTCCAGGAATTTTCTTTTCTTGCACATGCGCATTTCTTTTTCGATTACATTTCTCGCACGATTCACCCATCATTGATTAGAAAATCGTTTGTTTTTCAAAAAATTTCCAACATGTCTGATTACTCAAATTTGATTGCCGCATGAAAATTGGCTGTTGCTGCAGCCCACTAATGGTGCGAAATACGAGCGAAAATTCATATATAAGATTTTCGAAAGAAAATTCTTTTGAAATTCAACCCATGTATGGCCTGCCTAAATGTCATGCTATGAAAAATATTGCCGTATGTAACCTTTCTCAACCAGACACATTTGTTTATATGTATGTTTACCAAAGCGGCTGAGTCTGTACATGTATCTTCACATGTTGTGTCTTGGATAACCAAATAAGAATTATTATAAGAAAAAGAAAAAATATATATATAAAAGAGTTAATATCAAAGTAGTTTAAGAAAAAATGATTAATGACTGTTGCTCTTTTAAAGGAAAGGAAAAAACCTCTAACGTGACACATTTAGACTGGAATTGTGGTCTGATAGTCTCTTTCTTGAAAACATGCTCCAACTGAACTCATGTCTAATAAGTTTACAGCATCCATTAAACTGTGCCTTGTTTGAGCACTACAGCATACAGCAATTATGTTTTATAGAGCATGACACATTGGACTCAGCAATTTGACCTATTTTTTTCCATAGACTTTTATGCAAGGCACTACACAATTATTCGCTGCTAACGACCTTTGTGGAATTCAAAGATTTCATTTTTATTTCTAATTTATATAATAAAAAGCCAGCCTAATAAAGTTAAATGCAAGTTGTCAGTTTTTTGTATACTAGATCTTGCAGCAAGTTTCAACATTGGGAAATACACGCTGAGAATTGCACCCAAAGATGCAGCAAACAAACAGAAAAAAAGTGCCATAGAAAGTCTTTTTCATAGTACGAGGTCTCACATCTTTTCATTGATTGTATAAATTGAAGTAACTTTATTACTTTAATGTTTTCAGTTTATTTATTTTGGGGCTCTTTGTTTCCCAGGACTCTGGGATTTTTTTTTAATCCCCCCCCCCTCCTTTTATTTTGCATCACACAATTTCTCCATGCTCCTTCTCTGGCCTTTGCTTCCAATGTCTCTGCCCATTTCCAGGTGGAATGATGTCCAACATTATTGAACCCCTTCCTGTGAGCCAAGGCTGTCATGGACACACCCCTTGAGGGTGCCATAATCATGTTTTTTCATTCTGTTTGCACATGCTTCGATATATAACGCGAACACAGCTACAACATACACACTAAACTAAGGGAAGAATCACTTCTGGCTACGGCTACAAGGGCGAGTCCAGAGGGTGGTGATAAATGAGTGTTCGGAATGGTCCGGTGTAGAAAGCGGGGTCCCCCAGGGTTCTGTGCTGGGACCAATCCTATTCAATTTATTCATAAACGATCTGAAGGATAGGGTAAACAGTTCAATCTCTGTATTTGCGGTCGATACTAAAATAAGCAGGGCAATAACTTCTCTGCAGGAGGTGGAAACCTTGCAATAAGATTTAAACAAATTAATGGGATGGGCAACTACATGGCAAATGAGGTTTAATGTAGAAAAATGTAAAATAATGCATTTGGGTGCCAAAAATATGAATGCAATCTATACACTGGGGGGAGAACCTCTGGGGGAATCTAGGATGTAAAAACACCTGGGGGTCCTAGTAGATGATAGGCTCAGCAATGCCAAGATGCTGGAACCAAAGCCAACAGAATATCGGCATGCATTAAAAAAGGGGATCAACTCCAGAGATAAAACGATAGTTCTCCCACTTTTCAAGGCTCTAGTTCCGGTGCACCTGGAGTATGCTGTCCAGTTCTGGGCGCCAGTCCTCAGGAAGGATGTACTGGAAATGGAGGGAGTACAAAGAAGGGTAACACAGCTAATAAAGGGACTGGAGGATCTCAGCTATGGGGAAAGTCTGCAAGCACTGAACTTATTCTCTCTGGAGAAAAGACGCTTGAGAGGGGATATGATTTCAATGTACAAATACCGTACTGGTGACCCCACAATAGGGATAAAACTCTTCTGCACAAGGGTATTTAAAAAGACACGCAGCCATTCACTAAAATTAGAAGAGAAGCGGTTTAGGCTTAAACTGTTTAGAGGGTTCTTTACTGTAAGAGCGGTAAGGATGTGGAATTCTTTTCAACAAGCAGTAGGTTCAGTGGGGAGCATCGATAATTTCAAAAAAATATTAGATAGGCACCTTAACGACCACAACATACAGAAATATACAATGTAATATAAACATAAAGCACACATACAGGTTGGACTTGATGGACTTGTGTCTCACCAACTATGTAACTATGTAACTTAACAAAGCACATATTCTCAACTCCTTTAGTAAATAAACCCCAGTGAATCACTAGCCTGGAACAAGTATTTAGCCATTGAAGTCTGTAATGTCAGGCTTTGTGTCCTGTTTACTTCCGGGTCAGTAGCACCAGATTTATGATGACAGCCCTGGTGTAAGTCAGCTGTGCCCACTTCCTTGTTTCTAACCGTATGGCTTTTTAAAGTAGACATTTCAGTACCTTAACAAATCCACATGAAGACATTCTTGACATGTCAGAATACACAACAGCCTTCCTCAAACTCTTACCCCAGAGAAACCCTTTAAATAATTTTCAGGTCTCAGGAAACACCCCCTAAAATAAATTCATCAAGGGTCACTGGAAAAATTATTACTATTATTATTATTATCATTATGCAGGATTTCTATAGTGCCGACAGTTTGTGGAGCACTTTGCAATAAAAAGGAAGACAGTACTGTTACAATACAATTTAATGCAAGAAGCTTAGTAGGGCCCTGCTCGTGAGAGCTTACAATCTAATAGGAATGTCCCTTACATTGCTGGTCAATGGGAAGAACGCTTCTTACATTGGCGGTCATTGGAAAGAATGCTTCTTACATTGGTGGTCAGAATAACAAACTTACAGCCAGCTAAAAAAAATAGTGGTGTCATGTTGCTGGCTTTGTCAAATGGCGTTAGACCTGGAACTATGTGGACATCATCAGATGGAAGGTCAATCAGCCACAGCTCAAGAAACAACAAGCAGAAGAGGATGCCTCTGTCTACATGCAAACTGTACAAAGTGGCATTATGAATAAAAGCATTGCACTCACTAGATGTAGGTGGGTAGTGTGGGTAGGATCTATGCCAAGCAGGCCGCAAGGAGCCGGAAGCAGCCACACAACCGGATTAGCCTGCTCCCAGAACAAAGCAGTCCTTCCATCCAGCTGCTGACTGACTGACATCCAGCCGCTTGCCTGCCATTTTTATAGATGATATGCACACTACCCACATACATATAGTGAGTGCAATGCTTTTATCCATAATGTTGCTTTTTAATACAGTTTGCATTTAGATGGAGGCACCCTCTTCTGCTTTTATTTACACTTTAATTGTGTATTAAAGTGTTACTAAACCCAGGACCCTGCATTCACTATATCTGGTCTCCCACAGTACACAGAACATGGAAATGCAATTATTTTAGTAAATATAAACTGCTAAATACCTTTTCTCATCAGCAGTATATCATACCTCCCAACTTTTTGAGATGGGAATGAGGGACACCTATCAGCAAAAGTATGCAGGCATAGGACACACCCCTTTCCACACCCCTTAAAGGAGAATTGTACAAAAAAACAAGATTTGTTAAAGCCACAAGTGCTTTTTTTACCACTACTATTCCTTTATATTGGCTTTTGGAATTTACAAATGCAGCAATTTAGAAATCAGATGAAAGGTTTAGTGCTGGAAAACACTTTTTGATAGATAAAAAGTGCATTTTATATACCACTATATAGATCAGACCAAAATGAGGGACAAATGAGGAGGGATGAGGGACAAAGGGACATTGCTCGAAATCAGGGACAGTCCCTCGAAACCAGTGACAGTTGGGAGCTATGGTATATAACAGTCTTGTGACTTCTATTAGTGTCTGGTTTAAGCTAGTAGGAGTTTTCATTCTGTTCTGACTGTTCTATGAGGCTGCAAGACCCCTGACCCTCTGTCTGGACAGTGTTGATTGGCCCTGTGCTGATCACATGCACCCTCCCTAGAAAAAAAAAACTCTCTAGCAGGACACACCAAACTGAGCATGTGCAGAGTGACTCCACTAACTCTGTCTTATCTGGAAATGTTTATGGGTCAATGCAAGAAGGGAAGGATCTGTGCACACAGGACCGAACAGCCTTTTTACACAATGCAGAGGATTAACCCCTTAGGTTCCACTGTGAGTATAACAAGCATGCTTTACTGCATATTCAGACTAATTTTACTGTTGTGGGTAAGTAACACTTTAGGTTCTCAGGACCTGGTTTAGAGGAGCAGCCACCATTGATTTCACCCTATCCCTGCATATTAACTCTCACTGCCTGATCTTCCCTTGATAGTTATTTATGTATTCCAGTAGTGCTGTACCTTGGCTAACCTTAATTTACAGCTCAAGGAACCTCTAGCAACGTCTGAAGGAACCCCAGAAATATATGGACCTCTGGTTGAGAATAGCTTTCATACAACAGTATAATTTTTTTTTTTTTTTTTTTTAAGTCGCACCCCTCCTATTATTAAAAGTGGTCATTTAGATCTATTTGGTGATTTACCGTATATACTCGAGTATAAGTCGTTCCGAGTATAAGTCGAGGCCCTAATTTATCACAAAAAAATGGGAAAAACTTATTGACCCGAGTATAAGACGAGGGTGAGAAATGCACAGCTACTGTAAGTGGAAAAGAGGGTCAACAATGCCCATTTGCAGCATCACTGTGCCCATTTGCATGCCTCACTGTGCCCATTTGCAGCCATAGGTCCCCTGAACTTCAAACTCGGTAGTTAAGGGTTCCTAGATGCCCCCTAGCTGCAGCCAAAATTTGGGGTCTCTGAACCCAAAGGATCCTGAAATGACATTGCTGCAGATGGACACAGTTGACCAAATTTGGGGCCCCGTATCTCGGGGTCACTTAGTTCCAAGAACCCCAAATTTGGTGTGCAAACCCAGTGGAACTAGCACCATAATATTTCCAAAGCTGGGGTTTCTAGCACCAAGTGGCCTCGAGATACAGGGCCCCAAAAATCAGTTCAGAAAATGTCAAGCACTTTTCTGCAGCAGAGAATGACATTTTCTGAACCGGGTTTGGGGCCCCGTATCTCAGGGCCACTTGGTGCTAGGAACCCCAGCTCTGGATATGTTGTGGTACCAGTTCCACTGGGTTAGCACACCGCATTTGGGGTTCCTAGCATCAAGTGGCCCTGAGATACGGGGCCCCAAATCGGTTCAGAAAATGTCAAGCACTTTTCTGCAGCAGAGAATGACATTTTCCGAACCGATTTTGGGGCCCCGTATATCGGGGCCACTTAGTGCTAGGAACTTTAGCTTTGGATATGTTGTGGAACCAGTTCCACTGGGTTTGCACACCAAATTTGGGGTTCCTAGCACTAAGTGGTCCTGAGATACGGGGCCCCAAATTCAGTTCGGAAAATGAAATTTTTTGCTGCAGAAAAGTGCTTGACTCGAGTATAAGTCGAGGGGGGCACTTTCAGCACAAAAAAATGTGCTGAAAAATTCGACTTATACTCGAGTATATACGGTAGATCTATTTTGCTTAGGGTGAGCTGATGTCATCAGTCTGCTGCAGACAAGAGGAAGCATTTCCTGAGTCTCTCCTCCACTGATCAGACTTCAACACTGTATATTGTAGGACATCACAAGGTGAGCTGATCTGTTTCAGAGATATATGAACACAGCCAAGAACTGCACAATCACCAGGATACTACGAATTAGCATCTCATTCCAGAAAGTAGATGCTGACCCTGAATTAAGCAAAAATGTCGCTATCCTTATGGAGAAAGAAAAGCAATGGAAGGTATTGCCAGGGGAGTCATGTGATCTGTGTGTCATGTAGTAAATACCTGGAGATGTTACACTCACACATTACTTACTTTGTATGCACCTAACATGAAAAAAATATATCTGATGCTAGGTCCACTTTAAGTTTTGATTAGAATGTACCTATAACAACTCTGCTAAGTAATGCTTAGTGATGTATGGGGGTCTACATAAAACTTTGCAAATGTTAAAGTCAGCTTTCCTCACTCTCTTCATCGATGCGGAATAATGGAAGTTGAATAGGGAGAAGTGCTTCACTAAGAAGAGGTCTTTTTGCCTGTACAAACATCAAATAGATGTGTGTGCCAAGCTAGTGACCCACATGGAAAATGCTTTTTATCCCTTGAAACATTCCTGAATATAAAAGCTTGCACGATACAAGCAGTTCTCCGTCAGCGCCCGTTAGAAACCCAGATTACCAGTTGCCAAGGAGCCCGTACATGTGCGTCTGTGTTATCTGTTTCAGCATCTTATTCTACTTAATTAGCAAATAACGATCACTGCCAATAATTCATTAAAAATATTTGGAAGGCCGTTGTGCTTGAAATCTCGGGATGAAAAGAATAAAAAAAAAGACGAGAAAGTAATTGCTAAATATTCATGCAAAGACATAATTTTATAGGATGGTCTATGAATGTGATCTGCTTAAAATGATAGTAAAGTCTTTTTTTACACTTGTACCTACAGGTAAGCCTATAATAAGGCTTACCTATAGGTACAGTGAATATCTCCTAAACTTGCACTTTATAGGAGCTATTCACACTGCATGCAGTCGGTGGCATCACGGGCGCATGCGCTTTGAAGGGATAGCATACCAGTGCTATCTCTTCAGAGCTCTGAGCGCGGCCAAGTCTCCTGCGCGCATGCTCGGGAAAGACGTCATCCAGAGCTGCTGTTAGATATCATGGGGCCCCATACTTCATACCTGACAGGGCCCTGCTTCCCCCCCCCCCCCCCAACCCCCAGAAAATATCAAATTATATTTTCTCTAAAAATACACTAAAATCTTTATTATATGACATGTTTACCGGCCTCCCTCCTCCACTGTCCATTTTGAAACATCCCCTTGTGTGCCTGCAGCAGCTATGGGCAGGAGAGGAGGGAAGCCGGCCAAGCTGTGGGGAAAAAGGGGGAAAAGAGGGGCCCGGAAAGCAGAGGATTGGGGGGGCAGAACTGATCCCCCTGCATCACATCTGGAGGGAGGGACCGGAAGAAAAGCAGGCAGCGCTGCAGTGGAAGGCAGAAGAGGATCGATGTTTGCAGTAAGGTAGTACAGTTGGCCCTCCAGCTCAGCAGGTGCCCTTTTGAACTGATGGGGCCTGGGCCTAGTACAGGAGGGCTGGCTGTACTGCCTTATCAGCGGTCCTGACATCATCGCGGCTCAGCCAATCAGATGGCCAGAACATGCGAAGGAAGACTGGGGGAAGATGAAAGCCCTGTCAGCGGTGACGACGCACTGCTGGGGGGCTTCATTCTAAGGTAAGCATTTCATAATGTGCTAGTATGTGCTTGTTTTTTTTTTTTTTTTCAAGAATGCGGTTTACTACCACTTTAAAGTGAACCTGTGCTTTGCACATGCAAGACAAAGTAACAGGTTCCCCAGCAGCTCTTTGTCCTATTTGTTTCACCAGGTGATCCTGCAAGTAATACTTCCAGTCCTAGGGTGACAACATTCATCCACTGTAATGTATCTCTAGAGAAGCAGAACAGGATGTAAGGACTACAGAAAACTTTTCCCTCTCCTTATCTCTATAACATACGGGTGTAACGTGTTCCATTCACAGTTCACAGAGCTAACCTGGACAGGGCCAATGACTTTGCTTGAAATAACCAATGAAGTGACAAGGACCCAGGAAAGTACAGGATTTCTGGCAGGATTAACAGATTTTTGTTTACACTTATTAACAAAGCCCTTTCAAAAGTATAGACAAAAAGAAAGCAAATAAGAGAAGTACATTCAATAGGAAGAAAGACGCCATGCATACCATCCCAAAGTTATGGTGTTGGCCTCAGCAGCTGCTCTGACCACTCCCTCTGACCTTTCACCCCTCCTACTGAGGCTTGGTTACACCTCTGTGACCAAGACATGGTGGGCGGAGCGAAACATGGCAGGTGGCGTGGCTGGAGCAGCAGCTGAGGCCAACACCCTAACTTAGGGCTGGTTGGAGTGGCGTCTTTCTTCCTATTGAATCTCAACTTCTGAATTGGTGCATTGACACTCGCTCCCACTTTCTGAGCACCGGCAGGGAGATCTCACATCCTGGGCTTTGAGTGGTGCGACAGGTATCCCGGAATCACAATGGAAGCTCATTGTTGGGGTTTACATACTGTACACTTTATCTAGTCTTGCCAAGTATGCAAAGACTGACAAACTGCATGTAGACACTGCTGGACTTGCTTATTGGAAAGCCCAGCATTCTTTATAAATAGAGTGCCATTGAAGCCCTGTAATTGGTTTCTTTATTATTATTTTTTTTTTTTTAGAGCAAACATTTAGTACAAATAAGTTAAAAATACCTAAAATATCGGTTTATAAATTTATAAGCTTCAGACAACAAAAAAAACAGGAAATCATCAAAAAAAAAAAAAACAGCTGCACATTAATCAGGCAAAAAGAACTGTGCAAAACAAAGTAAACGAAAGTGGCAAAACTCAAGTCATCGAACATCCTACTGAACTCGTATGTAACATAACAAGTAAAATTGTTGTTATAATACATAGACTGAGATGGATCAGGTGTTTCTGTAGAATGATGAGTGGACATTGTGAATGAATAATTTTAACTATTGGCCTACTGGGCACTTTCACCCCCTTTCTGCCCAGGCCAATTTTCAGCGCTATAACAATTTGAATGACAATTGCGCCTTCATGCAACACTGTACCCATATGAAATTTGTATCATTTTTTTGAGACAGGTGATGCTTTCTTTTGGTGTTTTTTTTATCACCACTTTGCTAATCAAACGAAAAACAAAAATTTAAAAAAAAAAAAAAAAAAGTAAATTTTCTTCTTCACTGATGTGCACTGATGAGGCTGCATTGATGGGCACTGATAAGGCAGCACTGATGGGCACTGATAAGAGGAAATGATGGGCACTGAAAGGCAGCACTGAGGTGGCACTGATAAGCTGCAATGATGGGCACTGATAAGAGGAAATGATGGGCACTGAAAGGCAGCACTGATGGGCACTGATAAGAGGAAATGATGGGCACTGAAAGGCAGCACTGAGGTGGCACTGATAAGCTGCAATGATGGGCACTTATGGCATTGATGAGGCTGCACTAATAAGGCAGAACTGATGGGCACTGATAAGAGGAAATGATGGGCACTGAAAGGCAGCACTGAGGTGGCACTGATATGCTGCACTGTTTGGCACTGATGGGGCTACACTGATAATCAGGGCACTGATGATCAGTGTCCTGATTATCAGTGTAAATGTATGCTGTCACAGCGATGAGGAAAGGAATTGCAGATAACCGGCATCTGTTTACATGGGATCAGCTGTGACTCGATACAGCTGATCACATGGTATAGGGCCACTATGATTGGCCCTTTACCTCAATCTATGATCCTTTGAACACAGTGACCACAGAGCATGCCCTATGCATATCCTGGGGGAACGCGGGGGGTGGGGTTCTGGGAGGACATCAATAGATATCCTCCCAGAACTGGACAACCGTGTTGTAGCTTCCTTCTGGCTATAGCATGGGCAGCAACTGGTTAATAATAACTATTATTAGTATTAATAATACCTGCAAAAATGTTATTATTATTTGTATTAATTTTTTTTAATATTATTATTATTATTATGATCATAAAACAGAAGCTATACAGCCCTGTGGTATTCTTGGTCTGTACATGTTGTGAAAGAGGTCTCTGGTTATTAGACGTGTTATACCGGACACGCAGCTCCATTTTTATGAAGGCGTGTTAGAAAAACCCAAAGATCAACCTCAGACGCTCGTTTTGGAGGTTAATGGAAATGTTGGGGGTTGTAGCAGATGTGAAATTACTGATCACAAAACTTAGCTGAAAGCCACAAAAAATAGGACAAAATGTCCCATTTATGCATAGTACCGAAAAATACACTTCAAGAGTTATATATCTATTTCTGCCAGGCATCCAGTAAGATAAAAACACTTCTTACCTGCTTCACATACTGCATTCTAAAAATACATTCTTTAATATAGCATAAAAATGCTATAAATATAAACCGAAGCCAATTTCAGTGAAATCTGCACAAAAATAGAAAACAGTTTCGGACAAAATCATTAAACCAAAACTTAATTTACAATGTACAAAAAAGGTCCTAATATAAAATCCTATCCGTCCTTAGTTGAAAGCCGAAGCTTTTCTTTTAATTTTGGATAAAGTGGTGAGGGGTTAGAACCATTGTGTTTTTTTTTTCTTTTCTTTTTTTCTTGCAAATATTAAATAAATTTATTTTTAAAAAAGGTTTAATACAGTAGGGCACACATGACATTGGATAATCGCACGTGTATACAGAGCTTCGGTAAATTAGTAACAGCTGAGTATTGAGTGATACAGATCGGAGAATTTATTTACTACTGAACATTGCACAGGGGAATATGGACACATTTTTTTTTAACACTTTTTATTTATAACAACTTATTCAAAATTCCACACATACATAAACCTTAATATACAACAGATCAAAACAAGAATTGTAACTATACACTATACAACCTAATTGTCAAGTACTGCATACTCATTTATAATACACCCATATGTACCTGGCGGGCCTGCTCGGCTCATGGCTCTTAAGAAAACAATAAATGACTATTACAATTTTACTTAATAACATTATGGGGGTTATTTACTAAAGGCAAATCCACTTTGCACTGCAAGTGCACTTGAAAGTGAAGTCGCTGTAGATCCGAGGGGGACATTCTAGAAAAATAAAAAGCATTTTAGCTTGCACATGGTTGGATGATAAAATCAGCAGAGCTTCCACTCATTTCAGATTTAGAGCGACTGCACTTCCAAGTGCACTTGCAGTGCAAAGTGGATTTGCCTTTCGTAAAAAACCCCCTATGTATATGTAATTTGTTGCGAGGATGATACACAGAGCCCCGCATAATTTCCTCTTTTTTTTTTACCCTCCTTCCCCCTCCCTATTGTTCCCCTCCCCCACCCTCCAAAAAATGAATAAATAACTAAATAAATTAAAGAAAATTAAAAAAAAACAAGTTTTCCTTCCATAGTGTTGACCGCCATATTGAATGATGATATTTTGGACACAGGATCAAGGAAAAAATGCCATATATTTCACTGTTGACGTGAAATGAATCTATCCTTCCCAGGTTTTACAGAAACAGGCTTCCTGTCTTTTCATAGATGGCGTAAGCTCCTCCATATGCATTATCTCATTAACTGCTCGAATGCAGTGTCTCACCAATGGTGGAGAGGATGACTTCCAATTGGTTTTTAATGCTGCCTGGTTCAATGCTAGGGAGATTTCCTCTCTATTTGCACTGGTGATCATTGTCCCTTGGACCAATGTAACTACATACAGTATATGACATACTCGGCCGATGCTACTGGAAGGTTGAAATCACTTAACCTCCCTGGCGGTATGATTATTTCGGATTTTAGGTTCTGAAAGTGGTACAATTATTTTGCATGGAAATTTGGCGTTTTATAATGTAGGTCTGTAATTCTTAACATTAACACACTTATATCTGTCCACCAAGAGTCTAGTAGATATGCCGGGTATGATGAAGTTTGAAAAACAAAAACATAAATTATAATATAATAAATAAATAATTAAAAAAAATATATATATAATAATAATAAAATAAATTTCCCCACGATTCACTATCGCTCAATTCTGCAAGTGTTCTAATTTACTATCGTTGTTTTCTAGCTGGTCTAAAGCCACTTTTGATGTAAAGGGACACTTTTTGCTTTGCTATGGACAATGTCAAGTTTCCAGGCTGAAAGAACAGTATATATAATATAAAACTGCATGCAGGGCATTGGACGAAGCACTGGGGACAAAAGGGATGTGAAATAATTTCATACAGTACTGTAATCTGTAAGATTACAGTACTGTATGTGTTAGGATTTTTACTTTTTTTTAATTTGCCGCCAGGCTCCGCCCCTGTGCGTCGCGACGCTCCCAGGGAACAGAGCCTGGCACAGAGAGGCTTTGGAGGATGATGGAGCCCACAGCCACAGCGGGGGACATCGCAGGAACCTGGGGACAAGGTAAGTAACACCGCACCAGGATCCTGCAATGTAATAACGTGTAGCTCGGGTTACTGCTAATGGTGCAGAAATTTAACCCCGAGCCACACTCGGGAAAACCGTCAGGGAGGTAAAATAGACAACACTGCTATGTGATCTCCACTTGCTTCCGGGGTACGACTACTCTCCTGCATTGTGAACACAGGAGGTCAACAATAATCACATGAATGCAAAACATTCTATGATTGGACGAGGTGGAGGTGACATCACAGTCTCCACCTCGTCCAATAAGGGAATAGTTTGCAATCATTAAGAAAGTGCAAAGCATTCTCTGAATGGAAGCCCTGCTTTGCAGCCGACCTGCTGTGTTTAGGATACATGGGAGCAACGACATGGTGTGGCATCCAGAATCTAGTGGCGACCACTAGGAGTCTCGACTTCAGTGATTTCAGCTTCCAGTGGCAATGACCAGGTATGTTATATACAAAGTTACATTGCTGTAAGCTGGCGCTTACTGATGCTTGGAATTATTCTTTAAAGAAATATAATAAGTAACAGACTGACTGGCCAGATGACCAGGTAAAAATAAAAGAAAAAAAATAATAAATGCAGCCACCACATTTAATTGCTTCCTGCCTGGCCTATTGTAATATGACGGCAGAGCGGGAGCCCTGTTATCCTGGGAGTGACGTCATATGATGTCCTCCCAGGATCCCTCCTCGTGCACCCCCCATGCGCCACGCTCTGGTACGATCTGTCACATGCTGTGTCCACCGGACACAGCCGATGACAAATAACTGTACGGGCCAATCACAGCAGATCACATGACAATTGTACACAATGAATGGCTTTGGTTCATGCCATTCATTGTCTACTAATTTCATGAGCTCTGATTGCTCACACTGATCATATAGTACAGACAGGGCCAATCAAAGGGCCCGTAGGGTGCGCGTAAGGAGCGATCCTGGGAGGATGTCATATGATTTCCTCCCAGGATAACAAGGCTCCCGCTCAGCGATCATATTTTCAATAGGCCAGGCCGAAAGCATTTAAATGTGGTGGCTGCATTTATTTTCTTTTTTTTTTTACTTTATTACCTGGTTCATCCGGTCAGTAAGTCTGTTACTTTTCATATTTCTTTAACCTCCCTGGTGGTATGATTATGTCAGATTTTTGATGCTGAAAGTGGTGCAATTGTTTTGCATGGAAGCTTGACGTTTAATATTGTAGGCCTGTAATTCTTAGGAATAACTCACTAAAATCTGTCCAAACAAGAATCTAATAGACATCCCGGGTATGATAAAGTTTGAAACACAAAATCATAAATTATAATATAATTAATAACTATAAATAATAAGAAAAAATAATAATATAATAATAATACATTTTATTCAATAAAATTTAATAATATCAAAAACACTGAAATCTTTTTTGTCCAAACAAGGGTGCAATATTACTAGTCATATTGCTTTAGTAAACATCCCGGGTATGATAAATTTTGAAACATGGGACTGCACAAAGTCCGACATCACAATCAGGACAATGGAACCTGGTTTCTATTCGGATTTTCTTTCCACTGTGATCAGGGCCGTCTTTAATATTGCTTGGACCCCGGGCAAAACTTTTCTTGGGGCCCCCCTCCATGCAGTTTTGCTCTCCGCCTGCTCTGAGAAATACAATAAATAGCAGCTAGACTCAAAATCAGTTTACTGAATCAGATCAGGCAGCTATTGAGATTGGTTGCCAGAGGTTACAGTGTATCATTACCGCTCACTGACTGGTTGCTAGAGGGTAAAGCACATGATTTCTGCTTGTTGATTGGTTGCTAGAGATTACTGTGGATATGACCTCAGGAGGACATGATATACATATCAATGCCACCGGCCGCCCCTATTTACATATGAATGCTGCATTAGTAGCAGCACTTCACACTGAGATATTGGGACACAGCACAGGACTAAAACCTCAAGGGATGAGGGAATTTAAACCAGAATAGTTGGCAAGTTTGAGGCAGCTGCTTTGGGCCCCACAACGACAGGGCCCAGGGCAGCTGCCACTTTTGCCCTGCCTTAAAAACGGCCCGGACTGTGATCACGCTTTGAGCAACAAACCACACACATCCTTGTGGGTGCTGACTTTTTCTCAGTTGGTGGGATGTAATCCATGAAGTGACGACCAGTCAGGCCTTTCGGGTTGACAACGCCAGCAGCACGACGTCCAGCTCTATTTACAGCTATTGGTGTTTGGTGGTTCAGAAAGATCAGTTCGGCAACTTTCCAAACAAAGTCAGCATGAACCACAGGCTTGTCACTCTTTCTTTTTTTTGCAGAATGTAGGCATTCCACAAGCATTGCTCAAGAAGATGCCTGAAGATCTTCTTGTAATACTTTTGTTGTTGTTTTCTCATTGCTGGATAAAATGTCATTGCTTGGTCGGCTCTGTCAACACTTACAATTGTGTTGTTGTAGTCTATCACCATCTGTGGCTTCATGATATCTTTCCCACCTTTTGTGCGTACTATGACAGTGGAGGTATTATGGATTATACTCATTAGGTACACATCATTTTTGTCACACCATCACAGTGCCATCATTTTGCCTTTTTTCCAGGCCACCATTTCTCCTGTTTTGAGCTTCTTATTGCAAAAGATTGGCGGCATGTCATGCCGGTTAGCCCTAACGGTTCCATAGGCATCCGTTTTGTTCTACAGAAGGAACTCAAAGTTCAGGAGATGTGTAAAAGTTGTCTGTAGTTACACAATAGCCCTGACTTAGCAGTGAAAGAACGGAAGATGTTGCCATTCCATAATTACTGTATTTTGGGTTGAATTTGGTTCCTTTCGCTGTGTATAGGACAGAATTCCAAATGTAACCAGTTGTCGATTCACATAGCATCGTGCTCTCTTTGATGCCATGTATTGTATCCAGCTGAGCCTTCTCTTGTAGGCCATTAGACTTTTATCTATGCTGATGTCTCTATCTGGCACATAGCTCCGTTGGAAATTCTTCCGAATCATTTGATATACTTCCTAATCTTTCTTGAGTTTTGGTGCTGGATGAGTAGTTTCATCAAATTCTTTATTGTTTTCAAAGTGCAAATACTTCATTATTAGGGAAAATGTGTACTCTGAGATGCCAAAGAATGGAGTGGCAAGTAATTTATTGGTTGTCCACTACCACTTCTACAGGGGTTTGCCCACCACTCTCTGTAGAATTATTAGGCCCAGAAATTTCCAAATGTCCTCTTTGGTCACTGGTTCCCACTTTCTGCTCCTTGAAAAATTGTTGCTCTTGGTACCGGTTTGTCTCCATAACTATTTTTTCAATAACCTCATTGGTTAAAAATAGCTGTAGGTATGCCAAGCGGTTGTCATCTTCAACACCCACTTTCATACCAGGTGCTCCATTAAATGGGAATCTTGGAGGAGCTGCGTGATCCGTACCACAGTGAAAAGAGCACCAAGTCTGCACATCACTGAGCTCAGTCGCAGGATCGTCACTGAAATCACTTTCTGTGTCTGATGACGAATTTCCCCACAAATCGCTATCACTCAATTCTGCAAGTGATTCTGTATCGCTATCGCTGTTTTCCAGCAGGTCATAAACCGCTTTTGATGTAAAGGCACGCTTTTTGGATGCCATGGTCGTTCTCCAGTTTCCAGGCAGAAAGTACAGAAAAACTGCAGGCAAGGGCACTGGACAAAGCACTGGGGGGGCAAACTGAGGTCAAATGATTTGATACAGTAATGTAATCCAATAGGATTACAATGTATTGTGTGTGTTGTATTTTACACATTTTAAATCTGCCACCGGTTCCACCCCCCTGCATCGCGACGATCGCAGGGAAGGAAACCTGGAACACACAGAGCATCGGGCGGAAGATCCGTCCGCCGGACACAGCGGGAGTACATCGCGGGATCCCAGGAACAAGGTAAGTCACCACTTCCAGGATCCAGCGATGCATTCCCAAGTGGGGTTCGGGGTTACCGTTAATAGTATTGAAATTTCACCCCGAGCAACACTCGGGAAAACTGCCAAGGAGGTTAACCTCCCTGGCGGTATGATTATTTCGGATTTTAGGTACTGAAAGCGGTACAATTATTTTGCATGGAAATTTGGCGTTTTATATTGTAGGTCTGTAATTCTTAACAATAACACACTTAAATCTGTCCAAACAAGAGTCTAGTAGATATCCCGGGTATGATAAAGTTTGAAACACAAAAACATAAATTATAATATAATAAATAAAAATAAATAATTAAAAAAAATAAAAATAAATAGTAATAAAATAAATTTCCCCACGATTCACTATCGCTCAATTCTGCAAGTGTTCTAATTTACTATCGCTGTTTTCTAGATGGCCTAAAGCCACTTTTGACATAAAGGGACACTTTTTGGTTGCCATGGACAATCTCCAGTTTCCAGGCAGAAAGAACAGTATATATCACATAAAACTGCATGCAGGGCATGGGCCAAAGCACTGGGGACAAAAGGGATGTGAAATCATTTCATACAGTACTGTAATCTGTAAGATTACAGTACTGTATGTGTTATGATTTTGACATTTTTGTGAATTTGCCGCCAGGCTCCGCCCCCGTGCGTCGCGACGCTCGCAGGGAACAGAGCCTGGCAAGGAGAGGCTTCGGACGAGAACAGAGCCCATGGACACTGCGGGGGACATCGCAGGATCCCGGGGACAAGGTAAGTAAAGCCACATCAGGATCCTGCGATGTAATCCCGAGTGTGGCTCGGGGTTACCGCTAATGGTCCTGATTTTTAACCCTGAGCCACACTCGGGAAAACCGCCAGGGAGGCTACAGGACAATTCCAAACATCAGTAAGCCCCAGCTTGGACCAATGTAACTATGTATATAACATACCTGGCCAATCACAGCTAATTACAATAGTACACACTGAAGGAATAATTTTCATTCAGAAAAAAATGGTTGCTTATAACTGTAAAATTCACAGTTATAAGCAATCTTAGAAAAAAATTCTGATTAAAAAATCCTGATCACTTCCTCAAAGTAGTACAGTGTTGCCACAGTAACACTGTATTGCTCTGGTCACTGTATATAAAAAAAGAAAAAAAATAATAAAAATGAAAAAAAATATTATACATTTTTTTTTTTTTTTACATACTTTCACTAGTCAGTGTCCTTGATCACTGCCAAACCAGTTATATGATGATGTTGTACTGCACTGGTGACAGTATGTATTCTGACTCTGATTGTTGTAAAGCGATTTATCCCATGTGAGACCTCTATGCCTGGCCTGTATAAGATATAATCACTGAGGACAATCCTCATCAGATAGTTGGAACTTACCAAATACTGATTCAATCCACAGAGGTGCTTTTATTCTGAGCATCAGTTTACAGCAGATGACATGATACAAACAGATGAATAGGTTGTAGTATTTATGCGGTCAAAAGATGATATTGTCTGTAGCTTACAATGCAGAATACATGTGCCCTGCTACATGTGGCTTGTTAGCTGCATCCATGACACAGGAAGTACAATCACAGGAAAAAGAGTGGAGCATTACATACAAAAGAAGTATGTCATAACATAAGGGAAAAAGAACATAATAAAACAAGTGCATTACCACAAAAGGTCACTAGATGGCAGCATGTGAACTAAATATAAACGTCTATAGAAAATGGTTAGGAAAACAGTCTATATAAATTCTATGCCCGTTGGGGCAGCACACTCCCTGTCTGGCATGGTAAATGTCACTATATACATCAGAACGGTAGTTATGCAACTGCAAATAACAAACAATTCTATACCCCGTTGGGGCAGCACAGTATGTAAAACATTTTTTAAAATTTAAAAAAAAAAAATGTTTAATTTTCAAAAAAATTGTGACAAAAAATTACAACTTCAAAAAATTTGCCATGCCTCTTACTAAATACCCTGGACTGTCAACTTTCCAAAAAGGGGTCATTTGGAGGATATTAGTACTGTCCTGGCATTTTTGGACCTTAACGAAAGTCAGACTAAATAATATACTAAATAATATACACTGATTTGGGTTTTTTTTTTTTTAAGAAATGTAGCAGAATATATTTTGGCCTAAATTTATGAAGAAAGATTATTTATTTGCAAAAATTTCAGCCTCTTTTGTTTATTTAGTAAAAAATAAAACACCCAGATGTGTTTAAATACCACCAAAATAAAGCTCTATTGGTGTGAAAAAAAATTATAAAAGTTTCATTTGGGTAGAGTGTTGCATGACCGCGCAATTTTCATTCAATGTGTTACAGCGCTGAAAGCGGAAAATTGGCCTGGGCAGGAAGGGGGTAAAAGTGTCCAGTATTTAAGTGGTTAAAGATATATGAAAAGTAACAGACTTACTAGCTGGATGATCAGGAAAAAAGAAAGGAAAAAAAAGAAAACAAATGCAGCCACCGCATATAAAGATCGTCAGTCTGCAAATACATTTAAACTTTTGGGTTTAGATAGACTTTAAGACCAGGGTGCAAGACTCTTACTTTTACCCCAAAAAGGTTTGCAGGACTACAAACCAGGAGGACATGTTTTATTTCAAGGCGATTTTTAAGGCGGTTTTAAAGTTTAACCTAAAAAAAGACCGTACACCATCCAAAACCATTTATCACACCTATCCAGATGTGCTCCTAAAGTCTGCATTCTATCTATTTGCATATAACACTTTTCATACAATTAGATACTAATTTTCACATTAGACATCTGTGAGATATTGTGTCAAATGCTAAATTCTTCACTGACGGCCACCGTCTGTTCAAGTTTCTACTTGTATCCTCATAAAAAAGAGAAGTATATTGTTTGACAACATCTGTCCTCTACTACTACTATACTGATTAACCACTTCAGCCCCGGAAGATTTTACCCCCTTCCTGACCAGAGCACTTTTTTGCGATTCAGCACTGCGTCGCTTTAACTGACAATTGCGCGGTCGTGCGACGTTACACCCAAACAAAACTGACGTCCTTTTTTTCCCACAAATAGAGCTTTCTTTTGGTGGTATTTGATCACCTCTGCGGTTTTTATTTTTTGCGCTATTAACAAAAAAAGAGCGACAATTTTGAAAAAAAAGCAATATTTTTTACTTTTTGCTATAATAAATATCCCCCCAAAAATATATTTAAAAAAAACACATTTTTTTCCTCAGTTTAGGCTGATATGTATTCTTCTACATATTTTTGGTAAAAAAAAATTGCAATAAGCGTATATTGATTGGTTTGCGCAAAAGTTATAGCGTCTACAAAATAGGGGATAGTTTTATGGCATTTTTATTATTAATTTCTTTTTTTAGTAATGGCGGCGATCTGCGATTTTTATTGTGACTGCGACATTATGGCGGACACATCGGACACTTTTGACGCTATTTTGGGACCATTGTCATTTATACAGCGATCAGTGCTATAAAAATGCACCGATTACTGTGTAAATGACACTGGCAGGAAATGGGGTTAACTGCTAGGGGGTGATGAAGGGGTTAAGTGTGTCCTAGGGAGTGATTCTAACAGTGGGAGGGAGGGGCTACCTAGGACATGACAGAGATCACTGCTCCGGATCACAGGGAGCAGTAGATCTACCTCTGGAAAGCGCAATCGCGGTCCGCCAGAGAACATCGAGTTCCCGGGACCCGCGGGCACGCTCCCGCGGAGTACGGTGGGCGCATGCACGCCTGAAAGGTGGCAAAATTAAAGGGACGTACCTGTACGCCCATTTGCCTGCCTGTGCCATTCTGCCGATGTACATCTGTGTGCAGCGGTCGGCAAGCGGTTAACACTACGTGCATTTGTATAGGTGGACTCTCAAATACATTTCTAAAACCAGAAGTTATTGTTGAACTCAAGGAAATTAGTTATATACACTAATGAAATACATGTACAGTATGGCAGCTATTTTACTTGCCCAGTGATTTGTATTTCTGTTCATCTGTCCCCGAGATTTACACAGCCCTGTCACACAGCACAGCCGTGACTGCCAGGGCAATATACCTGATTTTCATATGCTGCAGGTAAAGTTATGTAAACCCAACACTTCATATTCCTTATACATGCCTGCCGTACAATGTACGTATGAAAAAGTATCCTGTCCTCTTTGTACTGCTTCGTTTGTGTGCCAGTCCCTCTGCTTTCTTATTAAAAACTGACCACCCTAAGCAGGAGAACACACTAGGGCATGCAAAATCTGGTGAAGCTGTGCACAGAAACCAATCATCTTCCAGGTCTTATTGTCAAAGCTTAATTAAACAAGCTGAAGTTAGAATTTGATTGGCTGCCACGCACAGGTGCACCAGATTCTGAGTGCACCAGTTTTAGTAAATCTCCCCCACTGTGGTCAGTTCTCTAGCTGTGCTGCTCTCCTCCAAAGATCAGTCTTGTCCCCTCCCCCCCTGCACAGCCTTTCACTGGGAACATCAGTGTGCTACTGTTTCTCCTCCCCCAGCTCTTGCAGTTGAGAATAGAAGGTACACTATATTGTCAAGAGTATTGGGAAGCCTGCCTTTACATGAACCTTAATGCAGTGCTCGACAAACCTCGGGCGCCAGGTCGCATTTGCGACTAGAATTAGTGACCTGGCACCTGGGGCGGCACAGCTGGGGGTATCCTGTCTCTGTGCAGACTCCGACCCCCCCCCCCAAGCGATCACATCGGGCCGCGCCGGCCGGTAATTGAGGCAGCGGCTTTGCGGCCTTCTTCGGTCCTCCTGGAGTCCTTCTGGAATCTGGCGCCATCTTGTGGTGGCCGTTGGTATTACAACCAGCAATGCTAATGCAAAATACTTGCCTGGTTTCACTGCCCGCCCATCTCCTTCCCAAAGTGTAGAAGAGAAGGAAGTGAATGTGGGGATAGCCTTTTTTTTTTTTTATTTCGTAATAGCTTTTATTTTTATTTATTTATTTATATAAAAACTGTTTATTTATTTTTTTCCTAATTAAAATTAATTTATTTGTTATCTTCCTGCTTGGCCCCTTTCAAACGGGCTGTCTGATCAGGTTCGCCTGTCTGTTTCTCAGGCGGACCTGATCGGACCCTTAGAGCCCTTTCACACCGAGCCGCGGCAGGCGTTGGCGGTAAAGCGGCGATATTTTTAGCGCTGCTTTACCGTCATTTTAGTGACGCTATTCGGGCCTCTAGCGGGGCGGTCTTTTTCTGTGTAAATTTAAGATTAGTTATTTTTTATATTGAAAATAAAGCTTTGTCGGTCGTTTAAAAAAAAACCTGGCTCCTAACTTTTTTAGCTGGCTCCTAGATTCCAAGAAAATTTGTCAAGCCCTGCCTTAATGGCATCCCGGTCTTAGTCTGTAGGGTTCAATAATGAGTTGGCCCAACCTTTGCAGCTATAACAGCTTCAATTCTTCTGGGAAGGCTGTCCACAAGGTTTAGGAGTGTGTCTATGGGAATGTTTGATCATTCTTCCAGAAGCGCATTTGTGAGGTCAGGCACTGTTGTTGGACGAGAAGGCCTGGCTCACAGTCTCTTCTAATTTATCCCAAAGGTGTGCTATGAGGTTGAGGTCAGGACTTTGTGCAGGCCAGTAAAGTTCCTCCACCCCAAACTCGCTCATCCATGTCTTTATGGACCTTGCTTTAAATCCTCTCAGAATTCTGCCTCCCTCGGTCCGCCATCTTTTTATATGGCGTCATTGCGAGGCTCGCTGGCTCTTCTGGGTTCAGCTGTGGGGCCTCGTGATTACGCACCACTAGCCCCGTCCCCTCCTCCCATCTCAATGGAGCACTATGCTAGAAGGCAAAGGAAGGGTAGTAAAAAAAGTGGGATACAGGGCGCACTAGGTAGAAACCATCCTGAAAGTTGAAAGTCTGTGATTGGGTGGGAACAGGTGGGGCAGCAGGCAGGTGTCTAATGGTACACGTCAGCAGAAAGAAGGTGCTTCTAAGTGCAGAAAAAAAACACTTTAATAGACCAAAACGGTTAAAAATACTTACAAGCGAAAGGAAATATATAGGCTCATCGTATGTTGGAGAGCATCCAGCGGGAGGTGTTCCCTGGGTGAACTTGTCAGCATGTATCCTGACCAGCCAGTGTGGAGTAGCGGGTCTGGTATCATGGGCGAACCGTCGCACTGCCATAACCAGCGTGGAATGCAGGAACCAAATTTGACATCAAATGGGGCGTTGATGCGATTCGAAGCATGCACACTTTTTTTTTTCATAATCGCTGTTTATATTTTTACCAAAAGGAGGGTAGTACATGTCATTCATCTAGGTAAATAGCATGCAAAAGTAAATAAACAACTGAATTAAAAATTAGTGCACGCCCCATGTAAAGGAGGGGAAGAGGGGCTTAGAGGAAGGAACTTGAATATGAGGTTGAAGGTTAGTCTTCAGCTTCAAGCTCCCAGTTCCTGTGTTTGCCTCAGCTTTGATGTTACCGACCTGGCTTGCCCTTGGATACCCCTTGTCTCGCTCCCAGCTCTGACCTCAGATTGCCCACGGATCTTCTCTTGTCTCCTGTCCTGTGTATGACCCTTTCTTGCCTAACCACGATTTTGATACCCGATCTGCTGACCACTGGATTACTGACCTCTGCTACCATAACCGACTATTTCTGCTGTGCCCTATCTGCTGTGATCCACCCTGATGCCTGCCTGCTGTACCCATCCTGCAATACCTACCTACAGTTCTCACCTGTTGCACCAGCCTGCAGTACTTACCCACTTATCCATTGCAACCTGCTTCCTGCTGTGTAAAGTCTGCACCACCATCAGCTCTCCTAGGTCCTACTGCTCACCCCATCTGGTATCCACCTGCAGAGAGATCTCCACACCATCATCTCTCATCTGTGGCACAGCCAGCAATCCCTTCTTCTTTAGGCTTCATTTTCCCTGTTATCACCTTCAGGGACACAGAGCACTCAGCTGCAAGGAAAGCCCTCTCAGCATTTCAGCTTCAGGACCAGGTACGTTACAAGTATCTTTAATACATGAGATAAAGGCAATAAAATTGTTAGGTACCTGGTAGGTGAGCCTGACTGTAGGAGAAGACCTCTCATACAACGCTGGTTCAGGAGCCACTGGAGTGGGAACAGTGGTCTCCTGAGCGCAGTGGGGTAGGAGTGCCTGTTGGAGTGAAGTCTCTGATGTAGAGGTAGAGATCCCTCCTGGGATAGCAGGTCTGCAGGTGAGAGGAGACTGGCACAGAAGCAGGCTGACACACTGGATGGTGGAACTTGCAGGTGAGAGGAGACTGGAGCAGCAGCAGGCTGATACACTGGAAGTGAGGAAGTCACTAGGCTGAAGCTGATGGTGCAACAGCAACAGGTAGGCAGGCACAAGCAGAGTCAAACAGTCCGGGTTGGCAGGTAACTGGCACACAGGTGAATACAGCAGGCAAAAGCAGAGTCGGTGAGCAGGCAGAGGTCGGCAACGGTAGCAGATTCAGACAGCAGAGGAGTCAGGCAGGCCGGGTCGGGATAGGAGCAGGTCGGATGGTCAAACAAGCCGGGTCAATCAGGTAACAAGCAATCAGGATTCAGGTTTCAGGCAGAGTCACAGAGCTGAGACGAAGCAGCACTGTTCCCATGAAACAGGGGAACTTTTATGTGCTGGTTGGCGCCAAACCGGCGCTAACGCGGACGCGCGCGCGCGCCCGTGCTCGTGCACGCGCCCGCGCCGTGCACCCGCGCGTTCCCGAGCGCCGCGCCGACGCACGGCAACGGTGGTGGTTTGACGCTGTGTCTGAACAGGGGCGCGCCGGCTCCTAGACGCATGCAAACGCCCTGATCTGGTGCTGGTGGATCCCTGACATTGCCCCCCCCCAAGGGGCAGCCTCCGGATGCCCAACAACCTCTTCTTCTCAGGATGAGTAGAGAAATAGGTGCGTACTAAACGCCTAGCATGCACATTACTGTCCGGTTCCCACGAGTTACTTTCTGGACCATAACCTTTCCATTTGATTAAAAATTGGTTCTGCCCTTGCCTTCTTCTACAATCAAGGATAGCCTCAACCTCAAATTCCTCGCTGCCATCAACTACCACAGGTTCAGGAGGTCTTGTCCCTCTATCAGGAAAGGGATCAGATATAGCAGGTTTGAGCAGAGACACATGGAAAACTGGATGAATTTTCAATGAATCAGGTAAAGTCAGTTCGTAAGACACTTCATTGATCTTCCTTCTAACTGGAAAGGGTCCCATGAATCTGGGTGCCAACTTCTTAGAAGGACATGCTAGCTTGATATTAATGGTAGAAAGCCATACCTGATCGCCAATTTGTAAGTTCAGCTCCCCCCTTCTTTTCCGGTCGAAGATCTTCTTACCATCTGCCTGGGCCTTGGACACTGTTTCCTGCAATAACCGGCTGTTGTGACTGAGGAACTCCACTGTATTCTGTACTGCTGGGACCGAAGACTCTGAAAGGAAATCAGGTAAAAAGGTTAGGTGAAAGCCGTAATTGGCGAAAAACGGGGATTGACCGGTGGCAGAATGTTTGGCATTATTGTAAGCAAATTCTGCTAAGGGTAGTAGGGATACCCAATCGTTTTGTGTGAATGATGTGAAGCATCTGATGTATTGTTCCAGGGTCTGATTAGTCCTTTCCGTCTGACCGTTTGTTTGAGGATGATAGGCCGAGGACAGGGCCAATTCAATCTTTAGGGTTTCACATAGGGATCTCCAGAAACGTGAAGTGAATTGAACTCCTCTATCAGAAACTATGTTTACAGGTACTCCGTGAAGTCTGATGATTTCCTTGATAAATATGCGAGCAGTCTCGGTGGCAGACGGGGTTCCCTTTAAAGGTAAAAAATGAGCCATCTTGGTTAGACGATCCACTACAACATAGATAACTGAGCATCCTTCGGAGGATGGAAGTTCCACAATAAAGTCCATAGAAATCATTTTCCATGGTCTGTCGGGTACCGGCAATGGTTTCAATAGGCCCCAAGCTCGATTCCTGGATGACTTATTCTGGATGCAGATGGGACAGGAACTAACATACTTTTCACAAAAGTCCTTCAGATTGGGCCACCAGAATGTACGCTGCACTAGTTCCAGGGTCTTGCGGACTCCGAAGTGGCCTGCCAAAGGATGGTCGTGGAGAAGTGTTAAAACCTTGACCCGGACATTTTCAGGAACAAAAATTTGGCTTCCCTTCCAGAACAATCCATCTCTACTCACTAAAGAAATTCCCGTTGGTCTGGCTGTTTCAGAGGATGCTTCTTTAATCAGGGAAAGTAAATCTGTTTGCAGCAGTAAAAAATTGTTTGCAGGTAAGATGGTGTCAGGAGTAGATAAGTCCTTGGGGTTGTCATGCATACGTGATAATGCATCCGGTTTAATATTTTTAGAGCCTGGACGGTATGTGATATGGAAGGAGAAACGTGAGAAGAACAGAGCCCAGCGGGCTTGTCGAGGCCTCAATCGTTTGGCAGATCGCAGGTACTCTAGGTTTTTATGGTCAGTATAGATTAGTACTGGATGCATAGCCCCCTCCAACAGGTACCTCCATTCTTCTAGAGCAGTTTTAATAGCAAGAAGCTCTCGGTCACCGACGTCATAATTCCTCTCCGCAGGGGAGAGTTTACGAGAGAAGAACCCTACAGGATGCATTATCTCCTTGTTACCTTTGCGCTGTGACAGAATCGCACCTACCGCAATCTCAGAGGCATCAACCTCTAAAATAAACGGTAGGGAGGGTTCAGGGTGGCTGAGGATAGGTGCTGAGGTAAACAGTCTTTTGAGATTCTCGAAAGCGTCTTGGGCAAGTTGGTTCCAGGAGAAACGGATATTTTGTCTGGTTAACTGTGTGATAGGTGCAATTATGGCTGAGAAGCCTTTGATGAACTTTCTGTAGAAGTTTGCAAATCCCACAAACCGCTGCACACCCTTCTTGTCCACGGGGACCGGCCAATCCAAAACAGCGGAAACCTTTTGCGGGTCCATCTTGATGCCTGTTGCAGATATGATTAACCCCAGGAATTGGATGCTATGTTGTTCAAACTCACATTTCTCTGCTTTTGCGTATAGACTGTGTAAGCGGAGGCGATCCAACACCCTGCGGACATGTTCCTGATGCAGTTCACGGGATTCAGAAAAAATCAGTATATCATCCAAGTATGCAATTACAAATACGTCTAGAAAGTCCCTGAGGACGTCGTTAATCAGGTGTTGGAAGGTTGCAGGAGCGTTGCAGAGTCCAAAGGGCATGACCAGGTATTCATAATGCCCGAATCGGGTTCGGAATGCTGTCTTCCACTCATGTCCAGCCTGGATACGGATTAAATTATAAGCCCCTCTCAGGTCAAGTTTGGTGAAAATGATGGCAGTCCTTAATTTTTGAAAAAGTTCGGGTATTAAAGGTAAAGGGTACCGGTTCTTGACCGTGATCTTGTTTAGTTCACGATAGTCGATGCACGGCCGGAGAGACTTGTCCTTCTTGGTGACGAAGAATATTCCGGCGCCAGCTGGAGAGGTAGAATGGCGTATAAAACCTTTGGCCAGGTTCTCATCTATGTAAGTCTTTAACACTTCCTGTTCTTTCTCAGATAATGGAAAAATGCGTCCAAATGGTATTTCGGATCCTGGCAGTAATTCGATGGGGCAATCGTATGGACGATGAGGTGGAAGGGAGTCTGCCCCTTTTTTACTAAACACATCAAGGAATTCATGATATTGTTTGGGTATGACCTGGCAAAGTTTCTGGTCGGTGTCCAAACAAAGTAGGGTGGAAGAGGAATCCGAATCCTTTTTAAAACAGTGTTCAAGACAGTAAGAGGATGAGAATTTTACTTCTCCAGATGTCCACTGAATGTATGGGTTGTGGGCCTGCAGCCAAGGGATACCCAGGATGATGGGAAACATGGGAGAAGAGATGACATCAAGAACCAGCAGTTCCTTGTGTTGGGAGGAAGTAGAAGCAGGCAGAGGCAGGGTCTCCTTGGTTACTTGTCCTGATCTGATGCGGGATCCGTCCGCTAGAAATACGGCAAGTCCCTGGGTTTTGGCCCGTAAAGGAATGTTATGTTGGCTGGTAAAGTCTGAATCAATAAAGCAACTGCATGCTCCGGAATCAATGATGGCGTTGGTTGTTATAGTCCCTTCTTGCAGCTGTAAAGACAGAGGAATAGAAATGTGGGTAGAGTTTGCAGATAGGGCAGAGAGACTGGTAAACACGACAGACGGGCACTTACTTAACTTGACAGGACAGTTCAGTACGTAGTGTCCAGACCCACCGCAGTAGAGGCACAGATTGAGTTGTCGGCGTCGGGCCCGTTCTTCAGGCGATAATGCAGGTCGCATCAGGCCCAATTGCATTGGTTCCACGGAGTCAGATGAGACATTAGCTGAATTAAGACTGGGTGAAAGTGTATAGCGGGTTGCTGGAAGTGGTGCTCTGGTTGTCATCCAAATCGGGCGGGATTGAAGAGCAGATCGCTCAGATCGACGTTCCCGGATACGTCGGTCGATTTGGATAGTCAAGTTAATCAGGGCCTCGAGAGTGTTTGGTACACCCACTCGGGCAAGTTCATCTTTTAAACCCTCAGATAGGCCCAAGCGGAACTGGTGACGCAGGGCCGCGTCATTCCACTGAGTGTCCGCACTCCAACGTCTAAAGTCCATGATATAGTCTTCCGCAGGTCTGCGGCCTTGCTGGAGTGTAAACAAAGCGGTTTCAGCTGTAGCAGTCTGTTGGGGGTCTTCATATATCTGTGCCATGGCTTCGAAGAAGGAAGATAAGGACTGGGTCAAAGTTGAGTCCCCCTCAAGTAGACGATGGGCCCAGGTCTGAGGTTCCCCTTGTAGGAGGGAGATCACGAATCCCACTTTAGTGGCCTCCAGTGAGAAAGTTCGGGGCTGTAATGCAAAGAAGAGCTTGCATGCGTTGCGAAAGGCCCGGAACTTGGCCCGGTCTCCAGAGAATCTATCAGGAGTGGGAACCTTTGGTTCAGGTGGGAGCATCACTACGGAAGGGCCAGGAACCGACTGTGCCGGGGTTGCAGCTGAGGAGGAGGCCACAGGGTTAGATCCTGCAAGGTGCTGGACTTGTCCCTCCAATCTGCTGTAATTGTCCTGGAGGGATTGGACGGCTTGGCTAAGAGCCGCAAGGTGGGTGCAGATCTCCTTTAATGGAGAGGAATCTCCTGCAGGCTCAGTCATGGCTGCTTCGTACTGTTAGGTACCTGGTAGGTGAGCCTGACTGTAGGAGAAGACCTCTCATACAACGCTGGTTCAGGAGCCACTGGAGTGGGAACAGTGGTCTCCTGAGCGCAGTGGGGTAGGAGTGCCTGTTGGAGTGAAGTCTCTGATGTAGAGGTAGAGATCCCTCCTGGGATAGCAGGTCTGCAGGTGAGAGGAGACTGGCACAGAAGCAGGCTGACACACTGGATGGTGGAACTTGCAGGTGAGAGGAGACTGGAGCAGCAGCAGGCTGATACACTGGAAGTGAGGAAGTCACTAGGCTGAAGCTGATGGTGCAACAGCAACAGGTAGGCAGGCACAAGCAGAGTCAAACAGTCCGGGTTGGCAGGTAACTGGCACACAGGTGAATACAGCAGGCAAAAGCAGAGTCGGTGAGCAGGCAGAGGTCGGCAACGGTAGCAGATTCAGACAGCAGAGGAGTCAGGCAGGCCGGGTCGGGATAGGAGCAGGTCGGATGGTCAAACAAGCCGGGTCAATCAGGTAACAAGCAATCAGGATTCAGGTTTCAGGCAGAGTCACAGAGCTGAGACGAAGCAGCACTGTTCCCATGAAACAGGGGAACTTTTATGTGCTGGTTGGCGCCAAACCGGCGCTAACGCGGACGCGCGCGCGCCCGTGCTCGTGCACGCGCCCGCGCCGTGCACCCGCGCGTTCCCGAGCGCCGCGCCGACGCACGGCAACGGTGGTGGTTTGACGCTGTGTCTGAACAGGGGCGGGCCGGCTCCTAGACGCATGCAAACGCCCTGATCTGGTGCTGGTGGATCCCTGACAAAAATGATCCTCTCACATGGCGTGCAATGGTAACAAACATGTCAGGAAATGAAGGATGTCCGTGAGGATGCCCGTGAGGGCACACATCTACTGGAATGCCAGCCACGATCTCTCCACGCTGTCTTCAGGAAAGGGGTGCCGGTAGACGGGTCAGAGAGAGTCATGGAGCTGAAAGCCGTGGAAGGCTGTGTGTTGGCAAGGTGCCGGGCCGTGGAATGCAGCGCTAACAAGGACAGTCCTGGATAGAAAATTGCGCAATGCGTTTCGGAGCATACGCAGAACACCCAAGGGGAGTGTGAGCGTCCTCCTTTTCAAGCTTTTTGTTTTATTCTTGACAGTGAGAGGAGGCACAGTGACAGACCTTCTGGAACATTGGAGAGTGCCACGGATGCCTATAGAACTTGCTGCCTGATCAAGGTGGAAAGATGCTGCAGACACGGACCAGCTGTGTTTCACCCAGTATACAGAGAGAGATCACCTGCTAACACAAGAAGTTGATTAGAGGGCACTAGCCAAATCCACATATCACTTTGACAAAAAAGGGACAGTGTTGTCTGCAAGTTTTCCAGAGCAACATTATGGATCATCTCCAAAGATGATGTGTTCCAGAGTGTTCCAAGTGTTCCAGAGCAAACATTACGGATCATCTCCTATAATGATGATTGCATGCATTTTACTTGTTGTTTTGCATGAGTTTTGCTTCCAGTTTGCATGGGCTATGCTTTCAAATTGTATTCCTTTTACATCTGATTTGCATGTGTTTTGCTTCCAGTTTGCAAATGTTTTTCTTATGGTTTGCATAGGTTATGCTTTTAAATTGTATGTGTTTTTCTTACGATTTGCATGTGTTTTTCTTACAGTTTGCAAACGTTTTGCTTATGGTTTGCATGGGTTATGCTTTCAAATTGTATGTTTTTTGCTTCTAATTTGCATGCATTTTTCTTGCAGTATTCAAGCATTTTGCTTGCAGTGTGTGTGCTGGGGGACTAGGCTGTATGTGTTTAAGTGAAGGAAAGAGCTATCGGCGGCATCGTTTTAGAACTGCAGAAACACAAATATGGAATCACTAAATAAAATTATATGATCTTTTCCCTTGCTGTATCTCTGCAGTTTGGTTTATCTTCAAAGATCTAATGGACATTTTCTTTATTTTCTTAAAGCAACAACTTTTCTATGTGTTCTTATAAAAAGGACACCACATCCAAAAGTGAAATTACAGGAGCCTGTGAGGGGTAGTAGTGTTCAAAGATCTGGCAATGTTGTCTGGCAGGAGTGCATTGATATCAAACCTTGATCCATGGAGTTACACATCTTTTTTTAACTGTAATTATTTGCTGGGATTGAATTAGCTTTTAAATGTGTGTTCGCTTTTCTATTAAAATTTACAGTGCAGTCAAGGGGCCCCAGTAGTTTCTAAATCATGCTGCAGCTTTGTTTAAATTATATACCTGTAGACCAAACATGGCTTTTGCAAAGCCTGGCCAAAAAAGTAAGCATTCTGAGTGATCTTTGCTACCCTGCATATAAACTAGGATGGATGGTCTATTGAGCGTGCCACCATTATACAAGTATGTCATTTAAACAGAGCTCAATTTCTATTCACTGCACCGGGATTTGGAAACTACTGGGGCCACATGTAAGTGGACAACAGGCTATCTTTAAAGCCGCGTACACACGGTCGGACTTTTCGTCTACAAAAGTCCAACGGACGCTGACGGACTAAAGCTGGCTGGTAATCCGATCGTGTGTGGGCTTCTCCGGACTTTCAACTGACTTTTTTAGCCTCAAATCCGACGTACTTTAGATTTGAAACATGCTTCAAATCTTTCCGACGGACTCGAGTCCGGTCGAAAAATCCGCTCGTCTGTATGCTAGTCCGACGGACAAAAACCCACGCTAGGGCAGCTATTGGCTACTGGCTATGAACTTCCTTATTTTAGTCCGGTGTACGTCATCACGTTAGAATTCGACGGACTTTTGTGTGATCGTGTGTAGGCAAGTCTGTTCGTTAGAAAGTCCGCCGCAAGTCCGTCGAAAGTCCGCCAAAAGTCCGTCGAAAGTCTGTCGGACAGGCTGTCGGACTTTTGTAGCTGAAAAGTCCGACCGTGTGTACGCGGCATAAGTTACAAAGGATGATTTGTTGAGCAGGCCCCCATCATTTAGGTATTTAATTTAAACAAAACTCAAGTAAGCTAGGACAGATTGTCTGTTTAGTATACCCCTAAATATAGGTAGGTCATTTAAACAAAGATCGATTTCTATACACTGCACTAGGATTTGGAGACTATTGTGGCCATCCAAAAGCAGACAATGGACCATCCATAAGCTAGACTGGATGGTCTGTTGAGCCTTCCCCCATCATGCTGGTATGTTTTTAAACAAAGCTCAGTTTTTATACACTGCACCAGGATTTAAGGCCCCTTTCACACGATCGGACCGTTCAGGTCCGCCTGTCAGTTTTGACGGCGGACCTGAACGGGCGCTCCATGTTAGTCTATGGAGCGTCGGATGTCAGCGGAGACATATCTGCTGACATCCGACCCGGTCCGATCCGCTGAAGAGCAGACGGATGGCCCTACGTCCAGGTCCGTCGCTGGCGGATCGGATCGGGGGAGATCTGACGAAAACGGACACGCTGTCCGTTTTCGTCCGATCCCTCCATAGGTGGCAGCGGCACCTGACAAGCCCCTCCCCGCTCAGTGAGCAGAGAGGGACCTGTCATCCGCCGGCTCAGTGGAGATCAATGGACAGATCTCCCGCTGAGCCGGCGGACTGAGGCGGGCTCCGTAGAAACGGAGCCCGCCTCGTGTGAAAGGGGCCTAAAGAATACTGGGGCCATCTGTAAAAGGGTAACAGATCATTTTGTACATTAGGATGGATGGCCTGGTGAGTGCATCCCATCATACATTTATATGGTTTATACAAAGCTCAATTTCTATACACCGCACCAGGATTTGAAGACTCCTGGGACCATCCTTAAGCTAGGATGGATGGTCTGTTGAGTGTGTCCTCATCATACAGGTATGTCATTAAACAAAACTAAATTTCTATACATTGCACCAGGATTCGACTACTGGGGCCTATTGACTGCACTGTAAATGTTATTAAAAATGTCAATTAACCCTTTAAATTAAAAAAAGAAGAAAACAGTAAAAATAACTCTCTAAACATCCCTCTATCCACAAATATTACAGGGAATTTGGCCCAAGCTACTGTCTGAGAGATATTGTAAAATTTGTCAAAAAAAGTAACGTTACATCTTAACTAGTGTTGGCTGAACAGTTCAAGCCGAGAATATAGACGGCCCGAACATTGGCTGTTCACCCATTCGGTGAACACCCAAATTGTCGGGGCATTCGAATGTTTGTTCTGCCTGCCGAACGTGTCTCAATGCACTGCGCACCGCACAGAGCATAGGAACCCCTGATTGGCTAAACTAATGAAGGCTTTGCCCAATCAGGTCACATACTGTAGCACTAACAGAGCCATGATTGGACACTCTCCAATCATGGCTCATTGCTCATAGACCCACCCCACACTATAAAAGGTTCCTTCCCAGAGCAGCCATTTGCAGCGTGATATTGGAGTAGAGATGGATAGAACAGGGCTCTGTTCATTGCTATTAGCGAGTTAATGTGCTATAGTGTGCTATTGTGATTCTATTGTGAGTGTAAAGTATCAGTGTAGTGTGAATATAGTGATAGTGAAGTGCAACTGTTCATTTTTACTGTAGTGTCAGTGTAGAGTGTCAGGGCAGTTTTACTGCAGTATATTGTAGTGCGTCAGGGCAGTTTTACTGCAGTATATTGTAGTGCGTTAGTGCACTTTTACTGCAGTATATCGAATTACATTAGTGCACTTTTACTGCACTATATTAAAGTGCGTTAGGGTACTTTTACTGCAGTATATTGTAGTGAGTTAGTGCACTTTTACTGCAGTATAGTGAAGTGCATTAGTGCATTTTTACTACAGAATATTGAAGTGCGTTATTGAAGTTTTACTGCAGTATATTGAAGTGTGTTAGGGCACTTTTACTGCAGTATAGTGAAGTGCGTCATGGCATTTTTACTGCAGTATATCGAAGTGCATTAGTGCACTTTACTGCAGTATATTGAAGTGTGTTAGTGCACTTTTACTGCAGTATATTGAAGTGCGTTTGTGCTGTTTTACTGTAGCATATTGTAGTGTGCCAGTGAAGCGTGTCTGTGCAGTGAGTACTTAAAGTGCGCCAAACACCACCCATTGATTAAAGTGCATCCAAGTACACATTTCCCAGTTTCTATTACAAGCCCCCCCCCATCATGTCTGGGAGGCCAACAAGGAGAGGCAGACATTTGCATGGAATCTCTGCAACACTATCTATGCTGCCTAGCCTTGTGGGTGTTGATTTTATCTGGAAGAAATGTTTTGGTATAGGTTTCATGGACACAATTAACATTCAAGGACCAATTTTTCTTAACCTGTTTGACAGGTGCATATAGTTTACCCAAAGCCCAATTTTTAAGCACCTATTTGAATGAGGCATATCATTTAAATTTTTGACAGCAACACCAATTCTTGCTTTCATCAAGACTACCTCTATAGGTTTACAGTGTGAAGGCACCACTGACACCCAAAGCCCAAATTTTCCGCACCAGTTACTTCTATCCAAAGTCTGCAAAACAGAAACCAGATTTTATCCAAAAAAATCTCTAATCTTGTTCTGAGTGCAATGAATTTTGGCCTTATCATACAGACTGGCTCCCTGAGCCGTTGTTTATAAAATAATGATAGCTTGCAGGGAATTTTTTTTTTGGCTTTATAAATGTCATTTTTGCTGCAGCAGGTTCTATACACGGTACAGATGTGCCATTTTATTTTGACTAAGGGGACCCCCCGGGCACTATATTTAAAGGAATTTATATTTTTTCTCTTTTCACTTTAAGCATCATTAAATCACTGGTCATTTAAAAACTTTTTTTTACAAACTTTTTTTTTCATTGCCATGTGCCCCAGGGTAGTACCCGGACAACCATACTCTTTGTATGCCCAATAATTTGCATATAAACCTTCAGAATGAGCATTTTGAATTTTTCCAGTTCGGGTCCCATAGACTTCAATGGGGTTCATTGTTCGGCTCTGAACTTTTACGATATTTGAAATTTCTGGCGCAAACTGAACCGGGGTGTGTTTGGCCTATTTCTAATCTTGACAGATCATTGTCAGACAACCACCCTATTTTTGATAAGCCATTGGGGATATGCTAACAAGTGAACTTACTGGCCTTAATTTGTGGTAAAGAAAGTACTCTTTGTCCTCTATGGATAGAAAAAATAAAAGTCCCACACACTTCAAAAGAATAGTGGAAGTCTAGAAACAGTTGAAATGTAACAGTAACTTCAGCAAAGTAGTAAACATATAATCTGCCTAGCACATCAGCTCTGCAGTTACAGACAGTCACACAATAATGTGAAGATTCCTATCAAAACATTCCTTCTTATAAAATCTGCCCTAGGCATCTCTTTTTTAAGTTGCAGACTAAACGGAGAGTATTTCAGGGTTGTATTAAGATGGAATATCAAATATATTATGTGCTATGAATATAGAGGCAACGCAAACTATCAACAGAGCAATTCAGTCTGCTAAAGTCTGCTAATCTGGACTATAAATCCCCTTTTTAAAAAAAAACGTTACTAGTGAAAACATTATGGATCATCTCCAATGATGGGTTTTGCATGCATTTTGCTTCTTGTTTTGCATGCGTTTTGCTTCCAGTTTGCATGTGTTTTGCTTATGATTTGCATGGGTTATGCTTTCAAATTGTATGTGCTTTGCTTCCGATTTGCAAGCATTTTTCTTGCAGTATTCAAACATTTTGCTTGCAGTGTGTGTGTTGGGGATTAAATACTTTGCTGTGAGAGGTGCATGCGCGGCAGCTCCCGAGATGGCCGCGTCCCTCTAGGGCACAATAACCCACCACTAAAGCACACAGAACGCCCGCCCGCACTCCACACCAAGACAAAATAGCAGGAGAACCCCCCGGGAACGAGTGGATGTCCTCAGCACCGGCCAGAAGAAGCCTCGCCTGCCAGATGACCGCTCAGCTATGCCAAAATGGCGGCTGCACCACAAGGAGTCACAGAAGCTGAGGCAGAGGGCTCCATAGCAGACCAGGACACAGCCCCTCCATCCTCCCCAGGTACCGCACACTCCCCACTGTGTATGGCACCCTCCCCACTGTGTATGGCACCCTCCCCTACCTCTACCGAATCCCTGCTGGGAAGAACGGGGATGGGTCTCCCCACTACCCCTATGCTGGATCTTAATACAGGCCTGCTCTTCTGTGAGGGAGAAGCCTGTGACATCACCAGTGCTCCCACTAATTATCCCTCAATGATGCAAGCTTTCTCACAGATGTTATCCAGGAGCCTTGCACTGAATGCTTCCCAAATCACTTCATCTATTCATGCAGACCTACAGCAATTAGGAATGAGGATTGAAGTGCTAGAAAAGAAAGCAGACCAATCTGTGGCCAGGATAAATCTAAATTCAGCCAGACTCCAAGACATGCAGGATCAACTGGAGACTGCACTCTCAAAGATCGACGATCTTGAGAACAGGTCGAGACGATCCAAATTTAGTATAAGGGGGCTCCCCGAATTGGTGAAAGAGGTCCACCCAGCTGTTAAGTCACTTATTAAGGGACTAATTGCTGAACACCGCCTGGAACTCGACAGAGCTCAGAGCTTTACAGCCCCCTCGCCCCAACGGGCTCCCCAGGGACATTATAGTAAAACCCCATTTTTATGCAGTGAAGGAGGAGGTGATGAGGAAAGCTAGAGGAGCCAATGCCCTCAAAATTCATGGACATACAGTTCAGATATGTGCCGACCTTTCCCCTTACACTGTGCAGAAAAGACAATCTCTTAAACAGCTGCTTCAAATCCTGATACAGGAGATCCCTTTTAGATGGTCCTTCCTGCTCCGCCTGAACTTTTCGTACCGCAACAATGGTTATGGCTTCTCTTCTTTTGCAGAGGGGGAACGTCTACTGCTACAGCTAGGCTTACTCTCCCAGCAGCATCTCCCCATACCTACCAGCAAAGGTCCCTCCTGGTCATCAAAGAGACCACCGCCGGCAAGCCCCCTGCAAGTGATCGGGGCCTATCCCCCAGTCTCACCTTCTGAGGTTTTATCCCCAGGACTTACTTCCAGAGATTGTAAGCCCTAACAGAGTTTAATCCCTCCTCCCTCACAGACATGGGTAGTTAACGGAAGTAGGGCTCCCCGTTTCTGGGCTCAGGATGGGGAAGAAGAGACTGGGCACTAGGCCCCTACGTTCGACCCAGTTGGTCAATGGCCCTGATATTCTTTTATAGCATTCGCGTCTCTCCTGCTATACAAGTTCCCAACTTCCACAATGCTTTATTTGTATGTTAGAGTTCCCAGGATGTCATCACCCATCCCAAAGTTAAGACCTCTTTTATTGGCCCGCATGCACCTTAGGCAAACATATTCTTAGTCACTCAACTGTGGAGGTCACGCCCTGCAACGGACTTAGAGGTTACTTTATTCCTCTTCCTGGGCCTGGTGCCAACCGAGCTCCTCTGTATGTTTGGAGGGGAAGCTCGGACCTGAGGAGGGAACCTGGTGTGTGATTGTGATCCCAATTTTATCCGTCTTAAGGGCATCCTGTTCATTATACAATGTTAATGTTTGTTTATTTTCTAGTGGTGGGACCGTGGTGGACCCAGTGCACCTCCACCAGACTCCGCAGGCAGCTATTTTGCCTCTAGGGGACGATTCAGAGATTCTGATTCAGGGAACTCCAGATCTCCCCGGTTAAGGGGCGGGCACTGGCAGGCCTATTCCTTCCCCGGGGGGGGGAGGGGGCCAGGGGGCTCCCTGATTTTTTATTTTTTGAGTCAATTCTATAAGGTGTTTGATTTTACATGCCTAATCTTCTTCTCCTCTTCTACTTACGCTCACCTCCCTTTCTACTTCTCTGTCTTCTCTCTGTCAGGGTATCACTGGCACCGGACCTGGGCTTCGGCGCGCGCCTATGCGCCGGCGCGCTCCATTACACACATCTCAGCAAAATCTTGTTGTTCCCGGGCGTCAGCGCGGCGCTAGGGCGCGCGCGGGTACGCGGCGCTCGGGCGCGCACGCGTGTGCACGTGCGATAGCGCCGGTTTGGCGCCAAAGTGCACATAAAAGTCCCCCTGTGCCTCTGGCACATTGCTGCTTTGTCTCAGCTTTGTGATTCGCGTTAACCTAAACCTGATTGCTGTTACCCATCTGACCCGGCTTGTTTGACTATCCGTCCTGCTCCTATCCGACCCGGCTTGCCTGACTACTCTTCTACTACCTGCCTGATACCGTTGCCAACCTCTGCCTGCCTACAGACTCTGCCTCTGCCTGCTGTCTTTGCCTGTCTCATATCCTTGCTGACCCGGACCGTCTGACCCTGCTTGTGCCTGCTGTTGTCCTTGCTGTTGCACCTTCAGCTCCAGCTCCAGTGATCTCTGCATCTACAAGTGTTCCAGCTTGCTGCCTCCAGTCTCTACCTGATCTGCAGTCCAGCCATCCCTGTGGGATCTCTCATCACCTCAGCTCCAGAGACTCCGCTCTACAGGCACTCCTACCCCACTGTGCTCAGGAGACCACTGTTCCCACTCCAGTGGCTCCTGAACCAGCGTTGTATGAGAGGTCTTCTCCTGCAAGTCAGGCTCTACTACCAGGTACCTAACACTCTCTGACCTTTTCCAGGTTTTCCAGGAGCATCCGGTTTCTCCTCTCTGGGCCCCGAGTTTCGGCTTCACTGACGGATCAGCTTCACCACTCGTGCTCTCCACCGGGAGGAGGTAGGTTACGCACCCTTTCAGCGATGTCTTCACCTCTGATCCATGGCTAACACAAACCCCCCCCAACCGCCACCTTCAAAATTGTTACACACAACACCCATGGACTCAACTCCACTATTAAACGCCGGAAGCTATTCCAACTATACCATAGCATGCACGCTGATATCCTACTACTACAACAAAACCCACTTTCCTGCTACATATAAACCCGCTTTTCTACATCAGCGCTACCCACAATTTTATATCGCATCTGCCCAAAACAAAACCAAAAGAGTGGCCATATGCTTCGCCAGACATATCAACCTTTCCCAACTGGAGATTATCTCAGACCCTTTAGGTCTTTACTTATTGGTGTTGGGCACCATCGACGGGGAGACACATATATCTCTTACAACACCCCCAATAAGGACCAAGGGAAATTTTTTGACTTGACACTGCACAAATTACAAAAACATTTCAAGGGAACGGTTATCTTTGGTGGAGACTCTAATACCGCTTTTGACTTCTCCCTGGACAAAACAGCTGGAGGGAAACCAAAACCCAAATGCCCCTCAAAACATAGCATGAAAATCGCTCACCTGCTACATTCTGCAAGGATTGTGGGCATTTGGAGAGAGGTCAACCCACACGCAAAAGACTACACCCATTTTTCAGCACCCCACAATTCCTATGCCAGGATAGACCACATCTTCACACACTCCACTATGATCCCATTAATCATAGGGTCCAAAATTGTCGATACCTCTCAGATCACTCTATTGTCACTCTAGTTACGCAGCGGTTCTCAGGAACCACAGGCCATTTCAGATGGTGTCTCAATGAGGCGCCATCTGAAACGACCCTATACAGTGCACCCTACTAGAACAAGCCATTAAAGAATACTTCCTGGAAAATGACACCAACGAGGTACCCCCAACGACCCTATGGGCAGCTCACAAAACAGTCCTTAGGGGAAAGTTCATTCAGCTCTCCTCTAAAATTAAGAAAGAGCATAGGACAGATATACAGAAGCGAACAGAGGAATACTAATCACTAGCTATGGCCTACAAGCGCCACCCTACACACGAAACGTTAGCACAGCTGGACACAGCCCATACCCACCTCAATCTATCTCTCACAATGGCTGCAGAGAAACACCTTACATGGAGCAGGGCTAACTTTTATTCCCAAAAAGACAGAGTCCCAAACAACGCACGTTGACCTTCCCCAAAATTCGAGCCTCCTCCGGGGACCTGACCCAGAATCCGACCAAAATAATGGATACCTTCTTACAGTTATACTCAGACCTTTACAAAACCAACCCCCTCGCCTTCCCAAGCACTCAAGAATACCTTCCTTGACAACCTCCCTTTACCCTCAGAGGAACTTTTAGAGAACCCCTTTACGATCTAGGAGGTTTTAGACACCATCAACTCCCTCAAACTGGGCTCTTCTCCTGGGCCAGATGGCTTCTCTACAGGATATTACAAAAAAATTGGCCCAAGCCTAGCCCCATACCTGACGCGGTTCTTCAACTCTCTCAGGGATGGAGCTCCCCTAGGGAAAGATCTTTCATCTTACATCCGCATACATCTCTGTCATTCCTAAAACGGGAAGGATTCGAGCAAGGTCGTTAACTACCGTCCACTCTCAATTATCAATAATGATATAAAGATAATCACCAAGATTCTTGCCAACAGGGTAACAAGTTTCATAGCTACATACATACACAGAGATCAGGTGGGCTTCATCCCTGGGAGACAAGGACCGGATCAGATTAGAAGAGCGATCAATATTATCTCCTTACTTAACTCTCAATGGGATGGTGGTCCCCCCCAAAAGGGTTTCCTTCTCTCAATAGACCTTCATAAGGCATTTGACTTGGTAGCTTGGCCATACCTTTATGAAATCCTCTAAAGATGGGGTTTCACCCAAACTTCCTGGGTATAATTCGCTCACTGTACTCTTCCTCGAACGCACAAGTACGCTTGATGGGCAGATACTCTGATACCTTCACCATTGCAAGGGGCACTAGACAGGGCTGCCTGCTCTCCCCCCTCCTTTTCGCGATGGCCATTGAAACTCTGGCCATCGCGATCCTGACCAATGCCGACATCAAGGGGGTTACATGTGGGAAACAGGAACACAAGTGCGCACTATATGCGGATGACTTACTCGTATTCATTTCCTCCCCCCTGACATCCACCCCTACGATATACAAAATCCTACAGGATTTTAGTCAAATCTTGGGACTGCAGGTTAATCTGTCTAAATATGTCTCTGTCCCCCCGGCTTTACACACACAGCTAAAACAAAACTTCGCCTTCACTTGTGCAACAGACGCGATCCCATATCTGGGCATTATACTCACTCATGACATAAGCAAGCTCTTTCCGGCAAATTACCCCCCTATGATACAGAAGTGTGGGGAGGACCTGGAGAGGTGGTTGAAGTGTGGTTTATCCTGGCTGAGCAGAGTTGACACGGTAAAAATGACCCTTCTCCCGCAAATGTTTTACCTGTTCCTCTCTCTCCTGTTCCCCGATCTCTCTCCCCATCCGAAACAATTCATTTGTAAATTTCAGTCCTGTATAGTGAAGTTTGTCTGGGGAAACAAAGGATACCAATGAGGTACTACTCATTTTAAAATCACAGGGAGGTGTAGGCCTTCCAAACTTGTGGTGGTATTATCAAGCTGTCCAACTCGCCCAAATCTTAACAGTCTACTCTAGGGGGTCCTAAGCCTGACTGGCACTCCATGGAAAGGCAGGCTATCCCCTTACATACCATAGACCACCTCCTCTGGAGAGATACGAGATCAAGACCGGCGATAATGTCTCTGACTGTTTCTCACTTGGTGGCGCTGTGCAACATGCTACATACACACCACTTTCTGATCTCCCCCCTGAAGCCCCTGTCACATATCTTCCACAATTCAAAGTTTCCCCCAGGCCTCACTACCAAAGCCTTCGGCTGGTGGACTAACAAAGGCCTATATCGCATTGGCCACTTTCTCACCCCGGCAGGCCCCTCACTCTGAAACACTGTAGAAAGACATTGGAAATGCCCAATTTGGAAATTTTCCGCTTCTCCCAAATTACCCATTTCCTTTTGGAGTAACAGGAAGGAACCTCCTACCATCACCCCATATGAACACCATGGATCGGGGGTGGGAGGATATTGCTGATATATTCCGCATTGGCAGGCAGGGACGTCATTCCAGCTTATGCTCGGGCCTGGGAGATGGACACGGGGTGCTCCGGGAAACCAGCAGTCTGGTATCATGCATTTCAACGCTCCTTTAAAGGTATTCTCAATATCTCCCTGATAGAAGCTAATCTCAAAATCCTAACTAGGTGGTACTTTGTTCCCTCTAGACTGGCAATGATCTACCCAGGGGTATCGCCCTTATGTTTCCGAGGATGTGATCTGGGGGGCACAATGTTCCACATCTGGTGGTCATGTCCCCACATTAGATCCTATTGGAAAAAGGTCTTTCATACTATAAGGATAATAACAGACACCACTATAATTCTTGACCCTACCATTGTCCTCTTGAACTGCCCCCTTCCCGAGTTACCCAAACATTTAAAAGCTCTAACATTCTATATCCTCTTAGGGGCCAAGATAACGTTTTCAAGGACATAGAAAACCCCTACTGTACCCTTCAGGGGGGTTAAGAGAAAAATATCATGGATAATGGCACAAGAAAACATAGTAGCAAAACTGCACGATAGAATAAGAAAGTTCAACGCTATCTGGGAACCCTGGGCCTCTTACTGTAACATCTCCCTCTGTCCGGGTAGACCACCCTGAACTCTGGACGAACCTGGATCTCTACCCCTTTTTTTTCTTCCTCCTCCCTTTACTTTCACTGTCTGGGACACCCTGTTCCCACTCTCCTGCTTATACAAGCAGGGGTACCTACACCCCCTATTGGTGAAGCAGAGAAAGACTTAAACAGGCTAGTATGTTACAAGTGCTCCAGCAGCAGTTTTTCCAGACCACCTCTTTGGTCAGTTACACATTAAAACAAAATGCTGCCACAAACAGGCTTTGTAAGTCAGTCAGCCCGCTGCTGGACTGGAAGGGGGGAGGGCATGGATCTGGGGAGGACCGAGCACTTCCACATAGAGCTTCCAAAGGGGTGGGGTGCCGAGCAACTCCTGTGTTGGGAGGCTGACCCCCTCCCGTGATCCCCAGGCATTACTGTGGCCTGAGACTTCGGTACTGGGCAGCGGGATTCGTTTAGATGACTCCCCAGACATGAAGGTCTTATCCCTGCAGAGCCGTGGGGTCAGAACACCCAGTCCTGAGTTATCAGCTAGCCTACCACAAACAATTATTGTCAAATATCTAACCCCTAAGATAAGTAACTGTTACTCTATTGTTACTGCTTTGTCTTTCTTGTAAATGGGCCTTGTGGTCTGACGATAAGATCGATTCTGTATTGTATTGTATATTTTCTTCTTTTTGATAAAACCAAATAAATTCTTTGAAAGTAAATACTATGCTGTATGTGTTTAAGCGGAGGAAAGAGCTATCAGCTGCATTTATTTTAGAACTGAAGAAACACAGACATTGAATCACTAAATAAAATTATGCAATCCTTGCTGTATCTCTGCAGTTTTGTTTATCTTCCAAACTCTTGGAGCCCTGTTATAGGGGGGTCATATGAAGTTGCCCTCTCCACACAGGCTATGACGCTAACCTACAGGTAGCCAAATGAGCCAAAGCCTTCACTAAAGGAAGAGTGGACTATGAATATATAATTGTCAGTGCCACTATCTAGAACAGGGCTCCAACGTATGTAGAGATGATCTAGGACAATAACTAGTAACTCACCCAAAATAACTGACAGCAGTAGTACTAATACACCCAGCAAAGATTTCTAAGAGTAAAGATATGCAGACAAACCAGCAGGTGATTAGTTTATATATGATAAAGTGATGCATTACATACACCCAAAGCAATCACAGGAAGAATGGGCATATGCCTGAGAAGAACAGTGTATGTACAGTATCTCACAAAAGTAAGCACACCCCTTACATTTTTGTAAATATTTTATTATATCTATGTGACAACACTGAAGAAATTACACTTTTCCACAATCTAAAGTAGTGAGTGTACAGCTTTTATAACAGTGTAAATTAATGTCCCCTCAAAATTCAACACATGAATTAATCATTGTCTGAATCGCTGGCAACAAAAGTTAGTACACCCCTAAGTGAAAATGTCCAAATTGGGACCAATTAGCTATTTTCCCTCCTCGGTGATGTGTTACAAGGTTTCAGGTGTGAATGGGAGGCAGGTGTGTTAAATTTGGTGTTAGCGCTCTCACTCTCATACTGGTCACTGGAAGTTCAACATGGCACCTCATGGCAAAGAACTCTCTGAGGATCTGAAAAAAAGAATTGTTGCTCTACATAAAGATGGCCTAGGCTATAAGAAGATTCACAAGATCCTGAAACTGATCTGCAACATGGTGGCCAGGACCATACAGTGGTTTAACAGGACAGGTTCCTCTCAGAACAGGCCTTGCCATGGTCAACCAAAGAAGTTGAGTGTATGTACTTAGCGTCATATCCAGAGGTTGTTGTAGGGAAATAGACGTATGAGTGCTGCCAGCATTGCTGCAGAGGTTAAAGGGGTGGGGGGGTCAGCCTGTCAGTGCTCAGAACATATGCTGCTGTCCCAGAAAGAAGCCTACTCTAAAGATGATGCACAAGAAAGCCTGCAAACTTTTTGCTGAAGACAAGCAGACTAAGGAGATGGATTACTGGAACCATGTCCTGTGGTCTGATGAGACTAAGATAAACTTATTTGCTTCAGATGGTGTCAAGCGTATGTGGTGGAAACCAGGTGAGGAGTACAAAGACAAGTGTGTCTTGCCTACAGTCAAGCATGGTGGTGGGAGTGTCATGGTCTGGAGCTGCATGAGTGCTGCAGGCACTGGGGAGCTACAGTTCATTGAGGGAACCATGAATGCCAACATTTACTGTGACATACTGAAGCAGAGCATGATCCCCTCCCTTCAGAGACTGGGCCGCAGGGCAGTATTCCAACATAATAACGAACCCAAACACACCTCCAAGACGACCACTGCTAAAGATGCTATGGGTAAAGGTGATGCACTGGCCAAGCATGTCTCCAGACCTAAACCCTATTGAGCATCTGTGGGGCATCCTCAAATGGAAGTTGGAGGAGGGCAAGGTCTCTAACATCCACCAGATCCGTGATGTCCTCATGGAGGAGTGGAAGAGGACTCCAGTGGCAACCTGTGAAGCTCTGGTGAACTCCATGCCCAAGAGGCAGGCCCGGACTGGCCATAGGGCACACTGGGCATTTGCCCGGTGGGCCGGGGCCGCATGTCTGGCTGTGACACGCTGGGCCGGCCGCGGGTTCCAACACGCAGGGCCGGCCGTTCTGCATATTCTGGTTGTGGTGGGAGGAGCGGAGGCATTCTCCAACCTACCAAGCCCTTCCATGGCAACGTAGGCCGCCGCTAAACAGAGAGTCCCTGTTCGCGCATGCGCCCTGCAGCCGTCGGGCCAGGAGAGGAGGAGGGACAGAGAAGCCAAGGAAGTGGCCTTATGCACCTCAGATCCGCCTCCTGCAAGTAAAAGCCGACGAGGTGCTGCGGCCGCCTATAGGGAAAGCATTGAGGCTGGTGTATGCCCACCTCCTTTCCCGCAAGTGAAGAGGTTGCATCTGAATGCTCCAGGCCAGAGAGCGCTCCCAATGGAAATTTAGTAACTCAGTAACTGCAGTCTGATTAGTGCTTAATTAGTGTGCACCCACTTGCTGTCTCTGGGCACTCCTCTCCCTCAGCAGCCATGTGCCTGGCTCAAGCTGAAGGGGAGGCCATTCTACCCAGAAAAGTTGACTGTGGATGAAGTATGTAACAGGCTAAGAAGCCCTACTAAAAGTAATACTCAAAAAGCCAGTTAAGGAAAACTCCTTTATAACTGGCTTTGTAATGTTTTATGTAAAAAAGAGAGAGAGGAGCACCACTAAGTAAAATCATTTATTCACCAATATAAAAACAAAGTATCAACTTACATTTAGGAGTGGTATATAGAACAGACAGATGTGATTCCTGATAGAAGAGGGGGAAGGGAACAGTCAGTGATTCCCCGGGGATGCCTCCAAACAAGACGCAGTCTGGCGGGGAGGCCAGGACGGTACACAGCCTGTCTCTGCGGGAGGACAGAGTGGCAGCCCAGGAAGCCGCTGGCAATGTTGTCAATGAGGAGAAAAAACACAACGCGTTTCTGAGCCTGCGCAGGGTCTGTACGGCACATGCGCGCTCCTTTATCAAGTGTTGTAATGTTTTATAGCTGGCTCTGTGAGTAATGCTTTAACTGGCATTGCAGTACTAATAAAGCCAGTAGTAAAGCATTACTCACAGAGCCAGTTATAAAACATTACAGAGCCAGTTTTAAAACATTACAGAGCCAGTTATAAAGGAGTTTTTCTTAATAACTGGCTCTGTGAGTAAAGCCTAGTGCACATGGGCTGAATGACGGTGTGTGTACAGTAGCAGGTCCGACAGAAGCCGGCCGTTCAGCCCGGCTTCAGTCAAAGGCTCATGACCGAAAAAGGTCAGCGTTCTTAGCCAATGGCTGAGAGCGCTGACCGGAGTGTTCTGGCGCCCCCTGTCAGAACACAATAGCTCAGCAGGGGAGATCGCTGTACTAACATCGGATTGTTAGTACAGCTGCTCCGACCTGAGCTGTCAGTTTAGTGGTGTGTACAAGGCTTAATAATTTTTTTACTGGCTTTTCAGTAGTCACAAAGTCAGTCATTATGCAGAATTCACAAAGCCAATTACTTGCAGGTATTGGGGCTGATCTGAGATGTGATAGTGCAAAGCTCAGTTGATTTCTTACTAATATTCAAGTGGTTTACAGCATTTACTTAACTATAAAGATTCCTTTCCATGCGAAGTTGACAGTTTTTTTTTATGTATCTGGCACTCTCAATTTCTTTGAAAAAATGTTTTTGCGCACTATGCCCAAAAGGTTTCCCCTGGATTAGAGCAACCCTCATCTTGTGCTGCTTCATACTATTTTCAGGACTCCACCATCAAAACCGGAGTTAAAGTAATCAAATCCACACATCCTGGAACCCCATATCCCACCATCAACCGCCCCCGCTTAGGGGTGTACTCACTTTTGTTGCCAGTGGTTTAGACATTAATGGCTGTGTGTTGAGTTATTTTGAGAGGACAGCAAATTTACACTGTTATACAAGCTGTATACTCACTACTTTACATTGTAACAAAGTGTAATTTCTTCAGTGTTGTCACATGAAAAGATATAATAAAATATTTACAAAAAAGTGAGAGTTGTACTCACTTTTGTGAGATACTCTATGTATTTATATATATCCGGATATATAAATAAAGGCCTTTAACACCAATATCTCCAATTAGGCCCTGTGGCACAGTTCAGTTGCAGGGGGCCCCAATGAGCTGGCTTGCAAGGCGTAACACAATCCGGCTTGAGAGGACGAACGCTGATGCATCTGTAGAGCGGTGGCTTCCTGGGGATGCTTGTACAGACAAACACACCAATGGTGAAGAAGTCTGGAACATGCCACCTGCAGGGCAAATCAGGACTATCTAGCCTATATATTGGTCCCTAACCTGACTATAGGCTATCAATACTACCAGACCGGCTACCTATCTAAATGGCCGTCGGAAGCCTATCCTGTCGCTAGCCTTAGCTGTTTACCGTTCCCTAGGCTAATACTAGCTAGGAACCCCCCAGACCAAAAAGGGACACTGCTGCTTTAAATTAATGAAGTGGCAGATATACACTTCAACACAAGCCAGACACTTGATAGGTTATAATCAAAAGAGCTTTGATCTCATACACTTGAGAATAGCCCAAGTATATTGCAGTATGCAAATATAATGTTTCAGTGAATCAGAGAAGCCTCTGACAGATATCTCTGATTCCCACACAGGAGTGACAGTAATATAACAAACAGTGAGCTACAGAGTGCAGTAACACTTGCCTATTGTCCCTTTTCAGTCTGGAAGGATGGATGAATGGATAGATACAGCACAAAATCAGCCTGCAGCACCTCCTGGCTTGCAGAGCATGTGGCTGGCCACTCTCTCCTTCACTTCCTCTAAGACATCCACATATATAGACTTGAGGGGTTTCCTGACCCTTAAGCAGGGGCAGGAAACAACTTCTTAACAGGAAGAATCTGTTTGTAATAAGAACTCTATGGTAGTTGCCAGGCATAAATGTAAACAACCTCACAGACAGTGTACAAAAGAACACTTCCCTACACTCTGATGGAAATTTTCTTTATTTTTTAAACCCAACAACCTTTCTATATGTTGTTGTAAAAGGGACACCACATCCCAAAGTGAAATAATAGGAGTCTGTGAGGGGTGTCAGCTAACTCACTTCCTATATATTTTGGATTTACCGACAGTAAGATTTCCCTGTCTGTCTCCTGTTTTGTTATATATAAACCTTTTGTACATGATCTCTATCTGCATTTATTAGGATCGGAACCAAAAAAATAAATAACATTTTAAAATATTTTGATCAGGTAAATCTAAAGCATTGCAAACTCATATTTTGTATTCTCCTTCTGAGTCAGCAGCTGGAGCTTTAGGCTCCTTATCACATGTTTATTTCTATCTATGCACCTTGTTTACATAGCTCAGTAGCCCACGCACACTGGTGAATAAGTCGGAGAAATGAATCCTCCTATAGCAAATAACAAATTTCAAGGTTTCAATGAGAGACATGGGAGTTATTTACTTGAGGCAAATCCACTTTGCACTGCAAGTGCACTTAGAAGTGCAGTCGCTGTAGATCTGAGGGGAAGATCTGAAATGAGGAGAAGCTCTGCTGATTTTATCATCCAATCATGTACAAGCTAAAATGCTGTTTTTTATTTTCCTTGCATGTCCCCCTCAGATCTACAGCGACTGCACTTGCAGTGCACTTGTAGTGCAAAGTGGATTTGCCTCTAGCAAATAACCCCCATAGTGCCTGCAAGGAGTTGTTTACAACTGTTGTATCCATTTCTTTAGCCCATACTGCTTTAAGCTTCTCTTTAGATGAATTAAGAGTTTATTTGTAAATTAAATATCATATACACATATGATATAAAGAAGACCTAATAACTTGTAAAACTTGTAAAACTAATAAAACACAATTGACTTAAAGTGGGGTTCCACCCAAAAAAACAAAAATACCTGAAAAATTGTAAAAAAAAAAAAAAAATTTGAATATTTATTTTTTTTACTTACCTCTAAATGCCTGTTGCTAGGTGGTCCCTCGTAGTCTGCCTCTTCCTTTGCCTGGACTGGGGACATCACTTCCCCCTCGGCACAGGAAGGGCTCAGTTCTGCTCCCTCCCTCCTGTCAATTATCTGGGACCCATTACAGGTCCCAGGTGATTGAGCGGCCAATCACGGCGCGCGGCGCCGCTCGCACATGCGCAGTGGGTGCCAGGCTGTGAAGCCACAGCCCGGCGCCCACAGTTGAAATGCCGGCGCCAACGAGCAGAGGGGGGGATGAGCGGGGCTTCGATCCCCCGCATTGCTGGACCCAGGGACAGGTAAGTATCCAATTAAAAGTCAGCAGCTGCAGTATTTGTAGCTGCTGACTTTTAATTTTTTTTTTTTTATTGGAGCCCCTGGGTGGAATTCCTCTTTAACCACTTAAGGACCAAGCCTCTTTCTGAGATGTGTTGTTTACAAGTTAAAAACAGTTTTTCTTTTGCTAGAAAATTACTTAGAACCCCCAAACATTATACATTTTTTTCTAACACCCTAGAGAATAAAATTGCGGTCGTTGCAATACTTTCTGTCACACCGTATTTGCGCAGTGGCTTTACAAGCGCACATTTTTTAATTAAAAAAATAAGACAACACTAAAGTTAGCCAAATTTGTTTTTATATTGTGAAAGATAATGCTACGCCGAGTAAATTGATACCCAACATGTCACGCTTCAAAATTGCGCCCACTCGTGGAATGGCAACAAACCTTTACCCTTAAAAATCTCCATAGGCAACGTTTAAAAAATTCTACAGGTTGCATGTTTTACAGAGGAGGTCTAAGGCTAGAATTATTGCTCTCACTCTACTGAGCACATGTGTGGTTTAAACACCGTTTTCATATGCGGGCGCTAGTCACGTATGCGTTCGCTTCTGCACGCGAGCTCATCGAGATGGGGCGCGTTTAAAATTTTCTTTTTTTTTCTTATTTATTTTACCTTTTTTTTAACATTTTTTCACAGTTTTTTTTTTTTTTAAATTGTGTCACTTTTATTCCTATTACAAGGAATGTAAACATCCCTTGTAATAGAAAAACAAACAAATACAAAAGTATGGTACTTTGAGTGAGGCAGGCTAAAACAAAAAAAGAGTAAAAATTTATTATGCATAAGTGTCAAATTGCGTTACATTGTATATGACAGGTAAATGCTAAATGCATATGTAAACATCTTGGGGAATACATATATAATATATAATATATATATATATATATATATATATATATATATATATATATATATATATAAACAAGATGTGAAACATGATTACCATAACAGGGGAACAGATATACATAATTCATAAATATGATGGAATAAATCTAGTAATATACAGTTAATTCATGAAAGTATTGATGAAAATGGGAGGGGTTGTATCCTCAAAAGCTTAACGCGTTTCGTCTATAATCCAACTCCTCAGGAGAGGATGCTCAATGTCTGTAAGTAATAAAAAGTGGTCTAAATCTGAAGGCCAGTGCGAACCAGACGACCAGTTCACACTGTCTGCTTCACTTCACACCAACACTCGGTACCTGTCATTAAAGGGTAATTCCATGTGCCACGGTCTGCTTATACTCCATTACTTCACTTTCTTTACTTCATACCTATATTCATCTCCTATGCACATCACCTCACAGGTGTATCTTTGCCCACGATCTTCTAAATGTTACCTGTTCACTTTTTATCTTGGATTCATGTGTCATGGTTTGCTTACACTTTTTTATTTTTATTTCTTTACTCTATACTCAATTTTTATCTTTTTTACATATTATCTAGCAGGTGTATTTCTACCTACGCCTTATCTTGCACTTTAATTTCACTTTATTTCACCTTCTTTTCCTCATGTGTCTCAATTTCCTTTATGCTTGTCAGTGCTACTCAGTTTACTACATACAATACGTTTCATTTATCTTACAGATTTTACCTGCCATTATTGGCATAATACTCATTATACTATACATGTTCACTGGTTGGGGGTGCTTCAGTGTGGGCCTGATGTTCCGTTTGACTTTTACACCTCAGCTCCCGGGGAGACTGCTATGGTGACTCTTGCATACCAGGATCAGTCGAGTTCAACATTCCAATGGGATGTAAGTTTGTGGATTTGACCATCTCTGTTTTTATATAAGCTTTTTTACATGTAAAATCTTCCATATCATGTGCCTTCTGATTTAGACCACTTTTTATTACTTACAGACATTCAGCATCCGCTCCTGATTAGTTGGATTATCGACGAAACGCGTTGAGATTTTTAGGATGCAACCCCTCCCATTTTCATCAATACTTTCATGAATTAACTGTATATTACTAGATTTATTCCATCATATTTATGAATTATGTATATCTGTTCCCCTGTTATGGTAATCATGTTTCACATCTTGTTTATATGTATGCTATGTATTCCCCAAGATGTTTACACATGCATTTAGCATTTACCTGTCATATACAATGTTACGCAATGTGACACTTATGCATAATAAATTCTTAAGCCATGTACACACGTGCGGACTTTTCAGTATCAAATGTTCGACGGTCATTCCACAGACTTTCGACGGAGTTACGATGTACTTTCGGACGACTGGACTTGCCCACACACAAACGGACTAAAGTCCGTTCGAAAGTCCGTTGGTATGAACGTGATGACGTACGAAGGGACGAGAATAAGGAAGTTCATAGCCAGTAGCCAATAGCTGCCCTTGAGTCCTTTTTTTGTCCGTCAGACTAGCATACAGACGAACGGATTTTTCGACCGGACTCAAGTCTGTCGGAAAGATTTGAAACATGTTCCAAATCTAAAGTCCGTATGATTTTCGACAGAAAAAGTCAGCTGAAGGTCCGATGAAGCCCACACACATGGTCGGATTGTCCAACGGATTTGTTCCGTCGGACCAGTCCGGTCCAATAGTCCACCCGTGTTTACACGGATTTACAGTTACTTTGTGTTTTAGCCTGCCTCACTCAAAGCCCCATACTTTTTTATTTGTTGGATTTAGATTAGGGATGGAGGCGCACTATCCCCCACTTATGCGCTTCATTTAAAGTCCCAGTATATGTACATATACATTCCCCCCCTTTTGCCCCTTGTAATAGAAAAAAGCATGACAGGATCTCTTAAATATGAGATCTGGGGTCAAAAAGACGTCAGATCTCATGTTTACATTAAAATGCAATAAAAAAAAATAATAATTGTCATTAAAAAAAAAAAAAAAAAAATGGCCCTTTAAAAGCTATGGGCGGAAGTGACATTTTGACGTCGCTTCCGCCCTGCAATGATATGGAGACGGGTGGATGCCATCTTCCCCTCACTCGTCTCCATGTCAGGCCACGAGAAGGACGCGATCGCCTCTGCCGCTAGCCGATGGCTCCGGTAAGCGGCGAAGGGCACCGGATCGTGGCCCCTCTCCCGCCGCTGATAAAAGTGATCTCGCGGCAAATCCGCCGCAGAGACCACTTTTATCTTAAACCGGACCGCTCACTGAAGAAGAGGGTACCGGAGTTATGGCAGCTAGCTGCTGCCATAACAACGATACTCTCCTTCAAAGTACCGACGTATAACGACGGTGGGTGGTCCGGAAGTGGTTGAAACCATTATAGTTCAATGTGTAGGTTCAATGAGGTCTGTCATTCACAAGCTCCTGAAATGAAAGTTCATCAATGGATATTTTAGTATATGTCTCTTATTTTTTCCTCAAGGTGAATTTGGTAAGCATAGAAAGGGGCAGGGAAGTGATGTGTAGGAGTGGGTGGAGGTTTATGTTATGAAGAAGCCTGGGAAATGTGAAGGTTGCTGATAAGGATGCCCAGGTCTGTGGAGTCATGTACACATAATCCAATGAAAGCACCAAACAAATGTCTAGCAGTCCAAGGTAATTTAATGATAAAAACTGATTCATAACAGAATAAAGAAAACCCATTTCAGGAGCCGCACATATCCCCCCTTCATCAGGGCTTAAAGCGCAACTAAACTCTTCTATCATTTTCAGCCAAGGAAGCTGACATCTTGGCCTCTGATCTGCAACTGCCATGATGCTGCACATTTGATCAGTTATGACACCAGCCATTTGATGGGTTTAATTCCGCTTTAAGAATTTTGACTGTGTAAGCGGACTAAATAAATAAATTTGCCCTGTGAAATACCGCTTGGAAAGTTTCAGAAAAGGCAGGTTACTCCAGTGTTAGTGAATGTAGCAAAGGCTTGAATGCACATGAGATGTGCTGAATGTATTAGGGCTCATGCACACAGAACGTTTAAAAAAAGAACGACAGCCGCTGCTGTCAGGAAAAAGCAGCGTTTAGCCGTGTTTAGTCACGTTTATCAGTGTTTTTATCTGTTTTGCGTTTTTACAGCTAAACAGCCTCTGCTCCTGGACGCACTGGTAGACTTTTTTTTTTTTTTTTTACTGCTCCTCTGAAAGTTTTTTTGTGCATCGACACATAGGCTAACATGGAGGAGAGTTCAGAGGCAGTAAAAAAAAAAAAAAAACCCAGACACCCCTAAAAGCAGCTGCAAAAATGTCCTGTGTGCATGAGGATGAAGGTGAATGTCCTATCTATACACTGTGCTATACACAACATACTGTCAGATTAAATACTATGTAATGCTCTATTTTGTATACGCCATACCACAAATAATCATAGTGTTGTCATATTAATAGACAGAAATTATTTATAATCTGAGAATTTTGAAATTCCCCCATTCAATGAACAGGCATACTTTCGCTAGTAAAATATAAATACAGACTGTTTAATATGCTTGGATTACTTACTTTCATGCATTTAAATCAATTTACTTCAAATGCACATTGTAAATGAGTAAAGGATGTGTTTCCAAAGTATTTATTCACTGTGTCCAGCTCCATCTAGCTGGCCTAGAGCAGAGGATTAGTGGTGGTAGCAATGGCTTGAAGTACCATATCAATGCATCTTTGTCTCTTTGCTTTTTTTGAAACAGCTAACAAATAATGCAGGCTAAAAAAAAAAAAACAAAGAAACTGTGGTTACTGAACCCAGGAGCCTGCATTCACTATATCTGGACTCCCACAGCACACAGAACATGGAAATGCAATTATTTTAGTAAATATAAACTGCTAAATACCTTTTTTTTTCTACCATGAGCAGCATATAGCAGTCTTGTGACTTCTATCAGTGTCTGGTTAAAGCTTGTAGGAGGAGTTTTCATTTTCCTCTGACTGTCCTGTGAGGCTGCAGGACCCCTGAACCTCTGTCTGAACAGTGCTGGTCCTGTACTGTTCATATGCACCCTCCCATGAAAAAAAAATTCTCTAGCACTACACACCAATCTGAGCATGTGCAGAGTGACTCCAAAGGCTCTGTCTTATCAGAAGATGGTTAGGGGACAGTGAAAGAAGAGGAGGATCAGAGAAGACAGGATCAAACAGCCTTTTTACACAATGCGAAGGATTGACCCTTTAAGTTCCACAGTAAATATAAAAAGCATGGTTTACTGCATATACAGACTGATTTTACTGTTGTGGGTTTAGTAAAACTTTAAAAGAGTATTCCCCATTTAAAGAGATCTACTGCAGGTAAAAACTCACGACTCCCATTCCAATGGCTCCTCCTTGAGCTGGCCATACATGGATTAAAATTCAACCAGTATAGCAGGGACCAGCCGAATTTTGATCCATTTGTGGCCACTGTGTTTGAACAGAAGTGGATCTACTAATTAACTTCTGTTCAACTGCCCCATCTGCTCAATCAGCTCATTAGACAATAGACTGCAGCGCTGATTTGTATATTCTGATGACAGGGAGTCTTTCCTGCTGTCAGAATACAATGACACAGTGGGAAGGATCCAAATCAAATGTATGGATTGGGGAATTAGGTCAGTTTTTTTCATTCAACCCACTGGTTGAATGAAAAAAACTGATCTATGTAAGGCTAGCTTTACTCTGTGCCTTTTCAACCCACTTTGGACCTAAAGAATGCTAGAAGGTTTTGTATATGTGTTATTTATTCATTAGACCAATCAGGGCTACAAAATTCCAGTTTTAAAAATAGTTTTCTTTTTTAGTAATTTCAGGTCAATGGAAAATATTGCATTCAAACACTGTAATTTATTAAGCAGCCATCAGATGGAGCTCTCTCTGATTTTTGTATGTTTTCCAGACTCCTTACTTTCTCTGTTGAAAAAATACTGTTGTTTACAGAGCTCAATAGCTTTAGCCGAAATGTATACACACAAGTAAATGAGTCAGAGGAGTGACTGCTCACCCACAATCCCCATCTCTGCCTTCCCTTTTAGATTGCTTTGTAGTCTTAATCACAGACAGAGAGTTCAACCCCTTTGCCCTGGCTGGCGCCAACCCTTTAGGAGGCAGGGATTATGGCCATGTAACTGGCATGATTGGCTGTCACATGATTGGAAAAATCCAGATCGCAAACCATGATCGAGAACGTTCTATGTGTTGGGAGTGCGCAAGGCGCTATTGTACGCAAAAAAATGCAGACGCGCGGCGCCAAGGCCCGGCCGCCAAAAGGCCACATATTTGCATGCGTTTGGTGCCAACTGCCAACTGGTTAAAATGAAACAACTTCTGTTATGCTCTCTTATTAGAATTGCCATAATGCTCTAATAATTGTCATGGAAGTAATCTGTATTAATAAATATTGATTTGTATAACAAAACTTTTATATACAGTAATAACAGATTTCATCAGTTTGAAAATATATAAACTTAAAAAGTAATTGAAAAAAATTGGGGGAGAGAGGGATTTAGGGTAGTTTTTTAATCTAATGCCTCGTACACATGAGCGGACTTTTTTGACGGACTAGTTTCGACAGTCTTTCCGACGGATTTTGCAGCGTAGGTCCGCCGGACTTTCAAACGAACGGACTTGGACACGCACGATCACACCAAAGTCCGACGGATTCATACGTGATGACGTACGACCGGACTAAAATAAGGAAGTTGATAGCCAGTAGCCAATAGCTGCCCTAGCGCCGGTTTTAGTCTGTCCGACTAGCATACAAAAGAGAGGATTTTTCGACCAGACTCAAGTCCGTCGGAAAGATTTGAAACATGTTTTATTTCTAGGTCCGACCGACTTTTGGTAAAAAAAAAGTCCGCTGGAGCCCACACACGATCGAATTGTCCGACGGGGTCCAGTCCGGTGGACCAAGTCTGCCGGAAAGTCCGCTCATGTGTACATAGCATAATTCTTTTGTGTTTTTTCTTTTGTGTGTATTCGTTTTGTCAAGTTTTTTGGGGTTGTATTCGATATGTGCAAAGAGAGACCACACAAATACTTATAAGTATAAAATTTATTAAAGATAATGACAGATACAGAAAAAGATAACATTAGAAAATATAACAATAATACTTAACTAAAGATGCTGTTTTGCCACGGAGTGCCCCCTGTGATGGCGTGGCATAGGTGGTCACAGACGCATGCATAACGCAGCTCTGACATGAGACTAAAACCTTACCAGTTTTGGCTGTGGTAATATAGAACTTGATAGTAGGGACAATGGCCAATCGTAGAGAAGAAAGTGGCCTCAGCCACATCCTGGACAGTTAACAATAACATTCCTTTGGTATGAGCCAGCTAAGGTAAGACCATATTTATGTACTTATATGGCTTGTATGGACCCTTAACCAGGGCTTGAAATTCTTAGATAGAATTATTAGAAATTTGTGAGACCATTAGACAACTTTAACCAAGGAAATATGCAATATACAACTATGCATAATGCAAGCACCAGTATTTGATTGCTTTAATTTTTTTTTTCTTATTGTCTGTTTTTGTCTGTAAAAAAGAAAAAAAGTAAAATAACGATTAGATTAATTGGCCATAGCATGTTTACGTATTAATGTGAGTTAGGGACCTTAGACTGTAAGCTCCATGTTGGACTGATGTCAGTGTACAATATATTAATAAAGTGCTGCGTAAATTGTCTGCACAATATAACTACCCGTAAAAAATACATAAAAATAAATAAATACAAGATACTTAAACAATCTCCCATAAAGCCACAGGAGATATTTAAATCCCATTTTAAACCACCAAAAACCACCTTAATTTTAACTTCCTGATGACTCTATGCATTTTCCGAAAAAAAATGAAAGAAAAAAATCAAATATCTTCATCATTTTAGGCCAATTTGCATTCTGCTACATATTTTTGGTAAAAAAATCACAATAAGCCAATTGATCGGGTTGCCCCAGACTTCCCCATTTGTAGTCTTTGTAGGTTTACAAGACTTTATATTATAGTTAGGGGCCAAAGCACCGCCCCCCCCCCCCCCATCCATGCTTCCGGCCCCCTGATGAATGAATGATTGAAAGAATGAGTGACTTGTATAGAGCTACCTATGTGAACCTCAGGGCACTTTTTGCCGCTGGTGTCCATCTGCGATATAGCACGGCCCTTTACCCTATAGGGTCTCGACACACTTACAAACACATACACATACACATATTTGGCCAATTTTTAGACAGGATCTAGTTAACCTACCAGCATGTCTTTAGAGTGATCTACATGTAGGGCGCCGGTGGCATGGATTTCAATGGGGGGGGTTTGAAGCATGTGATTAGAGCCAGAGGCTTCAAAAATGGTGGTCTCTGGGTGCAGATTGTAACACTGATTCTCTTCCCGGCCATCACCCGATTGGCCAAAAGGAGATCTGATTGAATTTTCCGCCAGGAGGTGGAGGAGGGAAGAGACGCAAGGAAAGCGAGGAAGCAGCCACAAAGAACAGCCTGGAGAGAAGTCAATTCGCCTGGAGCACTACCCGCGAGATGGGATAAATGCAGAGCCCTGACCTACTGACTGGGGGGGGGGGGGGTGCTGCCCTTGGCCAGCCCATCTGCCGGTTGATCGACCGGGGTGGGTGGTGGGTGACATCTGTGACATCTGTGACCCGTCACCCGACCGGTGGCGGGGGAGCGGCAAACGCCGCCCCCTCACCACTGATTATAGTGTATCTATAACCTTTATTGTTCCATTTGTTTTGGGTAGGTGTCAATGGGTTGGAAGCAGTGTGCGAATAAGTGTGGTTGAGACATTAGATTATGAGCTCCTTCAGAGGTGAGGGGCTGGTTTTTATGTACTCTGTGGAGAACTACATAATATTTCAGCTCTATATAAGTACAGTATATACTGTAAATTACACTTTCTGAGCAGACCCAGAATGTTATGTTTTTTTCCAGAAGATGCAGAATATTATTTTATCTCCCAGTGGGCTTAGAAATGCAATCAGGGAGTCAATGAAAGGCTTTTGTACTTGTTGAAAATGAATGTAGAAATTTTCCCAAGAGTTTTATACAAAATCTGAAAAGCAGAAATGGATAACTAGCTATGATGCAGGCTTACTTGTGAAAGCAGTGACAAAAGTAATAACTCTATAAAAAGTGAAGGCTTTTAACATTCTACCACATTTCAGTTTACTACAGTTAGGTTAGTTAAGACTACAACACTGGCAAACAGTCAATTAAACAGCAGAAATAGTTTTTCCTATTAAAAGGATTATTAACCACTTCAGAACTGGAAGAATATACTCCCTTCCTGACCAGACCATTTTTTGCGATACGGCACTGCGTTGCTTTACCTGACTATTGCGCGGTCGTGGAACACTTTACCCAAACAAAATTGATGTCCTTTTTTTCCCAGTAGAGTTTTCTTTTTGTGGCATTTGATCACCGCTGTGGTTTTTATTTTTTGCGCTATAAACAAAAAAAGAGTGACAGATTTGAAAAAAAAACACAATATTTTTCACTTTTTGCTATAATAGATATCCCAATTTAAAAAAAAAAAAAAAAGTTTAGGCCGATATGTATTTTTCTACATATTTTTGGTAAAAAAAAATTACAATGAGTGTATGTTAAGATGGTACATGGTGCCAGTGAGAGTGGCGTCTTGTGTCCTGGGAGCCTCCCCGCTGTGGAACGAGGGGCACGATGGTTCACACTTGGTGGACCTGCCCAAAAGTCAGGAGATTTTGGATCCGTACCTATAATTTTATATATTCGCTTACCCAGGTGAACCTTATTAAGTCACCTATACAGGCACTTCTGGGGTGCCCGGTGGAGGGGACACCGGGATACAAAAGACGGCTAACATGCATCTTTCTGGTGGCTAGAATTGCCATTGCCAGATCATGGAATTCCCTATAAACCCAGTTCAGCCTAGTTAAGTCTAAACTGTCCAGGATCATGGTGAATGAATGCCTTTCGGTGGTCCTAAATGATAAAATTGCCTTTTTTGATCAAATCTGGCACCCATGGATTAAATATCTCTTGGATGCCACATTTACATTACAGTAGTCTCTACAGGCTAGAGTGCACACCTGTCTTTGTACTGTTCTCTTACTTTCCTACTCTTCTTTCTTTCTTTCCCTCTTTCTTGCTCTCAAAGGCCTCTTGGCCAAATTAAGTATATTATGGTACATTATGTACCTATTTCGCTACATAGGGGATGTGCTGCGGGATGAGGATAACTGGGACGCTGCTCGTTCCCACTGGTTCCCCATTCATTGGGCCCTAGTAGAAGGATTGATTATTTGTCAGGAAACCGCAGCACCATCCCCATCTCCTCCTTCCTGCGACTAGTGGTTGCGGGGAGAGAATAAATGTGATTGGGCAGGAGAAGGTATATTTTTGTTCTGCCCAAGTTTGGACCATTATAAGTTCTGGGAATAGAGTAAGTAAGTATATGGTGCATTTCTACGTTAAGATTTTTTGTATTCTGATGCGCAACTCCGGTCCAATATTTGTAGTCAATGTACCTGTTGAGTGTTACTTCTTTCTGATAATTCTTAATAAAAACCATTGAAGAAGAAACAGGACACTGTATGTAGCCCCAACTACTAAATGGTTTTCAGCATCCCCAGCAGCATTTCAGATATAAGATAGGACTACATGCCATTCTGTATGTATAGTATATTGTCAATAAAGATAATTCTTGTAGTTCTGCTTAAAAAAACTCATTTAACACCCTTCTTACCCTGAGTCTGCCCACATGTAACCCTCTTCTGGCAGCGGAGACCAGTGCTCTTCCATTGTAGACTAAGTCTGCCGAACTCGTCTTGCCGTCGCCCCTTGCCAAGCGATGCCATGATGCCACCACTTGAAATCTTCTGGAGCCTGTGAAGACCCTACTTGCGCTTCTCCTCTGGGCTCTTCTTATTGTCATTGATAAGCAACCACATGACCATTGGTTTATGTGTATACCCTCCCATACCACAAGCCTGAAGAAAAGAGACTCAGGACCCCGAATCTATAGTGACTCTGGTAGAAAATGTCAGGCATTTAGGTAGGTTTTTCCTTTCTAAATTAAGAATATAGATTAAGGGAGCTTGGCATAGGCAATTTTTTTCATCCAACATCAGTGCCTGACCTCACAAATGCGCTTCTGGAAGAATGGTCAAACTTTCCCATAGACACACTCCTAAACCTTGTGGACAGCCTTCCCAGAAGAATTTAAGCTGTTATAGCTGCAAAGGGTGGGCCAACGCAATATTGAACCCTACGGACTAAGACTGGGATGCCGTTAAAGTTCATGTACGTGTACAGTCAGGTGTATCAATACTTTTGACAACATAGTGTATTTGTTGTAGAAAAATGTAAAATAATGCATTTGAGTGGCAAAAATATGAATGCAATCTACACACTGGGGGGGAGAACCTCTGGGAGAATCTAGGATGGAAAAGGACCTGGGGGTCCTAGTAGATGATAGGCTCAGCAATGGCATGCAATGCCAAGCTGCTGCTAACAAAGCAAACAGAATATTGGCATTAAAAGGGGGATCAACTCCAGAGATAAAACGATAATTCTCCCATTCTACAAGACTCTGGTCCGGCCGTACCTAGAGTATGCTGTCCAGTTCTGGGCACCAGTCCTCAGGAAGGATGTACTGGAAATGGAGCGAGTACAAAGAAGGGCAACAAATTTAATAAAGGGTCTGGAGGATCTTAGTTATGGGGAAAGGTTGCGAGCAATGAACTTATTCTCTCTGGAGAAGAGACGCTTGAGAGGGGATATGATTTCAATATACAAATACCATACTGGTGACCCCACAATAGAAATAAAACTTTTTCGCAGAAGAGAGTTTAACAAGACTCGCGGCCACTCATTAAAATTAGAAGAAAAGAGGTTTAAAGAACTACGTAGAGGGTTCTTTACTGTAAGAGCGGCAAGGATGTGGAATTCCCTTCCACAGGCGGTGGTCTCAGCGGGGAGCATTGATAGCTTCAAGAAACTATTAGATAAGCACCTGAATGACCGCAACATACAGGGATATGTAATGTAATACTGACACATAATCACACACATAGGTTGGACTTGATGGACTTGTGTCTTTTTTCAACCTCACCTACTATGTAACTATGTGATCATTGTGCAGATGCTTGAAACATTCACACAGCAATTTTTTATATTAATAGACCCCTTGGTGTTTTCTTTATATTTTTCTGGTGTTCAGACTAAAATGTTTATTTCTGTTTGCTTGCTCTGGGGTAGTGTTTCTCTCCCTGTTGGATGTCTTATGTATTTTATATTTTAGAAAATTCTGAAAATGTGAGATTGTCTTTGCTGGAAATTGAGAATACGAGACTCCTTTGGGGGAAAAAACAGAATGCACCAGCACTGAGAGGCAAAGGTAGCGGTAGTGGTGGGTGAAGCTGGAAAGTCTACTAGGGGAGGGGGGGGGGTCTTGCTACTAAAGTCCTTATGAGACATTAGAAGTCAAAGTATGATTCAGCTAACCAGAGTTGTTCCATAACTAAGATATCAGGACAGGGCGGATTGACCTTTTAACAGCAGTATGATGTACATACAGTTGCTGAGCAAAATCCTACCTGAATCAAACAATGATAGTGTATGATCTTTGCTACAAAACAAAACTGTAGCATTGATGAAGGGTAAATGGACATAAAACCAAACCATGCTTCAATGAAAAGCAATGAACGGGGATGACAACGTGAAACAAAGCGTTTTTCTGCCGGTTAATTGTCGGAATAATTATCCTCCTCTTTATAAAGATAAGGGGTCTTACTATAATGCATTGGCTTGAAAGAAAATTCCTCTTGTTACACTGGACAATCTGTTTCCATGACAGCGCTTATTAGTAACTGCAAATGGACTTTCCTTATAATTGGAGAAGCTTCTTAGGTTTTTATATTATTATGAATGCATTTTGACTGCATTCCCAGTGTTATTAAACCTAAATTGTGATTTGAGAACTGAAGGAAACGTTTCATGAGCGGCATACAAGGGCTGCCATTGCGTGTCTCCTAAAATGTGCTACTTGATTGGCTCCAATGGTTTCCATGCTTTCTGAGTCACTGATCAAGAACAAGAGTTTGGACTTCACACTTCACTGGCTGCATGCTTATTCTGATTCCGTGACTTGGAAAACAATGAAGCCTGAGGATCTGCATAACAACCGACAATTAACATTTTCTGAAGAAGGTCAGCAATGGTAGTTCCTGCCTTTTTCATTATGACAGGGTTATTTTAAAGTGGTTGTAAAGGCAAAAGGCTTTGTTTTACCTTAAAGCGGAGTTCCACCCAAAAATGGAACTTCCGCTTTAAGGGAGGTGACCCCCTGACATGCCACATTTCACATGTCATTTTTTTTGGGGGGGGGAGCGGGTAACCTCTTTTCAGAGGGTCCCAGCTCCCACTTCCTCCCGGCGCACCGGAAGGGAGATCACCTCCCCCCTCCCTCTCAGCAATCATTTGGGACACGTTACAGGTCCCAGATGATTGCCCGGCCAGTCTCGTCATGCAGCGTGGCTCGCGCATGTGCAGTTGGTGCCCGACTGTAAAGCCACAGTTACAATGCCGGCGCCGCGGAGGGGAGGGGGAGACCAGCGGGCTTCGTGCACCCGCATCGCTGGACCCTGGGACAGGTAAGTGTCCGATTATTAAAAGTCAGCAGCTGCAGTATTTGTAGCTGTTGACTTTTAATTTTTTTTTTTTTTACTCAGCACTCCACTTTAAAGAGATTGTAAAGGTACAACTTAACCACTTCCGTCCCGGAAGAATTTACCCCCTTCCTGACCAGGCCATTTTCTGCAATACGGCACTGCATCGCTTTAACTGACAATTGCGCGGTCGTGCGACGTTGTACCAGACCTTTCTTTTGGTGGTATTTGATCACCTCTGCGGTTTTTATTTGTTGCGCTATAAACAAAAAAAGAGCGTAAATTTTCTAAAAAACACAATATTTTGTACTTTTTGCTATAATAAATATCCCCAAAAATGTAAAAAAAATAAAATAAAATTTTCAGAGAGCACTTTTTGCGATTCGGCACTGCGTCGCTTTAACTGACAATTGCACGGTCGTGCAACGTCCTTTTTTCCCCACAAATAGAGCTTTCGTTTGGTGGTATTTGATCGCCTCTGTGGTTTTTATTTTATGCGCTATAAACAAAAAAAGAGCGCCAATTTTGAAAAAAATGCAATATTTTTTTCCTTTTTGTTATAATAAATATCCCCCAAAAATATATTAAAAAACATCCTTTTTCCTCAGTTTAGGCCGATATGTATTCTTCTACATATCTTTGGTAAAAAAAATCGCAATAAGCGTATATTGACTGGTTTGCGCAAAAGTTATAGCGTCTACAAAATAGGGGATAGATTTATGGCCTTTTTTATTATATTTTTTTTTCTTTTACTAGTAATCTCTAGATCATTTGTATCATGGCTGCGACATTGCATCAAATCCTGTGGCAAACAAGCAGGGCAGGGTGGAGCCACACTGTGTGTGTCAATAGATGCACATAGTGTGGCTTGGGATCTAGCCCGCATAAGTACTCCTGTAACAAGCAGCTTTCCATGGGGGCACTAAGCAGGGTGGAGGAGCCAGGAGTGCAGGCAGGGGACCCCAAAACAGGAGGATCAGGGCTGCTCTGTGCAAAACCATATATATATATGACCCCCATCTCAATATAAAACAACCTTTGACCAAATAGTGGCCTGACTCGTGACAGATGAGGGCCAACAAAGTGGTGTCAATTGTCTTTCTTTTATATTTAAGGACACCTCCTGAGGTCCCTCTATGTGTTTCACAGAGCCAGAGTAAGTAGGAGATTTGGAACATGGTTCAATTGTGTGTCTTTACTGCACCCAAATGCAAGTGTGAACCTAGCCTAAAGCCTAGTACACTAGTAGTTTTTTTTCGTTCAACCCTACACTACAGGTTGGCTTAGGAAGGGGTGGGAAGACGTGTTTGGAATTATGACTGAGGAGTATGGTAATTGATGCACAATGCACTAGTTACAGCGGAACTTCACCCAAAGGGGAAGTTCCACTTTTCTGCCTCCTCCTCCATTCCTATATAGCCTTTGGACACTTTTTTGGGGGGAGTGGGTACCTGGTTTTGACAGTCATCCGCCTCCACTTCCACTTGGATCATTCAAACGACCCGAGCAGAAGTTTGCCCCCCCCCCCTTTCCCCACAGCCTTCTGGGCCCAGAAGGCTGCAAGACCATTCACAAAGCGAGGCTTGTGCAGTTGGCTGTTGAAGCTGCAAGGAGTCACAGGCGGCTTCCCACACTAAAGATGCAGGCGCTGGGGACTTGAAGACCATTGAAGAACCAGCTCAGGTGAGAACAGTGCTGGATCATTGGACATGTAAGTGTCCTTTTATTAACCACATTAGATCCAACGAGGTACCAGTAATTCGTTGGACTTTCGGTGGTTATACCGGGATGATGCCTGCAGCTGCGGTCGACTCTCTTGTAATAGCAACTGGAGCGGCTCACCAGCTGCTCGGTTGCTATTACAAGCAGCGGGAGGGAACATTCCACGCCCTCTCCTGCCTTCAGATGCTCTCTTGGTTTTCTCTCATCCCACCGGGAGACCCAAGCGACCAGCTGTCGTGTCCGCCGGCCAGACTGCTGAACAAAGCAGGGATCGGCTTTGATTGGCTGTACGTTATAGCATGACATCACTTCCGGTTTACTCTGAAACCATTGGTGCCAGTTTTTGAAAATCTAAAGAAACACAGGTCATGGTGTTTTTATGAATGCTTTTAAGTGCAGAGGAGGGATTTGGGGTCTTATAGACCCCAGACCTCTCCATTAAGAGGACCTGTCACATGCCTATTGCTGTCACAAGGAATGTTAACATTAAAATAAAAGTGGTCAAAAAAAAAAAAAAAATTAAAAAAAAGTGTAAAAAAAATATAAAAACATAATAATTCTTTTTTTTTTTTTTTTTTAAAGTGCCTTCCATGCTTGCACACAAATGGTAAAGGGCGCTTTGGACCCGCTTGCACACAAGCAGCAATCCTCACACACCTGTGAGGTATCGCCACGAACATTAGATCATAGCCAATAATTCTAGCACCAGACGTCCTCTGTACATCTAAAGTGGTAACCTGTAAAGGCTATTAAAGCATTGCCTATGGCTAGTAAAATGTACATTGTCTTTCGCTGTTGCATGTGCAGTTTTAAGGCGTGACATGTTTGGCATCTATTTACTCAGAGTAACTTCATCTTTTATATTTTACAAAAATTGGGTTAGGTATTGTGGTTTTTTTTGCATTCAAATTTTAAAAAAGTGTATTTTTTTCCCAAATACCGTGTGACATAAAAAAATTGCTAAATTATATGTGAGTGGATAATTGCGCTAATATTAACCTCTCATGTGCATACCTAAGTGTAATACCTATGTGTGTAAAAAAAACACAAAAATGAATATATAAACTGCGTAACACATACACTATAAACATAAATTTCTAAATATGATACCACTCTAATCCTAAACAGCCAAAAACTGCATAAATCATATGTACATCCCCATTTTATATATTTTAGTTATCATTTATATTTCATCTGAATTATTTAATACTGATGCACGATATTTATTCGTAGGCTCTATGTAATAATTATCAGCACTAAATGCACTTAGGCTTTTATGCATTTTTAGGTTTTAAATTGCTTTAATTACACCTTTGGGGATGTACATATGATTTATGCAGTTTTTGGCTGTTTAGGATTAGAGTGGTATCATATTTAGAAATATATGTTTATAGTGTCTGTGTTACACAGTTTATATATTCATTTGTGTGTTTTTTTTACACACATAGGTATTGCACTTAGGTATGCACATGAGAGGTTAATATTAGCGCAATTATCCACTCACATATAATTTAGAACTATTATTTACCTATTAATTGCAGCTATATTATTTGGTTATCTCTCAGCATCACAGAATTTTTGGTTATTTATTCACGTCAGCGCTTAAGCAGCCCCTTTTTTTAAAAATTGCAAAACCCACCAATTATTTCTATAGGGCCTCTGCTTTAAAAAAAAATACATAATGTTTGGGGGTTTTAAGTAATTTTCTAGCAAGAAACACTGATTGTTACATGTTAACAAAAAGTGCCAGAAAATGCCTGAACTGGAAGTAGGTAAAAGTCAGCAGCTACAGTATTTTGACTTAAAATTTTTGGTTCATATGGTGAAGATCCTCTTTAACCGCTGCAACCCCGGAAGATTTCACCCCCTTCCTGACCAAAGCACGTTTTGTGATTCGGCACTGCGTCGCTTTAACTGACAATTGCGCGGTCGTGCAATGTTGCACCCAAACAAAATTGACGTCCTTTTTTCCCACAGAGAGAGCTTTCTTTTGGTGGTATTTGATCACCTCTGCAGTTTTTATTTTTTGCGCTATAAACAAAAAAAGAGCAACAATTTTGAAAAAAAAAAAACATTATTTTTTACTTTTTGCTATAATAAATATTCCCCAAAAATATATAAAAAAAACTATTTTTTTCCTCAGTTTTGGCCGATATGTATTCTAAAAAATCGCAATAAGTGTATATTGATTGGTTTGCGCAAAAGTTAAAGCATCTACAAAATAGGGGATAGTTTTATGGCATTTTTATTTAAAGTTTTTTTCTTATTAGTAATGGCGGTGATCTGCGACTTTTATCGGGACTGCGACATTATGGCGGACACACCGAACACTTTTGACACTATTTTGGTACCATTGTCATTTACACAGCGATCAGTGCTAAAAAAATGCACTGAATACTGTGTAAATGACTCTGGCAATGAAGGGGTTAACCACTAGGGGGCGATGAAGGGGTTAAGTGTGTCTTAGGGAGTGATTCTAATGCCCCGTACACACGGTCGGACTTTGTTCGGACATTCCGACAACAAAATCCTAGGATTTTTTCCGACGGATGTTGGCTCAAACTTGTCTTGCATACACACGGTCACACAAAGTTGTCGGAAAATCCGATTGTTCTGAACGCGGTGACGTAAAACACGTACGTCGGGACTATAAACGGGGCAGTGGCCAATAGCTTTCATCTCTTTATTTATTCTGAGCATGCGTGGCACTTTGTCCGTCGGCTTTGTGTACACACGATCGGAATTTCCGACAACGGATTTTGTTGTCGGAAAATTTTATCTCCTGCTCTCTAACTTTGTGTGTGGGAAAATCCGATGGAAAATGTCCGATGGAGCCCACACACGGTCGGAATTTCCGACAACACGCTCCGATCGGACATTTTCCATCGGAAAATCCGACCGTGTGTACGGGGCATTACTGTGGGGGGGATGGGCTTCAAGTCATGATGATGATAGGGAGCGATGATCTCTGTCATGACACAAGGCAGAACGGGGAAATGCCTTGTTTACATAGGCACTTCCCCGTTCTGAGGCTCCGTGACACGATCGGTGGGAGACCGGTGGACATCGAGATCGCCTGTACCACGGGCACGGTCACGCTGTACTTGGTGGGCGCACCCGCACGCTGCTATCCCCGGATGAAGGGGTTAAGTGTGTCCTAGGGAGTGATTCTTACTGTGGGGGGGGTGGGCTTCAAGTCATGATGATGACAGGGAGCGATGATCTCTGTCACGACACAAGGCAGAACGGGGAAATGCCTTGTTTACATAGGCACTTCCCCGTTCTGAGGCTCTGTGACACGATCGCCGGGAGACCAGTGGACATCGAGACCGCCGGTCCCACGGGCACGGTCACTCTGTACGCGGTGGGCGTGCCCGCGCGCTGCTATCCCCGGATGAAGGGGTTAAGTGTGTCCTAGGGAGTGATTCTTACTGTGGGGGGGATGGGCTTCAAGTCATGATGATGACAGGGAGCGATGATCTCTGTCATGACACAAGGCAGAACGGGGAAATGCCTTGTTTACATAGGCACTTCCCCGTTCTGAGGCTCTGTGACACGATCGCCGGGAGACCATTGGACATCGAGACCGCCGGTCCCACGAGCACGGTCACGCTGTATGCGGTGGGCGCGCCCGCGCGCTGCTATCCCTGGCTCTTAAAGGGGGCATACAGGTACGCCCATTTGCCCACCGCTGCCATTGTGCCGACGTATATCGGCGTGCAGCGGTCGGCCAGTGGTTAAATTTCATTTTTTTCCTGGAGTTGGATTTTAAGTCTTTCTTTGTATTTCTTTGTAGATATTATTAAGTCAAAATATTGTTTTGCTCCTTCAGCATTGTGGCATCATGCCATCCAGAAAAAGTGACAATTAAAAACTGTCCTGGATGATTTCCCGTATGGAAATTGTGATACATCTCTAATGGATGAGATTATTATAGGAGGAAAAAACTGCATTTTTGCCACATAAATACATTTGAAAGTAATTTCTGTTTTTGTTGCTGCTCCATTTGCATGCCTGGAAGACTGAAGCAATGGACATGTGCTTTACATACACACATCAGAAACTCCAATTACATGCACACATCGATATCTAATTAGTTTGCTATTAACTGCCAGCTCAGCGCCTAAAAATCCTTTACAAGCCTGCTACATTATTGCAATCCTAATTAAGCGCTCAACAACTATTTCTCATTAATTACATGGTAAATAGATTTCTGATATGCATGTTAAACTTTTCAAGGGAGATCCATCAATTAGAAATGTTATTTTTTTATACTGTAAGCTGCTGTCAAAATTCAAAATCAAGCCTTGAACAGCCTTCTGGGAACACAGCCTATTTACGCGGACTATTATTAAGGCAGATTGTAGTGCACTAGACCTCTCCCTCACTTAAAGTGATTGTAAACCCTCATCTTGTAAAACAAACCATTTAGTTTAAAATAGAAATGAAAGGCAAAACATTTTTGTATAGATATAAAAAAAAAAACACTATAAATACCTTTTTTCCCTTTTGTATAAGTGATCACATTCCCTCTGGTTTCAGCTGCATAAGAGCTGGGGGAGGAGTAACAGCAGCACACTGATCTACCCAGTGAATGGCTGTGCATGGAAAGGGGGGGGGGGGGTATTTCAGGACAAATCTGCCCATTGGAGGAGAGTACATTGAAGGAAAAAAGAGTTAACCCATGGGAAATGGGGATTTTTAAGTGCTCAAAGGGTGAATAAATCAATATAACAAAACCAATAAAAAAAATCACATAATGTTTTATTTATACAAAATGATTTAACCACTTCAGTCCCGGAAGAATTTACCCCCTTCCTGACCAGAGCACTTTATGCAATTCGGCACTGCTCCGCTTTAACTGACAATTGCGCGGTCGTACGACATTGTACCCAAACAAAATTGACGTCCTTTTTTCCCCACAAATAGAGCTTTCTTTTGGTGGTATTTGATCGCCTCTACGGTTTATATTTTTTGCGTTATAAACAAAAAAAGAGCGACAATTTTGAAAAAAAACGCATTATTTTTTACTTTTTGCTATAATAAATATCCCCCAAAAATATATAAAAAAAACTATTTTTTTCCTCAGTTTAGGCCGATATGTATTCTTCTACATATTTTTGGGGTAAAAAAAAAAATCGCAATAATCGTATTGTGTAGGGTTTGCGCAAAAGTTATAGCGTCTACAAAATAGGGGATAGATTTATAGCATTTTTATTATTTTTTTTTATTTACTAGTAATGGCGGCGATCTGCGATTTTTATCGTGACTGCAACATTATGGCAGACACATCGGACAATTTTGACACATTGTTGGAACCATTGACATTAATACAGCGATCAGTGCGATTAAAAATGCATTGATTACTGTAAAAATGTCACTGGCAGTGAAGGGGTTAACATTAGGGGCCGGTGAAGGGGTTATCTGTGTAACCTGGGAGGTGGTTCTAACTGAAGGGGGAGTGGAGTAACTACAGGAAGTGACAGATCGTGGTTCCTAGCTAATAGGAACACATGATCTGTCACTCCAGTCAGTACAGAACAGGGAAGTGTGTTCCTGTTCTGTGTCTCCAGCTCACGATCGCTCGTGGCCGGCGGTCATCGCGACCGTCAGCCACGAGCATCACCCCCCAGCTGTGCAGCGGGCGCGCACGCATGCCTGCTATTCCGGCCCCGCGAGATCACGTACAGTAACGTGATTTCGCGCAGGGGAGCCAACCTGCCACAGTAAAACTGCAGCGGCTGGTCCGGAAGCAGTTAAAAGAAAAACAGCAGGAGTGTAGGCTCCATGCAGGAATACCAAACACTAGACAGATATCCACTATAACCATCTGCATTTGACTGGATGGTGCGCGGTGTATTTTTTTTAACGTGTTTCATCCAGAAAGAGGGCTTCTTCAGGATCCACCTGGCAGTGTTTACAGAGCTTATACCTGGTAAACAATACAGACAGTGGATTAATAATAAAGTTGCATACATCGTAAGCATATCATAAAATTCTTATGTTTAAATATATCAAGAACACAGAATAATTGGGTTATGACCACAAAAAAGATTGTAAAAATATATTAATTGTGAAATGGGGGGGGGGAGGGGGGCAGAGAGGGGGAAGGAGGGAGGAGAGGGGGGAAGGAGGAAGAGTGAGAGGGAGGGGGGAAAGGGGAGAAAGGGAGAAGAGCAAAGGGGGAGAGGAGAGAGGGGGAAAAAGGGGAGGGCGGGAGGGGAAGAAAAAAAAGGGGGGAGGAATGCGAGGGGGTGGAGAGGGATGAGAGGGAAGGGGAAGGAAAAGAAGGGGATATAGGGGACCAAAAGTATGTGGGTGATAAGGCAAGGCCTGTATATTGGGGGGGACAAATAGAAGGAGAGGGAGAGTGCATGCAGGCTAGACATAAATCTCACCTCAGCTAGAGAATGACCATGCTTAGCATGGTCAGTTTTTAATAGGAAAGCAGAGAAACTGGCAGGAACACCAGGGATTTCACAAAAAGGAAGCAATACAAGGAGAACAGGCTACTTTTTCATACAAGTACATTGGTACAGCCGGCACATATCAGGAATATAAAATCTTGGGTTTAGTGACACTAAATTCTGGTTTAAAAAATATATTCTATTCCTGCTTGTATTCTTAACTCAATAGAGTACCTTCTATTGCTCTCAGCCTCCTCCAAATCTGCACATTCCTTTTTATTTTGCTGCTATGATCCAATTTAGGGCTAATTCACACACAACGTATAGCTACTGAAGAGGTAAGCCGCTGCGGTCTCCTCTCCGGCAGCTGACCGCTCCGACTGCGGTAGGGGGCAGTGTGGTGCACAATTCAGCGTATCACATTGCTCCTTTTTTTTCTCACTGAACTTTATTTGAAGCGTACAAAAGTACATATGCTATTCTGTACAGTGTGCTGTGATAAAGTGCAGCATGCTTGCATTTTATTGCAGCCCGCTGCAGCACAGCTCCAGACTATGTTGCAGTGTGAACAGGACATACAGAAAACATGACGGCATGATCTCAGACTTAGACAGTTGGAGGAAGCTTTGTATTCATTCATAGAATTGAGTGGCGATTAGCCTGACTCTGTTTTGTTCCAGGAGTGAGGCAGGAAGTTATTTTCCAACTGCCAAAACACAGTATGTAGCTGAGGTGTTACTAAACCCAGGACCGACCCTGTATTCACTACACCTGGTCTCCCACAGTACACAGAACATGGAAATGCATTTATTTTAGTAATACCTTTTCTCATCAGCAGTTCTATCAGTGTCTGGTTAAAGTGTGTAGAAGTGATTTTCATTCTACTCTGACTGTCCTATGAGGCTGCAGCAGGACCCCTGGACCTCTGTCTGGACAGTGCTGATTGGCACTGTGCTAATCACATGCATCCTCCCAAGAAAAAAATCTCTCAACAATACACACCAAACTGAGTATGTGCATAGTTGACAACATTGCAAAAAAAATATGTGGGACACTTTGTTGGCTGTGGGCGGAGCCGTATAATAATTAGGGGGCGGGGCATGCGTTTGTAGGTGTGACGTAACAAAAAACGAAAACTGTGGCGAAAAATGGGCGTGGTTTACGCGAACTAGTGGGCATGGCTTAAATTGGCGTAGCTCAAAGGGGTGTGGTTAGAGTCTGAGATGAATGAGGGATGGAGATGGAAAGGGGGAGGGGGAATGAAGGGACAGCAGCACCAGATCCTACACAGCAATAGAAATATCTGTATTCTAGAAAGTTTAACAATCAGCACATAAAGATACTCCAAACACCTGGTGTTAGCGCTTCAATCATCCCGGCACCATGATTGTTATGGTGTCAGGATGATTGAAGTGCATTATTTCTATTATTACATTGTAATATAAAATTAAATCATTCAACTCACCATAATGCCGAATCAGTGGGATCCCTGAGTGTGTCACTAGCCACGTCGCCTGCCACCAGCAGAGTCCATCCTTACATCAGGTGCCACCAGCAGAGTCCTTCCTTGCATAAGGTGCCCCAGCAGCGTCCGTCCTTGCATCAGGTGTCCCCAGCAGAGTCTGTCCTCCTATAAGGTGCCCCCAGCAGAGTCCGTCCTTGCATCAGGTGCCCCCAGTAGAGTCAGTATATACCCCCTCAGTGCTGACCCCCTCAGTGCAGACCCCCCTCCATCTATGCAGACGCCCTCAGTGCAGACCCCCTCCATCAATGCAGACCCCCTCCATCAATGCAGACCCCCTCAGTGCAGACCCCCCTCCATCAATGCAGACGCCCTCAGTGCAGACCCCTCTCCATCAGTGCAGACCCCCCTACATCAGTGCAGACCCCTCTCCATCAATGCAGACCCCCCTCAGTGCAGACCCCCTCCATCAATGCAGACGCCCTCAGTGCAGACCCCCCTCCATCAATGCAGACCCCCTCCATCAATGCAGACCCCCTCAGTGCAGACCCCCCTCCATCAGTGCAGACCCCCCTCCATCAATGCAGACCCCCTCAGTGTGCAGACCCCCCTCCATCAATGCAGACCCCCTCAGTGCAGACCCCCCTCCATCAATGCAGACCCCCTCAGTGCAGACCCCCCTCCATCAATGCAGATGCCCTCAGTGCAGACCCCCCTCCATCAATGCAGACCCCCTCCATCAATGCAGACCCCCTCAGTGCAAACCCCTCTCCATCAGTGCAGACTCCCTCAGCGCAGACCCCCCTCCGTCAATGCAGACCCCCTCAGCCCCTCAGTGCAGACCCCCCTCCATCAATGCAGACCCCCTCAGTGCAGACCCCCCTCCATCAATGCAGACCCCCTCAGTGCAGACCCCCCTCCATCAATGCAGACACCCTCAATGCAGACCCCCTCAGTGCAGACCCCCCTCCATCAATGCAGACCCCCTCAGTGCAGACCCCCCCAGTGCAGACCCCCCTCCATCAATGCAGACCCCCCTCCATCAGTGCAGACCCCCCTCCATCAGTGCAGACCCCCCTCCATCAGAACAGACACCCCTCCATCAGTACAGACGCCCTCCATCAATGCAGACCCACTCAGTGCAGACCCCCGCTCCATCAATGCAGACCCCCCCTCCATCAGTTCAGTGCAGATGCCCTCAGCAGACCCCCTTCAGTGCAGACCCCCCTGCCATAACGCCCCCCAGGCCCCAGCACATGTCCATTACCGCCCCTCAGGCCCCAGTACATGTCCATTACAGCGCCGTGTGTTCAGTGGAAAGGGGAGGGGCTGAGCCCCCCTTCCCCTCTCTACTGAACACAAGGGGGAGCGTTGTAGTGGCGGCGGCGGGACCAGCCGCCATTTTCCTTAAGCCTGCTTGTTCAAAAACGGTAAAATGCAAACATTCCCGATTTCCCTGGGCAAATCCCGATTCGGGACAGCCTCCGATCGGGACGAGGGTCCCAAAATCGGGATTGTCCCAGGAAAATCGGGACTGTTGGCAACTATGTATGTGCAGAGTGCCCCCAAGGCTCTGTTCAATCAGCAGATGGATTGGGGACTGTAAAAGAAGGGGAGGATCAGAGAAGACAGGATAAAACAGTCTTTTTACACAATGCGCAGGATTAACCCCTTAGGTTCCACAGTGAGTATAATAAGCATGCTTTAAAGCGGTAGTAAACCGCTGAAAAAAAAAATACCTGCAAGACAATGGCATAATGTGCTAGTATGCATTGCATACTAGCACATAAAAAATATGGAAGTTTCCCTAAGGGGTTTTGTATTGCAGCAAATAAATCAAAAATGATTAATAAAAATAGCTTATTACAAAAAAATGGTATACACAAGCACAACTGTCTGTCAAGACATGAGCTCTAAAACCAAAAACTGTAAGGCATAAAGTGCATAATTATACAATGGTACAGTAAACATACAAATGGCATAATAACTGTAGAGAGTCATACAGAGAAACCCAACGCGTTTCAACCATGTTATAGTAGAGGCCTTCTTCGGGGGGGGGGATGATATAGACTTCTGAGGAATACAATATATCAATCAGTATACTGAAAACCAAACGTTAAAATCAATTTGTTAACAAAAATACAGGATAAATAATGAGGTTTATATTTACCACTGAGCAGCTTTATTTAGCCTTCCAGAGACGATGCCTGAGATTGTTGCTCAAAGATCCAGACAGCGCAGCAGAACCAAAATGGCGGCCGTCCCTCAAGGGGACATACACCTACCAGGCCACAATGAGAACTTACAAGAGGTCGCACTTGTTGCAGGAACCGGAGGGAAGAGAGCGAGGGAGGGGGGCGGTGAGGGGGAGGGGGGAAGGAGAAAGGGCCAGGCAGGCACGAGGGGAAGTGCCTAACAGACCTCACAAGGAGGTCACCAAGCACCGGAGAGGATCCCAATTCACTGTAAAAATTAAATAACTACTCCAGATAGTAATTATTTGCACATTATGAAATACTTACCTTAGAACGAAGCCCCTGTAGCAGCGCCCAGTCACTGCTGAGAGGGCTGACATGTTCCCCCGGCGTTTCTTCTGGGTACGCAGATTCCGAAGCTGTGAGTGGCCGGAGCCACGATGACGTCGCTCCCACGAGAGTCCTCAGTTCTGGCAAGGAGCTTGCTTGCTGTGAGGGCGCTCGACAGGAGGGAGGGGCCAGGAGAGCCAAAGAGGGACCCGAGAAGAGGAGGATCCAGGCTGCCCTGTGCAAATCCACTACTCAGAGCAGGTAAGTATAACATGTTTGTTTTTGAAACTTTACAATCACTTTAAGTAAATCCAAGATTTGCCCATGCATGTGAAAAAAATCCATGTGTAAGAACCAAGCCAGTCTGGCTAAAATTTCCACAGGCCTGAGGACTTTTCCACCCTCACATTTGATATCAATGGAGCTTGATGATTGGTCATTTAGGCGCCCAGAGCTGCATTCCGGAAGTAAAGGGAAAGTGCCCTATGCTCTGAATACCTTCAGTAGAAGTGAACCTGCTACTTTGCCAGACATGACTTTTAGCTTTAGAATAGAGGAAAAATCCACTTTATGCAAGTGCCTTAAAGTGGTGGTAAAGGCAGAAGGCTTATTTTTTATGTTAATGCGTTCTATGCATTAAAATAAAAACCTTCTGTGTGCAGCAGCCCCCCTCAGGCCCCCTAATACTTAGCTGAGCTCTATCTCGATCCAGTAATGTTGCACAAGAGACTCGGCTGTCCGGGACTCTACCTCCTGATTGGCTGAGACACAGCAGCTGGCGCAATTGCCTCCTGCTGCTGTCAATCAAAGTCAGTGTGCCAATGAGCAGAGAGAGGGGGCGGAGCCAAGGCATGACTCTGTGTCTGAATGGACAGACAGAACAGCAGCAAAACCACTGCACAGAACAGGTAAGTATAACATGTTTGTTTTCTTTTTCATCTTCGACTGGAGAGAGCACAATATTCTGTCAAACAGGAAGTGCAGAGATATGGCTTTAATCAGGAAGTTCATTGGAGGAGCAAAGAGTTTAAAGTTCAAGAGAAACAAGGCTCAAGGCAGAATTAGTCAAGGAATTATTCAGGATGCTGTCCAGCATTTTAGGTGACTCAGCAAGAGTTACTGGCAGACAAAGCAGAGGTCCTGGGTTCAGGTCCGGGCCCTGGCACTCCCAGAATTGGAGCTCTGCCTCCATTCCATTCCTCTACCCCAGTCAACAAAATAGTAAGAGTGCTGTTTTGGATACTGTGTGCTGTCATTGGTTTGTAAATGTCAGGGATTAGTAAAGGCAGGGAAAATTAGGGGAAGGGAGGAGTAACTGTGGGGTAGAATTTAAAGCGGAGGTCCGTCGGAAAAAATAATTAAAAGTCAGCAGCTACAAATACTGCAGCTACTGACTTTTAATATATGGACAGTTACCTGCCCAGGGCGCCTGTGATGTCCTCACCCGAAGCCGATCTGTCCCTCGGCTCCCGCAGGGAGGCGCCAGCATCTTCGGTAAGGAAATCAGGAAGTGGAGCCTTGCAGCTTCACAGCCTGGTTCCCTACAGGGCATGCGCGAGTCGCGCTGCGCAATCTCACTGGTCCCTGCTGTCTTCTGGGACCTGTGTGTCTCCCAGAAGACAGTGGGGGGGACGGAGGAGGGACAGGACATTGCGTAGATAGCCGCGGATACTGCGGCAATCTATGCCTGGAAGTGGGAGCAAATACCTGGATTATACAGGTATCTGCTCCCCCCTCCCCCCTGAAAGGTGCCAAATGTGACACAGGAGGGGGGAGGAATCTGAAAAGCGGAAGTTCCATTTTTGGGTGGAACACCGCTTTAATGAGGTAGGTGTAGGAACTGTCAGGTGTAGGGTCAGGAAGTAATAAAAGAGGAGAAATAGGGTCAGAGAGAAGTAGGGAATTGGAGGAATAGAGACAAGAGTGGATTACAGGAAGAAATAGGACAGAGAGGATTAGGGGAAGGCAGAAATAGGGGCAAGCAAGGGTGAGGTCAGGGAGATGAAGGGGAAGAGAGGAGTAGGGGAAGGTAGGAGTAAGGGCAGAGAGGAGTAGGGACTGGAAGGGGAAGAAAAAGTAGGGTTCAAGCTTGTGAGGCCAGAGGATCTTTTTTTTTAATGACCCAATGCAATGGAGTAGTACATGAGCACATCAGAAAGGATTACAACATATAATAAAGCTGCATGCACCCAGTGCTGTCTGCATTAGGAAGCAATTCTCTTTTACAAATATTGCAAACACTGACAGGTTTAGCTTGAAAGGGGGGGTCAGCAACCCATAGAATGCAATCTACTAGTAGATTGTGGGCAGGTGACTGGTAGATCACAGTCTGGGCTTGCTGACCCGCCATCCCAAAGCATCAAACAGAGTGCAATGCAGAGTAACCACTTTGTAAAGCTGGAGCTGTAGTAGGGAGCAAGAGTCGCATAAGCCGATGCAGTGCTTGCTCCTGTCCTAGGCGGAGTGATACCAACTCCAGAGTGGTGCCAGCAGCATGAAAGAAAAGATCTTCAGGTCAGTGTGAAGCAGTACACTGGGAATAATAGTCTGATTTCACACTGATGTGCTGCTGTTTACCCACACCGTGGGTGCAATATACCTGCAGCCTTCCTGCGGGTTTGCTGTGCTTAGCTATAGATTTCTATTGTATCCTGCGGGTTTGGCACACTTTGTGAAAGCGCACCAAAACTCACACCAGGTCGCGCCAGGAGAGAGGCAACCCAGAAGAAAGCCGTAATAGGTGGAAGCTGATGCAACCCACAGCGTGTACTCGTGTCACCCTGACAACGCGTTTCATGCGCCTGCACCTTATCAAGTCACCAGGTGACTCTCCTGGCATGACTCTGTGACGTCACGCCTGGCTCCCAGCATGGCCCTGTCCTCGGCTCTGACACATTCCTATGATGGCTTCACCGACATCCTAGCTTTGTCCCTGCCCTCCACTGATATGGCTCCAGTGACATCATCTCCAGCTTTGCAGCCGGTCGGCCGTGTCCACTCACAGGGAATTGGATTTGCTTCTTGACCACCAGTCCAGCAGCGCGCAGCAGTCGTTCTGTGACCTCAGGCCCTCGGCATACCATCTCCATCAGTGTGGTAGGAACCCTCACCTTAAGGCATCAAGGTTGAAGCCATCTCTTTGGGTAGGATCTACAGTATGGTGGACAACCATCCAGCTATATATGTACAGAAGTATTTCACATGGAATTTTCTTCTCATTGTTTTTAACTCATTTTATGCATAGAGACTATTTGAATAAAACGTGTGCATTTCAGTATGATAGACTGAGGTCCTTCTGTTGAGTGAGACGTTGTATTTCTCACCCGGTTTTGACACAATACATGAGGCACGATATACAGTTCTAAGCACTTAAGGGGGTTTTTGGTTGTCATCTGCCTTGTCATGGTTAGCTGGTGTAGCACCTGCCAAGACTGACCCATTCAAGTGGATGAGGCCACTCTGCAAGTGCCTTGCAACCTTGTGCAGAACAGCAAACAGGGGTTTAAAGTAGGCAGTGTTGTGTTGTTTTCTCACCACCTGCTTTAACCCCTTGGACCCAGTTGCGAGGCGCTAGTAGGCAATAAGAGGTTTAAATCGGGTGTGAGGAGGCGGCACTGTGTAACACTGTGCCTGGTGATCTTTGACTTTTCCCCTTGTTGTTCAGGTAGATCTCCACCTCTTTAGGGTTGTCTTCCTCTGCTTGAAAGTAATATGACCATAGTATCTTTCAACTACAAAAGGCCATAGTTTACATTGTGCAGGAAAAAACAACAGCTCCACATGCTCCATAAACACTCTTCCCCTGATGAATGGCAATAGATCTCATGTGTCTGTAAATATTTATTTTGTGCAGTAACCGAGCTATATATAATCCAGATATTCTGCAGTCCTAGCTTCCTATTGGCTGCTAAAATGTCATGCAATATTAATACACCCAGCACAGAAAATAAATGTGCCTCTTTAATTGCATCCGCACATGCAGTAATTATACTGGTGTAATCAAGTGGAAATATTTCCATTGTCCACGAGAGATATTTTTGTCCAAGTAATGAATTGGAATATCATGAAACTCCTTCAAAGCAAATAGAATACAAGCATACAACATGAAAGAAGGGCCCTTTGATAGAGGCAAAATAATGCTGTGTATCCTTGGCTTAATGCAATCTAAATGAAGCTAGAGGAAAAATTAGGCTTCATTCTAAGCTTTGTCTGCTCGCCAAAATGATTGTTATTATACTGGAGAAATATAGAGCGACATTTGAAATGAAATTGTTTTTCTGTTGAAAAAGGGTATATAAAAAAATGTATTGCTGGATATTGACTTATTTTAATATATAAGAGAACTGACATTTCCAGACATATAATTATTGCATAGAGCATACCTGTATGTATGTAATTATTTAATGGTTACAAGAAGTAGGGTAGGTGAAATTAGTACTGCATTTGGTAAATAATTAAAAGGTATGTAGGCTACACCCCAGCAGGAGCCACTTGGTAATTTGGGTTCTGTGTCTCGACTCCAAGAACAACCTTAGCCCCTCAGACACACCTGGTTGAATGGAAGTTACTGCAAGCACTTATAAGAATACAAGTATAGATACCTTTAACTTGGCTGTAAATTAGCATCAGGAAATAGACCGGACCGTTTAGTGTTAAAGGGGTTGTAAAGGTAAAAATTTTTTCACCTTAATGCATTCTATGCATTAAGGTGAAAAAACTTTTGACAATACCGCCGCCCCCAGCCCCCCCGTTTTACTTACCTGACGCCTCAATCTTCGCTGCTCGTTCTCGTCATCTCCATTGCAGCTCAGCCTGGTCGCTGATTGGCTGCAGTGGATGGATTGAAAGCAGCGCAGCCATTGGCTCGCACTGCTGTCAATCACATCCGATGACGCGGCGCGCCGGGGGGCGGGTCGAGTGATACAGCGAGCGGCTATAGCCGCCGGCTGTATCACGGGAGTGCGCCCGCAAGCACTCACCACCATGCGAGGGAGCTCGCATTAAGGTGGTTAATGCTTGCGGGGAGGAGCTGAAACAGCCGCCGAGGGACCCCAGAAGACCAGGTTCAGGGCCACTCTGTGCAGAACGAGCTGCACAGTGAAGGTAAGTATAACATGTTTGTTATTTTAAAAAAAAAAGAAAAAATTACCTTTACAAACCCTTTAAATGAACTCAATGTATTGGTACGGGTTAGACTAAAGGGTGGTTTGAGCAAAAATAAAAACACAGATGGTGGTTTAAGACACAGTACGCTAGACAGTATAATCACTATGCCAAAGTAACTTAGGATAGAGTTCTATACCACCAGACTGGGATTAATTCATTATTTAGCAAAGCCAATAATAAACAGTTCATATAAGCATTAACTGCAATGTTAATAATAATAATAACATTTTAAGAAGTCTAGAGTGCACTCTAGAAGAATGGCTAGGATATGCTGCAATGTCCTCTTAGCATAAGCAATAGGAGAAGATCTCTGTGTAAAAACAGTAAAGGGACAGTCTTTAGTTGTAACTCTTCAGCCGGCTAGCATTGGGGCCCAGTTGTACCATTGGTACACATGAGAATATTCCTAGTCAAGCCTACAGGCAGCAATAACACTACTACATGGCTGTATGTTTAGGTCCCAAACGGCTGAGTCCCTCTAGCAGCATATAGTAAATACCAACATCAGCAGCTTGTCTCTTCCAGCAATATTGCTGCTCACTTTCTGGTTGCACACAGCAATTAATCCACCCTGCTCTGTACCTAGGTGATTCTGGCTGTTGGCACTTTGGATCCTGCTCAGGTTGCTGTTATGCAGCAATGGCGGTGCAAGCTGGACAGCGATGTTCACTATCCAGGCTCCCTAATGGTAAGAGCATATCATGTCCTGTACAGCTTGAGAAAATGCAGCTTTTTCCCATCCTCCTTACATTCTCTCTCTAGGAAATAAAGGGAGACTGGAGGCCTGACAATCAGATCATGATCTCCTGCAGGCCAGGATGAATGCTACTGCTGCCAGGTTCTTTCTACACTAGAGCCCCTATTTTTGCATGATCGCCACTAAGCTTATCACATTGAACTTTTCAACAAGTCCAGCATTACCTCCAGCCTACACGATTTATACAACTGATAAGGTAAACTTTTTGTTATTTCACCTTTATTCCACACAGCACTTTCCACCACCCTACATACACATTTTCACATTTTGATTGGCTTTTCACCTAATTTGAGACTTTTTTCACTTTTTAGTTTACTTTTCATTTTTGTTTTCACACAGTAGGCACCAAGCAAGCACCATGTCATGTTACCACATCATGCACCACCTCATTCACACTATCCTCTACCACATAATGCACTCCTCTCCATTTAGGCCATCGTTGTTGTTTTTTTTTTTTTCACACACACCCTTCCCCCTCTTTTTCACCCATTTCATCCTTCTTATTTACCTATCCATTATAATAGACCTACTATACCACTGCATTGTTGGATCACACGATCATTAAATTTTGTCGATTACATTTATGGGATGGAATTAACATCTCAATATATTTACATAGTAAAAATCCTATCCAATGCCAGTCTCCACATAGACAAATTGGAAACACTCAGTACATTACCAAGTTAATTATTAAACTTCCTCTAACTAATATATGGCTATTCTTGGGTTTCTGTTGCAGGTGTGGGCTCCTCCCCCTCATCTCCCCCCCCCCCCTCCCGGGGGGTGCGCTAAGTGTGGCTCCTTGTAAGCCCCCTGAGGCTGGCTCTCCTGGGAGAGTGAGGGTGGCCCCCCGAGCCCTCCGGTGTTTCCATTGGCCCTCAGCACATATCCTGGACTAGAGAACACCCATTCCACCACTTAGCGGTAAAGACTCATTATCTTGGTTTAATCCAAGTGATGCACAATAATATATATATTTATCTATTTGAATTTAATTTATGTAATTCTTTTTTAGATCCAACTGTCCCCCTGAAGAGACCATATACAGGTCGAAACGCGTCGGGGCTTGCTATTTATGTAACATTATGTAACCTAACTATGTGTATTAATATGTGTTTGTTACTGCACTGGGGAATAAGATGTGTGTTACTGTACCAGATGATTCTCTATACTGTACTTCAAACCATGATATTGGATAAAACTTTTTATACATCCATTAAGAACTTCCTTTCATTACGTGCATTGCTGTTTTAAAGCCCCATGGGGAAAATAATTTTTCTTTAATCTAATTTCGGGGTGTGCAGCCTTTCTTGTCTCTTTTTATATGTGTCTTCCTTTTTTCAGCATTCTATGAATGGAGTAGGCGGACCTTTCATTTATATATATTTCGTTACGTTATTCATCTTCCATTCATAGAAAAATGTTAATTCATAGAAACCATGGAATAGTACAAGGGACCCACAAGATAGACTTTGAGGATGGCCCCTTCCTGTTCCAACATGAGTGCACAAAGCAAGGTCCATAAAGACATGGATGAGAGAGTTTGTGGTGGAGGAACTTGACTGGTCTGCAGTCCTGACCTCAACCCAATAGAATACCTTCGGGATAAATTAGAGCAGAGACTGCGAGCCAGGCCATCTCATCCAACATCAGTGTCTAACCTCACTAATGCGCATCTGGAAGAATGGTCAAACATTCCCATAGACACACTTCTAAACCTTGTGGACAGCCTTCCCAGAAGAGATGAAGCTTTTTATAGCTGCAAAGGGTGGGCCAACTCAATATTGAACCCTAAGGACAAAGACTGGGATGCCATTAAACTTCATGTGCGTGTAAAGGCAGGCATCCCAATACTTTTGACAATATAGTGTATATGCCAATGCCCCCTCTAGGTCTGTTTGCTGATTTGTAGTCATCAGGCATATATAAAGCTTATGTACAGTGGAGGCACCCAATGGTCTTTAAAGGGCCATGTTTTTAGCACCCAATAATGGTCCCCTCTTAAGCTGCAAAGGCAGCAGACAGGGGTGTCCACTTGCTGCAACCATGTTGCTTTGCTTTGGGCCCACGGCAAAAGCAATTGCTCATGTTTTGTTCAACAGGCAGTACCACCGCCAAACGCGACCCATTCAAGCAAATGGGGATGTGTCCCAAACACCCTGCAAACGTGTGCAATGGATATTAGTGTGGCATTTACAGGGATAAAACAGGCTGTGAGGAGGTGTCATATTGACAGATCACTTTTCAGAGGCGGAGCAGTTCAAATGCAACTCTAAACTTAGCCAAAGGATCTTCCATGGTTTTCATCATCATGGTTGCCATCGTCTGAAAGAGAACAACTGTACTGTACAACTTTGTACTGTACACGGCCAACATTTTTCCACATCCCTAATCCCCAATCCTCAAATATTTAGCAGCTTTAAAAATCAACCGAATTACAATATTGCTGACAGCTCAATTCTGCTGCGAGCTACACATTGGAGCAATGACAAAGTACCAGCCCAAATCACAATTATAATATGAAGCAGCTGGGAATAAAATAAACTTAATTAATCTGTAGCAAAATAGGCCACAGGGGGGTGACCTGGTACAATAATTAACAAAATACTGTTTAAAGATGTTTTCCTGTAAGTATCTGTGTTTTCCCCAGGATTCCAGAGTATATAATTCTGCTCCGGGTGACACTTACATGCTGTCTTACAATTAGTTTCTGTGTATTTTGTTTCTATGGCAGATAAAAAAAAAAAGTAATAATAATGCAGCAATGCAGATTTCTCTTCTGTTTATTAATGACATGCTAAATTGAATAATTAGATGTTGTTTCCCTTTGTGTGATAAATTTATCAGTCTAGAATACTCACAAGGGATTTTATATCATTTCCATAACGAGCTTGTATTAAAATAATGCATGCGCTCAGCCTAAGCATATTACTGACTGCAGATACAAGGGACCCACAAGATGGATTTCACTTAAAGTGGAACTCTGGGGTTATTTAAAAATTGATGGCATTGGACATTTTTCATTACCGTAGCGATTTCTGAAGGTGATGTTATTAAAAATGACATCTCCGTATCCAACAAGCAGCTTTTTGTAAATTTCTGGATCTACTAAAGTAAAATTCAGATTTCTTTTCACTGCACCATGGCACAATGCGTTGTAGCCAAAATGTAACAAAATGATCTTTTGCAGGTTTAATGACCACATATTGTTGAAATACAAAATATGGTAACCCCAGCGTCTCTTTAGGCGTGAGAAAGAATTTTGCGTCCCGGAAGAATTAGATATTTAAAGCGATAGTAAGCTCAGTGTGCCCAATCCTGTTAAACACAGAGCCTCACTGCAATCCACATTCCAAACTAACCAGGCATGTTGCAGTGAAATTAGATTAGGGGTCTCAAACAGGCGGCCCTCGAGCTGTTGCGAAACTACAAGTCCCATCATGCCTCTGCCAGTGGGAGTCATGCTTGTAACTGTCAGTCTTGCAATTCTTCATGAGATTTGTAGTTTCGCAACAGCTTGAGGGCTGCCAGTTTGAGACCCCTGCATTAGAGTGTCCTTACTAGGGATGGGCCGAACACCCCCGGTTCGGTGAGCACCAGAACATGCGAACAGGCAAAAAGTTCTAGTGAACATGCAAACCCTATTAAAGTCTATGGGACATGAGCATAAAAAATCAAAAGTGCTCATTTTAAAGGCTTATATGCAAGGTATTTTCCACAAAAAGTGTTTGGGGACCTGGGTCCTGCCCCAGGGGACATGTATCAATAAAAAAAAAAGTTTTTAAAACAACCATTTTTTTTAGGAGCAGTGATTTTAATAATGCTTAAAGTGAAGCAATAAAAATGAAATAATCCTTTAAATATTGTTCCTGGGGGGGCCCCTTAGTCTGCCTGTAAAGTGGCACATCTGTGCCGCAGCAAAATTACATTTCTAAAGGAAAAAATGTCATTTAAACTTGTTCACAGCTGTAATGTATTGCCGTCTCCCGGCAATATAGATAGAAAATCAAGGAAAAAAACAGCGTGCAGTTCACTCCCACCCCACCCCACTCCATACCAGGCCCTTTGGGTCTGGTATGGATTTTAAGGGGAACTCCATGTCAAATTTAAAAACAAAAAATCCATACCAGACCCTTATCTGAGCATGCAGTCTGGAGGTCAGGATGGGGACAAGAGCCTCTTCCCGACAACCCTGGCCATTGGTTGTCAGGGTCTGCAGGCAGTGGGCTTATCAGAATCTGGAAGCCCCCTTTAACAAGGGGACCCCCAGATCCCGGCCCCCTCTATGTGAATGGGTATCGTGTACCCCTACCCATTCATTGTACCCGTACTCATTCACCAAAAAAAGTGTCAAAAAGTAAAAACCACAATAGACAATACACCACAATAGTTTTTGACAATTCCCTTATTAAAAAAGAAAAAAGTACCCTGCAATGTACATCCGACGTCAATCACGCCACCCTATGGACCCAAAAGATTGAAAATAACAAAACAAAAAAACTCAGCCTCCATGGGAGGGCTCCCGCCGACTACTGTCTTTTCCCTTTGACAGCTCTTATATAGGCAAGGGCGGGGCCACCCGCTGACGTAACCGGATGACCCCTGCCCCCGTCTGACATCACATGACGTCAGACGGGGCGGGGGTCACTCCACGGCCTCACCCTTGCCTATATAACAGCTGTCACAGCCAAGAGACAGAGTCGCCAGGAGACCTCCCATCGAGGTGGAGCTTTTTTATTTTTTTCTATTTTTAGGGTCCATCGGGCGGCATGATTGAAGATGGATGGACATCGCGGGACACTTTTTTTTTTTTTAATAAAGAAATTGTCAAAAACTATCTATTGTGGTTTTTACCTTTTGACACTTTTTTTGGTGAATGGGTAGGGGTAGGAGTACTCATTCACACAGGGGGGCTGGGATCTGGGGGCCCCCTTGTTAAAGGGGGCATCCAGATTCCGATAAGCCTTCTGCCCGCAGCCCCCGACAACCAATGGCCAGGGTTGTCGGGAAGAGACAGTTGTCCCCATCAACATGGGGACAAGGTGCTTTGTGGGGCACCCCAAAGCACCTTCCCCATATTGAGGGCAAGTGGCCTGGTATGGTTCGGGGGGGGAGCTCACCCCCCCTTTCCTGGCCTGCCAGGCTGCTTGCTTGGATAAAGTTCTGGTATGGATTTTGGGGGGACTCCATGCCATTTAATTTTTTTAAATGTTGGCATGGAGGTCCCCTTAAAATCAATGCCAGACCTAAAGGGCCGGGTATGGATTTTGGGGGGGACCCCACGCTGTTTTTATCTTTTATTTTGGCGTGGAGTTCCCCTTAAAATCTATGTCAGACCCAAAGGGCCTAATATGGATTTTGGGGGGTACCCCATGCCATTTTATTTCTAAATTCTGTCATAGGGTTCCCCTTAACCACTTCAATACACTGTATTATATACGCTACCCTGCACTGTATATATATATATATATATATTACACTGCCTGCACTGTATATATATTCTACACTGACTGCACTGTATATATATATATATATATATATATACACTAAACTGCCTGCACGCCACTAACTAACCTGCCTAATCTAGCTCAAGTTCTCTCAATCTCCACGCTATCACACTACATACGGCTGCCATGTAAGCAGCCTTATATAGTGTGGGGCGTGGACTTAGCCCCCTGAGCCATGATTGGCCAAAGGCACCCTGCCTTTGGCTAATCATGGCTCCCACAGCAGATCGCGCTGTGATTGGCCAAAGCATGCAGGTCAGGTGCATGCTTTGGCCAATCAGCAGCCATCAATGCAGTGCGATCTTGCAGTGCATTATGGGGCGCTCCGCGGTGCTCAAATTTGCGGCGAACACCCCATATTCGTCTGAGAACAAATGAACACCCGATGTTCGAGTCGAACTTGCGTTCGATTCGAACATCGGGACCATCCCTAGTACTTACTTTGATAGCAGCTGATGTTTTATTTATTCTGATGCTGCTGAAGCTGGTGCCATCTTTAGGGAAGCCTCCTAAAGCCATTTCCAACCCTACTTTCACATACAGTAGCTCTCAACTGTCCCTGATTTTGTCCCTCTGTCCCTCTTTCCTCCTCATTTGTCCCTCATTTTGGTCTGATCTATACAGTTGTATATTAAATGCACTACAGTAAAACCTTGGTTTGGGAGTAACTTGATCTGAGAGTGTTTTGCAAGACAAGCTAATTTTTTTTATAAATTCTTGATAAACAAGCGATGTCTTTATATACAAGTAGTGTCATGTCACAACTGAGTATAAACGAGAAGAGAGGCACCTCTAAGTGTAGCAATAAGGTTACATTTAATGAATGTACAACATTTAAAGCTGTCCACATAGACTGTACTCTCCCCCCACCATTGACGTCATCCCTTCCACGCTGCGCTCCATGAGCAGTTCAAGCCAAGCTTTCAGATCGCTCTACTGCAGGGTAGTCTTCCTGGTCATGATTGCAGACCGACATCGGTGAGAGACAGCAGTCCGGAGGATGGTCTATTTGGACAGCTTTACCTGGGATGCCTGCATACTTAGATGTGCCTCTTTTAATCATCAACCATGTGAGTTGCTAAATGTTGTACCTTAATTAAATGTAAACATATTGCTACACTTAGAGGCGCCTCTCTTCTCTTTTATACTCTGTAGCTCCTGCTGGACTTTGCTTCTAATCCCCTTGTGGAGGCTTCCATTTGTGGATAGACATACACATTTCTACAATCTTTTTAAATGGATCATAAATGGAAGGACTTATGAATAAATGAGTGTGGAACAAATCATCTGAGTTACCATTATTTTTATGGGGAAATTCACTTTGATATACGAGTGCTTTGGATTACAAGCACAAGCACTAATTATGCTCCCATTCCAAGGTTTTACTGTATTTACCTTTCAAAAAGTGTTTCCCAGTGCTAAACCTTCCATCAAATTTCTAAATTGCTGCATTTGTAAATTTACAAAGCCAGTATAAAAGAATAGTAGTGGTAAAATAAAGCACTTGTGCACCAGGCACTTTCCCCCCTTCCTGCCCAAACCAATTTTCACATTTAAGCGCTGTCGATATTTAAATGACAATTACGCGGTCATGCTACACTGTACCCAAACAAAATTATTATTATGTTTTTCCACAAATAGAGCCTTCTTTTGGTGGTATTTGATCACATCTGGGGTTTTTATTTTTTGCTGAACAAATAAAAAAATACCAAACATTTTGAGAAAAAAAAGTTTGTTCTTCGTTTCTGTTATAAAATTTTGTAAATAAGTAAGTTTTCTCCTTTACCGATGGGCACTGATGGGGCTGCACTGATAAGGCAGCACTGATGGACACTGATGAGGTGGCATTAATGAGGTGGCACTGATGAGGTGGCATTGATGATGGGCACTGATATGCAGCACTGATGGGCACTCATAGGTGACACTGATATGCAGCACTGATGAGCACTCATAGGTGACACAGATGGGCAGTCATAGGTGGCACTGAAGGGCACTGATAGGCGACACTGATGGACACTGGAAAGCTGCACTGATTGGTACTCATGGGAAGCACTGATGGGCACTGATAGGCGGCACTGATATGGAAGCACTGGCAGGGCATTGCTGATGGGCACTGATTGGCATTATATGTGGGCACTGATTTGTATCATATGTGGGCACTGATTGGCATCCCTGGTGGCCATGGGTGGCATACCTGGTGGTCATCAGTGGTGGGCACCCCTGGTGGATCTGGTGGCATCCCTGGTGTTCCTCGGGGGGGCTGCGCTGATAATCAATCAGCGCAGATCCCCCTGTCAGGAGAGCCGTCGATCGGCTCTCTTCTACTCGCGTCTATATATACAATAGTTCCATTCCCTCAATATAAATATGAGTTCAAGTGAGGAGGAGATTCACTTCGAACTAATTTCAGCAAAGTACACACTTACCACCTATCTTGTACCGTAAAATCTTGGTTTGAGAGTAACTTGCTTTGCAAGCGTTTTGCAAGACAAGCAAAGTTGTTTAATAAATGTTGACTTGATATACAAGCGATGTCTTGATATACAAGTAGGGTCATGTCACAACTGAGTATAAAAGAGAAGAGAGGCACCTCTAAATGTAGCAATATGGTTATATTTAATGAAGGTACAACATTTAGCAACATATTGCTACACTTAGAGGCGTCTCTCTTCTCTTTTATACTATGTAGCTTCTGCTGGATTTTGCTTCTAATCCCCTTGTGGTGGCTTCCATTTGTGGATGGACATTTTATGGTTGCACAACCTGGTCACATTGCTATAATCTTTGTTATATGGACTATAAACTGAAGGACCTATGAATAAATGTTTGTGGAACAAATCATTTGAGTTTCCATTATTTCTTATGGGGAAATATGCTTTGATATACAAGTGCTTTGGATTAGAAGCATGTTTCAGGAACGAATTATGCTCACAATCCATGGTTTTACTGTATCAAAATCTCTATACCCGGTAGATTCACTATATAGCAAGCATCTCTTCTCTTATCCTGATCCTTCCATTCAGTCAGAAAGTCTATGAGATACATAATTGCAAACAACCAGTGAGTTGAAATCAACTCATCCAAAAGGATAGTAGTTTAAACTAAGAGCCTCATTAAGGCCTGGTGGGCAGGTGGCATTTAATTTAAAAATCCACCTTTCCTCGCGCTGTAATAGTTTTTTGTCTAATGTCCCGTACACACGATCAAACTTTCCGACAACAAAACCGTGGATTTTTGTTCGAAGGTTGTTGGCTCCAACTTATCTTGCATATACACGGTCACACAAATGCTGGCCAACAATTACGAACGCAGGAACGTGGTGACATACAAGATGTACGATGAGCCGATAAAAAAAGTTCAATAGCCAGTGCGCCACCCTTTGGGCTCCTTCTGCTAATCTCGTGTTTATCAGGTCCTTTTTGATTTTCAGTGCATTCTGTCAGTTAATTCTGAGCAGCCGTTCGTTTTCTAGACATGTTGCAGTTACGTACTCGTCGTAGAGTTTCGTGCTGTTGTTGGGCTTGGTGTTGAAGTTATTGTTTGACCCAAGTCCAGTCCATGAACAGGGGGAGGAGGATTTCTTGAACCAAGAATTGGTTGCTTAATCATGACCAATTCTCTCATATGCCTTTGTTGCAGGAGCTCCAGGAGAATAATCCTGATGATTTCAGGAATTATCTCCGGATGACGGACCCCGTCTTTCACCGTATGTTAGCTTTGCTGTCCCCTTATATTACTAAGCAGGACACCTGCATGTGGCAAGCCATCACTCCCGAACAAAGGCTTGTCGTCACCTTACGGTACTTGGCAATGGGGAGAAGTCTCTAGGACATCAAGTTCACGACTGGGATCTCCCCCCAGGCTCTGGGAATCATTATTCCAGATGATTTTATGTTTAATGATTTTATGTCTTTTTTGTGTTCCAGCTGATTAGTTTTGATATTGTGAGAGTGTGGTACACCAGTGGGGAGGCACTAAGTTGCACCGCCTCTGAAGAACGTCACGCTTTTTATCTCTTTTTTTTCATCAATACATTTGTAGCATAGACTGTAGTTGACCCTCCGATTTCTTACCGCTCTCGAGACATCCCTTTGTCTTAAAACTTTGTAGTTCCAGTTAACTATTGGTATAACAGGAGGTATCCCGTCTATCAGACGTACCAGTCACGGTCCATTAACTTATCAACCTAGTGTTTTGGGTTCAGTGGGGTTTTTACATTTTTTTATTTTGCTGATCATTATTCCAGAGACCTGTTCTGCCATCATTCAGGTCCTGCAGAAGGACTATATTAAGGTAAGTTTTATCCTTTAACATTACATTCTATGTATTTAATGTTTGCTAATGTATTGTATTTATTTCATCATTCCATAATTACCATGATTGTAATATGCTCTGAATGTCCTCTTTGTCCTTCATGCATATTTGCCTTCACTAACCTCCCCAGCATGCTATCCTGGGCCCATACACACCTAGCCTAGTCACTTAACAATGTATTTTGTCAGCTCCATTGTAGCGCTTACCCTAAACACCCTCTAAAATGTGTCCAAATGTTATTGTTGTCCTTAAATTCAGGCAGAGTGCAAGAGGCTTTTTTTGGGGGGGAGCAAAACTCATTTGGATCCCTCCCTCCCCCCAACCACTAAGTCAACCGATACCAATACTCTATCTGCTGACTTTGCCAAACCCATACACACTATAACTACCTCTTTTGTGTTCAGATTTATGGATGAATTCACCAAAGCATGTAGTGCAAGTGCCTACCTGAATACTTTAAAATGGTACTGTTTAAAGTTTTGATCTCCTATTATCTTGCTAGGTAATTGCAGAATGTAAAAATGTGCTTCAATTTGTACAGTGTGTATTCATATTTTTGGATTATGACACCTCTTACCTGTCCAGTGGGCTGCCAATAGTGTAAGTAAGGAGGGGCTGGCCAAAGTAACAGACATTATTTATGCATTCAGCTCTCAATGAAGTGGAGAGGGTTATCTGTCCAAAACATTTCCCCCCACCCTCAAATTTTTACAATGGGCCATCAGAGGGGGTGAGGAATCTGATAAGTGGACCTTATACTTTTGTCTTTAAATACTTTCAAAAAATGTTATACTTATGTTGCCAAATATTGTTTGTGTCTAATCTGCTTGCAATGTTATGTGCAAAAGTACTATTTTTTTCTCTTGTTTGACTCCACAGTTTCCTTCCAACCCACAGGAATGGCAGACTGTGGCCTCCCAATTCCACCAGCAGTGGGACTTTCCCAAATGCGGTGGTGCGAAAGATGGGAAGCACGTCCGGATCGTCCCACCACCCAACTCGGGGTCATACTACTTTAATTATAAGGGGAACAGTAGTATTGTGTTGTGGTGTCAGCGAATTATGAGTTCTTATATCTGGACATAGGGAAGAATGGCCGTATATCTGATGGAGGAGTGATCGCACAGACGGAATTTTACAGGCATCTCCAGAATGGCAGCTTGGGGTTGCCACCTCCAGCGGATAACGTGGCGGGCCTCCAGTTTGTTATTGTGGCTGGTGAGGCCTTTGCATGGGGGGACCATCTGATGAGGCCGTTCCCAATGAGGACCCTGACCCCAGAGTAGAGGGTTTTTAATTACCGGCTTGCCCATGCCAGCAGAGTGGTTGAGAATGCCTTTGGCATAACAGCCAGCCAGTTCCGGCTGTTCCAAATGGCCATCAACATGGCTGAATACAAACCCAACCACATAATTTTAAGCTGCTGCATTCTTCATAATTTCCTGCGGAAGAATGCAGCCAACTATCTGGCCTCAGTTGTGACTGAGGCCGACTTTTTACCGGCACAAACAATGACGGTGCTTGAAAGTGGCCGTCCTGGCTTGCCCCCCCAAAGCGCCCGTGAAGTACAGGCTATGTGGAGTAATTCGTAAGTAGGGGGGCATTTGATTTACCAGAAAATCTGGAAGCTGTTTAAAATAATTTTTTTTTGAAAAACTAAACTCATATTTAATTTGATTTACTGCTTGTGTTTATCTGTCTCCTAGGTTCTCCAATGGCCTTTTATTTTTGTCCATTTTCTTCAAAAGTGTAAACATAACTTATTTGATACATGAGGTGACAATCTCTTCTGCAGCTAACTATTATGTTGAGCTGTGGGTCTGCTACATACAGACAATGTTTTTGTTGTTAATGTATGTAGTAATAACTCACGATGGAGCTGCTGGTTTAAGCGGGTCTGTTACCTTCACTCTGCTTCCCTCTGTTTCACCGTCACCGGGTCTAGGGTTCCGTTGAGTTTTACTTCTGGACGACACACACACCAACACTGGAGTACGTTTTCAATGCTTTATTAAACAAAACGACTTAGGAAATAGCAGGAAAGAGGTGGAAAGGAAACTTGCAGAAGAAACTCAAATATCCTCTTGTAGAGTTCTTTTGACAAATGTCCTGGTAGAATTCAGATACTATATGAAATGCACTCCCCTCGTGGGACACAAAGTCTCTGCCACAGACTTGTTTTGGAATAAAACCCGTACGATCCTCTGCCACAGGATGTATCAAATTTTCTGTAGTGAATGTCAGTCACAGTGCTTGAACCTTTAAGCCAACCTGGCAACACTATGCTGTATAGTTACTTTCGGATACGTCCTCCAACCGAGTCACTATAGACCAACACTCTGCGTGATCCCTCCAAGACGGGTCCTCCCCTGGGATCTCCTCGGTTGTCCAGCTTCGTCACACAGGATTGACAGCTCAGGGCCATTCCTCGGCCGCTGTGGTAGGCCCCATACAAGCCTCTGGACCCACCCCTGCACCGCAGTATCATGGGCCTCTGGAACGGAGGGCCACGAGGTAGCTCCTTAACGCATACCTGTTGGCCAGGAGGGCCAGCAGGTGGCTGTAAAACGAACCCCAAAATATGGCGTCTGTCCCACAAATACCCTCGCCCAGAATGCAACTCGGAGGACCACCTCCACCGAGTTGTCTCCGGGACAGAAGAGCATCCACACGCTTCAACACGTTGCCTTTCCAACACTAACCAGTGGTAACAGCGACACCCACCGGTCAGCACGGAAGCACACACAACGTCAGCCAAGCTGGAACAGAGGCTTAACCTTCCTAACGCACAAATTACTGAATTTACCTAACATGCGGTAGATTGCAAATCTACCAGCGCTACATTTATGTAATGCATTAATGATAAAAAAACAATCATCCTTTCCAACTACATGAATTAATTGCTTGTAGTCCCCAAAATGGCCTGATTTTGGCAAATTTTACAGCACAGTGGAGGTTATTCACTAAAGGCAAATCTACTTTGCACTACAAGTGCACTGCAAGTGCACTTGTAGTGCAAAGTGGATTTGCCTTTAGTAAATATCCCCCATTGTCACTGTAACTACACTAATGTAAGAAAAAAACTGGTATTGAGCATTGAAAGAAGAAGCCACACATTATTGAGTATAAAACATTTTACTCCAAGTACATTCACATGTGCGTTATAAAAGGGTTTTTCAACAAACCAACATTTTTGGTGTATAACATGCATGTTTGGCAGTTTATAGCCTTTTTTCTGGCTGAACAGGCATGTTTAAAGCCATAACATACACATCCCCAACTCAGGAACTTACAAAGTTCAACTTTGCTAAAGTGAAGGCCATATAAGACATTAGTATGTCAAAATTGTGTTGATTTTGCCTTCATCAGATGGGGTGATCTCACCCCTGTAAAAGCCAAATTGTGAAGATGCACACAAAATGTGACTCAAAATTTGGATTTCCCTCATGATCCCATGCCTAAATCTATTTTTCTAAAGCCACAAAACACAGTGGGGGTTATTTACGAAAGGCAAATCCACTTTGCACTACAAGTGCAAACTACAAGTGCAAAGTGCACTTGAAATTGCACTGAAATTGCACTTGGAAGTGCAGTCACTGTAAATCTGAGGGGTAGATCTGAAATGAGGGGAAGCTCTGCTAATTTTATCATCGAATCATGTGCAAGCTAAAATGCTGTTTTTTATTTTCCTTTCATGTCCCCCTCGGATCTACAGCGACTGCACTTCCAAGGGCACTTTCAGTACAATTTCAAGTGTACACTAACAAGTCAGGAAAGTACAAATACCCCCCAAATGACCCCTTTTTAGAAAGTAGACATTCCAAGGTATTAAGTAAGTAGCCTGGTGAGTTTTTCCAGTGTGTCAACATGTGCTATCTGCCATCATGGGATATCAATGTACGCGTTTTGTGGGTGCAACCCCTTCTTCCAAACTAAAGTAGGTGAAAGGAAGGGGTTGCACCCCCGAAACACATCCATTGATCCCCCATGATGGGAGCTAGCACATGTTAACGCACTGGGCCTTAATACAGAAAGGACAATCCACTTTGCCCTACAAGTGCACTTTCAAGTGCACTTGCATTGCACTTGTAGTGCAAAGTGGTTTTGCTTTTTTTAAATAAGCCACAGTGTGTCAACATGTGCTAGCTCACATCATGGGGGATTAATGGATGTGTTTCGGGGGTGCAACCCCTTCCTCTCACCAACTTTAGTTTGGAGGAAGGGGTTGCACCAACAAAACGCGGACATTGATATCCCATATTGGCAAATAGCACATGTTGACACACTGTGTGCATCTTCAAAATTTGGCTTTGCAATTACTTTAAAACTATTAAAAACGTAATAAAATAACGACAAAATTTACATTTTTTTGGGGCTTAGATTTTGCCTAAAACATCAATGATGTTGCTCAGTCTTTTTTGAACATCATTGATATTTTGCTTGAGCTTTTCTAAATCCCGATTGCACACCATGATCTCACTGATGATTACTTGTGCACTTGCACTGTTGAAGTGAGTTTCTTCTTCCACAACATCCACATCACCTAAAAATAAAAAAACACAGTATGTATTATAAACATGTAGGCATCCATCTATTACCTGAAGCTGTGGTCTCGGACACTGACCTGTTGTCGACACCATTTCGACCACTTCCTGAACCGCTGCATCCACATCCTTAGGTTCTGCATCCACATCCTCAGTTTGTGTGCTGAGTTCAGCTTCTTCAGGGGATTTGGGGTTACTGATGTCCTCAGATGTCACGATTCTTTTCTCCCCTATGTGAATACAAAAAAGGTATACTTAGCAGACAGATATTTGAGGCTAGAAATAGTAATATGAAACATTGCTTGAAAGTGTCATCCAATTGTCTGTTTTGGCAGAGTTCCAAGCTGAAGACATGATGTTTTTCCCTTTCAAAAGCTGGAATACTTACCTGTTTTGTGCAAGTTTCACACATGGAGAGACCCCTAGTATCCACTGGAGCACCTGCGTGGGACACCCTAAAAGGGTTGTTATGGTGTCCCACACTAGTGCTCCTGCGTCCAGATGTGTAAACAGCTTCTTAGTGTGCTCTCCTTACACTGAATCAAGTTGTCATTTTATTATAGCTTCAAACACATCTAGACAACAATGTAATAAACTTATTTTAATCAAAATAGGCATGAACAAATGTTGTTAACCTGCATCTACCAAAAACGTTGTATTAGTGGTCGAACGAACGATGTTTAATATGAACGATTACCGCGCCCAAGAACCTCAAACTTGGCATTTTTAACTGTACAACAGTAAAGAAAAGCACATGGACAAGCACAAAAGCAATAATAATAATAGGAACACACGACAAATACTTACTTATTTGCAGCACTTTCCTGATCCTTCTATACTGATCCTGCTCCCTCAGTTTCAGGTCTGACCAGAGTTTCCTCAATTGCTCCTTGGATCGCCGTACCCCAAAAGTCCTGTGCAGAGTTCTCACAACTTTAGTCATGATCTTGGCCCTCCTCACATTTAGGTTTCTGTATGGTCCTTGATTCCCATCATAGTCTGTCCTCTTCAAGATGTCCACCATCTCCACCATCTCTTCAAAGAACATATTTGAGACCTTATATCTCCTCCTGGATCTGGATCTGCCTTGCTCCAGGCTTTCCTCGTCGTTGCTGCTCTCTGCAGGCACCTGCTGTGTCTCCGCCATGTGCTCTCCCTCTGCCCCGAAAGAGAAGAGGCAAGGAATACACTAGAGTGGACGGAGGATCGTTAGCGCCAATTGTTTAAACTAAGGTACAGTTGTAACTGGTACCTTAGTTTGAACAATTGTAGGTAGTTGTTAGTGGCCTACACTCCTTATAGTTTGAGGCCCATATTGGGACAAGATAAGGAGAGTTTAGCCTGACATTAGGGTTTGTCTTGTGTTGTGTCTTGCAGATAAAATGATTGACAAGTTCACAGCCCCTGACTTCCTGCCCAACTTCATAGACAAGTACAGGGAGCTGCCATGTCTCTGGCAAGTCCAATGCAGGGACTATTCAAACAAGCAAAAGAGGAAGGCAGAGCTGGAAAAAATGTTGGAATTGGTGAAGCCTGTGTATACCACGGCAGACATAAACTATTTGAAGGCCAAAATTGGCAGTCTGATGAGCACATATAATAGGGAGCTCAAGAAGGTCCAGGATTCCATGAGATCCGGAGCAGCAGCAGATGACGTATATGTATGACAGCCTGCGTTTTTTGTCCGACCAGACGGAACCCAGGCCCATCGCTATCAACACTTCCTTCAACACTTCCTTCCTCATCAGCTGAGGCTCCTGAAGTTCAATCTGGGCCTTCCACCCAGTAGGAAGACGTGGAGGAGCCCAGCTTGACCCAGGTATAGCATTGTTGAACATATTTCTTGTCAAAAATTGAATGATGTTAACTAGATGTTACTGATCACTAATTTGAGATTTAACAAAGTGGTTTACATAGACAGTGGTAGCCAAAAATGATTGGGACAAGAATGAAAAATGCTTGGGTCAGAATGATTGTCTTTTCTATTTGTTAACATTCAATTTGCACCAGTCATGAGTGCAAAATTGTGTGTGATTGATGACCAAAAACCTCAAACTATGTACCATTTTCATACACAGGAAAGTCTCAGCCAGGGGGAGGCCATGGCAAGCAGCCTGACGGAATCCCAGGGTCCTCCCCTTCACCCTCCAACCAAAAGGACCAGGAAGCAAGTAATCTTGAGGAGTCCACGGCTGCTTTCTTAAAAAAGGCTAATGCAGCACTTAACACGACCCCTGGTGGCCACGAGGCATTTGGATGTGTCACTGCAAGCAAACTAGAACACATGGAGGAGGGCCAATGTATGATCTGTGAAGAAATTATTCTGAAGGCCCTAAACAAGAGGATGAGGGGCGAATTCACAACTCAAACCCACCTCTGTGAGTTGGACCATACTCCTCCACCACCTCCAGCAACACCACCAACACCACAGCCACTAACCCACCACAGCAGCATGAAAGGAAGTGTGGAAGGAAGTGTTGAGAGTGATGGCCTGAGTGTGGTCTGGCAAAAAACACAGGCTGTTGTAAGACCACAGCCTTGGGTCATATATGTCATCTGCTGCTGCTGCTCCAGATCTCTCGGAGTCCTGGACTGTATTGTGCTCCCTATTAAATGAACTCCTCAGGTTACCAATTTTGACAGTCAAATAATTGATGTCTGCCCTGGAGTACAAAGGCTTCACGAATTCCAACTGTTTCTCCAGCGTTGCCTTCCTCTTTATTTTGTTATAACCTTGTGCTCCCTATGAAATTTCAAATTTTTGTTTGGACAAATACTTGACTATGTGTTTTACTTCAAAAAGGACAGTTTGTGAGTAGACAGGTACATTTCAAAAATACAATGTCAAATTAACAAGGGACACCAACATAGTTGTATCTTTGAGGTTAACTACCTCAATACAGTGCACTTACACCCCCTTCCTGTCCAAACCAATTTTCAGCTTTTAGCGCTCTCACAGTTTGAATGACATTTACTCAGTCATGCAACACTGTACCCATATGAAACAAGCGTCCTTTTTTCACACAAATAGAGCTTTCTTTTTGGTGGTATTTAATCACTAGTGGGTTTTTTATTTTTTGTGCTATAAATAAAAAAAGACCGTAAATTTTGTGAAAAAAAATGCCTTTTTCTTTGTTTCTGTCATCAAATTTTGCTAATTAGTAATTTTTCTTAATAAATTTTGGCCAGAATTTATACTGCTACATATCTTTGGTAAAAATAACACAAATTAGTGTATATTATTTGGTCTTTGTGAAAATTATAGAGTCTACAAACTATGGTGCCAATCACTGAAAATTGCTCACATCTGATCAGGCCTTCAGTACATCAGGTGAATCTCATTTCTTCAGACACTAACAAGTCAGGAAAGTACAAATACCCCCCAAATGACCCCTTTTTAGAAAGTAGACATTCCAAGGTATTAAGTAAGTAGCCTGGTGAGTTTTTTAAGTTGTAATTTTTTCTCACAATTCTTTGCAAAATGAAGATTTTTTTTTTTTTAACAAAATTGCCAAATTATTAGGTTATTTCTCACACACAGCATATGCATACAACAAATTACACCCCAAAATACATTCTGCTACTCTTCCCAAGTATGGTGATACCACATGTGTGAGACGTTTACACAGTGTGGCCACATACAAAGGCCCAACATTGAAGTAGCACCTTCAGGCGTTCCACGAGCATATATGACACATCTAATTTCTCAACCACCTATTACACATTTAAAGGCCCTGGAGCACCGAGACAATGGAATTGCCCACAAAATGACCCCATTTTGGAAAGCAAACACCCCAACGTATAATCTATGGGGCATAATGAGTTTTTTGAATGGTTCATTTTTTTCCAGAAGTTTTTGGAAAATGTGGAAAAAAAATGAAAACGCATTTTTTTTTACACACAGTTGTCAATTTATAAGATATTTCTAAAACAGTATGTACAGTATATAGCAAAAATTACACCCCAAAATACATTCTGCTACTCTTCCCGAGTATGGCAATATCACATGTGTGAGACTTTTACACAGCCTGGCCACATACAGAGACCCAACATTGAAGTAGTACCTTCAGGCGTTTTAGGAGCATACATTACACATCTCATTTCATTCCTACCTATCACACTTTTGAAGGTTCTTGAGCACCAGGACAGTGGAATTACCCACATTTTGGAAAGCAAACACCCCAACATATATTCTATGAGGCATGGGCTGCAAATAGGTACTCGGGTACTCTGATGGGCTGGAGACAGGTACTCGGGTAACTTGATGAGCTGCAGACAGGTACTCGGGTACTCTGATGAGCTGGTGACAGGTACTCAGTTACTCTTATGGGCTGGTGACAGGTACTCGGTTACTCTGATGGGCCTGTGACAGGTATTCGGGTACTCTGATGGCCTGGTGACAGGTACTCGGGTACTCTGATGGGCTACAGATAGGTACTCGGGTACTCTGATGGGTTCGTGACTGGTATTCGGGTACTCTGAAGGGCGGTGACAGGTACTCAGGTACTCGGTACTCATATGGACTGTGACAGGTACTCATGTACTCGGGTACTCATATGGACTGTGACAGGTACTCAGGTACTCATATGGACTGTGACAGGTACTCAGGTACTCGGGTACTCAGATGAAATGTGACAGGTACTCAGGTACTCTTATGGACTGTGACAGGTACTCGGGTACTCAGATGGACTGTGACAGGTACTCAGGTACACAAATTAGATAACTGAAACTAATAAAAAAAGATTAAAAAGAAAAAACTGACCCTGACCTTTGACCGCGACATTGACCTTTGACCTTAGCCTTTGACCCTCTCCTTGACCTAAACACTAACCCTGGCATTGACCTAGATCAAACTTTGATCAAGGTATTTATTTTTTTATTTTTTTAAATGATTATTATTTTCTAAACACACTTGTTTTTTTCTAACTCTGCAAGGACAGAGAAAGATACATTGTATCTTTCTCGTCCATTCACAGAGACAGAAAACACGGGGATGGGCTTCACAGTGACTGATCACAAGGCTATCACTGTGATCAGGTGACCCAGAATTGGATGTTCCGATCGTTAGAACAGACTTTCGGTGAGACCCTGGTCAAAAGAGGTATGCAAATATGCGGCCCCCATGGCAAAAAGCCCAGTGTAGTGGGACCGCATATTTGTGTTAAGTGGTCACCAAGGGGTTAAGGGTAGCGTGACTGGGGGTATGTCCTATACCTTCATGTGTTTGCTAAATAGGTGTCCCTTGTTGGTATCTCAAAAATTTGAAAGGTATGCTTCCACCCTTCTACTTCATCACCGTGGCAATCTTGTATGCATGGTAGAATGCAACCAAGCCTAGTGACAGGAAGAGAAGATAGTCTGAGCTCTTGCGGGACTGAGCTTCAATGCCAGGGTTTAAGGGCAACATAAAAACGGTACATCTATACACTTTCACGGCACAATAGTGTCAGTCAGCGTGCCATCCTTGATGGGCACAATCCATATTTCCATCGCACACATTCCTGGAATGAACTCTTAACCACTTGAGCCTCGGACCATTATGCTGCCTAAGGACCAGAGGTCTTTTTCCAATTTGGCACTGCGTCGCTTTAACTGCTAATTGCGCGGTCATGCAATGCTGTACCCAAACGAAATTTGCGTCCTTTTCTTCCCACAAATAGAGCTTTCTTTTGATGGTATTTGATCACCTCTGCGGTTTTTATTTTTTGCGCTATAAACGGAAAAAGACCGAAATTTTTGAAAAAAAATGATATTTTCTAATTCTAATTCTAATTTATAATTTTTCAAAATGTATTCGGCCACATGTCTTTGGTAAAAAAAATGTCAATAAGCGTATATTTATTGGTTTGCGCAAAAGTTATAGCGTCTACAAACTAGGGTACATTTTCTGTAATTTACACAGCTTTTAGTTTATGACTGCCTATGTCATTTCTTGAGGTGCTAAAATGGCAGGGCAGTACAAAACCCCCCCCCAAATGACCCCATTTTGGAACGTAGACACCCCAAGGAAATTGCTGAGAGGCATGTTGAACCCATTGAATATTTATTTTTTTTGTCCCAAGTGATTGAAAAATGACAAAAAAAAAAAAAAAAAAAAATATTTACAAAAAGTTGTCACTAAATTATATATTGCTCACACAGGCCATGGGCCTATGTGGAATTGCACCCCAAAATACATTCAGCTGCTTCTCCTGAGTATGGGGATACCACATGTGTGGGACTTTTTGGGAGCCTAGCCGTGTACGGGGCCCCGAAAACCAATCACCGCCTTCAGGATTTCTAAGGGTGTAAATTTTTGATTTCACTCTTCACTGCCTATCACAGTTTCGGAGGCCATGGAATGCCCAGGTGGCACAAAACCCCCCAAAATGACCCCATTTTGGAAAGTAGACACCCCAAGCTATTTGCTGAGAGGCATATTGAGTCCGTGGAATATTTTATATTTTGACACAAGTTGCGGGAAAGTGACACTTTTTTTTTTTTTTCATAAAGTTGTCACTAAATGATATATTGCTCACACAGGCCATGGGCATATGTGGAATTACACCCCAAAATACATTTAGCTGCTTCTCCTGAGTATGGGGATACCACATGTGTGGGACTTTTTGGGAGCCTAGCCGCGTACGGGACCCCGAAAACCAATCACTGCCTTCAGGATTTCTAAGGGTGAAAATTTTTGATTTCACTCTTTACTGCCTATCACAGTTTCGGAGGCCATGGAATGCCCAGGTGGCACAAACCCCCCCCCCAAATGACCCCATTTTGGAAAGTAGACACCCCAAGCTATTTGCTGAGAGGCATGGTGAGTATTTTGCAGCTCTCATTTGTTTTTGAAAATGAAGAAAGACAAGAAAAAACATTTTTTTTTTTTCTTTTTTCAATTTTCAAAACTTTGTGACAAAAAGTGAGGTCTGCAAAATACTCACTATACCTCTCAGCAAATAGCTTGGGGTGTCTACTTTCCAAAATGGGGTCATTTGGGGGGGTTTTGTGCCACCTGGGCATTCCATGGCCTCCGAAACTGTGATAGGCAGTGAAGAGTGAAATCAAAAATTCACGCCCTTAGAAAGCCTGAAGGCGGTGCTTGGTTTTCGGGGTCCCGTACGCGGCTAGGCTCCCAAAAAGTCTCACACATGTGGTATCCCCGTACTCAGGAGAAGCAGCAGAATGTATTTTGGGGTGTAATTTCACATATTTCCATGGCATGTTTGAGCAATATATCATTTAGTGACAACTTTGTGCAAAAAAAAAAAAAAAAAATTTGTCTCTTTCCCGCAACTTGTGTCGCAATATAAAATATTCCATGGACTCGACATGCCTCTCAGCAAATAGCTTGGGGTGTCTACTTTCCAAAATGGGGTCATTTGGAGGGGTTTTGAACTGTCCTGGCATTTTATGCACAACATTTAGAAGCTTATGTCACACATCACCCACTCTTCTAACCACTTGAAGACAAAGCCCTTTCTGACACTTATTGTTTACATGAAAAGGTTTTTTTTTTTTGCAAAAAAATTACTTTGAACCCCCAAACATTATATATTTTTTTAAAGCAAATGCCCTACAGATTAAAATGGTGGGTGTTTCATTTTTTTTTTTCACACAGTAATTGCGCAGCGATTTTTCAAACGCATTTTTTGGGGAAAAAACACACTTTTTTAAATTTTGATGCACTAAAACACACTATATTGCCCAAATGTTTGATGAAATAAAAAAGATGATCTTAGGCCGAGTACATGGATACCAAACATGACATGCTTTAAAATTGCGCACAAACGTGCAGTGGCAACAAAATAAATACATGTTTAAAAGCCTTTAAAAGCCTTTACAGGTTACCACTTTAGATTTACAGAGGAGGTCTACTGGAAAAATTACTGCACTCGATCTGGCCTTCGCGGTGATACCTCACATGCATGGTGCAATTGCTGTTTACGTTTGACGACAGACCGCCGCTTGCGTTCGCCTTAGCGCGAGAGCAGGGGGCGACAGGGGTGCTTTTTTTTTTCTTTATTATTTTTTTGCTTTTTTAATCTTACTTTTAAACTGTTCCTTTCACATTTTTTTTTTTAATCATTTTTATTGTTATCTCGGGGAATGTAAATATCCCCTATGATAGCAATAGGTAGTGACAGGTACTCTTTTTTGAAAAAATTGGGGTCTATTAGACCCCAGATCTCTCCTCTGCCCTCAAAGCATCTGACCACACCAAGATCGGTGTGATAAAATGCTTCCCCAATTTCCCAATGGCGCTATTTACATCTGGCGAAATCTAAGTCATGAAATGCTCGTAGCTTCCGGTTTCTTAGGCCATAGAGATGTTTGGAGCCACTCTGGTCTCTGATCAGCTCTATGGTCAGCTGGCTGAATCACCGGCTGCATTCTCAGGTTCCCTGTTGAGACAGAAGAGCCAGAGAAAAACACGAAAGACGGTGGGGGGGGGGGGCATTCCCTCCCATGGCTTGTAAAAGCAGTCTAGAGGCTAATTAGCCGCTAAGATTGCTTTTACATGAAAGCCGACCGCTGGCTGAAAAGAATGATACCAAGATGATACCTAAACCTGCAGGCATCATTCTGGTATAACCACTCAAAGTCGTGAATGGCGTACCTGAAGACAAAAAAATGGTTAACAATGGTTAACAATAAAGCACAGTAAACAGTAAAGTATAAATAATTACATACCTGAAAAACAAACATGATAAAACATAATAACAATAACAATAAAAAATTGCAGAATAGAATACAGTAAAAAAAGAGCAGAACAATAGAGAGAGAGAATAGAGAGAGAGAGAACAATAAAACGACAACTATTTTTTTTTATTTTATATATTTTTTTTTTTTTACACTTTTTTTGTAACTAACTTTTATAACTGTAACCGGTTCCAGGTTTGGGTCTCTCAAAATGCGATGGCATCTTGGGAGACCCTGTGAAAGTGTGTCTAGTATGTGCAATGCTGTACCCCACGCTAATACTCAACTAGTGAATGGTAGCGTTCAAAACATTCACCAATGCAAAGACCAGGATGGTCAGGACAGGAGGGACAATAATAGCGGGTGTCACGCCTATATCCGCGCTTGCTGCAGACACAACATCTTTTTTGGGGGGTTCGCTGGGTAGGGGTACTCGGGAGGACATAAAAATGCCTCTCATGCAGCCGACTGCATTTGGTAGGGGATGTGAATGGGGGAAGTACGGGCGCTGCAGAAGCGGTGGGTTCCCAATTAGGATTGGCGAATGCAGCAGGAAGGGCATTATGGGCACGACGGTCCTGTGTTTGTCTTTTTGGTGGCAGCGGGACACTACTTGTGCTTGCCACCTCACCAGCTTGAACTGCACTTATGGGACTCGCCACGTCACCACGTGTTACTGCAGTGCTGGTTTGACTACGACCGGGGTATACTACGCCGCTGGTGCTTACCAATTCCCCAAAACGCTACCAAAAAAACTGTTAGCGATCGCAGGGATCAGGCCTGACTCTGTGAACGCTGCAGTTATGCGTTTAGTGTTCTGTAAGTGACAGTGATCGATCGATACTGCACTTGGGTGGGCTGGGCTGGGGCGGGCGGAGGGGCAAAACGCAGGTGCTAGCAGGTATCTGGGCTGATCCCACTAACACTGCGTTTTTGGGAACCCTAAACTGCTGGTGACGCTAGTATAGATCTGATCGGATCAGATATTGATCCGTTCAGATACTATACCACTAAGGGAGGTGTATGGTGCGTGCGTGGGTGTTAGCGGTACTGGCGCTAACCTGACGCTGCCTGGGGCTGGTGCTTGCCAGTTCACCAAAATGCTACCAAAAAAACTGTTAGCGATCGCAGGGATCAGGCCTGACTCTGCGAACGCTGCAGTTATGCGTTTAGTGTTTTGTAAGAGACAGTGATCGATCGATACTGCACTTGGGTGGGCTTGGCGGAGGCGCAAAACGCAGGTGCTAGCAGGTATCTGGGCTGATCCCGCTAACACTGCGTTTTTGGGAACCCTAAACTGCTGGGGACGCTAGTATCGATCTGATCGGATCAGATATTGATCCGATCAGATACTATACCACTAAGGGAGGCGCATGCTGCGTGCGTGGGTGTTAGCGGTACTGGCGCTAATCTGACGCTGCCTGGGGCGACGCATATCACCGCCGGGCGATTAGGGGGCTAAACCTTTATTCGGTAATAAACGGCGGGTGCCCTGACACTATAAAAAATAAACAAACTAACCAGCGTCAACCGTAACGGTTATACGGTGATCAGTGGTGAAAGGGTTAACTAGGGGGCAATCAAGGGGTTAAAACATTTATTAGGTAGTATATGGGGGTCCCTGACGCTATAAAACGCTGACGGCGAACCTAAATATTTACCTCACTAACTAGCGTCACCAGCTACACTAATACAGCGATCAGAAAAATGATCGCTTAGCGACACTGGTGACGGGGGGTGATCAAGGGGTTAAAACTTTATTAGGGGGGGTTAGGGGGTACCCTAGACCTACAGGGGGGTAACAGTAACTGTGCTAACACAGTAACTGTCACAAACTGACACCTAGCAGTAATCAGAAAAAATCGCGGGGGGGCACGAACGGATGGCCTCCCCCTCGTCTTCGATCGCCGGGGGACAAAACGTCCAATCGGACCCCCCCCCCGCGGGAGGCAAATCACGTACATGTACGTGATTTTGCCTGCCCGTGCCGCCTTGCCGACGTACATCGGCGTGAGGCGTCCTTAAGTGGTTAAGGTACTTGGTGATGTAGCGACAACCAGCTTGATACTGGAACCTTTATGATATGTAGATATACCTAACGAAAGGGTCCTGCGTGGCTCCAAAACGTTGCACTACATCATTTTGTGATGTGATCTTTCTTGTATAAAAAGAAAGATTCCTTTGGACGAAATTAATGACCCTTGGTGTGCTGGCGAATATCTACATATCCTTGATGCGCATGCGTGAATTACATCATTACACAGAGAACAATGGTGCATTTCTAAAAGTGTTTAAAGGAAACTATATGTAAGTATTATATTACTGTTTTATATAGAGCTTGGTAAAGAAGAAGAGTTTACTACCGCTTTAATTGACCCAAATCCTAAAAAGGAACATATTAGGGGGAGATTTGCTAAAACTGGTGCACAGAGATACTGGTGCAGCTGTTCATGGTTACCAACAAGCTTTCAGGCTTTAGGCTCCTTTCACACCTTTGCGACTTAGGATCCAACTTGTGAGACCTAAAGTCGCAGGACGTGTGAAATGCCATGTGTCTCTATCTCATTCCAATTGACACTACTGAAGTCGCTGTGACTTCAGAAAAGGTTACTGGACTATTTTGATCCGACTTTGACACTACTTCAATGCCAGAGAGTGTGTAAAAGTCTTATTGAAGTCTTAATGCATTCTATGCATTAAGATAAAAAGCCTTCTGTGTGTAGCAGCCCCCCTCAGCCCCCCTAATACTTACCTAAGGTCCCTCTCTGTCCAGCGAAGTCCACAAGTCCCTCAGCCGCCTGGGACTCTCCCTCCTGATTGGCTGAAACACAGCAGCAGCGCCATTGGCCTCTGCGGCTGTCAATCAAAGTCAGTAAGCCAACCAGGAGAGAGAGAGGGGGCGGGGCTGAACTGCATCTCAGTGTCTGAATGGACACACGGAGCTGCAGCTCAGCTTGGGTGCCCCATAGGAAGCTGTTTGCTGTGGGGACACTCGACAGAAGGGAGAGCATACCTCCCAACAGGACTTTCCAGCATCTTCACCTTTGTCCCGGGGTCCTGCTGTCTAGGAGGTTTGTCCTGCATCGTTTTGCAGCCTGGGTTAGCTGTGTGCTCACAGCTCAGCACTTTCACTTTAAAATACAGAGGCCCAGGTTCTGTGTTTGAAAGTGAAAGTTAAAACTCTCCCATGGCTCCTTCAACAGCCTGCCTGCAGGGGACAAGTGCTGCTCTGGCAGAGTGCAGCATGGCATGCTCAAGAACAGAAGGGGGGGAAGCTATTGGTGAGCTGCAGCCTGACCTCCATTCTCCTATCTGGTAGGGGGGGTTCTGGAACCGACAATGAGTGTGCACTGAGTGCACTGAAAATGAAGATTTTGCTGCAGTGGATGGAAGAAGAGCCAGAAAGGTAAACATGTTATTGCTAAAGAGGGGTGTAGTGATGACATGTGGATAGATGGGCTCCGTACCTAGTGCTCTCTTGAAAACTGTATCCTGTGCAAAGCACATCCCAGAACCCTGCACTCTGTACATAACACACCCCAGAACCCTGCACTCTGTATATAGCGCACCCCAGAACCCTGCACACTGTATGCAGTACACCCCAGAACCCTGCACTCTGTATGTCGCGCAACCCAGAACCCTGCACTTTGTACGTAGTGCACCACAGAACCATGCACTCTTTATGTAGTGCGCCCCAGAACCCTGCACTCTGTACGTAGCACGCCCCAGACCCCTGTACTCTTTACGTAGCTTGCTCTAGAACCCTACACTCTGTACATAGCTGTTGTATATGTTGTAATATGTTCACCGATTTATGTGGGACATTAGTGCCCCAGGATCCTGCACTCTGTACGTAGTGTGCCCCAGACCTCTGCACTATGTACCTAGTGTACCCCAGAACTCTGCACTCTGTACGCAGCTCATCCCAGAACCCTGCACTCTGTACATAGCTCATCCCGGGCCCCTGCATTCTGTATGTAGCTCATCCCAGAAACTTGCACTCTGTATGTAGCGCACCAGAATCCTGCACTCTGTATGCAGTGCTTCCCTAAACCCTGCACTCTGTGTGTATCACACTCCAGAACCCTGCACTCTGTGTGTAAAGCACTCCAGAACCCTGCACCCTGGGCATAATGCACTCTAGAACCATGCACAGTGTACCTAGCGTTCTCCTGAATCCTACAATCTGTACGCACTCCAGAACCTTGCCCCCTGTGCATAACGCATTCCAGAATCCTGTAGTCTATACATAATGCACTCCAAATCCCTGCTCCCTGTCCATAACGCATTCCAGAACCCTGCACTCTGTAACTAGAGCTCTTATGAACCCTCTTCTCTGTTCCTAGCATTTTTCCAAACCCTGCAAGTAGTTCATCCCAGAACCCTGCACTGCACTCTGTACATAGCTCATCCCAGAACCCTACATTCTGTATGTAGCTCATCCCAGAACCCTGCACTCTGTATGTAGCACACCCCAGAACCCTGCACTCTGTATGCAGAGCTTTTCTAAACCCTGCACTCCGTGCATAACTCGCTCAAGACCCCTGCACCCTGTGCATAATGCAATCCAGAACCCTGCACTCTGTACCTGGCACTTTCCTGAACCCTACTATCTGTATGCAACACACTCAAGAACCTTGAACCCTGTGGATAACGCATTCCAGAACCCCGCACTTTCTGCGTAATACACTCAAAAACCCTGCACCCTTTTATCCTTCTTTTTAAATTATTGTGCTGGTGTTTGTATGTATCCATGAAACTCTTGCTTGTGGAACAGTAATCAAAGCATATTTTATAGGTACAAGGAAGCCAGAGTTTTGTTTATTGATGCCCCTTAAGCTCCTCCCATTGTCAAGAGTTTGGCTATGCGCACCGCAAGTCCATCTGCATGTGTCCCTCATTCTGAAGTTCAAAAGTTGGGAGGTATGGGGAGGAGCCAGAGGCAGCGAAGAGGGACCCGATATGTATACAGTATATATAAACCCAATCACTACAATCTCATAAAAGCTTTAAAAAAAATTAAAACTGAAGTTTAGGTATGGCAATTTTTTACATACCGGTAGTTACATTAGTTCAGTGTGTGCCATATCTGGTAGTAGGCATCACATGATCAGCTAGAAGACTTCAGGATTTAAGGTATGAAAACATCTCACCATACATGTCACTGTCTTGGGTTACGTTCACACCAGCGGTTTAGGGCACAAAGTGCATCTAGCAGTAAATAGCTGCTGCTGCCAGCGACCTGTCATTATAGTGATTGGAGTTGGCTGCCACACCTAACTGCTCACAGATGGAGCAGGAATCATAAGTGTGATTATAGCCTTGCCCCTCATTCACACCAATGCGGTTTGTCATGCAATTTGACAGTTCCAAATCGCATGACAGGTCGCACCCTATTTTTTGCAATGGAACCATTCAAATTGTTGCGACTCAAGTCGCGGGACCTTCGAAAAAGGTTCCTGGACTACTTTTCTGCGATTTCATTGCGACTTACATTGACTTTTGTAAAATGAATTTGCAATCCACAATGAAATTGGCAATCCAAATCGCACTGATCTGCGGCTTTGAAATTGCGCTGAAGTAGCACGATTTTAGAGACTAGTGTGAACCAGGGATAATTGTACAGGTTTGTATACATCTACAAATAACTAATTAGTGCAAGCATCTGATTGAATAGTTGAAGGCTAAAGCACAGAAAATTCAAATATTTTAAATTATTGTAGTCCTTCTGTCACCCTGTCCAGCCAGGCACACAATTTCTGCCACTCTCAGACAGAAAACAGTCCATGCACTTTGTTTTGTATTTTTATTGAGGGGATTAAACTTGGATGGGGATAGGGTAATTATGAGATGCCAGTTTATTGCAGAAATTGTTAGCGACTGTAAAAACTATATACACCTCCGGTATATACAACTCCTCTCTTCTCTCCAGCACAGCACTTGCTTGCAGACTATCTCTCTTTAAAGAGGACGTAAACCCTAATGGATTTTACTTTCTCTTTTTTCCCCTGCTAGGTAAAAGTATAATGGGCTAGTATGCATCGCATACTAGCCCATTATGTGGCACTTACCTGCAATCGAAGCCTGCACTGTCCCCGCTGGTGGCCGCATCCATCTTCGCCCCTCTTCCTTCCGGGGCTGCGGACTCTGGCTCTGTGACTGGCGGGAGTTGCGTGACGTCACTCCCGCGCATGCTTGTGGGAGCCGTCAGTCACTGCACTTGCTAGTGAAGAAACAACACAGAGGGCTGTTTCTTTATAGTGCATGCGTCAATGACATCATTGGCGCACTACAAGGTAAAAATCTAGTAAAGGGCGCATGTTTAGGAGATATTTACAGTACCTATAGGTAAGCCTTAGGCCCCTTTCACACTGGGGCGGGGGCGGCGTCGGCAGTAAAGGGCCGCTATTGTTAGCGGTGCTTTACCGTCAGTATTCGACTGCTAGCTTGGCCCAGGCGCTTTGCCGACGGTATAGCCGCGCTGTCCCATTGATTTCAATGGGCAGGAGCGGGGAAGGAGCGGTGAATACACTGCTCCTCCCCCGCTCCAAAGATGCTGCTGGCAGGACTTTTTTTCCCGTCCTGCCAGCGCACCGCTCCAGTGTGAAAGCCCTCGGGGCTTTCACACTGGATATAAAGCAGCAGCACTTTCGGGTCGGTTTGCAGGCGCTATTATTAGCGCAATAGCGCCTGCAAACTGCCCCAGTGTGAAAAGGCCCTTATTATAGGCTTACCTATAGGTACAACTTCCGCATTGGGGTATACAACCACTTTAACACCTCCAGCACTTCACTTGCTTGCTCTTCCAGGATCAGCTAGCACTGATTTGCAGGCCTGACACTGGCTCAGCCAGGTCTACAGTGAATTCCCTTTGCAGGCAGGGACCACAGGCCCCTATGGTGTAGTAAAAATATGGTAGTCCTTGGTGCTAGCTGTCCTACATGTGGCTACTGCTCCCAGTACCACCTCTTCAGGCACTGCCAGCCCTCCTGGCTGCAGTTGCCTCTCTCCACTGCCCGTGCCACCTCAGCCCATTCCACTGGCTCTGAACCCATCCCAGACTGCAATCTCCCAGTCCTCTCATGCATGCCTTTCCAGTCCTCTCCTGACTGTGTGAACACTCACCAGCCCTCCTGGCTGTGACTTGTAGCTTCTCCTGGAGACTTTGCCTGGCAGTGCTCGCCCGCTGTCCTCTCATTACTCCCATGCCACCTAACCAAGACACCTCCGTGTGTTGTGAGAGGGTCCAGAGCCGAGGCCCAAGGTCCCCACCCCCCCAGACTAGGAAGCGCCCTCAAAGGCTATGACAGCCTAGCACTCCATCTCCAGATTCCACCCAAACTACTCCTCCCCTGTTGGGCTGACCCTGAGTATTTAAGGAGGCCTGCCCCTTGCCAATCCAAGTTGGGTATTGGTCAGGGCTCCTTAGAATACCCCAGGCACCTTTCCTCCCCTCCTTCCTTTCCAGGAAACACCAGAACATTCTGGAAAGAAGTGGGAGGTGTTGGTGATCCTGCCTGTGAGTCACCAGGTCTGTCTGAGTCACTCAACCCTGAACCAGAAGCAAAACACACAGGCTTGGCTGCCAGCCAAGCCTGACAATTTACCTACACTAGCAAAAAATGCTATCTCTCTCTAGCACACTAACTAGAGTGTGCTACAATTGTTTGCAGTGTTTTTCCTCGCCATAAGTGATGTTTAATCCATTTGCAATGTGCCCATAAACTTGCTAGCAAATTTTACTTCCTCCGAAAGAGGCAGTTTCACAGCCCCCTTCCTCTACGCATGTCATAGCCCTCTCATTTTCTGAGAGTGCCTGTGCTGGCCAGGCTCCTCTGCCCCTCTCTTTTTCTTCCTTCTTTTTATTTAGCTGTCAGGGAGGAGTGAAGGGGAATACTATAGAGTCAGGGGCATACCTACCGGGGTTACAGGGGTCACAATTGCGACCTGGTCCCATGCTGCAGGGGGCTCGTTCGGTGGATAGCAGGATCGGGGGGCAGCATATAGAGGAACCGATCTATCATTTTCCTCCTGCAGCTTCTGAATGTCTGTGGGGGAAGAAGAGAAGAAGCGGCCATTCAGTGGCTACAGTAGAAAAATTGAGAGATCGGTTAATCTATATGCAGCTGCCGCTCCTCCTATCCGGCTTCTTTCTCCTGCCCCTGTGTGCTCTCCAGCCTCTCGGTGCTTTCTCCTGCCCCCCCCTCCTCCCCCACAGCTCTTCTGGATTCCCCCTTCTCCTCTCCCACCGGATACAGAGGGGGATCTCTCAAGATGGAGAGTGGGTAAGGGGTCGGTAAATGTGTAATTTACCGGCCCCTTCCTTTTTTGAATAGCGAGTCAGTGATCGGTACGGATCTGTCCATTCATAACTGAAACATAGTAAACTGTGTTTACTATGCTTCCATTTGTGAATGAACGGGAAGCTTTGTACAGAGCTATTCCTGTTCATTTATTCTGCTGAGGCTGCTGAAATGGAGACTGAGGGATGTGTCCTTTCTCTGTATCAAAGGTGAAACATCAGAGGTCTGTTTCGACCCCTGATATCTCACCAAAGCCCCCCAATGGGGCTCCTAAAAAATTGTAAAAAATCATTTTAAAATATTGTAAAAAAAATAAAAAATAAAAAAAGTAAAAATAAATAATAATAAATTAAATAACAAAAATAAAAAACACCAGTGGCGGAACTCCCATGGTCACAAAGGTTGCACTTGAGACTGGGCCCTAGCGTTCCACCACCAGGCTCGGAGGAAAGGGCCCTGTCCCTGGGGTCAGGGGGGCCCTTCATGGTTTCTTGCAACGGGGCCTTGAAGGTTCTAGTTACGCTACTGTATAGAGTATCACTTGAGTGACACCTCTGAGTCTGCTCAGGCTGCTGCCATTACATCCAAGATAGCGGCACCCAGCAGCAGCCTCATGGCTTTTGGAGTTCTACACAAGGGAGGCCTTTACAGCTAAATAGCATACATACAATTTGTTAAATGCATTGGAAAGTGTTCTTTAAAATGAATAGCCTGACAACAGGTTCCCTTTATTGTCACTCAAACATGCTAAAACCTTCATAACTGTACAAATAAGGACTCTGCCTATCATCCCCACCATCTGTCTTTGAATTTTTTTTTTTTTTTAATGAATTAACAGGTGAAATTAAATTTGAAAATAATGACGTAGTATAAACGAGGTGAATCCCTCAGATTACATCCCTTTTATTGCGCGTAGTTGCCGCTCTCTGTTGGGTTTTAACACTTCATCTTTAATTTCCTCTTAAAAGATCTTAATATTCCCCTTTCAAGGCTGGCACGTAGTTCTTGACCTGAAGGATATGCTCCTCCTGCTCTTTTCACGGTTTATTCCTCATTAAATAACTTGCACCAGTAAACTGCAGATAAAACATCCAATTAAGTAGCGATTTGCGTTAATGCCTTGGACGCGCCGCTCATGATGAAACTGTGAGGGAAGTGCAAATTACTGTTAAATTTGTAACAAATCTATGGAAGGCGAGCACAGCGAGAAAATAACTAATTAATTTTTATCAAGAAATTCGGCATGCAGCACTGTTTCAAACGTCTGTTTGCTTAAGGAATAGAACCTCCTCTTGTGTGAGCCTACATTATTCATGCTCAGGCTTTGTAATGGTACTTAGTCCAAACCGACAGAAGCAAACAGGGGGCTGGCAGGAGAGATTCTGAATCAAAGGGTGTCTATTAACACAGGCTTAATACTGAACTCTGGGGAAATGGCTAAATACACAACTGAAAGACACACAAGGGAGCTGGTTTACCTGCCAAAGGATTTGTATTCCTGGCCATCCAGTCCTGAGATTTACACAGCACAGCCAGTTTGGCAACCTGACTTTTCTCTAGCGCAGGTAAACAAAATAGCTAGGTCACTTTCTTGCCCCCTAGCATGTGATTGGATGATAACAAAACAACAGCGCACCGATAGGGTGATCTCTGTCCTTTCTGTTCCTATCAGCATGCTTCTTGTTAAACACCATTTGTGCTTGATTAGCTGCAATGAAAGGCAAAGGGAGCCTCAGCGGCTCTCTCGGCTCCTCCCCGCATCTGATAACCCCCTGGAAGAAACGCTTTCCCGGGGGTTACCTTGCGGGCGCGCTCCCGAGTCCAGCCCCCGGCGGGCGCGTTATTGGATTTGATCGACAGGAGCAGGAGCCAATGGCTGCATTGCTATCAATCTATCCAATCAACAGCCAAGAAGCCCCTAGCAGAGAGAAGGGGCGTCCCTGTGGGACAAGTTCGAGGGTTCAGGTAAGTAAAACAGGGGGGGCTGGGGGGCCGGTCACTGACAGGTGTTTTTTCACCTTAATGCATAGGATGCATTAAGGTGAAAAAACACGAACCTTTACAACCCCTTTAAGGACCCAGCCTTTTTCTGACGTTTGTTTTTTTACAAGTAAAAATGTGTATTTTTTGCTAGAAAATTAGTTAGAACCGACAAACATTATATATTTATTTTTAACAGAGGCCCTAGAGAAAGAAATTGAAAAAAAAAGATAAATAAAAAAAAAACAAAGTAATTATAAATAAAATAACAAGAGACCAGTGATGGAACTACCAGGGTCACTAAGGTCACACCGGTTCTAGTTATGCCACTATATAGAGTATCACTTGAGTGACAGCTCAGTTTGCTGGGGCTGCTGACATTACATCTAACATGGCGACACCCAGCAGCAGCCTCATGGCTTTTTTATGTCTACACAAGGGAGACCTTTACAGGTAAATAACATACATAAAATTGGGTTAAATGCATTGGAAGATATTCTTTAAATGTAATAGTGTGACAACAGGTTCTCTTTAACTACTTAAATACAGGGCACTTACACCCAAAAAAAAGACCTAAAATTTTGAGAAAAAAAGTTTTTCTTTTATTTCTGTTATACAATTTTGTAAATAAGTAGGTTTTCTCTTTCTCTGATGGGCACTGATAAGGCGGCACTGACGGGCACTGATAAGGCGGCACCGATGAGGTGGCACCAATGAGGTGGCACTGATGGGCACTCATTGGCGGCACTGGTGGGCACCGATAGGCGACACTTATGGGCACTGAAAGGCTGCACTGATGGGTACTTATGGGTAGCACTGATAGGCGGCACTGCTGGGCACTGATAGGTGGCACTGCTGGGCACTGATGGGCACTGATATGCAGCAATGATAGATGGCATTGATAGGCATCACTGATGGCACTGGCAGGCATTGGGGATGGGCACTGATTGATCAGAATCCCAAAACTATACCTCTCACACGTGTACAGATAGAGATAGCGGCGCTAATATAAATTGTGTAAAATAATGGGTCAGAGCAGCATAATGCCTATGACCCTCTACTTATACATAAAAATAATAATGATAATAGTGTCACGAAAAAAAAAATTATTTTTATCATGAAAAAAAATTTCTTTAACACCCAGTGAAGAGTGTCACTATAAATAATAAATTACAAGAAATGAATGATCAAACTCAACAGTTGTTTTTCAATCTTCTTGTGTGAAAAAAATCCACAGCAAGCACAGCAAGCAACAGGATCAGTGATCCAACGGTGCACCGCGGTCACAGCGGACCTGAAGTGTAAACTGGTGTATCTCTCACCCAACCTTCTAAGGCCCAGCCATCCGATCGGTGTAGTCCTCCTCAGACAGCGGCATCTAATGTCAGTGCGATGGAATGCCGTGTAACCATGCCCAAGACATGTTTCGACGAAAAGACTTCTTCAAATGGGATTGCTCTGTCCGCTGTGACCGCGGTGCACCGTTGGATCACTGATCCTGTTACTTGCTGTGGATTTTTTTAAAGGCTTTTATGTTTCAGTTTAAAAGTGAGTGTAACCATTGAAGTGTGTTTGGAGTGATTTTAATAAATCTGTCAAAATGGTATCACGCTATGTGGAGCACTTTATTCATTTTTTCACATATGGAGCCGGCTTGATTGGATTCACGGTTCATCACATGCAACCCAAGTGTGGTTCAATTGCTGTTTTGCCAAACACGAGAGTGGGAGGCTATACAATCTGGTGAGTGCGCTCTTCAGAGTGAGTGGTGTCACTATCACGGTGGTGTGGTGGAAGAGTAGAAGATTGTTCACACAAGAAGATTGAAAAACAACTGTTGAACTTGATCATTCATTTCTTGTAATTTATTATTTATAGTGACACTTTTCACTGCGTGTTAAAGAAATTTTTTTTCATGATAAAAATATTTTTTTTTCATGACACTATTATCATTATTATTTTTATGTATAAGTAGAGGGTCATAGGCATTATGCTGCTCTGACCCATTATTTTACACAATTTATATTAGCGCTGTTATCTCTATCTGTACACGTGTGAGAGGTATAGTTTTGGGATTCTGATCAATTTACGTATTTATTTAAGTGGCAGCTTTTTTCACTGTACACTGTGTATGTACACACATTTTGTATTCATTTACACATCTTTTATACAGCTTTGCACTTTTCTTTGGTGCAGTGGAGTAAGAGAGATTCAGGGGCGGTTTATTTGTATATCTCTTGCTACAAACGATGGGCACTGATTGCCAGCTGCCTGGGCACTGATTGGCATTTCTCTGGTGGTCTAGGGTGGCATACCTGGTGGTCCAGTGTGGTGGCATCCCTGGTGGTCCTGGTGGCATCCTGGTGGTCCTGGGTGGGCATCCGAGGGTGGCTGCGCTGATAAACAATCAGCACAGACCCCCCCAGTCAGGAGAGCAGCCGATCGGCTCTCCTCTACCCGCGTCTGTCAGACGCGAGTGAGGAAAAGCCGATCACCGTCTCTTCCTGTTTACATCGTGATCAGCCGTAATTGGACATGGCTGATCACATGGTAAAGAGCCACGTGAGAGGCTCTTTACCGAGATTGGTGTAGCGGTGTGTCAGACTGACACACCGCAACACCGATCACCATGATGTGCGCCCCCACGGGTGCATGAGAGCGATCGTTCTGGAGGGCCATCATATGACGTCCACCCAGAACGAGAGCCAGGCCGTCCAGCCGTCATTTGACGGCCGGCGGGCGGAAAGCAGTTAATGTCACTCAAATACAGTAAAACCTTCATAACTGTACAAATAAGAACTCTGCCTATCATCCCCATCACCTGTCTTTGAATTTTTTGAATTAACAGGCGGTAATTCATAAAATTAACACTTTAATGAATAAAATAAAAAAAATAAAAATTAAAATATACCCCAATTTGTTTGCATAATATGAAAGATGATGTTGCTCCGAGTATATAGAAACCTAACATGTCGTGCTTTAAAATTGCACGCGCCAAACTACGGTACTTAAAAATCTCTATAGGCAACACTTTAAAAATGTCTACAGGTTACCAGTTTAGAGTTACAGAGGAGGTCTAGTGCTAGAATTATTGCTCTCGCTCTAACGTTCGCAGGGATACCTCACGTGTGTGTGTTTACATATGTGGGCGTGACCTATGTATGCATTCACTACTGCGCGCGAGCACTCTGGGACGGAGGCGCTTTAAAAAAAATATTATTATTTATTTATTTTATTACTTTTTAAAATTTTTACACTGTCCCTTTAACCACTTGCCTACAGTGCACTTACACCCCCTTCCTGCCCAGGCCATTTTTCAGCTTTCAGGGCTGTTGCACTTTGAGTGACAATTGCGTGGTCATGCTACACTGTACCCAAATTCAATTAAAAAAAAAAAAAATTGTTAGTAAATTTTGTAAATAAGTAATCTTTCTCGTTCACTGATGTGCGCTGATGAGGCAGCACTAATGGGCACTAGGGATGAGCCCGATGTTCAAGTCGAACGTAAGTTCAACTCGAACATCGGGTTTTCGCCTGTTCAATGAACAGCGAAAAATATGCGGTTTTCATGGCAAATTCGAAAGCTGCCGGAACACCGTTAAAGTCTATGGGACAATAACATGAAAAATAAAAAGTGCTAATTTTAACGGCTTATATGCAAGTTATTGTCCTAAAAAGTGTTTGGGGACCCGGGTCCTGCCCCAGGGGACATGGATCAATGCAAAAAATGTTTTTAAAAACGGATGTTTTTTTTTGTAGTTCTCCGTAATATTCATATCAGACCCAAAGGGCCTAGTAATGGACTGGGGGGGGGGGGGGGGGGGGATCCTATGCTCTTTTTTCAATAAGTTTTATCTGTATTGCTGAGACCCGACAATTCATTACAGCCGCGATCAGTTTTGAAATGACAATTTTTCCTTTAGAAATGTCATTTTGCTGTGGTACTGTTCTACACATGGGAAAAATGCGCCACTTTGCGGGCATACTATAGATACCCCCCAGGCACGATATTTAAAGGAATATTTCATTTTTATTGTTTCACTTTAAGCATTAAAAAATCACTGCTCCCGAACAAACAGCCGTTTTAAGAAAAAAAATTTTTGCATTGATACATGTCCCCAGTGGCAGGACCCGGGTCCCGAAACACTTTTTATGACAATAACTTGCATATAAGCCTTTAAAATTAGCACTTTTGATTATTCATGTTCATGTCCTATAGACTTTAATGGTGTTCGTGTGTTCTGCCAAATTTTTTGCCTGTTCGCATGTTCTGCTGCAAACCGAACAGGAGGGTGTTGGGCTCATCTCTAATGGGCACTGATAGGCTGAACTGGTGAGCATTGATGAGGTGGCACTTATGGGCACTGATGAGGCAGCACTTATGGGCACTGATTAGGTGGCACTGATGAGGAGGCACTAATTTGCCGCACTTATGGGCACTGATATGTGGCACTGATGAGCACTGATAGGCGGCACTAATAGGCGGCACTGATAGGCACTAATAGGGGGCACTTATAGGTGGCACTGATTGGCACTGGTGGGTCCTGAAAGGCGGCACGGATAGGTGGTAATAATGGGCACTGATGGGCATTGATGGGTGGCACTGATGGGCGAAACTGATGCGCATTGATGGACAGCAGTGATGGGCATTGAAGGACAGCACTGATGGGCGGCACTGAAAGCCAGCACTGACTGGCATCACTAATGGGCAATGATTGGTGGCACTTGTGGGCAGTGGTGGGCACTGATTGCTGGCAATGGTGGGCACTGATTGCTGGCACTGGTGGGCAATGGTGGACACTGATTGGTGACACTGGCGCTATAATGTAATCAGGGCACTGACGATCAGTGCCCAGATTACATGTTTTATTGTCCCCTGCGAGGAGATGCTGCTGATCGGCTGTCACACACTCTGTCAGTGTGAGGCAAGGAGCACCAATTACCGGCATCTCCGTGTTTACATGTGACCGGCTGTGATTGGACACAGCCGATCATATGGTTAAAGAGCCGCTGACATGGCTCTTTACAGAGATCAGCCGTGCTGCGCCGTGCCGTATTGCCCCTCAGTCATTTGAGGGTGGGCGGGTGGCAAGTGGTTACATCTCTTGTGATAACAATACAGCATGACAGGCCCTATTTATGGAGAGATCTAGGGTCTAAAAGAGTCTCTTTATGGAGAGATATAGGGTTTACCCTTAAAAGCAAAAAATAAAAAATAAATAGTTTTATCTTTTGTTTTAAGAAGAGAAAAAAAACATGTTTACAAGTTGTCTATGACGTCACTCTGGTCCAAAAGGGCATAGAGATGAGCGGTGGCCATCTTGCCATCGCTTATCTCTATGGGGGAAAATACTGCTAACGCCGGATGGTTCCCGGGCTTAGCGATCAGGAACGTAAGTCCAGGAACCACCGGGAAGTAGCTTCTAAAAGTGGTCCCTCAAATTATCTGCTGCAGGGACCACTTTTATCTGACAGAAAAAATTATACGGGGGGGGTATGGCATCCAGCTGCAGCCCTAACCCCGGTATTTAAAGTCAAAATCATGACATAAATTCCAAGGCGGTTGTGAAGTGGTTAACTCCCACTCTCGTGTTTGGCAAAAATAGCAATTGAACCACACCTGGGTTGCAAACGATGATCCATGACTCAAATCAGAAAAGCTCCATATGTGGAAAATAAATGAACAAAGTGCTCCACATAGCGTGATAACGTTTCAACCAGTTTAATAAAATCACACCAAAAACACTTCAATGTTTACACTCACATTTAAAACGAAAAAAGTAAGCCTCAAAAGTAAATCCACAGCAAGCAAACAAATGATGGCTTAGCGGTGCACTGCGGACCTGAAGTGTGTGCTTGTGATGTGTCTCTCAGCCCACTCCTAAGGTCCTGTTATCCGGTAACAGTGTGTAGTTGCTCAGCAAGCGGCGTCTCACGTCAGTACGATAGACTGCCGTGTAGCCACACCCCGACATGTTTTGTCACTAAGACTTCCTCATGGGATTGGCTACACGGCCCATCCATCATCCCTTATGTATTCTCCCTCTACTAGTCATGTGATTCTCGATACTGCACATGCGCACACGTCATGTCTCCATGACAGCAAAGCGCCGGTAAATAGTATATACGGATCTATCTGACCAGGAGATATAATGATACTGATGCATTTAACAGTAGACAATGTATCAAACAGTGTTGCACAGAAGATACCAAAGCATTTAAACCAACACTTATTAAAGTGGAGTTCCAACCCCAAAAAAAAAAAAAAATGAGTAATGTGTTTATGTGTTTCAAAAAAATAAAGAAAAAACATTTGGAGAATTATTTTTTTTTTTTTACTCACCTTTAAATGCCTGTTGCTAGGGGGTCCCTTGTAGTCTGCCTCCTTAGGTGCCTGGGCTCCTGACGTCACTTCCCTCAGCACAGGAAGGGAGATCGCCTCTCTCCCCTCCCTCTTGTCAATCATCTGGGACACGTGACCGGTCCCAGATGATTGCGGGGCCAGTGACAGCGCGCGGCGCGGCTCACGCATGCGCATACGCAGTGGGTGCCCAGCTGTGAAGCCACAGCCGGGCGCCCACAGTTAGAATGCCGGCACCACCGAGTGGAGGGGGGGATGAGCGGGGCTTCGATCCCCCGCATCGCTGGACCCTGGGACAGGTAAGTGTCCAATTAAAAGTCAGCAGCTGCAGTATTTGTAGCTGCTGACTTTTATTTATTTATTTTTTTTAAATGGGAACCCTACTTTAAGGCGATGGTGTGTATAAACTTAAAAAGACACATTTAAGAAAAGGAAATATATTATATCTCATTATTAAAATAACCGCTCGATTTAGTTAAATATGGCAGTGGATGATCTGCTCATAAGAGCTGGAAATAAACATAGAGCAGTCACACCATTATAATAATGGTGTAAATTGAAATACGCGAAATAAAAAAATATAATTACCGGTATATTATAAAAAATTGTAAAACATCAGTGATCTGTGCAACAGAAACATCTGATGGATAAATTAGTTAATACAATAATGCAATCAAGTTGGAGAACAAACTACTAATATTCCCCGATAAGACAAATTAAATCACATTAATAAATGGTGAAGTACCACTGGTAAGGTCCACCTATGTGAAAAAAAACAGAGCATATCCCATCTCTCTCACATTTCTTATAGGGGTCCAGGAAAACAACATATAAATACTCTAAGTGGATGCAGTATATATGAAACATGCATCCCAACATTGATGAAAAGTAATAAAAATAGCAGGAAATAGTGACATTAGGAATTATGACTGATGGTGAAGACCAAAAATGATGTCATACACTTCGTATTCAATACCCCAAAATGAATCAAATATCAGACTGTAAATAGGTCAATAATCATTAATAAAACAATAGAAGTCTACCTCAATGTTTAACCCTCTAGGTGCAAGGCACTTCATCAAAAAAATCCAGCGGGTTTCTCTTTGTGACAGATCCCAAACTCTGTTGGAGCCCCTCCAAGATGGTGGATAATGTCTATCCTACAGAATTGTAATAAGTAAAGTATCGCCTCGGATTTCACTTTTAACCACTTCAATACCGGGCACCATACCTCCCAACTTTTTTGAGATGCACATGAGGGACGCCTATCACCAAAAGTATGCAGGCATAGGACACACCCCTTGCCACGCCCCCTTAAAGGAGAATTGTACAAAAAAAGAAGATTGGTTAAACCCACAAGTGCTTTTTACCACTATTATTCCTTTATTTTGGCTTCTGGAATTTACAAATGCAGCAATTTAGAAATCAGATGAAAGGTTTAGCGCTGGAAAACACTTTTTGATAGGTAAAAAGTGCATTTTATATACAACTATATAGATCAGACCAAAATGAGGAACAAATGAGGAGGAAAGAGGGACATTGCTCCAAATCAGGGACAGTCCCTCAAAATCAGGGACAGTTGGGAGCTATGCGGGGCACTTTCCCCCCTTCCTGCCCAGGCCAATTTTCAGCTTTCAGCGCTGTCACACTTTAAATGACAATTGCTCGGTCATGCAAAACTGTGCTGTAAAATTTTTATCATTTTTTCAAACAAACAGAGCTTTATTTTAATGGTATTCAATTACTACTGAGTTTTTTTATTTTTTAGCTAAAGAAAGGTAAAAAAACAAAAAAAAGAGGCTTTTCTTAGTTTCTGTTAACCGCTACAGCCCCGGGAGAATTTACCCCCTTCCTGACCAGAGCACTTTTTGCGATTCGGCACTGAGTCGCTTTAACTGACAATTGCGCGATCGTGCGACGTGGCTCCCAAACAAAATTGACGTCCTTTTTTTCCCACAAAGAGAGCTTTCTTTTGTTGGTATTTGATCACCTCTGCGGTTTTTATTTTTTGAACTATAAACAAAAAAAAGCGACAATTTTGAAAAAAGCGCATTATTTTTTACTTTTTGCTATAATAAATATCCCCAAAAAATAATTAAAAAAACATTTTTTTTTCCTCAGTTTAGGCCGATACGTATTCTTCTACATATTTTTGCTAAAAAAATCGCAATAAGCGATTATTGATTGGTTTGCGCAAAAGTTATAGCGTTTACAAAATAGGGGATAGTTTTATGGCATTTTTATTAATAATTTTTTTTTTTACTAGTAATGGCGGCGATCAGCGATTTTTATTGTGACTGCGACATTATGGCGGACACATCGGACATTTTTGACACATTTTTGGGACCATGCTGGGAGATGCTTGTTTACATCAGCATCTCCCCGTTCATGCTCTCCGTGAGGCGATCGTGACTATCCCCGCGGCGATCGAGTCGGGACCCGTGACCCGACTCACGGAGCTCCCAGCCAGCGTACGCCCATTTGCCCAGCCGTGCCATTCTGCCGACGTACATCGGCGTGCGCCAGTCGGGAAGTGGTTAAACTGTTAAAATTTTGCAAATAAATAATCTTTCTTCATAAACTTAGGCCAGAATGTATTCTGCTACATTTCTTCGGTGAAAACACCCCAAATCGGTGTATATTATTTAGTCTGTAGTCTGTAGGAAAGTTATAGAGTCCACAAACTATGGTATATACCGTATCTGAAAATCCATCAATCCTGATGTACTGACTGTCTATCTCATTTTTGAAGCCTGAAAACACTAGGTCAGTACAGTAAAGTAGACAGTCTAAGGTATTTAGTAAGAGGCATGGCAAGTTTTTTGAAGTTGTCATTTCTTTGTCACATTTTTTTTGGAAAATGAAGAAATAATAAATAATAAACCATAGTAACATTGTACTCTGGGGAAGTGATCAGGATATTTTTTATTTTTTTACACATTATGATTGCTTATACCAGTGAATTCCACTGTTAGATGCAACCGTTGTTACTGAATAAAATCGATTCATTCAGTGTTTACTATTGTGGTTAGCTGTGTTTGCCCACAGCTATTTACATGGTACAGGTGTGCTGTGATTGGCCTTGTCTGTACTATGTGATCACTGTGATCAATCACAGAGATTAATAAAATAGTTTTATATATATATATATATATATATATATATATATATATATATATATACATATATATATATATAGATACATATATATATATATATATATATATATATATATATATATATATATATATATACATATATATATATATATATATATATATATATATATATATATATATATATATATATATATATATATATATATATATATATATATATATATATATATATATTCTTAATTAATGTTCAGGGCTAAAAATTAAAAAGAAATATCAGATTGGAATTTCACAGAAATGACCTGCCTATCTCCTCCTCAGTCTGTACAGATCTTCAATTAGACAGAGGCAATCTGAAAGGAGAGCGCTACATTCACTTACTGCAATCTCTCTTTAAAGCCTATAGTGCTTTGTGACATCCATGCACAATGATTAAATGTTAATCTGTCAAATAACTATTCTAAATAAATAATACAAATAAATCTGTTTTAGCTCCTATAAACTGTAGAAGAAAATAACACGATAACCATTAAAGATTTCCTTTAAATAACCAAAAATCGTTTTTTCTCCTTTTAATTCTCATGTGAGACTGTCACTGTTCGGGAAATGAGGCAGTACAACAGAATCATAAACTAGTCTCAAGACTCTCTTATGTCAATTTGTAAAATAAGGATTTAATACAAAAATTCAAAATCATTATTTAAAAAACGGATGTACTAAACAAAAGTGCCTCACTGTGTTCCCTTATGTGCTATCAGTTCAACATCCATGTAATATATATATAAAATAACCCTCTGCTGTGCAAGTATTAAAAAAAAGCTATACATTTCAGTGCAATTACTCAAATTACACAAATAAATTATAAACATAAAAATATGAATAAAAATTGTAAAAAGTTAATAAATGGCCATCACTCTTGTAAAATCAGTGGCAAGTTCGCAAATGTTCCCAATAGGAATGAGCACGGGTCCAGTCTGAATAGTATATATTGGGAATTTGGAGAAAGGCCGAAGTAAACGGGTGTGCAGCTGTGCCAAACCTCCAGCTGCAGCGGGATGTGAAACATTTAGCAGACGTTTTACTACCGCATAACACATAAGGAGACACAGCATTGCACTTATTTTTTAAGCATATTTGTTTATGAGTTAATCATAGATGGTGCTGGCTGCTTTCAGTATTGTTAAGTTTGTTTTTTTTTGCAGTAGCACAGAAGGTTTTTAAATATATATATTTTCTTACTTGATTTGATTGTATCCGTACTATATGTTCTTAAAAATATAAAGCTTCAACTTAAAGTGATTGCAAAGTCTAATTTTTTTGATAAAAAAGAAAAAAATAACAAACATGTCATACTTACCTGCTCTGTGAGGTTGGTTTTGCACAGAGCAACCCAGATCCTTCCCTTCTCGGGTCCCTCACCGGTGCTCCTGGCCCCTCCCTCCTGTCGAGTGCCCCCACAGCAAGCAGCTTGCGAAGGGGGCACCCGAGCCGAGTCACAGCTCCCTGTGTCCATTCAGACACAGAGCTGCAGTTCGGCCCCACTCCCTCTCTCCCCTGATTGGCTAACTGACTAACTGGCCGAGGGATTTGTGGACATCGCTAGATAGAGAGGGGCTCAGGTAACTATTAGGGGGTGCTGGGGAGGCTGCTACATACAGAAGGCTTTTTATCTTAATGCATATAATGCATTAAGATAAAAACCTTCTGCATGTACAACTCCTTTGACCTCCCTGGCGGTTTTCCCGAGTGTGGCTCTGGGTTAAATTTCAGTACCAGTAGCGGTAACCCCGAGCCACACTCGGGATTGCATTGCAGGATCCTGGTGCGGTATACTTACCTTGTCCCCGGGATCCTGCGATGTCCCCCCGCCGTGTCCGTGGGCTCTGTCTCCTCCCGAAGCCTCTCTGTGCCGGGCTCCGTTCCCTGCGAGCATCGTGATGCACGGGGGCGGAGCCCGGCAGCAAATTCAAAAAAGTGAAAAATCATAATACATACAGTACACTGTAATCTTACAGATTACATTGCTGTATGAAATAATTTCACATCCCTTTTGTCCCCAGTGCTTTGTCCAGTGCCCTGCATGCAGTTTTATATGATATATACTGATCTTTCTGCCTGGAAACTTGAGATTGTCCATAGCAACCAAAAAGTGTCCCTTTACTTCAAAAGTGGTTTTAGACCAGCTAGAAAACAGTGATAGTAAATTAGAACAGTTGCAGAATTGAGCGATAGTGAATCGTGGGGAAATTAATTTTATTATTATTATATTATTATTTTTTATAATTATTTATATTTATTTATTATATTAGAATTTATGATTTTGTGTTTCAAACTTCATCATACCCGACATATCTACTAGACTCTTGGTGGACAGATTTAAGTGTGTTATTGCTAAGAATTACAGGTCTACAATAAAAAAAAGGCCAAATTTCTATGCAAAATAATTGTACCGCTTTGAGACGCAAAAATCGGACATAATCATACTGCCAGGGAAGCTATGCTTTGACAAAAAAAAATCCTGGAAGCTGATTGGTTTCTATGCAGAGCTGCACCAGATTTTGCACTCTCCAGTTTTAGTAAATTAACTCTTATGTGTCCATCCGTCATAGTCTTTATTCATCACCTTAGGATTCACTTTGATAATTACTGACCTTTATTAATTTTTTACAATCTCATATATTTGAATGGCTTAAGAATAATTTTGAATGTTAACAACCTAATTACTTACAATAGAGGTTACACTGTCCCTAATTTTAAACACTCTTTTATAGAGATGATGGTGCTGAGGTTGCAATCTCACTCATTTATCAAAGCATTTACCAATTCAATACAGCGCACTTCCCCCCCCCCCCCCCTTCGTGCCCAGGCCAATTTTCAGCTTTCAGCGCTGTCGCATTTTAACCATTTTAACCACTTCCGGAAGGATTTGCCGAATTTCCGTACCAGGCCATTTTTTGTGATACAGCACTGCGTCGCTTTAACTGATGACAATTGCGCGTTAGTGCTATGTTGTACCCAAACAAAATGTATGTGATATTTGATCACCTCTGCGCTTTTTATTTTTTGCGCTATAAACATAAAAAGAGCGACAATTTTGAAAAAAACACAATATTTTGTACTTTTTGCTATTATAAATATCTAAAAAAAATTATTTCTTCATCAGTTTAGGCTGATATGTATTCTTCTACATATTTTTGATAAACAAAAATTCGCAATGAGCTTATATTGATTGGTTTGCGCAAACGTTATAGCGTCTACAAAATAGGGGATAGATTTATGGCATTTTTATTATTATTATTTTTTTTTACTAGTAATGGCGGTGATCTGCGATTTTTATCGGGACTGCAACATTGAGACGGACACATCGGACACTTTTGACACATTTTTGGGACCACATTTATACAGCGACCACAGCTAAAAATAGCCACTGATTATTGTGTAAATGTCACTGGCAGGGAAGGGGTTAACACTAGGGGGTGATCAAGGGGTTAACTGTGTTCCCTATGTGTGTTTCTAACTGTGGGTGAATGTGGCTGACTAGAGGAGGAGACAGATCGTTGTTCCTACTTTATAGGAACACACAATCTGTCTCCTCTTCCCTGACAGAACTGGGATTTCAGTGTTTACACACACAGATCCCGGTTCTCGCTCTGTCACGAGCGATCGCAGGTGCCCGGTGGTCATGCATCGGCTCTGGGGACACGCTGTGGATGCCTGCTACAGCATCTTAAAGAATCGGTCGACAGCTACAATGGCTTGCACAGCTGTGCCAACCTGCTACAGTGTAATTGCGGCGGTTGGTCGGGAAAGGGTTAAATGACAATTGCGCAGTCATGCAACACTGTACCCAAACAACATTGTTATCATTTTGTTCCCACAAATAGAGCTTACTTTTGGTGGTATTTGATCAACCTGGGCTTTTTATTTTTTGCTAAACAAATAAATTAAAAAAAAAAAACATTTTGAAAAAAAAGTTTCTCTTTGTTTCTTATATAAAATTTTGTAAATAAGCACGTTTTCTCCTGCACTGATGGGCACTGATGAGGCTGTATTGACGGGCAGTGATAAGGCGGCACTGATGGGCACTGATGAGGTGGCACTAATGAGGTGGCACTGATGGGCACTGATTAGGAGGCACTAATAGGCAGCATTGATGGGCACTGAGAGGCGGCACTGAAGGGCAGTGGGCACTGATAGGTGGTACTGATATGCAACACTGATGGTCATTGATAGGTGGCACTGATAGGCACTCATAGGTGGCACTAATGGGCACTGATAGGTGACACTGATGGGCACTGATAGGTAGCACTGATGGGCACTAATAGGCGGCACTGATTGGCGCTGATAGGTGGCACTGATGGGCACTGATAGATGGCTCTCATAGGTAGCTCTAATGAGGAGGCACTGGCAGGCATTACTGATGGGCACTGATTGGCACCTCTAATGGGCACTGATTGACAACTATGGTGGTCATGGGTGGGCATATCTGGTGGTTCTGGGTGGGCATCCCTGGTAGGCACGGGTGGGCATCCTCGAGGAGGCTGCACTGATAATTAATCAGCACCCCCTGTCAGGAGAGCAGCTGATTGGCTCTTCTCTAAGCTACTCGCGTCTGTCAGTGCGAGTGGAGGAAAAGCCGATAAACAGCTCTTCCTGTTTATCTGATCTCATGATAAAGAGCCTACGTCAGAGGCTCTTTGCCAAGATCGGTGATGTGTTGTGTCAGACAGACACACCACACCAACGATCGCGTGTGTGCGTGCGCAGTTTATCCTACGGGATGTCACATGACGGCCAGTCAGGATAACTTAACCACTTTACGCACTTCATTCTGCTTTATGGCGGGTGGGAAGTGGTTAACCACCTCAATACAGGGCACTTAAACCCCCTTCCTGCCCAGACCAATTTTCAGCTTTCGGTGCTCTTACACTTTGAATGACTATTACTCAGTCATGCAACACTGTACCCAAATGAAATTTGTGTCCTTTTTCTCACACAAATAGAGCTTTCTTTTGGTGGTATTTAATCACTAATGGGTTTTTTATTTTTTGTGCTATAAATAAAAAAAGACCGTAAATTTTGTGAAAATTGCCTTTTTCTTTGTTTTTGTCATAAAATTTAGCAAATTAGTAATTTTTCTTCATAAATTTTGGCCACAATTTATACTGCTATATATCTTTGGTAAAAATAACCCAAATTAGTGTATATTATTTGGTCTTTGTGAAAGTTTTAGAGTCTACAAACTATGGTGCCAATCACTGAAAATTGAAAACATCTGATCAGGCCTTCAGTACATCAGGTGAATCTCATTTCTTGAGGTACTAACAAGTCAGAAAAGTACAAATACCCCCCAAATTACCCCTTTTTAGAAAGTAGACATTCCAAGGTATTAAGTAAGTAGCATGGTTAGTTTTTTTAAGGTGTAATTTTTTCCCACAATTCTTTGCAAAAGGAAGATTTTTTTTTTTTTTTTTTTTTTTTTTTCAAAATGTTCATATTAACTGGTTATTTCTCTCACAGAGCATATGCATACAACAAATTACACCCCAAAATACATTCTGCTACTCTTACCGAGTATGGGGATACCACATGTGTGGGACTTTTACACAGCCTGGCCACATACAAAGGCCCAACATTGAAGTCGCACCATCAGGCGATCTACGAGCATAAATTGCACATCTCATTTCTCAACCACCTATTACACTTTTGAAGGCCCTGGAGCACCAGGACAAAGGAATTGCCCACAAAATGACCCCATTTTGGAAAGCAAACACCCCAACGTATAATCTATGAGGCATAATGAGTCTTTTGAACGGTTATTTTTTTTCCAGAAGTTTTTGGAAAATGTGGAAAAAAAATAAAAACCCTTTTTTTTTTACACAAAGTTGTCCATTTATAAGATATTTCCAACACATAGCAAATACATAGCAAAAATGACACCCCAAAATACATTCTGCTACTCCTCCTGAGTATGGCGATACCACATGTGTGGGACTTTTACACAGCCTGGCCACATACAAAGGCCCAACATTGAAGTCGCACCATCAGGCGATCTACGAGCATAAATTGCACATCTCATTTCTCAACCACCTATTACACTTTTGAAGGCCCTGGAGCACCAGGACAAAGGAATTGCCCACAAAATGACCCCATTTTGGAAAGCAAACACCCCAACGTATAATCTATGAGGCATAATGAGTCTTTTGAACGGTTATTTTTTTTCCAGAAGTTTTTGGAAAATGTGGAAAAAAAATAAAAACGCATTTTTTTTACACAAAGTTGTCCATTTATAAGATATTTCCAACACATAGCAAATACATAGCAAAAATGACACCCCAAAATACATTCTGCTACTCCTCCTGAGTATGGCGATACCACATGTGTGGGACTTTTACACAGCCTGGCCACATACAAAGGCCCAACATTGAAGTAGCACCATCAGGCGATCTACGAGCATAAATTGAACATCTCATTTCTCAACCACCTATTACACTTTTGAAGGCCCTGGAGCACCAGGACAAAGGAATTGCCCACAAAATGACCCCATTTTGGAAAGCAAACACCCCAACGTATAATCTATGAGGCATAATGAGTCTTTTGAACGGTTATTTTTTTTCCAGAAGTTTTTGGAAAATGTGGAAAAAAAATAAAAACGCATTTTTTTTACACAAAGTTGTCCATTTATAAGATATTTCCAACACATATCAAATACATAGCAAAAATGACATCCCAAAATACATTCTGCTACCCCTCCTGAGTATGGCGATACCACATGTGTGGGACTTTTACACAGCCTGGCCACATACAAAGGCCCAACATTGAAGTAGCACCATCAGGCGATCTACGAGCATAAATTGCACATCTCATTTCTCAACCACCTATTACACTTTTGAAGGCCCTGGAGCACCAGGACAAAGGAATTGCCCACAAAATGACCCCATTTTGGAAAGCAAACACCCCAACGTATAATCTATGAGGCATAATGAGTCTTTTGAATGGTTATTTTTTTTCCAGAAGTTTTTGGAAAATGTGGAAAAAAAATAAAAACGCATTTTTTTTACACAAAGTTGTCCATTTATAAGATATTTCCAACACATAGCAAATACATAGCAAAAATGACACCCCAAAATACATTCTGCTACTCCTCCTGAGTATGGCGATACCACATGTGTGGGACTTTTACACAGCCTGGCCACATACAAAGGCCCAACATTGAAGTAGCACCATCAGGCGATCTACGAGCATAAATTGAACATCTCATTTCTCAACCACCTATTACACTTTTGAAGGCCCTGGAGCACCAGGACAAAGGAATTGCCCACAAAATGACCCCATTTTGGAAAGCAAACACCCCAACGTATAATCTATGAGGCATAATGAGTCTTTTGAACGGTTATTTTTTTTCCAGAAGTTTTTGGAAAATGTGGAAAAAAAATAAAAACGCATTTTTTTTACACAAAGTTGTCCATTTATAAGATATTTCCAACACATAGCAAAAATGACACCCCAAAATACATTCTGCTACTCCCCCTGAGTATGGGGATACCACATGTGTGAGACTTTTACACAGCTTGGCCACATACAGTGGCCCAACATCCAAGTAGCACCATCAGGCGTTCTAGGAGAATACATTACATAGATAATTTCCTGGCAACCTATCATTTTTGAAGGCCCTTCATATTTCTAACACATAGCATGTACATACCAAGAATTACAATCCAAAATAAATTCTATTGCGGAAAGGATAAAAAAAAAGTATTACCTGTGCTTTTAGTAGTGTCCACAGAAGAGAGCACTGGTCCAGGCAGCAGTCAGGGATGTGCTTAGCGACAGCAATAACTATCCAGGCAGCAGGCAGGAATATTGTCTATAGTCGGCACAGCACAGTCCATAGGAATTGTCCAGGCAGAGACAGCCAGCACAGCCATAATATTGGTCCTGGTACACTGTTACCTGCAGACACACATTATTGTACCGCTCTCCAGCCCTTCATAAACATACTGCCTTTTGCTACAGCGAATTATTTTCATAGTCCAGGTAGCAGGCAGATGTGTGGTCCGTTCATGCGGCAGGCAAAGGCATGATGGCAGTAAGTCAGCAGAAGGCTGAGGGCCGCAATTGGGTAAGACCTGTGCACAGGGGCACAGGGGTAGAGGCTTCGACCCACCCAAATCTCTATGAAGCCTCCGGACTCCAGACCCTAATCCGGAAATTACAAAACCGGGAGAAAACAAAAAAAATTGTTATCTCCATCCGGAAAAACTATTCTGGAGCCCCTCACATATGTGAGACCCCTGTGTACTATAGTAGCAGGGCAACAGATCAGTCCAAGCGGTAGGCAAAAGCATAGTCCATAAAACAAGCCAGGGTCAGTTAACGTGCAAGCAGTCCAAGCGGTAGGCAGAAGAGTAGTCACAAAACAGGCCAGGGTCAGTTCACGAGCAAGCAGTCCAAACGGTGGGCAGAGGCATAGTCAAAACAGGCCAGGGTCAGTTCATGTGGAAGCAGTCCAAACGGTAGGCAGAGGCATAGTCAAAAAGCAGGCCAGGGTCAGTTCACATTGAAGGCAGTGGCATGGTTATTTGGGGAAGCATGGAAAATGATCAGCGAAAATGGGGAAAATATGGGCTAATAACTTGGGGATGTATGATACAGTTCGAAGCATTCACCAATGCAAAGGCCAGGTTGGGAGGGACACCGGGGACAATGGAAGCTGGTATCTTTTCGAAAACCTCTTCTGCTGCACACACGACATTTTTTTTGCCGTCTTCGGCCTGCTTCCGATGGTGGAATGTTGTACGGGAAGTGCCATTCATGGAGTCGGCTAACAGCATCAGAACGAGGTAATTCTGGGAGGGGTCTTTGTGGATAGATGAGGGACGTGACTACTTCTTCTATGAATTTTAGGAAGGAGGCGGGGCTTTCTGTGGATTTTGTGTAGATTACGTAGGAATTGTAAATGGCCAAATGAATTAGATACATTGCTACCTTCTTATACCAGAATCGGGACCTCCTTATTGACAAATAGGGCTGAATCATTTGGTCATTGAAATCCACCCCCCCCATGTAGAGATTATAGTCTTGGACACATGTCGGTTTTTCAATGGGACCTCGTCTTCGCTGAACTACAACTGCAGTGTCATCATGAATGGTGGACATCATGTGCACATCCCTCTTATCCTTCCACCTCAAGGCCAGCACTTCATTACATCTCAGTGTTGCTCTTTCCCCCTTTTTCAGCCTTTTGTTCACAATGGATTGTGGGAAGCCCTTCCTATTTTTTCTTGAAGTTCCGCAGGCCAGGGTTTTTTGAATATATAGGTGTCTGAAAAGGGGCAGGCTGGTATAAAAGTTGTCCAGGTATATATGATAGCCTTTTTTTAGAAGTGGGTAAGCCAGATCCCATACGATTTTTCCATTTGTGCCCATGTAGGCTGGGCACTCAGGGGGCTGGAGCTGGGAATCTCTTCCCTCATATATGCGGAATGCATATAGATATCCCGTGGCTCTCTCACACAGCTTGTAAAATTTGACTCCATATTTGGCCTTTTTGCTAGGAATATACTGTTTTATTCCTAGCCGGCCTGAAAATGGTACCAGGGACTCATCCACACATATATTCTTCTCGGGGACATAAAGTTCTGCAAATCGTTGGGAAAATGAATTTATTAGTGGGCGAATCTTGTATAGCTTATCTGAATTTGGATGATTGTTGGGAGGGCACTGGGTGTTGTCGTTAAAATGAAAGAATCTCATAATCATCTCATATCGGGACCTGGACATAGCGGCAGAATACATGGCCATATGGTGGATGGGGTGGGTGGACCAATAGGTATGTCCTTCATTTTTTTTTGTAAGCCCCATATTTAGGGTGAGGCCCAAAAACAATTTGAACTCCTCAATATTCAAATCTCTCCACTCAAACGGACGGGCATAAGATGATTGGGGGTTGCTGGCAATATACTGCTGGGCATACAGATTTGTCTGGTCCACAATGAACTGCAGCAAAGTGTCGGGCAAAAACAGGTGAAAAAAATTGATCTCTGTAAAATTTTGGGTGTTGGCCTGCACACCTGGCTGTGCTGTGAAAGGGGGAATATTTGGTGATCCCGAGTTGGAAGGCAGCCATGTTGGGTTGGCAAGACCATCTGGCATATAGGTAGCGGCCCTGGCTCTTGGGGGACGTGACACTCCAGTAGTTGGGGGAGTTGAATTTCCTGTGCTGGAACTCGGGTGTGATGTGGCAGCACTGGTACTGGGCATTTGTGCACGGGGCCCATCTCTGGTGGCAGCACTGGTACTGGGCCTTTGTTCCTGGGGCCTATTGCTGGCGGCAGCACTGGTACTGGGCACATCTTCCTGGGGCCTATTTCTGGCGGCAGAGCTGGTACTGGGAATATAATCCCGGTTGCTGGCGGCTTCCTGGGTTCCAGAGTGTCGTGCCCTTTTAGAAGGGACCCATTCTTCATCCGAACCATTGCTACTCTCGATCGGCTCAAATGCCGAACTTGTTTCGGAATCAGAATGGGACTCTGATGAGAGCTCCCCGGTGCTCTCATCAGTCATAGAGAGGATCTGGAATGCCTCCTCACTTGTATATCCTCTTTTGGACATGGCTGTGTGGCGGGTAGCTGTGCGACGGGTGACAGATGGGTGACAGATGGGTGGCAGGTGACGGTCACTGATGGGCTGTGCGATGGGTGGCAGGTGACGTTCACTGAGCGGTGATGGTGTGATGGGCGATGGTCACAGATAGTTGACAGGCGACGGTCACTGATGGGTAACAGGTGCACCGCTGATGGTCACTGATGGGTGACAGGGCACAGTCACTGATGGGTGACGGGTGAGAGGGCCCGGTCACTGATGGGTGACAGGCCACGGACGGTGACAGGTGATAGTCACAGATTGTTGACAGGCGACGGTCACTGATGGGTGACGGGTGCACCGCTAATGGTCACTGGTGGGTGACGGGTGACAGGGCACGGTCACTGGTGGGTGACGGGTGACAGGGCAGGTCACTGATGGGTGACGGGTGACAGGGCAGGTCACTGATGGGTGATGGGTGACAGGGCAGGTCACTGATGGGTGACGGGTGACAGGGCACGGTCACTGGTGGGTGACAGGGCACCGCTGATGGTCACTAATGGCAGTCTCTATGTGACAGGTGCACTTTTTATGGGGTGACTGTTGGGTGACAGATGACAATTGGGGGGGGCGATGGGACAGAAGTGGTGTTGGTGCAGACACTACAAATACAAAGATCTGTAACTCACTGCTCCTGGCTCTTCTCTCCTCACACTGGAAACGGTGTGTGAGGAGAGAAGGGCTAGTAACAGCTAGTGACAGTTCTTTGTTTACACTTAGTGATCGGCTGTGAATGGATCACAGCCGATCACATGGTACACAGTACTGGCCAATGGCTGTAAACTGTCGTCGGTGACGAGCAGTGTTCCCGGGGAACACTCCGCCACCGACGTGCACGCGCAGCGCGCTCACGATCGCGCGCATGCGCCGTGCAATGCGGGATGTACCATTAGTGATCAGCCGTGACTTCATCACGGCCGATCACGTGGTAAACAGCCATGCCCAGTGGCTGTTCACCCCTGTCGGTGACGAGCGGTGTCTCGGTGACACGCCGCCACCGACAGTACAGGGCTGCGCGCTCACGATCGCGCGCATGCCCTGTTTAAACGGTGGACGTCATATGACGCCCACTCAGAACAATAGGCTTACCGCCCGGCCGTCATATGACAGTGGGCGGTAGGCTACTGGTTAAAGACACTGTACACTTTCCAATATTTTTTTGCTTTAATTAGGTATTAGTTTAGTGATATTACCTATATAGTTGGTTTGCCTTACCTTGTAATAATGGGCTCACATAATGTGGCTGCAGTTTGCAGTGCCATGGCTGATTGATTCCCCTTTGTCCATGTATTCATTCACCTAGCTTGTCCCTATTCACTAAAGGGACAGACAACTTCTTGTTCTGGGTCACACAGTGTCCAATCCATGCCCTCACCACTTCCTCTGTGTTGCATAACAAATGTGGGATTGATCATGTGATGAAGAACTGTGTCTGCTAGTTTGTGTCTATGTCAGATCTAATAACTATTTAGCTCTCACAGCACCAGTGATAGTCTGAGAGACCCAGGAATTATATGTGGGATATGTAGTTTCTTCACAGGAAGTGTCGATTCTTAAACTACAGGCAGAGGTGCATGAATTAACCTGTGCAGTGCCATGCCTCATGCCTCATGTTTGAACGCAAACAGAAGTCCAACACTTTAATGTGACGATTTACTCTACTATAGACAAAGCAACAAATGACACCATGAAACTACATGATCAACGCATATCGTATGCAGGATAAAAATACAAGGGGTAGGTAGGTTTATAATGCCCTTAAAAGATCTCCTGACTGGACTATTTCTCCAAAGATAAGACGGTGAAACTGCACTCAAGGAGTAAAGATGCAGGAGCAGAGGCTTGAAAACAAGGCTGATATTTTAAACACAATTTCCAACAACAAGTGGCTAGCAGAACACAACACACAAAGTATTTTGTCATCAGGTATGGTCTTAGATGGGAGGTTGACCTGTGAGTGTGGTGACCATCTACAGAACCCTGACCTGGAAATACTGGTAGATCTGCAAATATCTTTTATGGTTGGATCGAGCTGGTCTTGGAAGATTGGGAGTTTCTAACAGCCCTGTTGACTCAATACCTATGGTATATGAGTCCACTTGCTCTGGCAAGCCTGTTGGCTACACATTTGGCGATGGAAACTCAATTCTTGAGTTTTTGGATAAATCATCTTCACATGTGAAAATGTATTCATATTTGTTTGGACTCACTCTACACACTATTTATCATGATGATTTACTCACATGACTATTAAACTTGCGTTAGACCCGTTTCACACTGAGGCGTTTTTCAGGCGCTAAATGGCTAAAAATAGCGCCTGCACAATGCCTCCTCTGCAGTCCCAGTGTGAAAGCCCGAGTGCTTTCACACTGGAGTGGTGCGTTTGCAGGATGTTAGAAAAAGTCCTGCAAGCAGCATCTTTTGTATACACCATTCCTCCACCGCCCCTACCCAATGAAATCAATGGGCACCGCTGCCAAAGCGCCTGCAAAGCACTTTGGTAGTGATGCTTTTCGGCGCATTTAACCCTTTCTACGGCCACTAGCAGGGGTTAAAAGCGCCCTGCTAGCGGCCGAAAAGCATCACTAAAACGACGGTATATCACCGCAAAAACTAGTGGCGCTTTGCCGCTAACACGGAGCGGTGCCAGTGTGAAATGGGTCTTATTGTCACGTTTTGGACAATTTTGATTCACTTTTTTGAGGGTGTTCACTTACTTTATCCCTTTCTCGCACATTATTTTGTTTTTGATTTTATAATATTTGTATGTAAATTTACATTGTTATCTTTTAGCGCTGCACTATGATTTATGGATTATTCCTCCACCTAATGAAAAATATAAACTTCACTTCCCTAGCTAGGGACCATGGTAAGAATATAGAACAGCCAAGAGAGGAGCAAATTAGTATTTAGCATCATAGATACTTTGGATCGGGGTTTAGCAATCCATAAATTGTGGGCAGGTGACTGGTAGATTGCGTCCCTTCTTTGCCAACCCCCAGAACCTGGACAGGAGCGTGGTGGCATTTACTGAGACCAATCCCCTGTAGTCCCCCGTTGTAGCAGCTGAAATCCAGTGTCACATATCTGATTAGTGAGCTTGACGTGAAGGGGAAGGCCTCTCATACAGCTCCCGCTCAGAGGCCACTGGTAGTGAAACAGCAGCCACAGGAGCAAGGTAAGGTATGAGTGCCTAAAATCAGTCAGTCCGGTATGCATTTACAGTGCATGCACAGTGCATAGGTGGTAGCAGTCATCAGGTGGATGTAGCAGTAGAACAGGCTGGTGGCAGATGAGCTGGCGCAAAGCTTGGCTGGTAACAGACTGCGGATATGCAGCAGGAAGCAGGAACCAGATGTAAGCTTGTTGGACTGAAGAGCTGTAGTAGGCCGTATGAGCAGGATTGTGGGTCAGGCAAGTAGGGTCAGTAACGCTTGGGCAGATCAGGCATAAATGGCATGCAGCAGGATAGTCGTTTCACAAGCCAAGTCAGCAATGTCAGGTGTAGATCAGGCAAGAACAGAAGGCAAAAGCAGAATCCAGAGACAAGCTGAGGTCAGGGCAAGTAGCAGACAAGTGAAGGTCAGCAGCAAGCCGGGTCAAGATCAGAGGTCAAACACAGGTATCAGGAACAAGAATTTATAAGCTGTGGACCAAACAGCAATGAGCAAATACTGCAGCCTGTTTAAATAGCCTGCTTGGTGCCAGCACTGGTAAAAGGCGCTCGCATAGTTGCGCGAGTGCAGATGCGCACGTGCACGCCTATGCCCACGTCTGTGCACATCTGTCTGCCTGTGCATGTGCATATGTATGCTGCGGGACACTTCATGTGTGCTATGGGCAAACCTTCCCTGATATCCAGTTTCTTCTCCTCTCCCTCCTGTTGGCATGTTCCAGTAAATACTGCCCCCCATCGCCCTTCCTGTCCAAGTTCCCCTTCCTTCAGCTGCCTGAGCTCCCTTGTGTGCTCCCTTGGTCCCCCTCCCCCGCGGAGTGTTGCCAACTTCCACTTCTACAGGCTGCAGCAGGGATTATTTCAGGATGGAGAGGACGTTTCATACTTCCTATCTTCCCAGTGGTGTGCCTAAGATAAGAAGCAGTTGAGTTGATTAGTAGGCTGGCAATGGAAATACTCATTTTTGGTTTACTTACACGCAATCAATTTCAATCTGGGCAATCATTACTAAGAAGTCCCCCATGTCTATCTATACATCAATGTCAGCCCAATAAATTAATTTGTATAGACAGTTGACAGATCACTTTGCGTAGTCAACCCACTCACGTCTTACTAATACAAGAAATAAAACAGCAACATGTTACATACAGACCGAACAGATCTCACTGTCTACTATCCAAGATGCACTTGCAATATGCAATTTGAGGGTCAGTTTGCAATTTATCTTGTTGCGCTGATTGTCCTGCACTGAAATGACAAACACAAAAAATGTCACTGTCAAAAGCTAATGTTCTTTGGATTGTGGTAAAATGCACTTTGCTTTTTAAATATACCCGACAGTGTAATGCCCCGTACACACGGTCGGATTTTCCGACGGAAAATGTGTGATAGGACCTTGTTGTCGGAAATTCCGACCGTGTGTAGGCTCCATCACACATTTTCCATCAGATTTTCCGACACACGAAGTTTGAGAGCAGGATATAAAATTTTCCGACAACAAAATCCGTTGTCGGAAATTCCGATCGTGTGTACACAAATCCGACGAACAAAGTGCCACGCATGCTCAGAATAAATAAAGAGATGAAAGCTATTGGCCACTGCCCCGTTTATAGTCGCGACGTACATGTTTTACGTCACCGCGTTCAGAATGATCGGATTTTCCGACAACTTTGTGTGACCGTGTGTATGCAAGGCAAGTTTGAGCCAACATCCGTCGGAAAAAATCCTAGGATTTTGTTGTCGGAATGTCCGAACAAAGTCCGACCGTGTGTACGGGGCATTACTGTTTGATGTTGCCCCATACAGGCTTAGCACCACAGAGACCCAAATGTTATACAGTATGTAATGCCTAAGCCACATCATACCATTGATTTCAATTGACTCTCATAGTAAGTGTGATAGCAGATTTTTGGTAAATATTACCTTTCTGACTGCATCTATTGATTAAAATGGCAGTCAGGTAGCTTGGACCAATTTCTTTTCACCTTTGGATTGCAATTTGTGCTATGTTTTGCCCATATTTAAATGGAACTTATCTGCTTCAAGGTCTTTTTAATTATTACTGAGGTCAATCATTTTTTTGTACTGTGCTGAACAAATGACATACTGTTTTAGATTTATAGAGTAGGAATGTCTCTGCCTTGCCACTGGCAGCTCACAAGTTCAAGTGACATTAACCTTGATTTTCAACACTTTGGTTAAATAAAATCATTACTCTTGGCTGTTGAGTGTGTAATGCGGGGCATCGTTTTACTCTCTCGCGTACAACTTGCTTGCAATTAAAAGCAAAGCAAACATTCACCTAGGGTCAAGACTGTGTAATTAGATTACATTTTTCCCTCCACTGAGAAAAGTGTCATTTTATTTCTGCACACTGTGACTTCCTATCTGCCTTGGACAACATGGGTTTTTTATTTAGCATTTATAAGGACAGAATTAGACTTTTGTAATAGCAGGGAAATGCTTGTACAGAAATGTTATAATTAAAACAGTTTCCAGTATATTCTGTCCAATGTCAAATTAAAACTATCCTGTATCTCCAGTGCTTACATATTCTAATTTAATACAGAAAATGTTTTTAAAAGTAATATACAATATATGTTTCACTGTTATCTGTTTATAACATATCTAAACCCATACACAAATTACACCCCTGCCCCAAAGCACCCCCCTCATATTGAGGGCATGTGGCCCGGTATGGTCAGGAGGGAGGGGGCACTCGCTTGTCCCCCCTTTTCCTGACCTACCGGGCTGCATGCTCGCATAAGGGTCTGGTATGGATTTTGGGGGGACCACATGGCATTTTTTTATTTTGAGGTGGGGTTCCCCGTAAAATCCATACCACACCCCCAAAGGGCCCCCACACCATTTTGTTCAACATTTTTGTATTGCCGGCAATTTAAATGTCATTTTTTTTTCTTTATAAATGTCAGTTTTGCTGCAGCAGGTTCTATACATGGTACAGATGCACCACTTTGCAGGCAGATTAAGGGAAACCCCCAAGGCACTATATTTAAAGGAGTATTTCACTTTTATTGTTTCACCATAAGCATCATTAAAATCAGGGTTTGCATTGATACATGTCCCCCGGGGCAGCACCCGGGCCCCCATACCCTTTTTATGGCCAGTAACTTGCATATAAGCCTTCAAAATGGGGACTTTGGATTTTCAAATTCAGGTCCCATAGATTTCAATGGGGTTCAGGTCCAAACTTTTGCGATGTTCGAGAGTTCTGGCACGAACCTTACTGAGAAAGCTGATAACGTTGTCTGAGATATCAGTCTGGTGCACAGGAAGTTATAAGGACACTATTGGGTTATTTACTAAAGGAAAATCCACTTTGCACTGCAAGTGCACTTGGAAGTAAAGTCGTTGTAGATCCGAGGGGGACATGCAAGGAAAATAAAAAACAGCATTTAGCTTGCACATGATTGGATGATAAAATCAGCAGAGCTTCCACTCATTTCAGATCTACCCCTTAGATTTAGATCGACTGCACTTCCAAGTGATCTTTCAGTGCACTTTCAAGTGCACTGAAAGTGCAAAGTGGATTTGCCTTTCGTAAATAACCCCAATATTTCTAGTAGGAATAAGATGATTTTTTTCTGTATCTGCAAGCTGTATTTAGTGTTGGGTGAATCTGTCTGGTTTCAGCAAGGGGTCAGTGGATCCTGTTCAAAATTTAGAAAAAACACATTTTTTGTCGCGCTAGAGATAACAACTGCATGCACAGGTGATAGTGGGGTGAATGGGTGGAGAGGGGGGGGGAGGGTGAGAAAGTCCAGGATTGGATACTGTTGGTAATAGCAGCAATAAATCAATAAACAGTGTCCAAAAATATATGGCTCCTGATGTAAATAAATACAGTGGAGGGGGGGAAAAGGGGGGGGGGGTCTATAGCCTGGGTATGTAACCTCAGGGAAAAGGTACTAGCACCATACAGGTGGCAGCACGCTGAAGGCCAGAAGTACCTTAAGGGAGATATAAAGGGAGAAAAAGCAGTGCCAACCTAAGTGCAGTAGTTAAAACACACACTTTTATTGCAGTAGAAATACACTCACTTGGAGTAGGTAAAAACGGGCACATCAAATGAAAATAGTCAAATGAACAGTGAAGTAGGCGGCAGGGCTCCACAGGGCTCCCTTGGGGGCGATCCTCCAACTGGCCAGTAGCAGGGGAGGTTTTTTAGAAATAATAGGCCAAAATGTAGGGATAGTAGGCCTCACTAGAGTATTGAAAAGAAAACAATTGTCTGGGACTTTATATGAGGTAAAGACCAATTAGGTCATGTACCTCCATCCCTATCTATTAAGTCCCCCTTGCCCTCATTGCCCTAACTTTCATTTTATTTGTGGGGATAGGGGGTGCAGTGTACTGTATGTAAGTGATATAATTTCCATTTTTTTATATATACATTATATAATACATAACATATGCAAATTCTAATAGATCTGTATTTTTACCATCAATTAAATAATTACTATCTTCTAGTGTATAGCAAATTAAATTAAAGTAGTTTTAAACCTCATATGCATCAATTCTCAAATACAAGCACCATTTTATAGTTTGTTCTGTAAAAATCCAAAGCGCTGTATTTTTTACCCCTGTGTTTTCATCTGTAAGCCTATCACAGCTCTCTGAAAATCTTGCTTTGGAGGCGGGGTCATGACATCACTGACTCCACCCCCCAGCTGTACACTCACACACTAGTGCCAGCTTAGCAGCATGCATGGTGCTGGAAGTGTGCACGCACGTCACTCCTTGCTGGGAGGTGGGATGTACAGCTGGGAGGTGGGGCGAGTGATTTCATGACACTGCTATTCACGGATCAGAGATTTTCATAGAGCTGTGATAGGCTTAGAGATAAAAATACAGGGGTAAAAATACAGCGCTTTGGAGTTTTACAGGACAAACTACAAAATGGTGCATGTATGATGAATAAGAGGTTTACAACTACTTTAATGTAATTTTCTATACACTAGAAGATAGTAACTATTTAATTAATGGTAAAAATACAGATCTATTAGAATTTGCATATCATTTGCTTGTTTATGTTATATATTATAAAATGTATATAAAAAAAATTACATTATATCACTTACATACAGTACACTGCACCCCCTATCTCCACAAATAAAATTAAAGTTAGGCATACTCTAGTGAGGTCTACTATCCCTACATTTTACCGCCTAAAACTAAACACACTTTTACTGAGGCTGGGATAGCAGGAGACACACACCCTTAACTCATGCTCCTGCATGAGTCTCCTCTGCATTCCTGTCAATGAAAGCAGGGGGGGAGTGGTGACAAATTTTTTTTTCATGTGTCAGATTTTTTTTTAGTAGCAAAGAAGGAAGGATTACAAATGACAGTCTGAGACCTGAGAAGAGGAGGATCTGGGCTGCTCTGTGCAAAACCACTGCACAGAGCAGGTAAGTATAACATGTTTGTTATTTTTAAAATAAAAAAAACACAAGAATTTATTATCACTTTAACTTAAAATATAGTTGTTGCTGCTATATACTCTTTTTACTTACCAGATGTAAGAACAATGTATTTTTCTTTTATTCTTTTTTTAGTATACATTTTTTAAATCTAAAATAAAATATTAGCACATAAAAATACTATGCCATCTCTTAATAATAATAAAAATAATAGCTACTGGCACCATCAATTTGATAAGCATACCTGTATGGTGTTATTTTGTTGCTATACAATATATACTTATTTCTTAGAAGTTATAAAAAAACATATTTTTCAGTAATATTCCTTTTTTTTTCAAAATGTGTTTGATTTTTTATCTTAAATGTTATTTTAATTTAAGGTAAAGTATTACCACAAACTATAAACAAATAAGACAATCAATAAATTATATTATTAGAACAATTTCTGTAATAATAACTGCCAGTGCAGTTAGTTGCAATACAAAGATATATAGCTCACCTATAATGCATCTTTTAATATCAGTTAGACTAACTGGTCCTTTTATTTAATATGTTGTTCACTGTTCACCTTTGACCTATTTCCCATCTTTTATTTCCTTCCAACGGTGACATGTCCAAAATGGTACCTGGGACATCCAGATTTAATTATACTATTGAGTTATACAGGGGAAAAACTATGATCGCATATTATGTTTTTATATCCAGTTTTATACTGTAAACAATGTTATCCTCTCATCTTTTTATTAGAGAACAAGCTGACACTAATGTGGCGAGGAGATGAAAACGTTTGATAACACTTTATTTCTCAAAGTTAAAAAGAAAGTGTCTCCTTTATTGCTTTCACATTAACCCTAGAGTTATGATGACACCCCTCCCATCTTTGTTTCCTATCTTTATTTTAGAGTAAAATTCTGAAAGCAATGCCCTCTTTTCATGCTAGGTTGTTCACATCTCTGATCATGTACAGTATAAGTAATGGCTTTTGGATGTGCTTTGTATACAAGTTCATGACTTGCACCATTCTTTCTTTGTTACTATTGGAGAGATTTTCCACCACTTCCTGTCCATCTGATCCCCTCTAAAACACCTTCTACGCTCCAACGCCCAAAATAGGTACTAAACCATTCTCATTTCTATCCAAAACAAGAAACAAATGTGGCTGGACTTGAGCTTTAAGACTCGATCATATGATAATCTGATTGTTACATAGCTTTTGAGAGCCAATCACGACACTTCATCCGATAATATCCAATGGGACAAGCAGGAAAATTTTTCTCATACGCTACCAGATCGTATGATTTTCATGTAATCAGTGCAGAAAAATAAAATACAGAAGACACCTGTCACGGAAATCCCCCCCTTATGTAGATGGAAATGGGCAGGGCCGGATTTCCCACAAGGCTACCGAGGCCAGGCCTCGGGGCGGCAGTGGTGCAGGGGCGGCGCCGTTAAGGTTGCCACCTGTCCGGTTTTGGTCACATGTGCCCGGTTTTCAAGCCGCCTAAAACCCGGACACATATAGCAGCAGTTTAGCATCCGATTCCCGCGCCCACCATCACTGTTACACAACATATTTTACTGCCTGTGCGCTCCGCATCCGAGCCGAGCTCAGCGATGGGCAGCAGGCATACCTATTCAGCCTGTGATTGGCTGAATAGTTCACGTGCTGGCGGCGGACACGAGAGTTTGTGATTGGTCACATGTGGAGGCGGGGCTGGACTGTGGGTGATCGCGGCCGCCCAGAGTCCCGCCTCCTTGCCTGGCATGTACTCTGCTGTGTCTCCCGGAGTCCTCACTGAGGTATCATTCTCATCTGCCCTCTCACCCCCCTCTGTCAGTTATCCCCCTCTGTCAATTACACCTCCCTCTGTCAGCTACCCCCTCCGTCAGTTACCCTCCCTCTGTCAGTTACCCCCTCTGTCAGTTACCCTCCCTCTGTCAGTTACCCCACTCTGTCAGCTACTCCCCCCTCTGTCAACTACTCCCCCTCTGTCAGCTCACCCCCCCTGTCAGCTACCCCTGTCAGTTACCCCCTCTGTCAGTTACCCTCCCTCTGTCAGTTACCCTCCCTCTGTCAGTTACCCCCTCTGTCAGTTACCCCCCTCTGTCAGTTACCCTCCCTCTGTCAGTTACCCCCTCTGTCGGTTACCCCCTCTGTCAGTTACCCCCTCTGTCAGTTAACCTCCCTCTGTCAGTTACCCCCCCTCTGTCAGTTACCCCCTCTGTCAGCTACCCCCCTGTCAGCTACCCCCTCTGTCAGCTACTCCCCTCTCTGTCAGCTACTCCTCCCTCTGTTAGCTACAGCCCCCCTCTGTCAGCTACTCCCCCCCTCTGTCAGCTACTCCCCCCTCTGTCAGCTACTCCCCCCTCTGTCAGCTACTCCCCCCTCTGTCAACTCCCCTCCCCTGTCAGGCCACCCCCTCTCTTACCACCTTTCTCTCTCACCCCTCCTCCCTCTCAGCCCCCTTCTCTCTCCCACCCCTCCTCTCTCTCTCACCCCATTCCCCCTCACAACCCCAATCCCCTCCCTCTCTCTCTTTCTCACCCCCTCTCTATTCTGCCTACTCACCCTCTTACCCGCTCCTCTCACCTTTCTCACCTCCCTCCCCCACCTCTTCTCCTCCCTCAGGGGGAGAGAGCCCCATGATTCCTAACAGCGGCCCTGTGAGTGAGTGCACAAGTTCAGATGTGTTTTGACCCCTGTGTCCTGCCGACACATTGGGCACAGCGATGCAGCACCTGCCTCTACTTTGCCTTCTCTCCAAGCCCCCCACACAAGGGAAGGAAAGAAGGAAAATAGCACTACAGTAGAGCAGCTTCGCTCTGCCCCCAAACTCCGGCTTACACATTTCCTGGCTCTAAATGGCTCTCGGTAAGGCAGTCTAATGTGGATCTTTAGAGGCAGGGGACACTAATGGGGGGGGCGGCATTGAAGGACCCGGCCTTGGGGCGGCAAAGGGAGTAAATCCGGGCCTGGAAACGGGACTTGCAACACCAATACTCCGAACTCTAATTGAAAGCAGCACTTTCTGCCATATATAAAGCCACCTCGTGCTTTACACTATGGGAATTTACCCAAAAGCTAACCCAGCACTGGTATCTGACACCTGCACTCCTTGCCAAATTTAAAGGTCACACAATTTTACTATGTTGGAGAATGTGGGGCGATACAGGAACAAATATGCACATAATGTGTAACTGTCCCCGCTTACAAGCTTTTAGGGAAAAGATTTTCCAAATCCTACGCAGATTGTAGGTCACCTCATCTCACTTAACCCCACCCTGGCTTTACTTAATCTAACTATAGACCAAATACCCCCAAAGTCACAGAAAGTGGTGACACACATCCTACTAACAGCTCGGCTCTCTGTGATGTGGCTTTGGAGGACACACAACCCTCCAATTCTCCTGGACACAGTCAGATTAATCCAAACCCACTACACCTATGAGCTCCCACTAACTGGTGACAGAGAGGCATACTCTTGAGAGGTCTTAACTTGGTCCTCATGGAATGCTTGGTACCAAAACTACATTAATGGTAACCCTGTTTAGCCAGCATATCCTACATAGATGGTTTCAAACTAATAGTTATTGAAGTTTTCTGTTAAAGTACTGATCGGATGGAATGAAAATGCTACTATCTATGTTGTAGTCATCTGTTTATCTGTACTCTCTCTCCATATGTATAATGACATGTTTTTTTCAAAATTTCAATAAAAATATTGAAAGAAAAAAATACAATACAAATACAAATACAATACAATACATTACATCACTTCCAAATTTTTATTCTGTTGTGCGAGAATTTTCGTAACTTTAGTAAACCCTTTATTTTCGATATGAGATTAGCATTAAAAAATGGACGATCATTCATCCGATAATCTCATTGTGTGTACCAGGCTTTAGGGACATACTGTATTTATGAATGTACATTCACCAAGCATTCACAAGTAGTTAACCATCCCCTGTAATTTAAAATACAAGCACTAAAATGATTCACCATAAGTGAATATTTAGTGACTGTCACATTTACTGCTTTATAAATAGGCCTCTTAAAGTTCACATTCTTTCATAAGTATAATTAGGCTCCATTCACAGAACCAGATTGCATGTGGTATGTAGGTGTCCGGACATATTTTGCCCAAATATCGCATACAATCTTGAAACTGTGGATTCGCTATACTGTTTTGCATTATTTACCACAAAACACTGAAACCACTCGGTTTATACTGCAAAAAAAGGTGTTAAACTCAATTCACAGAAGGAAATATAAAAATAAATTCATCAATAGCTGTCAGCCGAATGTAAAAGGAATTCCTGGCAATTAAAAATTAGGAAAAATAACAATGTGGGGGTGCCCCCCGATCTATACCAGGCCCTTGAGGTCTGGGGTAGATGTTGAGGGGAACCCCCCCACACCAAATGTGTTTTTAAAGTCGCGTGGGGTCCCCTCAAAATCTATACCAGATCCTTATCCGAGCATGCAGCCCAGAAGGTCAGGAAAGGTTGGGACAAGCGAGCAACCACCCCCTCCTGAACCATACCAGGCCACATGCTGTCCACATATGGTGGGGTGTTTTGGGGCAGGAGGGGCCCATGTTGATGAGGACATGGGCCTCTTCCCCACAACCCTGGCCGGTGGTGGTGGGGGTCTGTGGGACGGGAGCTCATCGAAATCTGGAGGCCCCCTTAAAAAAGGATAAAAAAATTCCCCATTCAGTGATGTCACAAGGGGACAGGACCACCTGGTGACATCACTGAGTGGCCCCCCTAATTAATTTAGCGTCGGGAGGCAGTGGAGCTGCCATTCAGTGGAAGCCATTGTTGGGTTGATGCCCTGCGTTTATTGTGATTGACATTGGATCTACAACGGGGGACACTTTTTTTTTTTTTATAAAGGACTTGTCAGAAATGGCCTCCTCTTTATTAACACTACACTTTTTTTTGTGAATGAGTAGGGGTACTCCCTAATCATTCACATAGGGCAGGGTCTGGAATATAGGGCCCCCCCTTGTTAAATGTGGCTTCCAGGATCTGATAAGCCCCCCACCCGCAGATCCCCATAACTACTGGGGTTGTGGGGATGAGGCCCTTTTTCCCATCAACATTTCCCCTGCCCCAAAGCACCCCCCCATGTTGAAGGCATGTGGCCTGGTATGGTTCAGGAGGGAGGTCCGTTTGTTCGCCCCCCCTCCTTTCCTTACCTACCGGGCTTGCATGCTCGGATAAGGGTCTGGTATGGATTTTGGGGGGGATCCCACACCACTTTTCTTTCTAATCTTGGTGTGGGGTTTCCCATCAAAATCCATACCAGAGCCAAAGGGCCTGATATGGATTGGGGGTAGACCCCACACCATTTTTCTCTAAATTTTTTATTTCCGGCAAAACTTTTTACATTCAGCTTTCACCGGTTAACCTCGCAGACAGCTGAGTCGTCGGTTGTTAAGGATGCAGCGGCCGCCTGCTTCTTAAAAACCGTGTTTTTTTCAGGTTGTTAAGGATGCGCAGTAGGATCCGGCGGAAATAGCCGAAGATAAATAGGGGAAAATCAGCTGTACACGGCGCCTGTAAGAGGGCCCCTCGCGGGCTCGCTTCGCTCGACACGCTTCGGGCATGGCCTTGCTTCACTCTGCTCTTTTAGATTCCCCCTCCAGGTCCACTTGGATGGTGGGGAAGGAACCTGGACCCAGGGCGCAGGCGCCGTGTACAGCTGATTGTAGATTTTGTCGTTCGGCTATCTCCGGCGGCTGCTAGTAGTTGGTACTGTGCAGGCGCTGCGCCTGCGCAGTACAGGGGGGGAACTTATCCGCCGAGGGAACTTTCTCGGCAAGACACCGGCTTTAAATTACTGCAGGCTTTTACTACTAAAATACAGCATGACTTCATAAAATAGCACATGGTATTTTAGTAGTGTTTTTTAGAGAATGCCAAAAAAATTGTGGTACAGTAAGATACTGTTTTATGAATGGAGCCCATTGTTAGTTCTTTTCTTTAATAATTTATATTGCAAAATGGCATATGTATCAATGATAAGTCAGAGTTTCTTTTGAGTTTTCCTTTAGAGCAGTTAATTTATTAAAGGCAAACAGTTGTTCATTTTGCATTCACTTAGCTTAGTGAATGAGGTGAAGTTCTGCTGACTTTCATCATCAAATCACCTGCAAGTGAAACTATTGTTTTTTTTTACATTTTCCTTGCACATAATTAAGTTTTCTTTGCATAGTTAATTTACACCTCTTTACTAAGCCAGGCGAAAATTCCCTTGCATATTTGACTTGAGTAAATCAACCCTACTATCTTTGCAAAAGGTAGAATCTTCTCATCTTAAACAAATGTTCTAGACATCCTTTATAATTCTGTTGGGCTGTTGCCCCAAAATTGTCGGTGCTTGAAACCGATTCATTTACCTGTCTGAGCAGTGGCGTCCATAGGGGGCGCCTGGGCGCCACCCCCCCCCCCCCTCCAGGCAGTCAAAAAAAAAAAAAAGTTAAAAAAAATAAATAAATAAATAAATTTTTAATACTGGCCCTTTAAATCTAAAAAAATGACAAAGAAAAAGTCCTTAAGTGCACTGTGTTCGGACGCCGGATACAGTGCGACGCCGGACACAGTGCACTTATGGGAAGCGCCACGTCTGTGCAATCACGAGATTGCAGACGTGGCGCTGCATTTGCGGACGTTTAGCCCGCCTTGGGGCGCTTCCCGAATCGCCAAGTAGCATCCGCCCGGCGCTTGTACTACGGCCGGGCGGTTTGATTGACATCTCTGTTTGATGTCACTTCCTGTTTTCTCTGTCTCATTGCGCCCAAGAGACAGAGGAAACAGGAAGTATGAGGACTGCAGACTGACTCTCCGGGCACTGGAATCTGGCTGGTGATCCCTCCATCCACACCAGCAGCATGACAGAGGAGAGGACACAGAGAATGATGAGGATGGCCGGCCGGGGAAGGTAAGAACTTTTTTTCAGCTGCTCTAATGACCTCCTTCCCTCCCCCACCCACCCCACTCAAATTAAAGCCTCCATTCAGTGACTGGTCACCTAATGAGAATCCATCCCCATCCCATAATGACAGCAACAAGTGCTTACAATCCGAGGTGTTGTCGCTGGCCAGGAGTGGGTGTCTGCAGCATGATGTCCTACACATGACTACACATATGTTTGGGCTGCTTTATGTGTATGTCATGTGGGGGGCATGTCATGTGGGGGGCATGTGGAGGGCATGTCATGTGGGGGGCATGTCATGTGTATGTCATGTGGGGGGCATGTCATGTGGAGGGCATGTCATGTGGAGGGCATGTCATGTGTATGTCATGTGGAGGGCATGTCATGTGTATGTCATGTGGAGGGCATGTCATGTGTATGTCATGTGGAGGGCATGTCATGTGTATGTCATGTGGAGGGCATGTCATGTGTATGTCATGTGGAGGGCATGTCATGTGTATGTCATGTGGAGGGCATGTCATGTGTATGTCATGTGGAAGGCATGTCATGTGTATGTCATGTGGAGGGCATGTCATGTGTATGTCATGTGGGGGGCATGTCATGTGTATGTCATGTGGAGGGCATGTCATGTGTATGTCATGTGGGGGGCATGTCATGTGTATGTCATGTGGAGGGCATGTCATGTGGAGGGCATGTTATGTGTATGTCATGTGGGGGGCATGTCATGTGTATGTCATGTGGGGGGCATGTCATGTGTATGTCATGTGGGGGGCATGTCATGTGTATGTCATGTGGGGGGCATGTCATGTGTATGTCATGTGGAGGGCATGTCATGTGTATGTCATGTGGGGGGCATGTCATGTGTATGTCATGTGGGGGGCATGTCATGTGTATGTCATGTGGGGGGCATGTCATGTGTATGTCATGTGGAGGGCATGTCATGTGTATGTCATGTGGAGGGCATGTCATGTGTATGTCATGTGGAGGGCATGTCATGTGTATGTCATGTGGAGGGCATGTCATGTGTATGTCATGTGGAGGGCATGTCATGTGGGGGGCATGTCATGTGGGGGGCATGTGGAGGGCATGTCATGTGGGGGGCATGTCATGTGGGGGGCATGTCATGTAGAGGGTATGTCATGTGGAGGGCATGTCATGTGTATGTCATGTGGAGGGCATGTCATGTGTATGTCATGTGGAGGGCATGTCATGTGTATGTCATGTGGAGGGCATGTCATGTGTATGTCATGTGGGGGGCATGTGGAGGGCATGTCATGTGGAGGGCATGTGGAGGGCATGTCATGTGGAGGGCATGTCATGTGGAGGGCATGTCATGTGTATGTCATGTGGAGGGCATGTCATGTGTATGTCATGTGGAGGGCATGTCATGTGTATGTCATGTGGAGGGCATGTCATGTGTATGTCATGTGGAGGGCATGTCATGTGTATGTCATGTGGGGGGCATGTCATGTGTATGTCATGTGGGGGGCATGTCATGTGTATGTCATGTGGAGGGCATGTCATGTGTATGTCATGTGGAGGGCATGTCATGTGTATGTCATGTGGAGGGCATGTCATGTGTATGTCATGTGGAGGGCATGTCATGTGGGGGGCATGTCATGTGGGGGGCATGTGGAGGGCATGTCATGTGGGGGGCATGTCATGTGGGGGGCATGTCATGTGGAGGGTATGTCATGTGGAGGGCATGTCATGTGTATGTCATGTGGAGGGCATGTCATGTGTATGTCATGTGGGGGGCATGTCATGTGTATGTCATGTGGGGGGCATGTCATGTGTATGTCATGTGGGGGGCATGTCATGTGTATGTCATGTGGGGGGCATGTCATGTGTATGTCATGTGGGGGGCATGTCATGTGTATGTCATGTGGGGGGCATGTCATGTGGAGGGCATGTGGGGGGCATGTCATGTGGAGGGCATGTGCGGGGCATGTCATGTGGAGGGCATGTGCAGGGCATGTCATGTGGAAGGCATGTCATGTGTATGTCATGTTATGTGTAGAAGAACATGCTATGTACAACATGTAATTCATGGCATGTCCTACATAAGATGTTCTACACACAGCTGGTTGCTTTCTGTGTGACACAGGCTGCATGTAAGGAGCGACTCCGCTGGGGACACCTGATGGCATCTGGTGGCAGGCGACACGCTCGGGGCTCCCATTGATTCTGCATTTTGGTGAGTTGAATGATTTCATTTTATATTACAATGTAATAATAGTAATAATGCGCTTCAATCATCCTGACACCATAACAACCATGGTGCCAGGATGATTGAAGCGCTAACACCAGGTGTTCTTGGAGTATCTTTATCTGCTGATTGTTAAACTTTCTAGAATACACATTTTTATTGTTGTGTAGGATCTGGGGCTGCTGTCCCTTCATTCCTCTCTCCCACTCCCTCCATCCCTCGTTCATCTCAGACGCTAACTACACCACCTTAGAGCCACGCCCACTACTTCGCTGAAACCACGCCCATTTTCACCAAGTGGGAGGGGTCAAAAAGGAAGGGCGGGGTCCAGCGCCCCCCCATCCTAAAACTTCACCAGCCGCCACTGTGTCTGAGACCTGTCCTTCACTCTCTCCCTGGCCACTGCACCTATCACACTGAAAGGCACGTGGTTGAGGAGTTTTGTACTATGGTGGGCAGTCCCTAATGAGAAACTGAGAGACTAGTACCCCATCGAGTCTGCGTTGTTGTTGATTGACAATGTATGGCAGTGGGTGGAACCATAGCTGCTATTCAGGCAAAACAATCTGTTGTCAAGCAAAGTTAAGGCGGGCTTTATGGGTTCCCTCAGTGTCTCATCAGGCTCCACCCACCCAATAACGCACCTTTTCCCCCAAATATGGGTATGACATCACCACCACCCCCTCCCTTTGGTTACATTTAGTTTTCAGCTGGTGAATCACCTGGCCAACAGCTAAATGGGGCAATAACTATTTAAGAATCTGTTGCTGCCAGAGCAACATGTTCTTAAAGTGGTTCTCAAGGCAGAAGTTTATTTTTATCTTAATGCATTCTATGCATTAAGATAAAAAACCTTCTGTGTGCAGCAGACCCCTTAGCCCCCTCATACTTACCTGAGCCCCATCTCGATCTAGCAATGTTGCACGAGAGCTTTGACTGTCTGGGGCTCTCCCTCCTCATTTGCTGGGACAGCAGCGGGCGCCATCGGCGCCCGCTGCTGTCAATCAAAGTCAGTGAGCCAATGAGGAGAAAGAGGGAGCAGGGCCGAGCCGTTTCTCCTTGTCTGAGAGAGAGAGAGAGCAGAGCAGCGGCTCGTTCGCGTGCCCCCATAGTAAGCTGCTTGCTGTGGGGACACTCGGCAGGAGGGAGGGGCCAGGAGTGCTAGAGAGGGACCAGAGAAGAGTAGGATTGGGGCTGCTCTGTGCAAAACCACTACACAGAGCAGGTAAGTATAACATGTTTATTATTTTTAAACAAAAAGAAAAAAACAACACTTTAACCACTTAAGGTCCGCCCTATTGCAGTTTTACTGCTTCAGGGCAGCACCTCTGAGCCAGATCACGTATATATACGGGATCCGACTCTTCATGGTAGCCGGCATGAATGCGCGCTGCTGGCGGCTTGCTCCCACTGTCATTATACACAGCGGGACCTAAGAGGCAGGTACCACGGGCTTGATTTCCGCCAGCACCTGCCGATCATTTGGTACAAAGGCAGAATGGCGCTCTGCCTATGTAAACAAGACAGATCGCCGTTCTGTCAGTGGGGAAGGCATGAATCCATGTCCCTGCAAAGCAGGGATATGGATCCATGCCTTCCCCTAGTAAAAGCACCTCCCACACAGTACACAGAAACATCGCCCCCCGATGGTAACCCTTTCACAGCCAATGTCATTAGTACAGTGATAGTGCATATTTTTTAGCACTGATCACTGTATCAGAGTCACTGGTCCCCAAAAAGTGGCAAAAGTGTCTGTCAGTGTTAGAATGTCCGCCACAATATCGCAGCCCCGCTATAAGTCGCTTATTGCCACCATTACTAGTAAAAAATAAATAAAAATATCCAATAGTTTGTAGATGCTAAAACTTTTGCGCAAACCAATGAATATACGCGTATTGGGATTTTCTTTTGACCAAAAATATGTAGCAGAATACATATTGGCCTAAAATGATGAAGAAATTAGCTGTTTTCAATTTTCTTATTGGATATGTTTTATAACACAATTGTTGGTGCATTGTTTATAGCAGAAAAATATACAGATAAAAGCCAGTAAATTAGAATATTTTGAAAAACTTGATTTATTTCAGTAATTGCATTCAAAAGGTGTAACTTGTACATTATATTTATTCATTGCACACAGACTGATGCATTCAAATGTTTATTTCATTTAATTTTGATGATTTGAAGTGGCAACAAATGAAAATCCAAAATTCCGTGTGTCACAAAATTAGAATATTGTGTAAGGGTTAAATTTTGAAGACACGTGGTGCCACAAACTAATCAGCTGATTAACTCAAAACACCTGCAAAGGGCTTTAAATGGTCTCTCAGTCCAGTTCTGAAGCCTACACAAACATGGGGAAGACTTCAGATTTGACAGCTGTCCAAAAGGCGACCATCGACACATTGCACAAGGAGGGAAAGACACAAAAGGTTATTGCTGAAGAGGCTGGCTGTTCTCAGAGCTCTATGTCCAAACACATTAATAGAGAGGCAAAGGGAAGGAAAAACTGTGGTCAGAAAAAGTGTACAAGCGATAGGGATCACCGCGCCCTAGTCAAGATTGTGAAAAAAAACCCATTCAAAAATGTGGGGGAGATTTACAAGGAGTGGACAGCTGCTGGAGTCAGTGCTTCAAGATCCACCACCAAGAGACGCTTGAAAGACATGGGTTTCAACTGCCGCATACCTCGTGTCAAGCCACTGTTGACCAAGAAACAGCGCGAAAAGCGTCTCACCTGGGCTAAGGAAAAAAAGAGCTGGACTGCTGCTGAGTGGTCCAAAGTCATGTTTTCTGACGAAAGCAAATTTTGCATTTCCTTTGGAAATCGAGGTCCCAGAGTCTGGAGGAAGACAGGAGAGGCACAGGATCCACGTTGCCTGAAGTCTAGTGTAAAGTTTCCACCATCAGTGATGGTTTGGGGTGCCATGTCATCTGCTGGTGTCGGTCCACTCTGTTTCCTGAGATCCAGGGTCAACGCGGCCGTCTACCAGCAAGTTTTAGAGCACTTCATGCTTCCTGCTGCTGACCTGCTCTATGGAGATAGAGATTTCAGGTTCCAACAGGACTTGGCGCCTGCATACAGCGCAAAATCTACCCGTGCCTGGTTTACGGACCATGGTATTTCTGTTCTAAATTGGCCAGCCAACTCCCCTGACCTTAGCCCCATAGAAAATCTGTGGGATATTGTGAAAAGGAAGATGCAGAATGCCAGACCAGTGTTTCTCAACTCCAGTCCTCAAGGCGCCCCAACAGGTCATGTTTTCAGGCTTTCCATTATTTTGCACAGGTGATTTGATCAGTTTCACTGCCTTAGTAATGACCACAGCTGTTTCATCTGAGGGAAATCCTGAAAACATGACCTGTTGGGGCGCCTCGAGGACTGGAGTTGAGAAACACTGTGCCAGACCCAACAACGCAGAAGAGTTGAAGGCCACTATCAGAGCAACCTGGGCTCTCATAACACCTGAGCAGTGCCAGAAACTCATCGACTCCATGCCACGCCGCATTAATGCAGTAATTGAGGCAAAAGGAGCTCCAACCAAGTATTGAGTATTGTACATGCTCATATTTTTCATTTTCATACTTTTCAGTTGGCCAACATTTCTAAAAAATCCCTTTTTTGTATTAGCCTTAAGTAATATTCTAATTTTGTGACACACGGAATTTTGGATTTTCATTTGTTGCCACTTCAAATCATCAAAATTAAATGAAATAAACATTTGAATGCATCAGTCTGTGTGCAATGAATAAATATAATGTACAAGTTACACCTTTTGAATGCAATTACTGAAATAAATCAAGTTTTTCAAAATATTCTAATTTGCTGGCTTTTATCTGTATATAACGCAGTAGTGATCAAATACCACCAAAATAAAGCTTTATTTGTGGGGAAAAAAGGACCTAAATTTGCATGACCGTGCAATTGTCAGTTAAAGTAACGCAGTGCCGTATCACAAACAATGGCCTGGTCATGAAGGGGGCTAAATCTTTCGGAGGTCTAGTGGTTAATATCACTTAAAATTTGAGGTAGCAAGGACTACTTGTTTTTTTCTCCCCTGTCAGTAATCTTACTGAAACTGGCACAATTGCTCACACGAATTAGGTGCAGGTGATTTTAAAATGAACTACTGCCAGAAAAGTGTTACGTTTTTAATAAATTCCCCTGATATTGTATTTGTTTAACTGAATATAATATTCAGAATAAGTATGCTGGAAGTTTGACAGATAGTAATGTTTATACTTTCCTATTTTTAGGGATAATGGAAAAATAGTGCTAAAAAATGTATGAAATTGATTTACTACGTGCTTAGTGTTTTATTCTAAGCTTCAGAAAATTGGCACCCAATCTTAAAGGGAGAATGTAATAGTTTTGCGCATGTTTGAGTTGGATTTTTTTTTTAAGTTTACACATTTTAAATAGATTTTTTTATATTGGTCTAGCACTATCCCTGGAGGAGCCATTGGGTCAGTCTGTTTGCCTTCTAATAATGTCCTGCCCTTGTACCTGGACTCAAGAACAGCGACACACCTGTTAACAGTTTTAAATTGGTTTTATTAAAGGGGGCAAATCCATGTAAAGAAAATAGTGGATTAGAAAATGAAATGCAACAGAAACCAGACAAAGGACCATTAGGCTAGGTTCACACTGTTGCGATACGATTTTAAACTGATTTTCAGTGCAATTATATTCTTTGGGGTCAAAATCACTCTAGAATCTCACCAAAGTAGTAGAGGAACCTTTTCCAAAATTGCGTCGTGCTGAGTTGCCTTGATGTGAATGGGCACCATTAAAAACAATGTGATTTTCTTTGCCATGCGGTTCTCTGCGACTCAAGTCGCATCTGAAATTGCACTAGTTTGGACTGAGGAACAGCACAAACAAAACAAAAGGGCACCAAGGCCTACTACATTATCAACAGCACTTTATTGAAGGATAAAAGAGTACATACACACAAGAGCAAATAGTAAGCCAACGTTGTACGTAAACTCAGGAACCAAGCAGCTCTTTCACACAATGGAACTCATAAGATCCAAAAGATCATCAATACCAGCTGACACGTTTAGGGGGATATACCCTCTTCCTCAGAGAAAAACTGGTCTGAACTCTCCATCCCTGTCTTTCACTCCTCCCCCATAGGGGTGGGGAGAGGAGAAGAGGGACAAAAAATGGAGAGAAACACATGCTACCTCCATGGGTCAATCTCTAGAGCACTTATAAGATTATTAATGATACTAACCATCCATAGTTAACTAACTATTTAGGTCACCATATACAGGAGTTCATCATCCTAATGTAGTCTCGGTGTGAAAAGAGACTTAAAGTTCAAACAGTTTTAGGACTGAGCACTATAATAAAGAACATCCGTTCTGACAAAAAGACCTTGAGTTACAAGGCCCTGACTACTCTACTGGTCAATGATTACTAATAGTCTGCTGGTGTCGGGGCCCTTAGACTACTTAAAGAGCACTCATTCCCCAGTGGGAGTGTTTGTAATCCAAGACAAAAGAACACTCCCCACATGGCAGAACTCAGTTGTAAGCCACAATAATAGCAATGAAAATAAACATTTCAAGGTGCTGCCATCTCCCATGAAGATCCTGGTAAATTGCTGCTCCAAGGTGCTCTCACCTCCAGTGAAGATTCTGTGAAATTGACAGGCAGAGTAACAATGTTGGAACCACGGCTCTGAAAGGCAGGTCTCAGTAGTAACAGATATCTGAAATGGCAAACCTGTAACTCCGTAGCACAGTTTCCATCAGACGTGGTTCTCTCAATGGTTCAGGATAGGCAGCACAGCACAGCAGAGTCTCTAAAGTGCTTGGTAGCCAGCAACATGCTGGATCAGAAACACCAAAACAGTAGCCTATAGCCTAGGGGAAATCTATAGCACACTTACCCCATTGATACAGAACCGCAGTCACTTGCCCTCTCTCAGTAGTCAGTCTCTGGTGGACACTGCAGCAACTGGAACAGGGCTCTCAGCAGACTCTCCAAGAGCAGCATGTGTCTCTCATGTGGGGAAGACTCCTGGCAGTAGCACCCCAGGACCTGTCATGTTTGGGCTCTCTTTACACCATCCCAGCTGTAACAGTCTTTCAGCCAGCACACATCCTGGCTCTCCTGAGTTGTCCCAGTTCGATCCCTAAACACACGTGGGAACATTTTCCTTAGCTCCCAGATATTCCCCTCTCCCAGATACTCCCCTCTCCTTGCAGGTCCCAGAGTTCTGCCCTGAACCTCACCTGGGTCCCTACACTTCCCCAGTTGCTTGTTTCGCAGTGTACGAGGTTACAGACCCACCAGTTGATCACAGTCCTCCTTGGCCCTGCCAGACAATAGGAAGTCCTCTACTGCCACAGGGTTGCCAGGGTCAGCTCCATTTCTTGGCAGTAGCAACAGCCAATTAGGGGGCAGTCTTCTTCCTGCCCTCTTACCCTGCCCCTCCATTAGCAAGGAAGAGAAAAACAAAGTAGGAGATTTACTAAAACTGGAGAATCTGGTGCAGCTGTGCATGGTAGCCAATCAGCTATTAACTTCAGCTTATTCAGTTAAACTTTGACAATAAAACATGGAAGCTGATTGGTTTCTATGCAGAGCTGCAACAGATTTTGCGCTCTCCAGTTTTAGTAAATCTCCCCCAAATTGTCCATGCAGTAGGGATTGTGTCAGTGCTTTCTGGGTAGAATTTAAAGGACCACGCCAGAGGTTTAATCTTCTTAATATTTTTCTTCCCTGGTTCCTCCCTTATTCTTTCAGCAATAAGCTAAATATATTTTTAAATTAAATATTTTTTATTACATAACATACCTTAGTTTAGATCCAGTGATGTCCTTAATAGGGGCTTCCCTGATTGTAAAACTTAAATCCAATGGATGATAGGGTCAGGGCAGGACAGTAAGGTTTATTGATCCCATACAGTTTTCTGTTCTAACATCTACCATGCCCTTAGTAAAAAAAAAAAAATCTGTAGTAGAAATATTACCTTTCAAAATTCCCCTAGTGCAGTCATTAATATCCAAAACTACTAATGGAAACTCCCCAAATCAAACATTAAGATACAAAAATACTAGTTTTGTTTAATGTAGCACTATGAGCCCAGGATGGGTAATGATGTTGAGCCTGGGGGGCATGTCATTGACAGCATGGATTCACAGAAAGGGGTTGGATGATGTTGGGCATTATTCAACAGTGAATTTAATTGTCAAGGACAGTGCCAGAAATAAGGTTAGTATTGCAACCTGTGTCTATTCCTTCATTTATTTTAGAAAATATAGTTGAGTTTTAAGCAAAATTGGTTTGTGACTGTGCTAAAAAATAAAAAAATAAAAACTTTTGGTAAAGTTTGTACATATTTCTATCACTACTCATACACTGGTACAGGCCTATTCATACCTCTATGCCTAAAGCTTCACACCAGTCACTAAATACACAGATGAAACACATATAAAAAGGTCCTTTATCTGCCAAAGCATTTATAGTTATGTCCATCCAGTTCTAACATTTACACAATCCAACCAGACAGCCATAGGCATGCGCAGATTCCCCCTGCTGGTATTTCACAACCCCCCACCCCCCCCCCCCCAAAAAAAAAATGTAAAAATAATTAAAACAATAATATAATAAAAAATAAAAAACTTCACACCATCCACTACTTCCCTACCGACACTAACCGTTGCTCTACGGACAGCGACCGACGCTCTACTGACATGTCTGCTGCTCTACTAACCACGTCCATGTTTTAAAACATTTTATAATTGTTTTTTACATGTATTTATGAGTGTGTGTGTGTGTGATATAAATAAGAAGGCCAGTATGGTGGCCTGAATTTATGGGAGGAGGCCGGGGGGTATTTAAGCAGCCCACTCATCTGTGGTCCTTGTCGGTTCCTGTGCGCGATACCCTCCCTCCCATTCCCCCTTTTCAGGGCACTTCTCAGCATTTCTCTCCACAAGCATCTATTACTTATCTTGGGTATACCCCCTTTTCTTTTTTGGCATACCGGCCAGCAGACCAAGGCACACTTCAGGTCTATGTTATATTGTGAGACTTGTGGCGTGTTTATGTGGTTTATATCCATCTCGGTGGAAGGGCTTTGACAATAATATATATATATATATATATATATATATATATATATATATATATATATATATATATATATATATATATATATATATATAAATGCTGTGTATATATACACTGTATATGTATATATATATATATATATATATATATATATATATATATATATATATATATATATATATATATTACAGTTTAAAAAGATATGAAAAAAGTTTGAAGACTTGTCCAAAGAAAGACCAGAGTTACATATGTACTCAAAACCACTATAGTTTCCCTTTTACAATTACATGTGTTGCTTTAATAAAGATCCTTTTTAACCTCAAAATAACTCAAATGAGTTCTCAGTAACTCATATTATGTCCTTTTTCTCTTTCAGTTTTTTTTTTTTCTTACTTTTTCAGTTTGTAGGTGAATGGTTTTTAGACGATATTATAGCCATGTTAAAAAATATGAGGGAAAAAAGTGCCTTTATTACATCTGCAAAACAATTCACCATGATTTGCATCAGGGAGCTGTTGCAATAAACGTGACAGATTACAGAATACACATTTTTTAACTTTGTATCTAAAATACTTTATTTTTTTTACTGTAACTGGTCAAAACAGGAAGAAATATGGCCTTAAAACCCATAGAAAATAATTATTGAAAGAAGCACAAAAAAAGGGAGCCTTGCTTGTCCTAGAAACCAATATATCACTCGGATATCACAGGCAATGACAATGTTATTGGCAAATAAATAGGCCCATAGCGAAACTGTGAAAAATTCTCTACTTTATAAGGGGTACACAACATACTTAGTTACTGCATTTTTCAACTATATTTCCTGGTCCCTGACACATTTGATATTGTACGAAGGGCACCAAAATAATAAAGATTTTAAATTGTATTTATTATTTTTTTCTGTATGAGCTGATAGAGAATTCTGACTTCATTGAACATCTTATGATACAGATAACTGCAGACAAACCCCAATGACAAGCAACAAAAACTAAACAATTTACACAAGGAACATAACGGATCCTTAAAAAACCTGTGCTACAAAACAAAATAGGTAACAGTTAACCTTTATTAATAAGCTAAGAAAATCAGTCGACCTAAAAAAAATAAATAAAAAAAAACAAACAAAAAAAAAAAAAAAAATATATATATATATATATATATACAGTATATATATAAAAAAAACTATTGTTTTAATAATATAACTATAATTTAATACATAGCAAAAGATTCCTAAAGTATTTTGGGTTAGCTAAAGAGATGACACAGCAGAAAAGATTACAGTTGTGAGAAATGTGAGTATACCCAATGTCTTTTTAATATATTCGAAGAGGCAAACATTAGACCTTTATTCAGAAAGTGCCTACACATAAAGGTAACAAACAAATTAATGAAAATGCTGATTTTACATGTGGATTAGGTGAATACACCCCTGCATATACCACCACTTCAATTTAAAATCAGGTGTTCCAGATTAGGTGCCAATGACAAGTATGTTCATAAAAGAGTATACAGGGGCAATGTCTATTTTTAAAGCAGAACTAAAGTATTTTTTAATGCTAAATTTCTGAAATTGCAGGGTATACTGCATAATTTGAAATCTGTGTTACTGTTTGCGTTATTTTAAAATAATATTTTATATTATGGATACGCCATCTTGTCTAGTTTGTTCATCAGCATTAGTGGGAAGTGATGAATGGGTGGCTTTGTCTGAAAGAAGTGATATAGTCATCCTCTTACAGGAATTTCTCTATAGGATTTTTTTTTTTCATTGTCAGGAACCTCATTCTCACCTGGTCTGCGGTGCAAATCTGCGCTAGCATGTTCCATGTCTAGGAATCAAGCCATTGATGTGTGCTTTGTTCACTGGTACTCAGTCATGTTGAAACAGGAAGCGGCCATCCCCAAACTGTTCCCACAAAGTTGGGAGCATGAAATTGTCCAAAATGTCTTGGTATGCTGACGCTTTGAAGGGGTTGTAAAGGTTCAAAGTTTTTTTTTTAAATAACAAACATGTCATACTTACCTTCCCTGTGCAAGGGTTTGCACAGAGCGACCCCCGATCCTCCTCTTCTGGGGTCCCTCAGTGGCACTCCTGGCTCCTCCTCTTATAGAGTCCCCCCACAGAGAGCCCCATTCCATGGGAGGCACTCGTGCGGGCGCGCTCCCGAGTCCTGCTGCTGCATCCATTGACACAAACAGCAGGACTCTGCCCCGCCCCCGGTGTCACTGAATTTGATTGACAGCAGCGGGAGCCAATGGCCCTTGCTGCTATAAATCTATCCAATGAGGACCTGAGACAGCAGCTGGAGTTGCTGTGCTCGTCCCCGTCACTGGAAGGATCGGGTTCAGGTAAGTAAAAGGGGGGCTCTGGGGGGGCTGCTGCACTACAGATGGTTTTTCACCTTAATGTATAGAAAGAATTAAGGTGAAAAACCTTGAGAGTTTACAACCCTTTTAAGAGTTCCTTTCACTAGAATTAGGCCAAGCCCAACCCCTGAGAAACAACCCCACACCCTAATCCCCCCTCCACCAAACGATTTGGACCAGTGCACAAAGCAAGGTCCATAAAGACATGGATGAGTGAGTTTGGAGTGGAGGAACTTGACTGGCCTGCACCTCAAACCAATAGAGCACCTTTGGGATGAATTAGAGTGGAGACTGTGAGCCAGGCCATCTCTTCCAACATCAGTGGAAGAGTTGGTCAAACATTCCCTTAGACACACTCCTAAACCTTGTGGACAGCCTTCCCAGCCAGAAGAGTTGAAGCTGTTTTAGCTGCAAAGGGTGGGCCAACTCAATAATGAACCCTACGGACTAAGACAGGAATGCCATTAAAGTTCATGTGTGTGTAAAGGCAGGTGTCCCAATACTTTTGACAATATAGGGTATGTCCATAGGCAGTTTATAGGTATAACATGTTAACATGTCTTTTTTAAAGCAGAACTAACCTTTTTTTTTTTTTTTGCAAACTTTCTGAAATTGCAGGGTAAGATTGTGCATGCATGCATACTTTGAAATCTGTGTTACTGTTTGCGTTATCAATATTTAATATTATGCATCCTGTCTAGTTTGTTCATCAGCATTAGTGGGAAATGATAAATGGGTGGTATTCTCCCATAGGGATTTCTCTATAGAAACATTTTTGTTTTCATTGTCAGGAACTGGGTGTGTAATAGAGTGGTTCTATCCCCAACCATTCCTCCGTTTCTCCTCCCGCTCTAGCAGTTTCCATGCCTAGGAATCAAGCAATAGACGTGAATGGCTTTACATGGCCATACTCAGGTAAGCGGCTTTTTTGCAACTACATTAACAAGTACATGCACACATGGCGTATTCCCTAAATGCAGGATTTCCATGTTCGGGTAATGCAATGTATGGACATGTGCATGTAAATGTCAATGCAAAAAACATTAGCATTTACCCAAGTATGGTGGTGTACAACCATTTACTTTCTATAGCCAGCTGAATGTGCTACTTACGGCTCCCCAGGAGCAGAAACACACTGGGATTTTTACGCAGGAGCAAATTTTCCCAACAAACCAAACAGTTGCATGAGCTCTAGAAAAACGCAACTGCCAACAAATGAGAAGGGAGAACACATAATAAGACTGGAAGGAGTCATCCTGTCCTGTGCAGTGATGGTCTCTGCCGTTTTACAAATAAAAGAACATACTGACATGACCTCTAGGTTGTGAAGCTTGCAGAACTGAAGCAAATAGGTCATTAAATATCCAAGGTCCTGCATTGTGCCTGCACAGCTGTTGGGGGACCTTCTAGAACAGACTAGAACACACAAGGCACAATTTATTCAAATAAATCACCTTTAAATTGTTACTAAACTCAGGAGCCTGTGGTCTCCCACAGTACACAGAGCATGGAAATGCAATTATTTTAGTAAATATAAACTGCTAAATACCTTTTCTCATCAGCAGTATATAGAAGTCTTGTAACTTCTGTCAGTGTCTGGTTAAAGCATGTAGTCTTCATTCTCCTCTGTCTGTCCTAGGAGGCTGCAGGACCCCTGGCCCTCTGTCTGGACAGTGCTGATTGGTCCTGTGCTGATCACATGCACTCTCCAAGAAAAAATATATCCTCTCTAGCATTACACACCAAACTGAGCATGTGGATTGTCCTCTGGGCATTGCTGATCACTGATTGAGGTAAAGAGCCAATCAGCGGCTCTTTACCACGTGATCAACTGTGTCCAATCACAGCTGATCACAGATATAAACAGCAGTCGGTTATTGGCACTCCTTTCCTTAAGCTGAAACACTCAGTTCACCCTATTACACACCCAGTTCCTGACAATGAAAACAAAAATGTTCCTATAGAGAAACCCCTATGGGAGAATACCACCCATTTATCACTTCCCACTAATGCTGATGAACAAACAGGATGCATAATATAAAATATTGATAACGCAAACAGTAACACCGATTTCAAACCAGTGCTCATTAGTGCTGCCTATCGGTGCCCGTCATTGCCCCCTATCAGTGCCCATCAGTGCCGCCTATAAGTGCCATCTAAAAGTGCCCATCAATGCCACCTATCAGTGCCCATCAGTGCTGCCTATCAGTGCAGCCTCATCAGTGCCTCCTCATCAGTGCCCATCAGTGCCGCCTATCAGTACAGCCTCATTCATCAGTGCCCATCAGTGCCGCCTATCAGTACAGCCTCATTCATCAGTGCCCACCGGTGCCACCTCATCAGTGCCCATCAGTGCAGCCTCATCAGCACACATCAGTGAAGGAGAAAAATTATCTGTTTGCAAAAATGTTCTAACAAACCATGAAAAGGTTTTTTTTGTTCAGGTCTTTATTTGTTTATTTACCAAAAAATAAAAAACTCAGTGGTAATGAAATACCACCAAAAGAAAGCTCTATTTGTGTGAAAAAAATTATAACATTTTCATTTAGGTACAGTGTTGCATGACTTAACAATTGTCATTCAAAGTGTGAGAGCGCTAAAAGCTGAAAATTGGCCTGGGCAGGAAGGGGGTGAAAGTTCCCAGTAGGCAAGTGGTTAAGGTTTTAAAAAAAATCCCGTAAATGCGATTTTAGACAATGTGTGCTGTGTATTTATAAATCACTTTGGTCTGTGCCCTAAGGTTACCTCTGACTGGTGGCATTAGACCGTTGGCAGTTCCTGGACCGCAGAATTAACAAACACATAAGGCGGTAGGCATCTATATGTTTGTCACTGCTTAGCGACACCTCCCAAGATAGCAACTTTGAACAAAGAAAAATAACCCTTGTTTCGGAAACAATTTCTATTTCAGGAAGAAAAAAAAATCTGGGGGCTTTTTTTTCTTTTGCACGAACTGCAACTTGGAAATTCCATCGGATTGGAAACTTTTCACGGATTATCGTCCTTGCTTTAGTACACGACATGGTATGGGTTCTACCTCGAGAAATGTTCTTTATGTGGTTTGATAAGTTATAGAAGAATAGAAACCTATTCTTAATGCAAATATGTGACTTAATGATGGTCAGTGTGGTTCACACCTGGATTTGAGGTTGGAAAATGTTTTATTACGGGTGGGAAATATTTGATCTGGTGTCGCCCCCCTCCTTTGCGGCTCAGACATTTTCATTTGAGCAGAAATGAGTCACGCTAGCTGCCCACTTTTTCTCTCGATCTGGAGAAGAATATCTAGTTTTCATTTCTTGAGTCTGACATCACAGGCCGAGAAGGTGGAATGTTTTTTCTCCAGGGTGGAAATCTTGTTCAAAACTTGTGCAAGCTGAAGGTTCATACTTTAATAGTTTCACTTGAAGCTGTGTTAAAGAAATTAACATTTCCAATTCATCAATCGAACATTTCAATTAACTTTTCATGCGTAAATATTTATTCATTTTATTAATCCTTTAATTTACCACTTCAATATCAAACTTTTTCACCCCCTTCCTGACCAGGCTATTTTCTCAGCTCCCAACAATGTCACACTTTGAACGGCAATTACTGATTCATCCAACATTGTACTCAAATGACATTTTTTATAATTTTATTTAAAATAGATAGAGCTTTCTTTTGGTGGTATTTAATCACCGCTGGGTTTTTTTAATTTATTTTTTGTTATATAAACAAAACAATACCAAATATTTTGAAAAAAAAAAAAAAACTTCTTATGCCGTGTACACTTGGCCGGACTTTTCGACCAAACTTGTCCGATGGAACGAATCCGTCAGACAATTCGACCGTGTGTGGGCTTCATTGGACCTGCAGCGGACCTTTTCTGTCGAAAATGCGGCGGACCTTAGATTTAGAACATGTTTCAAATCTTTCCGACGGACTCGAGTCCGGTCGAAAAATACGTTTGTCTGTATGCTAGTCCGATGGACGAAAACCGACACTAGGGCAGCTGTTGGCTACTGGCTATGAACTTCCTTATTCTAGTCCGGTCATACGTCATCATGGTCGAATCCGTCGGAATTTGGTGTGATTATGTGTAGACAAGTCCGATTCGACGGAAGTCCATCGAAAGTCCGTTGAAAAGTCCAACGTGATTCAGTCCGACGAAAGTCCGGTCGTGTGTACACAGCATAAGTTTCTGTTGTATAATTTAGCAAATAAATAATCTTTCTTACTGTATGGTGTGTGTCATTTCTTGAGACCCTAAAATGCCAGGACAGTACAAATACCCCCGAAATGATCCATTTTTGGGAGGTAGACAGTCCAAGGTATTTAGTTGTAATTTTTGTCACAATTTTTTTGAAAATAAGGAAATGAAATAAATTTTTTTTCACGATTTTGCATACTGTGACCAGAGTAATGCAGCAATTTTCTTTTCATTTTTTAACATTTTTTTTCTTTCTTTACAATGTTTTTTTAGATACTGTGACCAGAACAGTATAGTGCAGTACTGCTCTACAGAGGTGATCAGTTTTTTTTTTTTTTACAATACGATTGCTTATTACAGTGATGGGCACTGTTATAAGCAATGATTTTTATGAATGGCATCTATTCAAGTGTCATTGATTCAGTACAAGCCACAGCTATCACATGGTACAGGTCCGCTGTGATTGGCTCTATTACCATGCGATCGCTGTGACCAACCACAAAGATCACAATAGTACACAATTTAATGGCTTCTGTATGAATGAAAACCATTGTGTACAACTGACATGTGATTGTTGTGATTGGTCACAAAGACCACATGGTACCAGGGCCAGCCCGGTACAACGATCTGTTCAGACACAGCAGATCACAGATTATGCTGCTGCAAGGCCCCTAGGGCGCGCATGAGACACGCGACTGGGAGAATGTCATATGAGAGCTTTCTGGGATAATGGTGCACCTGCCTGGTGGTTAAACCCTAAAGTAGCTTAAAACTTTTACTAGACAATAGTTAGGTGTATATTGATATATCTTGAAACGTTCACTGCTGGTGACTCTTTCAGATGAATGTGTTTTAATTATTATTATTTAATTCACTTGCAGTGTCTGTTTGGTTAATGTCTCATTCATTGCTTTATAAACATGTCCCTTCGTTCTTAGTTTTTGAACCTCTTGCCGCCCACGTAATGCATATGTGCGGTGGCAAAGAGGGTGGGCTATAATACCTACATGCCACATGTAGCGCTGACAACTGTTGTTTTTAGTCATAAGTGTGTTATGCAGTACATAAGTTGTTATAGTGCCATCTTGTGGATAATTGAAAAGGTACAATACTTTTACGTTTCATGATTGAAGTGAAGTGACATGGAAGTGATTGATTGTTTACTTCGGAACTTTTGCCGTGACCCACCCACAATGCTCCTGGACAAGAGGAGAACTGAACTGCATTGTGGGAGGATATAAAAGGGCCGGGCCGAGAGCGGCCATCTTAAGTCTCTTGTTTCTGGGACGCGTGGCCTGCCAGCAGGACTCTGTGGGTGTGTGTGTCCACAGGATTGCGGCCTACTTTGAGAAGGAGCGGAGCAGCTGCAAGGATCCTGCCGTCGTATCACAGTGTGCTGGAGCAACAGAAGTGATCGTTTCGGAGACCCATGGGGAGGTAACCGAGAACTCCTGGTCGTTAGTGAATGGAACAGTGTGACGGCGTGGTGGTGCCTCCATATGGACTGAGAACTGCTGAAATGGAGACATCCATCTGCCTGGATCCCGTGTGGTGAGAGGGTTAACACCCGGAAGTTTGTTTAATACTACACACACACTTAGAACTGTTACAGAGTGTTGCTGGGACTGATAGTCCCACAGAACAGGTTAAGTTGGAAAACAGTACATCTGCATAGACTTCAGTATTCAAGAGCGGATGCTAGATGTTTGTCTTCTTCATATAAGAATACTTAGTCAGTCTGCCGGATTATAACTGCCTTAGTGTATCACCTTACACTGCCTAACACCCAAGAGGAACCCCTTGTGGATTACAATTACAAGTTCTTAGCTAGCGAAGACTGAAGACGTCAAGACTATCTTTTTTATTGCAAAGGCTCTGCATTTATTTACTAAGTATAGTGACTTTACAGTTTAGAGCAGGGGTAGCTTCCTGGTATAAATATATACAATTAGGTATATTTGTGTATGTTACCAATTGTCATAACTATTTACTATATTATTGCACTACGTTGGTGTCATAGTGTAGTCATTGTAATAACCCTTTATATAAATATACTACTTACTCAAAGAAAGAAGTTATTTCTGGTTATTATTGAAGTTTATGTGCAGTGTTGTTATTTCTCCTGCAGGTGGAGCTACAGACACCCAGGTAGAGGTAAATATAAATATAAGTGTATATTGTGGGTTAAAGTCAATACTCATATCATTACAACACTGCACTACAGCTGTGCCAAGGGGATGGAACAATTTAAGAGGAGTAAAGAGATAAGAGGACAGGCCTGCTTTAAACCAGCAGCTCCACCGAGAGTTATTGCTACACACACATATGCGTCTATGGGTGGCAAAGGTTTCTGTGTTGATAGCTGGCTCATTGCACACTTCCAGCACAAAGACAGCTTTCAGCCTGTACTATTGACTGGGAACCAGCTCCTGATCATGTAACCACTATGACAACCAATCACAGTGCTAACATCATTAGGCAGACCTTCCCGTCCCCTGTGCATATTAGCCTAGTTAAAGGAACATCATGGTGGGGGGGGGGCTTGACTTAAAATTTTATTTATTAATTTTTGTATCCTTTTTTCCATCCCTGTACTGCTTCCTAATACAGACACTTCCTGACTACATGCGCTTCTGCATTGGCTGCACACCATTGCTTTGTACTGGCTTCCTGAAAATGACAACATTCATAACAGTTACTGCATTGCCTGTGCAGAGTATGTCAGCATTAGAAATGATTTCATTAAATTCATTTTGCAACAAAAACTACTGAATCTTCCGAAATTTTGCCATAGTGGAGACTTTTATCTCATTTGGGCAATTTTTTGCTTAGAATAAATTTGCTTGTGTATAGAGAGAGAGAGAGAGAGAGAGAGAGATATACAGTGGGATAAAAAAGTATTTAGTCAGCCACCAATTGTGCAAGTTCTCCCACTTAAAAAGATGAGAGAGGCCTGCAATTGTCATCATAGGTATACCTCAACCTCTATGAGAGACAAAATGTGGAAATAAATCCAGACAATCACATTGTCTGATTTTTGAAAGAATTTATTTGCAAATTATGGTGGAAAATAAGTATTTGGTCACCTACAAACAAGCAAGATTTCTGGCTCTCGCAGACCTGTATCTTCTTCTTTAAGAGGCTCCTCTGTCCTCCACTCATTACCTGTATTAATGGAACCTGTTTGAACCTGTTTGAAACTCCACTATGGTGAAGACCAAAGAGCTGTCGAAGGACACCAGAAACAAAATTGTAGACCTGCACCAGGCTGGGAAGACTGAATCTGCAATAGGCGAGCAGCTTGGTGTGAAGAAATCAAAGAAATCAACTGTGGGAGCAATAATTAGAAATTGGAAGACATACAAGACCACTGATAATCTCCTCTGATCTGGGGCTCCACGCAAGATCTCACACCGTGGGGTCAAAATGATCACGAGAACGGTGAGCAAAAATCCCAGAACCACACGGGGGGACCTAGTGAATGACCTGCAGAGAGCTGGGACCAACGTAACAAAGTCTACCATCAGTAACACACTACGCCGACAGGGACTCAGATTCTGCAGTGCCAGATGTGTCCCCCTGCTTAAGCCAGTACATGTCCGGGCCCGTCTGAGGTTTGCTAGAGAGCATTTGGGTGATCCAGAAGAGGATTGGGAGAATGTCATATGGTCAGATGAAACCAAAATAGAACTGTTTGGTAGAAACACAACTCGTCGTGTTTGGAGGAGAGAGAATGCTGAGTTGCAACCAAAGAACACCATACCTACTGTGAAGCATGGGGGGTGGCAACATCATGCTTTGGGGCTGTTTCTCTGCAAAGACAACAGGACGACTGATCCGTGTACATGAAAGAATGAATGGGGCCATGTATCATGAGATTTTGAGTGCAAACCTTCTCCCATCAGCAAGGGCATTGAAGATGAAACGTGGCTGCCTCTTTCAGCATGACAATGATCCCAAACACACCGCCCGGGCAACGAAGAAGTGGCTTCGTAAGAAGCATTTCAAGGTCCTGGAGTGGCCTAGCCAGTCTCCAGATCTCAACCCCATAGAAAACCTTTGGAGGGAGTTGAAAGTCCATGTTGCCCAGCGGCAGCCCCAAAACATCACTGCTCTAGAGGAGATCTGCATGGAGGAATGGGCCAACATACCAGCAACAGTGTGTGACAACCTTGTGAAGACTTACAGAAAACGTTTAACCTCTGTCATTGCCAACAAAGGATCTATAACAAAGTATTGAGATAAACTTTTGATATTGAAAAAAATACTTATTTTCCACCATAATTTGCAAACAAATTCTTTCCAAATCAGACAATGTGATTGCCTGGATTAGTTTCCACATTATGTCTCTCATAGTTGATGACAATTACAGGCCTCTCTCATCTTTTTAAGTGGGAGAACTTGCACAATTGGTGGCTGACTAGATACTTTTTTGCCACACTGTATACTGTATATATATATATATATATATACATACATATATATATACTATATATACATACAAACACACATACACACACACACACACAGTATATAATAAATAATTTGTATTATGTATAAATAAATAAATGCATAACATATATATATATATATATATATATATATATATATATATATATATATATATATATATATATATATATATATATATACATATATACATATATATATATATATATATATATAAAACAGTTCCAAAGGTAGACATGGCACTTTATCTATCCCAAAAAACTGGTTTAGAGGCACTCACGGGTCTTGCAGAGAAGGAAGGTCCAATACCGCAGTGTTTTTATTGTCAAATACTAATAAATAATAATAACAATAAAAGCACTCTAAACCAGTTTTGGATTTATATAAATATATATATATATATATATATAAGTTTTTTTAAATTAAGTACATTTTTTCTATCTATCTAGCTCTCTATCTATCTATTTACATTAGAAACATGGGCTCATAGATTTATGCGTTTATAGATGTATCTATATATCCATAGCTGTCTAGCACAAAAATACAATAGGGGAATGTCTAAAACAAGGTACATTTATCTAATTTATCTGCAAATACCAATTACAATTTTAAAGGATATTTCCAAAAATGTAATATATTTCTCACCTTACTTTAAAATGGTAAATAGTCATTGTGTAAGATCATTACAACCACTCAATAGACATCACTGAAACATGTAACATATGCATTGGGAAAAAGCAATTTGTTTCTAATTATATTGTATGGAAAGACTCCTGGTCTACTCATGTGTGTGTCTCATATACACACTCTCATATACAATATATACTGACTATAAATGTTCTTATATGCCATGCTGGGCACCTAAAAGACAGTTTGGCCTTGTATTTTAGCTGAGCCCTGAAAGGGTTTAGTGTCGTCATCGTTGTCATTTGAATGGAATTCTGGGGATTGCACCATTAGAAAGAACAATTCCTTTATTTATCACTTGTAGCCACCCGCTACACACTGACACAGCCATAAATCAAGCAAAAGAACCTGAAGGGGACTTCTTAGAAATTATTTATGAGGGAACCAGCCTCATGTAATTACATATTTCCATCTACAGAATAATAGACACAGCTTACATACACAGCCAAGAATGGATGCACTGCAGCAGGGGCTAATTAATTCCAGCTTAAATAACTGCTTATTGGGTTTGGTCTCTAGAACTGCTGTTGGAGCCGGGATCCTAGAGCAATGATTTGTAGAATAATGTTGGTCAGGCTAGAAAATGAAGTTTTCATCTCACTGAAAATTTTTGTAACTCATTTACTTTGTAGTTTTTCCATTGACACATTAACCCTTACTCTGTTGACGGAAACCTATACTGAAAGATTGTTACAATGTCTGACCTTGTTCTGAAAATGCTAGTTGCCTGGCTGTCTCTGGCACCAATAAATGTATGCCAAGCTATTGTGAAATTAAGTCTCTTCTTCTGAAGCCATCCATTGAATCCAAGGGATCAACATGAAACTAGAATTTTTTTTATATGGAGAGGTCCCCACTACAGATTTTAAGAAGTTTTATAGTATTACAGTAGATAAAGGCCTTTCTGTTTGAATAATAATGACTTTGCAATAGCACACTGAAGGCCATGCACAGTTCAAATCATAGCAACATCATAGAAGTATGGCATATAATTAAATCTAAAATAAAACATGAAAGTTACAATTTAATGTGTATACAGTGTATACTGTGTTATATATAGATATATATCTATATATAGATAGATATGTATATATCTATCTATCTATATATATAGATATAGATATATATCTATATATATAGATATATAGATATATCTATATATCTATATATATATATATATATAGATATAGCTATAATTATATAGCTATATCTATCTATCTATCTATCTATCTATCTATCTATCTATCTATCTATCTATCTATCTATCTATCTATCTATCTATCTATCTATCTATATATATATATAGATATATTTATATATATAGATATAGATATATTTATATATATAGATATATCTATATATCTATATATATACAGCGCCTTGAAAAAGTTTTCACCCCCTTGGCTTTTTACCTATTTTGTTACATTACAGCCTAATGTTTTTTTAATCTGAATTATATGTGATGGATCAGAACACAATAGTCTAAGTTAGAGAAGTAAAATTAGAAAAATATATACATGAAACTATTTTTCAGAAATAAAAAACTGATAATTTACATGTGCGTATGTATTCACCCCCTTTGTTATGAAGCCCATAAAAAGCTCTGGTGCAACCAATTACCTTCAGAAGTCACATAATTAGTGAAATGATGTCCACCTGTGTGCAATCTAAAGCCGTGTACACACGAGCGGAATGTCCAACAGAAAAAGTCAGACAGAAGCTTTTCATGGTATATACCAATCGTGTGTAGGCCTCATCGGACTTTTCTTTTCAAAAAATCTGATGGACCTAGAAATGGAACATGTTCTAAATATTTCCGACGGACCCAATTCCTATCGTGAAAACCGATCACCTGTATGCTGGTCCGATGGACCAAAAAAGACGCATGCTCTGAAGCAAGTACGAGACAGAAGCTATTGGCTACTGGCTATTGAACTTCCTTTTTCTAGTCCCGTCGTAAGTGTTGTACACCACTGTGTTCTGGATGGTCGGACTTTGGGTTGACCGTGTGTAGGCAAGACCGCTTGAATGAAATTCCTTCAGGGTTCCGTCGGAGAAACCATCAGAGTTTATTACGACGGCTAAACCGGTCGTGTGTACGCGGCATAAGTGTCACATGATCTGTCATTACATATACACACCTTTTTTAAAGGCCCCAGAGGCTGCAACACCTAAGCAAGAGGCACCACTAACCAAACACTGCCATGAAGACCAAGGAACTCTCCAAACAAGTAAGGGACAATGTTGTTGAGAAGTACAAGTCAGGGTTAGGTTATAAAAAATATAAAAATCTTTGATGATCCCTAGGAGCACCATCAAATCTATCATAACCATATGGAAAGAACATGGCACAACAGCAAATCTGCCAAGAGATGGCCGCACACCAAAACTCACGGACCGGGCAAGGAGGGCATTAATCGGAGGCAGCACAGACACCCAAGGTAACCCTGGAGGAGCTGCAGAGTTCCACAGCAGAGACTGGAGTATCTATACATAGGATGGCAATAAGCTGTACGCTCCATAGAGTTGGGCTTTATGGCAGAGTGGCCAAAAGAAAGCCATCACTTTCAGCAAAAAACAAAATGGCACGTTTTGAGTTTGTGAAAAGGCATGTGGGAGACTGTGGCTCTACAATGTATTGACTTTAGGAGGGTGAATAGTTATGCACATTAACTTTTTCTGTTATTTTGTCCTATTTGTTGTTTGCTTCACAATAAGAAAAAACATCTTCAAAGTTGTGGGCATGTTCTGTAAATTAAATGATGCAAATCCTCAAACAATCCATGATAATTCCAAGTTGTGAGGCAACAAAACATAAAAAATGCCAGGGGGGTGAATACTTTTGCAAGGCACTGTATATATATATATATATATATATATATATATATATGTACTGTATATATGCAATTTAATGTGTATACAGTATTTACTATATATATTTATGGTCGTGGCCCTATGACCGAGAGAGATGTGGATCACATAAACACGCGACAAGACTTACACAACATAAATAGACCTGAAGTGTGCATTGGTGGTCTGGTAGGTATGCCAAGAAAAGGGGGCATACCCAAGGTAAATAATGACCAAGCTGGCTCAATAACCACAAGTTTATAAAGAAGGATGTACTGAGAAGTGCCATGAAAAAGGGAAGGGCAGGAGGGTATCGCGCACTGAACCGACAAAGAGCATGGGCGAGTGGTCTGCTTAAATACCCTCCGGGCTCCTCCCATAAATTCAGGCCACCATTCTGGCCTTCTTATTTATGGTCGTGGCCCTATGACCGAGAGAGATGTGGATCACATAAACACACGACAAGACTTACAACATAAATAGACCTGAAGTGTGCCTTGGTGGTCTGGTCAGTATGCCAAGAAAAGGGGGCAAAAGACTCAGATAGGGGAATAACTCTTTATTGATTCTTGTGGTTATTGAGCCAGCTTGGTGAAGGCTTGTTCCATTTCTTCCTGAGGATTTGGGATGTATGAGGCAAAACAAGGAGGCTTCCATCAGCCTAGTTTCTTGATTACATGGTCTGGTACTCAAAGCTGGGAGGCAGCTGAGGCTGCTCCAATCCGGCAGGAAATGTCTAGAGAACTGACTGGGGTTAAAGTCCAAGTTGCTTAGGTGGATCCTGACATCTTTATTAAACTGACTGCCACTCGGGGGGCTGGTTAGAAAGGGTAGCAATGAGCTACCATCAGATTGGCTGGGTAGATGGGACAGTAGTCGGGCGAGCACCGTCACTGGGCACCAGGCGTTGTTAGTCTAAAACAGGTTGATATCAACCCTGGGGTCGGTTTGTTGTGTTTTGCAGACTGTGAGATGAAGGGTGTAATGGTTCGAAAGCGAGTCAGGTGGCGTCGGAGCAGTGTCTGACTGCCGGAGTCGCTGACGGTAAATTCACTAGGTCGTAGGAAACCATAGAAGGCCTGGTAGATGGCCGCTTGGATGACTAGGCTGGGCAAAGCCCCAAACGGAGATTAAGTAAGGATTTCAGACATGTCTCTGAAGAGGGCCCTCGTGATAGGTAGGCTTTTGCCACTTGGTGTTTCAGTATGCCCCGTAGGAGGGACTTGACTGCAGGGGCCGAGAATATTGACGGTTTACTGGGGTCCTGTAAGGGCAGGAAATGCTGGATGCCGGCTAGGTATAGCCTGATAGTATTGTGAGACAGGGCCAGCTGCATGTGCCAATATGATATAAAGGCTAGGACATAACGCTATGACCTAAGGCTAGGTCTAACGTCGCCTATTGCTGCTCCGGGGCAAGAGGCTAAAAACTTGCGGTAAGTGTTCCAAGTAGTGCAATAGGCCTTCAGTGTGTTGCATGCCAAGGAGTGGTTAATGAGCTGGGTTGCGTTGGTGAGATGCGACTTCATTCCATCATCAGCAACAACCAGGGTGGGACAGGAGTAGTTGTTGGGTCAGCTCCAGGCTCCTGCTGGAAAAACAAAGTAAGGTTGAAACGGAATAGCGCATCAGCTGCGATTTTGCATTTGCCCGGAATCGGAGTGAAAGCTGCGCGAGCCTGCACAGGAAGGACATGATGGGGAGTCACTTGGATCTACCTTTATTGATGATGTCAGCCATGGCCTGGTTGTCCGTGGTGAAGAGCACTGTCTGTCCTGTCCAAGTGTGGCCCCAGACCTGGGCAGCTGCCACGATGGGATACAGTTCGAAGAGTGATGAAGACTGGGTGAAAGCAGAAATTTAAGAGAATTTCTGGGGGCCAAGGTTCAGTGAACCAGTGGTGGCTGAAAATGGCCGTGAAGCCCGTAGAGGCTGCAGTATTGGTGACCACCCGTGGTGGCTTGGCTGACACTGCCGGGATGAACATTGAAATCCCATTCCAGCTGGTGAGAAAGTTGTCCCACATAGCTAAGTCTGCTACTGCTGCTTATTCTAGTTTGAGAACTTGGTCTGGATCTTGCACTGGTGTGAGAAAAACTAAAAGCTCTGCTATAAAGGACCGTCCTTGAGGAATAATCCTCATCGCGAAGTTCAGCATCCCTAGTAAGGATTGCGACTGCCTCATGGTACACCCTTGTCGGGCTAGTTTGTCGGGAGGCACGCTAGCCTGTGCGGCACACGTGACACCTAGGAAGGTGATAGAGTGTGCCGGGCCTTCCACTTTATGCTCGGCTATGGGCACGTTGAGATTGCTGAACACTATTGTAAACCTGTCAAGATCTGTCAGTGGTGTGCCTGGTTGTTGGATGAGCAGGAAGTCATCAAGGTAGTGGATAACTGTCTGTTGGTGGGCCTGGTGTGACTTTACCTGAAATGAACTGGCTCACCTCTGTCATGCAACTGACCCTGGTGAAGATGCGAACTGTACATTCTTCCCCTCCTATTTATTTATTTGTTTTTATTTTATTTTTATATTTTACCTGTTGAGATAAAGTCCAACCTGGTGCCGGATGGAAACCTGAACTAACCTCAGGGAGAAAGACAGAGAAAAGATGAGTGGCCAGCGTGCCACTGGAGATGAATGGCCAACTGGGTGTCGCTGCGTGTTTGTGTGGCTGATTGTTTGCCACTGAGGTGTGTTTGCAAGTTAGTTTGTATGTGGATTTGCACGTAGGTGCATACTTCAAAGTGTTTTATACTACTGGAGACGATATTGTGTGGTTGCAAGGGTGTCAGTTAGTGTCAGGTTGCTGGGACAATATTGCATGGTTGCAGGGGTCTCGATGAGTATGAAGGTTTGTTTTTGAGATGACATTGCATGGTTGCAAGGGTCTCAGTCTGGTTTGCTAAGACGATATTGCGTGGTCGCCAGGGTCTCAGTCTGGTTTGCTGAGACGATAATGCGTGGTTGCCAGGGTCTCGATGAGTATGAGGTTTGTTTTGAGATGGCATTGCGTGGTTGCAAGGGTCTCAGTCTGGTTTGCTGAGATGATATTGTGTGGTCGCAAGGGTCTCAGTCAGGTTGCTGCGACGGTATTGCGTAGTTGCAAGGGTCTCGATGAGTATGAGGTTGTGTGAGACGATATTGCGTGGTTGAAAGGGTCTCAGTCAGATTGCTAAGATGATATTGTGTGGTTGCAAGTGTCTCAGTGAGTGTCAGGCTGCTGAGACGATATTGCGTGATTGCAAGGGTCTCTATGAGTATAAGGTTTTTTTTATGATGATATTTTGTGGTTGCAAGGGTCTCGATGAGTGAGGGGTTGCTGAAACGATATTGCATTTTGCAAGGGTCTCAAATGAGTGTTAGGCTGCTGAGACAATATTGCATGACTGCAAGGGTCTCAATGGGTGTCGGATTTGCAGAGACGATATTGTGTTTGCAAGAATCTCAATGAGTGTGAGACTGCTGAGATGATATTGCGTTTGCAAGGGTCTTAACAAGAGTGTCAGGCTGCTAAGACGATTTTTCTGGCTGCAAGAGTCTCAATGAATGTCAGGTTGCTGGGGCGAGACTGCGGGGTCACAAAGGCCTTGATGAGTGGGAGGTTGCTCGAGACGGTATTGCGTGGTTGCAAGGGTCTCAACAAGGGTGTCAGGCTGCTGAGACAATTTTGCGTGGATGCAAGGGTCTCAACAGGTATCAGGTTGCTGTGCTGAGATTGTGTGGTGACAAAGGGGGTTTTATTTATTTATTTATTTTAATTAATTTATTTAATTATTTTTGACAGGTGAGAGGTTGCTGAGACGATGTTGCATTTTGCAAGGCTCTTAACAAGGGTGTCAGGCTGCTGAGACGATTTGCATGGTTGCAAGGGTCTCAACAGGTGTCCGGGTGCTAGGTCCAGATTGTGTGGTGGCAAGGGTTTTTTTTTTTTTTTTTGATGAGTGAGAGGTTTGCTGAGACGATGTTGCGTTTTTGCAAGGGTCTCAACAAGAGTGACAGGCTGCTGAGACGGTTTTGCATGGTTGCAAGGGTCTCAACGAATGAGAGTTGGGTTACTGAGAAAGGAATAGAAACATCTGTTTTGTTTGGCAGCTTACCGTACCCTTAAGCGTGCAGTACAAGGGATATGGACAACGTCCGTTTGATTCGTAGGTTCCGTAGGGGGAACCAAAGAACGATATGGGAGACAACGAATGGTAACGAATTGATAGGACATAAAGAAAATGGTAACGCATCTTACTTGCGTCAGTGGGCCATGCGACTGAGTTAGCGGCGGACTGTGGCGGGAGTGCAATATATCGGGAAGGTGTGGCGTGATGCCATGCACAAAGCAAAACAACGTTTGCTGTAGAAAATAGAACGCGAGAAGTGCGTACGAATGATTTGTAAGTTCCACTGCGGGAACCGAACACATGGTACGGGCAACACCGCAAGTGGCCACGAATTTTGACATGACAAAACACGGAAACTAATCCTACCAGTGACCGTTCACATTGGACTGGAGCGGGTGTGCTACACATCCGAAGAGTGTGGTGTGGCGCCGTTCATGATGCACAGAAAATAACTTTGGTTTCGTAAATAAATGAGAGAAGAATCATGTAAAAACGATTCGTAAGTTTCGCTGCGGGAACTAAAACACGCGGCATGGGGGATACAATGAATGGCAAGGGTAGAAAGTATGCAATTTATCTGATAAGAATTAGTTGTAAAGAGAAATGACTCTGATAGGAATCGGTTGTACCGTAAAATATATGAAATGAATCCGATTCAAAACGGTAGTAAGGCGTATTAAATTAATCTGATACAAATTGGTTGTAGAGTATATGCCATCCCTTACTCTGAAGCCGAACACCTACCAACCACCCAGCCCCCCAAGCTAATCAAGTGCAGACAAGGCGCCAGGTGGGTCTAATTACCAGCTCAATCAGCCACAGAACCTGTACAAACAATACTCATACTCAATGCTCATTTCCAAATGGATGAGACGGTAACCCCATGGACAGTGAATCTTATCTCCTAGATTGTAAGCTCTAACGAGCAGGGCCCTCTGATTCCTCCTGTATTGAATTGTATTGTACTGTCTGCCCTAATGTTGTAAAGCGCTGCGTAAACTGTCGGCGCTATATAAATCCTGTATAATAATAATAATAATAACCAGTGAAGCCTATGGTGAGTGATATCGGACAATGACCGACAGCGGCTAGGAGGCTTGGATTTACAAATTAATCGAGTTTGGCAGAAGGAACTTACGAATGTACTACGCCTGTGCTGAATGATGTCGGGACATGACCGATAACAACTCGGAGGCAGGTTTTTTACGAAAGGGATGCAGGTTAGGAAGCATAACGAATCACAAGATTGCACATGATACGAAAAGGTTTGAATACTACCTGTGACAGTGATCGGGAACCGCCAACGAAGACCACGAACGGAGAAGCCACAATGCACTTGCGATCGAATGGACAGACTCATGAACATGAGGTGAGCTGGGAAGAATCGGCCCAGTGACGTGTAGTATCGCAACCCTCCAGGCTCCTCCCATAAACTCAGGCCACCATACTGGCCTTCTTATATATATACAGTATTTCACAAAAGTGAGTACACCCCTCACATTTTTGTAAATATTTTATTATATCTTTTCATGTGACAACACTGAAGAAATGACACTTTGCTACAATGTAAAGTAGTGAGTGTACAGCTTGTATAACAGTGTAAATTTGTTGTCCCCTCAAAATAACTCAACACACAGACATTAATGTCTAAACTGCTGGCAACAAAAGTGAGTACACCCCTAAGTGAAAATGTCCAAATTGGGCCCAAAGTGTTAATATTTTGTGTGGCCACCATTATTTTCCAGCACAGCCTTAACCCTCTTGGGCATGGAGTTCACCAGAGCTTCACAGGTTGCCACTGAAGTCTTCTTCCACTCCTCCATGACGACATCGCGGAGCTGGTGGATGTAAGATACCTTGCACTCCTCCACTATCCATTTGAGGATGCCCCACAGATGCTCAATAGGGTTTAGGCCTGGAGACATGCTAGGTCAGTCCTTTACCCTAGGCTTCTTTAGCAAGGCAGTGGTCATCTTGGAGATGTGTTTGGGGTCATTATCATGTTGGAATACTGCACTGCAGTCCAGTCTTCGAAGGGAAGGGATCATGCTCTGCTTTAGTATGTCACAGTACATGTTGGCATTCATGGTTCCCTTAATAAAATGTAGCTCCCCCCGTGCCAGCAGCACTCATACAGCCCCAGACCATGACACTCCCACCACCATGCTTGACTGTAGGCAAGACACACTTGTCTTTGTACTCCGCACCTGGTTGACACACATGCTTGACACCATCTGAACCAAATAAGTTTATCTTGGTCTCATCAGACCACAGGACATGGTCCCAGTAATCCATGTCCTTAGTCTGCTTGTCTTCAGCAAACTGTTTGCGGGCTTTCTTGTGCATCATCTTTAGAAGAGGCTTCCTTCTGGGACAACAGCCATACAGACCAATTTGATGCAGTGCGGTGTATGGCCTGAGTACTGACAGGCTGACCCCCTACTTCTTCAACCTCTGCATTTCCCAAAGACAACCTCTGGATATGATGCTGAGCAAGTGCACTCAACTTCTTTGGTCGACCATGGCGATGCCTGTTCTGAGTGGAACCTGTCCTGTTAAACCGTTGTATGGTCTTGGCCACCATGCTGCAGATCAGTTTCAGGGTCTTGTCAATCTTCTTATAGCCTAGGCCATCTTTATGTAGAACAACAATTCTTTTTTCAGATCCTCAGAGAGTTCTTTGCCTGGAGGTGCCATGTTGAACTTCCAGTGACCAGTATGAGAGAGTGAGAGCGATAACACCAAATTTAACACACCTGCTCCCCATTCACACCTGAACACTAATAAATCACATGACACCGGGGAGGGAAAATGGTGCTACTTGGTGAATATTTTATTGCAAGAATTCTACAGTCGTTTGTGAGTAGTTTTCTTTATCACTTTTAATAAATACATATCCAAAAGGATAATACACAAGTCTGGTGTGCCCTTTTTTTTTTTTTTACATCTTTGGACATTCGTGTCCTGTTGATCTTTAACCAGACATAAAGTGAGGTGAAATACAATTAGAGTAAGGGAAGACTAGAACTCCTGTCAGAATTTTTTTTTATGTCTTATAACCTGCAAATATCCTTTTCCAGTGTTCCTCTGCCACTACCTCTACCTAGAAAGTGTGGGTAAATATCTCCCCAAATAGCTGTAGACACCAGGCAAGGGCTCTAACCCCTCCCCACTCTATCAAAATGGAAAACTAAAGGTTATTGCTTGATGTACGCTTTAACAGTGTCGTATCTAGCACATCTGGCACTCGGGGGTGGTAATTTCTTTTTTACACCCCCCCCCCTTAAAAAAAAAAAAAAAAGTGGTGTGATGGAACAAAGTGTTGAATTATGGATGTGGTCAAATCGCATTAACCGTAGGAGGGTTTAAAGGGGAATAGTTAAAAAAAAGCTCTCCCTGTACTCAGCACACAGTTGTCCCAGTCAATTTACCCATTAAGTATGTTTTAATGCCTGTGCCACAAGCAAGAGTGTAACAGACATGTACAGACCTCAGCACTGATTTTAATGAAATAAAACTATTCTATTATGTAATCTTTTCTACACACAACCTACCTTCTTCAGTAGAACTTCAGGAGTATTGTACTTAGAGTGCAGTGGTCAGGAGTATGAGATGTAAATAGGGTCACTTAAAGAGTATAACCAAATTTATGGCTCTCCCTCCAGGGCCCAGACTTTCCCTAAGTCCAGACTCTTTCTCCCTGAATTAACAGGACCTCCTTTGTAGTCCAGGGCCTCCAGGCACCCTGTTTTGTAGTCCAGGACCTACAGAAACCAAAAAAAAAAAAACATTTTGTATTGCAGGGCCTCGGGGAACCTGCTTTCCTACTTCAGTCCCTTTAGACACCCTCTTTCCTAGTGCAGGGCCTCCGCTCCACACACCCCTCTCCTAGTCCAAAAACTCTGCTCTATGTAACCCCTTCCTAGTCCAGGGACTCTGCTCTACCTAGCTCTCTCCTAGTCCAGAGACTCCTCCACACAACCCCCCCCTCCTAATCCTAATCCAGGAACTCTGCTCCATGTGCCCCCCTCCTAGTCCAATGACTCTGCTCTACCACCTCTCTCCTAGTCCAGGGACTCCTCCACACAACCCGCTCGTTGCCATGGCGCACATTGTGTGCCGCGGGTCTCTGATGCGGATGCCGGTCACCCAGACAGTATGCCTCTGCCCCGTTCCTTCGGGTGGATGACCTCACGATGCTGATTCTCAGCGTCACCTTCATCCCTACAATTCCATGCTGGGCTGCTGTCTGAGGGGGGGACCTCCGCGCCACAGATTCAGAGGGCGCCTCCTTCTCCTCCACTGTCCCAATCCATATCCAGCCTGTACAGGAGGGCGGGCTTATACTAGGAAGGAGTGAATAGGGGCAGGGGCGGACTGACAACTCATGGGGCCCCCGGGCAGTAGAAGGTCATGGGGCCCCCTGTGTCTCCGCCCACATGCAAGCCACACCTACACAAAGCCCCACTTACATAAATCATGGGGCACACAGTAAGGCACATCACATGGCACACAGCAGAGCACGGGGCACATCATGGGGCACAGGGCATGGGGCACACAGTAGGGCACATCACAGGACACATAATAAACCCTGCTGGGTGCCCCATTATGCTGTACACATCAGGGCACATTATTGAGCACAGCATGGTGCATCACAGGGGGTACAGGGCACATCAGTGGGTACACAGCAGGGAACATCACAGAGCACATCAGGAGATACACAGCAGGGAGCGGGCCGCACATCACAGGGCATGTGGCAAATAGTAGGGCACACAGCAGGGCACATCCTTGGGAACAGGACACAGGCGGTACACATCAGGGCACACATCCCAGGGCATGGGGCACACAGTAGAGCACATTACAGGGCACACAGTAGAGCACAACAGGCTGTACACAGCAGGGCACATCACAAGGCACATCACAGGGCAAGGGGCACAAGTAGGGCACATAAGGGGGTACACAGCAGGGCACATCACAGGCCATGGGGCACGCAGTAGGGCAAATAGCAGGGCACAAACCAAAACACAGGGCACACAGTAGAGCACTGGGATCCTCCAGACTTAACACAGTGTCTCTCAGGGTAGCCATCAGGGGCGAAGGCGACACAGTGGGGGTGGAGGACACAGGAAGACACCGTGGGGGGGTGGGTGGCACAGGGGGACACTGTAGATGGGTGGGTGGCACAGGGGGACACTGTAGGTGGGTTGAGGGCACATGGGGACACCATGGGGGGGGATAGAAGACACAGGGGGACACTGTGGGGGGTGAAGGGCACAGGGGGTCACCGTGGGGGGTGGGTGAAGGGCACAGGGGGACACTGTGGGGAGGTGGAGGGCACAGGGGGACACTGTGGGGAGGTGGGGGGCACAGGGGGTCACTGTGGGGAGGTGGAGGGCACAGGGGGTCACTGTGGGGAGGTGGGGGACACTGTGGGAAGGTGGGGGGCACAGGGGGACACTGTGGGGGGGGGTGGAGGGCTCAGGGGGAAACTGTGGGGAGATGGGGGGCACAGGGGGACACTGTGGGGAGGTGGAGGGCTCAGGGGGAAACTGTGGGGAGGTGGGGGGCACAGGGGGACACTGTGGGGAGGTGGAGGGCTCAGGGGGACACTGTGGGGAGGTGGGGGGCACAGGAGGACACTGTGGGGAGGTGGAGGGCTCGGGGGGAAACTGTGGGGAGGTGGGGGCACAGGGGGACACGGTGGGGGGCACAGGTGGACACTGTGGGGAGGTGGGGGGCACAGGGGGACACTGTGGGGAGGTGGAGGGCTCAGGGGGACACTGTGGGGAGGTGGGGGGCTCAGGGGGAAACTGTGGGGAGTTGGGGGGCACAGGAGGACACTGTGGGGAGGTGGAGGGCTCAGGGGGAAACTGTGGGGAGGTGGGGGCACAGGGGGACACGGTGGGGGGCACAGGTGGACACTGTGGGGAGGTGGGGGGCACAGGGGGACACTGTGGGGAGGTGGAGGGCTCAGGGGGAAACTGTGGGGAGGTGGGGGGCACAGGGGGACACTGGGGAGGTGGGGGGGCACAGGGGGACACTGTGGGGAGGTGGGGGGCTCAGGGGGAAACTGTGGGGAGGTGGGGGCACAGGGGGACACTGTGGGGAGGTGGAGGGCTCAGGGGGACACTGTGGGGAGGTGGAGGGCTCAGGGGGAAACTGTGGGGAGGTGGGGGGCACGGGGGGACACTGTGGGGAGGTGGGGGGGCACAGGGGGACACTGTGGGGAGGTGGAGGGCTCAGGGGGAAACTGTGGGGAGGTGGGGGCACAGGGGGGGGCACAGGGGGACACTGTGGGGAGGTGGGGGGCACAGGGGGACACTGTGGGGAGGTGGAGGGCTCAGGGGGAAACTGTGGGGAGGTGGGGGGCACAGGGGGACACTGTGGGGAGGTGGGGGGGCACAGGGGGACACTGTGGGGAGGTGGAGGGCTCAGGGGGACACTGTGGGGAGGTGGGGGGCACACTGTGGGGAGGTGGAGGGCACAGGGGGACACTGTGGGGAGGTGGGGGGCACAGGGGGACACTGTGGGGAGGTGGAGGGCTCAGGGGGAAACTGTGGGGGGGTGGAGGGCTCAGGGGGACACTGTGGGGAGGTGGGGGGCACAGGGGGACACTGTGGGGAGGTGGAGGGCTCAGGGGGACACTGTGGGGAGGTGGGGGGCACACTGTGGGGAGGTGGGGGGCACAGGGGGACACTGTGGGGAGGTGGGGGGCACAGGGGGACACTGTGGGGGGGTGGAGGGCTCAGGGGGACACTGTGGGGGGGTGGAGGGCTCAGGGGGACACTGTGGGGAGGTAGGGGGCACAGGGGGACACTGTGGGTGGGAAGCTGTGCAGCAACTTTTTAATAGCAGCATGTGGTACAAGCTGCTGCACTTTCCTTCCTAGATGCAGAGTAGCGCGGGAAGCGGCTGTTTACAGACCTCTCGTGATGCGGTCCTCCTCCTCCTCCTCGCCGGCCCCTCCTCTTTTCTGTCCGTCCGAGGTGATGACAGATACAAGCACCTGGGATGGACGGGAGGGAAGGAGGGGCCGGCGGGGGGGGGAGGAGCGCATCACGAGAGGTCTGTATACACTGCAGTCTCTACAGCAGTGAGCAGGGACCCGATCTGCCCGTCAATCACAGCTAGCTGACGGGTAGGTCGGGCCCCGAAGTTAAAGCTGTCATGGGGCCCCCTACTGGCCACGGGCCCTCGGTCAGCGTCCGAACTGCCCGATGGTCAGTCCGCCCCTGAATAGGGGGATATTCCTCCTCCCTTCAGCTGCATAATTATACTGCCTATCTTCCCCTCCACTCAGCTTCCAGCTGATTAAGATTAAATCAATTAGCAGGACACAATGCATATAAGACCAACACTTCAGAGTCCAGTCTTAGTCCCCTTTTACACGAGGCGGATCCACTTCCACAGAGTCCGCCTCGGTCCGCCAGCTCAGCGAGAGATCTCTCCGTTGATATCCAGCTGAGCCAGAGGATGACAGGTCCCTCTCTGCTCACTGAGTGGGGAGGGGCTTGTCAAGCACCGCTGCTGCCTATGGAGAGATCGGACGAAAACGGGCAGCATGTCCGTTTTCATCAGATCTCACCCGATCTGTTCCGCCAGCAACAGATCTGAACGTAGAGGCATCCGTCTGCTTTTAGCGGATCGGACCGGGTCGGATGTCAGCGGACATGTCTCCGCTGACATCCGTCGCTCCATAGGCTAGCATGGAGCGCCCGTTCAGGTCCGCCGTCAAAACCGACCGTGTGAAAGGGGCCTAATGCTGTACCCAGCACCGTCCAGATGAGGCAACAGTGATCCCAGACCAGAGGTAACAATCAGCTCAGTAATCTATACATATATATTTTTTGAGCAGTAATGCTGTCCAATTTTTTATGGATATGCATTCTTTAAATTTTGCACACTATCCTGTACGTTATATATTAATTAGTATATTGTCTTGTAGACCTGTGAAGTACTGCTTGTTCCTCTTTCTCCTGTGTTGGGAATATATGCTGTCTTTTTTAAAATCTGCAAGTTGTCAACTTCAAGCCTACAACAAGGTTTGTTTTTCATTGGACCAATCTTTTATCTATAGTAGATTACACCATTCCATCTTGAAACCATTTTTATATTTATAAATGGATATTCCTTCTGATGGTTTTTCTTTCATCCCTCATGTTTTTTACTGTAGACTGTTGGAGGGTCTGCCCAGCTCACTGCACGGTCAAAAAAAACCTCCCCTCCCCCTCCTTTCTTGGTTGGAGGTTAGACACCCTATGTGTGTAATCTTTTTTGGCTTGGGCCCGTCATTTCTGACCTCCCTGGCTTTCCCATCTTGGCTGATCTGTGGCAGCGCAATTATTCTCCCCGTTTCTTTAAACCAGATGCATTTCTCCTGACATCTCAAGAAACATGGTTAGATTCCATATTGCTATTCTATCATACGTTCAATATGTAATGCTTATTCATATATTCTGGATGATAATTGCTTATTATGTTTGTTTTTGCTTTTTATTAATTTACAGACAACCAATGAACCACTAGTCCCTGAAGAAGAGGTTTAATCGCTACAAACATCGAAACGCGTCGGACATCATCTGACCCAGTTAACTACTGGCCAGTCTCAAGTGGTTGTCTGTATATATACACATACATGTTTCTTGATATTGTACTTTGTATTTTTGTATAATAGATATATGCATCCTATTGTGACTTCCCATAAGTCACCAGTTCATTTTTAAACTTTTCTAATAAAATATCAATATATTTTCATTACATTTATTTGTCAAGGAATTTCTGCCTTTAAAAGTCCCATAGAGGAACCTGTTTGTTTTTGTATTAAATTTTCAGGGATGTGGGTAGCAATTCCAGTTTCATAGACCGATGGTACTATCACAACTTCCTCCCTCCCCTGGGTCACGTACTCCTCCACACAACCCCACTCCCTCTCCTAGTCCAGGGCTGTCTATCATAAAGAACACACCTAGTGGCTCTAAGAGCTCAGCGATTTACTGCTGTGTGGGCAGGATTTAGCGAGAAGGAGGCTGATATCACGCACTATGTATCTAGAGCTGAATCTCTACGCTTCTCCAGCCCACTTCCATGCCCACATAAAAACCTTTTCCGTATACTGCAGGTACTGTTGTTTAGCAAAAATAGTTCTTTACCCATCTGCCACTCTGGTTCATGCTGGTCTAGCTACTGTGACTGTGTTAAGGAAGGCAGCACAGTGGTGTAGTGGTTAGCACTTTCACCTAGCAGCAATAGGGTCGCTGGTTCAAATCCCGATCACGACACTATCTGCTTGGAGTTTGCATGTTCTCCCTGTGCCTGCGTGGGTTTCCTCCGGGTACTCTGGTTTCCTCCCACACTCCAAAGACATGCTGGTAGGTTAATTAGATCCTGTTGAAAAATTGGCCAAATATTTGTATGTGTATGTGTTTGTAAGTGTGTCAGGACCCCATGGGGCAAAGGACTGCGCTATACTGCAGATGGACACCGGCAGCAAAAAGCGCCCTGAGGCGATTCAGTTTGCATAGGTAGCGCTATACAAGTCACTCATTCATTCAAGGCCATTAATGATACAATTTTCTGTCCTGGCATTACTTTGATGCAGTTGGCCACCTTAACCACTTCAGCCCCGGAAGATTTGGCTGCTGAATGACCTGCCCATTTTTTGCGAGTCGCCACTGCGCCGCTTTAACTGACAATTTCGCGGTCGTACGACACTGCACTCAAACAGAATTGACGTCCTTTTTTTCCCACAAACAGAGCTTTCTTTTAGTGGTATTTGATCGCCTCTGCGGTTTTTATTTTTTGCGCTATAAACAAAAAAAGAGCAGCAATTTTGAAAAAAAAAACACTTTTTGCTATAATAAATATCCCCATGTTTTTTTTTAAAAAAGCAAATTTTTTCTCAGTTTAGGCCAATATGTATTCTTCTACATATTTTTGGTTAAATAGAATCGTAATAAGCGTATATTGATTGGTTTGCCCATCTACAAAATAGGGGATAGATTTATAGCATTTTTATTATTATTATTTTTTTTTTTTTACTAGTAATGGCGGCGATCTGCGATTTTTATCGTGACTGCGACATTATGGAGGACACATCGGACAATTTTGACACATTTTTGGGACCAGTGGCATTTATACAGCGATCAGTGCTATAAAAATGCATTGATTACTGTAAAAATGTCACTGGCAGTGAAGGGGTTAACACTAGGGGCGATCAAGGGGTTAATTCTAACTGAAGGGGGATGGGACTGACTAGAGGAAGTGACGGATTGTGGTTCCTAGCTAATAGGAACACACGATCTGTCACTCCTCTCAGAACAGAACAGGGATTTGTGTGTTTACACACACTGTTCTGTCCCTCGTGCTTGCAATCGTCGGCCACGAGCATCGGCACCCCGGCAGTGCAGCGGGCGCGTGCGCGCCTGCTATCCCGTTCGCGTGAGCTACGACAGTTCGCGAGATCGTGCCGGCCTGCCGCTGTAAAATGACGCCGGCTGCTCGGCAAGCGGTTAAACATGTATTGCAATATATATGAACTAAATATCCTTGTTTTTGGTTTTTTTTTACATAGTTTGCTAGAGAGGGTATAGCAGTATGTAGAGGTTCATTCAGCATTTTCAGTGACCCTTAAAACATCTGAATCCAGCTCAATGTTTGTTGTTTTACTGACAAAGCTGAGGACTGTCTGTACAAGAAAATAAAAAGTCAGTGATCATTATAACAATTTAAAAGAGGATTTCTTTATTTGAACAGTGTCCCTTTAATTCCACCAAATTTCAACAGGAAAAAAAAAAGTTTGCCATTTTATTCTGACCGCTATTAGCTGTATTGCGTAGCAGCCATGCAAGTAAAAAGCATTCACAATATTAAACAGAAAAAAAAAGCTTTGGCTGATTAAAGGTCACACCGTCACAAAGATAGTGATTTCAGATCAGTCTGAAATAATAAACCCGCATGCAAAATAAGAAAAGAACAGTTCTAATTTGAACAGTGAATATTTTTTTTTTTTTTTTTTAGTTCTAAACTCCAATAATGGAAAATAGATATTATCTGCAGTTTTTCATCTGCTGTGTGTTATCTGAAATTACTCAGGCTGCCGAGCTTGGACTTAAATTAAAAGATTAATTTGCTAACTTGGTTGAGTGGATTGTTTAATTTTGTCACTTTTTCCCTTCAATAATTATAGAAAGCTTTGCTGAAAGGACATTCGGAATATGTACTATTTACAAAGGCTGACTTTTAAAAAAGTTTTTTGACTTAACTTACAGATATACAGTATCCAACTGACTGGCAGCTTGAGCCCCATCATAGATTCCTTCACTGTTTCTGCTTAGGCTTTGGTCTGTGATCTTCTACAAACCTGTAAGGCATCACTATTTTTTTTCTCAATTGTGTTTTTTATTAAAGATTACATTTTGACAAAAGTATAAATAAAAAAAGAAAAACATTTGACAATATCAGATAACATATGGCAATAAAACAGTTGCCAAACATGGCTTGAAGGCTCAAGGGCCTTATAGATAGGTACAGTGGGGACGGAAAGTATTCGGACCCCCTTACATTTTTCACTCTTTGTTATATTGCAGCCATTTGCTAAAATAATTTCAGTTCATTTTGTTTCCTCATTAATGTACACACAGCACCCCATATTGACAGAAAAACATATAATTGTTGACATTTTTGCAGATTTATTAAAAAAGAAAAACTGAAATATCACATGGTCCTAAGTATTCAGGCCCTTTGCTCAGTATTTAGTAGAAGCACCCTTTTGATCTAATACAGCCATGAGTCTTTTTGGGAAAGATGCAACAAGTTTTTCACACCTGGATTTTGGGATCCTCTGCCATTCCTCCTTGCAGATCCTATCCAGTTCTGTCAGGTTGGATGGTAAACGTTGGTGGACAGACAGTTTTAGGTCTCTCCAGAGATGCTCAATTGGGTTCAAGTCAGGGCTCTGGCTGGGCCATTCAAGAACAGTCACAGAGTTGTTGTGAAGCCACTCCTTCGTTATTTTAGCTGTGTGCTTAGGGTCATTGTCTTGTTGGAAGGTAAACCTTCAGAGCAGTCTGAGGTCCTGAGCACAGAAGGTTTTTGTCCAGGATATCCCTGTACTTAGCTGCATTCATCTTTCCCTCAATTGCAACCAGTCGTCCTATCCCTGCAGTTGAAAACACCCCCACAGCATGATGCTGCCACCACCATGCTTCACTGTTGGGACGGTATTGGACAGGGGATGAGCAGTGCCTGCTTTTCTCCACACATAACGCTTAGAATTAAGGCCAAAAAGTGCTATTTTGGTCTCATCAGACCAAAGAATCTTATTTCTCACTATCTTAGTGTCCTTCAGGTGTTTTTTTGCAAACTCCATGTGGGCTTTCATGTGTCTTGCACTGAGGAGAGGCTTCCGTCGGGCCACTCTGCCATAAAACCCTGACTGGTGGAGGGCTGCAGTGATGATTAACTTTCTACAACTTTCTCCTATCTCCCGACTGCATCTCTGGAGCTCAACCACAGTGATCTTTGGGTTCTTCTTTACCTCTCTCACCAAGACTCTTCTCCCCCGATAGCTCAGTTTGGCCGGATGGCCAGCTCTAGGAAGGGTTCTGGTCATCCCAAACGTCTTCCATTTAAGGATTATGGAGGCCACTGTGCTGTTAGGAACCTTAAATTTATTTGTAACTTTGGCCAGATCTGTGCCTTGCCACAATTCTGTCTCTGAGCTCTTCAGGCAGTTCCTTTGACCTCATGATTCTCATTTGCTCTGACATGCACTGTGAGCTGTGAGGTCTTATATAGACAGGTGTGTGGCTTTCCTAATCAAGTCCAATCAGTATAATCAAACACAGCTGGACTCAAATGAAGGTGTACAACCATCTCAAGGAAGATCAGAAGAAATGGACAGCACCTGAGTTAAATATATGAGTGTCACAACAAAGGATCTGAATACTTAGGACCATCTGCAAAAATGTCAACAATTCTGTTTTTCTGTCAATATGGTGTGCTGTGTGTGTACATTAATGAGGAAAAAAATGAACTTAAATAATTTTAGCAAATGGCTGCAATATAACAAAGAGTGAAAAATTTAAGGGGGTCTGAATACTTTCCGACTCCACTGTATGTTTACACAGTGTTGGTCAACGTTGGGATAAATCAAATTATTAGATTTAACCATTAAATGAAAGTAACAATAGGGTTGGTGCATATACGATCAAAGAAGATCAAACAGAAAGAAATCAAAAGAAATTAAAACAATAGGGTACGAAAACAGAATAGGGAGCTCAAACTTTACCACCATTCATTTGCCATTAGACATCAAGCATCACTTTTTTATGTACCAAGGTGCTTACATTTTATTTATTTTAACTGAGTAAAGCCTTCAGTAGACTCAGTGCAGCCCCTTAATTTTGCTTGACCATCTTTTTCATTTGACATACCTGCTTTAAGACTTTAGGACATTGCCAAGGGAGAAGGGGGTGGTTTTGCTTTGAAAAATCCCGCTAGTGTTTGTATGAGATGTTAATGACTATGTATCTACACTCACCGGCCACTTTATTAGATAAACCTGTTCAATTGCTTGGTGACACAAATTGCTAATCAGTCAATCACATGGCAGCAACTCAATGCATTTATGCATCTAGACATGGTGAAGATGAATTGCTGAAGTTCAAACCGAGCATCAGAATCGGGAAGAAAGGGGATTTAAGTGACTTTGAACGTGGCATGGTTGTTGGTGCCAGACAGGCTGGTCTGAGTATTTCAAAAACTGCTGATCTGCTGGGATTTTTATGCACAGCCATCTCTAGGGTTTACAGAGAATGGTCTGAGAAAGGGAAAATATCCAGTGAGCGGCAGTTGTGTGGAGAAAAATGCCTTGTTCATGTCAGAGGTCAGAGGAGAATGGGCAGACTGGTTCAAGATGACAGAATGGCAAAAGTAACACAAATAACCACTCGTTACAACAAAGGTATGCAGAATACCATCCCTGAATACATCTAATCTTAAAGCAGACGGCTACAGCAGAAGACCACATCGGGTGCCACTCCTATTAGCTAAGAACATGAAACTGAGGCTACAATTCGTACAGGTTCACCAAAATTGGACAAAAGATTGGAAAAATGCTGCCTGGTCTGACGAGTCTCTATTTCAGATGGTAGGGTCAGAATTTTGGGAAAAAAACATGAAAGTATGGATCCATCCGGCCTTGAATCCACGGTTCAGGCTGGTGGTGGTGTAATGGTGTGGGGGATAATTTATTGGCACACTTTGGGCCCCTTAGTACCTACCAATTGAGCATCGTTTAAATGCCATGGCCTACCTGAGTATTGTTGCTGACCATGTCCATCCCTTTATGACTACAGTGTACTTATCTTCTGATGGCTCCTTCCAGCAGGATAGTTCCCCATGTCACAAAGCTCAAATCATCTCACCACTGGTTTCTTGAACATGACAATGAGTTCACTGTACTCCAAGGCCTCCACAGTCACCAGATCTCAATCCAATAGAGCACCTTTGGGATGTGGTGGAATGAGAGATTTGCATTGTGCATGTGCAGCCACCAAATCTGCAGCAACTGTATGATGCTATCATGTCAATATTGACCAAAATCTCTGATGAATGTTTCAAACACCTTCAGGGGCGTAACTAGAAATAGCAGGGCCCCATAGCAAAATGTTGTATGGGGCCCCCCTGCAAACAGCCCCCCACACACACAGCTGCCCTAGTGTCAATGCAGCATGACCTGTGCCCAATACAGCGTGACCTGTGCCCAATACAGCGTGACCTGTGCCCCATACAGCGTGACCTGTGCCCAATACAGCCTGGTCTGCCTGTGCCCCATACAGCCCCACTTATGCAGAGGAAGAGGCAAGCCACCCGAATCAGCAGAGAGCGGGATTGCCTGCTGTAATAGCTTTCATTTGAATTTCCTGTCTTCCCAGGGCTCATCGTCACATAGCCCCATCTCTTGGCCCGACGCCTTTGATGACATCACATGTCCCGCATTGGATCGGCGTTCTGTCTATCAAAGGCACCGGTCCAAAAGGTGGAGCTATGTGACGTGAGCCCCGGGAACACTGGAAGTTCTAATGAAAGCTCTTACATTGGGCAATTCAGCTCTCTGCTGATACGGACAGCTCGCCTCTTCCTTTCCTCTCTCTTCCCCTGGCTGGGAGACTGTGCCGGCGGTGCTCTTATCCTCACTGGGCCCTACTCGGCTGCGGGTCCCATAGTGCCCGCATGGGTCGCTATGGTGGTAGTTACGCCCCTGAACACCTTGTTGAATCTATGCCACGAAGAATTAAGGCAGTTCTGAAAGCAAAAGGGGGTCCAGCCTACTAGCAAGGTGCACCTAATAAAGTGGCCGGTGAGTGTATATCTGCCTATTTAACTTACCTTTAACCTCTTCACGCTGACAGCACGCAAATATGCGGCCTGGGCTTGAAGGGGTTGTCCCGGAGTGATGCCTGCAGCTGCAGGCATTACTCCGGTACCGGTTTTTCCCTTTTTCTAGGCATAACAACCGAAGTAGCTAAAAGCCGCTCAGCTGTTATTCCTTCTGCCGCCTTTTGCGGCTCTCCCGGGCCCTTGTCCCACCGGGGGGCCCGATCGACCAGCCAACATGTCCACCAGCTGGCCAAAGACGGGTCTCTGATCTAGTAACCCGGACATCACTTCCAGTTTACTCGGCTGCCAATGGCGCCGATTTTAAAAAATCCCTAGCATCCCAAAATGCAGATTTTGGTGTTTTGAATACTTTTAATTGCAAATGAGGGATTTGGGGCCTTTTAGACCCCAGATCCCTCCATAAAGAGTACCTGTCACTGACTATTACTGTCACAAGGGATGTTTACATTCCTTCTGACAGCAATAAAAGTAATCAGTGTTAAAAGAAAAAAATGAAATAAATAAGAAAAAAAAAAAATTTAAAGCGCCGGGCGTCCCTCCGTGCTGGCGCGCCGAAGTAAATGCACGCCCACATATGTAAACGCTGTTCAAACCACACATGTGCGGTATCGACACGATCATTAGAGTGAGAACAATAATTCTAGCACTCCTCTGTTACTCTAAACTGGTAACCTGTAGAAATTTTTAAAGCATCTCCTTTGGAGATTTTTAAGTACAGTAGTTTGTCACCATTCCACAAGCGTACGCTATTTCAAAGCATGACATGTTAGGTATCTGTTTACTCAGCGTAACATCATCTTTCACATTATCTAAAAAAAATGGGCTAACCTTACTGTTTTTTTTTTTTAATTAATTCATGAAAGTGTCTTTTTTTTTCAAAAAAATAGTGTTTGAAAGACCACTGCGCAAATGCCATGTGACATAAAATATTGCAACAATCAGCATTTTATTCTCTAGGGTCTCTGTTAAAAAAAAAAAAATATATATATATATATATATATATATATATATATATATATATATTCGGATTTTAACTTGTAAGCAACAAATTTTACAAAAAGGCTTAGGCATGACAGGGTTTTAACATTGCTTATAGAGTCATTTTTTTTAACATGTATTATTGCTTAACATTTGATGGTCTCTTGTAGCTGGATTTAATTGGATATCTTTTTCCCATTCCTGTGTTTGTCATTGACGTCTTTAGCAATCTGTATAGTGTCCAGTTTTATGTGAATTTATATGACTTTATCCCCCTCTCGTCAAAGCAATTCATGTAAAAGATTAGATGAAGCATATCAAGCACGCAATGCAAAGTTCATGTAATAATCAGGTGTGTCAGGACTTCCCCATCTCAACCACAATTACTCAGTGTGATCGGTTATTAGAGAATATCTCGCTTACTGAGCTGAGTCACGGCTGTGGCCAAAACTTTAACATGCAAAGATTAATGGTGGCGGGTTCTCATGTTGCAGGAGACATTTTCTTACGTGCCACAGTTAAAATGTAACAATACATAATTTCTAAATATTAATACTATTATAAGTTTTACTAACATCGCAGGAGACAACGATGCACAATTACCCCATGAAATAGTGATATCATTTCTGTTATTTCTCATTTACTTATTTGAAAAAGTCTAGCAAAATATACTACTTTTACTACTACTAAAAATGGTAATAATAATAATCATAATAGTGACAGCAATAATAATTATAATAATAATAGCAAAAGTTGTTATTATTATTAATAGTAGTAGTAGTAGTAGTATTCATAACAATAATAGTAACAATAATAATAATAATAATAATAATAATAATAATAATAATAATAATAATAATAATAATATGAATTATTATTATTATTATTATTATTATTATTATTATTATTATTATTATTATGATGATGAATATTATTATTATTACCATCTAACAAATCAGAATTTAAGGAACGATGTATCCTGGGCTGCAAATTATAGGGAAATTAGGGGAGCAAAGACTGAATACGACATGTATATGATTTATGTATTATGAGTTATATTACAATTTTTTCATATTCTTGTTATAATAATAACAACAACAAAAACAGTATTAATACTGTAGTTGGAGTAAATAAGGGACATTGTATCCTCTACTCTAAATTATATATTCATATTGTGGTATTTAATGATGATCATATGAATATATAAGGCCTGGTGTGTTTATTGTATAAACCATGAAAGTCTCCAAACCCTTTATAATTTATTACAGATGGTACATTGTTCTTTTTAATACCATAGAGTGGCTAAAACTGACAGCCTTAACCGTGTGTAACTGACAGACACAGAAGGAGAGGCACAAAGATGCGCATGAAAATAAGTTTACAGGTAAAACACTTACCGTATTTATCGGCGTATAACACGCACATGCGTATAACACGCACATTCATTTTCAGAGGGAAGTTTCAGGAAAAAAACTTAAATTTTAAATAAGGAACTTTGAAGCAAAATAAGGGTCAGTGCCCATCTGCAGCCTCACCATTGCCTTCAATGCAGCCTGATCAATGCCCATCTGCAGCCTCATCAGTCCACATCAATGCAGCAGCCTCACCATTGCCATCAGTGCAGCCTGATCGATGCCCATCTGCAGCCTAGAGGGGACAGGAAGGGGGGCGGGATGAGTGCCAACAGATTACATACAGTGAGAATCTCCTATGATAGACAGAACAGTGGTCCAATGGCGGCCCAGGAGACAGGACTTCCTATTATAGAGGCCACCAAGTAAACAGGAGTTTCTCACTGTATGTACTCTGATGCCGCTCGTCCTGCCCCCCTCCCTGTCCCCTCCGAGGCAGCTAAAATTGAAGTATTGGCGTATAACACGCACATGCTATTTGCACCCAATTTTCATGGTGAAAAAGTGAGTGTTATACGCCAATAAATACAGTACTTATTTTATGGTGCCAGAGGCCATCTCCACCTCAACCAGATTTCTACCTATTTTAAAATGTTTGTTAGGTCAAGGCGTGCCATGCTTCTTAAGTCAGTGGGCAAAGCTTAATTATATATTATATATGAATTTCGACAAGAAGTGCTATAAGAGCTTAAAGTGAATCTGTGGCTAGGCTATATATTTATATACTCTTAACAGCAGTAAATGAGCTTTAAAACAAGCCCACACTAACCTCTGTAGCTACAAGCATTGAGGTCAATTCACTCAATGTTCTTAACAGAAGGACTAAAGCCTTTAAATTAATTCTCCTAGCAGCTGAGCTCACACGCATCTTTCATCAGCCACCAGTTTTTGCTCTGTGTTTGGAGATTTGTGTTTAAAAGCTGGAAGGCTGCAAGACTGGCGGGCCTTAACTGGGGAGGGGGAGCAGGGAAAGTTGAGCTGCTCCCCCCTCCCCAGTAGAGGCTCGGCAGTCTTGCAGCCTTCTAGCCTTTAAACACAAATCTCCAAACACAGCAAAAACTGGTGGCTGATGAAGGATCCGTGAGAGCTCAGCTGCTAAGAGAATGAAATAAAAGGCTTTAGTCCTTCTTTTGAGAACTTTGAGTGAATTGCCCTCATTTCTTGTAGCTACAGAGGTCAGGGAGGGTTTGTTTTAAAGCTTGTTTACTGCTAGTTAACAATATGTAAATACTTGAACATCCATGGCTTGATCATGGATCCACTTTAAAAGAGATATGAATAATAATACATTATTTATATTAATATAGCCAACCTATTTCACAGTATCATATAAAATAACCTGGACATATGAGTCAAAAGTGTTTTGCAGGAATACAGTAAATAGGAAAATCAAGAAAGAACAAAGAATTTAAAAATGTAATGGTATGTTTAGATGACAGAATTTGAAACTGAATGTGACATTGTGAGAGGTATTTTTATGATATTTTCCAAATTTGTAAGCAAACTGGTCAAAACAGACATAAAAAAAGTAATAACAAAGAATATATCTGGAAGTCTTGTCTTGGTTAGTACAAGAATTTACCTATATTTGGACCCAAAACAAACATGGTGTAAATGAGTGTCAGAAAAGAATCTCTATACTTGTTCCAGGTCAGTGACTCAGAAAGAGTCAAATATCAGCATGACAACCAGGAACCAATATTCATACAGAAGAGGTCAGAATTAGCAGCCCCCATATCTTTCTCATGACAGAATCACTTTAAGTTGGCAATCTCACATGAAATGCGGGACCTGAAAAAAATAAAATCTATATGAATGCACTAAAAAAAAAAAGATTCAGTCCTCCATAGTTACATAGTTAATTTGGTTAAAAAAAGACACAAGTCCATCCAGTTCAACCAACACAGAAAAAAACACACACAAATAGAAAACTTCCTTATACACTGTCCTATACCAACAGTTGATCCAGAGGAAGGCAAAAAAAAAAACAAAAACAATAAAGCATGATACAATTTGCTCCAGCAGGGGAAAAAATTCCTTCCTAAACCCCAACAGGCAATCAGATATTCCCTGGATCAACTTGTTTGCACATAAGCAAAGTATTTATATAAAAATAATGCTTCCTTCATGGTTTATAAAGTACGAAACCACTGAAATCTCAAACAATGCATATCAAATAAGCCCTTTATTGCCTATTTTATTTTTGCTTCCCCTTTCCTCTCCTTACTATTTTTTTTCCTTTTTACCTTCCTTCTTTCTCCGCTACTTTATTTTCATTACCCTTACTTTCCTCCTTTCTAAATTTCCTTTCTTTTTCTTTTGCACTTCTTTACTTTAACCACTTCAGCCCCGGAAGGTTTTACCCCTTAATTTTTGCGATATGGCACTGCGTTATTTTAACTGTCAATTGCGCGCTCGTGAGGCGCTGTACCCAAATAAAATTGATGTCCTTTTTTTTCCCCACAAATAGAGCTTTCTTTTGGTGGTATTTGATCACCTCTGAGGTTTTTATTTTTGCTCTAAACAAAAAAAGAGTGACAATTTTGAAAAAACCCAATATTTTTTTACTTTCTGCTATAAAACACACCCAATACATAAAAAAAAAAAATCGAATTTCTTCATCAATTTAGGCCAATATGTATTCTGCTACATATTTTGGGTAAAAAAAAGTCCCAATAAGTGTATATTGATTGGTTTGCGCAAAAGTTATAGCCTCTGCAAACTATAGGATATTTTTATGCCATTTTTATTTATTTATTTTACTAGTAATGGTGTAGATTGTTAGTGTGACTGCGACATTGTGGTGGACAAATTGGACAACTGACTGACACTTTTGACACTTTTTTGTGGACCAGTGACATTCTTATGCCCCGCACACACGGTCGGACTTTGTTCGGACATTCCGACAACAAAATCCTCTGATTTTTTCCTACGGATGTTGGCTCAAACTTGTTTTGCCTACACACGGTCGCACAAAGTTGTCAGAATTTCCGATCGCCAAGAACGCGGTGACGTCAAGCACGTACGACGAGACTAGAAAAGGCCAGTTCAGAACCAAGCGAGGCACCCTTTGGGCTCCTTTTGCTAATCTCGTGTTAGTAAAAGTTTGGTGAGAGACGATTCACGCTTTTTCAGACTCGTGGCTTTCAGATCGTTTTCTGCCGTTCAGTTTGTGCTTGTGGGTTTGTATTTGCTCTTCAGTGCGTGCAGTCAGTTCGTATCGGAGTTTTCTGTGCGATCTTGTCCGCTCGTTGCTGTTTTTCAGGTCGCTCTTCACAGGCCTTGCTGTTCTTCAGTGCGTTCTGTTACTTCGTTCTGAGCAGCCGACCGTTTTCTAGCCATGTTTCGTATGCATACTCCTCGTACAGTTCGTGCTGTGCGGGGGCTTGGTGTTGGGGTCCTGACCTTGACACAAGTCCAGTCCATGAACAGGGTGAGGAGGAGTTCATGGACCAAGAATTGGTTGCTTCAGCGTGACCAGTTCTGTCATATGCCTTTGCTCCGTGAGATCCGTGAGAATAATCCTGGTGATTTCAGGAATTTTCTCAGGATGACGGACCCCGTATTTCACCGTTTGGTGGCTTCGCTGACCCCCTATATCAGCAGGCAGGATACCTGCATGAGGCAAGCCATCACTCCGGAGCAGAGGTTGGTCGCTACCTTGCGGTATTTGGCCACAGGGAGAAGCCTGCAGGACCTCAAGTTCTCGACAGGCATCTCCCCCCAGGCTCTTCTTTGTGGACATTTACTGCTTGTGTTTGTTTGAGCTGACCCTGACAGAAATGTGTGGAGTGCAGAAAATGTCGTGATTGTGTAACCTTATACAAAGCACTGTTGGCTGTTATTTACTAAATGCAAAGACACTTTTCACTACAAGTGCACTTGCAACTGCACTGAAACTGCACTTGTAGTGCAAAGTGGATTTGCCCTTAGGAAATAACCCCCATTTTCTCATCAAACAACAATTACATCACCCCAAAAGTGTTGTAGCGTTGAGACAATAATCCACACATTCTTGATGAACAATCTTTTTAATACCAGCACAATCACATGTGCATTTACCAAAGGTTTTTCTGACAAACCAACAGGTTTGTTGTATAACATATTTTGTGGTGTCATTATCCAAAATCAAAATGTGCATTTTATAGAAAACAGGCCTGTGTAAAACCCACAAGAAAGACACAAATCTTGATCTTACAAAGTTTACATTTGGTAGAACTGGAAGGCAATATCAGACATGAGTATTTAGGAACTGTGTTTGATATTGCGTTCAGATGGGGGGAAATCACCCCTGGAAAAGCCAAATTTGGAAGATGCACACAAATTTCCCAATGTCAACATGTGCTATCTGCCATCATGGGGGATCAAGGGATGTGTTTTGGGGGAGAAAGCCCTTCCTCACCGCTACTTTATTATTGAGGAAGGGGTTGCACCCCCAAAACGCGTCCATTGATCTCCCGTGACGGCAGATAGCACATGTTGACACACTGTGTGCATCCTCCAAATTTGGCTTTGGGAAAAATCACAAAAACATTTCGCACATTGTAGCAGACAAAAGAAGAAAGTGATTTTGAGGGGCTTTAAACTCGCCCCAAAACATCAATGATGTTTTTATATTTTGGAATAACATCATTGATGTTTTGCTTGATGTTTTCCAATTGTAAATTACACCCCATGATCTCCCCGATCAGGATCTGGGCACTTTCGGATGTGAAAGGATCTTCATCCACAACCTCACGATCACCAAAAAAGAGAGGAAACCCAAAATAAATTAGGTCTAAAAAAAATGCCGCCATCCATCTCTTATCTGAGCCTGTGGTCGCAGACACTCACCTGTTGTGGTGACTAGTTCCACCACGTCTTCTTCCTCCTGCTCATCTTGTGTTGGGGGGATTTTCCCTTCTTCCAGAGGGGGGGGGGGGCTCTGGTCTCCTCGGATGAGGGGTGTCCTCCGAGTCTTTTCTCCCCTATGTAAAACAAAAATGGTATAATTAGCACACAGATATTTGATGGCAGAACTCTAAAGATGAAACATTGCTTGGAAGTGGGGTACAATGATCTATTTTAGCAGAGTTCCAAGATGTAGCTTTTTTAGTGCCCTTTGTCAAGCTGCAATACTTTACCTGTTTAGTACAAGCTTCACAGATGTAGCCCCCCCTATAGTATACACTGGAGCACCTGTGTGGCACCCCTAATAAAAAGGGTGTTCTGGGGTCCCACACTAGTGCTCCAGTGTCCAGATGTGAAAACAACTGCTCAGTGTCCTCTCCTTACACAGAATCTAGTTTGCATTTCATTCTAGTAACAAAGCCATCTACACAACCCAATTCTTTGAAGACAAGTATAGGGCCTCAAAATGGTGGCCAAATGCATATGGGCTAAACAATGGTATTTTATAGTCCGAAATAAAAATGTGTGATCCGAACGAATAATGTGCCCATGAACATGAAAGTTGCCATTTTAAACTGTACAACAGTTCCTAAAAGCACATGGAGCAGCACGAACGTAATAAACACAAGAACAATAGGAACACAGCACAACTTCTTACTTTTTTGCAGCACTCTCCGGATCTTTCTGTACTGCTCATGTTCTCGTAATTTCAGGTCCGACCACCGCTTCCTGAGCTGATCTTTCGATCGTTGTACGCCGAATTTCCGGTGCAGACTCCTGACCACTTTCGCCATGATCTTGGCCTTTCGGACATTGTGGTTGGGGTAAGGCCCATACTTTCCATCATAGTCGGCCTTCTTCAGGATGTCCACCATTTCCAACATCTCCCCAAAGGACATATTTGAGTCCTTTAATCTCCTTCTGGATCGGGACGTTTCAGGCTCCAGCCTTTCCTCCTCCTCCTCCTCGTTGCTGTAATTAGCACGATCCTGCTGTCTATCCACCATGTGCTCTTCCTCCACTGCGCCGAACAAAAAGGGGCGGGGAATAGAATAGAAAGAACGTCAGGGGCGGGCGGAGTTATACGCATGCGCAGTGTGTATAAATCGTAACGCGCGCGTCTTACGTACGATCTGTGAGCGGAGGAAGGAGCATCGGAGATGCCAATCGTGCTAATGAAGGTAGGATCTAAACTTGGGCCTATACTGCTTCGAAATTGAAGCCTATATTGTAACAAGATTAGGGGAGTTTGGCCTGACATTAGGGTTTGTCTTGTGTTGTGTCTTGCAGAGAAAATGGATGGGTTCAACGACCACAATTTTCTGCCCCTGTTCATTGACAAGTACAGAGAGCTGCCCTGTCTGTGGCAGGTGAGACACCCCCACTATAACCATAAACAGAAGAGGCAGGCAGCGCTGGAGAAACTGCTGGAGTTGGTGACGCCGGTGGTCCCCACAGCAACCATCCCTTATTTAAAAGCTAAAATTGGTGGCCTGAGGAGCACTTATCTTAGGGAGTGCAAGAAGGTCACAGATTCCCAGAGGTCCGGAGCTGCAGCAGATGACGTTTATGTCCCCAGGCTGTGGTACTATGAGAGACTGCGATTTCTGTCAGACCACACTGAAGTCAGGGAATCCCTCTCCACTCTTCCTTCCACGCTTCCTTCCATCCCAGCTGAGGCTTCCGATGTCCAACCTGGGCCTTCCAGCCAGGAAGAAGTGGAGGAGCCCAGCTGGAGTCAGGTATAGCATTCTTCTACAGATTTCTGGGCAATAAAGAAATGATGTTTACTAGATGTTATTATTGATCACTAATTGCTGATTAAAAAAAGTGTTTTACATATCAATAGACAGTAGTGGGCAAAAATAATTGGGACAAGAATGCAAAATGCTGAGCTCAGAAGGATAGTCTGTTATATTTGTTAACATTGAATTTGCAGCAGTCAGGAGGTGAAAATTGTGTGTGATTGATGAAAACAATACTAAAACTATGTCCCTTTTTCATACACAGGAAGACCTCAGCCAGGAGGAGGCTGTGGAATGTGGCAGTCAGGAGGAGGCGGGGATTAGTGGCAGCCAGGAGGAGGCGGGGCTAAGTGGCAGCCAAGAGAAGCCAGGGACAAGTCGCAGCCTGACTGAGTCTCAGGTCCCTCCCCTCCGCCTGCCATATAAAAGGGCCAGGAAGGCCACTCCCAGTCCTGTGCAGGATTCAGCGTACAGGCTGATCCAGGAGGCTTCGGCGTCCCTCAGAGCCTTCCCCAGTCCTGAAGAGGCCTTTGCCTGCATGGCTGCCACCAAATTGCAGGGCATGCAGGAGGGCCAACGCAAGATTTCTGAGGACCTGATTTATAAAGTCCTTCGTAAGGGGGAGAGTGGGGAACTGACACCCAAGTGATGTCATGGAGAGGGACGATTGTCCTCCTCCTCCTCCTCCTCCTCCTCCTGCTGCCACAACTCCACCACCACAGCCAAAGCCTGGAAGAAAGCGTGGAAGGAAGACCTGAGAGTGCCCTGGGTTCAGTCTGGTCTGACAGAAGATGCAGTCTCTCGTATGACCACAGCATGGGGACACAGATGTCATCTGCTGCTTTCCGGATCTCTGGGACTTCTGGACCAGACTGCCCTCCCTTAGATATGGACTCCTCAGGCCACCAATTTTGCTTTTAAATAATTGATGTCTGCCCTGGGGGTCCAAGGCTTCGCCCACTTCTGCAGTTTCTCCAGCGTTGCCTCCCTCTTTGTTTTTTTATAGTTGTGACCCCTTAATAAAATATTTTTAGGTAAATTCTACTCTCCTGTGTGTGTTTTCATCCAAAAAGGACAGTTTGTTGGTGACGATTCAGGTACATTTCTAAAGTACAATGTGAAATTAACAAGGGACAACAACACCAAACAATCTCCTACAGATTAAATAGAACAACATATCAATGGTGTTGTGGGAACTTGTCACAAAAAACACACAAACATTTTCGGGAGTACAAATCAAAATCACCAAAAAAATAAAAAATAAAAAGAGAAACACAAAAAAAGATTCTACATTAAAGTAAAAAAAATAAATAAAAAAAATATGTTGTCAGATGTGAGAAATCAAAATATATTGAGGGAATCCCGATAAATAGTAACGAAAAAAGTTTGTGAGAAGTGTGTGTGAATATGAGCATCAAAACGACTTAATTCTTGTCACATTATAAAGAAGAAGAGAGTGCGCTGTATTAAACCATTTTGAACATTGCAGCGTGACGAAAGTGCTTTATCCATTACGAACGCTAAGTTTACCAGAACGAGCTGTCCCGTGTCGGAATTTCTTCTGAGCATGCGTGGCACTTTGTGTGTCGGAACAGGCCACACACGGTCGGAATTGACGCGATCGGATTTTGTTGTCGGAAAATTTTATCTCCTGCTGTCCAACTTTGTGTGTCGGAAAATCCGATGGAAAATGTCCGATGGAGCCTACACACGGTCGGAATTTCCAACAACACGCTCCGATCGGACATTTTCCATCGGAAAATCCGACCGTGTGTACGGGGCATTACAGTGATCAGTGCTAAAAAACATGCACTGTTACTGTACTAATGACACTGGCAGGGAAGGGTTTAACATCAGGGGGGATCAAATGTTTAAATGTGTCTCTAGGAGATGCTTACTAAGTGTGTGGGGGATGGACTGACTGGAGGAACACAGAGATCCGTGCTCCTGCTTAGAAGGGACAGAAGATCTCTGTGTCCTCCTCTGTCAGAACCGTGATCTGCCTTGTTTACATGCTGCCTCTCTGGGGAACGATCGTGGGTGCCCCCCCCCCCGTCACATGGGCGCACGCGCCCACAGTATCTATTGCATGAAAAGATGTACAGGTTAATTTCTCTTCCTTCCTTTCTTCGCTCTTTTCTTTTCCATCCCTTTTCTTTTCTTTTCCATCTCTTCTTTCTTTCTCTTCTTTTCTTTCCTTTCCTTTCCCTTTCCATCCCTTCTTTCTTTGTCTTCTTTTCTTTCCTTTTCTTTCCTTTTCCATACCTTATTTCTTTCTCTTCTTTTCTTTCCCTTACTTTCCCCTTCCACCCCTTCTTTTCATCTCTATTTTCAAATCGATAACATAAATGACATGGATTAACCATAAATTAAATTGAGTCAAAATTAAAGAACAAAAAAAGCAATATAATCCAGCCAATCCTTAGATGTGGTGGATGCATTAATGGAGAGAACACCGGAATTCACTCGCTGGATTTATGGCAACAATCAACAGTTTTATATATATATATATATATATATATATATATATAGAGCACTTATTTAACAGAAAAAAGCTTTTTTTTTTTTTTTTTACCACATCAGTGTCCACTTTTGAGAGACTTATTTCAACTTGACGTTCAAAACAGAAGGAAGCTTATAATTGGTATATTTAACAGACCAATAAAGAGCAAATCTGAGAACTGTTTAGGGTTTACATGTATTTAACTAGTCAGTGTACAAAAAATGGCAAAAAGCATGTAGACAGTGCTTGACTTTCTTATCAGAAGGCCCAACATTCTTTTTAAATTAATTTTTTTTTTTTTACAAACAATAAAAAAAAATGATGCGAAACATCAGTTTTGATTTCCATCTGTCCTACACTGATCTGTTCTGGTGTGACAAGGGAAAATATACGATCTCTGCTTTGGGATTCTCTGCTGATCTGTTCACCACCAATCACTATCATACTTTTTAACCAGCAAGATAGCCCAATGCTTATAATTAAATTTTCATGGAATAGGAACGAGGCTTAAATCCATGTTTTAGATTGTAAGATTTTGATTGCTACTCACCTTGTTTTAGCACAAGGCCATCCCTACTAGGGATGGGTGAACGGTTTGGCTCGAGCATAAGTTCGGGCCGAACTTTGGTTGTTCGAACGTTCGGCGAGCAATGAACATTATGCGGTGTTCGCGGCAAATTCGAAGGCCACAGAACCCCGTTAAAGTCTATGGGACACTAACATGAAAAACCAAAAGTGCTTATTTTAAAGGCTTATATGAAAGTTATTGTCATAAAAAGTATTTGGGGACCTGGGTCCTGCCCCAGGGGACATGTATCAATGCAAAAAACAGTTTTAAAAACAGTCCTTTTTTTCGGGAGCAGTTAATTTAAAATGCATAAAGTGAAACAGTAAAAATGAAATATTCCTTTAAATACCGTGCCTGGGGGTGTCTATAGCATGCCTGTAAAGTGGCACAGTTTTCCCGTGTTTAGAACAATACCACAGCAAAATGACATTTCTAAAGGAAAAAAATCATTTAAAATCTGATTGCGGCTGTAATGAATTGTCGGATTCTGGCAATATAGATAAAACTCATTGAAAAAAGTGGCGTAGGGGTCCCCCCAAAATCCATACCAGACCCTTATCTGAACATGCAACCTGGCAGGCCGCAGGCAAAGAGGGGGGGACCAGAGAGTGCCCCCCTCCTGAACCGTACCAGGCCACATGCCCTCAACATGGGGGAATGCTTTGGAATTACCCCCAAAGTACCTTGTCCCCATGTTGATTGGGACAAGGGCCTCATCCCCACAACCCTTGCCCGGTGGTTGTGAGGGTCTGCGGGCGGGGGGCTTATTGTAATCTAGAAGCCCCCTTTAACAAGGGGACCCCCAGATCCCAGCCTCCCCCCATGTGAATTGGTAATGGGTACATTGTACCCCTACCATTTCACAAAAGAAATTGTCAAAAATAGTAAAAAAGACAGGAGACACTTTGGGACAAGTGCTTTATTAAAAAATAAAAAAATAAAAATGTCCCACGATGTAGATCCATCTCACACCGCCCGGCAAACCGAAAGAAGAACAAAAAAAGCAGAGACAGCTCCTCCTCCGTGGGAGGCTTCTTCTCAGTGACAGCTGTTATAAAACTGAGGGTGGGGCCACTCGGTGACTTAAACGGGCGACCCCGCCTTCCTCTGACATCACATGGCATCAGAGGAGGGCGCGGTCACCCGTTTACATCACCGGGGGTATTCAGCTCATCCATAATCCCTACTAAGAGGAAAGTCAAGAACCGTGTCTGAAAAGCATAGCTCTTAAATGTCTTTCATTCAGATCTAAATATCTCCATCCTTCTTTCCTCCTCAGTTGTTCCTCTTTTATGTCTAATTCAGAGACCATTATAAAAATGTACAATTAAAAACTACTATTTGAATTTCAAACGCTAATGCCCCGTACACACGGTCGGACTTTGTTTGGACATTCCGACAACAAAATCTTATGCCGCGTACACACGGTCGGACTTTTCAGCTACAAAAGTCCGACAGCCTGTCCGACAGACTTTCGACGGACTTTTGGCGGACTTTCGACGGACTTGCGGCGGACTTTCTAACGAACAGACTTGCCTACACACGATCACACAAAAGTCCGTCGAATTCTTACATGATGACGTACACCGGACTAAAATAAGGAAGTTCATAGCCAGTAGCCAATAGCTGCCCTAGCGTGGGTTTTTGTCCGTCGGACTAGCATACAGACGAGCGGATTTTTCGACCGGACTCGAGTCCGTCGGAAAGATTTGAAGCATGTTTCAAATCTAAAGTACGTCGGATTTGAGGCTAAAAAAGTCAGTTGAAAGTCCGGAGAAGCCCACACACGATCGGATTACCAGCCAGCTTTAGTCCGTCAGCGTCCGTTGGACTTTTGTAGACGAAAAGTCCGACCGTGTGTACGCGGCTTTAGGATTTTTTCCATCGGATGTTGGCTCAAACTTGTCTTGCATACACACGGTCACACAAAGTTGTCGGAAAATCCGATCGTTCTAAACGCGGTGACGTAAAACACGTACGTTGGGACTATAAATGGGGCAGTGGCCAATAGCTTTCATCTCTTTATTTATTCTGAGCATGCGTGGCACTTTGTCCGTCGGATTTGTGTACACACGATCGGAATTTCCGACAACGGATTTTGTTGTCGGAAAATTTTATCTCCTGCTGTCCAACTTTGTGTGTCGGAAAATCTGATGGAAAATGTCCGATGGAGCCCACACACGGTCAGAATTTTCGACAACACGCTCCGATCGGACATTTTCCATCGGAAAATCCGACCGTGTGTACGGGGCATATGAGTTTTCAACCTCTCCAATCAGTGACGAATATACATTTTTCTAGCTCTCCAGTCTTGGTTTCTTTCAGAAATTGACTCCTGACATTCCAAAAAGAGCCAAATGGTTAATCTACTATATGATATTGGCAGCCAAAATAACTACTGTGAAATATTGGAGACAATCTGTGATGACACTAGATTATCTCAAACACAAACTAAATTGGATTTTGGTCAATGACAAACTTACCTGTACCCTCCAAAATAACAAGACCAAATTCGATAAGACAGGGGATCTATGGTTTCGATATATATCCGTAGACTAAAGAAGCCCGGGGACTGCCCTCCTTGCTAGTGCTGGCAACCTTCCTCTTCTTACACTTATCTAGTCTATTTTTCTTTTTAGGCTCTCCTTATTCCAAATAACCCAGTGAGGTGTTCATCATTCGAGGTTTTTTGATTGTTTGCAATTATTTGGGACCATGTATGGATGCATATCATCCACTAACCTTACATATGTATCACAAACTTTATTATTACTATTATGCAGGACTTATATAGTGCCAACAGTTTGAGCAGCGCTTTACAACATTAAGGCAAAAGTACAGTTAAAACACAATTCAATACAGGAGGAATCAGAGGGCCCTGCTCATTAGAGCTTACAATCTAAAAGGGAGGGTCTGGTGATACAAAAGGTAATACTTGTGTGGGATGAGCTGATGAAGAAAATGAAAGTACAGTTGTTAAGTGGAGGCAGAATAGGCTTCTCTGAAGAGAACAGTTTTCAGGGATCGCCTAAAAGTGGATAGAGTTGGAAATAATCAGATTGGGGTAGGGAATTCCAAAGGATGGAAGATGCTCGGGAGAAGTCCTGGAGGCGAGTAAGGAAGGTGGTGACGAGGGAGCTAGAGAGCAGGCAGTCTTGGGAGGAACGAAGAGGAAGATTTGGTTCGTATTTTGAGACTAGGTTAGTGATGTAGCTGGGGGCCAAGTTGTGGATGGCTTTGTAAGTTATTAGTATTTTGAATTCAATTTGTTGGGTGAGTGGCAGCCAGTAGAGGGATTGTCAGAGAGACTGTGTCAGCAGACACTGGGCAGTTTGTAAGGTGGATGAGTCTGGCAGCAGCATCCATGATGGACTGAGTAGGGAATAACCTTTTAAGGTAAGCCAATGAGGAGGGAGTTTCAGTAGTCGAGGCGAGAGATGACCAGGGAATGAATTAGGAGCTTTGTGGTTTCATTGGTTAGGAAGGGACATATTTTGGAGTTGATGCGGAGGTTGATGTGGCAAGCTTTGGAAAGTGTTTTGATGATGGGCCAAAAGCATAGTTCCCGGATAACTTCTAGCACCCTGGCAAACGGGGATGGGTTGATCGTTGTGCCATTGCTCTTGACAGAGAAGTCAGGGGAAGGGGCACGCAATGCAAATCAATGACATACTTTTGCGTTATTATAGGAAATCTGCCTCCCTGGGCCTGGGCGGAATCTATGCCTAAGTGGTTGACTTGAAAACTATGTTAACTATGTTTTTGTGCAGATCAAGAATGTTTACCTTTGATATGTGCCTTCAGTCTGTGCCTACTGTGGATAATGTACACTTTTATGTAAGAGAGATCCTGCTCTGGATTGATTTTGGTTCATTAAAAAAAAAAATGAAATAAAAATATTGAAATATAAATTTTAGAAGTGTTATACTATACTAGCTTTTTATCCAACCTCTGAATTATTGCATTTGTTATTCTGAAAAAAAAAAAAGTTTTAGGAAGAGTAATAGCAGCAAAAATGCACTTATGGTTTAGCCAATCAGTGTTTTTACATATAAATTCTTCATGGTCATGTAAGTTAGTCCTTGTGGGTGTGTCCTTTACCTACACACTTTGTGCTGAAATGTCCCACTTTTTCATAGCAAAGTTTGAGGGGTATGCTCAAGATGTGTCCCCCTTGATATGGCTTATTATATCTTCCATTGACCCCATCTTGCTGCTAGTCCTGCAGATGCCATTGCCAGATAACTTCAATCTGCATTAAAACACTGTCTACTTTTACTATTGTTGGGTACATATACTGCACACCGAATTACTACTCTTGAAATAAAATAATGGCCTTTAACAACTGAATGAACAGATAATAGGTTTAATTCACAACCTTTTTAAATTAAGGATAATAAGCCTTATTTCACTCATGTGAATACTTGTCACTTTTTTGAAAATAGAAATTCTTATTTCATGATAAGAATCCTAAATCTTGTGATGACTTGTCAATTGAGCCTAATGTCTTAATCACATGAATATTTATTACATCAAATAATATAAAATTTGACAAAGACACAGAGAGAAAAAAAACAGCTACACTTACAAAAATGCCCAAACTGTGAAAGACGGAAGTAAGTAAGTATAGCAATAATGCTAATTGTAACTAAGGTGAGAAACTGCTAAGAAAATAATTATATTTTTCACAAATGGAGTGTTAATTACACACATAGCACTTTTAGTATTTACTGAGTTAATCCCGCTTGAATGTTAACAAACTTTGTATAAAGGAGCTGTGAAAGTACATTTATCTTTTGTTTCCCAACCTTATCTAAATGAGCTACCCCTAGATGTATGTATACCTGTATCCCACTGCCACAGCCAGTTGCAATATTAACATCCTGTGGTGAAATCTTCTTTGCTCAGGCTTGTGCAGTTGAGCCTCATAGACTTCTATAGGGACATCTCCTGAGGCGGGAGAAGCTCGAGAGGCAGTGCCTTAGAAGTCTATGAAGGCATGGCCAGCAAAAACAACATTTCACAGCTGGATGTCAACTTTGGGGTTAAAGATATGTTTACATTGGGTGCATGGGGGTTTATTTAGGTTGGGGGCCAAAAGGATACGCGCAGTTTCTGTGAAAGCGCCCTTATCCTTTAAGGATCTTGTCAAAATTGATAAAGTCGTAGCAAGTTAGTTTACAGGATTTACTTTTAATGAGGTAAATCCTGCTCCAAGTTCTCTTCAGTGATCAGATGTCTAAAGGATGGTTGACTTGCATAAAGCTGGAAAGGGTTATAAAAGTATCTCCAAAAGCCTTGCTGTTCATCAGTCCACGGTAAGGCAAATTGTCTATAAATGGTGAAAGTTCAGCACTGCTGCTACTCTCCCTAGGAGTGGGTGTCCTGTAAAGATGACTGCAAGAGCACAGCACAGACTGCTCAATGAGGTGAAGAAGAATCCTAGAGTGTCAGCTAAAGACTTACAAAAGTCTCTGGCATATGCTAACATCCCTGTTAGCGAATCTACGATACATAAAACACTAAACAAGAATGGATTTCATGGGAGGATACCACAGAGGAAGCCACTGCTGTCCAAAAATAAACATTTCTCCATGTTTACAGTTTGCACACGAGCACCTGGATGTTCCACAGCAGTACTGACAAAATATTCTGTGGACAGATGAAACCAAAGTTGAGTTGTTTGGAAGAAACACACAACACTATGTGTGGAGAAAAAGAGGCACAGCACACCAACATCAACACCGCATCCCAATTGTAAATTATGGTGGTGGGGGCATTATGGTTTGGGGCTGCTTTGCTGCGTCAGGGCCTGGACGGATTGCTATCATCAAAGGAAAAATTAATTTCCAAGTTTATCAAGACATTTTGCAGGAGAACTTAAGGCCACCTGTCCACCAGCTGAAGCTCAACAGAAGATGGGTGTTGCAACAGGACAACGACCCAAAGCATAGAAGTAAATCAGCAACAGAATGGCACAAACAGAAGAAAATACGCCTTCTGGAGTGGCCCAGTCAGAGTCCCGATCTCAACCCGATTGAGATGCTGTGGCATGACCTCAAGAAAGCGATTCACACCAGACATCCCAAGAATATTGCTGAACTGAAACAGTTCTGTAAAGAGGAATGTTCAAGAATCAGTCCTGACCGTTGTGCACGTCTGATCTGCAACTACAGAAAACGTTTGGTTGAAGTTATTGCTGCCAAAGAAGGTTCAACCAGTTATTAAATCCAAGGGTTCACATACTTTTTCCACCTGCACTGTGAATGTTTACATGGTGTGTTCAATAAAAACATGGTAACATTTAATTCTTTGTGTGTTATTAGTTTAAGAAGACTGTAATTGTCTATTGTTGTGACTTAGATGAAGATCAGATCACATTTTATGACCAATTTGTGCAGAAATCCAAATCATTCTAAAAGAGTTCACATACTTTTTATTGCAACTGTATATATATGATAGAATAGAGGAGTAGGAGGAGGAAGAGGCACATCTCCAATGAGGCAGGATGCCCTCCAGGGGAAAGCTTAAGGGCAGCTACCCTATTGCATCACACCACAGAGCTAAGCAGGTGCAGGGTGCTGCTGACTCCCCGCATATTTTGAAAAGTTCTTGGTGTGGGCCTTTTTTGACATGTGTGCAGCAGATCGCACCGTTGCTGTTTGCAACATATGTCTGAAGCGTATCAAGTGTGGCCAAAACAGCAGCCGCTTGGGCACCACATGCTTGACCAGACATATAACGACCTCCCATGCAGTCCGTTAGCAAGAGCACTTAAAAGACCCACATCAAAGAACAAGGCGGACCTCTCCTTGCTCCTCATCAGCTGGGATCTCCAACCCCACTATACCTCCAGTCCTCTCAGAAACCTGCACTAAGAGGAATGAAGTTATAGAAATAGGTGTCCCAAGAACTTGCGGCCAATCTGCTAGTGGTACACCAACATCCAATTTTAGCAAGCAAATTTCCCTACCCCAGTTACTAAACCGTCAAAAGAAATTTGGTCCCAGCCATCCACATGCTGAGCCCATGCTGAGCGTCTGAATGCTAGCTTGGCCAAATTGCTAGCACTGCAACTACTGCCTTTTCAGCTGGTAGACTCGGCCCCCTTTCGTGAATTTGTGGAATGTGCGGTAACTCAGTGGCAGATTCCCAAATGCCATTTCTTTTCACGGAAGGCCATTCCGGCTCTCTACCAGCATGTGGAAGGCAATGTCTTGGCCTCGTTGGACAGGGCAGTCAGCAGTAAGGTGCATATCACCACTGACGTATGATCCAGCAGGCATGAACAGGGACGTTACCTTTCTTTCACGGCGCACTGGGTAACTCTGCTGGCAGCTGGGAAGGATGCAGGACAGGGTTCAGTATTGTTGGAGCTTGTTCCGTCACCACGCATCCAAAATGCTAGTAGTGGTGATTCTGCCACAGCTCTCTCCTCCACCACCTCCTCTTCTTCTTCCTCTATGGCCTCTTCCTCTGCAGATTTGTCCTCTGACGATAACATCCGTAAACTCTGTATGCGTTCAAGGGGCTACGCAAGCACTAAGGCAAAAAGATGCCATGCGGTGCTTGAGTTGGTCTGCTTAGGGGACAGGAGCCACACTGGGGCAAAGATTCTGGCAGCTCTGCAGGGGCAGGCTCAGAGGTGGTTGGCGACACGCCAGATTCAGCCAGGAATGGTTGTATGCGACAATGGCACTAACCTCCTCTCCGCCCTCCGACAGGGACACTTGGCCCATGTTCCCTGTTTGGCTCACGTCCTGAATTTGGTGGTGCAGCAGTTCTTGAGCAGGTACCCGGGCTTACAGTATCTCCTGAGGCAGGCCAGGAAAGTTTGTGTTCATTTCCGCTGGTCATATAATGCCAGTGCTCAGCTGGCTGACATTCAAAGAGAATGCAACCTGCCCAATAACCGTCTCATTTGTGACATGCCCACCAGGTGGAACTCAACGTTGGCAATGCTGCAGCAGCTGCACATGCAGCAGAGGGCCATCAATAAGTACCTGTGTGAGTATGGCACCAGGACAGGGTCAGGGGAGCTTGGCTTTTTTTCGCCACACCAGTGGCTACTGATCAAGGATGCATGCACTGTCCTGTCACCATTTGAGGGGGCCACAAGGACGGTGAGCAGTGACAGTGCATGCATCAGTGATACTGTCCCTCTTGTCTTCCTGTAGGAGCACACGCTTCGTGGAATAATGGACAGAGCACTTGAGGCAGAACAGCAGGAGGAAGAGGAGGACTTCCTTACCTCTCAAGGTCCCCTTTCTCCAGATAGTATTCCTGTGGGCCCACCAATCACACAGGAAGAAGAAGAGGAGGAGGATTGTGTCAGCATGGAGGTGGAGGATAGCACTCAGCATCAGAAGCAGTCTTTAAAGGATCATTTTTATTCCCCAGAAACCCATGGATTTGTACGTGGTTGGGAGGAGGTGGTTGAGGACGGATGTTATCGTTAGTGACCCAGAGGACTCAGGATCAAAAGCCTCTGCAAACTTATACTGCATGGCCTCCCTGATCCTGCAAAGCCTGCAAAAGGACCCTAGGATTCGTGGTATCAAAGAGATGGATCATTACTGGCTGGCAACCCTTCTTGATCCACGTTACAAGGGTAAGGTTGCAGAACTTATCCAGCCTTCGCAGAGGGAGCAGAGGATGAAACATCTTCGGGAGGCCTTGCAGAAAGGTTTGTGCAACGCGTTTCCAGAGCCTGGGAGGTTACAATTTCCTGGTGCTGGACAACGTGTTGCTGAGGCTTCCTTCAGTCACAGAAAGAGCGGTGGAGAAGGTGGCCAGCTGACCGATGCCTTCAGACAATTCTTCAGTCCTCAGCGCTAAGGTCCGATCGGTTCCAGCAACCATCGCCAGCATCTAAATTGCATGGTGCAGGAATATCTAGGGGCAAAATCAGACTTGGAGACCTTTCCAACAGAACATCCACTGGGTTACTGGGTCTTGAGGATGGACCACTGGCCAGAGCTTGCTCAATATGCAATTGAGCTACTGGCCTGTCCTGAATCCAGCGTACTTTCTGAATGCACATTCAGTGCTGCTGGAGGCTTTGTAACCAATCACAGAGTGCGCCTGTCAACAGACTCTGTTGATCAGCTCATATTCATAAAAATGAATCAGTCTTGGATCACCAGTAGGGATGAGCCGAACACCCCCCTGTTCGGTTCGCACCAGAACATGCGAACAGGAAAAAAATTCGTTCGAACACGCGAACGCCGTTAAAGTCTATGGGACACGAACATGAATAATCAAAAGTGCTAATTTTAAAGGCTAATATGCAAGTTATTGTCATAAAAAGTGTTTGGGGACCCGGGTCCTCCCCCAGGGGACATGAATCAATGCAAAAAAAAGTTTTAAAAACGGCCGTTTTTTCAGGAGCAGTGATTTTAATAATGCTTAAAGTCAAACAATAAAAGTGTAATATCCCTTTAAATTTCATACCTGGGGGGTGTCTATAGTATGCCTGTAAAGGGGCGCATGTTTCCTGTGTTTAGAACAGTCTGACAGCAAAGTGACATTTGGAAGGAAAAAACACATTTAAAACTACCGCGGCTATTGCATTGCCGACAATACACATAGAAGTTCATTGATAAAAACGGCATGGGAATTCCCCACAGGGGAACCCCGAACCAAAAAAAAAAAAAAAAAAAATGATGTGGGGGTCCCCCTAAATTCCATACAAGGCCCTTCAGGTCTGGTATGGATATTAAGGGGAACCCCAGCCAAAATTTAAAAAAAAAATTGACGTGGGGTTCCCCCTAAATTCCATACCAGACCCTTCAGGTCTGGTATGGATTTTAAGGGGAACCCCGCGCCAAAAAAAAAAAAAAAAAAAGGCGTGGGGTCCCCCTAAAAATCCATACCAGACCCTTATCCGAGCACGCAACCTGGCAGGCCGCAGGAAAAGAGGGGGGGACGAGAGTGCGGCCCCCCCCCCCTCCTGAACCGTACCAGGCCACATGCCCTCAACATTGGGAGGGTGCTTTGGGGTAGCCCCCCAAAACACCTTGTCCCCATGTTGATGAGGACAAGGGCCTCATCCTCACAACCGTGGCCGGTGGTTGTGAGGGTCTGCGGGCGGGGGGCTTATCGGAATCTGGAAGCCCCCTTTAACAAGGGGACCCCCAGATCCCGGCCCCCCCCCTGTGTGAAATGGTAAGGGGGTACTTACCCCTACCATTTCACTAAAAAACTGTCAAAAATGTTAAAAATGACAAGAGACAGTTTTTGACAATTCCTTTATTTAAATGCTTCTTCTTTCTTCTTTCTTCCTTCATCTTCTTCTTCTTCTGGTTCTTCTGGCTCTTCTGGTTCTTCCTCCGGCGTTCTCGTCCAGCATCTTCTCCGCGGCATCTTCTATCTTCTTCTCCTCGGGCCGCTCCGCACCCATGGCATTTGGGGGGAGGCTCCCGCTCTTCTCTTCATCTTCTTCTCTTCTTCATCTTCTTCTTCATCTTCTTCTTCTTCTTTTTCTTCTTCTTCCTTCTTCTCTTCTTCTCTTCTTCCTGTCTTCTCCGGGCCGCTCCGCAATCCATGCTGTGGCATGGAGGGAGGCTCCCGCTGTGTGACGGCGTCTCTTCGTCTGACGGTTCTTAAATAACGGGGGGCGGGGCCACCCGGTGACCCCGCCCCCCTCTGACGCACGGTGACATGACGGGACTTTCCTGTGGCATTCCCCGTGACGTCACAGGGAAGTCCCTCAAGTCACCGTGCGTCAGAGGGGGGCGGGGTCACCGGGTGGCCCCGCCCCCCGTTATTTAAGAACCGTCAGACGAAGAGACGCCGTCACACAGCGGGAGCCTCCCTCCATGCCACAGCATGGATTGCGGAGCGGCCCGGAGAAGACAGGAAGAAGAGAAGAAGAGAAGAAGGAAGAAGAAGAAAAAGAAGAAGAAGAAGATGAAGAAGAAGATGAAGAAGAGAAGAAGATGAAGAGAAGAGCGGGAGCCTCCCCCCAAATGCCATGGGTGCGGAGCGGCCCGAGGAGAAGAAGATAGAAGACGCCGCGGAGAAGATGCTGGACGAGAACGCCGGAGGAAGAACCAGAAGAGCCAGAAGAACCAGAAGAAGAAGAAGATGAAGGAAGAAAGAAGAAAGAAGAAGCATTTAAATAAAGGAATTGTCAAAAACTGTCTCTTGTCATTTTTAACATTTTTGACAGTTTTTTAGTGAAATGGTAGGGGTAAGTACCCCCTTACCATTTCACACAGGGGGGGGGCCGGGATCTGGGGGTCCCCTTGTTAAAGGGGGCTTCCAGATTCCGATAAGCCCCCCGCCCGCAGACCCTCACAACCACCGGCCACGGTTGTGAGGATGAGGCCCTTGTCCTCATCAACATGGGGACAAGGTGTTTTGGGGGGCTACCCCAAAGCACCCTCCCAATGTTGAGGGCATGTGGCCTGGTACGGTTCAGGAGGGGGGGGGGGCCGCACTCTCGTCCCCCCCTCTTTTCCTGCGGCCTGCCAGGTTGCGTGTTCGGATAAGGGTCTGGTATGGATTTTTAGGGGGACCCCACGCCTTTTTTTTTTTTTTTTTTTGGCGCGGGGTTCCCCTTAAAATCCATACCAGACCTGAAGGGTCTGGTATGGAATTTAGGGGGAACCCCACGTCAATTTTTTTTTTAAATTTTGGCTGGGGTTCCCCTTAATATCCATACCAGACCTGAAGGGCCTTGTATGGAATTTAGGGGGACCCCCACATCATTTTTTTTTTTTTTTTTTTGGTTCGGGGTTCCCCTGTGGGGAATTACCATGCCGTTTTTATCAATGAACTTCTATGTGTATTGTCGGCAATGCAATAGCCGCGGGTAGTTTTAAATGAGTTTTTTCCTTCCAAATGTCATTTTGCTGTCAGACTGTTCTAAACACAGGAAACATGCGCCCCTTTACAGGCATACTATAGACACCCCCCAGGTACGAAATTTAAAGGGATATTACACTTTTATTGTTTGACTTTAAGCATTAATAAAATCACTGCTCCTGAAAAAACGGCCGTTTTTAAAACTTTTTTTTGCATTGATCCATGTCCCCTGGGGCAGGACCCGGGTCCCCAAACACTTTTTATGACAATAACTTGCATATAAGCCTTTAAAATTAGCACTTTTGATTTCTCCCATAGACTTTTAAAGGGTGTTCCGCGGCATTCGAATTTGCCGCGAACACCCCAAATTGTTCGCTGTTCGGCGAACTTGCGAACAGCCAATGTTCGAGTAGAACATGAGTTCGACTCGAACTCGAAGCTCATCCCTAATCACCAGCTACCAAGCACCTGATGCTGATGTAACCAATTGATGTTTCTATGGATGTGGGATCCCTTGAAGACTGCCTATGCTGAGTGACTATCCTATTATGCTGAGTGACTTTCCTATTCCTCCTCAATCTTCATGATGATAGCTTCTAAGAATATTTTTGGTTCAGGGCACCCCCACCACTGCCTAAGGCCCAATTTTTCTGCCCCTGTTTAACAGGGGCGTGTAATTACAATTGTTGTTCAAATATTTAACAGCAGGGCTCGTTACTGTGGTCAACAAGAGTATCTGTGAGGCTTTACAGTGTTGTGCCACCACCACCACCACCAAGGCCCAATTTTTCTGCCTCTGTTTAACCACTTCAGCCCCGGAAGGATTTACCCCCTTCCTGACCAGAGCACTTTTTACAATTTGGCACTGCGTTGTTTTAACTGCTAATTGCGCGGTCATGCAATGCTGTACCCACAAATAGAGCTTTATTTTGATAGTATTTGATCACCTCTGCCATTTTTATTTTTTGCGCTATAAACGGAAAAAGACCGAAAATGTTGAAAAAAATGATATTTTCTACTTTTTGTTATTAAAAAAATCCAATAAACTCAATTTTAGTCAAACATTTAGGCCAAAATGTATTCGGCCACATGTCTTTGGTAAAAAAAATGTCAATAAGTGTATATTTATTGGTTTGCGCAAAAGTTATAGCGCCTACAAACTAGGGTACATTTTCTGGAATTTACACAGCCTTTAATTTATGACTGCCTATGTCATTTCTTGAGGTGCTAAAATGGCAGGGCAGTACAAAACCCCCACAAATGACCCCAAGGAAATTGCTGAGAGGTATGTTGAGCCCATTGAATATTAATTTTTTTTGTCCCAAGTGATTGAATAATGACAAAAAAAAAATTTACAAAAAGGTGTTACTAAATGATATATTGCTCACACAGGCCATGGGCACATGTGGAATTGCACCCCAAAATACATTTAGCTGCTTCTCCTGAGTATGGGGATACCACATGTGTGGGACTTTTTGGGAGCCTAGCCGCATACGGGGCCCCGAAAACCAAGCACCGCCTTCACGATTTCTAAGGGCGTGAATTTTTGATTTCACTCCTCACTACCTATCACAGTTTTGAAGGCCATAAAATGCCAAGATGGCACAAAACCCCCCCCAAATGACCCCATTTTGGAAAGTAGACACCCCAAGCTATTTGCTGAGAGGCATGTTGAGTCCATGGAATATTTTATATTTTGACACAAGTTGCGGGAAAGTGACATTTTTTTTTGTACAAAGTTGTCACTAAATGATATATTGCTCAAACATGCAATGGGCATATGTGGAATTGCACCCCAAAATAAATTCTGCTGCTTCTCTTGAGTATGGGGATACCACATGTGTGGGACTTTTTGGGAGCCTAGCTGCGCACGGGGCCCCGAAAACAAAGCACCGCCTTCAGGATTTCTAAGGGCGTAAAGTTTTGATTTCACTCCTCACTACCTATCACAGTTTTGAAGGCCATAAAATGCCAAGATAGCACAAACCCCCCCAAATTACCCCATTTTGGAAAATAGACACCCCAAGCTATTTGCTGAGAGGCATGGTGAGTATTTTTCAGCTCTCATTTGTTTTTGAAAATGAAGAAAGAAAAAAAAAAACTTTTTTTTTTTCTTTTTTCAATTTTCAAAACTTTGTGACAAAAAAGCGAGGTCTGCAAAATACTCACTATACCTCTCAGTAAATAGCTTGGGGTGTCTACTTTCCAAAATGGGGTCATTTGGGAGGGTTTTGTGCCACCTGGGCATTCCATGGCCTCCGAAACTGTGATAGGCAGTCAGTGAAGAGTGAAATCAAAAATTTAAGCCCTTAGAAAGCCTGAAGGCGGTGCTTGGTTTTCGGGGTCCCGTACATGGCTAGGCTCCCAAAAAGTCTCACACATGTGGTATCCCCTTACTCAGGAGAAGCAGCAGAATGTATTTTGGGGTGTAATTTCACATATTCCCATGGCATGTTTGAGCAATATATCATTTAGTGACAACTTTGTGCAAAAAAAAAAAAATTTGTCTTTTTCCCGCAACTTGTGTCACAATATAAAATATTCCATGGACTCTACATGCCTCTCAGCAAATAGCTTGGGGTGTCTACTTTCCAAAATGGGGTCATTTGGGGGGGTTGAACTGTCCTGGCATTTTATGCACAACATTTAGAAGCTTATGTCACACATCACCCACTCTTCTAACCACTTGAAGACAAAGCCCTTTCTGACACTTTTTGTTTACATGAAAAAATATTTTTTTTTTTGCAAGAAAATTACTTTAAACCCCCTAACATTATATATTTTTTTAAAGCAAATGCCCTACAGATTAAAATGGTGGGTGTTTAATTTTTTTTTTCACACAGTATTTGCGCAGCGATTTTTCAAATGCATTTTTTGGGAAAAAACACACTTTTTTTAATTTTAATGCACTAAAACACACTATATTGCCCAAATGTTTGATGAAATAAAAAAGATGATCTTAGGCCGAGTACATGGATACCAAACATGACATGCTTTAAAATTGCGCACAAATGTGCAGTGGCGACAAACTTAATGCATTTTTAAAAGCCTTTAAAAGCCTTTACAGGTTACCACTTTAGATTTACAGAGGAGGTCCACTGCTAAAATTACTGCCCTCGATCTAACGTTCGCGGTGACACCTCAAATACATGGTGCAATTGCTGTTTACATTTGACGCCAGACTGATGCTTGCGCTTGCCTTTGCGCGAGAGCAGGGGGGGGGGACAGTGGTGCTTTTTTTTTTTTTCTTTTTTTTTTTGCATTTTTATCTTATTTTTAAACTGTTCCTTTCATTTTTATTTTTTTTTAATCATTTTTATTGTTATCTCAGGGAATGTAAATATCCCCTATGATAGCAATAGGTAGTGACAGGTACTCTTTTTTGAAAAAACTGGGGTCTATTAGACCCTAGATTTCTCCTCTGCCTTCAAAGCATCTGACCACACCAAGATCGGTGTGATAAAATGCTTTCCCAATTTCCCAATGGCGCTGTTTACATCCGACGAAATCTAAGTCATGAAATGCTCGTAGCTTCCGGTTTCTTAGGCCATAGAGATGTTTGGAGCCACTCTGGTCTCTGATCACCTCTATGGTCAGCTGGCTGAATCACCGGCTGCATTCTCAGGTTCCATGTTGGGACAGGAGAGCCAGAGAAAAACATGGAAGACGGTGGGGGGGGGCATTCCCTCCCACTGCTTGTAAAAGCAGTCTAGAGGCTAATTAGCTGCTAGGATGGATTGCTTTTACATGAAAGCCGACCGCTGGCTGAAAAGAATGATACCAAGATGATACCTAAACCTGCAGGCATCATTCTGGTATAACCACTCAAAGTCAGGCAACATACCAGTACATTGCTGGTCCTTGTTGGGAATATATTGTAAACTTAATTTTCATGCAGCCTGTGGGCTGAATGAAAAAAAGAGATTGATCGGTGGGTATGCCCACCATTAGAATACCTCCCTTCATCCACCCACTTCTAATGATGGGCATACATGCACCGTATATATATGTCGAAGCATGGGGGCATCCTCCCGCAAAAGTTAGGAGCAAATGATGGTTAACAATAAAACAAAGTAACATTACAGTATAACAGTTATAGGGCGTACACACGGTCGGACTTTGTTCGGACATTCCGACAACAAAATCCTAGGATTTTTTCCGACGGATGTTGGCTCAAACTTGTTTTGTCTACACACGGTCGCACAAAGTTGTCGGAAAATCCGATCGTTTTAAACGCGGTGACGTAAAACATGTACGTCGGGACTATAAACGGGGCAGTGGCCAATAGCTTTCATCTCTTTATTTATTCTGAGCATGCGTGGCACTTTGTCCGTCGGATTTGTGTACACACGATCGGAATTTCCGACAACGGATTTTGTTGTCGGAAAATTTTATCTCCTGCTCTCCAACTTTGTGTGTCGGAAAATCCGATGGAAAATGTCCGATGGAGCCCACACATGGTCGGAATTTCCGACAACACGCTCCGATCGGACATTTTCCATCAGAAAATCCGACCGTGTGTACGGGGCATAAGACTTACCATACCTGCAAAGCAAATACAAAAAAAACATAGTAAAAAATAAAACATTTAACGCAACCTGTGTCTAAAATATATATATGCCGAAGCATGGGGGCATCCTTCCACAAAAGGCAGGAGCAAATCGCTCCTCCACCCACTGCTGCCCCCACGCTTCAGCATATATGCTGAAGTATGTAACTGTGGTGGTGAAATCACCTCCGACAGCGCTGGAGTCACGGCTTTATATATCGTGGGAGCAAACGCTGTTGCTGTCAAGATAAATAAATCCACGCTGCAACTGAATGGCGTACCTGCTAAGCAAATGGTGGTTAACAATAAAACAAAGTAACATTACAGTATAATGCCGCGTACACACGGTCGGACTTTCTATCCTACTTGGTCCGGCACACTTTCCGACGGACTTTGTCCGCCAGGTGCGCCGGACTTTAAAACGAACGGACTTGCCCACACACGCCGGGATTTTCCGGCGGGCTAAGTGCGCCCGTCTTTCCGACGGACTTTCGCCGGAGTTCCGGCGGACTTTCAGAATGAACGGACTTGCCCACACACGGACAAGTCCGTTCATTTTGAACGTGACTCAGGTGCGACGGGACTAGAAAAGGATGTCAATCTTGCCGCTTTTATCGGCTAGATTGACACCTTGCGAGCCCCGTCGCGGGGCATACCAGGCCCTTAGGTCTGGTATGGATTATAAAGGGGAACCCCTACGCCGAAAAAACGGCGTGGGGTCCCCCCTAAAATCCATACCAGACCCCGATCCGAGCACGCAGCCTGGCCGGTCAGGAAAGGGGGTGGGGACGAGCGAGCGCCCCCCCCCTCCTGAACCGTACCAGGCCGCATGCCCTCAACATGGGGGGTGGGTGCTTTGGGGGAGGGGGCGCCCTGCGCCCCCCCCCAAAGCACCTTGTCCCCATGTTGATGAGGACAAGGGCCTCTTCCCGACAACCCTGGCCGTTGGTTGTCGGGGTCTGCGGGCGGGGGCTTATCGGAATCTGGGAGCCCCCCACCCTATGTGGGGGGCTCCCAGCCCCCCACATAGGGTTTTAGGGGGCCACGCCCCCTAAAACGTCACAGTCCCAGCATGCCCAAGGACTGTGACATCATATGGGGGCGGGGTCTCCGCCTATATAAGTCACAACGCAGCCCTCAGAGACCAGTCCAGCCGGAGAGAGCGTCGTGTCAACATCTGGGGGAAGAGAAGAGAAGAGAAGCCAAGAAGCCAAGAAGCCAAGAAGTCCGGACCTCCGCTGGCAATAGAGCTACATGAAGATAGCGGAGGGGCCGGCCGAAGACCTGCGACACCGGGAGAAGAGGCCGGAGAGCGGAGAAGAACCAACCGGACGCCGGGAGAAGATGAAGCGGAGGGACCCCCGAAGCCGGAAGAAGACCCCCGAAGCCGGAGGAAGATTCCCCCCCCGGAGCTGTTTAATAAAATATTTTAAAAACCTGTGTGGTGTGTGTTATTACTTACACTTTTTTCCTAGGTAAATGGGTAGGGGTACCATGTACCCCATACTCATTTACATAGGGTGGGGGGCCGGGATCTGGGGGCCCCCTTATTAAAGGGGGCTCCCAGATTCCGATAAGCCCCCGCCCGCAGACCCCGACAACCAACGGCCAGGGTTGTCGGGAAGAGGCCCTTGTCCTCATCAACATGGGGACAAGGTGCTTTGGGGGGGGGGCGCAGGGCGCCCCCTCCCCCAAAGCACCCACCCCCCATGTTGAGGGCATGCGGCCTGGTACGGTTCAGGAGGGGGGGGGCGCTCGCTCGTCCCCACCCCCTTTCCTGACCGGCCAGGCTGCGTGCTCGGATCGGGGTCTGGTATGGATTTTAGGGGGGACCCCACGCCGTTTTTTCGGCGTAGGGGTTCCCCTTTATAATCCATACCAGACCTAAGGGCCTGGTATGCCCCGCGCTCGCCGCAATAGGAAGATTTGTTTTTCCTATTGCAGCGAGCGCGAAATGCAATACCCTGCCCTCGTGTCGTATTTGGTCTGTCGGACCAGCCTACACACGAGCGGGCTTTCCGTCGGACCAGCACACACACGAGCGGACTTTCCGCCCGAAACTGAGTCCGATGGAAAGATTTGAAACTTTCTTCAAATCTAGGTCCGGCGGGCTTTTGGGAAGAAGTCCGCCGGAAAAGTCCGCCGCCGCCCACACACGGGCGGATTGTCCGGCACACTCTGGTCTGCCGGACCAAGTATGCCGGAAAGTCCGACCGTGTGTACGCGGCATAACAGTAAGACTTACCATACCTGCAAAGCAAATACAAAAAAAACATAGTAAAAATAAAACATTTAACGCAACCTGTGCCTAAAATATATATATGCCGAAGCTTGGGGGCATCCTACCACAAAAGGCAGGAGCAAATCGCTCCTCCACCCACTGCTGCCCCCACGCTTCGGCATATATGCTGAAGTATGTAACTGTGGTGGTGAAATCACCTCCGACAGCGCTGGAGTCACGGCTTTATGTATCGTGGGAGCAAACGCTGTTGCTGTCAAGATAAATAAATCCGCTCTGCAGCTGAATGGCGTACCTGAAAACAAAAAAATGGTTACCAACAAAACACAGTAAACAGTAAAGTATAAAAAATTGCATATCTGAAAAGCAAACATGGTAAAACATAATAACAATAAAACATTGCAGAATAGAATACAGTAAAAAAGAGCAGAACAATAGAGAGAGAATAGAAAGAGAAAAATAAAACTACAACTATTTTTGTTTTTTTTATTTTATATATATTTTTTGTTTTTATTTTTTTTATTTTTTTACACTTTTTTAGTAACTTTAACTTTTGTAACTGGTACCAGGTTTGGGTCTCTCAAAATGCGATGGCATCTTGGGAGACCCTGTGAAAGTGTCAGAAGGGACAATAATACCGGGTGTCATGCCTAAATCCACGCTTGCTACAGACACGACATCTTCTTTGGGGGACTCGTTGGGTAGGGGTACTCGAGAGGACATAAGGAAAATGCCTCTCATGCAGCCGGCTTACTGCATTTGGTTGGGGAAGGTGAGGTGGAGCACCATCTGGAAACAGAAGGGCTCTGACGATCTCTTCCTGGAATTTAAGGAAGGATCCAGTCCATCCTGAAGCTCTGTATAGCACATGAGCGTTCAGCAAAGCCAATTGAAATAAATAAACAGACACTTTTTTGTACCAGCGTCTGGCCTTACGGGCAACTAGGTACGGCGCCAACTGGGCACAACAACTGCTCGTTGAGGTCAACCCCTCCCATATTTTGGTTATATTCGTGGACACAGAGGGGTTTCTCCACAACACCAGTCACCGTAGTAATTTGGGCCGTCGTGTCTGCATGAAGGGAGGTAAGAACGAAAACATTCTTATTGTCCCTCCACTTCATAGCGAGCAAATTATTACACTGCAAGCAGGCTCTCTCCCCCAGCCTAAGACGGGAATCTACAAGCCGCTGGGGAAAGCCCCGGCGATTAGGTCGCACGGTGCCACATGCTCCAATCTGATGATCAAAAAGGTGACTAAAAATGGCATGTTCGTGTAATAATTGTCCACGTACAAGTGGTACCCCTTTCCGAATAAGGGTGACACCAAGTCCCACACTATCTTGCCAGCGCTTCCTATGTAGTCAGGGCAGTTTGTCGGCTCTACATGACTATCTTTGCCCTCGTAAACCATAAATCTACATGTATAGCCTGTGGCCCTGTCACAGAGCTTATACATCTTGACCCCGTATCTGGCACGCTTGCTGGGAAGGTACTGTTTGAATGACAAGCGGCCAGAAAATTTAATCAGGGACTCATCAATGCAGACAACTTGATGGGGAGTAAACAAGTCTGCAAAACGTTGGTTGAAGTGGTTTACGAGGGGCCGAATTTTGTAGAGCCGATCGTATCCAGTGTCTCCACGAGGATGACAGCTCATTGTCATTGAAGTGACACGTGTAGGCCTCTTCACTAGTGTACCTTCGATTTGCCATTTTGGGCTCTAAATTTAGGGGTACACTAGTAAGACTCACAGGCAAAAAAGCTCCTGACTGTTAGCGACTGATTCAAAACGCTACCAAAAAACTGTTAGCGATCGCAGGGATCAGGCGAACGCTGCATTTATGTGTGCTTAGTGTTTTGTAAGTGTCAGTGATCGATCGATACTGCACTTGGGTGGGCTGGGCAGGGCTGGGCCGAGGGGCAAAGCGCAGGTGCTAGCAGGTATCTGGGCTGATCCCGCTAACACTGCGTTTTTGGGAACCCTAAACTGCTGGGGAGGCTATTATAGATCTGATCGGATCAGATATCGATCCGTTCAGATACTATAGCACTAAGGGAGGTATATGCTGCGTGCGTGGGTGTTAGCGGTACTGGCGCTAAACTGATGCTTCCTGGGGTGACGCAGACCTTATCTGACTCTAAAAACGTAACTTATATCACCACCGGGCAATTAGGGGGTTAAACCTTTATAAGGTAATAAACGGCGGATGCCCTAAAACTATAATAAACTATAAAAAACAAACTAACTAACCAGCGTCACCCGTAACACTTATACGGTGATCGCTGGTGAAAGGGTTAACTAGGGGGCAATCAGGGGGTTAAAACCTTTATTAGGTAGTATATGGGGGTCCCTGTCGCTATAAAACACTGACAGCGAACCTATATACTTACCTCCCTAACTAACGTCACCTGTGTCATTAATACAGCGATCAGATAAAAGATTGCTTAGTGACACTGGCGACAGGGGGGTGATCAAGGGGTTAACCTTCATTAGGGGGGGTTAGGGGGGTACCCTGGACCTAAAGGGGGGTACCCCAGACCTAAAGGGGGGTACCCCAGACCTAAAGAGGGCTAACTGCCCTAACACTTATAATTGTCACAAACTGACACCAATGCAAAAAAAAAACTGCTATTGGTGTCAGTGTGACAGGGGGTACAGGGGGGGTGATCGGGGGGTGATGGGGGTTGAAAAGTGTGCCTAGTGTGTTCTACTGTTAGTGTAGTGTTGGTGTAACTTACATTGATGTCTTCTCTCCTCAGCGCCGGAACGAAAAGACCGGCTCGAGGAGGGATGACATCACTTCCTCTCCCTCTGTTTACATTACAGAGGCAGAGGAAGGATTTTCATTCGCCGGGAGCGATCGGGAGGGGGTGGCCACGAATGGATGGCCTCCCCCTAACCTCTCATTGCCCGCGAACAAATGCCGGACCCCCCACCCGCGGGAGGCAGATCACGTACAGGTACGTGATTCTGCCTGCCCGTGCCATTCTGCCGACGTACATCAGCGTGAGGCGGTCGCCAAGTAGTTAACAGGGGCATGTAATTACAATTCTTGATATAATATTTAACAGCAGGGCCCATTCCAGTGCCCACCAAGAGTAACTGTGAGGGCTTACAGTGTTCTGGTACCACCAACACCTAAGGCACAATTTTCCGCATAGTGTATAGGGCAGGCCGTATAGTATATACAGGCGGCCCCCTATTTTCAAACATCCGACTTACAAACGACTTCTACTTACAAACGGAGGGAGACAACAGGAAGTGAGAGGAAATCTACCCCTAGGAAGGGAAAATTTTCTCCCATAAGAGTTAATATGGGAAAAAGGTGTCTCCACTGATGCTTTATCACCAATCCTAGTTTCCCTAATAACCCAAAAGTTTCAAAATCCAATTGTCATTGGGACAGAAAGTGAGGTGAAATCTTCTGAACAGGGGCACAGACAGCAAAACAATTGTTACAGGGGTGATAACCCTTCCCTATGTTATTCATAAAGCTTAAAAATAGATTTTTTGGCTGGAGCTACACTTTAAAAATGTACCTGTTCCAAATTACAAACAGATTCAACTTAAGAACAAACCTACAGTCCCTATCTTGTTTGTAACCCGGGGACCATCTGTATACTGCTGTTCAGAGTATATAGAGCCTGGGGGCCCCTCGCCTCTTTTTTGTAATTTGGGTGCGGGGTTCCCCTTAATATCCATACCAGACCCAAAGGGTCTGGGGGGGGGGGGGGGAAACCCATGCCGCTTTTCTCCATATTTTCATCCATATTGCCGGGACCCGACATTACATTACAGCCGTTCGAGTCCCATAGACTTTAATGGTGTTCGCACAAATTTTTTGCCTGTTCGCATGTTCTGCCGCGAACTGAACCGGGGGGTGTTCGGCTCATCCCTACTGGGTATATAGAAGAGTTTACAACCACTTTAATGTCATCATAGCTTTAAATTAACAGTCGACTATAAATCTGCTGTAAGTTTATAGAGATTTTTAGGTATAATTTCTCATCGACTTTTTGTATCGCCCTGCAAGTCTGGCAGTGAGTGCTCTACACCTGAGTTCATAGCTCCATCTAACTGTTATGTTGATTACAAAATACTTTTACTCTCCTTAGTGCCATTTTTTTATTTTATGTTATGGGAAAGGAAACCCGATGATAGAAATTCAACCTGCTACAGCAAAAGGACTAATGCCCCATACACACGATCGGATTTTCTGACAACAAATGTTAGATGTGAGCTTGTTGGCAGAAAGTCCAACCGTGTGTATGCTCCATTGAACATTTGTTGTCGGACTTTCCACCAACAAATGTTGGCTAGCAGGTTCTCAAATTTTCCGCCAACAAATTTTTGTTGTCGGACTTTCTAATCCTGTGTACACAAGTCTGTTGCACAAATGTCCACGCATGCTCGGAATCAAGTACGAGCCGGAAGCGCTCAGTCTTGTTAAGCTAGCGTTCATAATGGAGATATCACATGACTATTGAACTTCCTTTTTATCGGCTCGCTGTACGTCTTGTACATCACTACGTTCGTAATTGTTGGCCAACATTTGTGTGACCGTGTGTATGCAAGACAAGTTGGAGCCAACAACCTTCAAACAAAATTCCACGGTTTTGCCGTCAGAAAGTCTGATCGTGTGTACGGGGCATTAGAGTCTATAGTTTGGGGACTGGGCCTGTGCTGCAGAAAGATCAGCATGGGGGAATACAAGAAGTCAGTAGGATTCATTCCACTGGCATCTATCCAGAGGTACAATGTAAGTACTGGGTGGACTGACCCTTTAAGCAGAACTCAGTTTTGCTCTTTGACATTGCATAATAGAGATTTTCCCTTTGGTTAATTAAGCCAGGCAACGACATAGAATAGTTATAATTATCTGCTCTCTCTGGTGGACCATTGTGTGCAATGCACACGTTTGCTAAAACAATATTGCAAATACCGTCGGTGACAGATTGGGGTTGCCAACTGTGCATGCCCTACCAAGTCGGCATTCCTTACACACACAGTTTACATGTATAAGTCCTTGCTGCATAAGGGACTAAGACAAGGTGGGGAAATCCCTGCAGGATTACATATCTCATTAATTTAATAAGTAGAGCTTTTTCCTGCTTGCTTTTCTCAGCCACATAAACACACAGAATTAATGTGTCGAGAAAAATATTCAGTTGATTTTAATAACCAAGTATTATAGAATGATCAATACATTCAGCCCGCCCTCTCTCAAAATCTTTATGTATATTCTTTAGCTGTAGTATAGATAATGGAGTGCAGCAATCACTGGTAATGTGCCATTGCTGTACTAATGAAGCAGAAAAGGTCTTTATCTTTTTTTTTTTTTTGTGAAAAATGACATTATTGGCAGCTGTTCAACAGAAGACGGGGAAAAAGTCAAATAAAAGTAATTACTGTATCTCTGGCTGTTATTTTTTATTGTGCAGCTGCGATTCAGAGCAAAAATGTAGTCTGGAAGGATCAATTTTGCAGACTTCTCCTGGCACTGGAAATATTCGACTTTGGCATGTGAAATGGATACAAGACCATATGTAATTAACCAAATCACTGCTGAGCACCCTACAGACAGGCTACATTAAGTGTCATGTATGATAAGTTAGATATATAAGCTTTGTTTCATCTCTAGCAGTGGCTTGCTAAAGTTCTCTATTGGGGAGATTTTTCCTGGCTTACTAAAATCCCACCACTGTGTGCCTCCACCATAATACCAGGCCATGAAGCCTGAATTTTAGGTTTTTCCAGAAACCAAAACATTTAAATGTAATGAGGTTCAAGTGAGTGCTATAAAAGGTATAAAGAGTGCTATCAGAGTTGGGAATTTACTCTCTCTATATATAGATATATATATAGAGAGATATTTATATCTCTCTCTATATATAGAGAGATATATATATACACTATATTGTCAAAAGTATTGGCATCCCAGTCTTAGTCCGACGGGTTCAATATTGAGTTGGCCCACCCTTTGCAGCTATAACAGCTTCAACTCTTCTGGGAAGGCTGAACACAAGGTTTAGGAGTGTGTCTTTGGGAATATTTGACCATTCTTCCAGAAGCGCATTTGTGAGGTCAGGCACTGTAGTTGGACGAGAAGGCCTAGCTTGCAGTCCCCACTCTAATTCATCCCAAAGGTGTTCTGTCAGGTTTAGGTCAGGTCTCTGTGCAGGCCAGTCAAGTTCCTCCACCCCAAACTCGATCATCCATGTCTTTATGGTCCTTCCTTTGTGCGCAGTCATGCTGGAACAGGAAGGGGCCATTCTCAAATTGTTCGCACAAAGTTGGGAGCATGAAAAGCTCCAAAATGTCTTGGTTTGCTGATGCCTAAAGAGTTCCCTGCACTGGTTCTAAGGGGCCAGGCCCAACCCTGGAAAAACAACCCCTCATCATAATCTCCCCTTCACCAAATGATTTGGAGGGGTAGCCTAATACTTTTGGGTGTGTGATTGAGCGAATTTGAGGTGAAAGAACTTGACTGGCCTGTACAGAGTCCTGACCTCAACCCAAAAGAACACCTATGGGATGAATGAGACTGCGGGCCAGGCCTTCTCGTCCACATCAATGCCTGACCTTACAAATGCGCTTCTGGAAGAATGGTCAAAGATTCCCATAGACACACTCCTAAACCTTGTGAATAGCCTTCCCAGAAGAGTTGAAGCTGTAAGGAACGGCAAGGATGTGGAATTCCCTTCCACAGGCGGTGGTATCAGCGGGGGGCATCAATAGTTTTCAAAAACTATTAGATAAGCACCTGAACGACCGCAACATACAGGGATATACAATGTAATACTGACATATAATCACACACATAGGTTGGACTGGATGGACTTGTGTCTTCTTTCAACCTCACCTACTATGTAATTATGTAACTAGCTACAAAGGGTAGGCTTAATAGTGAACCCTATGGACTAAGATAGGGTTGCTATTAAAGTTCATGTGCGTGTAAAGGCAGGCATCGGAATATTTTGTTAATATAAACCTTGCATTTCACACTTATTTTTACCACTAAACTGAGCTTATATCGTCAAATACAATATTTAGAAGTCTGTAACACTGTTTTGATGTTGAACAGTGTAAATTTGCTGTCCCCTCGAAATAACTCAACACACAGCCATTCATGTCTAAACCGCTGGCAACAAAAGTGAGTACACCCCTGAAAATTACCAAATTGGGCCCAATTAGCCATTTTCCCTCCCCGGACTCGTTAGTGTTACAAGGTCTCAGGTGTGAATGGGGAGCAAGTGTGTTAAATTTGGTGTTATCGCTCTCATTCAGTTCAACATGGCACCTCGTGGCAAAGAACTCTCTGAGGATCTGAAAAAAAGAATTGTTGCTCTACATAAAGATGGCCTAGGCTATAAGAAGATTGCCAAGACCCTGAAACTGAGCTGCAGCATGGTGGCCAAGATCATACAGCGGTTTAACTGGTCAGGTTACACTAAGAACCAGCCTCGCCATGGTCGACCAAAGAAGTTGAGTGCACGTGCTCAGCATCATATCCAGAGGTTGTCTTTGGGAAATAGATGTACGAGTGCTGCCAGCATTGCTGCAGAGGTTGAAGGGGTGGGGGGGGTGGGGGTCAGCCTGTCAGTGCTCAGACCATACCCTGCACACTACATAAAATTGGTCTGCATGGCTGTCATCCCAGAAAGAAGCCTCTTCTAAAGATGATGCACAAGAAAGCCCACAAACAGTTTTCTGAATACAAGCAGACTAAGGACATGGTTTACTGGAACCATGTCCTGTGGTCTGATGAGATCAAGATAAACTTAATTGGTTCAGATAGTGCCAAGCATGTGTGGCAGCAACCAGGTGAGGAGTACAAAGACAAGTGTATCTTGCCTACAGTCAAGCGTGGTGGTGGGAGTGTCATGGTCTGGGGCTGCATGAGTACTGCTGGCACTGGGGAGCTACAGTTCATTGAGGGTACCATGAATGCCAACATGTACTGTGCCATACTGAAGCGGGGCATGTTCCCCTTCCTTCGGAGACTGAGCCACAGGGCAGTATTCCAACATGATACCGACACCTCCAAGACTACCACTGCCTTGCTAAAGAAGCTGAGGGTAAAGGTGATGGACTGGCCAAGCATGTCTCCAGACCTAAACCCTATTGAGCATCTATGGGGCATCCTCAAACGGAAGGTGGAGGAGCGCAAGGTCTCTAACATCTACCAGCTCTGTGATGTTGTCATGGAGGAGTAGAAGAGGACTCCAGTGGCAACCTGTGAAGCTCTGGTGAACTCTCCATGCCCAAGAGGGTTAAGGCAGACATTGTAGCAAAGTGTAATTTCTTCAGTGTTGTCACATGTAAAGATATAATAAAATATTTACAAAAATGTGAAGGATGTACTTTGTGAGATACTGTATATACAGTATGGTTACACAGTATTTCTCCCTATATCAATTCGTTTTTCAATTAAATTATTTGTTAAAAACAGTTGCCAATATGTTGTATGTCTTATGGAGTTAAAAATTCTTACTTTGTGCTGCAACCCTTTTTCATATGATATTGTTACCTATTAATATACAGTATACTGTATATAGAGAGCGAAAGAGGAGGAGAGAGGAAAGGAAGAAACCAATTTTACCTTAAAATCTAAATAAAGTGAACCTTGCACTAAGGGCTCGTTTACACTTGTGGTTGGGCTTAATTTTTACCACCTCTCTCCCAACTACTTAATGTGATAATAAAGGCTTACTTTTTTTTTTAAATAGCGTTTTTTGCACAGGGCAGCCCCAATTCTCCTCTTTCTGGGTCCCTCACATGCATTCTTGGCCCCTCCCTCCTGCCAGAGCAATGGGTGCACCCAAGCAGGCTCATTACGGAGACGCAGCTCTGAGTGTCATTTCACACACTGAGCTGCGGTTCTGCCCTCTCGCTGTCCTCATTACCTGTTCAATGCCTTCAGAAGAGCAATCTGAGCACAGACTGCTCTTCAGAGTGCACTGAATGTGTAAATGAGGACTTCAAGGTTGAGTATTCCATATCTCATGAGATGACACTCCAGTACATTGCAGGAGCACCTTCTTTTGAGCCAGAAGGCATGTAGTCACCGTCTCCTGGGTGGAAACTACAGGTAAGGTAACTATACTATCTAACTTATATTCCTACAGATGCATGGCATCGTAAGGTGACTGGATGGTGGAAGGAGGCCTAATTACCACACCTTGCCTTCCTTCTTTCTGCTCTACCTACTGTATCTAGTAGGGACACCTACAGTGGGGACACCTGCCCCAAATCATTAGAAAGAGAACTCAAATTTTCATATATAACTTTGGATCCCACCTTAACTTTTTATAATATATTTACTTAAGGGTTAAAAAAATGTTGTCACATGTCACAACTGCTTGTGTTGCTAGTGGTTGCAGGGCCCTTGCAGAGTGGCCCTATTAACTTAAATGGACTATGTTTGGCAGCACTACACCCACCAAAAGCAACAGAGGGAATACTACCTGCTGCAGCCGCATATGTAATCCCTTGGCTGAGGCTAGAAGGAGTAGCAGTTGGGGGGGGGGGGGGGGGGGGGCAGTAAACACATGGCTCAACCATAGGGTTTTACCGCTCCTCAATCACTAGTACGAACGAGTCCTTAGACAGATATTGTCTGAACAAGTGTTTTCACTGCAAGATTTCCCTTCTGATTCTGACCCAGTGACAACTCAAAATTGTATTTTTAGTCCCCCAGCAATAAAGGGTTATAACCCTTCCTGACTCTATCCAAAACAAAAAAAAAATGACCTTTAGATATACTTTAGTGCCAGTGAGCCTCTACTCTAGGTGTCCAAAGTGTAAAATTGCTGCCTAAGCACAAAGCAAGTTGTTATGGGGATTTTAACTCACGTTGGGCATAAGTGCCACTTAAACATGACACTAACCCTACACTGCTTCAATTAAGGTTCCACTTTAAATCTAAAATGCAGAACAACATGTGATTTTTTAACATATGTTAAAAATCACCTAAGGAAACAAACTGCATTAACTTGCTACTGGAAAAGCAAAAACGTTTTCAGATTTTAAGATGCATCAGAAATTAAAAAAAAATAAGGTGCAATTAAATTAATAAACAATGTTGCTTGAGCTCATCACTGACATCTGCCTCCTGTTGGGTTAGGGATTACAAGTCATGACATCACGGTGGAGATTCGCGCTTACTTTCCCTCGATTGGCTACAAGTATGCTGTTAAGAATTACGCTGAGAGTCAGAAAAACAAAATTACAAAACTAATTATGCTTTTCTAATTCCTGCTGGAAGAAACACAGAACAGATTGTCTTTGTTTTTAATTAGGGTTCCGGCTGTTTGTTGATATTATAAATCGCATCAATTAAGTGTTTGTATCCAGAGACTGGAGGTTTTTTCTGGTGTGAGCCGCGGTTTGTTCAGGATTTAGAAAAAGGGGGAAAAAAATAGCTCTAATTCCAAAAATAAAACAAAAAATAGAAAGCTTTTTTATGAAGGGGAGAGAGGAATGGACAGTAAGATTTATAGAGAAAAGATTGGTTTTCGTATGTTTCCTTTATTCAATTATAATGTACACAAGTCGAAGAATACATTTTATGACATTTAAATGTCTGTTCAGTTAGATAAATATGAAATCTTATATGCAGCAGGATGTCTGATTACACATTTAGTTGAATTAGTCAACTGGATAAATCAGAGGAGGGACATCTTACTCTAGTGCAGAGCTAGTGCTGGGCTTTCTTATTAGATATCTCAGAGAGCACTGCAAACATTTAAACATTACACACTTCAATAAATTCTATGATTTTTTAAAATGTTTCCTGCTGGGTAAATATGAAAATATGTAATAGTATATGTAGCCTGTCAGGATGTCAGATTACACATTTAGTTGAATTAGCCAGCTGGATGATTCAGAGAAGGGACATCCTTCTCTAGTGCAGAGCTAGTGCTGGGCTTTCCTATTAGATATCTCAGAATGCACTGAATATGCTGAAACATTACATGCTTATTTGTAAGGTAAGGACTTTAAAACAATAATACATTAGTACAGAAAACCTTAACTCAACACAAAAATAATAATATTGCTGTAAAACCACAGAAATATTGCAATATTGCAATACAATAAAAATATTGCAACACAAGCCAAAATACATTTTATGACATTTTAATGTCTGTTCAGATAGATAAATATGAAATCTTATATGCAGCAGGATGTCTGATTAAACATTTAGTTGAATTAGTCAGCTGTATATATCAGAGGAGGGACATCTTGCTCCTTCTCTAGTGCAGAGCTAGTGCTGGGCTTTCTTATTAGATATCTCAAAGCGCACTGCACACACTTAAACATTAAATACTTCAATACATTCTATGACTTTTTAACCACTTGAGCCCCGGACCATTATGCTGCCTAAGGACCAGAGGTCTTTTTCCAATTTGGCACTGCGTCGCTTTAACTGCTAATTGCGCGGTCATGCAATGCTGTATCCAAACGAAATTTGCGTCCTTTTCTTCCCACAAATAGAGCTTTCTTTTGATGGTATTTGATCACCTCTGCGGTTTTTATTTTTTGCGCTAAAGACCGAAAATTTTGAAAAAAAATGATATTTTCTACTTTTTGTTATAAAAAAAATCCAATAAACTCAATTTTAGTCATACATTTAGGCCAAAATGTATTCGGCCACATGTCTTTGGTAAAAAAAAGTCAATAAGCGTATATTTATTGGTTGCGCAAAAGTTATAGCGTCTACAAACTAGGGTACATTTTCTGTAATTTACACAGCTTTTAGTTTATGACTGCCTATGTCATTTCTTGAGGTGCTAAAATGGCAGGGCAGTACAAACCCCCCCAAATGACCCCATTTTGGAAAGTAGACACCCCAAGGAAATTGCTGAGAGGCATGTTGAACCCATTGAATATTTTTTTTTTTTGTCCCAAGTAATTGAATAATGACAAAAAAAAAAAAAAATTACAAAAAGTTGTCACTAAATGATATATTGCTCACACAGGCCATGGGCCTATGTGGAATTGCACCCCAAAATACATTCTGCTGCTTCTCCTGAGTATGGGGATACCACATGTGTGGGACTTTTTGGGAGCCTAGCCGCGTACGGGGCCCCGAAAACCAATCACCGCCTTCAGGATTTCTAAGGGTGTAAATTTATGATTTCACTCTTCACTGCCTATCACAGTTTCGGAGGCCATGGAATGCCCAGGTGGCACAAAACCCCCCCAAATGACCCCAATTTGGAAAGTAGACACCCCAAGCTATTTGCTGAGAGTCATATTGAGTCCATGGAATATTTTATATTTTGACACAAGTTGCGGGAAAGTGACACATTTTTTTTTTTTTTTTTTTGCACAAAGTTGTCACTAAATGATATATTGCTCACACAGACCATGGGCATATGTGGAATTGCACCCCAAAATACATTTAGCTGCTTCTCCTGAGTATGGGGATACCACATGTGTGGGACTTTTTGGGAGCCTAGCCGTGAACGGGACCCCGAAAACCAATCACTGCTTTCATGATTTCTAAGGGTGAAAATTTTTGATTTCACTCTTCACTGCCTATCACAGTTTCGGAGGCCATGGAATGCCCAGGTGGCACAAAACCCCCCCAAATGACCCCATTTTGGAAAGTAGACACCCCAAGCTATTTGCTGAGAGGCATATTGAGTCCATGGAATATTTTATATTTTGACACAAGTTGCGGGAAAGTGACACATTTCTTTTTTTGCACAAAGTTGTCACTAAATGATATATTGCTCACACAGGCCATGGGCATATGTGGAATTGCACCCCAAAATACATTTAGCTGCTTCTCCTGAGTATGGAGATACCACATGTGTGGGACTTTTTGGGAGCCTAGCCGTGCTTAGGACCCCGAAAACCAATCACCGCCTTCAGGATTTCTAAGGGTGAAAATTTTTGATTTCACTCTTCACTGCCTATCACAGTTTCGGAGGCCATGGAATGCCCAGGTGGCACAAAACCCCCCAAAATGACCCCATTTTGGAAAGTAGACACCCCAAGCTATTTGCTGAGAGGCATGGTGAGTATTTTGCAGCTCTCCTTTGTTTTTCAAAATGAAGAAAGACAAGAAAAAACTTTTTTTTTTTCTTTTTTCAATTTTCAAAACTTTGTGACAAAAAGTGAGGTCTGCAAAATACTCACTATACCTCTCAGCAAATAGCTTTGGGTGTCTACTTTCCAAAATGGGGTCATTTGGGGGGGTTTTGTGCCACCTGGGCATTCCATGGCCTCCGAAACTGTGATAGGCAGTGAAGAGTGAAATCAAAAATTCACGCCCTTAGAAAGCCTGAAGGCGGTGCTTGGTTTTCGGGGTTCCGTACGCGGCTAGGCTCCCAAAAAGTCCCACACATGTGGTATCCCCATACTCAGGAGAAGCAGCAGAATGTATTTTGGGGTGTAATTTCACATATTCCCATGGCATGTTTGAGCAATATATCATTTAGTGACAATTTTGTGCAAAAAAAAAAAATTTGTCTCTTTCCCGCAACTTGTGTCGCAATATAAAATATTCCATGGACTTGACATGCCTCTCAGCAAATAGCTTGGGGTGTCTACTTTCCAAAATGGGGTCATTTGGGGGGGTTTGAACTGTCCTGGCATTTTATGCACAACATTTAGAAGCTTATGTCACACATCACCCACTCTTCTAACCACTTGAAGACAAAGCCCTTTCTGACACTTATTGTTTACATGAAAAAGTTTTTTTTTTTTTTGCAAGAAAATTACCCCCAAACCCCCAAACATTATATATTTTTTAAATATGCAAATGCCCTACAGATTAAAATGGTGGGTGTTTCATTTTTTTTTTTACACAGTATTTGCGCAGCGATTTTTCAAATGCATTTTTGGGGGAAAAAACACACTTTTTTAAATTTTATTGCACTAAAACACACTATATTGCCCAAATGTTTGATGAAATAAAAAAGATGATCTTAGGCCGAGTACATGGATACCAAACATGACATGCTTTACAATTGCGCACAAACGTGCAGTGGCAACAAAATAAATACATTTCTAAAAGCCTTTAAAAGCCTTTACAGGTTACCACTTTAGATTTACAGAGGAGGTCTACTGCAAAAATTACTGCCCTCGATCTAACCTTAGCGGTGATACCTCACATGCATGGTGCAATTGCTGTTTACGTTTGATGACAGACCACCAATTGCGTTCGCCTTAGCGCGAGAGCAGGGGGCGACAGGGGTGCTTTTTTTTTTTTTTTCTTTATTATTTTTTTGCTTTTTTATCTTATTTTTAAACTGTTCCTTTCATTTTTTTTTTTAAATCATTTTTATTGTTATCTCGGGGAATGTAAATATCCCCTATGATAGCAATAGGTAGTGACAGGTACTCTTTTTTGAAAAAATTGGGGTCTATTAGACCCTAGATCTCTCCTCTGCCCTCAAAGCATCTGACCACACCAAGATCGGTGTGATAAAATGCTTCCCCAATTTCCCAATGACGCTATTTACATCCGGCGAAATCTAAGTCATATAATGCTCGTAGCTTCCGGTTTCTTAGGCCATAGAGATGTTTGGAGCCACTCTGGTCTCTGATCAGCTCTATGGTCAGCTGGCTGAATCACCGGCTGCATTTTCAGGTTCCCTGTTGAGACAAGAGAGCCAGAGAAAAACACGGAAGACGGTGTGGGGGGGGGGCATTCCCTCCCACGGCTTGTAAAAGCAGTCTAGAGGCTAATTAGCCATTAGGATTGCTTTTACATGAAAGCCGACCGCTGGCTGAAAAGAATGATACCAAGATGATACCTAAACTTGCAGGCATCATTCTGGTATAACCACTCAAAGTTGTGAATGGCGTACCTGAAGACAAAAAAATGGTTAACAATAAAGCACAGTAAACGGTAAAGTATAAAAAATTGCATACCTGAAAAGCAAACATGATAAAACATAACAACAATAAAACATTGCAGAATAGAATACAGTAAAAAAAGCAGAACAATAGAGAGAATAGAGAGAGACAGAACAATAAAACGACAACTATTTTTTTTTATTTTATATATTTTATTTTTTTTTTACACTTTTTTTGTAACTAACTTTTATAACGGTAACCGTTTCCAGGTTCCGGTCTCTCAAAATGCGATGGCATCTTGGGAGACCCTGTGAAAGGGCGCATAGTCTGTGCAATGCTGTACCCTACGCTAATACTCAACTAGTGAATGGTAGCGTTCAAAACATTCATCAATGCAAAGACCAGGATTGTCAGGACAGGAGGGACAATAATAGTGGGTGTCACGTCTATATCCGCGCTTGCTGCAGACACTACATCTTTTTTGGGGGGGTTCGTTGGGTAGGGGTACTCGGGAGGACATAAACAAAATGCCTCTCATCTAGCCGACTGCATTTGGTTGGGGATGTGAATGGGGGAAGTACGGGCGCTGCAGAAGCGGTGGGTTCCCAATTAGTATTGGCGAATGCAGCAGGAAGGGCACTATGGGCACGACGGGCCTGTGTTTGTCTTTTTGGTGGCAGCGGGACACTACTTGTGCTTGCCACCTCACCAGCTTGAACTGCACTTATGGGACTCGCCACGTCACCAAGTGTTACTGCAGTGCGGGTTTGACTACGACCGGGGTGTACTAGGCCGCTGGTGCTTGCCAGTTCACCAAAACGCTACCAAAAAAACTGTTAGCGATCGCAGGGATCAGGCCTGACTCTGCGAACGTTTAGTCTTTTGTAAGTGACAGTGATCGATCAATACTGCACTTGGGTGGGCTGGGCTGGGCCGAGCAGAGGGGCAAAACGCAGGTGCTAGCAGGTATCTGTGCTGATCCCACTAACACTGCGTTTTTGGGAACCCTAAACTGCTGGGGACGCTAGTATAGATCTGATCGGATCAGATATTGATCCATACAGATACTATACCACTAAGGGAGGTGTATGCTGCGTGCGTGGTTGTTAGTGCTACTGGCGCTAACCTGACGCTGCTTGGGGCTGGTGCTTGCCAGTTCACCAAAATACTACCAAAAAAACTGTTAGCGATCGCAGGGATCAGGCCTGACTCTGCGAACGCTGCAGTCATGCGTTTAGTGTTTTGTAAGTGACAGTGATCGATCGATACTGCACTTGGGTGGGCTGGGCGGAGGGGCAAAACGCAGGTGCTAGCAGGTATCTGGGCTGATCCCGCTAACACTGCGTTTTTGGGAACCCTAAATTGCTGGGGACGCTAGTATAAATCTGATCAGATCAGATATTGATCCGTACAGATACTATACCACTAAGGGAGGTGTATGCTGCGTGCGTGGTTGTTAGCGGTACTGGCGCTAATCTGACGCTGCCTGGGGCGACGCATATCACCGCCGGGCGATCAGGGGGCTAAACCTTTATTCGGTAATAAACGGCGGGTGCCCTGACACTATAAAAAATAAACGAACTAACCAGCGTCACCCGTAACACTTATACGGTGATCAGTGGTGAAAGGGTTAACTAGGGGGCCATCAAGGGGTTAAAACATTTATTCGGTAGTATATGGGGGTCCCTGACGCTATAAAACGCTGACGGCGAACCTCAATATTTACGTCCCTAACTAGCGTCACCAGCGACACTAATACAACGATCAGAAAGATGATCGCTTAGCGACACTGGTGACAGGGGGTGATCAAGGGGTCAAAACTTTATTAGGGGGGGTTAGGGGGGTACCCTAGACCTAAAGGGGGGTAACAGTAACTGTACCAACACTGTAACTGTCACAAACTGACACCAATGCAGTAATCAGAAAAAAAAAACTGCTTGGTGTCAGTTTGTGACAGGGGGGGGGTGATTGGGGGGGATCGGGGGGCGATCGGGGGGGGATCGGGGTGTTTTGTGTGCCTGGCATGTTCTACTGTGTTGTGTAGTGTTGTGCACTCACAGTGAAGTCTTCTCTCCTCGGGCCGGAATGGAAATTACCGAGCCGAGGAGAGATGACATCATTTCCTTTGCTGCTGTTTAGCATACAGCAGCAAAGGAATGATTCGATTGGCCGGCGGCGATCGCGAGGGGGGGGCCACGAACGGATGGCCTCCCCCTCACCTCCGATCGCTGTGGGACAAAACACGACTGCCTCGGGCACCGGGGGGGGGGGGTCCGATCGGAGCATGTACGTGATTTTGCCTGTCCGTGCCACCTCGGTCGTCAAGTGGTTAAATGTTGAAATAGTATATGCAGCCTGTAAGGATGTAGGGCGGCACAGTGGTGTAGTGGGTAGCACTATCACCTATCAGTACAAAGGGTTGCTGGTTCAAATCCCAACCATGGTACTACCTGCCTGGAGTTTGCATGTTCTCCCTGTGCCTGCGTGGGTTTCTTCCCACTTTCCAAAGACATGCTGGTAGGTTAATTGGCTTCTGTCTAAATCGGCCCTAGTATATGAGTGTGAGTTAGGGACCTTAGATTGTAAGCTCCTAGAGGGTAGGGACCAATGTGAAGGTACAATGTATATGTAATGTGCTGCATAAATTGACGGTGCTATCTAAGTACCTTATATAATAATGTTGGGGGGTGGGGTCACCCATTTACATCACTGTGTGGCCCCGCCCTCAGCTATATAACAGCTGTCACCAAGAAGAAGCATCACTCGGCAGGAGCCTCCCATCTAGGCGGAGCTGTTGCGCCTTTTTTTTTTTTTCTTTTTTGGCTCGTTGGGCGGCGCGAGATAGATCTACATAGTGGGACATTTTTATTTTTTTATTTCATATGAAATTGATATGAAATTTTTTTTTACATGAAATTTTTTTGTATGAAATGGTAGGGGTACAATCTACATCTCCATTACCAATTCACATGGGGGGGGGGCGGGATCTGGGGGTCCCCTTGTTAAAGGGGCCTTTTAGATTCCGATAAGCCGCCCACCCGCAGACCCCCACAACCACCGTGCAAGGTTTGGGGGGATGAGGCCCTTGTCCCCATCAACAGGTGCTTTGGGGGCTACTTCAAAGCATCCTCCTCATGTTGAGGGCATGTGGCCTGGTATGGTTCAGGAGGGGGGGCGCTCTCTAGCCCCCCCCTCTTTTCTTGCGGCCTGCCAGGTTGCGTGATCGGGTCTGGTATGGATTTTGGGGGGGGAACCCTATGCCATTTTTAAAAAAATTTTGGCACAGGGGTTTCCCTTAATATCAATGCCAGACCCAAAGGGCCTGGTAATGGACTGGGGGGAACCCATGCTGTTTTTTTCAATGTGTTTTATCTATATTGCCTAGACCCGACAATTCATTACAGCTGCTATCAGTTTTAAATGACTTTTTTTTCCTTTAGAAATGTCATTTCGCTGTAGTACTGTTCTAAATAAGCGAAAACTGCGTCACTTTACAGGCATAGTGTAGACACCCCCCAGGCATGATATTTAAAGGAATATTTCATTTTTAATGTTTCACCTTAAGCATTATTAAAATCGCTCCCGAAAAACGTCAGTTTTTAAAACTTTTCTTTGCATTGATACATGTCCCCTTGGACAGGACCTGGGTCCTCAAACACATTTTATGGCAATAAATTGCATATAAGCCTTTAGAATGAGCACTTTTGGTTTTTCATGTTAATGTCCCATAGACTTTAACGGTGTGCCACGGCTTTCGAATTTGCTACGAACACCGCATTCGGTGAACAGGCGAACACCCGATGTTCAAATCGAACTTACGTTCAACTCAAACATCGGCTCATCCCTATTTGGGAGCATATATTATGGTACACCCTAAATACAGATGTAACGTGTTCCTAAAGTTCAGCCTAGCCTTTAATATAATGGGGGCATTTACACTGGCTACTGGCACTCCTAACCACCCACCTGGTGTTGTCCCTGGATAATGCTAATGCACATGGGGGGATTAGGGTGTGCCTAGGCACCCCTGACACACCCTGTGCGCACGCCTATGCTTCCTGTTGTCTCCCTCCATTTGTAAGTATGAGTCGTACAGTGGGGCAAAAAAGTATTTAGTCAGCCAAAAATTGTGCAAGTTCTCCCACTTAAAAAGATGAGAGAGGCCTGTAATTGTCATCATAGGTATACCTCAACTATGAGGGACAAAATGTGGAAACAAATCCAGACAATCACATTGTCTGATTTTTGAAAGAATTTATTTGCAAATTATGGTGGAAAATAAGTATTTGGTCAATATCAAAAGTTCATCTCAATACTTTGTTATATATCCTTGTTGGCAATGACAAAGGTCAAACATTTTCTGTAAGTCTTCACAAGGTTGTCACACACTGTTGCTGGTATGTTGGCCCATTCCTCCATGCAGATCTCCTCTAGAGCAGTGATGTTTTGGGGCTGTCACTAAGCAACACAGACTTTCAACTCCCTCCAAAGGTTTTCTATGAGGTTAAGATCTAGAGACTGGCTAGGCCACTCCAGGACCTTGAAATGCTTCCTACGAAGCCACTCCTTTGTTGCCCCGGCGGTGTGTTTGGGATCATTGTCATGCTGAAAGACCCAGTCACGTTTCATCTTCAATGCCCTTGCTGATGGGAGGAGGTTTGCACTCAAAATCTCATGATACATGGCCCCATTCATTCTTTCATGTACACGGAACAGTCGTCCTGTTCCCTTTGCTGAGAAACAGCCCCAAAGCATGATGTTGCCACCCCCATGCTTCACAGTAGGTATGGTGTTCTTTGTTTGCTCAGCATTCTCTTTCCTCCAAACACGACGAGTTGTGTTTCTACCAAACAGTTCTACTTTGGTTTCATCTGACCATATGACATTCTCCCAATCCTCTTCTGGTTCATCCAACTGCTCTCTAGCAAACCTCAGACGGGCCCGGACATGTACTGGCTTTAGCAGGGGGACATGTCTGGCATTGCAGGATCTGAGTCCATGGCGGCGTAGTGTGTTACTGATGGTAGCCTTTGTTACATTGGTCCCAGCTCTTTGCAGGTCATTCACTAGGTCCCCCGTGTGGTTCTGGGATTTTTGCTCACCGTTCTGGTGATCATTTTGACCCCACGGGGCGAGATCTTGCATGGAGCCCCACATCCGTGCCTGACCTCACAAATGCGCTTCTGGAAGAATGGTCAAACATTCCCATACACACACTCCTAAACCTTGTGGACAGCCTTCCCAGAAGAGTTAAAGCTGTTATAGCTGCAAAGGGTGGGCCAACGCAATATTGAACCCTACGGACTAAGACTGGGATACTTTTAGTAATATAGTGTATATATATATATATATATATATATATATATATATATATATATATATATATATATATATCACAGAGAAAGGAGCATTTGCATCAGTGCTATTATCTTTATGCCTTTCTGCAGTGGTGGAAAAAATGAAAAGACATTATAAAATAATTACAGAAGCATTTACATTCTAAATATGAAACCCCAACCGCCAGTTTCCATTTCCAAAGATGATTTTCTTAATGTATTTTTAATATCATTTGGAAGTGTAATGTGTGCCATGGGGGCTATGAAAGCTGGAACTCTGACCTATTTCTACGGAACATGCGCATTGTGGGAAGCTGTAATATAGAGAGGAGCTTCCAACCAGAGCCCAATCAATGAGGAAAAATCAATACAGATCAAAAGCATTTGATAGAACGCTCTGCTTGAAGATGTGCGGTTTGAGGCTCGGCACTCTGGTTAATGGCAGTTTGAGAAAAAGCGAAATGTTCAGAAAACTTTGTGATCCATAGATTCCCTGTGCAAGCGAGATGAATGTGAAAGGCAGCAACACTAATCACATAATCTATTTATATTTAATGATGTGTTTTATGTTTAGGCAGAAAGTGCAGTTAAGAGGATGGGATCTTTTCAGCATTTTCCATGCAATCAGTCATTTCATAACAGTCGCTTGGGCTGTAGATGTTTTCATGAACTTTTCCATGAATGTAGAGTAAGAGAAGAGCAAGCAGTAGTAGACCTCCAAATGTTTTGTCTTTAACTTATCCAGAAACATGTGGTCCCAAATGGGTGTAGGGAGTAGTGGGCATGGCCGTATTCAGAGTGCAGTTGGGTACTAGAGAATTGCTCCTGGTTGAGTCAACATGGCTTTGATTTCAGATTCTACAAATTTTACTCTACAAACAATTTTCCCTATAATCCTCCTACCATTATAACATTTATTACATGATTCTGATCATTCGTCATTACATTTTCAATGGTGTGACTCAAGCCAAGTGTTTCTCAACCTTTATTCAGTCAAGGCACTCTTTAAAAACTATGAACAGTCTCTAGGCGCCCTTTAAAAATGATGGACAGTCTTGAGACACCCCATTCTAAAATGTAACAACTATTCTAATGCCCTATACACACGGTCGGACATTGCTCGGACATTCTGACAACAAAATCCTAGGATTTTTTCCGACGGATGTTGGCTCAAACTTGTCTTGCATACACACGGTCACACAAAGTTGTCGGAAAATCCGATCATTCTGAACGCGGTGACATAAAACACGTACGTCGGGACTATAAACGGGGCAGTAGCCAATAGCTTTCATCTCTTTATTTATTCTGAGCATGCGTGGCACTTTGTGTGTCGGATTTGTGTACACACGATCGGAAATTCCGACAACGGATTTTGTTGTCAGAAAATTTTATAGCCTGCTCTCAAACATTGTGTGTCGGAAAATCCGATGGAAAATGTGTGATGGAGCCTACACACGGTCGGGATTTCCGACAACAAGGTCCTATCACACATTTTGCGTCGGAAAATCTGACTGTGTGTACGGGGCATAATAGTTTTACATAATGCAGCAACATCCACACAAGTAGGACACCCAACATTAGAGGTGATTTATTCTTCCAAAGCAAATACACTTTTGCAAACTGGTACTGACTAGTATTCCAATGTTTCTCTTCTCCCTCAGTTTTCCTCCATTACTCAGCTAATGTAACCCCAACACTGATGGAGCGGGGCAGGGGAGGTTCAAACAAGGATGCTGTGCAAGCGACTGACATCCTCCTTATCAACAGGTGATTTCATTGGTCGTTAGGAGGCCAGCAGCTAGAAGTTTGTAATGGTACACAATGAAAACCTGTGGCTGTGTGTAACTAAAAGGCAGGCTTCATTAACATGCCGGCTTGTATACATTTTTAGGCATTTTGCCAAGGCACCCCTGAAGAAACCTCAAGGTACCCTGGTTGAAAAAGGCTGCTCCATCCATTCTGCTTCAGACTAGGTAAACCCCAGCTCCAGCCAAAGATTTTTTTTTTTTTAAGTGGGAAAGTATAAAGCCTCTGTTAGTTTTTTTTTTTTTTTATTGCTTGAAGGAATGAAAACATAGTGCTGGGACCCTGGGAGTATCCTATTGGTATTATTATCCAATAGTGTTGTACGCATTTAAACAGTAAGTATTTAAAAAGGGTGTCTGCATTTTTGAGCTTCAGTGAAGAAAAAAAAAGCAACCAATAATTGCTGGGACATTGATATGAGTTCATACAAAGTAGTGAGAGGACAACAACATTCAGAGAGCTCACTGGCTCAACAGACTACCAACAGACAGTTCTACCCTTCTGTACCCAGCAGGTTACCAGACTAAAACATATACCAGTGGAAGGATGGCTACACTAAATGATAGGAGTCCAAATTAATTTATAGGTTTACACTAAAAACATCCAATGTGTTTCAGGGGGCCAGAAAAAAAACCCTTCATCAGGGCTTCAGGTAAAATAAGACAAATGAATGGACTTTTAATAGGGCTTTACTGCAGGGCGCCCCCCTTCCCCAAAGCACCCACCCCCCTATGTTAAAGGCATGCGGCCTGGTACGGTTCAGGAAGGGGGGCGCTCCCTCACTCGAACCCACCCCCTTTCCTGACCAGCCAGGCTGCGTGCTCGGATAAGGGTCTGGTATGGATTTTGGGGGGACCCCCATGCTGTTTTTTCAGCATAGGGGATTCCCCTTCAAATCCATACCAGACCTAAGGGCCTGGTATGCTCTGCGCTGACTCCCGCGACAGGGCTCGCAAGGTGTCAATCTCGCAAATAAAAGCTGCAAGGTTAACTTCCTTTTCTAGTCCCATTGTACCTAATCACATTCACAATGAACGGGCTTTAGTCCGTGTGTGGGCAAGTCCGTTAGTTCGGAAGTCCGCCGTAACTTCGCCGAAAGTCCGTCGGGAAAACCGTCGGACCTAGTCTGCCGGAAAGTCCGGTCGTGTGTGTGTGCAAGTCTGTTCATTTGGAAAGTCCATCGGAAGTCCGCCGAAAGTCCGTCGGGAAGACCGTCAGACCTAGTCTGCTGGAAAGTCAGTTCTTATACGCGGCATTACACCAAGAGCTAGCGCGCATCTCCAAATTTGAACTCTCCTGGGTGGGAAGAATTGTCTCTTTCAAAATGTTAGCCCTTCCTAAAAGGGGGCAACCCTGGCATATCTGATGGAAGGGTGTGACAGCACTGTGTGGACGACTTTTTGTACATAAGAGCCTGCAGCCATATAAGCTCTTTATCTGACCTTAAAGCAAGACTGTAAGGCTGCTTTCACACTGGGGTGGTAGGGGGCGTCGGCGGTAAAACAGCGCTATTTTTAGCGCTGTTTTACTGCGGTATTTGGCCGCTAGTGGTGCGGTTTTAACCCCCCACTGGCGGCCGAAAAAGGGTTAAAACCACTCGTATAGCGCGCCTATAGCCACGGTATTGCCGCGGTATAGCCGCGCTGTCCCATTGATTTCAATGGGCAGGAGCGGTTTAGGAGCGGTGAATACACCGCTCCTTCACCGCTCCAAAGATGCGGCTTGCAGGAGATTTTTTCTTCTCCTGCCAGCGCACCGCTTCAGTGTGAAAGCCCTCGGGCTTTCACACTGAACAAACAGCAGCGGCTGTTTTGGGTCAGTTTGCAGCCGGTATTTTTAGCGCAATAACGCCTGCGAACCGCCCCAGTGTGAAAGGGGTCTAATGGTTTTTGTTGGAAACATTCCTCAGAGATTTTGGTCCATATTGACATGCTATTATCAAGCAGTTGCTGCAGATTTGTGGGCTGCTCATCCATAATGCAAATCTCCCATTCCACCACATCCCAAAGGTGCTCTATTGTATTGAGATCTGGTGACTGGAGGCCATTGGAGTACAGTGATCTCATTGTGATGTTCAAGAAACCAGTTTGAGATGATTTGAGCTTCTCTTTTTTGGACCATTCTCTGTAAACCCTAGGGAGGTTGTGCATGAAAATCCCAGTAGATTAGCAGTTTATTAACCACTTCAGCCCCAGAAGAATTTACCCCTTTCCTGACCAGAGCACTTTTTGCCATACGGCACTGCGTCACTTTAACTGACAATTGCACGGTCGTGCGACATTGCACCCAAACAAAATTGACGTTCTTTTTTTTCCCAAAATAGAGCTTTCTTTTGGTGGTATTTGATCACCTCTGGGGTTTTTATTTTTTGCGCTATAAACCATAAACCATTTTTTTTTTAAAAAGCAATATTTTTTACTTTTTGCTATAATAAAAATCCCCAAAAAATATATAAAAAAAGAATTTATTTCTCAGTTTAAGCCGATATGTATTCTTCTACATATTTTTGGTAAAAAAAATCGCAATAAGCTTATATTGATTGGTTTGCGCAAAAGTTATAGCGTCTACAAAATAGGGGATAGATTTATGGCATTTTTATTATTTTTTTTTATTAGTTATGACGGCGATCTGTGATTTTTATCATGACTGCGATATTATGGCGGACACATCGGACACTTTTGACACTATTTTGGGACGATTGTCATTTATACAGCGATCAGTGCAATAAAAATGCACTGATTACTGTGTAAATGACACTGGCAGGGAAGGGGTTAAACACTAGGGGGTGATCAAGGGGTTAAGTGTGTCCTAGGGAGTGATTCTAACTGTGGGGGGATGGGCTACCACTGACATGACAGGAATCACTGCTCCCTATGACAGGGAGCAGTAGATCCCTGTCATGTCACTAGGCAGAACAAGGAAATGCCTTGTTTACAAAGACAACTACCCGTTCATCTGCTCCTTGAAATGATCACGGGCCCCAGGCAGACATTGAGTCCACGGGACCCCACGGTCACGGAGTACGCGGCGGGCGCGCGTGCTCACAATGCCGCGTCTTAAAGGGGACCTATAGGTACGCCCATTTGCGCAGCTGTGCCATTGTGCCGACATATATCATCGTGCACTGGTCGGCAAGTGATTAAATACTCAGACCAGCCCATCTGGCACCAACAACCATGCCACGTTCAAAGTCACTTAAATCCCCTTTCTTCCCCACTCTGATGCTCAGTTTGAACTTCAGCATGTCGTCTTCACCACGTCTACATGCAATGAGTTGCCGCCAGGGGTGGACTGACAACTCATGGGGCCCCCGGGCAATAGGAGATTATGTTGCCCCTGGGCAATAGGAGAAGATTATGGGCCCCCGGCAATAGGAGATTATGGGGCCCTCAGGCAATAGGAGATTATGGGGCCCCCAGGCAATAGGAGATTATGGGGCCCCCAGGTAATAGATTATGGGGCCACACGGTATACACACACACACACACATAAAGTAAACACACACAGACACACAGTATACACACACACTGAAAAGGTACTGGAGAGGTGGGGCAGCTATAATCTTGCGATTGTTAAATAAAAACACAGTTTTTTACATACTGTCCCTGGTTTTATTGAGGCTGGCAACCCTGATGGGGCCCCTTAGTGGCAAACAAATTTTATTATTACACAAAGATAACTGGGGTAAATACAAAATGCAGTTTTTAAATGATAGTTTCATTTAAGGCAAAAAAGCTGTCCAAACCTGCCTGACTTTATGTGAAAAAGTAATTGCCCCCTAAACCTAATAGTCAACCTTGGCAGCAACAACTGCAATCAAGCGTTTGCGACAACTGGCAATGAATCTTTCACATTGCTGTGGAGCAATTTTGTCCCACTCTTCTTTGCAGAATTTTTTTAATTCAGCCACATTGGAGGGTTTTCCAGCATTAACGGCCTGTGTAAGGTCATGATACAGCATCTCAATTGCATTTAAGTCGGGGCTTTGACTAGGCCACTCCAAAAACTAAATTTTGCTTTGTTTGAACCATTTGGAGGTGGACATGCTGTTGTGTTTCAGATCATTGTCCTGCTGGATAACCCAAGTGCACTTGAGCTTGAGGAAGTTCACAGCTCACAGGTAATTACCTCTCCTAGGTTCAGCTGTCTCCACAATCAAGCAGGGTGCAGACTCTTGTGTGTTATACACTTGAGCTTGAGGTCACGGACTGATGGCTGGACATTCTCCTTTAGGATTTTTTGGTAGAGCTCAGAATTCATGGTTCTATCAAGGTCCTGAAGCTGCAATGCAGCCCCAGACCATCATGCTACCACCACCATGTCTGACTGTTGGTATGATGTTCTTGTTATGAAATGCTGTATTCGTTTTATGCCAGATGTAACACGGTGCACACCTTCCAAAGAGTTAAGTTTTTGTCTCATCAGTCCACAGAATATTTGCCTAAAAATCTTGGGGATAATCAAGTTTCTTTTTTGGTAAATGTGAGATGAGCATTTGTGTTCTTTTTGGTCAGAGGTGGCTTTGGCCTTGGAACTCTCCCATGCATTTTTGCCCAGTCTCTTTCTTATTGTTGAACCATATACACCGATCTTACCTGAGGCAAGTGAGACCTGCAGTTCTTTAGATGTTGTTCTGGGTTCTTTTATGACCTCCTGGATGAGTTGTCGTCATGCTCTTGGAGTAATTTTTGTAGGCCGGCCATTCCTGGGAAGCTTCACCATTGTTCCAAGTTAGCTTCATTTGTGGATAATGGCTCTCCCCATGGTTCACTGGCGCTCCAAAGCCTTAGAAATGGGTTTGAAACCCTTTCTAGATTGATACATGTACATTACCTTGTTTCTAATCTGTTCTTAAATTTTTTTAGATTGTGGCATGATGTGTGGCTTTTTGTGATCTGTTAGTGTGCTTCACTTTGTCAGACAGCTTGTATTTATGTGATTTCCTAAATCAACTGGTCTGGCAGAAATCAGGCCTGGGTGTGGCATGTGAAATTTAACTCAGCTTTTCAAACAATTGTGGTTAATCACATTTCATTTATGATTAAACATGGAGGGCAATTACTTTTTCCCATAGGGCCAGGCAGGTTTGCAGCTTTTTTCCCTTAATAAATTAAATAATAATTTAAAAACTGCATCTTGGATTTACTCGGGTTATCTTTGTGTAATATTAAAATTTGTTTGATGATCTGAATCATTTAAGTGTGAGAAATATGCAAAAAAATAAAAACTCAGGAAGAGGGCAAATACTTTTTCACAGCACTGTATATATATACAATTCGAAAAAAATATATGTAATATAAGTTAAAAATGTAAACTGTATATCTATATATAGATAGATATATATCTATCTATATTTACTGTATATACTCGAGTATAAGTCGTTCCGAGTATAAGTCGAGGCCCTAATTTACCACAAAAAAATGGGAAAAACTTATTGACCCGAGTATAAGACGAGGGTGAGAAATGCACAGCTACTGTAAGTGGAAAAGAGGGTCAACAATGCCCATTTTCAGCCTCACTGTGCCCATTTGCATGCCTCCCTGTGCCCATTTGCAGCCATAGGTCCCCCGAACTTCAAACTTGGTAGTTAAGGGTTCCTAGATGCCCCCTAGCTGCAGCCAAAATTTGGGGTCTCTGAACCCAAAGGGTCCCGAAATGACATTGCTGCAGATGGACACAGTTAACCGACTTTGGGGCCCCGTCTCTCGGGGCCACTTAATGCTAGGAACCCCAAATTTGGTGTGCAAACCCAGTGGAACTAGCACATATCCAAAGCTGGAGTTTCTAGCACCAAGTGGCCTCAAGATACAGGGCCCCAAAAATCGGTTCAGAAAATGTCAAGCACTTTTTCCGAACCGATTTTGGGGCCCCGTATCTCGGGGCCATTTGGTGCTAGAGAAATTAAAATAAAATGGGAGCTATTCCTGCGCTACCAAATTGGAAAAAAAGAAGAAGTAAAACAACCGAAATATGGAGACTGCAAGGCACTTATGCTGCTGGACAGCTGCACGCACCAAGACACGGGCCCAGACAAAAGCCCTTTGGTTCATTTGGTGCTAGAAACTCCAGCTTTGGATATGTTGTGGTACCAGTTCTACCGGGTTTGCACACCAAATGTGGGGTTTCTAGCACCAAGTGGCCCTGAGATACGGGGCCCCAAATTCGGTTTGGAAAATGAAAATTTTTGCTGCAGAAAAGTGCTTGACTCGAGTATAAGTCGAGGGGGGCACTTTCAGCACAAAAAAATGTGCTGAAAAGCTCGACTTATACTCAAGTATATATGGTATTTTAAATCACACACGCTGGGGAGCTGCACTCTGGGGTGAGACAATATCCCCACTATTGCTGTACAGCCTTCCATGCTGCTCGTCGCCTTCTACTTTGCTCATTGTCTCGCCCCAGAGTGCAGCATGTGTGATTTAAAGTTAAAGTTATCTGTCTTTATGTAAGTGTATTTTTATTCATTATGAAATATTTTGATTTGCAGAGAGCACTATAGTGTTTCCTTTTGTATCTCTCTGAGCTGGTTATTTGGATTGATCCATTGACGCTTGAGATCTGAAAACATTGGTGAAGTGGCAGCCCTGTCCAGGCTCTAAAAGGGATATGCGCATAAGACCTTTTATGTTAGGGGTCAATGAGATTAAGTGTACCCATAAGGGGTGGTGGTGCTATACCTGAACACAATAATTTTTCACATGTGGAAGTTTTCCATTATTTATAAGAGTTTTATTTATGGACACTTTTGTTTCTTAACACTTACAATTGTTCAACACACATATATTTTCAAGTCTTCACCTGTTTATGGCACATGTGGTATTGATTAGTACAAGAAAGTGGTGAATATGTATGATAAATAGCACTTGTGACTTGTGGCACAATTCAGCACAAAGTTGATTATATTAGCACAGCATACATTATTCATTTATCAGTTTAGGTGTTTATTCACTTCATACTTGCAGCTTATATATAGATTTCTTTTATTATATGCATAAGCATTTTGAAGATGAGCTTTTATTTCTGGGAGCCTTTACAAGTCTCAATTTACAAAGAATGCTAGACTTTAAAATAAGAAAGCCCAACACTACCTACTGCCGTGAAGCTCCCAGGTCTGACCTGTTAGCACAACGGAAAGACTGTAAGAAAATTCCTTTACAGAGCTCCTATTATTGCATAGACCTTCTAATTGGCGGCTGGAAATTGTACATTATTATTAAATAATAATTTGCAGTACAGTATGTCTTGTTTAACTGATTAAAATGTTGATTATTAGCAATTTAGATACTAAAGCAAGTATAAAGTAACTGGAGATATAGTTGCCCTTTTCTGTATTGTATGAATGTGCAAGTGTTTATGCTAATTATTTAACAGCATGTTAGTATAAATTAATTGCTGGGACCAGATTTGATTGTAGCCACCAAAATTAATTGGATTGGTGTATGTTTGTATTGATTTATTTACTTATTGACTTATTTATTACCTGACAGGGGCAGTGATATTGATATAACAGTTAATTAGATCACTGTATAGTTTAAATAATTGATTGAAAAACAACTAAATCTAAAGTATTGTAAACGTGTTTTATATGGGTCAGGATTTGTATTGATCAACTTTAAGAACCATTATGGCCATGTTTGGTAGTTCATGCTCTATGGTACCCTTTGGGTATACGGTGAATAAGACAGTTTTCTTGCCAATCAACGTGTTATTGTGCCTTTGGTAGAAAGTAAACTCTGAAAAGGTAAGCATACTCACAACATAAAGTCAGACATACCCACATACACCTGTAAGTTGCACTGCCCAGAGACTTCAGTGCAACATGTTAACCAAAGCTGGTCAAATCCCAGGAACCAGGTGACCAAAGCTCCTACAAAGTTACCACCAGTGCCACATTTTTTGAGCCATTTGTATTGACAGTGGCACCCCAGCTTTCCAAGTTCTGTTTCAGTTATTTTTTTGAAAGTTTTCTGAAAAATAAAAAAATTTACATTACAAGGGAGAGTAGCAAACAGCCCTTGCCACTCTCTTATCATTCAACAATATAACTACTTAGGAAATACAAAGAAAGGGAAGTATAAATGATCTATATTAATTTGCAAAACCCAGAAAATTATTATAAGCGGCGCTACTATTAGTGATATAACATGCCCCAGTGTTCAAAGTGTACAATCAATGTATTGTGATGATGTAAACAACACTTATGTATATCACTCTAACCTGTAAATAAACAACATCAAAAAAAGTCCAAAAATCAGTGATATAGCAATACCCAGTGTTCAAAGTATAAAACCAGTGTCCTGAAATAATATAAATGACACTAGTGTGTATTACTCCTAAACCAAAAAATGTTTCAAAAGTCCATCATATATAAAAAATGTAGAAATGCATCCATAGAAATGTCCATAGAAGAGAACACCGTGAAAAAGTGTGCAAATTGCTGAAAATGTCCACCAAATCAAACGTGCCAGTGATTCCTCTCCCTCTGAATTCAACACTCACCGAATGAATATGCCTCACACTCTTGTGTTTTGGCAAAAGCGTATAAAACACTGTACACTCAAGATCCACGTTCCATCCGACCCAGTGTCATTTCATTCCATATGTAAATAAAAAATGTGCACATAGTGTGATACCGTAAAACACAACATTTATTAAACTGTGTAACCTTCAATCATTGCACTCACATTACAAACTTGTAAAATCAAGCCAAAAACAACACAGCAATCCAACTTCTCAAAACAGGCTCTCACCCCACCCGCTGACTCTCGTCTGAATCGCACAAGGATCCTCCGCTCATGCACGGAAATGAGATGCAGCGTCTCCTCCGTCACTCTCTGCTACTGTTTGGATGCCGTACAGCCACGCCCCGACATGTTTCGTCATACCAGACTTAATCATGGGATTCATTAATATAGATCATTTATAGTTCACATTTAAAGTGGCAGCTTTGTTTTATATGTCTTTTATATATTTCACATTTCGATTTACACTAAGTGGTGCAATAGACACTTTTCCTGAGCGCAGTGGTGGGGACTCAAGGAGGGCACAGTTTTTTTGGGTACCAGTGTTTACATAAAGAAAGGGAAGTTTTTGTGAAAGGGGTTGAAAAACATAGTAGGAGCACCTAAGAAGATAATCCAATGTTGATGTCCTCTATAGCTGCATACCAAAAGAAAAGGAACGAACAATTAAAAGGTGGTTGCATAATAGAGACCTGTAGAGTCGGGAGCCTTCTCAGAGTCAGATCTACAGATCCGTCTATGGCACATATGTAGGCCCTAGGGCTTTAAACAACAATAATATGAAGCCTTTATGGGTAGCTTTCCAAGTTCTGAAAGAACATGTTGACACTTAAATTAGACTGCACATGCTTTTCTTCTGCAAAAAAACATATCTATACCCAAAACAAAAATGTAATATATTGCAGCTAATGAGTAGAAAGGAATCCATGCTTAGCTTAACCACTTGCCGTCTGCCCCATAACGGATTTATTGCTACAACGTGGCTTTCCTATGCAGAATCATAGATATATATGTGATTTTACGATTCCTGCCTAGGATGCATGTGCTGCCACCGGCCTGCTTCTGCTGTGATTAAGCAGGTCTCGGTTATGACAGAGGGTAGGGATGGATTTTGTGTTCCTGCAGAGCGGGGAATAAAATCCATTTCTTCCCCTAGTAAAAGCAGCACACGCGTCACAAAAACATTGGCTAAGCACACAGTTAACCCTTTGATCACTCTAGATGTTTAACCCCTTCCCAGCCAGTGTCATTAGTACAGTGACAGTGCATATTTTTAGTAATGATCAATGTATTAGTGTCACTGGTTCTGGCAAAGTGTCAAAAGTGTCATTTAGTGTCCGATTGTCTGCCGCAATATCACAGTCCCGCTATAAGTCGCTGATCACTGCCATTCCATAAATATTCACCATAGTTTGTAGACACAATAATGTTCACGTAAACCATTCAACATATGCTTATTGGGATATTGTTTTACCAAAAACATGTAGCAGTATGCACATTACCTACATTACATTTTTTTATTGGTTATGTTTTATAGCAGAAAATAACAAATATCATTTTTTTTTCAAAATTGACAGATTTTTTTTGTTTATAGCACAAAAAATAAGAAACGCAGTGGAAATCAAATACCACCAAAAGAAAGCTCTATTTGTGGAAAAATAAACAAAATTTTATTTGGGTACAACGTCGCATGACCACACAATTGTTAGTTAAATTAACGCAGTGCCGCATCAAAGAAAATGGCCTGGTCATGGGGGGGGGGGGGGGGGGTAAATCTTCCAGAGGTCAAGTGGTTAAGAAGTATTCATGAGCAGCAGCTACCACTAAATCCTGATACAATATACAAAAAGACAATAAAAGTATAGAGTTTAACGCCATAAAAAATACATATGAAAATTATATCAAGTGCAAACAAAAATTGTGAAACCAAAAATATTAAACTCCCAAATTGCATATATTGCACTACAATAAAATGTGAACCCTTATTAATATATTGTGATTGCAACATAAAATTTTAAATTCAAATGGAGATGCTGAATGATCACATTGCCTGAAAAAAATTAAATATGTTTTATATGTGCAAAAGTTTACATTTAAAGTTCAAATAAACAATCCATGTACAAACTCGCATAACAAATGTGTGCACAACCGTACAAATGTGACACAAATATACAGAAACACAGTGCAGGCACAAGTCCAAGCAAAAACATGATGGTGAGCGTTAAATTTGACACACTCCTGTAAACAGTCCCCTTGTTGATGCCAGTGAAGGGATGTCCAAAACTCCATTACTGTGCCTTAACGCACACAATGTGTACAGAAGGCTTACCAGAAGGTTATGACCCTCGTATATAGAGTTATCATAAAAAGCTTTAGACTACAGAATTCTCAAAGGAGTGAAGTAACTCAGAACTCCTTCAATCTCCTAACACCTACAAGTTGAATGGGATGAAGAACCACAAAGCCCTAACCCAGCTCAGAGGGATCAGTATTTCATGCAGAAATATAAATCACAGGGACATTGCCCACAGTGTAAAACCATTAAAATAAGACCCCTTATTGGACAGAAAATACACTCACAAAGTATAAAATAGCAGCAGCAATCCAAGATGGTCACCAGTTGGCATGCATATGTGGTAACATGTGTCCTGGCTCTTTCCTACGCGTTTTGTCATATGTGATGTCATCAGGGTCCCAGGACACACATCTCTCACCAAGCTATATGTAGGGGAAATATAGAGGGAGGATCATTGCTCATTGAATAGATGGGCATACAGAATATCAGGGTCCATTATGCGGATATTCAATCCCCAATGGCTGTTGTAGAAAAGGAGGACAAGTTCCTTTCCATCTTGATTAATAATGACCCACATCTCAATCACTGTCCCCTACAGAAGGCATTCTAAAATATGAATCAATTCAAACTGATAAACAAATTGCATTTTACAAATACAAAAATTTACTAATAAAAATCATATATGGAAAAACAAATCCAATAAAAGGAACATGTATATCTCTATATAAATTCATATACATAGATACAATACTTACAACTCCACTAAATGCCTTTTAAAAAATAGAGTACATATGAATACACGTTGCTAACAAAGTTTGACTTTCCAAAAAGAACAGACTAACAATGTAATAAAAAGAAGGTTTATAATATAATACATATAATGAGATTAACTATTATTAATAAAACAATGTATGTCCTATTTTATAATGAGACAAAATAGTGCATACGAATGGACTTTTGTCTGCACTTTCTTTCCGTATATTTGTGTCATCTTTGTAGGGGTCAGCGCACATCTGTTATATGAGTTTGTATATTTTTGCACACCTAAAAAATACTTTCTGTATGTGATTATACAACATATCCACTTTAATTTGGAATTTTCTATTGCAGTCACAATACATCAATGAGGGCTTACATTTCATTTCAATGCTATATATGGGAATTTAATATTTTGAGTTCACAATTTTTGGTTGCATTTGATATTTTGCAGCTTACCAGTCCTCAGATGTGGTAGCTGCATTTGTTTTCTTTTTTTTCATCTTTTTTTTTATTCTTTAATTTCCAGTGGAAGATGCTGTTAATAACATGCTTTCAGTCCTGGGTGGCTACGATCACTCACTCCTTTGTATCTGTCTTGTTGTCTTCTTTGACTGCTCCCCAAATTTGAACTACAAAGTTCTCATCACTATATCCTCATTTGGGGGGGATAATTTGTAATTTACTGAAGATAGCGTGGAAGGATGATGACATTGTTTGAGATTTCAGTTATAGGAAGATAAAAGGACACGGAAAATGTCCTTAGCCCTAAAAATGAAAAATAATATTGCCACCACACCTAAGAATATTTTTCTGCTTGGGTTTAGAGCGCAATTCCTCGTGAGCTGTACTAATTAGACTAATATGGCTTAGATGCTACCCAGAAGTCCAGAAACCTAACTCTGCTTTCCTTTAAGGTTCAATTTATTTTTCCTGTAAGGTCCTGTTTGTGTTATTTCTCTACATTCAGGGGTAGAACTGTAGCGGATACTATACATGGAAAGTGGGTATATTAGCCTACAATTATCCAATTTTCTTAGCACTCAGCTAGTGATGTGGTATCAACCACATATACACAGATCTATGATTATACATATTGATTGTAGCTTCAGAGAATGGGCTGGGTGTGATATCAATCAATAGCAGCACCGAATGTGAATTGGTAGTATATGGGCTGCAACCAGACTCCAACATCTCTCTGCTATCTTCCAATTGTACCTAATGAGAGACCTAAAAGTAAGGACCTGTGAGAAGGCCAATGCACTACAGGGAAGGCTTGGGATCATCACAGGGAAAGCGGTGGGGGTCATTATGGAGGGGAGTTCTTTATTATAACTCTCTAAAAATTGGAGGGCAGCGTTATCAGCTCAGAAACTATTCAAAACACATAACTGAGCAATTGGTTACAATTGCCAGTCTGGGATGGGTTCACTTTAACAAATTCAAAAAAAGAAATACACACTTGATTGCCAATGAAATGCCTTCTTCTGGTATGGAATTGGCATAAGCGCAACTGAGAGTTTCCCCATCCCCAAAATTTCAGCAACAATTGGACATTTTAGCAAAATTTATCTATTCTGGCACTAAGAATTGGAGTCGGTTAAGGTGAAATTATGGTGGTTTTCTTAAGGGTGTAAAGGGCTTTACATTGCTCTTTAGAGTTCTTTATTCACAAACTCTTTGGAGTTCACTCTCCAAAAATTGTAGAACAGCATTATCAGCTCGGCAAGTATTGAAAACACACGAGTGAGGAATTAGCTACATGTATTAGTTTGGTTAACAAATTTCAATGCTCATTTAGTTGCTAATGAAATATCTTCTTCTGGTACAGAATAGGGAGGAGCAAAATTGACAGTTTTTATATTTCCAGCAAAAATTGGACATTTCAGCAAAACTGTACAAATGTTGGTATTAAACATTAGAGTCAACGGGTAAGGAGAAATTATGGTGGTTATTAGGGGTGCAATTGGTTTTATATTGCTTATGAGGGTTGCATAAACATCTTTCAACTATTCTGGACCGTTTTTTGTGGCAAAAACACCCCTATTATTTTGCACTTTTATCCCAGAAGTTAAAAGAACAAACCAAACAAATAAAAAAATGTAGAGCAAAATACACACATAATTATTTAATAAGCACAAAAAGGGGTACAAAAACAGAACACTACATTAAACAAAAATCTATTTTGCCAAAATTTACTGGCTCCTGCATACAAAACTGTATGTCCATGTATACCAGGAATTAGCCCTGTAGCAGCAAATACCTACTTATCCCACAACAAATAAATGGCAATGACTGAACATTACAATAGTATATTAAGTCAAAATAGAAAGAGAAATCTACAATAAATTATTCCACTTTGTGTTCAAATAACAACATTTCTCATTTAAGTGTATGTAAACCCTGTGACAGACCCCTTACTCCTGAGGAGTATGTCTGCCTTATAAGCTTCCCTTGCCTGGTACCAGCATGATCCAAGATCCCTTAGCCTACCCAGTTACTAGCCATAACTCAGTGTAGGGTGGATAAAAGCATAATACTTTTATTGAAGAACAGACACAAGTATATATCCCTGGAGACAACCCCCCTCCTTGTTGGCATAGAGCAGTGGTTCTCAACCTTACTAGTGCCGTGACCCCTTGATAAAATTTCCCAAGTTGTGGGGACCCCTAACAGTAAAATTATTTTCATAGCATGGGGTGTCAGCATCCAAGGCAAGACAAGTAATTTGCATCTCTAACTCACGGACATTACGAGTCCCTTCCACTACAGTATTAAAACCCCTTATGGTACATTTTAGGATGTACCACTCTTTCTCTTTGTTCTCCTTTCTTTCCCTTTTATCTCGCTCTATCCTAATTTCTTGTTTTTTTTCCCTGCCCCTTTCTCATATTCTTTCTCTCCCTTTTTCTTTGTTCCTTCCCCTCTTTTTCCTCTCGCTTCCATGTATTCTCTATTTTTATTCCTTCTCTTAGTCCTTGGTGGAGGGGATGGGGGGAATAGGATGAGTAGTAGTGTTGGCGTGAAGTTGGGATGAGTGGCAATGCTGGGGAGAGTTCTGATCAGCCAACTTAGGTGCTCTTGATCAAGGTCATCTGCTGATCTGAGAATTGTAGTGGGGACTTTTAATGGCAACTATAATCACCGGTAGTGTTACTTACTGTGTCTCTGGCTTCACTGTGTCTCTGACTTTGTGGTGTCTTGTAGCACTGACACCTATGTTAAAATTTAGGAGATAGGGTGTCCTCCAGCCCCTCCCACTTCACATTCCTCTCCAGTCCTGTCCTCTAGTCTCTGCCCCCCAGCCATGCCGTTAACTGAATGGGCGGCTAAGTGGGCAGCCGTGGACTCCAGAAACAGCCCAGCTGGGCGGCCGCAAAAGGGCTGGGAGAGTGTTGCAGGCTTTAGGAACAGCCCAGAATTCGGTGACCCCTGGCAAATCATCATTTGACCCCCAGGTTGAGAACCACTGGCATAGTGACACAGGGCAGGGTAAACTTTACATCCAATAACATGAGGCACAGGTACATTCAAACATTTCAACAAATCTTGTAAACAAGAACTGGGCACGCAGCCAACTTTGTTAGTGGATTGGACACTTAAGAAAATTTTCCCCATTTCTGGTCTTCATGCTTAAAACATGCATTGTACACACAGTAAAGAGGGTGGAGTAGCGTTAGTGACCAGCATTAACTCCATAGGCCCGGCTGGAAGAAGTGTGGCTTCTCGGTCACCCTGTGCCCCTATTAGACACAGGATAACTTATACATAAGTGGGGCTTGGGGAGCTGGACAAGGAGTTTCCTGACCTCTCTAAGGTAAGCTGGGTTCCACGGGCCCCCCACCCAAAGTGACTCCCATCACAAACCCTAACAATAAACTGCTCTTAATTGGTCCCTTTCGGTCAGTTAAATATACCACTAAAAGTGTTTTTGTTATAGCAGTTTTATAAGTTTTACTGTCAACAATTATATTTTTTTGAGGACTACATGACTTAGCCCATCCATATGATGAACAATAATAAATGGGTGTGGTTCCATAGCCCCATCTAAAAATAAAGAAAATAAAGAAAAACAAGATTGTTAAAAGAAAACAATTTCAACCCGTACCTTTAAAGTGTAAACCCACATCATAAAAAACTATCAAAAAATGGTGTATTCCATGCTGTTCATACTCACTCAGTCACTATGGGATTCATTTTCTATATTCTGCAAAAAACCTGGTTTATCCTAGTGTTCTCTATCTCCCCCTTCTGTTCATGTTCCCAATTCAGCTAGGGATTTTGCAGAGCAGTGTTGGCAGCTCTGCACATGCTCAGTTTTCAATGAGTTTCTATGTTGAGCATTTCCTCCTTATCATATCTGAGCAGACAGTGTATTGATATTAATTATTTATTTTTACTCTGTATTCCAAAGGCTGTTTGTTTTTTATTTTGGACATGTGCAGAGGACTAGAAGCTCCTACTGCTTATGTCTTCCAGCAGACAGGATGGGAAAGATCAGAATAAAAAAGACACTCATAGGAGAAAAGAAATAGCTGCACACCCCGGGTAGTAGCAAAGAAAAAGGGATTGTTTTCTAGGCAGCAAAAGGTTTGAAAAATACTACATGGAGTTGAATTAATGTAATTTTATTATAACAAAATATCAAAAATAGTTTTGAACAAAATCAGTCAAAACATGAGCAATGCTAGAAAAATTAAAAGCAGCAGCATCACTAATATAACAGTACACAATGGTACACAGTGCTAAAAATGTATGTACAGATGGTATATGAATACTGTGTATGAAACTGACGCGTTTCGACCCCACCGGGTCTTCTTCAGAGCATTTTGTGAGCTGTAAAGATGTTTACATGTGTTGGAATTCATATTTATAGTCATGGGGTAAAAAGAACAATAATGAACATTTTCATATATAGTTACCAATCACATTGTGTTAAATGTCTCAAGGGCCTCTGAAGGATTACCCCCTTGCTTGATCCAAGAATCCTCAGTTAGCCGGTGCAGCCACAAATGGAAGCCAAACACTCATACGTGTCCTGCGAGGAGTCACACCGATGTGGCAATCCCAGAGGCCTGGGAGGGGCATGGAGGTGAATATACAGCGCCTGCATTTTGGGCATCAAATCACAATACTAAGAGTGTGTCCTGTTTTTCGCTAGTAGGAGTATTTTATATTGGGAGTGGTAGATGGACGGCTAAAAAAGGACAGCTAAAAGCAATATGTACATATATCTATATTTTATTGTATCTTCTATGTGTATATATATATATATTTTTTTTTTTTTTTTATCGTCAATCATGCGAGACATGATTGTAAGTAAGCTCCTACTGCTTATGTCTTCCAGCAGACAGGATGGGAAAGAGCTGGGTCATGTGACAGCTGTATATCGATTAGGAAAAAGGTACTTAGATGTTTATTTTAATAAAAAAATGTACATTGCCATCATCAACATACAGAAATAGAAGGGACAATGTAAAACAGTGCGTGTGCTTAGTATCACTTTAACGACTGATAAGCTGCAAAGGTTTTATTTTCGGCTTTGCAAGCATTTTAAAGGTAACCTTTACCTAGAGGAAAATGAAGGCTAGCACGTAGTAATGTTAGAGGAATTTTAGATCTCCTGATTAGGGATGAGCAAAACTGAAAGCTTTCATTGCTTCGAAACTTCAGCAAAATCAGAAAAAGAAGGTGGTTTTTAGTTGTTTTTAAAGGTGCAATGATCTTTAAATGACTCCAGAAAGTTACAGAAGCTCATTTCAGCTATCTTGGGTCTTGTACCAAAAATGATACCTTAATGGTGCTATTGTTATTTTTTCCCCTTTTCACACATCACAAAACTGTGAAAAAAGTAAAATTAAAATAAACAGTAAAATTATTAAAAATACAAAAATATAGTACCCAAATGTTGATAAAATGCACACACAAAAAAAGAAAAAAAAAACACAAATACCAACAGAAATAAATGAAATAAACTGAACTACTCTCAAAACACTTCCCATTAAACAAAAACCCTATAAATAAAGGAAAGAAGGAATAAATCACTTTTTTTCAAGCAGCTTACAGTGACATAAAAACCCGGTTTTAAAAAGAAGTCTATTAATGAATAAAATGTTCTTTAAATAATCTAAACTTGTTTTCTTAATGCAAAATATTTTTGGAGGATATAGATATTGATTAATGTCACTTTAATAAGTGAAATTGAGGAGTGCCATTTTGGAGAACTTTCACTGATGGCCATATCAACATTTTTGCTGTGAAGTCATAGTTGTTAGCATAAGGTCGGTTACTCAGAATTAAAGCTTCTGGATCAGCATAACAGCCCCACAATTAGCATTTGCTAAAATAGGGTTCAGCAATGGCATAAACTGAACAGACGATGAGCAGAAGACATACTGGGCTTGATTTACTAAACTAGGGAGTGCAAATTCTGGAGCAGCTGTGCAAAGAAACCAATCAGCTTCCAGGCTTTATTGTCAAAACTTAATTAAACACACTGAAGTTAGAAGCTGATTGGCTACCATGCACAGTTGCACCAGATTTAGCATAATAAATTAACTCCCGTCAGTAAAAATGCCAAAGCTATCCATAGATTAAGACAGCTGAAGTTAGGTGCAATTCTTGACTTTTGTTTAGCCCTGCCCTTGATGTTTTACAAAGCACCCTAATAATGACGTAGCTCCAAACAAGGAGCAAATACAAGGCACAAGAAGTCTAAAATTACTTACTTACTTTTAAAATAAATAAGTCTAAATTTGGATATAACTTCAGCTACTGATATTTCTGGATTTATAGAACATTTTAACATCATTCTTTCCCTGTAGGCAACATCTGTTTAAGCATTTTTCATCATATTCTCATTTTCAATTGGCCCGCTTTGTAACAAGTTTGCTTTAAGTCCCACTGGCATTTTTTTTTTCTTAGCATTTACTCATTTCAGCAATTTAAGAATTTAGTTACAAGTGCTTTTTGTAGTGTGATCCAGCATATAAATCATCTTCTGTTTTGATTTAGATCTCATAAACATAGACGGTTTTGCATTTAATTTAGCTTCCAAACTGTTGTAAATACACAGTGAAATAAAGTCCTCTTTTCTGTTCTGCTGATATTACAGCTTTTTTATTTTTTTACCGTGAGTTTAATGCTTTGTATTTGTGCTGCTTTTTTAGCTTTTCCAGCTTTCAAAGGCTGCTTTTAGCTTTTGCCTGCATAATGCATATAGCCTCATGTTCTGTTACGTTCTGTTATTCATGAGCGTCGCACATGAATGTGTGAAAAGGTGTCAACAAAACCCACAAATAATGTGCGTCCTAGAAAAAAAAAGTGCATCTTAAAGACATTACTTTATATAAGTCCTTACCATTAATTTTAACCCCTTCCCATTCACCCCAGCATCCCTTTAACCACTTTCTGCCCACGCTATAACCAAATGACGGTTACAGCGCGGGTTTTCAGTGCCAGGAGGGCGTCAATAGAATTCCTCCCATTAACGTGCTGCTCGTGCACCCCCTGGGGCACGCGGGCGGCTAGCTCTGTAATAGCTGAGTCCTTCCGACTTAGCTGATCACAGAACAGGGTAAAGGGCCAATCATAGTGGGCCCATTACCAGTGATCAGCTATCAGCCAATGACAGCTGAACATGGAAGTAAACAGAAGCCCGTTATCTGCTTTTTTCTCCTCACAATCAGCGTAAGGAGAGAAGCAGAAAGACGGTAACCATTACAGGGACATTGGTCTCTGCCTCAGTGCCCGCCAGTGCTGCTAATCAATGCCTATCATTGCCCACCAGTATCCATCCGTGCCTCACCATCAATGTCACCTGTCAGTGCTGCCTACCAGTGCCACTTAGTGTTACATATCATAGTTAGTAAGGTTGAATAAAGACACCAGTCCATCCTGAGTGAGTGTGGGTGCGTGTCTACAATTGTCCCTATCCCTGTACATTGTGTCTCATCATCTATTATATTATTATTTATTTAAGGTGCCCATATAGTGCCATCAATTTACATCGGGTCCCTACCCTCAAGGAGCTCACAATCCAAGGTCCCCAACTCACATTCATATACTAGGGCCAATTTTGGACAGAAGCCAATTAACCTACCAGCATGTCTTTGGAGTGTGGGAGGAAACCGGAGTACTCAGAGGAAACCCACGCAGGCACAGGGAGAACATGCAAACTCCAGGCAGGTAGTGTTGCGGTTGGGATTCGAACCAGCGACCCTTTTTACTAGACGGCAATGCTACCCACTAAACCACTGTGCCGCCACTTCATCAGTGCCCTCTCATCAGTACCCACCAGTACCACCTCATCAGTGCCCACCAGTGCAGCTTCATCATTGGCCATCAGTGCAGCCTCATCAGTGCACATCAGTGAAGTTGAAAAATGACCTGTTTGCAAAATTGTAACAAACTATGAAAACATTTTTTTTTTAATTTTCAATTTTTTTTGTTTCTTTAACAACAAATAAAAAACCCAGTAGTGATTAAATACCACCAAAAGAAAGCTCTATTGTGTGAAAAAAAATTATAAAAATTTTGTTTGGGTACAGTGTTGCATGACCGCGCAATTGCCATTCAAAGTGCGACATCGCTGAAAGCTGAACATTGGCCTGGGCAGGAAGGGGGTATAAGTGCCCAGTAAGCAGGTGGTTAAATAGCTCTGAATGCCTGGGGGGGGCTGGAAAGGATCGGTGATCATGTGACTGCTGTTACATGATCGGAAGTTGGTCCTGAGGCTGGTATGCAGTTCCAACCTAGAGCTGTCTGACTGCTGGTGAGCTCACACTCAACAATGCATATGTGTGTTATTTGTACGTTAAAGCCCACCCTTTTGCCCACATTTGTGTTGGGCAGTTGAAAAGGGGTTAAAGCTTATCTAAAACCAAAGGAAACCATCTCAACTGCATTTTGTTGTCACTAATTGAGCACAAGGTCGCACACTGATGCCGTCAATTGTCAAACTTTACTTAGCCAGCATTAACACAGAGAGAGTCCCTACCTGCACACCATCCTGAACCAACGTGTTTCACCCAACACGGGCTTAATTGTATAGATAGGGATAGTCAGAATGAAAAGATACTTGTACATATAATGTAAAAAAATCCAGATAATTCAAATCCTCCATAAGCAATCCATTGACTTGTTAGCCCTATACTATGTACAAACTGTCAGATGTTAATGACATGAAGTGTCTCCAAATAATCTCCTACCACTTCCAACAGCTCATTCCCCACAGTTACAACCTTTTGTACCACCTGCCCCACCCTATTAGATTGTAAGCTCTTCTGAGCAGGGCCCTCTTAATCCTCTTGCATTTTATTGTATTATAACTGTATTGTCTCCCTTTTATATTGTAAAGCGCTGCGTAAACTGTTTGCGCTATATAAATCCTGTATAATAATAATAATAATAATGAAGGGGGTTATGTGTGTAAAGCACTCATTTCCTCCATAATGCATATGTGCATATTACCCCGTAATAAGGAGAGTAAAATATATCTTTATATTCTCCTGCGCTACCACACCATCACTAGTACCCCTAAAATAGCAGCTAGCTAGCACTCTAATGTGTATCTATATCATCAATAATTACATCAATACAAATAGTGGAGTACTACTAGGCACCTAAATAAAATCTTACAATGTTATTTATTCATATGACCAATATACTGTAATTTTGTCTTAATCTTAAAATAATCTTCTTGTGATTTATATACTCACATTCTATAAAATGCATCAAAAAAACAGTACACATAAAAAATGTTGCTTTCAACAAAGTGTCATCAACATACAAACATAAAATAATCCTCTGCCCTATTTGTGCAAAAATCTAATTCACACTAGAAATTGTTCATCTTGCTGAAAAAACAATTTACACAGTTCATGTGATGATGTGAAATCTTCATTCATATAGTATAATATAATATAATATAATATAATATAATATAATATAATATAATATAATATAATATAATATACGGTAATATAATATAATATAATATAATATAATATAATATAATATAATATAATATAATATAATTATACATTGTTAATGAGTTCATTCCTGAAAAAAAGTGATATAAATATAATAAATATACATTTCTATAATAAAAATATAATATAACTTGGGAAAACAATCCCTTTCGATCCAGCAATGGCCCTTCTCAATTTAAGACCTGAATTCATAACGCATACCCAATTCAAATTGTTGGTATATCTCTTCACAGCAGCTAAACAGACTTTAGCAAAATCTTGGAAATCACCAACATTAGATATAAATGAAGCAAAAGCTAAAATGAATTACTATATGACTCAAGCCAAGATGATAGCTATAGAATTGGGCACAATCCCCAGATTTGAGGTAATATGGCAGCCTTGGATTACATATTCCATGCCAACACTAGACAAGAGTGTTCTACTGCCATGGTAGTTGTGATAACAAGATATAGGCTATATTTCAGCCCTAGTTGTTGTGGTGACTTTCGGCCTGACCTCGCGGATTCTTTCCCTTAACCTTCTTCTGTTCTCCCCTTCCTACTATACTTTCTATCCTTTCTTTTCCTTATACTATATTATCCTATGATATTGAAGCTCTAATTGATATTTAAATAATAATCTCAATTATTGTCTAGAAATAGAAATAAAACAAGGCAAACGATGTAGCAGAACTTACATAACTCATTTAATTCTATTCTTTTGAAATGGACAAAGACTCCAAAGTTCTTTTTCTCTCCTATTTCTTTATTTTCTTTTAAATTATATTGCCTTGTGTTAGAATATATTGTCTTGTTTTACAATATTATTAATGAATTAACTATTCTTTAATTGTAAATGAGCTTCCTTATACTGAATGTATGTTATTATTCAATGTTATCTGTACATAATCTCCGCACTCAATAAAACTATTTTGACAATGAAAAATATAATATAACATAAAACAGTGGGGAAAATTTTTATTTGATCTCCTGCAGATTTTGGAAGTTTGCCTCAAAAAATTGAAAACGCGGGACCCATCAGTTTAAGTAACTGTGAGCTTGGGTTGAAATCTGGGGCTTTTGGGTAAGTTATTTTTAAACTAACCCAGTGATTAATTGAGAGGGGAATGTAGGAGTGCTATGCCTTGAGTTCATCGTAAAGGGCTTAACGTTCACCTTTTCCATAAAATAGCATTTGAGGAGCCCCAGTAGGTATTGAAAAATTGCACTACTTTGTAAAATGTTAATAATTTTTTATTATCATACCTATCGGCCATTTGCCCCCACTCCCGGAAGCCTGGTCAAAAACTCACAGTTAGCAATTACCATATCCTGCTTTTTTGCTAGGATGGGAAAACTGGTGGATTTTTTTGAAAAATGGTTTTCATGTTCTAGGAACAAGGCAGGACATAGGGATTGCTAAGTGAGTATGATAATACAATGAATGGACATTTTTCAAAGTCACACAGTCTTTTAATACCCATTGGGGCCCCTTGACAGCATGGGCTATTTAATGGAAAAGGTGAACTTAGACTGTAAAGTAATATTAAGCCCTCAGTCTGATTTAATGACTTACGGAGTATGCAGTTTCTTTATCCTTTAATCCTTGCCTATGTTCCTGCTTAAGCTGGTGCCCCAGATTTTCAGGGTGGCAGCATCCTATAAAGTCACCCTTGCTTGCAGGGACTAGAGTTGTGTCTCCCTACACCAGGGGTGCTCAATCTGTGGCCTTCGGAGCCCTTTCATGTGGCCCTCGACCTCAAACCAGGGAAGCACGCTTCTATTTTATTCTGCGGGTTTGGTGTGCTTTCTGAAAGTGCCACCCGCAGGATATTGTAAAAGTCTATGGCAAAATGCAGCTAACTCACAGGAAAGCCACAGGTGCATTGCACTGCATCAGTGTCAAAGCAGCTTTATAGGGGGCTCATGACAGTAAGGGCTTGTTTACATTTGCAGTTTGGGTGGCGGTAAAGCCCCATAGTTGGGACATGATTTTAAAACACACGCCCATCCACTGGCGTAGCATCAGGGGTCACAATGGTCACATTCTGTTTTACACTTGGACAGGAGGGGCTGTGGGAGCGGTATATACAGGAACCGATTCTCTGCATTTTGAAAGATGAAAGCTGGCTTCTTTTCATCTCCCTACCGCCGGCATTCAGCAGATGCAGGAGGAAAATGTTCATTATGCTACTTTAAATCAACAAATGCAAAATTCTGAACCATTTAATTTAATTGTGGCCCACGACCGCTTACCAAATCACTTAACTGGCCCTTGCTCTTCAAAAGGTTGAGCACCCCTGCCCTACACTGTGTGCATCAATAGAAACACACATCCCCGTAGCCTAGGATGGCAAGGCACTTCCCTGCTTCTCCCCCTACTTCCTTCTCTAAACTAACAAACTGGCTAAAAACTGCACTGCCCACTGTTAACTCTTTTCTGCCAAGACCAGAAGTTCAGGGAAGCAACAGGAGGCAATAGCATGGAAATGTTGTAAAATGCAAGTGCTGGGGTACGAATTTTAACAAATTGTTTACTGGGGAATGTTTTTTATTGTGTTCAGGTTCATCCAGTATACATGGAGAGAGGGTGCGCAACTGTGCCCCCTCACCTGCTGCTAATGTATGGCGTAGAATGGGTGTACGACCCTGTGCCTGTTCTCTGCTCTTGCTGCCTATGGTTGGCATGAAGGGTGCACTGCATATGCATGTCAAATCACTTGCTTTTGTGTTGGCTGAGGGCAGCTGGGGACAGAGAATGGGCATCTAGGAGTGCAGTGTGAATGCAGCAGTGGTCAGAGCAGACATGAAGCTGTGGCCTTCTGGTTACGCATGGTGAGGATAGCGTGATTGCCTGTGTGGCACTGCCCAGTCCCATGACTCTCAGGGCAACTGTCCCTCCTTCCCACCCCTTGTCTGGGTCTGCTCAATGTGTCAAACTAAAAATGACTAAAGCATTTACTAAAACCGTTAGGGCCTGCATCCCCAGTATGTGGAAAAGCCAATCTCCACCTACCATCTCTCAATGGTTAAAGGATATCCAACACATGAAGCACTTGACTGCCGCTCTTAGAAATAAAAGTGAGGAGCACAATGCGCGATGGCTTCACTGGGACAGGTTTTACTATTCAGATGATTGTTTATCATTATCCTAACCTGCTAACATTCACTGCATTGGATTTCGATTTTAGGTCCTGTCGCTCCCACCGTGGACCCTCACCGCTTCCATCCGCCCCATCATTCTGTTTTTTCCTTTGCCCTCTTCACAAAACATTTATTTTTACCTGTTTCTTCTCTTTTCATGTCTTCCCTCTCCCCCCCAGACAACCTATGGTGCTTGAAAGACAAAATCAGAGAAAATTAATAAATTTTGTAGAGTTAGGACAGCAAGCAATACAGGGTGCTGTGAAGAGGCCTTGCGGCTTACGCATGCATTTGCAAATATGTACTAACTAAACCCCTGTTTTTAATGCAGATTGTTAGACAGGTTAATTTGGTTGGTATAAAATAATTATGGGGTATTCCTGCGCTATCGTAAACGGGGTTAGGGAGAAAGGAGGAGGGGAACCCAATCTCAATAAAACAAGGAAAAGCAGCCTACACCGAATGGGGTACAGCCTGTCCCCGGTTAAAGAGAAATTAATTTTGCATTTGTTGATTTAAAGTAGCATAATGAACATTTTCCTCCTGCATCTGCTGAATGCCGGCGGTAGAGAGAGGAAAAGAAGCCAGCTTTCATCTTTCAAAATGCAGAGAATCGGTTCCTGTATATACCGCTCCCACAGCCCCTCCTGTCCAAGTGTAAAACAGAATGTGACCATTGTGACCCCTGATGCTACGCCAGTGGATGGACGTGTGTGGTAAAATCATGTCCCAACTATGGGGCTTTACCGCCACCCAAACTGCAAATGTAAACAACCCCTTACTGTCATGAGCCCCCTATAAAGCTGCTTTGACACTGATGCAGTGCAATGCACCTGTGGCTTTCCTGTGAGTTAGCTGCATTTTGCCATAGACTTTTACAATATCCTGCGGGTGGCACTTTCAGAAAGCACACCAAACCCGCAGAATAAAATAGAAGTGTGCTTCCCTGGTTTGAGGTCGAGGGCCACATGAAAGGGCCCCGAAGGCCACAGATTGAGCACCCCTGGTGTAGGGAGACACAACTCTAGTCCCTGCAAGCAAGGGTGAATTTATAGGATGCTGCCACCCTGAAAATCTGGGGCACCAGCTTAAGCAGGAACATAGGCAAGGATTAAAGGATAAAGAAACTGCATACTCCCTAAGTCATTAAATCAGACTGAGGGCTTAATATTACTTTACAGTCTAAGTTCACCTTTTCCATGAAATAGCCCATGCTGTCAAGGGGCCCCAATGGGTATTAAAAGACTGTGTGACTTTGAAAAATGTCCATTCATTGTATTATCATACTCACTTAGCAATCCCTATGTCCTGCCTTGTTTCTAGAACATGAAAACCATTTTTCAAAAAAATCCACCAGTTTTCCCATCCTAGCAAAAAGGCAGGATATGGTAATTGCTAACTGCGAGTTTTTGACCAGGCTTCCGGGAGTGGGGGCAAATGGCCGATAGGTATGATAATAAAAAATTTTTAACATTTTACAAAGTAGTGCAATTTTTCAATACCTACTGGGGCTCCTCAAATGCTATTTTATGGAAAAGGTGAACTTTAAGCCCTTTACGATGAACTCAAGGCATAGCACTCCTACATTCCACTCTCAACTAATCACTGGGTTAGTTTAAAAATAACTTACCCAAAAGCCCCAGATTCCAACCCAAGCTCACAGTTACTTAAACTGATGGGTCCCGCGTTTTCAATTTTTTGGGGCAAACTTCCAAAATCTGCAGGAGATTAAATAAAAATTTTCCCCACTGTTTTATGTTATATTATATTTTTCATTGTCAAAATAGTTTTATTGAGTGCGGAGATTATGTACAGATAACATTGAATAATAACATACATTCAGTATAAGGAAGCTCATTTACAATTAAAGAATAGTTAATTCATTAATAATATTGTAAAACAAGACAATATATTCTAACACAAGGCAATATAATTTAAAAGGAAATAAAGAAATAGGAGAGAAAAAGAACTTTGGAGTCTTTGTCCATTTCAAAAGAATAGAATTAAATGAGTTATGTAAGTTCTGCTACATCGTTTGCCTTGTTTTATTTCTATTTCTAGACAATAATTGAGATTATTATTTAAATATCAATTAGAGCTTCAATATCATAGGATAATATAGTATAAGCAAAAGAAAGGATAGAAAGTATAGTAGGAAGGGGAGAACAGAAGAAGGTTAAGGGAAAGAATCCGCAAGGTCAGGCCGAAAGTCACCACAACAACTAGGGCTGAAATATAGCCTATATCTTGTTATCACAACTACCATGGCAGTAGAACACTCTTGTCTAGTGTTGGCATGGAATATGTAATCCAAGGCTGCCATATTACCTCAAATCTGGGGATTGTGCCCAATTCTATAGCTATGTACTCACATCAAAACGTTTAAAACCGGGTGGAGATCCGACGAGCGGCGAGCTCGTAATACAATAGCTGTCATAGAGTGCCTGTCCAGTCCCTACGCGTGACGTCACGGTCACGTGACTTCTTCAGGGGATACACTTATCGTGTATTTGTACTACGATTATTTGGTCATACACACCATCAGCACATAATTATACAACTGTCACATTAGATTATTTTTCCACTGCTCTGTTACAGTTGCAAAGATTAAATTTAGGTGTACTGAGAGATACTCACCATTTCAGAGCCAATATACGCCTATCTCATTAGGATTAGCGCAGCACCACATTCTATTTAATTTGGTTGGTAATCAGACTGGTTGGCGAGTTGAGCTGGGGATTTTCTCTGGTTTTGTCTTTCATGTGTTTGCCCTTCCATGTGTTCCTTGCTGTGAAGGCTAAATATAGGTTGGGCCTGGGGCCATATCTTTGTTACCCTGTGGTGCTTCTCTCCCCTTTTTCAAAAATAAAAAAGTTTTTGGTGTACGTGGACATCATGGGTATGACGGCTCGGAGGCCATGTGCAGAGATTCTGATTCTTGTACTCCTGAACTTGTTTTGTTTTCTCACTAACCACTACCTCAAGATGTATGTTTAAAGGGATTCAATGAGGTTCAACACCTTTTACCTCAATGGTCGTTCTAGTTAGGAAATATAGCTGTATGGTGCTAGTGGCTAATTTCTTTTGCAGCACAATTTTCTGTTCCGCTGATGATTGTTTTTCATGGCCTATATGTACCTATTCATATTATCCTTACTTTGATGATTACCTTTAAATAAAGAATTCAAAGAAAAAAAAAAGAAAAATGCTGAGGATTTAATACTACTAGGGATTAAGGCATGAAAGAAGACTTTTTTTCTACTTGCTCAAAGTCAAAATATCCATGTAGATGTGACATGGCCCTGATGTGATTCCTGCATATAACATCATGAATTCCTTCTAGCTATGAAACCTTTGCACGTAACAGTGATGTTGCTATCTTTTGCTATGTACCTCCTCATTTCTACATACGTGGATTTAAATGATTGCGGTAGAAAACCCAAAACGACATGCAGCTCTCTAGGTGTGAGGCAGAAAAGGCTTGTTCTGCCTCTGCTAGGAGAGAGAATTACATTTAAGCTTTTCTGACAAAACATTTCTACTCAAATACTGTATGCCTAAGAGGCTAAGCGCTTATTTAATTGAACTTAATAGGAAGAAATTTCCATGGCAGTTTTTCCTCTGGATGTCAGAGAAATATGAAATCATCCTTCTATGTAGAGCAGATCATAAGTGAAATTTTATGCAAATGTAATTTTTTCTTCAATCACATTGCCTGTGCAATGTACACTATAAACATCATTTTTGTAACTACTTTTTTTTTTTTTAAAGTACTTTGGCTTCTATTCATTTGAAAACATGTTTTGCAGAAGGTTTATAAGCAGTGAATTCTGGGTGAGTCATCACCCTCTTTCGTAGGATAGATGGAAAACTTGGAGTTACTGCACAGGATTAGGTAATGTATGGTAGCTACACTGTCACGTTCATCAGCATGTGCTACGTGAGAGCTGTCTGTGTTGCCTACAGCCACCAACAGGCTCCTGATAGTTAGGGTTGGAATTTGTTTTATTTTTGGTTTTGGAGAATTCACATGCTCTAGTTCCTATGCCATTGTTCTTAAAGGCAAGCTGTAGGGTTTTTGAGAATAAAAAAAATAATCTAAACGTAGAACATGTGATCAACCTGTTAAAGTGCATTGAAACCCAATAACAATCTTACAGCATATCAGTATACACAGGATATATACAGTATCTCACAAAAGTGAGTACACCCCTCACATTTTTGTAAATAATTTATTTTATCTTTTCATGTGACAACACTGAAGAAATGACACTTTGCTACAATATAAAGTAGTACAGCTTGTACAACACTGTAAATTTGCTGTCCCCTCAAAATAACTCAACACACAGCCATTAATGTCTAAACCGCTGACAACAAATTGAGTACACCCCTAAGTGAAAATGTCCAAATTAGGCCCAAAGTGTCAATATTTTGTGTGGCCACCATTATTTTCTAGCACTGCCTTAACCCTCTTGGGCATGGAGTTTACCAGAGCTTCACAGGTTGCCACTGGAGTCCTCTTCCCCTCCTCCATGATGACATCACAGAGCTGGGGGGATGTTAGAGACCTTGCGCTCCTTCACCTTTCGTTTGAGGATCCCCCACAGATGCTTAATAGGGTTTAGGTCTGGAGACATGCTTTGTCAGCCCATCACCTTTACCCTCACCTTCTTTAGCAAGGCAGTGGTCGTCTTGGAGGTGTGTTTGGGGTCGTTATCATGTTCGAATACTGCCCTGTGGCCCAGTCTCTGAAGAGAGGGGATCATGTTCTGCTTCAGTATGTCACAGTACATGTTGGCATTCATGGTTCCCTCAATGAACTGTAGCTCCCCAGTGCCGGCAGCACTCATGCAGCCCCAGACCATGACACTCCCACCACCATGCTTGACTGTAGGCAAGACACACTTGTCTTTGTACTCCTCACCTGGTTGCCGCCACACAGGCTTGACACCATCTGAACCAAATAAGTTTATTTTGGTCTCATCAGACCACAGGACATGTTTCCAGTAATCCATGTCCTTAGTCTCCTTGTCTTTAGCAAACTGTTTGCAGGCTTTTTTGTCCATCATCTTTAGAAGAGGCTTCTTTCTGGGATGAAAGCCATGCAGACCAATTTGATGCAGTGTGCGGCGTATGGTTTGAGCACTGACAGGCTTACCCCCCCAACCCCTTCAACCACTGCAGCAATGCTGGCAGCACTCATATGTCTATTTCCCAAAGACAACCTCTGGATATGACACTGAGCACGTGCACTCAACTTCTTTGGTTGACCATGGCGAGGCCTATTCTGAGTGGAACCTGTCCTGTTAAACTGCTGTATGGTCTTGGCCACCATGCTGCAGCTCAGTTTCAGGGTCTTGACAATCTTCGTATAGCCTAGGCCATCTTTATGTAGAGCAACAATTCTTTTTTCAGACCCTCAGACAGTTCTTTGCCCTGAGGTGCCATGTTGAACTTCCAGTGACCAGTAGGAAAAGAAAGGGTGCCTATTCAACTATATCATGATTGTTGCCAACATCCCAAGAGTCAGAATATATAAGAAAATTACCCCCGAGAGGTTGAAGGGACTTTAACAGGAACTTGTTTAAAATTTGAAATTTATTTTATTAAGTAGAAAAAAAGCGACATATAACAAAGAAAACAAGGACAATATCATACAATATATAAAAACTATACAACAATGTACTGTATATGCAAGGTTTGAAAGACTGTATTCAATGGTCTTGCCACAACATCTTACACGTTTCGGGACTTAATTGTAATGTCCCTTCATCAGAGACGAAATGTGGATCATAGACCCATGCATAACAGCAACGGAGCATCCATATAAAAATCGCTACAGTGACGGTGTCAAAAGCCCCAGGTCTAGCAGAGGAAACAAAGACCTGAGTGCATCGGCTGGCCCAAATCTATCCGCACTGATCCAACCCACAAACATAAGGGGGCATCCCGCAACTCCGCCAAAGTAGACTGCACCCAGTCGCAGGTACTAAAACGCACCGTGTCACCAGGAGTTTCTGGGTCAGGCCACAACGGTCTGCAACACCATCAGAGAGAGGAGAGAGTATGCTGCCGAATATGTGCAAGCACCAATTGAGACAGGGAGTTAGCCCATATGTAAGCTAGGTAACAAGCAGTAGTTTAAAGTCTTGGTGAGGCAGGGATAGATCGCAGGGGAGTTAGCCCATATGTAAGCTAGGTAACAAGCAGTAGTTTAAAGTCTTGGTGAGGCAGGGATAGATCGCAGGGGCGCCCGGGCCGGTCACCGCCAAGTGCGGTAGTGATGATCATCACTACCGCACTTGGCGGTGACCGGCCCGGACGCCCCTGCGATCTATCCCTGCCTCACCAAGACTTTAAACTACTGCTTGTTACCTAGCTTACATATGGGCTAACTCCCTGTCTCAATTGGTGCTTGCACATATTCGGCAGCATACTCTCTCCTCTCTCTGATGGTGTTGCAGACCGTTGTGGCCTGACCCAGAAACTCCTGGTGACACGGTGCGTTTTAGTACCTGCGACTGGGTGCAGTCTACTTTGGCGGAGTTGCGGGATGCCCCCTTATGTTTGTGGGTTGGATCAGTGCGGATAGATTTGGGCCAGCCGATGCACTCAGGTCTTTGTTTCCTCTGCTAGACCTGGGGCTTTTGACACCGTCACTGTAGCGATTTTTATATGGATGCTCCGTTGCTGTTATGCATGGGTCTATGATCCACATTTCGTCTCTGATGAAGGGACATTACAATTAAGTCCCGAAACGCGTAAGATGTTGTGGCAAGACCATTGAATACAGTCTTTCAAACCTTGCATATACAGTACATTGTTGTATAGTTTTTATATATTGTATGATATTGTCCTTGTTTTCTTTGTTATATGTCGCTTTTTTTCTACTTAATAAAATAAATTTCAAATTTTAAACAAGTTGCCGTTAAAGTCCCTTCAACCTCTCGGGGGTAATTTTCTTATATATCCAGTGACCAGTATGACAGAGTGAGAGCCTTTTACACCAAATTTAACACACCTGCTCCCCATGCACACCTGAGACCTTGTAACACTAACGAGTCACATGACACGGGGTGGGAAAATGTCTAATTGGGCCCAATTTGGACATTTTCACTTAGGGGTGTACTCACTTTTGTTGCCAGCGGTTTAGACATTAATGGCTGTGGGCTGAGTAATTTTGAGGGGACTGCAAATTTACACTGTTATACAGGCTGTACACCCACTACTTTACATTGTAGCAAAGTGTCATTTCTTCAGTGTTGTCACATGAAAAGATAGAAGAAAAACTTTACAAAAATGTGAGGGGTGTACTCACTTTTGTGAGAAACTGTATATACAGTATCTCACATAAGTGAGTACGCCCCTCACATTTTTGTAAATATTTTATTATATCTTTTCATGTGACAACACTGAAGAAAAAAATAATAATAATAATTTAAAAAAAATGATGCCTGAAGGATGTCGATCTGGGTGCAGTCTGTCCTCAGATGGTAGCTCCTTCAGGCAAGATGGAGGTGGATGAGGGGTAGGCTGCACTGACCCTTATACCCTCAGCAATGCTGGCATACTTTTTGAGTGCACCTTCCTCTGGCTCAGGTCCTCGGGGGAGGGGTCCGAAAAGCTTTCCCTGCATGGCATACTGCTCCCCCTCTCCCCCTCTCACCCCTGCATGGTCTGCTCAGGATCCTTTCCATTTCGTCTAAATTGATTTGGTCACAAAATTACTGAAACTTTGCAAAAGTAGAAACTTTTAATTGAGCTGCATGGGTGAAATTTGCTTGAAAACAATCTAATTGCTCCCTTTTGTTACAAGGGCGTGTTTTCTTTTAGGGTGTATTTAAAGTAGCTTAGTTTATTTTAATTTCCTCCATCCCAAACTCGATCATCCATGTCTTTATGGACCTTGCTTAGTGCACTGGTGTGCAGTCATGTTGGAACAGGAAGGAGCCATCCCCAAACTGTTCCCACAAAGTTAGGAGCATTGAATTGTCCAAAATGTCTTGGTATGCTGACGCCTTAAGAGTTCCCTTCACTGGGAAGCCCAACCCCTGAAAAACAACCCCACACCATAATCCCCCCTCCACCAAATGATTTGGACCAGTGCACAAAGCAAGGTCCATAAAGACATGGATGAGCGAGTTTGGGGTGGATGAACTTGACTGGCCTACACAGAGTCCTGACCTAAACCCGACAGAGTACCTTTGGGATGAATTATAGCGGAGACTGCAAGCCAGGCCTTCACATCCAACATCAGTGCCTGACCTCACAAATGCGCTTCTGTAAGAATGGTCAAACATTCCCATAGACACACTCCTAAACCTTGTGGACAGCCTTCCCAGAAGAGTTGAAGCTGTTATAGCTGCAAAGGGTGGGCCAACTCAATATTGAACCCTACAAACTAAGACTGGGATGCCATTAAAGTTAATGTGCGGGTAAAGGGAACTGTCCCAATACTTTTGGTAATATAGTGTACCTTAACCCTGTGACAGGTGTATGTTTCTGTTAAAGATCATTAGACATACATATAAGGAAACCAGTGGCTTTATATAACTAAAAAATGTCACTTTTGAGTGTGCTGACCCTTTTAACGGTTCCTCAAATGGGATTAGCGTTATCCTTCAAAATGCACTAAAACTGTAACAGAATGGGTAACAGGCCGAATGATCAGACAGAGAGTAACTGTAACTTTCAGTTTACTAAACAGGTGCAAGTTAGGATCAATAATGCTACAGAGAGCCACAATGGCAAAGAGCATGCATACACTGCAGGATAATACAAACGAGATTATGAAAGCTTGGACTCTTCATAGCAGTGACTCAATCAGGGTAACCTGGCTGCCTATCATAGTATCTATAAGACACTCTCTATAATAACAACAGAGTGCTAGCTGAGGTCACCACTTCAGTAAAACAGTTCAGAATCCCAACAATATATTGTACTTATCCTCATAAACAGTGTTCTCAGCTAAGTCCAGTCTTCTGGTAACATATGTGAACAGCAGGCAGAATCTCCAGAAGAACTACTGTGGGGACCCGTTCCCCAATTGCTATTAGAGTACTACAGTTCTATTAGGGTGTTCTCATTAAACATGTGCAGAATGAAAACATTTGTTTAATTTCGTATCAATTCGTTAACTTAGTTTGGTTGCATTCATAACGAAATTCATTTCATTTAGTTTATTCTAAATTTTTTCCAATTAATTCAAAGTATCCAAATCCAATTTGAAGCGAAAATATCAAATCCATTCAAATTCATTGCGAAGAATAGTTGGTTGTTAACAAGGGGTCCCCAGATCCCCCCATGTGAATGAGTATGGGGTACATTGTACCAAAAAAGTGTCAGAAATAAAAAAAATCCTTATAACATCCAAATGAAACAAATTAATTTCATTATTTTGTTATTTATTTATTTTTTTTAATTTGTTGAAATTCGTTACTGTTGTACTCAGATTCGGATACTTTCGAATTTCCGAATAACGAACATCTGGTTTGAATTTCATTTTAGAATGAACTTCCTGTGTCATGACCTAAAGTCTGTCCAGGAAGTAAGGCAGACGTATTGGAGCAGTGTTTTCAAACAGCCATGAGGACAGTGAAGTAAATGTGTGTAGAATAAATGGAAAGCTTTTTCATTTTTGCAAAAGAAGTACATTAATGCAGTATTGGTACATAGGAGAGCTGTAATTTAGAAAAAAAGGCGAACAAAGGTGAACTTAGCCTTTAACCACTTCAGCCCCAGAAGATTTTACCCCCTTCCTGACCAGAGCACTTTTTACAATTTCGCACTGTGTCGCTTAACTGACAATTGCGCAGTGGTTCGATGCTGTACCCAAACAAAATATGCATCCTTTTTCCCCACAAATAGAGCTTTCTTTTAGTGGTATTTGATCCCCTCTACATTTTTTAATTTTTGCGCTATAAACAAAAAAAGAGCGACAATTTTGAAAAAAAAAACAATATTTTTTACTTTTTTGCTAAAATAAATATATATAAATAAATATCCCCAAATTAAAAAAAAAAAATTCTTCATCAATTTAGGCCAATACATATTCTTCTACATATTTTTGGTAAACAAAATTCACAATAAGCATATATTGAATGGTTTGCGCAAAAGTTATAGCGTCTGCAAACTATGGGAATGATTTATGGCATTTTTATGGCATTTTTTTTTTTTTTTTTTAGTAATTGCGGTGATCTGCGATTTTTAGTGGTACTTTGACATTGTGACAGACAGATTGGAGACTTTTGACACTTTTTTGGGACCATTGGAATTTATACAGCCATCAGTGCTATAAAATTCACTGATTACTGTGTAAATGTCACTGGTAGTGAAGGGGTTAACACTAGGGGGCGATCAAGGGGTTAACTGCGTATTCCCTCAGTGTGTTCTAACTGTGTGGGGATGGGAGTGACTAGGAGAGGAGACATATCGTTTTTCCTACTTAGTAGGAACAAACGATATGGCTCCTCTCCTTTGACAGCACAGGGATTTGTGTGTTTACACACAAATCCCCATGCTGGCGCTCATCCACGCGATCGCGCGTAGCCGGCAGCGATCGTGCCCCCCCCCCCCCCGGTCACACGAATCGGGTCCCCCACCATGCGCGCCCTCTGGTGGCTGAAAAAGGGTAGGACGTATCCGTAGGGGATTTCGCCGAGGAGAGCCATTGTACCACAGTATATCTGCATGACATGGTCGGGAACCAGTTAAGGCTCTAGTCTGGTGGCCCGCACGCCTGTTCTGACAATGGAGGGCCTCTTACCTGGCTGCAGATCCCTTGCCCAGCTACCTCTGCCTCATCAGATGTAGCCTCTCTGAGATGCTAAAGGAGGAAAGCAGAGACATATATCCTCCAGTCCCTGGGCATGTCCAGGAACTCAGGAAGTTGTGGGAAAAGGAGTTAAAGGGGCCTGCCCTGTGTCTAAGCATGATGGGCAAATCGGTACTCCGCTAGAAAACCTTCAAAGTGTAATTACCGTATACTGTAAAAAAAAAAAAAAAAGACATTGCCTGCCACCCTTCTTTGCTGCAAGCAGATACAACATGAGCCCAGTTCTGTACAGAGATATGTGAACTAATGACACACATGAGGACATCTTGGGTCCATTGTTAGGTGTTTCTGGCCCTGTCTTATGTACTTAAATACATGCATTTATTTTCCCCTCCTTTGTTCTTCTCTCCCCAGCAGCATGCAGGCAGTAAATCCCCTCTTTGAACTCCAGAACCATAAATCACTACTTTACACTGGATTTCTAATCATTTTTCTGAGTCTGACAAGTGTTTATAGAGAAGTGGATACTGTGTTGCCTTGTTTTGGCACATTATACATTCTTCACTTTTTATTGTGACTATCGTATAAACTATCAAATAAAGCCACGCTCCTTATATAGTAAGTGTCACAGCCCGTGTTCTGCTTTACTCTGATGGGTTATGTTTGGTATGTTTTTTTTTTTACAGATCACTTAAAGGAACAATCCTACAGAGAACCAAGTGATTTATTTGAAGATGAACTCCAGGAAAATATAAAATACACAAATTAAAGTGTTACTAAACTTACAACAGTACAATCAGTCTGTGTATGCAGTAAAGCATGCTTGTTATACTCACTGTGGAACCTAAGGGGTTAATCCTCTGCATTGTGTAAAAAGACTGCTTGGTCCTGCCTTCTCTGATCCTCCCCTTCTTCCACTGTCCCCAATCCATCTCCTGATAGTAGAGAGCCTTTGGGGCAAGCTGCAAATGCTCAGTTTTGTGTGTCTTGCTAGAGAGTTTTTTAGAGGGTGCATGTGATCAGCACAGGGCCAATCAGCACGGTGCAGACAGAGGGTCAGGGGTCATGCAGCCTCATAGTTCAGTCAGAGGAGAATAAAAACTCCTCCTACAAGCTTTAACCAGATACTGATGAAAGTCACAAGACTGCTCTACCTGCTGATGAGAAAAGGTATTTAGCACTATTATTATTATTATTATTATTATTATTATTATTATATTAGCATAATATATTTACTAAAATAATTCCATTTCCGTGTTCTGTGTACTGTGGGAGACCAGATATAGTGAATGCATGGTCCTGGGTTTAGTAACACTTTTATGCAGCTCTGTACTCATTCAATCGTCATTATTATTATTATTATTATTTTTTGCAAGCAGTGTAAGTACCTGGATTTGACTTGATTTCAGCCTCTTGAAATCCCAAATGCAGCAGAGCTCAGAATAGCAGCACAAGGAATCAATCAGTTTGGCTGCAGTATGCATGTGCTGAAAGGGAACATGCTGATAGCAGGAGAGAGCAGAGTCACAAGAAATTAATTATCACCTTTAATAGTTAGTCAGTCTATAGGAGAAACCAAGTGACAGCTGATCTATTATTTGCATTTTGACAGAGAGATGAGCTCATAAGTGTGTTGCTTCTCCTTTCAAAAATACGAATCCATTGGCTGGTGTCATGCATATATTATCTGTGTACCCTATCTGTTCCAGGTTGTCAAAGGATTACAGGAGACAGATATCAGGGCAGATTCAGGTGTGTTCTAGGTACACATATACTGTATCTATTTTTACGAATATATTGTATAGTTTGTTAACCGCTTGCCTACCGGGCACTTCCACCCCCTTCCTGCCCAGGCCAATTTTCATCTTTTAGCATTGTCACACTTTGAATGACAATTGCGCGGTCATGCAACGCACCCATATGACATTTTTATCTTTTGTTTGATGCAGCTAGAGCTTTCTTTTGGTGATATTTAATCACCACTGGGTTTTTTATTTTTTACTAAACAAATGAAAAAAGACTGAAAGTCTTGAAAAAAAAAAGGTTTCTGTTATAAAATTTTCTGTCATAAAAATGTATAAGTAATTTTCCTCCTTCACTGATGTGCACTGATGCACACTGATAGGCATCACGGATGAGCATCGACAGGCAGCACTGATGGGCACTGATGGGTACTGATAGTCTGCACTGATGGGATCTGATAGGCGGCACTGTTGGGTCTACACTGATCATCAGGACTCTGATGATCAGTGTCCTGATGATCAGTGTAGATGTCCCCTGTGTGGATTTGCCGGTTATTGGTTCTCCTCTCCTCAGGGCCTGTCAGCATGAGGAGAGGAGTACCGATAACCTGCAAATCCTGTTTACACTGTGATCCGCTGTGATTGGACATGACTGGTCACATGGTAAAGAGCCACTGTGATTGTCTCTGTACCCCAATCTATGATCAGCTGTGTCTGAAGGATATGGCGATCGCCGATCTGTGCCGATAATGCGCCACAGGGGGGCGTGCGGAAAGTGCGATCATGCGAGGACGTCCATAGACGCCCTCCCGGCAACGTGAGCCTTTGCTGTAGCTGTCTTTTGTCTATAGTGCAGGCGGGAGTTGGTTAAATTGTTTTTGCTCATCTGCCATGAATTAAAGTATAATTGAACATTTTTTCACAATAGTCTTGAATAGTATGGTTCAGAACCTCTGACTTTTTATTGTTGCCTGTGCCCCCTGCTGGGGAAAATTCACTCCCTTTATTTGTCCTGATGGCTAGAAATAAACCAAACAACCCTGTGTTCAGCTCAGCAGGGTTCACAGAGCTTCAAAGAAGTTTGGATGCCAAACTGGAACCCCATTGAAATCATTGGGAACCAAATCTGTCAAATAGAAAAATGCTATTTTTTCGGGTAATATGCAAGAGGGCATCAAAAAATCTTGCTTCGGATGACGTCATTTCTGACGAAACATGTAACTCAGAGTCGATGTCTATGAATGTTACCATGTAAGCCGGATTCTGGAGGTCTCCAAATATTTCCTGGGAAGGAGTATCTATGTTTTTATGTTGGATTTTATTGATCTTCATGTGAGTTATTAGCACTTGTTGCATTTTAATAAATGTTGAAACAATTTACACTATGTGGATCTCTCTCCCTTCATTTTGTATGCTTACCATGATGTAATACCTCATACTACGAGCCATGCCACTATTCCCATCCATGTTAAGAGGGACAGCTTTTGGATTTCCTATCTCTGGGTCCATCAAGTGTTTTTGACTCTTATAATCTAGAGCAGGTCTCCAAACTATGGTCCCTCAGTTGTTCAGGAACTACAATTCCCATCATGCCTAGTCATATCTGTGAATGTCAGAGGTTTACAATGCCTCATGGTATGTGTAGTTTCACAACAGCTGGAGGGCCATAGTTTGGAGATCCCTGATAGAGTCTAGTGGTTCTTGTAAAGAGGCATTCTGTTCACTTTTCTGGTGGATGCACATCTAGGTGATCGATTCAGCGATTAATCACGTTTATTCAAGCTGGATGCACATTTAAGGAATTGCTGTATTTGCACTTTATTTTCACCAATATGGACTATTTATTAACTTTTTTTACACATTGACCATGTATTCTCTGTAACTTTTTATGCCTATATAAGTATATATACTGTCCACAATCCATCCAGTTGTGTTTTTGCTAGCAGCTATTTTTGCTTTCACCCACACAAACATTTGGTGACTTATTTTATGACAAAAAAATAGCACTATCAGGGAAAACATGTACTAATACAAATTAATAAATTAATTAATTAAAATTCCATGCAGTGTTTTTTTTAGCAAATTATTTTGACAGCTGTCATTACCAGCTACTTTAAAAAAAAAAAAAAAAAAAGATTCCCCTTCTGCTAGAGGCTTTTGGGGCACCTTTGGAGGGGTGCCCTTACCATGATGATGAGGACAAGGGCCTCTTCCCCACAACCCTTTTCCCAGTGGTTGTGAGGGTCCGTCTACGTAAATGAGTATGGGCTGCATAGTAACCCTACTCATTTAGAAAAAAAGAGTTGTAGCCTAGAAATATAGACGTCCAAATGTTTTACATGTCCTTTATTAAAAAATACAAATTCCCCAAAAATGCCCCTCTTAAATTCATCGTCAATTACAATGCCTGCCACCGCTCACTAGCGGAAAAAAAAAATCTGATGACCTGCCACACCGGACTGATCCCTGATGGTGGCAATTGACAATTGACACCTCCCCGAGACAGCAGTAAAAAAACATGGCAGGTGTTTTAATCCCTCTTCTCTCTATACAAAAGTAAAAACAAAAAGTTTTGCCTTTAGTAATACTTTAAACTTGCCCCTGAAAACAATCATCTGATTTGATGATATGGGCACTATAGGCAGTATTTCTACATCATTAGTCATTAGGACTGTGACCTAAAGACAGTAGCTGCTAACTCAATCTATATTGAAGGATAGGGGGAAGAGATGTAAATAAAAGGTAAGCCGAGCCCTGGTGTAATTGGGACCTCTGGATAACCACTGGACCCTAGGATCCTGCATAGGTTGCCTTGCTGATGATTTACTATAGGGGTCGCCAAACTTTCTAAACAAAGGGTCAGTTTGCTCTTTATCAGACTTTGGGGGTGGGCTGGACTGTGGCCACTGGGAGTAAAAAATGCACTGGCATCAGTAGGAATAAACATAACCTCAGGCTTGGTGGTCAGTGGGAGTAAAAAATTTACTGCTAGTCGAAGAGGGGGAGGAATGCTGCCTTATCGTTGGTGTCAGTGGAAATAATAGTGCCCTGTTGTTGGTTTCATTGGGAGGAATAATGCACCATCGTTGATGTCAGTGGCAGGAATTATGCCCTGCTGTTGGTGTCAGTGGAAGGAATGGTGCCTCATTGTTGGCGTCAGTGGGAGGAATAGTCCCTCAAACAAGTTAGAGGCAAAAAAAAACGCGTTTTCATTTTTTTCCCCACATTTTCCAAAAACTTCTGGAAAAAAATGACATGTTCAAAAGACTCATTATGCCTCAAAGAATATACGTTGAGGTGTTAGCTTTCCAGAATGGGGTCATTTTGTGGGCGTTTCATTGTCCTGGTGCTCCGGGGCCGTCAAAAGTGTAATAGGTAGTCAACAAGTTAGATGTGTAATTTATGCTCCTAGAACACCTGATGGTGCTCCCTGCATGTTGGGCCTCTGTATGTGGCCAGGCTGTAAAAAAAGTCCCACACATGTGGTATCGCCATACTCAGGAGGAGTAGCAAAATGTGTTTTGGGGTGTAGTTGCAAGTATGCATATGCCATGTGAGAGAAATAACCTGTTGTTAATCTTCAAAAAAATCTTCATTTTGCAAAGAATTGTGAGAAAAAATGACAACGTCAAAAAACTCACCATGTCTCTTACTAAATACTTTGGAATGTCTACTTTCCAAAAAAGGGGGTATTTGTACTTTCCTGGCTTGTTGGTGTCTCAAGAAATGAGATAGGCCTTCAGTATATCAGGTGTGATCAATTTTCAGTGATTGGCACCATAGCTTGTAGACGCTCTAACTTTCACACAGACCAAAGAATTTGCACTTATTTGAATTATTTTTACCAAAGATATGTAGCAGTATAAGTTTTGGCCAAAATTTATGAAGACAAATTACTAATTTGCAAAATTGTATAACAGAAACTAAGAAATATTTGTTTTTTTCTCAAAATTGTCAGTCTTTTTTTATTAAAAAAATAAAAAACACAGTAGTGATTAAATATGAAAAAAGGGAAAAAAATCATATGGGTACAGTGTTATATGACTAAGTAATTGTCATTTAAAGTGTGAGAGCACTGAAAGCTGAAAAGTGGTTTGGGCAGGAGGAGGGTTTAAGTGCTCAGTAGGCAAGTGGTTAAAGTGGATGTAAACCCTCACATATACCCAGTGAAGTGAACAACCTCAGATGATACACAGGGATGAAACAAATTTCCCTACACAAGTTTTATATGTATATCTGCTGTCTTCAGCTTGCTATTTCTTTAGGAAGTGCACATCGTGTTATAAATGTTCTCTTCCTGTTCAGCACTGGAAGTGTAATCTTGGCATACATTGTGTGACAGCTGATTGGAGGAAAGGCACACCCCCCCCTCCACAAACACAGAGCAAGGAAGGAATTTGCTGTGAATAGACAAACTCTCTGCTAATCTATTTATAGCACCCACCCTGACACAAATTTCAGGCTGGTTTTATCTCGGTTGTCGGAGAACTTGTCAGAAGAACAACGGAGCAGCAGAAAGACACAGGACTTAGGGCTTTGGAGAGAGATAAGAAAACACTACAGATACAGTATATGTGTCTAGGTCAAATTTTAAACCTTCTGCCTTTACAACCACTTTAACCTCCCTGGCGGTATGATTATTTCGGATTTTAGGTGCTGAAAGCGGTACCATTATTTTGCATGGAAATTTGGCGTTTTATATTGTAGGTCTGTAAATATTAACAATAATACACTTAAATCTGTCCAAACCAGAGTCTAGTAGATATCCCGGGTATGATAAAGTTTGAAACACAAAAACATAAATTATAATATAATAAATAAAAATAAATAATAATAAAAAATAGTAATAAAATAAATTTCCCCACAATTCACTATCGCTCAATTCTGCAAGTGTTCTAATTTACTATCGCTGTTTTCTAGCTGGTCTAAAGCCACTTTTGACGTAAAGGGACACTTTTTGGTTGCTATGGACAATCTCCAGTTTCCAGGCAGAAGGAAAGGTTTTATATATATAAAACTGCATGCAGGGCACTGGGCAGACCACTAGGGACAAAGGGGATGTGTCATTATTTGATACAGTACTGTAATCTGTAAGATTACAGTATACTGTATCTGTACTGTGTGTTTCACTTTTTGAATTTGCCGCCGAACTCCGTCCCCGTGCGTCGCAACGCTTGCAGGGAACGGAGCTCGGCACTGTGAATCGAGCGAGACACAGCGGCTCGCCGATCACAGCGGGGAGACATCGCAGGATCCAGGAGACAAGGTAAGTAAACTCTTCCTGGATCCTGCAATGCAAGCCCGAGTCTGGCTCGGGGATACCGCTTTTGGTATGAAAAATCCACCCCGAGCCAGACTCGGGAATACCGCCAGGGGGGTTAAAGCCCATAAGGACCTTTACTACAGCTTCCGCTAAATCCACCCGGATTCCCCTATCAAGCTACAGTACACTAAAGCTGGCCATATATGGATCAAAATTTGGCCGGTTCAACAGGGACCGGCCAAATTCCAATTCTTGAATGGGCACTGACGGATTTTTCCCACTCAATGAGTACTGCAGGCTAGCCTGCAGTGTCGATTAGTGTATTCTGAAGGCAGGGAAGCCTCCCCGCTGTCAGAATACAGTAGCTCAGTGGACAGATTTCCCCATACAGCTCAAATGTGTGGATGGGGGAATAGGTCAGTTTTTTTTTTAACCCAATGTGCTGCCTAACTCCCCCCTCCCAAGCTGCTTACTTAGCCTTGGTTCCAGAGCCTCCTCTAGTGTGTATTACCCATCAGACAAAAATCACTTTAGCACCGGTTACACATGTAAAGTTTTATGGGGCTGTATATCGAGGATCTACAGGCTTTTTATATGACCCCATTCAAGTTATTGACCAGTGCTCAAGGAATTTTCACCCAACAGGCTGGAAACACCGAAGGAGGCTGCAGCTCCAGAACTAAAATATAGGCAGCTAGGTAGAACAAAGGAAGCACTGTTTAATTTGACAGGGATGGATTTTGCAAAAGTTGTAGCCAAGGTACAGTTGTCCAAATTTGGGTACATACAATGTACACATGTGGAATGCTTATAAAGAATTACTTAGCCTTGGTTCCAGAACATCCTCTAGTGTGTATTACCCATCAGACAAAAATCATTTTAGCACTGGCAGCACCTGAAAAGTTTAATGGGGCTGAATATCGAGGGTCTCCAGTCTTTTTATACGGCCCCATTTAAGTTATTGGCCAGTGCTCAAGGAATTTTCACCCAACAGGCTGGAGACACCAAAGGATGTTGCTGCTCCATAACTAAAATATAGGCAGCTAGGTAGAACAAAGGAAGCACTGTTTAATTTGGCAGGGATGGATTTTGAAAAAGTTGTAGTACAGTTGTCCAAATTTGGGTACATGTACACGTTGTACACATGTTGAATACTTATAAAGAATTCTTTAATGTAAATATATAAATCATTCATTGGTGTTTTTATATATGTTTGTACCTCAGCTACAATGTTATTAAAAATGATCTTTCCATTCAAAACTATGATATGCTAAGATTTTCTGTAACTGTGAAAAATGCCAATTTATTTTCCTTGTAGCTATGGTAACAATACTCATTTCCACAAATGCTCACCTATTGCTCTTTTAAATGGATTATCACCTCTCCCTGAAGTCTTCACAGAGTCTGAGGTCCAATTACAGGCAAGCTTTCAGCAAGTCTTAGATTTATTCTCTTTCCTGAAACAGGCCTTATTCATAATGTCTTATGGCAGAAGAATTAGAAAACCAAATAGTACATAACATCAATAAATAAGATACCAAGATTCACGGACCATTGAAAGCTTTATTTTAATTGCTGTTTGAATGATATTAAGTACAAAGACCAGAAGGAAATGGAGTATTACATAGGAATATTTAATAGGAACCATTAAATTCTACAAACCAAATCACTTATAATTGTTTGTTTTCATTATAGGAGGTCACTGCTAGGTTGAATCACTCAGGAAAATCATATATGTTTAATGGATGTTTCTTTCCAGATTGTATCTGCCCAAGCCATTGAATATCATTCACCCTTCCCCTATTCACCAATGTCCAAATTGTAAACTGAGAGGGAAACCCTCCCCCAACAAAGCTGCCAAGGTGGGATGATGGTTATACGTCATGTGCAAAGCCTTCACTGCTGAACCTCTTCCAGATATATAGGAAACTGTACACATACCATAATTGACATCTAATTGTTTGGATATTTATATTTATTTCATATTCATTATTATTTTCATAGCAAAACATGTGAAGACTCATTACATACAAATGCTGTTACTTATCTTGGCCAACATGGAAGTCCCACCTAAAAGAATAACTCTAATACCCCGTACACATGATCGGACTTTCCGACAACAAAACCGTGGAATTTGTTCGAAGGTTGTTGGCTCCAACTTGTCTTGCATACCCACGATCACACAAATGTTGGCCAACAATTACGAACGTAGTGACGTACGGCGAGCCGATAAATAGGAAGTTCAATAGTCATGTAATATCTCCATTACGAACGCTAGTTTTACAAGACCGAGCGCTTCTGGCTCGTACTTGATTCCGAGCATGCGTGGAATTTTGTGCGACGGACTTGTGTACACACGATCGGAAAGTCCAACAACAAAATTTTGTTGGAGGAAAATTTGAGAACCTGCTTGCAAACATTTGTTGGCAGAACATCCGACAACAAATGTTCGATGGAGCATACACACGGTCGGACTTTCCGCCAACAAGCTCACAGCCAACATTTCCCGTTGGAAAATCCAATCGTGTGTACGGGGCATAAAAGCCAACCTAAGAAAAAAATCCACCACTATATTTCCAATTCTGTATAAAGGCTTGTGAAGGACTAGGACAGAATCACAGTTAACATGTTACATACTTAGCATGTAATAGTAAAAACATAATAATAATAATAAAAAGCTCACCAAGCTAAGTTAGATTAAGAGCAACAAAAAGTATAAACTACTACACTGTTTTGAGTCAAGATACCCTTTTCTGCATTGTACCATGTAGGAGAAAGTTCACAGCGCCAATGATAGTATTTGAGATTGAAACCTGAAAATATCTGGTGTTGAAGAAAACTACAAACTGCTGCTGCTCTGATCCACTTATCAAAAACAGTACTAAAAAACTGAAAAAAGGAGAGCAGCGATGGCCAAAAATGAATCTCTTTGATAACTACCCACTAAAATAGTGATAATGTAATGATACCATCTTTGTTGGGAAACACCCACAAAGTAGTGACTACTAAAATAGATACCGCAAACACCAAAATATATAAGTGCAACAATATAGCAATATACTTCGATCATAAAGTTTAAAGTATGCAAAAATTGAAAAATGAAGTGCTAGTGCAGTGCAAAACTAGATGTCACGATATGCAACAATATAACAATATATACTTATATCATAATGTGCAATATATGCAAAAATAAACTGCTAGTGGAGTGCAAAATGACACTGTACTGTAGTTTATTAAAAAGTTGTCATTATTTTCCTGAAGCTAATCTGTGGGCAACTCCGTAAATTGATTTTAAACCTTTAACTTAAAAAAAAAACAAAAAAAAAATGAGGTCATACTTACCTGCTCTGTGCAATGGTTTTGCACAGAGCATCCCCGATCCTCCTCTTCTCAGGCCTCTCACGGGGCGCTCTTGGCTCCTCCCTCATTCTGATTACCCCCTAGCAAGCCGCTTGCTAGTAGATACTCGTGTAAGCTTACTCCAGAGCCACCCTGCCTGCGTCCATAGACACAGACTTTGGGGTTTTGCCCTGCCCCCTGCTCCCTAGTCATAGAATTTGATTGACAGCAGCATGAGCAAATGGCTCCCACTGCTATCAATCTGCAAAGTGAGGAGGGAGAGAGCAGAGAGAGCTGCTGCTCTTGTGCACATTGCTGGATTAAAATCAGGCTCAGGTAAGTATAAGGGGAGACTGGGGGGAATCATCTGCACAAAAGGTTTTCACCTTAATGCAAAGAATGCATTAAGGTAAAAAAAAAAATTAAGGCTTTAGAGCCACTATATATATAACAAGACCAGGTATCATTTTCTTATTTCTCTGTGTCCAATTTATCTACAGCATAATGCAAAATCTTAATATAGACACGTTAAAATCCCCTTAACTAGGGTTAGGCTGAATCCATCAAGTCAAATACCAACCTCTTTGTTCCTCTCAAGACCTTTTGCTCTCTAGCTCCCTCATCACCTCCTCCCATGCTCGCCTCCAGGACTTTTCCAAAGCCTCTCCAATCCTATGGAATGTCTTACCCCAATCTGTCCGCTTATCTCCTACTCTATTAGCTTTTAGACGATCTCTGAAAACCCTCCTCTTCAGAGAAGCCTACCCACACCTAACAACTGTTTTTTAATTTTCTCCATCAGCTCACCCCCCACAGTTATTACCTTTTGTTTCCACTTGACCCTCCCCTCTAGATTGTAAGCTCTAACGAGCAGGGCCCTCTGATTCCTACTGTATTGATTTGTATTGTAAGTGTACTGTCTGCCCTCATGTTGTAAAGCGCTGTGCAAACTGTTGGTGCTATATAAATCCTGTTTAATAATAATAATAATTATAATTTTTTGCTTCCAACAAACAAATAATTTCCCATCTACTAAGTGCTACCTGTTGCTTCTTATTCACTTTCGATAAATAGTAGTAAGCACACACTGTAGATGGACACAGCAGCCTTGTGGACCCCGTTATAGTATTCATAAATTGTATAACATTTTGCCAGAATTTCTCTATTATCAGGATACTGCCACCATAGGCGAATCAAATTAGGTTTGTCAAGAGGACATTTCAGACAAACAGCCACTCTGAGAATGGTGATTTATGAACCGTTCAAACCTGATGGGCTCCATGAAAAATTATCAATTGACCGTCTCTCTAATTTTCACTTATTAATACTTTAGTAGTACATTTCCACCCATGCTGGATATAGGACCATGCTTCCTCCAGTGGTATACTCCAAAAAAAAACACCCATTTAGCTATAAATCCTGAGTTTAATGGAGCATCCAAACACTTGTCTTTCCTCAGAAAATGATAGACCCATGATAGTCTGATTCTAACGGGGCTTTAATTAAAATGTATTTTCCACAACAGAAGCAAGAAAACTCTTGAGCTGAGTCTATTGTAGAAAATATAACTCTGAAATATCATGCTTCTGACGAAGTATGGAGAATGGTGACAGGGAACCATCAGGATGTAACATGCCCTGAAGGTTCACTATACCAGCTTCAATCCAAACATGAAAAATTCGAGTTTGCCTCCCCAAAGAAAAGACCAGTGAAGATGTCATTGGCATAAATAGTGTTAACAGGCCTGGGATCTTCAATAATTTTCCCACCACTTTCCACACTATCAAAGTATACCCTAAAAGTAGTTTATTTTTAATATATATAAAGAAAATTCAGAAAGGTGTATGGAAAAGACATAGTTGTACTATCTGAGACTCAATATCTGGGTATGACGTATTATTAACCCAATCCCTAACATACAGGCCAAATTATATCAACAGAGATTCAGAAGATTTATACTTAGGGAATGTGTAGGCATTTGTCTTCAGCTCAATTCTAGGCCTTTAACCTTTCCATATAATGAAAGAAAAGTCTAAATGTATATCTTTTAATATCTCAGTTTTGTGTTAACCCTAAAGAAGATTGGGGTATCTTGAATGTAATGCAATGCCTTCCTTCTGTTTAGATCTAAACCTAACTTTGGCTCCCAGTTCACATCTGCAGATGGTGGGGAAATTCATCATAGACCTCTGTGGGGCTGACCATTATTTCCACCCAGCTTAAAGTAGTTCTAAAGGTAATTTTTTTTTTACCTTAATATATTCTCTGCATTAAGGTTAAAAAAAACCTTTTAATAGTGGCTTCCTCTCTAACCCCCCTAAATACTCACCCAAACCCAATCTTGTTCCAGCTCTCTATCGGCTTCAGGCTTGGATGACAGCCACTAGAACCATTGGATCCTGCTGCACTCAATCAAAACCTGTGAGCAGAAAGGGGGACAAGGCTGAGCCAGGCTGTGTGTCTGAATAGGCGCAAACAGCCCACCTTTGGGATCGAACATACACAAGTGCCCCCATGGGAAGCAGCCTCCTATGAGACCACTCGCAGGGCGGAGAAGCCAGAAGAACTGGCAGGGGACCCTCAGAGGAGGAGCACAAAGTGCACAGAGCGGGTAAGTATAATATGATTGTTGTTAAAAAAAATGAATAAATCAAGCCTCACAATCACTTTAAAGCATAAAGCGTAAAGAAATATAGCAAATAAAAGAAAACTATTAATATAGCACATACAATTGATAGACAAGCCGTGTGGTCATTGAGGATCATCAAAAATTACATTTCCTTTCCAATCTGCGGCCGCTGTAATTTTCTGTAAAATGCTATGTAATATGGCAACCTAGAGGTATTCTATACACCACTGGTGTGCGGAAATGTCAGTTCCTGCATGTATGACTGGCTTACTGATTTACTGTACCCAGACGTCTGCACTAAGATACAAGTGACATTTTAGGCACCCCCTGCAATAGGAAATTTTGTTTTGGGCTCAAGGCTTAAATACTTCTAAATGGATGCTGATACAAAAGTAGAATTACACTTGGATAGGCAACTGTTAGTTCTTAAATAGCTATTGTCACTCACATATGTTAAAGTCAGAGAAATCACCATTACTTTTTCATTGTTATCCAGGGTCGCACGACGGTATGCTTGGTCTTAGTTTTTTTATTTTACTTAGGGGCGGGTGGAGCTTTCCCTGAAGCTGGATGTCACTACAAGTGATGTTGCCTGACTGTAGACTAAGGACCAAGCACTGCTGAAATTCAGACATGCACAGTAAGTGAGAGCAAGAAAATACACAAAGTTCAAAAAATACAGCAGAACAGCTTCTGGGTACTGATTGGCGCTGACAGGTGGCACTGATGGGCAGCACTGATGATGAGGCATTGATAAGTACTGACAGGTGTTACTGCTGGGCAGTGATTGACACTGGCTTCTTATCACGATTGGAGATGCGGGGTGTCAGACTAACATGCCGGGATCGCCACGCTGTACGCCCCCACGGGTGCGCGCCGGCATGTTATCCTGCTGGACGTCATATGACGCCCAGTCAGGATAACAGAACTACTTCCCAGCCGTCATTCTGCATACAGCGGGCAGGAAGTGGTTAAAGAGGTCCGGTAATTGGAGCTGTGAAAAAAAAAAAAAAAAAAAGGCAGCTGGCAATGTTTATTAACAACATTTCTCAGCTGCTGAACCACTAAAATAAAAAGAAACATTGTTTCATTTTGTATCTTTCTGTTTCTTTATCTGCAGATCAAAGGGATGAACAAATGTTCCTCTGTTTGACCCCTTAATAACCCTTAATTTACTCTAATCAGCCTTAATTAACTCCTTATTCAACTCCATTTAATTATTATTTTCCTGTTTTTTTTTTTTTTTTGTTCACGTCTATTTTTTAAACGATAAACAATTAAAACTTTTTTTTATTTGCTTTGTTAGTGAATATTTTTGCCCATATATATTAACATATTATATAATAAAATCCGCGCTTAGGAAAATAGGTTGCAGCCTCCCCTAATAGGTTCCCAAGGGAACTTACAAGAGTGGATAAGAGAGATTGGGGAAATGGCGCTACCCTGTATGGCCCTAATTGGTTAAAGGAAATTATAAAATATTTAGGCTAAGCTCCTAACCTTGACTTATAATACATATAATGGCAATGTGCGTGTCTCAAAAATTACGGAATAAAAGTGATCGTGTAGAAAAGTTAACAACCATATAGATACTTGAAACCCACTAGGTGTGTGAATTAAACCTTTAAAGTGAATGAGTGTTAAAGGGTAGTTTCTGAGAAAGGTTAGGATGCAGCTCAACTAGATGAGTAATGAGATGCACACCCACCCTCACTCATCCAACCCAAGACTAAATTTATACCATACATAAACCAATCCAATAACATAAATAAAAAACGTGAAAAGTCTAAAAGGACAGAGCTCTCCACCCCTGATTAATGTGAACACTAATAATATATGCACACCCTAATTTGACGTGCAAAAAAAGTCCACAACAGTTGCATAATATAGTTGAATGTTCAATGTGTAGTCCAAGTCCTTGGACAAACGTGGACAAATAAAAACAATATGTGAACAAAGAAATGTGATCCAAAATTCCAAAGGATCAGGTGACTTTGGTGCACAGCAGGTATGGTGACTTGGTGCTCCCCAATGGGTCCCCACTCACCGAATGTAGTTACCCCTGCAGGGGTAATAGACATAGAGTGGGCAGCTGTATACGGATCTCCTTCTTGGGTAGCTGTATTACATCATCTGTACCTCCGTCAGCCTGTTCTCTTGTTCAGAAGAACTCCGGAGTGTGCTCCAATCAGGACTTCTTAGATTCCTCCACCACAGCAACAAGCGGCACGATCCGGGTCAGTTCAGGCAGCTGGATCCTCACCGATCACCTCCCCACTATACAATCACAGCACTACTCCCGATCTGTCACCCCACAAGGGCTCCCTGCTGTCTCCTGCCCAATCAGCTCCAACATATACTAAGGTTCCTCCGGACTCACAAAGACAACGCAGCGCATGCACTGTGCAGTGTACATCTTGACTTATTATCGGCATGTTGAGAATAATGTTGGGTACTAGGGATGTTGTAAATTCACAATGCACATGCACAGAAGCTGCAACTTCAATGGCCATCCAATGGGCAAAATAGAGCAGAGCAGGACCTGGAAGAAGGAGAGATGGCTGCAGCACTGATTTTGGTAGCAGTAGAGCAAAGAAAAGGTAAGTATATGCTGGATAAGGGGAAAGGATTTAAATAAAACTGTTGCTTTGTCCTGACCAAACCACCAAAAACCACCGAATTTGCTGGTGAAGCAACTTAGTGCTTTTAGGCAACTTCTGGCATGGAACTAACCAAATAGATAAATTGTATTTTCTGAAATTTGTAAAGCTGTCCATTTTAAATGTTAACCAATGTGGGACACTTTTAGGACATCAAGGTCAGGGCTTATATAAATGAGTGGAGTGGAAGTGCACAACAAAACACCTTTCTACACATAGTTACATAGTAGGTGAGGTTGAAAAAAGACACACGTCCATCAAGTCCAACCTATGTGTGTGATTATGTAAAATAATTTCCAGGGTTCCATCTTCTCCCTTTTTTACTCTAAAGCAGGCCATATATGGGTCAAGTTTCGAATGAATTTTCTTATGCAAATCGTAACTAAAAAAATTTCTATCGAATTTTGCACCATTAGTGGGCTGTAGCAATGGCCGATTTTCATGCGGCCATCGAATTTGAGTGACCAGGCATGTTGGAAATTTTTGGAAAAATTAAAACATTTCTAATCAATGATGGGAGAATTGTGCAAGAAATATAATCGAAAAAGAAATGTGCATGAGCTGTGATATGGAAAGAAAAGAAGATTCCCAGCCACAAATTTTTGTTTCTGTAGCAACATGAGGTGAAATTGAAGGCTTGGTTGGTCAAATTTCGAAATCAATGGTGGCACCATCGGATCACAAAACGCACAAAATTTCTCATTTTCTTAACATAATTTGCTCGGAATTCGATCCATGTATGGGTGGCTTTAGGCTGGCCACACATCATACAATTTTGTTGTACAAGTTGGGTCAAACCTAAACAACAGTTTTAATTTGTATCCAAACAGGCAGGCCCTCGCTCTACATAGCTGAAGGCAAATCTAAAGGAAATTACAGAAGTCGTACAAGAAAATTGCATATTGTGGGACCAGCTCAAAGCTTGCCATAGATGGATAGAATTGCAAATGAAAATTCTTGGGAAAAGAAGGTTTTAAGAAAGTTTGTTTGTTTTTCCAATCATTAGTGGGTCAAAGCATTCTTTTTCAACCCACAGTGATGAGAAAAGGAGCAGGATTGAAAATTTTTCTCGAACAAATTTACAACAATGTATTCAGTTTTCATTCAGCAAAGTCCATTCATGACAAAATCAAATGTTAAAAGCAAATTAAATCTTTTGAGCGACATCTGAATGTTCTGAGAATGTTCTGAGAACTTCTCACACGATTCTCCCATCATCGATTAGAAAATTGTTTGTTTTTCAAAAAATTTCCAACATGTCCGATCAAACAAATTTGATGGCCGCACGAAAATCGGCCGTTGCAAAAGCCCACTAAAGAAAATTCTTAGTTACGATTTGCATAAGAAAATTCATTTGGAATTTGACCCATATATGGCCTGCCTTACATTGCTGTAGCCCACTAATGGTGCGAAATTCAAACAAAAATTCTTAGTTAAGATTTTTGAAAGAAAATTCTTTCAAAATTTGGCCCATGAATGGCGAATGAATGCGTGCAAGAAAAGAAAATTCCCAGTAAGAATAGAAGACTCCCAACCACGAAAATTATTTTCTATAGCAACATGAGGTGACATTGAAGGTTTAGTTGGTCCAATTTCAAAATGAATGGTGGCAACATCTAATCACAAAACGCTTAAAATTTCAGATTTTCGAAAGAAATTTAGTTTGGAATTCAACCCATGTATGGCCTACATTACTCATAAAGCATCAGTGAACTGTGTAAGAGGCAGCAGGAATTAAATATGAAGTACCCTGCTATGGACCTCACAACCAACCAAAACTAATGTACACAATAAATACCAAAGAATAATAAATCACCCTAAAAATAGGCGGGGAGTCAGCAGTGCCTTACATTTAAAGGCCTCTTGCACGATGCAGCTTGAAAATGTTCTGTACAGCTTATTTTTTGTACTGAGCTAAAATACAGCCCATTAATTGTAATGTGCCCATGCACACAGGCGTGTAAACAAGCGCCGTGTATTTTTCCGTAAAAAAAAAAATAGAAAAATATGCATTTTTGGTCAGTAATTTACACCTCATGCACACAAATGCGCACATTCGTGCTCGTTTGCGCGCAAATGCACACGGATTTGTTCATTGACATTGTCAATCTGGGAACAAGCTTCTGCGCATGCGCAAAAATATGTGCGAGTTTGTGCGAAAATTACGCGACTGCATATGCGCAAAAATACAATAAAAAACGTCTGGAAAAGTAAATGCTCAAACAGTATCGTGTGCAAGAGGCCAAAGGGGTTGTAAACCCTCGTGGTTTTTCACCTTAATGCATTCTATGCATTAGGTGAAAAACCTTCTATAGTGCAGCACCCCCCCCCCCCAGACTCCCCCTTTTAATCACCTGAGCCCGGTCTTTCCAGCCCTGAGAACGAGCACACCAGCTCCAGCCGGTGTCTCGGGTCCTTATTGGATAGATTGATAGCAGCGCAGCCATTGGCTCCCGCTGCTGTCAATCAAATCCAATGACAAAAGAGTCTGGGCGGGGCCGAGTCATGCTGTCTGTGTCAATGGACGCAGCAGCAGCAGGACACGGGAGCACGCCCACACGAGTGCCCCGAGGGAGAGCACTTCTCCAACGGGCCAGGAGCGTCGGTGAAGCACCCCAGAAAGGAGGATCAGGGCCACTCTGTGCAAAACTAACTGCATAGAGGAGGTATGTATGACATGTTTGTTATTTAAAAAAAAAAAAAAAAAAACGAAAGGTTTAGTTATCCTTTAAAGTAATATTAAATTTAGTTTTTTGTTTTTGAAATGATATTAAAGTATGTATTCTTAAAGTTATTGTAAAGTCAAATTTTTTTTTTTTTTAAATAACAAACATGTTATACTTACCTCCTCTGTGCAGTTGGTTTTGCACAGAGCAGCCCGGATCCTCCTCTTCTCAGGTCCCTCTTTGCTGCTCCTGGCCCCTCCCTCCTATAGAGTGCCCCCACAGTCAGCAGCTTCCTATGGGGGCACTGGAGCTGAGTCATAGCTCCGTGTGATCATTCAGACAAGGAGCCCCAACCCGGCCCCGCCCCCTCTCTCCCTTGATTGGCTGACTGACTTTGATTGACAGCCACGGGAGCCAATGGCGCTGCTGCTGGGTCTCAGCCAATCAGGAGGAGTGTCCCCGGATTGCTTAGACAATTGTGGACATCGCAGGAGAGAGATGGGGCTCAGGTAAGTAATTAGGAGGTGCTGGGGTGGCTGCTACACACAAAAGGTTTTTTTATCTTAATGTATAGAATGCATTAAGATAAAAAACCTTCTCTTCCTTGGGCCGTCTGCGAAGAAGGCGGACGCTCCGGATCGGCACCATGGCGGCTCTTAGACCTCTGATAAAGCCCAGGATTGTCAAGAAGCGGACGAAGAAGTTCATCCGCCATCAGTCAGACCGTTATGTTAAGATTAAGCCCAACTGGCGCAAGCCCAGAGGTATTGACAACAGAGCCCGCAGAAGGTTCAAGGGTCAGATCCTGATGCCCAACATCGGTTACGGTAGCAACAAGAAAACCAAACACATGCTGCCCACCGGCTTCAAGAAGTTCCTTGTACACAACCTAAAGGAACTGGAAGTTCTAATGATGAGCAACAAGTCATTCTGCGCTGAAATTGCTCATAACGTCTCCTCTAAGAACCGCAAGACTATTGTGGAAAGAGCAGCACAGCTCGCCATCAAAGTGACAAATCCCAACGCCAGACTGCGCAGTGAGGAGAACGAATAAACCTGTTTAACTTTGTTCAATAAAGTGAAAAATAAACTTAAAAAAAAAAAAAAAAAAAAGATAAAAAACCTTCTGCCTTTACAACTCCTTTAAGCCAAAAAAAGTCACTTGCTTTCAGCCACGTCTAAATGTCCAAATTCCTTTTTTTGTTGCAGTGATCTGATTTTCTGTTTGAGGGTGAATACATTCGTTCTCCATGGTCCAACTGTATGGAGGAACATAGCCACACTGTTATTTTTGGAGAATAAGGATATCGTTTCATGTTGTTTTAATCTTGCAATAAATTGAATATGGCAGTGAAATCTCTCCCTTTAAGGAAGCTGCTGAGTTTATACTCTCTGTTCCTCTGCTGTAACCAATTTGCTGTTAAAATTCTACAGAACATACATCACAAACTTCACACAAATGAATCTATGGTCACAGGAAACAAATTATATCGAGAAGACTAATCTTACAGGGCAACGCTTCATCACATCTATTTTTATGACCGCAGTAATCTTATTTTTATTTTTTTATTTATCAGTCAAAGGATGGCAAATACAATGCAGGTTTTTTATTTTGTACAGAAAACACCCACACACTTGAAATGCGAATCAAGATACACTGGAATATAAGTACATTTATGATTTATGTAAATCCTTTCACGGTATGTATTTAGGTTGTTTTACTCTAGACAATAAGAGAACATTTTGCTGCTTAGGATAAACACTAAATAAAAACATGAGAAATATCAGACCAAAAAAAAAAATGAAACAAGTAATAGAATTTTTTATTGCATGTATGTGCTAAATAAAGTGCCATAATGTTGGTATTTATACTGTATACTATATCTTTTTGACAAATAATACAGGAGAACTAAAGTAAAATAAATACAATTATAAACCATATTTTAAGCATTCCATGCTGTTGTTAAAGGTTTAGTCCTTTTCTAAAATTGTTATATTGTGGAGAATGTAACAGCAGGAGCTGGAAAATTCAAAGGTGAGCAGGATCACCAAAGGCTCGGTGGGGAGCAATAGGGTTGGGAATTAAAGCAGGGGTTGATCTCGTATTCTAGACCTATAAGAAATCGGGGCTGACTCCACCCACCAGGTTCCACCAATAGCATAAATGTCACTTTTCATCTCATTCATCTAATTGATCATTATAAATATTTTGTTTTATTTTTATTTATTTGTTTCCAATGAAAGAGAAAAAAAATCTGGCACCACCATTTCTCAAAAATAAAACATATATACGATTTTATTAAATCCATCCAATAAAAGGAATCAATACCTGTCATTATTTAGGCATTTTAGCCTATTACATAGGCCTTATGCCCTGTACACCCGATGGAAAATGTGTGATAGGACCTTGTTGTCGGAAATTCTGACCGTGTGTAGGCTCCATCACACATTTTCCATCGGATTTTCCGACACACAAAGTTTGAGAGCAGACTATAACATTTTCCGACAACAAAATCCGTTCTCGGAAATTCCGATCGTGTGTACACAAATCCGACGCACAAAGTGCCACGCATGCTCAGAATAAATAAAGAGATGAAAGCTATTGGCTACTGCCCCGTTTATAGTCCCAACGTACGTGTTTTACGTCACCGCGTTCAGAACGATCGGATTTTCCGACAACTTTGTGTGACCATGTGTATGCAAGACAAATTTGAGCCAACATCCATCGGAAAAAATCCTAGGATTTTGTTGTCGGAATGTCCGATCAATGTCCGACCGTGTGTACAGGGCATTAGTAATTTTTTTGTGCCTCTATTAAAAAAAAAATAGAAAAGTTATATTCACTGGCCAGGAATAAGATGTCATATTCAGTTACTAAAAGTATATTCCATTTTCAAAAGTCATTTTTGCTTTACATAAATAAGCACATGATGTATTTTTTTTCTTTAGGAAAAACAAAGCTCTTATTTGATGATGTTGCCTTGCAAAAAAATATTTTATTTTTAATGCAATCCATTGACACATAACACAAAAAAAAAATATGTTCTGATCAGTGTTAGTTTAACAAATGATTGTTACTGTGGATAAAAAGTGTGCATTTTATTCTATTATTTGTCCTATTATTTGTCCAGCATTAAAATTTGATTCAGGAACAATGCATTGCAAATATATTAGCAAATTAAATAAGTTTTTTTTTTTTTCAATTTTGCACAGCAAATTTAAACAAAAGAAATGTTTAAATATTACTGATTAGAAAAATTGAAATAAACAAACAAAACAATCGTCAGGATATAATAGCTGAGGGGAGAAAGAGAAAAATTAGTTCATTAGGACTTTGGTTAAGCAGTTACTTTATCTCTATCTTGCATCTGATCAGTGTTTATAAACACTGTGCCAGATGGTTTGTTTTTTTGACAACAGCAGCAGTATTTATACAGCACCACGTGACTGTCATTTTGACAGTAGGGAATAGCCGGTAAGTGCGAGGGGGTAAATGTCAGAGAGTCAGAGAGACTGAGGAGTCCAAAACTAGTTAATTAGCAGACCTGACTGTGCCCTGTCAGCAAAATGTATGGGGCTGTAAAGGGTAACTCCACTTTCATGGAAAAAAAAAAAAATTTAATATTGCATATACAATTGCTACCAAGGCCATGTTGGATTTTAATGTTATTAAAAATTACCTTTTCTATTCAATCTGCAGCTTTGTCATTTTCTGTAATATTCAATGCGACAATTTGACAAACCTGGAGGCATTCTGTACACCTATGTCATTTCCTGCTTGTGTGATTGGCTCACTGATTTTCCCAGATGTCTGCAGTAAGATAAAAGTCAGATTTTAGGCACCTCCCACAACATAAATATATGTTTTGCTGAGATTCCCCTCAAGGGTTAATAACTTATAAAAGGATGCTGACACTGCAGCTTTCCTCATTAAAACACAGAAAGTGCATGAGAGGATTAATAATGAACCAGATCCTCTCATTCAGCGTAAATAATGTCCCGTACACACGGGCGGACATTGATCAGACATTCCGACAACAAAATCCATAGATTTTTTGGACGGATGTTGGCTCAAGCTTGTCTTGCATACACACGGTCACACAAAGTTGTCGGAAAATCCCATAATTCTGAATGAGGTGACGTAAAACACGTACGTCGGGACTATAAACGGGGCAGTAGCCAATAGCTTTCATCTCTTTATTTATTCTGAGCATGCGTGGCACTTTGTCCGTCGGATTTGTGTACACACGATCGGAATTTCCGACAACGGATTTTGTTGTCGAAAAATTTTATAGCCTGCTCTCAAACTTTGTGTGTCGGAAAATCCAATGGAAAATGTGTGATGGAGCCTACACACGGTCGGAATTTCCGACAACAAGGTCCTATCACACATTTTCCGTCGGAAAACCCGACCGTGTGTACGGGGCATAAGTGATCACACTAGTGGAACAAAGACATTTCTTCGCATCAACAAAAAGTAGGAATTTGCTGCAAAGTTTGTTTAATCACTTGACCTCTGGAAGGTTTACCCCCCTTCATGAACATGCCATTTTTTGCGATACAGCACTGTGTTATTTTAACTGACAATTGCGTGGTCATGCAACGCTGTACCCAAATAAACTGTATGTCTTTTGCTACAAATTTTTGTAATAAGCAATAAGCGCATATTGATTGGTTTGCTCAAAAGTCTTAGCATCTACAAACTATGGGATATTTTTTTTTTTTTTTACTAGTAATGGCGGCGATCAGTGACTTATAGCGGGACTGTAATATTGTGGTGGACTTTCTGACACTTTTGACAATTTTTGGGAATCAGTGACACTAATAAATTGAACAGTGCTAAAAATATGCACTGTCACTGTACTAATGACACTGGCTGGGAAGGGGTTAACATGTCACATGGTCACATGTAAACATGGAGAGGCCGGTAATGTACGATCCTCGCCTCACACTGACAGAGTGTGAGGAGAGGAGACCCGATCAGTGGCATCTTCTCAGAGGGGACAGCTAGGTATGTAATCAGGGCACTGATCATCAGTGCCCTGATTACAATTAAGTGCCCCCCAGTGCCAGCAATGATTGCCCACCACTGCCAGCAAACAGTGCCAACCAGTGCCCACAATTGCCACCAATCTGTGCCCACAAGTGCCAGCAATCAGTGGCCATTAGTGATGCCAGTCAGTGCTGGCTATCAGTGCTGCCCATCAATGCCCATCACTGCTGCCCATTAATGCCACCCATCAATACCCATCAGTGCCACCTATCCATGCCGCCTATCTGTGCCCACCAGTGATGCCTATCTGTGCCCACCAATGCCATCTATCTGTGCCCACCAGTGCCAGTGCAGCAAATTTGTGCCTCCTCATCAGTGCCACCTAATCAGTGCCCATAAGTGCCGCCTCATCAGTGCCCATAAGTGCCACCTCATCAGTGCCCATCAGTGCAGCCTATCAGTGCCCATCAGTGCCGCCTCATCAGTGCCCATCAGTGCAGCCTATCAGTGCCCATAAGTGCCGCCTCATCAGCGCCCATCAGTGAAGGAGAAAAATTACTTATTTACAAAATTTACTGACAGAAACTAAGAAAAACTTTTTTTTTTCAAAACCTTTGGTCTTTTTTTTGGAAAAAATAGAAAACCCAGGAGTGATTAAATACCACCAAAAGAAAGCTCTATTTGTGTGGAGAGAATGAGAACAATTTCACATGGTTACAGTGTAGCATGACCGCGCAATTGTCATTCATAGTGTGACAGCGCTGAAAGCTGAAAATTGGCCTGGGCAGGAAGGGGGTGTAAGTGCCCGGTATTGAGGTGGTTAAAGAGACACACATCTATCCTCACTGCAGCATTCCCAATGGTCTATGTTGATGTCAGAGCTTAGACAGGGGTGATTAGAGAGCAATCTGTACAGTTTCCTCTAGGTGATCGAACCCCCAAGGCCCTGCCATCCACATCCATATAGCTTGCCAGGAACAGCCAATGGATAGAGACAATAGGACAACTACCCAAGACGTCAACAATGCCTCAGTGGCATAAGACAGACAGTAAAATGAATTAATTGACAAATTAGTTGTTGTTCGATGTTTAATGATTGTTATCCTTTAACACTGCAACAGACTTTCTTATTTCCAAACTCTTTTCCTTCCCTCTCTTCAGCCTACACCAAACAAAATTATTTTTAGCTTTCTCGATGTCTTACAATAGGCCCGTTAGCACAGCTGTGGCATTTATTGGGAAGATAAATAGCATTTTCCATTAGAAGTCTGTTGAAAATCCTTATTCCTTTGCCAGCCTTTGCAATAGCGATTTCAGCCTCAGCCAATCAGAAAACTCTACAGTACAATTTAATATGAAATGTGAAGATACACAATGGCTTATGACTGCTGCCTCTATCATTGGATTATAATGGAGTAGAACTAGCAAGACCAGTTGTTCATGGACTCATGCCAAGACTGAAGCTTTTATTGTCAAACTCTGCAACTGTTTCTGTGGACTTTTTCTTTTCCTGTTCATGTTTTAACTGGATTCTTAAGCTTTTCTATGTGAACTTTTAAAACCGTAGAAAGGTTCTAAAGCTGAGATTCCAGACAGGAGCACAGTGTGTGAATTTTAATGGCACGCTGTCACTTTTCCTCTTAAGCCTCGTACACACGATCGGACTTTCCGACGGGAAATGTGTGATGACAGGCTGTCGGAAAATCCGACCGTGTGTACGCTCCATCGGACAATTGTTGTCGGATTTTCTGCGAACCAATGTTGGCTAGCATGTTTTCAAATTTTCCCCAGACAAATGTGTGTTGTCGGATTTTCCGAGCGTGTGTACACAAGTCCGTCGGACAAAAGTCCAAAGTACAAACACGCATGCTCGGAAGCAAGGACGAGCCAGAAGCGGTCGGTCTTGTAAACTAGCGTTCGTAATGGAGAATTACCATTCGTGACGTGGCAAATTCTGAAATCTCGAAATGCAGCGCACATTCTCTTCTTCTTTAATGGGATAATAATGAAGCTGCTTTGCTGGTGATACTGATGGAGTTATTGTAAACAAATTTTCAAAGGCTTTTTTTTCTAGTGATCGCAAGAATAATATTATTATGCTTTTATTTTTATTTTTTTGGGCAAGTTACCACAACACCATTATCTCGTAGTTTTGGTGTCCCTTGTCAATTTTACATTGTATTTTTTTAAATGTAACTGCCTACTCCCAAACTGTCATTTGAAGTAAAACACATAGCCAAGTATTATTCTACACTATTTTTTTATTGTGCAATAAAAAAAGAAAACAAATAAAATTAGACATGCTATCTGCCAATAGAACTTAATCAAAAAGTGCATCCAAAAATATAGAAAATATACCAAATCAAATCATTATTATTCAACCAAAAAATAAAATAAAAGCCCCATGCATGTGTCCTGCTTCTTAATATAGGGGGTCAACAATGCCAAGAGTTGGTGAAAGCAGGGGTCCGTCATTCACAGTTAATTCCGAAAATCATCTGGATTATTCTCCTGGAGCTCCCGCAGCAAAGGCATATGACATAATTGGTCACGATTAATAAAGCAACCAATTTTTGGTTCAAGAACTCCTCCTGTTCCTGGACTGGACTTGGGTCAAAGCAATAACTCCAAGGCCAATAATAAATAACACGTTATCTCCTCCGATTCCGCAACATGTCTAGTTGGCGAACGGCCGTTCAGAAACAAACGGAAAAGCACGAAATGAAAAGCGCAAACTGAAAAGCGCGAATCAACACTCACCAAACTTCTACTAACACGAAGCAGAAGGAGCCCAAAGGGTGGCGCTAAAGAGCTGAAAAGCCACATAGTACGTCAGTACATTCGTGTTTGTTGGCCGACAATTCCTTGCCGTTTGTATGCAAGACAAAATCCAGGCACACGCCTTCGGACAAAAGTCAGAGGTTTTGTCTGCGGAAAATCTGATCGTGCGTACGAGGCTTTAGTCTTTGGTCCTAAAAAAGCTTAATATTTATATCTTCAAAATTACATAAACACACTGGAGTCACTTTTAGGAGGAAGCCTATTAGTTCACCGGTACATTTTTTTGATTGCAGGTGCTCACCATAATGGTGAAAACTGACTTAGAAACCCTTGAGGGCCCATAATGCCAATCAAGATGTTTTAGTGCTACCCCATCTTGTTCCATTAGGCTCTATTACTGCCAAATCTTCAGATGAGAATATAAGAAATTTACAGAATGCATTTCCATTAGAAGTGAGTCATGTACATGTGTGGGTAGTTACAGCACAAAAATATATTTTTCTCTTTGTTCCTTTATATCTAATGGTTGCATACCTTGCATGTTTTTTTCAGTTCTGAATAATGCTGTGTAAAAATGTTTGACAACTTCAGAAATAATCCAGCTGGTTTGTTTTGCACGGAAAAAATATAAAAACGGTCGAGAAAATTATGTTTTAGAAAGAAAGGCATAAATGTAGGCTTGAAGCTATCAATGTACGTTAAAGTGCCTAAAAGGGTTAGTATTCCTATATCAGCCAATTCGATATTTTCTTTTTTTCAACCGGGACAAAGATAAGGGTATAGGAAAAATTAATGGAAGTGCGGCACAGACCCTGTATTGTTTTTGTAAAATAAGACAAAAATAATGAAACTACGAAACAGATATACACTATATTGTCAAAAGTATTGTGACGCCTGCCTTTAAACACACATGAACTTTAATGGCATCCCAGTCTTATGCCCCGTACACACGGTCGGACATTGATCGGACATTCCGACAACAAAATCCTAGGATTTTTTCCGACGGATGTTGGCTCAAACTTGTCTTGCATACACACGGTCACACAAAGTTGTCGGAAAATCCGATCATTCTGAACGCGGTGACGTAAAACACGTACGTCGGGACTATAAACGGGGCAGTAGCCAATAGCTTTCATCTCTTTATTTATTCTGAGCATGCGTGGCACTTTGTGCGTCGGATTTGTGTACACACGATCGGAAATTCCGACAATGGATTTTGCTGTCGGAAAATTTTATTGCAAGCTCTCATACTTTGTGTGTCAGAAAATCCGATGGAAAATGTGTGATGGAGCCTACACACGGTCGGAATTTCCGACAACAAGGTCCTATCACACATTTTCCGTCGGAAAATCCGACCGTGTGTACAGGGCATTAGTCTGTAGGGTTCAATATTGAGTTGGCCCACCCTTTGCAGCTATAACAGCTTCAACCCTTCTGGGAAGGCTGTCCACGAGGTTTAGGAGTGTTCTATTGGGTTGAGGTCAGGACTCCTCCACCTCAAAAAACTTGCTCATCCATGTCTATATGGACCTTGCTTTGTTCACTAGTCCAAATCATTTGGTGGAGGGGGGATTATGGTGCGTGGCTGTTTTTCAGGGGTTGGGCTTGGCCCCTTAGTTCCAGTTAAGGGAGGCGTCTAAGGCATCAGCATACCAAGACATTTGGACAATTTCATGTGCCCCACTTTGTGGGAACAGTTTGAGGATGACCCCTTCCTGTTCCAACATGACTGCGCACCAGTGCACAAAGCAAGGTCCATAAAGACATGGATGAGCGAGTTTGGGGTGGAGGAACTTGACTGGCCTGCACAGAGTCCTGACCTCAACTCGATAGAACACCTTTGAGATTAATTAGAGTGGAGACTGCAAGCGAGGCCTTCTTGTCCAACATCAGTGCCTGACCTCACAAATGTGCTTCTGGAAGAATGGTCAAACATTCCCATAGACACACTCCTAAACCTTGTGGACAGCCTTCCCAGAAGAGTTGAAGATATTATAGCTGCAAAGGGTGGGCCAACTCATTTTTGAACCCTACGGACTAAGACTGGGGTGCCATTAAAGTTGATGTGCGTGTAAAGGCATGCCTCCTAATACTTTTGGTAATATAGTGTATCCATTGTGGGCGATTAGCTTCAAGTAGAGATTTCTCAGAGAGGTAATCCAGCAATGTGCAAGGTTAAGGGCCTCCTGGCCATGTTTATTTGGTCAGCAAACACAGCAGCCAGAAAAATATTCCCGCACAGGGGTAGAAAACATAGTCTTAAAGCAAAAGTCAATCAAACAATTGTAAGCCTCCTGGCTACTAGATAGACCTCACTGGGTCTGCTTCAGTCCTGCAGGCATGTTACCTCACAGCCTGCCTTCTCCTCTCTCAGCAATGCCAGTGATTAACCCAGGTTAGGCCGAATTATACCCCAGGTGGGGAGCAAGGTGTGGCCAGTGCTTAACCCCTTGCTGCCTACAGGCCTTTCACTGCCACTTGTTTACCTTAAGAACCTCAAGATTCTGTGTGGCAGATACACACCATCTATCACTGACAGGGGCTGTATGTCACACCATATAGTGTGTCCTTTTCATCCACCAGGTCAGGGCAAACAAGTGTGACTTACTGTATGCATAGGTGTCTGCAGGTAGACCTCTGGGGGTAATTGATATAATTATAGCATTTGTTATGGCCTTATAATCATAACCCATCTTGGCTGTCGATCCCAGATAGATCTTCAGAGCTTTGCCTCTCAGCCCTGGCATCAGATACCAGGCTCACTGCTGTGCTTGGAAATCCACCTCATAGAAATCAAGAGTTAGGTCCTCCTTTACTTTGCCATACATTGTTATCTGCCCTGCTTGGGAAACATTTGTCACCTTTATTCAGTCTCTTGCACTCTACTAGACCAGACAGTGCTTCTCCACTAGCCCTGTGTTAACCGGATCCCTGTCCTCCTCCTCCGCCCCCCCTCGTTCCCACGGAAGCTGCGGGGGATGTGTCAGGATGGAGAGCGGAGGAAAGGGCTGGTAAATATGTAATTTACCGGCTCCTTCCTTTTCTGAATTGGACATAGAGAGCAACTGAAGTTACTCTGCTTCCGTTTTTTGAATGGACAGGAGGCCGCTGTCTTCTGTCCATTCATCTTCAATGCTGAGAAAGGGACTGGGGAATCTGTGTCCTCAGCCTCTTTCTCTGTCTCAAAGGAGAGATGGCAGGGTGTTTAGACCCCTGACATGTCACCAAAGCCCCCCAACTGATATAAAAAATTTTTAAAATCCAATAAATATTAAAAATTGTAAAAAAATGATTAAGGATAAAAATGGGTAAAAAAAAAATAGAATAAAAAACTACTAATGACCCCCCCCCCCCCCCCCGCCTGCCCTACCGACACTGTCCACAGTCCCAACCCCCCCCCCAAAAGGCATTGTGAAAAAAAATTGAAAAACAAATAAAATTGAAAAAAAAAAATACATAGAAATGAAAAAAAACTATTGACACCATCCACTGCTCTACTGACACTGTCCACTGTCCCATAAAACTTGGAGAGTCTACAAGCTATGGCACTAATCACTGAAAACTGATCACACCTGAAGCCTATCTAATTTCTTGAGACACTAACAAGCCAGGAAAGTACAAATACCCCCCAAATTACCCCTTTTTGGAAAGTAGAAATTCCAAGGTATTTAGTAAGAGGCATGGTTTTTTGAAGTTGGCATTTTTTCCCACAATTCTTTGCAAATTAAGATTTTTTTAATTTTTCACAAAGTTGTCATATTAACAGGTAATTTCTCTCACATGGCATATGCATACTTGCAACTACACCCCAAAACACATTCTGCTACTCCCCCTTAGTATGGCGATACCACATGTTTAAGACTTTTTCACAACCTAGCCACATAGAGAGGCCCAACATGCAGGGAGCACCGTCAGCTGTTCTAGGAACATAAATTACACATCTAACTTGTTGACTACCTATTACACTTTTGAAGCCCATGGAGCCCCAGGACAATGGAAATGCCCACGAAATGACCCAGTTTTGAAAAGCAAACCCCCCAACGTATATTCTACGAGGCAAAATGAGTCTTATGAACATGTAATTTTTTTCCACAGATTACCTGTGGTTTTAGTAGCACAGTTGTCCACAGGAGAAGAGCGCTGGTCCAGGCAACAGGCAGGGATACTGTCTATAGTCAGTACAGGCATCAGGCAGGGATACTGTCCACATACAGTCCAGGGTCAGTGTAGGCAGAGATATTGTCAGTAATGCCAAACAATTGGTCCTGGTAGTAGGCAGAGGTGTGGTCAGTTCATGGGATAGGCAGAGGAATTAAGACAGTAAGTCCTACAGGCAGCAGGCAGAAGTAGGGCCTCAGTCAGGACAGAATGGGGACAGGGGTAGAGGCTTCTCCCACTTAAATCTCTTTGGAGCCCTCAGTGTGCAGACCCTAATCTGGGAATGAGAAAACCAAAAAATTTGTTTTCTTCATCCAGAAAAACAATTCTGGAGCCCCTCACATATGTGAGACCCCTGTGTTATGTTATGAATCCCACTACTCCAGTAGCAGGGTACAAGATCAGTCCAAGAGGCACGCAAAAAACATGGTCAAAGAGTCCAGGGTCAGTTCCAGAGCAGGCAGAGGTATGTATAGAATTGGTAGGCAGAATCGTGGTTGAATAACAGTCCAGGGTCAGTTCCGGAACAGGCTGAGGTATGTACAAAAGTGGCAGGCAAAGGCGTGGTCGAATAACAGGTTGGGGTCAGTACAAGAGCATGCAATGGCATAAGGGGTGTGAGGGTAAATGGCAGGAATTTACCATAATTCACTAATAATGTAGAGAAGTATGATAACAGTGGAAACAGTCACCTATGCAGGGGCCTGTTTGGAAAGGACACTGGGGACAATAATAAGAGTTGTCTCTTCTAACTCCTCCTCTGGTACACACTCTACATTTCTTTTGACATTTTTGGTTTGTTGGTCTGGGAGGGATATTATCGAGAAAGTGGCGTTCAGAGAGTCTGCTGATCACATCTAATCGAATGTTTTCTGGTGGGCCGTTATAAGGGAATATAAGGGCAGTGATGATTTCCTCCTGGTAGCCAAGGAAAGGTTGGGGTCTTTTGGTGGAGTTGCGGTCAATTATATGGGAATTGTATATGGCCAAATTAAAAAAAATAAATTTAATCTTTTTTATACCAGTGGTATGTTTGTCTTGTGGCAAGGTAGGGTTCGGGAATTTGATCATTGAAGTCGACTCCCCCCATGAACAAATTGTATTCATAGACACATGTTGGCTTTTGGGTCGGGCCATTCCTTCTGGGGATTTCCACGTAGGTGTTATTGTGGATTGAAGACAGCGTGTAGACCTCCCTTCTGTCCCTCCACCTCACAGCCAAAATGTCTTTGTTTCGCAGACTCACCGTCTCCCCTCTTCTTAGCGTCATATTAATGAGCCTTTGAGGGAAGCCCTTCCTGTTCTTTCCCTATGGTGCCACATGCTGGAGTTTTCTTCTTGTGAAGGTTGCGGAAAAGGGGCAAACTGGTGTAGAAGTTATCTACATACAGGTGATAACCCTTTTCCAGGAATGGGTATATGGGGTCCCAAACGACATTCAGGGGGATGCAGCTGGGTGTCCTTCCCTTTGAACACCATAAACACATAGGTGTACCCTATGGCTCTGTCGTATAATTTATAAACTTTCCCCCCATATCGGGCCCTTTTGCTGGGGATAAATTGCTTGAAGCCCAGTAAATTTGACAAGTGCCTCATCCACACATATATGTTGGTCTGTGATAAATAACTGGGGAGATTTTTCTGAAAAATTATTTAGAAGTGGCCAAATTTTATAAAGCTTGTCATATGTTGGGTCATTTCGGGGAGGGCACTGGGTATTGTCGTTATAATGTAGGAACCTCATTATCATTAAATATCTTGTTCTGGGCATTACTGCTGAGTAGATCAGCATGTCGTGGATGGGGTGGATTGGCCAATATGAACGTAACTCCGTGTTTTTTTGTGAGTCCCTGCTGAATGTGAGGCCCAGAAAAAGTCTTAAACAACTCCACTGTTAGGTCTCTACACTCATATGGATGGGACGTTGGGTTATTTGATATAAATTGTTGCGCATGCAGGTTGCACTGGGCCACAATAGATGATAACAGGTCCCCTGAAAAAATTAAATTAAAGAAATCTATGGGGCAAAATTCTCTGTGTCCACCTGGACTCCTGGCTGGGCAGTGAAATAGGGCATGTTAGCTTCTCCTGAGTTAGGAGGAAGCCACAGGGGGTTATGAAGGGCATAGGGAAGGCTGGCATGGGTCTTAACCCTTTGGGGCTGAGGTGACACCTCACTAGTACTTGGCCTTTCTTGCGGAGGCATTGCACTACTAGTGGATGGCACCGCGGTGCTGGTGGATGCCACTGTCTCCTCCTCCTCACCAGAACGCCTTCGTTTGGAGGGCAGACTATCTTCCTCCTCTGAGCCTGTCAGTGTCCCACTGCTTAGGACTGTCTTGTAATTGACATCAGAGTCAGAATCCAAATCCGATACAGAGAGCTCTTGTCGGCCGTGCTGAGAATATTGTACACCTCTTCAACTGAAAATAATTTTTTACACATGGTGGTGATGAGCCTGCACAGATGGGTGCTGATAAGCCTGCACTGATGGGCACAGATGTGCACTGATAAGCAGCACTAATTAGCTACACTGATGTGTGCTGATGAGGTTCCACTGATGAGGCAGTGATATGCGGCACTGTGTGACACTGATGCCAATGTGACACTGATGACACTTATGGCACTGTGACACTATGGGCACTGTGACACTGATGACACTTTGGTACTGTGACACTGAAGCATGGTGACACTGATGGCACTGATGACACAAATACAAATGGTTAACTAGTGAGAAGTTATACCATACAAAATGTATGAATGGTATATAAAAATGCAAATAAAAATAAAGTTCATAAATATAGTGAAAAAAAAAGAGAAAAAGTTTGTATGTGTAAATAAAGAAAAATTCAAATCCACAGATAAGCCAAAGCGAAGTTCGAAGTCACGTGATTCGCCACTGGGAGGCCAGCCACTGGCGGGAGGCAGGATTGGAGAGGACCCAGAAAAGAGGAGCATAGCGTGCTGCTCCGTGCTGCTGCCAGAGCTGTGGCATAGAGGAGCCACCGAGCCGAGGAGGATCCAAGCACTTGTAATCCCACAAGTAAGCAGATTGCCACCTGCATATGGAGTTAACTCTTTGGATTGGGATGGGGGCGTTATATACCAATGGTATTTGTAATATGCAGCTAGGGATGAGCCGAACACCCCCCGGTTCAGTTCGCACCAGAACCTGCAAACGGACCGAAAGTTCACGCAAACTTTAGAACCCCATTAAATTTTATGGGACTTGATCATTCGAAATCAAAAGTGCTAATTTTAAAGGCTAATATGCAAGTTATTGTCCTAAAAAGGGTTTGGGGACCCGGTCCTGCCCCAGGGGACATGTATGCAAAAAAAAGTTTCAAAAACAGCCGTTTTTTCGGGAGCAGTGATTTTAATGAAGCTTAAAGTGAAAAAAAAGGTGAAATATTCCTTTAAATATCGTACCTGGGGGTTGTCTGTAGTATGCCTGTAAAGTGGCGCGTGTTTCCGTGCTTAGAACAGTCCCTGCACAAAATGACATTTGTAAAGGAATAAAAGTCATTTAAAAATGCTTGCGGCTTTAATGCAATGTCCGGTCCTGGCAATATGGATGAAAATCACTGAGACAAATGGCACAGGTACCCCCCCCCCCCCAGTCCATTACCAGGCCCTTTGGGTCTTGTATGGATATTAAGGGGAACCCCGCACCCATATCTGAACAGCAGTATACAGGTGGTGCAAACAAGACAGGGACAGGGTTTGTTGTTAAGAAGAATCTGTTTGCAATTTTGAACTGGGACATTTTTAAAGTTTAGCTCCAGCCAAAAAAGTGGTTAAGTAGAATTACTTGTTTAGCTCCAGCCAAAAAAATCTATTTTAAGCCTTTTGGAAAACATAGGGAAGGGTTATCACCCCCTGTAACATTTGTTTTGCTGTCTGTGCACCTCTTCAGAAGATTTCACCTCACTTTCTGTCCCAATGACAAATGTTTTTTGAAGATTTGGGTTTTTTAGTGAAACAAGGATTGGCGATAAAGCATCAGTGGAGAGGAGACACGTTTTTCCCATATTAACGCTTACAGGAGAGAATTCCCCTTCCTAGGGGTAGATTTCATCTCACTTCCTGTTGTCTCCTGTTTGCAATTAGGAGTCATTTGTAAGTTGGATGTTTGAAAGTGGGGGCCTGCCCTATATACTCTGCAGAAATTGGGGCCTTAGGTGTTGGTATTGCCACAGCACTGTTAGATCACAGTTACTCTTGGTGGGCGCAGGAATGGGCCCTGCTGTGAAATATTTGATCAAGAATTGTAATTATATGTCCCTGCTGAATAGGGGCAAAAAAATTGGGCCGTAGGCACTGGTGCCACAACACTGAAACCCCTCACAGATACTATAGTTGGAGCACAGGAATGAGCCCTGCTGCAAAGTATTGCATCAAAATTTGTAATTATACGCCCCTGTTAAACAGGGGCTGAAAAATTGGGCCTTGGGCACTGGTGCTGGTGCCACAACACTGCAACCCCTCACAGATACTATAGTTGGAGCGCAGGAATAAACCCTGCTGCAAAGTATTGCATCAAAAATGACACGCCCCTGTTAAACAGGGGCAGAAAAATTGGGCCTTAGCCACTGGTGGCAGTGCCCAGAACCAAAAATGTTCTTACAAGCTATCAGCATGAAAATTGAGGAGGAAGAGGATTGTCACTCAGCATAACAGGATAGTCACTCAGCATCAGCATAGGCAGTCTTGAAGGAATCTCACATTAAAAAAAAAAAATTGGTTACATCAGCATCAGGTGCTTGGTAGCTGGTGATCCAAGACTGATTCATTTTTATGAAGGTCAGCCGATAGACCAATTCGGTGGACAGGCGCACCCTGAGATCAGTTACAAAGCCTCCAGCAGCACTGAATGTGCGTTCCGAAAGAACGCAGGACAGGCCAGTAGCTCAATTGCATACTGTGCAAGCTCTGGCCAGTAATCATCCTCGAGACCCAGTAACCCAGAGGATTTTCGGTGGGAAAGGTGTCCAAGTCTGATTTTGCCCCTAGGTATTCCTGCACCATGTGAATTAGACACTGGCGATGGTTGCTGTAACCGATACTTTGGGGCTGCGGACTAAAAAATTGTCTGAACGCATCTGTCAGACAGCCACCTTCTCTACCGCTCCTTCTGTGACTGACTGAAGCCTCAGCAACACATTGTCCAGGAGGACCAGGAAATTGTAACCTCCCAGGCTCTGGAAGCGCGTTGCACAAACCTTTCTGCAAGGCCTCCCGAAGATGTTTCATCCTCTGCTCCCTCTGCGACGGCAAGATAAGGTTCGCAACCTTACCCTTGTAACGTGGCTCAAGGAGGGTTGCCAGCCAGTAATGATCCCTCCCCTTGATACCACGAATACGAGGATCCTTCTGCAGGCTTTGCAGGATCAGGGAGGCCATGCAGCATAGGTTTGCTGAGGCATTCGGTACAGAGTCCTCTGGGTCACTAAGGACAACATGATCCGCAGCCACCTCCTCCTAGCCACGTACAAGTCCACGGGTTTCTTGGGACTGTAAATGATCCCTTGAAGACTGCTGCTGATGCTGAGTGCCAGGCTCCTCCTCCACGCTGACACAATCGTCCTCCTCCTCGTCCTCTTTCTGTGTGATTGGGGGGCACGCAGGAACACTGTCTGGATAAAGGGGACCTTGAGAGGTAAGGAAGTCCTCCTCTTCCTCCCTCTGTTCTGCCTCAAGTGCCCTGTCCATTATTCCACACAGTGTGTACTCCAACAGGTGGACAAGAGGGACAGTGTCACTGATGCATGCACTATCACTGCTCACCATCCTCGTGGCCTCCTCAAATGGTGCAGGACAGTGCATGCTAACCTGATCATAGCCCACTAGCATGGGGAAAAAAAACAAGCTCCCCTGACCCTGTCCTGTGCCATAGTCGCATAGGTACTCATTGATGGCCCTCTGCTGCATGTGCAGCTGCTGCAGCATGGCCAACGTTGAGTTCCACCTGGTGGGCATGTCACAGATTAGGCGATTCTTGGGCAGGTTAAATTCCTTTTAGAGGTCAGCCAGCCGAGCACTGGAATTATTTGACCTGCGAAAATGCACACAGAGTTCCCTGGCCTGCCTCAGGACATCCTGTAAGCCCGGGTACCTGACCAAGAACCGCTGCACCACCGTTAAGGATGTGAGCCAAACAGGGCACATGGGTCAGTTGTCCCTGTCGGAGGGCGGAGAGGAGGTTGGTGCCATTGTCGCAAACCACCATTCCTGGCTTAAGCTAGTGTGGTGTCAACCACCTCTGAACCTGTCCCTGCAGAGCTGGCAGAATCTTTGCCCCAGTGTGGCTCCTGTCCCCCAAGCACAGCAGCTCAAGCACCACATGACATCTTTTTGCCTGCGTGCTTGCGTAGCCCCTTGAACGCCTATGGAGCACCGCTGGTTCCGAGGACAAATCAGTACAGGAAGAGGCCATGGAGGAAGAAGAAGAGGAGGGGGTGGAGGAGAGAGCTGTGGCAGAATCACCACTAGTAGAATTTTGGAGGCGTGGTGGCGGAACAACCTCCAACACTACTGCACCCTGTCCTGCATCCTTCTCAGCTGCCAGAAGAGTCACCCAGTGCGCGGTGAAAGATAGGTAACGTCCCTGTCCATGCCTGCTGGACCATGAGTCAGCGGTAATATGCACCTTACCGCTGACCGCCCTGTCCAGCAAGGCCAAGACATTGCCTTCCACATGCCGGTAGAGAGCTGGAATCACCTTCCGTGAGAAAAAGTGGCGTTTGGGAACCTGCCACTGAGGAACCGCACATTCCACGAACTCACGGAAGGGGGCAGAGTATACCAACTGAAAAGGCAGCAGTTGAAATGCTAGCAATTTAGCCAAGGTAGCATTCAACCGCTGGGGCAGGGAAATTTGCCTGGTACAATCTGACGTCGGTGTACCAATAGCAGATTGCCCACAAGTACTTGGCTGTGACACACCTAATTCTACACCTTCATTCCTCTCAGTGCAGGTTTCAGAGAGGACTGAAGATATAGTGGGGTTGGAGATCCCAGCTGATGAGGAAAGGTCCGCTTTGTTCTTTGGTGTGGGTCTTCTAGGTACGCTTGCCAACGAACTGCATGGCAGGTCGACATATGTCTGGTCAAGCATGTGGTGCCCAAGCGGGTGATGATTTGGCCACGCGAGATACGCTTGAGACATATGTTGCGGTGCGATCTGATGTACTCGTCTCAAAAAAGGCCCACACCAAAGAACTTTTGGAATAACGCGCAGAAGGAGGTTTTTTCAGGAGCAGTGATTTTAATAATGCTTAACGTGAAACAATAAAAGTAAAATATTACTTTAAATATCGTGCCTGGGGGGTGACTATAGTATGCCTGTAAAGTGGCGCATTTTTCCCATGTTTAGAACAGTCCCTGCAGCAAAATGACATTTCTAAAGGAATAAAAGTCAGATGAAAATCATTGAGAGAAACGGCATGGGTTCCCCCCCCCAGCCCATTACCAGACCCTTTGGGTATGGTATGGATATTAAGGGGAACCCCGCACCCAAATTAAAAAAAAAAGGCATGGGGCCCCCAGGCCCTTTATACTCTGAACAGCAGTATACAGGCGGTCCCCGGGTTGCAAACAAGATAGGGACTGTAGGTTTGTTCTTAAGTTGAATCTGTTTGTAATTTGGAACAGGTACATTTTTTAAGTGTAGCTCCAGCCAAAAAAATCTATTTTTAAGCTTTTTGGATAACATAGGGAAGGATTATCACCCCTGTAACATTTGTTTTGCTGTCTGTGTCCCTGTTCAGAAGATTTCACCTCACTTTCTGTCCCAATGACAATTGGATTTTGAAAATTTTATTAAAAATGATTAGGGAAACAAGGATTGGTGATAAAGCATCAGTGGAGACACCTTTTTCCCATATTAACTCTTACAGGAGATAATTTCCCTTTCTAGGGGTAGATTTCCTCTCACTTCCTGTTGTCTCCCTCCATTTCTAAGTAGGAGTCGTTTGAAAATAGGGGACCGCCTGTATATACTATACGGCCTGCTCTGCGGAAAATTGGGCCTTAGGTCTTGGTGGTACCAGAACACTGTAAGCCCTCACAGTTATTCTTGGTGGGTGCTGGAATGGGCCCTACTGTAAAATATTATATCAAGAATTGTAATTACATGCCACTGTTAAACGGGGCAGAAAAATTGGGCCTCTAGTGGTGGTGGTGGTGCCACAACACTGTAAGCCCTTACAGTTACCCTTGGTGGGCGCAGGAACAGGCCCTGCTGTGAAATATTATATCAAGAATTGTAATTACATGCCACTGTTAAACAGGGGCAGAAAAGGAGGGAAGGTGTACCTTTCTACCTTCGGGGTCCACTAAGTGGGGGACATAAGATTGAGTCCTCTGTTCCTGTGAAGCTCTAGCTAGTGAACTGTGAAGCTCTAGCCAGTTCTGTCTCCCACGTACACCTTGTGTTCTATTTATGTTGGGTCTCTAACATCTGTATATCTGTCAGTAATTGGTTCAATTGGGCCTCCCTTTCCTTTTTTATTCTGGAACCATGCTTAATGAGTACCCCTCTTATTACCGTTTTGTGCGCTTCCCAGATTGTCCCTGCATCTGTCTCCTCTAGAGTATTAGATTGAAAAAAATACTGCAATTCCTTAATAACTTCCTCTACCACCATCTTATCTTCCAATGAACTCTCATTCAATCACCACTGTCTCCTCTTGTTAGAGGAATACTCATTCATAGTTAATGTCAGTGAGACCGGGGCATGGTCTGACCATGTAATTCTCCCTACAGCCACCTCTTTAACCGCCGTTAACATACTCTGTGGAGTGAAAAATAAGTCAATTCTAGAATATGCTTTATGTGGCACTGAATAAAAGGTGTAGTCTCTTTCGTCGGGGTGATACGCTCTCCATGCGTCAGTAAGTTGGTAATTATGTAAGACTCGTTTACATAGACCTGTAGCTACCCAGGAGCTTCCCCCTGATGTATCCTTCTTCGGGTCTAGGGGAAGATTAAATCGCCCCCCAAGATAAGTGTACCATCAGTAAATTTCATTAGCTTATTAATAGTAGCACAGATAAATTGATCTTGATTATTATTGGGGGCATATATCGGCGCCAAAGTCACTTTTATGCCACCCATCGTCCCTTTGAGGAACAGAGACCTGGCCTCTATATCTGTTTTTTTGTCTTTTAATGTCCAGGGAATTTGTTCTGAAACCAATATAGAAACCCCTCTTGATTTAGCTGCCCTATTAAATGCATGCTATGCATAGGGGTAGAAGTTGTTCTTAAGAATTGGTACCTTACCCTCTCTAAAATGGGTTTCCTGAATGTATGCCACATCCGAATATGAGCGTTTCAAATCTTGCATTAAAATCTTCCTTTTCTCCAGTACATTAAGCCCTTTCACGTTTAGAGAAGTGACCTTTAAAGCCTCAATCCCCCTACCAAAAAGCAACAGGAAAAAAGAAAAAAAAAAAAAAAAAAGAAAGAAAAAGGAACGATAAGAAGAAAAGAAAAAAAAGGGTTCTAAAAACCCTAATGTGTTACGTGGGGTTTACTCCCCCCCCCCCCCCGTATCTCCCTCCGACAGATGAAGGGATAAAAGAATATCTTTCTTAACGCACTCAATTCCCCCTACCCTAAGTGAGTACTAACCTACTATGGGGGATTGATTGCGCATGAACCCGGGAGGCGAGCTCCCGGACCTCCGTCCCGCTCCTGCTCCTTATATCATTGCCTCAATATGTGTTTATATCTCTAAATCAATACATATTCATTTATTCTCTGTACATTTATATTCTCAACAGTTCTATATTATCAATTTCTTGCCCATTGCTCTATTTCATATGATCTTCATAGAGAAAATTGAGTACTGTCTGTGACACCCTCCCCACCCGCACCAACACACAACCCCGCAGGACAAGCCCCCGGGGCATGCCACCCCTCCAAGGCCCAAGCAGTACCTTGAAGAAGGGGACACACCCTGAAAGCCCGTCCCGAAAAATTGCATGCCAGCGCAAACAAAAAAAGCATCACGGACAGCACCCAACTCCCTCTGTCACAATTGCACTAATACGGCTACAATCACATCAAATATGATCTTCATGAAAGTAAAACTTATATCAACATACCGCCCTCAAAGGAAGAGGGTCAGGGGAGAAGCTTTATCCTCCATCGCTGCAATATGTCATGGGGTATAGTGCCCTATAGTGTCCCCCACCCTCGTCTCCCCTTTCCCTATCTCCCTACCCCTCCCTGTCTACTTCCGCAGGGAAATATATCAACTACATAATAACCCTCCCCCCTAAAAAAAAAAAAAGCACACCAACCCTCCCCTCCAACCCCCTCCCCCACCACTCTCACCTTCCCCTATCCTATACCCCTTCAGCCTATCCCTCTCCCTAACACATTCCTTGTACTCTCTAATGTCACTTCTCGGCCGCTTCTTCTATTATCCTCCATTGTTTGCTAGCTTCTGCTCTTTTAGCCTTCCCCCCGCCAGTTCCATTCAACCTCCCCTTTGTGTCTATTTATAAATCTATAAATTAAGTAGGTAACTATGAAATAAAAACTTCTCCTTTAGTGATTGATTATCTTTATTATTGTACTCTTGTACTTATGTGTTGTGTTCCTTTGTGTCATATGCCCCGTACACACGGTCGGACTTTGTTCGGACATTCCAACAACAAAATCCTAGGATTTTTTCCGACGGATGTTGGCTCAAACTTGTCTTGCATACACACGGTCACACAAAGTTGTCGGAAAATCCGTTCGTTCTAAACGCGGTGACGTAAAACACATACGTCGGGACTATAAACGGGGCAGTGGCCAATAGCTTTCATCTCTTTATTTATTCTGAGCATGAGTGGCACATTGTCCGTCGGATTTGTGTACAGACGATCGGAATTTCCTGATTTTGTTGTCGGAAAATTTTATCTCCTGCTCTCCAACTTTGTGTGTCTGAAAATCCAATGGAAAATGTCCGATGGAGCCCACACACGGTCGGAATTTCCGACAATACGCTCCGATCGGACATTTCCATCGGAAAATCCGACCGTGTGTACGAGCCATTAGTGTTAAACAGTGTCTGCGCTACCTAGTCTGTGTTACTAATTCCCTTTGATCTAAACTTCAAACACCAAAACTGAAAAATAAAACAACCCCCACAGGGGATCTAGTGCAAAAAAAAAAAAAAACACACACAGGGGGTCAAGTGCAAAACAAAACAAAAAAAACCCCACAGGAGGTCTAGTGAAAAAAAAAATCCACAGGGTTCTAGTGCAAAAAAACCCAAAAACACAGGGGGTCTAGTGAAAAAAAAAACCACGGGGTCTAGTGCAAAAAAAAAAAAAAGAAAAAAAAAAAAGGAAAAAAAGGGTGCAATACTCCGTGTATATGTGTGTAGCTAAAACCCGCATGGATAGAGGTACGGGAAGGGCCGTGTTGTATGGTGTTCCTTTTCCATATATTAGGTGTAGTTTTCCTTGTGCTGTCTCGTGCAGTCCCCTTTACCCCCTACCCCTTTACCCCCCCTTCCCTCTAGTGCACCCCAGATCCTCTATTCAGCCATCATAACCCCTTTCTTATCGTCAACAAAAAAGAAATTGGATAAAAATTCAAACAAAAAACATTTCCATCTAGGCTTATAAATCCAAATATTCAGTTCAATACCCCTGTTATGCCCCGTACACACGGTCGGATTTTCCGGTGGAAAATGTCCGATCAGAGCGTGTTGTCGGAAATTCCGACCGTCTGTGGGCTCCATCGGACATTTTCCATCGGATTTTCCGTCACACAAAGTTTGAGAGCAGGAGATAAAATTTTCCAACAACAAAATCCGATCGCGTCAATTCCGACCGTGTGTGGCCTGTTCCGACGCACAAAGTGCCACGCATGCTCAGAAGAAATTCCGACACGGAACAGCTCGTTCTGGTAAACTTAGCGTTCGCAATGGATACAGCACTTTTGTCACGCTGCAATGTCAAAAATGGTTTAATACAGCGCACTCTCTTCTTCTTTATAATGTGAGAAGAATGAAGTAGTTTTGCTGCTCATATTCACACACACTTCTCACAAACTTTTTTTTTGTTTTTTTTTTGGGATTCCCTGAATATATTGTTATTTGTCACATCTGACATAATGTTTTTTTTTTTGTTTTTGTTTTTTTTTTGGTATTTTAAGCCATTTTTGATTTAGATTTTATGTTTGTATTTTTTCCAAGGCTGATCTTTGTTCAATGTTATTTTTATTTTTACTCCAGACTATTTTTGTGTGTGTTTTGTGTGTCAAGTTACCACAACACCATTGATATCTTTTATTATTTAATCTCAAGGAGATTGTTTGGTGTTGGTGTCCCTTGTTCATTTCACATTGTATATTTGAAATGTACCTGAATCCTCACAAACCAACTGTCCTTTTTGAAGTAAAACACACATAGGCAAGTATAATTCAAAACAAAATTCCTTTATATAGGGCTCAGAACCAAACAAAGAGGAAGGCAAAACTGGATCAACAGCAGAAATTAGTGAAGCCTGCAACCCCCACGGCAGACATCAATTCTTCAACATCAAAATTGGTGGCCTGAGGAGTCCATATGTAAGGGAGGGCAGTCTGGTCCAGAATTCGCAGAGATCCGGAAAGCAGCAGATGATATCTGTGTCCCCATGCTGTGGTACAACAAGAGGCTGCATCTTTTGGCTGACCAGACTGAACCCAGGGTCCTCACTTTCTGGTCTTCCTTCCACGCTTCCTTCCGGGCTGTGGCTGTGCTGTTGGAGATGTGGCAGGAGGAGGAGTAGGACCTGGAGGAGAAGGAGGAGGAGGAGGAGGACCTGCAGGAGGAGGAGGAGGACCATCTGTGAGTTTGCAAAGGTGTGTCTGAGCTGTAATTTGTCCCCTCATACCTATGTTAAGAGCCTCCAATATGAGCGACTCACACATGAGTTGTTGTCCCTCCTAAATCCTCTGCATTTTTGAGGCAATGAGGGCAGCAATGTCCTCCTCCACAGTGTGTGGTGCTTCTAGGGCCTCTGTAGCCCTCCAAAAGAGTCCTCTGGTAGCCTCCTCTAGGGTACTCCTCCTCCTGCCACTTTCTCTTTCCAGGTGTTGGGGAGGGACCGGCATATCAGGCAGGCAGCTTGGCCCGGCCACCTCCTGGCTGAGACTTCCCTGTGTATGAAAAAGGGACATGGTTTTATTTTTTGCTTCATCAATCACAATCCTAAATTAGTACTCCCAACTAACATCTAGTTAACATCATTGATTGGACAAGCAGAAATATTTCGAGGAATGCTATACCTGGCTCAATCTGGGCTCCTCCACATGTTGCCTGGAAGGCCCAGGTTGGGCATCAGAAGCCTCAGCCGGGGGGGAAGGAAGCGTGTAAGGAAGACTGGAGAGGGATGACCTGGGTTCAGTCTGGCCTGTCAGAAAATGCAGCCTGTCATAGTACCACATCCTGGGGACATAGATGTCATCTACTGCTCCGGATCGCTGTGAATTCAGGACTTTCTGGCGCTCCCTTACATATGTGCTCCTCAGGCCACCAATTAAGATCTTCAAAAATGTGATGTCTGCCGTGGGGATCATCTGCTTCACAATTTTACACAATTGCTCCAGCGCTGCCTTCCTCTTTGTTTGGTTCCTATAATGTGGGTGGTTGATCTCCCACAGACATGGCAGCTCCCTTAACATATCAATGAATAGTGACATGAAATCATTGTCTTTCAATAGCATATCCATGTTCACTGCAAGACACAACACAAGACAAAGCCTAATGTCAGACAAAACTCTCCTAATCTTGTTACAATATAGGCCTCAATGTAGAAGCAGTATTGGCACAAGTTTGTCTCTTACCTTCGTTCTTATGATTGGCGCGTCCAATGCTCCTTCCTCCGCTCACAGATCATACGTAATATGCACGTGTGTTACGCTTTAGATACACTGCTCATGCTCATGCATCCGCCCACCCCTGACGTTCTTTCTATTCTATTCCCCGCCCCTTTTTGTTCGGCGCAGTGGGGGAAGAGCACATGGCGGAGTCACAGCAGGTGCGTGCTAATTACAGGAACGAGGAGGAGGAAAGCCCGGATTCGGACACGTCCCGATCCAGAAGGAGACGATTTAAGACCACAAATATGTCCTTTGGGTAGATGTTGGAGATGGTCGACATCCTGAAGAAGGCCGACTATGACGGAAAGAATGGGCCTTACCCCAACCCCAATATCAGAAAGGCCAAGATCATGGGGAAAGTGGTCAAAAGTCTTCACAGGAATTTCGGGGTACGAGGATCGAAAGATCAGCTCAGGAAGCGGTGGTCGGACCTGAAATGAAGAGAGCCCGAGCAGTACAGAAAGATCCAGAGAGTGCTGCAAAAAAGTAAGTAGTTGTGCTTTGTTCCTATTCTTTTTGTCTTTCTTACGTTCGTGCTGCTCCATATGCTTTTCTTAATTGTTGTACAGTTTAAAATGTCAATTTTAATGTTCATGGGCCCATTATTTGTTTGTATTAAACATTTTTTTGGACCCCTCTAAAACACCATTGTTTAGGCCATATGTATTTTCAGACATTTTTTAGGGCCTACTTGGATGCAAAATATTTGGTGGTGTAGATGGGTTTGTTACTAGAATGAAATGCAAACTAGATTCTGTGTAAGGAGAGGACACTGAGCAGCTGTTTTCACATCTGGACACTGGAGCACTAGTGTGGGACACAAGAACACCATTTTTATTAGAGGGGGCACACAGGTGCTCCAGTGTATACTATAGGGGGGGTCTCCATCTGTGAAGCTTGTACTAAACAGGTAAAGTATTGCAGGTTGACAAAGGCCAATAAAAAAGCGACATCTTGGAACTCTGCTAAAATAGACAATTGTACCCCACTTCCAAGCAATGTTTCCTATTTCTAGTTCTGCCATCAAATATCTGTGTGCTAATTATACCATTTTTGTTTTACATAGGGGAGAAAAGACTCGGAGGACACCCCTCATCCGAGGAGACCACAGACACCCCACCTATGGAAGAAGGTGAAATACCCCCAACCCAAGCAGAGCAGGAGGAGGAAGAAGATGCGGTGGAGATTGGCACCACAACAGGTGAGTGTCTGCGACCACAGACTCAGGTAAGAGATGGATGGTGGCAGATTTTTGATACCTGTTTTTGTTTGGTTTCTCTTTTTTTAGGTGATCGTGATGTTAGGGATCGAGATCCTTTCACATCTGAAAGTGCCCAGATCCTGATCGGGGAGATAATGGGGTGTAATGTAGAATTGAAAAACATCCAGAAAAATATAAATGATGTTATTCAAAAAAATAATAACATAATTGATGTTTTGGGGCGAATTTAAAACCCCACAAAATCACTTTTTTTAGTGTGGACCAATGTTTTAAATATTTTAGCAATGTTTTGAAAAGCCGAATTTGGAGGATGCACACAGTGTGCCAACATGTGCTATCTGCCACCATGGGAGATCAATAAACGCGTTTTGGGGGTGCAACCCCTTCCTCAATTATAAAGTAGCGGTGAGGAAGGGGTTGCTCCCCCAAAACACGTCCCTTGATCCCCCGTGATGGCAGCTAGCACATGTTGACATTCGTAAATTGGTGTGCATCTTCCAAATTTGGCTTTTCCTGGGGTGATTTGACCCCATCTGAACGCAATATCAAACACAGTTCCAAAATACTCATGTCTGATATTGCCTTCAGGTTTTACCATATGTGAACTTTGTAAGTTCAAGTTTTTTGTCTTTCTTGTTGGTTTTACACAGGCCTGTTTTATCTTAAATGGACATTTATATTTTTGATAATGCCACCCCAAAAATTGTTATACAACAAACATGTTGGTTTGTTTTAAAAAACCTTTGGTAAATGCACATGTGATTGTGCAGGTATAAAAAAGTTTGTTAATCAAGAATGTGTGGATTATTGTCTCAACACTACAACACTTTTGGGGTGATGTAATTGCTGTTTTCAGCGAACATGGGGGTTATTTCCTAAGGGCAAATCCTTTTGCACTACAAGAGCATTTTCATTGCAGTTTCAAGAGCACTTGTAGTATAAAAAGTGTATACGCCTTTAGTAAATAACAGACAACAGTGCTTTGTATAAGGTTACACAATCACGCCATTTTCAGGACTCCCCACATTTCTGTCAGGGTCAGCTAAAACAAACACAAGCAGTAAATGTCCACAAAGATTTTAATTTTTTTGCTTTTTTATTGGAAAAAGGCTTCACAAATTTGAAGGCATATTGATAGCCCCCCTACGCGCAAAGAACTCCAGGTATCGTAACCGGACATCACGGGCACTCAGGGAGGGCAAGCCAGGACGGCCACTTTCAAGCGCCGTCAGTGTTTCAGGTATCCTCAGGCCCAACTGAGCCAGCATAGTTGGCCGAATGTTTCCTTAAAAAGTTATGGAGAATACAGCACGCCAGTATAATATGGTTCAGTTTATACTCCGCCATATGGATAGGTGTCAGAAATAGGCGGAACCGGCTGACCAGGATTCCAAATGTGTTCTCCACCACTCTTCGGGCTCTGGCCAGCCGGTAATTAAAAACCCTCTGTTCCGGGGTGAGGGTCCTCATCGGGAATGGCCGCATCAGGTGGTCCCCCAGCGTAAACGCTTCATCAGCAACGAACACGAATGGGAGTCCTTCCACATTGTCCTCTGGAGCTGGCAAGTCCAAGCTGCCATTCTGGAGACGCCTGTAGAACTCCGTCTGGGCGATGACTCCACCATCGGACATCCGGCCATTCTTCCCCACGTCCACATACAAGAAGTCGTAATTAGCCGACATCACAATACTATTGAACCCCTTATAGTTGAAATAGTATGACCCCGAGTTGGGTGGTGGGACGATGTGGACGTGTTTCCCATCAATTGCCCCTCCGCAGTTAGGAAAGTCCCACCGCTGGGGAAAGTGGGAGGCCACAGTCTGCCATTCCTGTGGCGTGGAAGGAAACTGTTGATGAAAAAAAAAAATAATTACTATTTTTGCTCAGAAACATGGCAAGCAGATTAGGCACAAACATTATGGAGCAACCTCCAGATAGCATTAATTAAGGGGAATTTAACAACGCCAAAGCATAAGGTACACCTATCATATCCCCCCCCCCTCATGGGCCATTTCTAACATTATGGGGTGTGTGGAAATCTTGGACAGGTAACCCTCTTCACTTCATTGAGAGATGAATGCCTAAATACAGGGTATTACTTGGAACAGCCCCTACTTAGTTACACTATTGGCAGCCCACTGGACAGGTAAGAAGTGTCATAATACAAAGATATAAATACACATTGTACACATTTGAGGACATTTGGACATTCTGCTATTAACTGTCAAGATAATAATAGGATACAAAAACTTTAAACAGTACTATTTGAAAGTATACAGGCAGGCCCTTGCACTACATGCTTTGGGTAATTCATCCATACATCAGAGCACAAAACAGATGGGTATAGTGTGTATGGGTTTGGCAAAGTCAGCAGATAGATGATTGCGTATAGATAGAGAATTGGGATCAGCTGACTTAGCAGTTGGGGGGAGGAAGGGTTACTAAAAATGATTTGTGGACACCACAAAAAATAAGCCTCTGCCACTCTGCCAGAATTTAAAGCTAAAATCACATTTCTAAACATATTAGGGGGTGTTTGGGGTAAAGCACTACTATGGAGCTGATAAAATACATTGTTAAGTGACTACATGAGGTGAATATAGGGCCAGGAGAGAACATGTTGGGGAGGTTATTGAAGGCCAATCTGTATGAAGGACCTTAAAAAATAATTACATAAAAATCCTGCATGCATGAGAACAAAGGGGACATTCACAGCATATTCCAATCATGGTCATTAGGGAATGAGGAAAGAAATACAATATATTATCAAACATTAAATACAAAAAAATGTGATATTAAAGGATAAAAATCTTACCTTCATATACTCCTTCTGCAGGACCTGGATGATGGCAGAACAGGTCTCTGGGATAATGAGAGCCTGGGGGGAGATGCCTGTCGAGAACTTCAAGTCCTGCAGACTTCTCCCTGTCGCCAAGCACCGCAGGGTAGCGACGAGCCTCTGCTCCGGAGTGATGGCTTGCCTCATGCAGGTATCCTGCCTGCTAATATAAGGGGTCAGCGAAGCTAACAGACGGTGAAACACGGGGTCCGTCATCCTGAGAAAGTTCCTGAAATCATCAGGATTATTCTCACAGATCTCATGGAGCAAAGGCATATGAGAGAACTGGTCACGCTGAAGCAACCAATTCTTGATCCATGAACTCCTCCCCACCCTGTTCATGGACTGGACTTGTGTCAAGGTCAGGACCCCAACACCAAGCCCCCGCACAGCACGAACTCTACAAGGAGTACGCATACGAAACATGGCTAGAAAACGGTCGGCTGCTTAGAACGAAGTAACAGAACGCACTAAAGAACAGCAAGGCCTGTGAAGAGCGACCTGAAAAACAGTAACGAACTAACAAGAATACAATGACTAATTAAAGTCACGCGGAACTTGCTTGCACGCACTGAAGAGCAGATACAAACCCAAAAGCACAAACTGAAAGGCAGAAAACGATCTGAAAGCCACGAGTCTGAAAAAGCGCGAATCTTCTCTCACCAAACTTTTACTAACACGAGATTAGCAAAAGGAGCCCAAAGGGTGCCGCGCTTGGTTCTGAACCGGCCTTTTCTAGTCTCGTCGTACGTCCTTGACGTCACCGCGTTCTTGGCGATCGGAAATTCCGACAACTTTGTGCGACTGTGTGTACGCAAAACAAGTTTGAGCCAACATCCGTCAGAAAAAATCCTAGGATTTTGTTGTCGGAATGTCCGAACAAAGTCCGACCGTGTGTACAGGGCATTAGAGGAAATAGAGAAGGGAGTGACATATACTTATATACTTATATATTAATAAACCAAGGATCTATATATCCCCTTCCTCTTCCCTCCCATGGAACATGTGGTGATCCTTATGCTATCTCGTGCAATCCCTCTTACCCCATACCCCTTTACCCCCCTACCCCCCCTCCCAACACATCCCAGATCCTTTATACATCCACCATATCACCTTTCTTGTCATCAATCAATTAGAACAATGACGTAATAAAAATTCAAAACAAAAACATTTCCAGCTTAACTTATAATTCTCACAAGCCCCAGAGTTCAGTTCAATAGATCTGCTGGATAAAAGAAGGAATTGGCATATACTTATGTGTATACTTATATATAAAATAAAAAAATTTAAAAAAGCCCATAAGGATCCGTATGACTCCCTCCCCCTTTGCATTTCAAGAATTGTAATTACATGCCCCTGTTAAACAGGGGCAGAAAAATTGGGCCTTTGGTGGTGGTGGTGGTGGTGGTGCCACAACACTGTAAGCCCTCACTCGCTCTTGGTGGGTGCAGAAATGGGCCCTGCTGTGAAATATTATATCAGGAATTGTAATTACATGCCACTGTTAGACAGGGGCAGAAAAATTGGCCTTAGGCGGTGGTGGAACAACACTGTAAAGCCTCACAGATACTCTTGTGGAGAGCAGGAACGGGTCCTGCTGTGAAATATTAGATTAAAAACTGTAATTACGCTCCCCTTTTAAACAGGGGCAGAAAAATGGGCCTTAGACAGTGGTGGTGCCACAACACTGTAAACCCTCACAGATTATCTTCTTAAGCGCAGGAACGAGCCCTGCTGTGAAATATTTGATCAAAAATTGTAATTACACACCCCTGTAAAACAGGGGCAGAAAAATTGGGCCTTAGGCAGTGGTGGTGGTGCCCTGAACCAGAAATATTCTTAGAAGATATCATCATGAAGATTGAGGAGGAATAGGATAGTCACTCAGCATAATAGGATAGTCACTCAGCATAAGCAGTCTTCAAGGGATCCCACATCCATAGAAAAATCAATCAGTTACATCAGCATCAAGCGCTTGGTAGCTAGTGATCCAAGACTGATTAATTTTTGTGAATGTGAGCCGATCAACAGAGTCTGTGGACAGGCGCACTCTGTGATCAGTTACAAAGCCTCCAGCAGCACTGAATGTGCGTTCAGAAAGAACACTGGATGCAGGACAGGCCAGTAGCTCAATTGCATATTGAGCAAGCTCTGGCCAGTGGTCCATCCTCCAGACCCAGTAATCCAGTGGATGTTCTGCTGGAAAGGTCTCCAAGTCTGATCTTGCCCCTAGATATTCCTGCACCATGTAATTCAGACGCTGGCAATGGTTGCTGGAACCGATCAGACCTTGGCGCTGAGGACTGAAGAATTGTCTGAAGGCATTGGTCAGCCGGCCACCTTTTCCACCACTCTTTCTGTGACTGAACGAAGCCTCAGCAACACGTTGTCCAGCACCAGGAAATTGTAACCTCCAAGTCACTGGAAACGCATTGCACAAATCTTTCTGCAAGGCCTCCCGAAGATGTTTCATCCTCTGCTCCCTCTGCGAAGGCTGGATAAGTTCTGCAACCTTACCCTTGTAACGTGGATCAAGAAGGGTTGCCAGCCAGTAATGATCCCTCTCCTTGATACCACGAATCCTAGGGTCCTTTCGCAGGTTTGCAGGATCAGGGAGGCCATGCAGTGTAAGTTTGCAGAGGCATTCGATCCTGAGTCCTCTGGGTCACTAAGGATCACATGATCCGCAACCACCTCCTTCCAGCCACTTAAAACTCCAAATGTTTCTGGGGACTGAAAATGATCCCTTGAAGACTGCTGATGATGCTGAGTGTTATCCTCCACCTCCATGCTGACACAATCCTTCCCCTCTTCTTCTTCCTGTGTGATCGGCGGGCCCGCAGGAATACTATCTGGATAAAGGGGGCCTTGAGAGGTAAGGAAGTCCTCATCTTCCTCCCGCTGTTCTGCCTCAAATGCCCTGTCCATTATTCCATGAAGCATGTGCTCCAACAGGAAGACAAAAGGGACAGTATCACTGATGCATGCACTCTCACTGCTCACCATCCTCATTGCCTCCTCAAATGGTGACAGGACAGTGCATGCATCCTTGATCAGTAGCCACTGGCATGGCGAAAAAAGCCAAGCTCCCCTGACCCTGTCCTGGTGCCATACTCACACAGGTACTCATTGATGGCCCTCTGCTGTGTGTGCAGCTGCTGCGGCATTGCCAACGTTGAGTTCCACTTGGTGGGCATGTCACAAATGAGGCAGTTCTTGGGCAGGTTGCATTCCCTTTGAAGGTCAGCCAGCTGAGTACTGGCATTATATGACCGGCATCCTTCCCAGCTGCCAGCACAGTTACCCAGTGTGCCATGAAAGAAAGGTAATATCCCTGTCCAAGCCTGCTGGACCATGAGTCAGCGGTAATATGCACCTTACTGCTGACCGCCCTGTCCTTTCACATGCTGGTAGATAGCCAGAATGGCCTTCCGTGAAAACAAATGGCATTTAGGAACCTGCCACTAAGGTACCGCACATTCCACAAATTTCAGGAAAGGGGGCAGAGTCTACCAGCTGAAGCATTTGCAGTGCTAGCAATTTGGCCAAGCTAGCATTCAGACGCTGAGCATATGGATGTCTGGGACCGAATTTCTTTCGACGGTTTCGCAACTGGGGTAGGGAAATTTTCCTGCTAAAATTGGATGTTGGTGTACTGCTAGCAGATTGGTCTCAAGTACTTGGGACACCTATTTCTATACCTTCATTACTCTCAGTGCAGGTTTCTGAGAGGACTGGAGGTATAGTGGGGTTGGAGATCCCAGCTGATGAGGAGCAAGGAGAGTTCTGCCTTGTTCTTTGATGTGGGTCTTTTAAGTGCTGTTGCCAACAGACTGCATGGGAGGTTGTCTGGTCAAGCATGTGGTGCTCAAGCTGCTGCTTTTTTGGCCATGCTTGATACGCTTCAGACATATGTTGAAAACAGCAACGGTGCGATCTGCTGCACACATGTCAAAAAAGGCCCACACCAAAGAACTTTTCAAAATATACGGGGAGTCAGCAGCGCCCTGCACCTGCTTAGCTCTGTGGTGTGATGCAATAGGGTAGCTGCACTTAAGCTTTCCCCTGGAGGGCATCCTGCCTCATTGGAGGTGTGCCTCTTCCTCCTCCTACTTCTCTCTTCTATCAGGCACCCAAGTAGAGTCAGTTACCTCATCATCCCCTCCCTCCTGGTCACTGGAGCAAACTTAGCAATATGCTGCAGCTAGGGGAACATGACTGCCAGTTTCTTGTCCTTCTTGGGCACCCCCTCTCTCTAGGCTCACGTTACTACCTTCCTCAACCTGTGTACCATCATCGGAGCCTTCAAACCGCTGCGCATTTTCCTGCAGCATGTACCCGACAATAGTTTGGGGGTCTCCTCCATGCGTGATGGTGGGGCTAGGGAAGGAGTGACTGTTGACATGGAGCAGGCCGCTTTGAGGATGAGGAGGATGAGGAGAGCTTTGTTATCCATTCCACCAACTCTTCTGCATGTTGTGGCTCAAAAACACGGCCAGCTGCAGAAAAAAAGGACAAGCGTGCCCCACGGCCACGTGCTAAGGATGCACTGTGACCACGACCAGCACTGTTGACTGTAGACACAGAGCCTGCTTGCCCTCTTTTAGTGGCCTGTGAGCGTCTGCCTCTCCTTGGTGGCCTCAGGACATGGTGTAAATTTTGTTTAGCAAAACCACACTACACTGTATTGTGTACTGTGTACACCACCAGAAAAGTAGTAGCAACTGCACTATGGGTGCACGGTACTGTGTACACCAACAGAAGTGTAATAACAACTATGGGTGCACTGTATTGTGTACTGTGTACACCTCCACAAAAGTAGTAGCAACTGCACTATGGGTGCACGGTACTGTGTACACCAACAGAAGTGTAATAACAACTATGGGTGCACTGTATTGTTGTCAGAGAAGAAACCAAAACCAGCCCTGTCAGCTTCGCCGTGTCCCTGTGTGCATGCGTGGCAGAACAGCACTTCGGTGCATGCGCGTTCGTGGTTCAGCTGAACGGCGCGCATGCATAACGCAAATCCTTTGCCTGCCTATAAAAGCTGCCTTGCTGTTTAGCAAATTGCTGGTTTGTCTCTCAGCTTCCCTGTGATTTTGTTCCTGTTTCCTGCTGATCGATTACCCATTGTGACCCGGATTGCCTTGACCTACTCTGACTCTCTCCTGGATCTTGACCTCTGGCTTGTTTAATGGACTTGTTTACCTCTGGTGTTTGACCCTCAGCCTGTACCCGGATTTGCCTTCTGCTGCCTAGACCCTTTGCCTGTGACCCGGATTTGTCTTCAGTCTCCAGTATCCTGATCCTCTGCCTGTTTCTGGAACTTGCTGTTGTCTTTCTCGAATTTGCTGTTGACGCTCGGCCTGCTCCCGGATCTCCTATCAGCCTTGAATCTCGGCTCCCAGCCTGTCCTGGACTTGTCCACCTGCTGACCCGCTGGGTCCCACACCTAGCAGCATCTGCACAGCTACCCGGCTCCTCGCTGACCTTCACGCAAGATCTGCCCAGCCTGCTGGTAGCTTGTGCCTCTTCGTGCAATTCGCCCTCTGTACCATCTCCAGGGGGTGGAGTGTGCTTAGTCGCAAGAGTGAACCACTCTATGCATCTTGGTCTCAGTGAGTACCTAACTTGATAATTGTATACTGTGTACACCACCAGAAAAGTAGTAGCAACTGCACTATGGGTGCACGGTACTGTGTACACCACCAGAAGTCTAATAGCAACTATGGGTGCACTGTATTGTGTACTGTGTACAACACCAGAAAAGTAGTAGCAACTGCAGTGTGGGTGAACGGTACTGTGTACACCAACAGAAGTGTAATGTGTAAAACATTGTGTACTGTGTACACCACCAGAAAAGTAGAAGCAACTGTACTATGGGTGCATGGTACTGTGTACTGTGTACACCACCTGAAGTACACCAGGAATGGCCTGCAGTCAGATATAGGCTACACTGGATGCAGTATATATATATATATATATATATATATATATATATATATACACATACGAGACTGACTGTATATATATATATTTATTACACTGCAGCTAACTGAATAACCTGCCTGCCTAAAGTATATTATAAAACGTACACCAGGAATGGCCTGCAGTCAGATTCAGGCTTGGCTACACTGGATGCAGTGTATTTCTATATATACGAGACTGACTGTATATATATATATATATATATATATATATATATATATATATATATATATATATATTAAATACACTGCAGCTAACTGAATAACCTGCCTGCCTGAAGTATATTAGAAAAAGTACACCAGGAATGGCCTGCAGTCAGATATAGGCTTGGCTACACTGGATGCAGTGTATATATATGAGACTGACTGTATATATATATATATATATATATATATATATATATATATATATATATATATATATATTAAATACACGGCAGCTAACTGAATAACCTGCCTGCCTGAAGTATATTAGGTAAAGTACACCAGGAATGGCCTGCAGTCAGATATAGCTACACTGGATGCAGAGTGTATATATATATATACGAGACTGACTGTATATATATATTAAATACACTGCAGCTAACTGAATAACCTGCCTGCCAGCTCAATCTAAATCACACTCTCTTTCAATCCACGCCAACAACACACTACACAGGGCCAACGTGCAGGCAGCCTTATATAGTGTGGGGCGTGGACTTAGTCCCCCTGAGCCATAATCGGCCAAAGGCACCCTGCCCTTGGCCAATTATGGCTCTCTTAGCTGAGGGTGCTGGGATTGGACAAAGCATGCAGGTCATGGTGCATGCTTTGGCCAATCACCATACAGCAATGTACTGCGATCACGCAGTGCATTATGGGGCGTTATGTGAAGCTCGACTTTGCCGTGAACACCCCATAATGTTCGTTTTTTGGCGAACGGGCGAATACCCGATGTTCGAGTCCAACTCATGTTCGACCCAAACGTAAAGCTCATCCCTAATGTTTAGCTGGTGTTCCCTCCAAAGATACAAAGTTGGGATATGGTTAATTTTCTTTCTGTTAATGTTCTGATTTTTCTTAAACTGGATATTTATGTTACCGGTAAATGTATCTTTTCAAAATTCAAGAGATATTACAGTACATAGTATATTTTGTTTGTATCTTATCCCGCCCCTCTGCAAATGCTTGAGTGTCTTTGCAGAAGTTGAACCAAATATTTACTCAAATGTTACTTCTATCTTTTATTTTACATATTTCTCTTTACATATTTCTCCTTACATTTTTCTCTTTTACATATTTCTCCTTACATATTTCTCTTTTACATATTTCTCTCTACATATTTCTCTAAACGGGCCATCTCCCATTAAGATTATATACACTCTTATAGGTTTTACAGATCTCTCTAACAGTATCTATAATTGCAGTATCTATTTGGTTTGGCAATGCTTTTTTTGAAAACATTTCATTAACCTTTTGCAATAAATTTCCAAAATCCACATTCTTTTCCAAAAAGCTTATCATTTCTTCTATTGGGATCTAGGAGACTTTCAGTTCAACTGAATAAACTTATAAATAATAAAATAGTTTTACAATCCTCTGTTTTATTACTGAATGATACCTTTGTGGGAGTTTGACAAAGAACCATTTAACCTCAATAGATGCATTCAACACCTTACCCACTAAATATTTAAAATGTAAAAAAAATATCTAAAATTAATTATTGTTTTTTTGTGTATTTATTTTATCTGCACCTTTTTTTAGACACATCCTGTAACTCATAATGATAACTCTGTAATCTAAAAATACTACACCAGCAATATCTCACTATTCGGATATACTTCCTTTCACTTTTATCTTACATCTTACTCCATCTTATTCTATTCCCCTCATTACACCCTTTTTTCTTCTTTTTACTGTTCTTTTAATTTCACCTCTCAATTTTTATACTTTCCAATTCTCTCCTTTGTATTATCTTTTCTCTGCTAGCAATTTAAGAGAATTCTCTATTATTACACAGTTTCCATCAATAAAGGTTGTAAAGTGCTCCCCAAGTATACGCTACAATAGCATTTTCAAAGAGGCAAAATTCTTAATTTCTATATAAAGCATTCAGAGATTCAGATTAACGATTTTTAAATTTCTTTTTAATAAAAAAAAAGCAAACTGTGCAAAAAATATTTACAGAAAATATATTAAAAAACAGATATATGTAACAGTAAAATAAAAGAGAATAAAAGTGAAAAATTCCTAAGCAAAGGTCATCTATTTTTTGCTGCAGTGTCCAATTCGCTTGCAGAGTCCAATTTGATATTTGATAAAGGGTTTTTTTTTTTTTAGACATGAACCCAAAGCTGCAAAGGCAGCTGTCTTTTTTGGTCCCTGGAAAGGGTGTTAATTAACATTAACACACCCAATCAAAGGATTCAAGGGATATGTTGATAGGTGTACTGAAGTATTTTATTACGTTCCAGCAGATGCGCACTTAAAGAGTAACTACCTTAAATACATTTATATTTGCATCTGAAAAGGTTTCACAATCCAACAAGCAGCATATTATTTAGTTAAATTCAATTAAAATGTGTTAGATACCAAATGTATATTGCTGATATAGGTTTCTCCTAAGAAATTGAATGAGTCTTATTAGCTTTCTGGCCTTTGTACTATAAGAATATGTTGTGTCTATCTACATGGCATCTTCTTCTCTATTCATATGACCACTTTTTAGGAAGGTAACTCCATCACAGCAGGAATTATGGATTATGTATAAAGTTTGGTTTTGGTTGTTTTGTTCTTACAGATTATTTATGATAAGCCCGGATTAGGAACGTTTTGCAGACCCTGCTAGTGGAAGCTTCTGGCCCCTCTACAGTCCATCTAACTTTCTTTGTGTCAAATGTGTTGTATGCTGGGCTGTGTTCCATAAAGGTTGTCACCTCCCATTAATGCAGATATGAAATCTCAGACGTCTGTCTTTTTGTTACCAAGAGGAGTATTTAAGAGAAAATGAGGGTGGCACAGTGTTTCCTCATTCTCCCACAGAGTTTGGTGTTTGTCACCACACTATCACCACAACATGGGCCAATTATTACAGTAGTACCCAGGAAGGGTTTTAAAAATGCAGCATATACAATATGTGAACAAAATGTAGTTTGGTGTATGGAAAGCTACTTTGATCTTTCTAACTAGTGTGGTCAATTAAACAAACATTTTATTTAACTGACTTTTATTTCTACTCTGCCAGTGAAAATAATATACTTATTTTCTTGGCAGGCTAAGTTGCACCTGTAATTAAATTAACAGCTGCATATTTATAGAAAGTGAGTCCATCCTTTGTCTGCATCCCCCGACGTTGTTGCACCTGCTGTAGATTTATGTGGGCTCCTCACTCAATGCCAGGTAAGATTACTAAAAGAATACATTGACACTATAAAACACCCTAATGCAGCCTGTTCTGCTAGTCTTATGTGCAAGTGCTAAAGCGTGTGGATGCTATGGTCTTAATGTAATGATCTGCAAGCCTATTAACTATGGAAGCCTTCAACATGAATAGCCTGCAGTGTCTAATTATCCATATTAAATAACTGCTCCTTGTTGGAAAAGATGTTCAGAGAGGCCGAGTCAAAACCTTGTGGGGATAAAAATAAGGTTTGTTGGATTCCTTTAATTGGTCTTGCTGGCCATACAGTATGTAACGCTCAGTTATTAACATTATTTTGCAGTGCAATTCATTTTTGGCTCTGATATTAGGGCATAAAATGTTACCTCTTTCTCCAGAAAATTAAAAATGAAAAATGTTTCTAGTATGCTTGTACAACTGTTCTAAAGTCAAAAAGCCCAGTTCACGTTATGTAAACACATATTTTTTCTTAGTTTTGGATAGGTTAGGGAAGGAGGCTTGGAGGCGCGAAAGGGGGCAAGGTCTCTTTGTATGGACCTGTTGTGAGCGGAATGTGAATTGAGTTATATCCTGATTGAATATGTTAAAAAATTAAAGAAACCTTGTGCTCAATGGAAAAACGTACATGTCCTAATTTAATTGGATGGCTTGCTAAACAAATTGCCTGAGGAACTTTCTTCAATCTTGTCATTAAAGTATCTACTTGACTACTAACTACAGAACAACTGGGTTTGCCCCTCCACCTCCATACGTATTTACATCATATTTGACCCCTAACAAAGCTGTTCCTGTTGAGGGTCTCTGTGCCCCTCCCTCCAGGGTTTTGGGTTTTTGGTGTTGGTTGTACTTTAATGGGGGTCTTCATCAAGCGAAATCTGCTACTATAAGAAGATCATTCTGGAGTCTTCTTGAAGAAGCGGGCCTTGTCCCCACAAAACATGTAGAGGCAGTCACAAGGTTAATAAGGAACCCCTTGATATCTACATCTACATCTACAGCACGTCTAAGCCGTTGGGGGGTTTTCTCTCAGGAAGTAAGGTGTTTAAGTATTTTAACTGCAATACATTTATGTATTTTAAATTAAGATTTGTTAATAAAAATTGGTAACAAAATATTTTAGTCCGTGCACACCAATAAAGTCCAGTGCTTTGATACAAAATGGATATAGTGCATTGTAACCAAATAAAATTAGAGTGAGGAAGAATTAAGCCCATTTTAGTTCTTACTGCTGTCCAGGCCCCTGCTAGTGAGATTCACCCCTTTATGTCTCTTGCTAACCATCATCACCAAGACAAATGGTTAACTGAAATCCAAACATTTTGAGCTGTCACCAGGCAAGAGGTGAGGAAAAATCCTCCAATGTTCAGTAACAATTCTGTGAGATGGGAATTCCAGTCACTTTGGGGAAATTTACTCTCATTTCCTGTTGCGTCTCCAGGACAGGGAGTGAAGGAATACCCCCCCAACAAGACACAGGCAGCAAAAATAACCTCATCAAGATTTTAACCCTTTCCTACTGTAAAACTAACAATATGTATTTTGGCAAAATCACTTTTTTCGCTTTTTTGTTCTAGTCGAATTTAAGCCTGCTTTGGAAGTTTGAAGTTTGTTTGTGTCAGTAAGAGAAAGGAGATAGCACAGCACAGGGGAGCAGAACCCCCCCTCCTTACATGTGATGAACTTTCTAAATTCTTGCTGCAGTTACATTTTATTTTATGGTAAAATAAAAGTATGGCCAAAACCCTTTTTTTTTTTTCATTTTTTTAATTGAAATTTTCATTGTAGAAATGTATAGATATTTACAAAAGAACGAAAAGAAACACAGTTAGCAACATGAGAATGTTTTTATTTCTTTATTAAAATTTTCATTGTAGAAATTTATAGGTATTTACAAAAGAAACACAATTAGCAACAAGAAAACATACATTAAAGCCCATAGGTGCCCTAAGTATAAGTATTGCTAATATACCCATGGAAATTAACATAGATTGCCATGAAATATATTAAGATTGATTTGCAAGTGTACATTAAGGATTGAGCATTAATAACCATAATTAATTATAGAGGAAGACAAAGAAAAAAGAGAGAAAAACTGAAAGAAAAAAAAAGAAAGAGGTTATGATGGTTATTAAAACTTTTTTTCTGCTTTTGGCACCTTTTGCCATTTTCGGTGGCTGGTCCTGGGATGAAATATAAAATACCTCTCATGCATAATCCCAGGAGCTAATTCATCCCAGCACCAAACCATGTTGGGATTGTACACTGAATTGCACATATGCAGCTCAGTGTGCAATTTTTATACCTTTGTTTGCAGGAAGATGAGAAGCTTCTAGGGCTTGTTCACCCTTGTTCTCTCTCAAATGCCACTTTATGCATTGACATACCTTCTTGGACCCAGTCTGTCCAGATAGTATGGTCACCTGCTGATATGGCTCCATCCACAGGCAGCTTAACTTTTCAATAAGACACAGAAGTTGAATCCAACACAATTGCACTGCAGATAATTGCAGTCAGTGGCGGCTGGTGCTGAACATTTTTTGGGGGGGCAAACAAACTAAAAAATTCTGAAAAACACTGAAAACAAAAAAACATCAGTTGCAGCCTCACTGTGCCATCAATTGCTGCCACTGTGCCCATTAAATGCAGCCACCGTGCCCATAATATGCAACCTCTGTGCCCATAATATGCAGCCACTGTGCCCATCATATGCCGCTTCAGTGCCCATCATATGCAGTCTTTGTGCCCATCATATGCAGCCTCTGTGCCCATCATATGAAGCCCCTGTGTCCACCATATCCAGCATGTGCCCACCATATGCAGCCCCTGTGCCCATCATATGCAGCCTCTGTGCCTATCATATGCAGCTTCTGTGCCCACCATATGCAGCTTCTGTGCCCATCATATGCAGCCTCTGTGCCCACCATATGCAGCCATTGTGCCCATCATATGCAGCCTCTGTGCCCATCATATGCAGCCTTTGTTCCCATCATATGCAGCTTAAGTGCCGATCATATGCAGCCTCTGTGCAGATCATATGCAGCCTTTGTGCCCATCATATGCAGCTTAAGTGCCCATCATATGCAGCCTCTGTGCACATCATATGCAGCTTCTGTGTCCATTATATGCAGCTTCTGTGCCCATAATATGGAGCTCCTGCATATTCATTTGCTTTGCTAACACACCTGGGTGGGCTTATAGTGCAATGCTCTGCACCACAAGTCCACCTTTTTTTGAAGCCTATTAGAGCCTATGGCTCTAATCAGGTGCTTCAAAAATACCCCCCTCACTGGAATTTAGGCGCCTGTCTGAAAAGGAGCCAGACACCTGAATAAGGGGTGGCTACAGTGGCCATGGCCATGGCCAGCGGCCATGAATAGATTCATGCAATGCATTAATCTGTCCATTTTACATAGAGGGGGGTGGCTGGAGAGAGGGGGTGGTGCTGTGCGCCCTTAACCGCCACTAATTGCAGTAAAGAGGATGTTTTCCCAGTCTTTTGAAGTGTAAATGGACAATGGTTTGCATGAGCCCTGTCTCCCGAAGTCCTTACACTGACAGAGGGAACATGGAGGAAACAGGGCGGTTCTAGCTAGAACTTTTACTTGTCATGCAAGAATAACTAATATATAATGATTGAAAGCCTATTTCAAATGTAATGCATAGACACATGTACAGGAATACAAATGTATACTAAATGTAATGTTTTTCTTAAAGATATATGACACTCACAGAATGTTTTTTACAGCTTGAACCCTATAACAGCAACAACCCAATCAGTCCTGAGGAAGCAAGTTAATCTTGCGAAACGCGTTGACATATGAGTATAGAGGAACTGTGGACTTGATTCCCGATATCAACGCTGACATCATACATGTTATTTCTATTGATGGACTTTTTCTACACCATATAATACTGCTGGGCTGGATTTGTATCTCCATACTTGGGATTGGGTATCTTTTGATCTATTGAATATAGAGGGGGTAATCATGATTTTATATAGTTGTTCTTTTAATATTTGTAAAATAAAAATTGTTATTAACTTTGAATGTAAATTACCTCTTATTATGCCTACAAAGTCTGCCTAGTTTTGACATAATAGGGTTCTATTTCTCTCTTTTTTCTGTTAGAAATGAACTTACTAGCACTAAACAGGAGGGGAGGACACAGAGAGACCCCAAATCACATAAGTACACATGTTGTAGTGGCTCCAAAACCACCACCAGATGTCAGAATACATCAAACAGGGGTGACCTGATACAATTCAATACAACACATTAAATAATACATATACGTGGGTTAGACAAACCCTTGTGTGATCACCTGCATTTTTCTGCACTTGAAATACACAGATCTCTACAGGGGCACATAGAAAACTATTGTGGAGCCCTCAGTGTGGATAGTGTGGTGCAGAAAAATGCAGCATGGATTTAATTTTCCTGCACTGCATTGGTGCTTTCTGTCCTTTAATGCATTTCTCTGCACCATGGCTCAGCTGCAGTGCATAGAATGAATTAAAGTATAACTAAAGACAAAACTTTTTTTTTTTTTAGTTTTAAACAGTACAGAGAAGGATTAGAACACTGTCAGATTTTATTGCTCTCTGTGTCCCCGTTAGGGAGATTCATCCTCTTTGTCTTGTTTACCATTATCTTTGAAAGTGAAGGTTAAAAAATTTTTTCAAATTTTGGGTTGTCCTTAGGTAAGTAATGGATGGAAAATCTTCCATGGGGACACTAGTTCTGGACAACCAGAGACCCCCTTAGTTTGAACGGATTTCCTCTCACTTCCTGTTTTATCTATAGGACAGGAAGTCAAGGGATGTCGACCTAATGGGACACAGATGGCAAAATGCTGACAGGGGTTATAATCCTGAATTACTCTATCCAAAATTAACTTTAAAAAAATGTGCCTTTAGTTCTACTTTAAATGTCACTTTGTTGTAAATGCCAGTATAAAACAGATACTGGCCCTAGCAGAGGCCCTTTTTGCAGAAAAGAAATACAGAATCTCTTCTGTGGTGAAAGGCTTTCTACTAGCAATTTGTTTCCACTAAAGTTATCAGCGGGTGGTCAGACAGACGGGCTCATCCAACCACTCAAATATCTGTCTATTGAAATTAAATGACTCACTTTAATGTTCAACTAAATCACACTTAGTAATTTGCAAGTCAGCTGATATAGGAAACCATCAAACTTTTTGACTCCCAATCTATTTGTCTACTAAAAACCAATGGGATGCCGCCCTAATCTGAATTACAACCTCTGATTGGTTGCACTTTGCTTGTTTTTTTTTTGCCTTGCTGAATAAGCCTAAGTGTTTTTTTTTTTTTTTGGCCACAGTGTAAAATAGAGATCCAATCAACATACATTACATTCATTAGAGATTGCTCCATTCTCTACTTTGTCTCATAATGAAACTCTCTACATTTAGTTATCCAGCTCTCAATATCCATCAATGCACTGTATGTGCTCCGAGAGTTGTCATGGCAACTATTCATTGTCATTAAAAGAATAATTAGACAGCAGAATAGGAACTTAGGACAACTCCTGAAGCTTAACCTTTTTCCCATTGCCGTTTTAAATATAATTGCAGAAAAATGACTGGCCATGTGTAGGTTTCCATGAAGTCAGAGTAATAGTGTGCATGTTTTTATTCAAGATAACCTGCTCCTTACAATGTCTGTTATATCATTTTTGGAAAAGGAATATCCAGTTGAAGACCATCCATTTTTCTGGCACTTTTTATTTATTTATGTGAAAATCAGGTTTTATGGGGGGTTTTTTTGTAGGAAAATTAGTTAGAACCCCCAAGCATTATATATATTTTTTTAAAGCAGAGGCCCTAAAGAATAAATTGGTGGGTTTTGCAATTCTTGATGTCACACAGTATTTGGGCAGTTTTTGGGAAACTATTTTAAACAATACACTTTTTAAAAATTTAATGCAAAAAAACACAATCCATAACCCAATTTTTTATAAAATATAAAAGATGATGCCACACCGAGTAAATAGATACCAAACATGTCACGCTTTGAAATTGTGCGCGCCCGCACAACAGCGACAAATGACTTACTCTTTGCTATCCATAGACGAAACTTTAACAGCCTTTACGGGTTACCACTTTAGTTGTATAGAGGAGGTCTAGTGCTATAATTACTGCACATGATCTGACGTTCACAGTGATACCTCACATGTGTGGGACAGTTGCGGTTTTCATGTGTTCAGGACCGACACACGCATTCGCCTTAACGTGCTAGCACAGGGTTGACGGGGGCACTTACATTTTTTTACTATTTAGTTATATTTATTTTTTAACTGTTGCTTCAAAATTTTTTTTATCACTTTTATTGCTGTCACAAGGAATGTACACATCCCTTGTGACAGCAATAGGCACGTGGCAGGTATTCTTATGGAGGGATCTGGGGTCTATAAGTCCCCAAATCCCTCCTTTGCACTTGAGAGCATTCAAAACGCCAAGATCGTCATTTTTGAATACTTTTGATTTTTTAAACCTGGTGCCTTTAAGACTCCAGTAATTCGGAAGTGATGTCATGACATTGCTTCCGAGTTACTACAACCGAGACCCGATCAAAGCCAATTCAGGAGCACTGGAACCCTACATAGGAGCTCACGACATGCGAAAATTCCGATTACAGTTCACATGTGGATCCGACAAGTTTCGGGAATCCTACTTTACTGGAACCCACTCCTAATCTTTACAATAATTGATCATAAGGAAGCCTTAACCTCAGAAAAATGGGCCTTAGCAGCCACTGATCTCTCAAGGGACCATGTCTCATTTTTGTTCGAAAGTCTGGAGTTTTGTTTGCTGAATAATTATTTTTGGTTCAATGGGGAATATTTTTTGCAGATAGGAGGCGTGGCCATGGGTGCCCGTTTTGCTCCCAGTGTGGCCAACTTGTTCATGGCCCACTGGGAGGAGGATGTTATATTCCATGACCCTCCCCCCCAATTGTCATGTTATAAGAGGTACATTAATGATTTGATTATGGTCTGGGAGGGGGATATGGCTAGTCTTCAGGTCTTCATGGACAAGTTAAACAATAACAATAAAAACATTCAGCTCACTTGGACCATTGATCAGCAGCAGATCACTTTTTTAGATCTGGAAATTTTTAAGAGTGTGGTTGGTTTTCAGACTAGAAATCATTTTAAGGCCACTGATAGGAATGCTTATATTTCACTAACCAGCTGCCACCATAGGTCATGGTTGTGTAACATCCCGAGAGGCCAATTTATTCGGCTTAGACGCAATTGTACGTCGGATGATGACTTTCTATCACAATCCCAGATTTTAGCAGCTAGGTTTAAGGAAAGAGGATATACACAGTCCATGATAGATTTGGAAATTGAGAAAGTTAGGTCTACAGATAGGAGTACCATAGTGGCAGATAAGACTACCTCCTGTATTCCATGACCCTCCCCCCCAATTGTCATGTTATAAGAGGTACATTGATGATTTGATTATGGTCTGGAAGGGGGATATGGCTAGTCTTCAGGTCTTCATGGACAAGTTAAACAATAACAATAAAAACATTCAGCTCACTTGGACCATTGATCAGCAGCAGATCACTTTTCTAGATCTGGAAATTTTTAAGCGTGAGGTTGGTTTTCAGACTAGAAATTATTTTAAGGCCACTGATAGGAATGCTTATATTTCACTAACCAGCTGCCACCATAGGTCATGGTTGTGTAACATCCCGAGAGGCCAATTTATTCGGCTTAGACGCAATTGTACGTCGGATGATGACTTTCTATCACAATCCCAGATTTTAGCAGCTAGGTTTAAGGAAAAAGGATATACACAGTCCATGATAGATTTGGAAATTGAGAAAGTTAGGTCTACAGATAGGAGTACCATAGTGGCAGATAAGACCAAAACTACTGAAGTGGAAGATAAAACAGCAGGATATAGAGTTGTATTGGATTATAATATTCAATATAAGAAACTTGAGAGAATCATAGCCAAACATTGGCCAATTCTTAAATGTGATCGTACCTTGGGACCAGTTCTTCCCCAACACCCCAGGTTTATTTACTGTAAAGCCCCCTCCCTTTGTGACCGCTTGGCACCAGGTGTAGTGGACCCACCCAAAATTGCGGATAATAGGCTTTTCAGGTTTTTTGTCTGGCTTTTATGCATGTGACAGATGTGCTACCTGCAGGAAAGCCAGTAGAAACATTAAGAAGCGCAAAGAATTTGTTTCTAGTGTTACTCATAAATGTTATCAGATCAAGGGCCTTATTACATGCTCATCTGTGGGGGTGGTTTATATGCTTGAGTGTGACTGCGGCCTACAGTATGTGGGTCGCACCTCCAGAGCATTGCATGTACGGGTGGGAGAACATATTAGCAACATCAAAAGGGGAGTTAAGACTCATAGTGTGTCCAGGCACTTCAGAATCTGTCATCCAAGAGATCCTAAATGTCTTAAGTTTTGGGGGATAGAAAAGGTCCCCCATCACTGGAGAGGAGGCCACTACATCAGACAGTTGAGTCGCAGAGAATCCTTCTGGATTTATGAATCTAAGGTTTTATCGCCAGCAGGAATGAATGTAGACTTTGATCTCAACTGTTTTATCTCCAATAGATAGGTGTTTATTTTATATGTATTTATATTTTTAGTATCTTCTCTATTATTCTTTCTATTTTTACTTTATTCTTTTATAGTGTTATTTGTTGTACATGGTTATGTCATTGAGATGGCCATGGATTGACATCTACGATATATATTTTAAATTTATACTGTCTATTTCTTAATTTTAAATAAGCAATATGTTGTTTGTTAGAAAGAAATAAAAAAGATAAAATAATCTTTTTCAGGAAATAACTTTTTTCCGTTTTATATTTATTTTTTGTAATTTTTACATATCAGAGGAACGACTGTTCTCTATAAGTAATTTTTAAAAGAATTAGTGCTATTTTTCGTACCCATAAGCACACTAGCACTTCTTATGTTTTTTATGTATTTATTCTCAGTGATAGCCTATTGGGTTTCTCCGAGATGAACCGGTCATTCGAACCGTTGTATCCAGTCTCCTGATTGGCACACTGTTGGTTACTATGACAATATATTCAACAAGCGGGCTGTCTGTGTGTATCCTGCCCCACGCTGAGGAAGTCCCGCCTTTGGACGTGACTCGTACGGGGGTCAGGTGTCACGCATGATGTCACCCGCGGTCTTCTCGTTTGATGTTACCACACGCTTGTTTGCCGGCACTCGGATCTGCATGTAAGTGCAATTTATTTCTTCTTTTATATCAAATAAATTTAACATACAGAGAGCACTAGATTGTGTTATTATTTCTTCGTATATACGTACTTACCATCTCACTGACTTGGATGAGTGTTGGAACTGTTATCTGAAGATTGCTTTGCCAGGACTGCTTTATCTGCTAATTGATTCCCGCTATGTGACCTGTCTCAGGTTGAATCCTTGAGGTGAGAGGCCATCCATGTGTGGTGGAGGTGTCTCCTGCACTTTTATTCAGCTTTAGTCACACACACACCAACTGTTAATATATGGACATTTATTAATTGCGCAGCACTGTCTATAGGCTTACAGCCGGTAGGGTATACTGGAATTCATAGCATGCGTATGTTGCCCAAAGATGTGCAAATGAGTAAGCCTAGGTGAAGCCACTACCTTTCGAGTGGGAAATTCAGGTACAATCAATAAACAGCCAATGGTCTTGTGCACATAATTTTAAAATAGAAGGACCAACTGAGCCCAGGCTGGATTGATGTGAACTGATTTTTTTTCTAAGATACTTATCAAGAGCCCTCTCTTTGAAATATATGTGCCTTGACTACTTTGACTACCATGCTGTCTTTATGGTGACTTACATTGAGTCTGGATGGTTCCCCATCAAAGACGGTCCTTCTATTTTAAGACCATTGGCTGTGTATTGATTGTACCTGAATTTCCCACCCAAGAAGCAGTGTCTTCACCTTGGCTTACTCATTTGCACCTCTAGTCTACCCTACTGGCTAATATTACGCTATTAAAGATTAAGAGTGGGTTCCAGTGTACTGATGCTGTCAAATGTCTCCTGAAGAAGGATTCCTGAAACTTGTCGAGTCCATACGTTAACTATAATCGGAATCTTTGCATGCCGAGAACTCCTATGTGGAGAGTAATCTTTAATGTTGTGTAATAGATTATTAATGGTACATAATAAAGCAGTTTTTATGGTACTCAGTTTCACTTCTATAGTCCATGACTACACTTTCTGTTCGTAGTTGTACATGATTTGCTGGGATGTGGACATATAGCAAACACAGTCTGGGTTTTCCTCCCGCTATAAGAGTAATGTCAAGTTATTCTTTTTAGAAAGGTAGCAAGGGATTTAAAAACTGAGGAAAGGGGCTCACCCCCGAAACGTGTAAGCCATCGCCGTATTCACCTGATGTCCGGTCCTATTTGTATCCTGATGTCTGTTACTGCACACCTGCATTTTATGTCCATGCCTGTAATCTAAGCTCGTTTGTGAGTAATACTTGCTTTTTTACAATTTTTAATAAACGTTATCAGTGGTAATGTGCAAGGTCGGTGCGCCCTCTCTTCTATTTGTTTCTCTTTGTAGCTTTTGAATGCCCAGCATTCTGAAGAGGGCTGCAAGACAGCAGACACCATTGAAGCTTATTGGCCTTATCGCACACTGAGCATCTAGTCACTTGAGCGCAGGAGAGAGTTGTTCTCTTTTGGTTATTGGATATAAACTGGGCATACATATTCGTACACAGAAGCGTATCTAACAGCAAGGACTGGCTTGCAAAATATGGGTTGTAAAGGTAAGTATAAAATCAGGGGCCTAAACCCAAGATGTTATCTTAAAAAAAAACAACTCTAGCCACTTTCTTTCAGTTTTTAGATAGAATGTGCAGGAGTTCAAATTTATGTCAGGTTTATATTTCTCATTCCAAACAGAAGCTGCACTTCATGCAGCATATGAGTTGCGCCAATGGGTGGTGCCTAGCCTTAAGCTGACAATACATGGTGCTATCTGAATGCACCATCTTTTGGATCCACCAACGACTATGAAGTGCAGGAAACTGATGAACAAAAAATTAAATAGATTACTTTGGCAATGTGTGAATAATTGTGTTGCACTGCTGAAACAATAATACATCCTGTGCTAAATAATCAACAAATATATAAGTATCATAGGAATAAATGAATGTGCAAAACCATCCATATAGTCTATAGATTATATAAAATACAGTCCCATGTTTAATACCACAAACAGTGGGTATATAAAAGAATCACACCCTTTAAAATAATCATGTTTTGTTGCTCTTCAGCTTGAAATGAAAACAGACAATGTTTTTGTTTTATCCAGCTATATTTACTCAGTGCAACTTATAACATCCAAATGAATAAATAACATCAACATGTCCAAAAAATAAAAGTAAATAAAAATAAATCAAAAACAGAAGTTTGGAAAAAGGACCACCCCCTTGTGTCAGTATTTTGTTGAACCACCTTTTGTTTTAATTACAGCTTTTAATCTGTTGAGATATGTCTCTACTAACGTTGCACATCTGGACTTTGCGATATTTGTCACACTGTATTATATAAAAGATAGAAAACACCAAATTAACAAGTACTTCTGGGCCAGTTAGGGCCACACTTATAGTGACTAAGCTTCCAAAAAAATATATTTTTAGCTCTTGTATGTGTTCAGATTCTGCAAAGAAGTACTCGTGTGAATAGTGGTAATTTTTAACTGCTATAGGTAAAGAAGCAATCAAATCTCACATTTCTCTCATTAAAGCTGTAATTAAGGCACAACCAGGAAATAGTTCAATTAGTGTTGGGCCAAGGTTGCCATCATTCCTGATTCAAATTTTTACATTTTACCATTCCTCTTTGTGGGACTTTAACATGGCAACCAAGGATTTACAAAAATCTGTTTCTATAAAAGTATACATTTTTCTCAAAATATGGTTAAGAAAGATATCATAAGGCTAATTATTCATATAGCATACATATCAACATTACACTGTACTGTATATGGTTATTTGCTGGGTGGTAAGGCCCAAGACCATACATAACTGCACATATCTCAAGGTTCACTTGCAGCTATTTTATAGGATGGGAATCCAACGTGTTTAAAAAATTTCAAATACGTTTTTCATCAGGGATACAGTGCCACCATAAATGCAAATAAACCCAAATGCTCCTAAAAATGTCTACATCTCCTTATAGATCTCAAGTGCAGGATGCCCATCAACAAGGACCGCCTGTATGTCTACCAGAGGCCTAATACTCTTTGTATCTAAATACGATTTTTTGGCTATGGCACACGTCTTCCTTGGGACATTGCAGGCAACACCCCCCCTCCATTCTTTTGGGGAGATACTCTACCGGATAGAAGTTTATTTGAGAATGTATGCTACCTGGTGTCGTGGAAAAACCCACCATACTCTTTTGCGCTAATAAGCGCCCATTTTGTCTAATGGTATAATGCATCTTACCTATCACTCTATTTCCCGCATATCGCCAAGTAAACAGACATGACCACAGCTTACATCCTCATCTCAGCACGACTGCCCTCCACCAAGCACTGCACTGGGTCTTTTATTCAAAAATAACAAAAGCAATGACATACAGGAAGCAATCGCCCCAACAGCCAATTGCTTCCTCCATGGGAAATGACCTCACAGGATATGACCTCACAGGATATGAATGTCAACACAGGAAATTCTTCTAGTTTATACAACAACCAATGAATAATGACTAGGGGAGTTTTATGGGAGTGTCTGGGCAGGGGCAGCATGCGCGATCTCCCGCCTCCTGTCTTTGTAAGCTATCTTCAGCTACAGACAGGAAGCTTGAGATCATGAACACTGCTCCCGACCACAACGACCCAAAGATTCCCATTTTTACCGTTTTTAGTGAATTCTTATTCTGCTTTGTTCAGAGAACTCAGACTATACTACCGTCCAGTGTGGATGGGAGATCATCTGCAGGTGTGTGCCATGACCCCTCAAATATGTTAATCAGGCACACAGGGGTGACACGAGCGTACATCCGCTAAAGCGATAATGTCTTTGCAGAGCGAACACATCCCCCCCAGACGATCGTTCTGTGCATCGCACAGGAGCCCTTTGCTGGCAGACATATCGCCACTCTGCAAATACTTCTCTACATCCCCAAGGAGCTTTTCACTACCAAATGGATCTCAACCAGCGTCAGTCTGCCCCAGTCAGCTCTTTAGAGCGGCTGCGGGAGAACTAACACTGGGAGACACTATGACAATACATATTAAAATACATCTTCATAAAATTTCCACAACACCTGGTTCCGCCTAAAAATATATATGCGGTCCTTGTTCATGGGCATCCCGCACTTGAGCTCTGTGCGGAGATGTAGACATTTCTAAGAGCATTGGGTTGGTTTGCTTTGGTGGCAATGTATCCCGATGAAGAAATTATTTGGAATTTTGAAACGCATTGGATTCCCATCCCATAAATAAGCTGCAAGTAAACCTTGATTTATGTGCAGTTATGTATGGTCTTGGGCAGTAACACACAGCAAATAATAATATACAGTGTAATGTTGATATGTATGTTTTATGAATTACCGTATTTATCGGCATATAACACGCACCGGCGTATAACACGCACCCCAATTTAGGAGGGAATTTTAAGGAAAAAAAAACTTTTAGGAGGGAAGTTGAAGGGAAAAAAAACTTACATTTAAACGCCCATCATTGCAGCCTTGTCAGTGCAGCCTTGTCAGTGCAGCCTTGTCAGTGCAGCCATGTCAGTGCAGCCTTGTCAGTGCAGCCTTGTCAGTGCAGCCTTGTCAGTGCAGCCATGTCAGTGCAGCCATGTCAGTGCAGCCTTGTCAGTGCAGACTTCCCCAGTGCAGCCTTGTCAATGCAGCCTTCCCCAGTGCAGACTTCCCCAGTGCAGCCTTGTCAGTGCAGACTTCCCCAGTGCAGACTTCCCCAGTGCAGCTTTACCCAGTGCAGCCTTCCCCAGTGCAGTCTTCCCCAGTGCAGCTTTACCCAGTGCAGCCTTCCCCAGTCCAGTCTTCCCCAGTGCAGCTTTCCCCAGTGCAGCCTTCCCCAGTGCAGCCTTCCCCCAGTGATCCCAGCCATTCTGGGCTTCAAAATCGCCGATCGCGATTTGAAAATGGCGCCGCCGGCGCCGAAATACACAGTGCCGGTCCTCGGCTCTTTCCGGCGGCTGTCGTTCATTTTCGGCTCCACTCGTAGTCCCGAGCGGAGCTATCCGAACCTAGCCGAGTAGGTTCGGATAGCTCCGCTCGGGACTGCGAGTGGAGCCGAAAATGAACGACAGCCGCCAGAAAGAGCCGAGGACCGGCTCTGTGTATTTCGGCGCCGGCGGCGCCATTTTCAAATCGCGATCGGCGATTTTGAAAATATGACAGGTCGGGATCGCAGGGGATCGGCGTATAACACGCACCTGCGACTTTACCCTGATTTTAAGGGGAAAAAAGTGCGTGTTATACGCCGATAAATACGGTAATTAGCCTTATGATGGCTTTTTTAAGCATATTTTGAATATTATTTATAGTTACATAGTTAGTCAGATTGAAAAAAATACACAAGTCCATCTAGTTCAACCTATAAAAGGGAAAACATAAAAATAAACAATCCCATATACACTATCCTATACCCACAGTTCATCCAAAGGAAGCCAACAAACCTCAGCAAAGCATGATCCAATTTGCTCCAGAAGGGGAAAAATTCCTTTATGATCCCCCGAGAGGCAATCAGAATTTATACTTTTATAGAAACAGATTTTTGTAAATCCTTAGTTGCCATGTTAAAGTCCCACAAAGAGGAATGGTAAAATGTAAGAAGATGTAATTAAGGCATGGAATGAGCTGCAATCAAATAGGGACCCACCCGGTAACTCAGCCCTCCATTAACCTCCTCCCCTGGTGTGAAGAAAGCACCTGGAATGGCTGCACGCTTACTATCGCTCCCGCTGGGCATCACCTCCATCTCATCATGGGGACTTTTTCATAATTAACAATTTCTCTGAAAATCCTTTTAGATGGTCATGCTTCCTGTTAGCCAATTGAAATCTAGCCTAGAAAGCATACATAATAATTACATTGAACTGGCAGAATCCATAATGATCCCAGTTCATGTCCCAAGGGACAGCAAGAGAAAGGAAATAGTATAAGGTTATATTTGCTTGGCCTGCCTTCATGTTAAAACTTTTTTTTTTTTTTTTTATCTTTAGATATTTTTTCTCTTAAAGCAATTTAATAAGAGTAACTAAGTGCACTTCTATAATCTTATTAGGCATTGGCTTGCTGAACCAATTTTCTGCAAACTCAAAAAATATGTTTTGAACCATTCAAGGGATATCTAATGGCTTCTGTAAGAAAAAAAAAAAGGTTTAGTTGTAGGGTGGCAGATAAAATAAATGTATTTCTATCTGCATTACTTTCTGTAATGACCTAGAAAATACAGTTTGCTAATCACAGTGTTGGGAGTGCTGAAATTTGTGGCCTCTGTAAACTGCTATTTAAAAGCTAAAATAACTGCTTATGTAATGGCAAGACAGGGCCATAAATACTGTGTAAAACATACTGCAAAGCATATTTTAAAAAATGATTTGCAATTGAGAGTCCATTAATAGAGTTTACTGTGGCTCATGTCAGGACAGAACCGCTGCAGAATTGTAAAACCTAAAATGTATTTTTTATTATTATTAAAAAAAAAAAAGAGAGAGAGAAAGATGGAAATCATTCTGCTGTAAACAATTCATACCTGATAAATTGAAACCACTCTGGATAATGCACATCTGCAGTGGAAATAAGACTCCTTAAAGTGGAATTTTAGAATTAAACAGATCTGGATGTTTAGAAAAGGATTCTGGGAGATTCTTCTTTGTTCTAATCATTGTGGGTGGTATGTTGAACTGGAAGGATGTTTATTTTACCAATGAAAAGAAAATAATAAAAAAAACTCTATATAATCATTAATTTGAAAAAACTTTAAAGCTCCTCTATGAAAAAAAAAAAGATTGTTAAAAGAAAAAAACAAACATACCAAATACATGAAAAAGCGGTCACGTGATGGAAGGCCGATTCTCCTTTTTTCTCCTTGGCAGTGTGGAAGGGTTCCTCTTGCAACATCCAAGTCTCTCCCTGGTGGTATGGGCATTGCCTATTAGACATGTGCGGTTCGTTTAGAATTAATATGCGAACACATTTTTCGTTATTCAGAGATTCGGATAATTCCGAATATCCAAATTACAGTATAAACTAAGTTTACCGAATGCTCCCAATAACGAAACAAAATTCATCCGAATTCCCAAAATTCAAATTGCAAAATCGAATCTAAGTTTACATCGAATTCCATTCAAATTCGAACTGTAAACATGTATCTGAAATCAAAGATTGTGTGTGTTATTAGAGTACCATTTCGGAATAATGCTGTTTTTGTTAAGCCAAATGTGATTTAATGAGTCATTGTAATCATTCGATGAAGATTTTTCTTTTGTTTGTTCACTTTGCCACATTTAAATCTAAAAAATAAAATATAACATTTTCGATTTGGCCAATTCGAAATGTATCGATTTGAGGGTATACAAATACAAATTCTGAATACGAATTGCGAATACAAATTGAACTGATCAACCAAATGTTTTCGTCATGCACATGTCTGCTGCCTATTGTCTGTTGAAATTGTTCATTACCTAGATGTCACTTCAAGGGGTTGTAAAGCCTTGTGTTTTTTCACCTTAATGCATCCTATGCATTAAAGAGAAGGTCCAACTAAAAAAAAAAATATTAAAAGCCAGAAGCTACAAATACTGCAGCTGCTGACTTTTAATAAATGGACACTTACCTGTCCAGGGTGCCCGCGATGTCGGCAGCTGCAGCCAATCAATCGCCCGCTTCTCGGTGGCTGCCGCCGCCATCTTCGGTCAGGGAATCAGGAAGTGAAGCGTTGTGGCTTCACTTCCCGGTTCCCTACTGTGCATGCGTGAGTCACGCTGCGCGTCCTAACCCTTTCTCCGCTATCTCCTGGGACCTGTGTGTTTCCCAGGAGACAGCGGGGGGGGCGGGAGTGGGCATGACTCCTGTGGGAGTCTATTCCCGGAAGTGGGTGCAAATACCTGTGTTATACAGGTATCTGCACCCCCCCCTCCCGAAAGGTGCCAAATGTGACACCGGAGGGGGGGAGGGTTCCGAAAAGCGGAGGTTCCATTTTCGCGTGAACCTCCGCTTCAAAGTGAAATAACTTCTGACACTGACCGCCCCCCCCCCCCCCCCGTTTTACTCACCTGAGCCCTTCGTTCCCCCGGCAGAAATGCGTTCTTCCTCTCTTGATTGGATAGATTGATAGCAATGCAGCCATTGGCTCCCACTGCTGTCAATCAAATCCAATGACGCAAGTTGCTGGGAGGCGGGGCCGGGTCTGGCATTTTGTGTCTATAGACACAAATGCTGGACTGGGGAGCGCGCCTGTAAGGTAACCCCCCGGGAGAGCGCTTCTCCTAGGGGGTTAACCGATGCGAGGAGCCGCCGGGGGGACCCCAGAAGATAATGCACAGTGGAGGTAAGTATGATATGTTTAAACCCTTTAAGAGAGGGTGTCTGGGCTGACTGCAAATATTTTGCAAGAAGATCACTGTGATCTGTCCCAATAGAAAGTCAAGGGACTGGCTGAATTCAGTTCTCATTTAAATACACTGGGACTAATTTACTAAAACTAGGGAGTGCTAAATCTGGTGAAACTGTGCATGGTAGCCAATCAGCTTCCAACTTCAGCTTGCTCAATTAATCACTTGCGACTGCTCTGTAACAGTTTAACTGCTACAGGGCAGCCACTGTGCCCAGGATCACGTATATATATATATATATATATATATATATATATACACAGTATCTCACGAAAGTGAGTACACCCCTCACATATTTGTAAATATTTTATTCTATCTTTTCATGTGACAACACTGAAGAAATGACACTTTGCTATAATGTAAAGTAGTGAGTGTACAGCTTGTATAACAGTGTAAATTTGCTGCTCCCTCAAAATAACTCAACACACAGTCATTCATGTCTAAACCGCTGGCAACAAAAGTGAGTACACCCCTAAGTGAAAATGTCCAAATTGGGCCCAATTAGCCATTTTCCCTCCCCCCGGTGTCATGTGACTCATTAGTATTACAAGGTCTCAGGTAACTGGGGAGCAGGTGTGATACATTTGGTATTATCGCTCTCACTCTCTCATACTGGTCACTGGAAGTTCAACATGGCACCTCATGGCAAAGAACTCTCTGAGGATCTGAAAAAAAGAACTGTTGCTCTACATAAAGATGGCCTAGGCTATAAGAAGATTGCCAAGACCCTGAAACTGAGTTGCAGACCGGTGGCCAAGACCATACAGCAGTTTAACAGGACAGGTTCCACTCAGAACAGGCCTCACTATGGTCAACCAAAGAAGTTGAGTGCACGTGCTCAGCGTAATATCCAGAGGTTGTCTTTGGGAAATAGATGTATAAGTGCTGCCAGCATTGCTGCAGAGGTTGAAGGGGTGGGAGGTCAGCCTGTCAGTGCTCAGACCATACGCCGCACACTGCATCAAATTGATCTGCATGGCTGTCGTCCCAGAAGGAAGCCTCTTTTAAAGATGATGCACAAGAAAGCCAGCAAACAGTTTTCTGAAGACAAGCAGACTAAGGACACGGATTACTGGAACCATGTCCTGTGGTCTGATGAGACCAAGATAAACTTGGTGGCAACCAGGTGAGGAGTACAAAGACAAGTGTGTCTTGCCTACAGTCAAGCATGGTGGTGGGAGTGTCATGGTCTGGGGCTGCATGAGTGCTGCCGGCACTGGGGAGCTACAGTTCATTCAGGGAACCATGAATGTCAACAGGTACTGTGACATACAGAAGCAAAGCATGACCCCCTCCCTTCGGAGATTGGGCCGCAGGGCAGTGTTCCAACATGATAACAACCCCAAACACACCTCCAAGATGACCACTGCCTTGTTAAAGAAGCTGAGGCCAAGCATTTCTCCAGACCTAAACCCTATTGAGCATCTGTGGGGCATCCTCATACGGAAGGTGGAGGAGCGCAAGGTCTCTAACATCCACCAGCTCCATGATGTCATCATGGAGGAGTGGAAGAGGACTCCAGCAGTGGCAACCTGTGAAGCTCTGGTAAACTCCATGCCCAAGAGGGTTAAGGCAGTGCTGGAAAATAATGGTGGCCACACAAAATATTCACACTTTGGGCCCAATTTGGACAATTTTACTTAGGGGTGTACTCACTTTTGTTGCCAGCGGTTTAGACATTAATGGCTGTGTGTTGAGTTATTTTGAGGGGACAGCAAATTTACACTGTTACACAAGCTGTACACTCACTACTTTACATTGTAGCAAAGTGTCATTTCTTCAGTGTTGTCACATGAAAGGAGATAATAAAATATTTACAAACATGTGAGGGGTTTACTCACTTTTTTGAGATACTGTGTATATATATATATATATATATATATATATATATATATATATATATATATATATATATATGTGATCCTTCACTTCCGGGTAGGGGGGCACGAATGTGATTATACACAGCGGGAGCTGATTGGTGGGTACGGTGGATTCAATGTCCGCCAGCACCAGCTGATCATCCTGCATCAAGGCAGAACGGCAGTCTGCCTATGTAAACAAGGCAGATCACCGTTCTCACAAGGCATGGATCCTGTGTCTCTGCAAAGCAGGGATAAGGATCCATGTCTTCCCCTATTAAAAGCACCTCCCACACGGTAATAAAACACAGGCTAGGCAGACAGTTAACCCTTTAAGCGCCCCTAATGTTAACCCCTTGGCAGCCAGTGTCCTTAGTACAGTGACAGTGCATATTTTTAGCACCGATCACTGTATTAGTGTCACTGATTCCCAGAAATGAGTCAAAAGTGTCCGTTAGTGTCTAATTTTTCACCGCAATATCGCAGTCCCACTATAAGTCACTGATCACCACCATTACTAGTAAAAAATAAAGAAAGAAATAGATAAATAAATAAAAATTCCATAAATATATCTCATAGTTTGTAGACGTTATAACTTTTACACAAACCATACAATATATTGGGATTTTTTTTTACCAAAAATATGTAGCAGAATACATATTGGCCTAAATTGATGAAGAAATTCGATTTTTACAATTTTTTATTGAATATGTTTTATAGCAGAAAGTAAAAAACGTTGGAGTTTTTTTTTCAAAATTGTTAAGGTTTTTGTTTATAGCATGAAAAATAAAAAACACAGAGGTGATTAAATACCACCAAAAGAAAGCTCTATCTGTGGGAAAAAGGGCATCAATTTTATTTGGGTACATCGTCGCACGACCGCGTAATTGCCAGTTAAAGTAATGCAGTGCTGTTTAACAAAAAATGGCCTGGTCATGCAGGGGGGGTACATTTTTTGGAGCTGAAGTGGTTAAGCTTTGACCAGAAAACCTGGAAGCTGTATGGTTTCTTTGCAGAGCTGCACCAGATTTTGCACTTTTCAGTTTTAGTAAATCAATCCCACTGCTTCTCATCGGTTCCCTTCGCATGGGAATATGTATCTTGCAAGGGAATTTGCTACAGAGCTTAGTGAATGTGGTGATGTTTCACTATACACAAAATATGCAGCATTTTTGCTTGCACTTGATTGGATGATGCAAGTCGGTAAAGCTTCATCTCATTTACTAAGTTCTGCAGCAAATCCAGGGCTTTTTTTTAAGAGAATAGGTACAAGAACTCCCCCCTACCCACCTCTGAGCACCATCCCTTGGTTCCACCCTCTGCCCACCTCCCAGTACCACCCCTTTTAGAGAATACAGAGCCAAGTATCATTTTGTGGTGCTAAGTAATTTGTATGGAATTTGTTATTGAAAACAAGAAAAGGAGTAAAATAGATCCCTTGCATCAGCAATAGACAGCGTTGGACCCACAACAAGTCAAAGTTCACTCCAGCAACAATAGAACCCTGGCAGCAACAATAGATTTCCCAGCAGCTAGCAGCAGTATACCCCTCTCTCAACAGTAGATCCCTTCCTGCAACATAAGGATCCCGCCCCAGACAAAAATAGAGACCCCACCAGCAACAATAGACTGCCACACAAATATAGATGCCTTCCAGCAAAAATTGATCCAGCAATGGCAAACATAAGCAAAGAGAGTTATACTACATGAATGGTAATATGTAACTAACATAAAATAGGTGTTATCACAATTTGGCTGCAAAAGTGCACACCATCCGTGCATTGTGGTGCATTAAAACACGCGTTTTGAGGTACGTTTGCAAGGTGTGTTGAGTTCCCATTCAAAATACACTCACCGGCCACTTTATTATACCTGTTCAATGGCTTGGTAACACAAATTGCTAAACAGCCAATCACATGGCAGTAACCCAATGCATTTAGGAATCTAGATGTGGTGAACACGACTTGCTGAAGTTCAAACCGTGCATCAGAATGGGGAAGAATTGGTATTTGAGTGACTTTGAACGTGGCATGGGTGTTGGTGCCAGAAGGGCTGGTCTGAGTGTTTCAAAAACTGCTGATCTACTGGGATTTTCACACACAACCATCTCTAGGGTTTACAGAGAATGGCCCAGAAAAGAGAAAATATCCAGTGAGCGGCAGTTGCGTGGGTGAAAATGCCTTATTGATGTCAGAGGTCAAAGGAGAATGGGCAAACTGGTTTGAGATGATAGAAAGGCAACAGTAACTCAAATAACCACTCGGTAAAACTAAGGTATGCAGAATACCATCTCTGAATGCACAACACATCAAACCTTGAAGCAGATGCACTACAGCAGCAGAAGACCACAACGGCTGCCACTCCTGTCAGCTCAGAACCGGAAACAGGCTACAATTTGCACAGGCTCACCAAAATTGGACTATAGAAGATTGGAAAAACGTTGCCTGGTCTGATGAGTCTGAATTTCAGCTACAACGTTTAGATAGTGGGGTCAGAATTTGGTGTAAACAACATGAAAGTTTGGATCCATCATGCCTTGTATCAAAGGTTCAGGCTGGTGGTGGTGTAATGGTGTGGAGGATATTTTCTTGGCACACTGTGAGTATTGTTGCTGACCATATCCATCCCCTTATGACTACAGTGTCATAATCTTCTAATGGCTCCTTCCAGCAGGATAACGCACCATGTCATAAAGCTCCAATCATCTCACCACTGGTTTCTTGAACATGACAATGAGGTCGGTAATTGACATTACAACATACCACACTGCGGATAGTGTGGCAATGCATGTTTTACTGGCACCTTGTTGTGTGTTTCCATCCTTCAGGTAGACATAAATTATGCACAGTTGAAATACATACTGTATATATGTGCACTTTGCTGAAAAAAGATTTGTAATTTCAATTGGTCTTATGACCCTCTATTAGAAAGCATGCCAGGAGCTTCTCTGACCTTCAATGCAATTAAGCAGCACAGTATAGTCAACAACCAATCCTTAGCCTGCTGACTGAACAACGAAGCAACATTCTCACACTGGTGAGGTCATCACTGTACTCATTCTGCTCCCTCCTGTCAGAAAGCCCCCAATGTTAGATCAACAGCACTGTACACTGCAGTAGAACCTGACTAGCTTACAATGCTACCCTTCCCAACCTTGAGGGCTCATTACAAGAAGCCTAAATGAAGTCAGAATTCCGGAGCTTATGCTAGATGTATTTAAAATACATTTAATGATCCACTCCAATATCGGGCACTTTCACCCCCTTCCTGCCATTTTTAAGCTTTCAGCTCTGTCGCACCTTGAATGACAAGTGTGTGGTCATGCAACAATGTACCCAAATTAATTTTTAATAATTTTCTTCTCACTGCTGGGATTTTTATTTTAATTAGTTTTTTTTTTAAAAGAAAAAAGCCCGGAAATTTTGGGGAAAAAAATAACGTTTTTCTTCATTTCTGTCAGTAAATTTTGTAAAAAAGTAATTATTCTCCTTCACTGATGTGCACTGATGGGGTGGCATGGATGGGCACTGATAAGCTGCACTGACGGGCACTGATGAGGTGGCACTTATGGGTACTGATTAGGTGGCACTGATGAGGAGGCACTATTATGCCACACTGATGGGCACTGATAGGTGGCACTGATATGTGGCACTGATGGGCAGTGATAGGTGGCACTGGTGGGCACTGATAGGCGGTACTTGTGGGCACTGATAGGCAGCATGGATAGGCAGCTGATGGGAATTGATGGGCAGCACTGATGAGCAGGCACTGATGGGCACTAAAAGGCAGCACTGACTGGCACCAGTAATGGGCGTTGATTTGTGTCACTGATGGGCACTGATTTGTCACCATCATCGTTCATGCTACCTCACACTGCCTTGATAAAAGTAAATTCAGGCATCGATACAAATCAATACAAATGATTCAAAATGTTGACAAAACGCGTAGGGAGGAGTTGTGACGTTTCGGGACACGGCGGCCATTTTGTTGGTTGGAAACTTTGTTTCCTTTGTATTTGCTTGCATTGACTTTTTATCAAGGCAGTGTGAGGTAGCATGATCGGTGATGGTGACGATTCCTTTCTGGACATTCCTTCCTTTTATCCATATTGATTGCTATTTTCTTATATGGACTAATTAATTATATCACAATGGACTTTATTATTTGCATATTTGGTCTAAGTGTTGCACCTATATTATACATTTTTTTTATGTTGTTCTTCCAGCATATATCTGCTAGCAGCTTTTTACACTTTGTACTTTTTTTTTTTCTAACCAGAGCGCAGCCTATTCTGTACACTAACATTTAATTATATATTTTGGAGCGTCCATTTGAAATAGCTCTTGCACATAATGCAAAATTATGTTTTGACATATCCTGGTTATAAAAAAAAAAATCTTACTGAATTACATATCCACAAGGACACAAACGCATGTCTGAATTTCTAACAGCATAACTGTATAATACTTTGGAGAATTGATGTTCTGTTTGGAAACCATGGGACAGCTATAAAGGTCTACTTTAACTGCTATTTTAACTAGACGACTCGCCCTATTTGAAAGTGCTTATCAGATCCTCAAGGAATCACAATCTGTTATCGCTTTTATGTTTTTAGCATCGTATTCGTATGCTCCCGCTATGGCTCACCGTACAAGCAGATTTTGTGCTAGACAGAGGCATCAACACATTATGTTACTATTAAAAGAAACATTTTATGCTGTCTTGTCTGGATATATTTTTCTTATTCTAGTTGTTATTTTTAAAACTTTGATAAAGTAACAAACAAAAGAATATATGTACTTTTTAGGGAAGTAGAAACCACAGACTATACAGGTGACGGAAAAAATTCCTTAGTGAACTGAAAAGTATAACACCTCTTAATGTTAGGACAAAGATTAACCAATGGATGGCCAGCATTGGATTCAAGAGATTTTCTCCGTCCTTTTCTATGCGGACATATTGGGGGAGATTTACTAAAACTGGAGCGTGCAAAATCCAGTGCCGATTTGCATAGAAACCAATCAGCTTCCAGGTTTTATTGTTAAAGCTTAGCTGAACAAGCTGACGTTGGAAGCTGATTGGCAGAATTAACATGTAGGAAAAAGGAGCTGATTGGGAAATATCTTAAGACATGGGCAAAATGGTTTGAATTTAAGACCACTCCATTGTGCTATTAATTAATTTCAGACTCCTACAATGCATCCGGAAAGTATTCACATCGCTTTTTCTACGTTTTGTTATGTTACAGGCTTATTCCAAAATGGATTAAATTCATTATGTTCCCTTAACATTCTACAAACAATACCCCATAATGACAAAGTGAAAGAAGTTTGTTTGAAATCTTTGCAAATTTATTAAAAATAGAAAACAAAAAAAAAAAACATGTACAAAAGTATTCACACCCATTGCTCAATGCTTTGTTGGGGCACCTTTGCCACAAATTACACCCTTAAGTCTTTTTCTACAAACTTGGCACACCTATTTTTGGGCAGTTTCTCCCATTCTTCTTTTCAGGACCTTTCAAGCTCCAACAGGTTGGATGGGGAGCGTTGGTGCACTGCCATTTTCAGATCTCTCCAGAGATGTTCAATCAGGTTCTGGCTGGGCCACTCAAGGACATTCACAGAGTTGTCCTGTAGCCACTCCCTTGATATTTTGGCTGTGTGCTTAGGGTCGTTGTCGTATTGGAAGATGAATCTTTGCCCCAGTCTGAGGTCCAGAGCACTCTGAAACATGTTTTCATCAAGGATGTCTCTGTACATTGCTGCATTCATCTTTCCCCCGATCCTGACCAGTCTCCTAGTTCCTGCCCCTGAAAAACATCCCCATAACATGATGCTGCCACCACCATGCTTTACTTTAGGGATGGTATTGGCCAGGTGATGAGCCGTGCCTGGTTTCCTCCAGACATGATGCTTGCCATTTAGGCCAAAGAGTTCAATCTTTGTTTCTTTAGACCAGAGAATTTTGTTTCTCATGGTCTGAGAGTCCTTCAGGTGCCTTTTCTGTACCCTTCCACAGATCTGTGCCTGGATAAGATCCTGCCTCTGAGATCTACAGACAATTCCTTTTTTTTTCTTTATTTGATTCTTCTTCTATCTTATGGTAAGTTGTGTGGCCAGCGATCGATGCTAAAGTTTACAAAGATATGGCACCAACTTCCTGTTTTTAGATGAAAGAAAAAACATAAAGAAGATATGGGATTTTCAAGGTACAAAAATACACAAAACAACGGTATATAAAAGAAAAAAATATACAATTTTTATTAAATGAATTACATAAATAAAAACAGTACATTCAGTATACTCATAGCCAAGGATGAATGCAAGACATCCTATAAATGACAATGGTCTACTGCAATCACATTCAAGTTTTCTACATGTTTCGCCGTATAGCTTCTTCAGGAAAAAACTTGAAAATTCTTTAAATATCAAGACCTGTACTTTAACAGCTCATATTGTGAGTCAAGTGGCGAAGGGGTGAATGGTAGTATGTTGTGTATTAGTCTGATATAAATATCTTGATTGGAGTTATTTGAAAAGTATAATGAAGTTACACTGAAGATAAACTTCAAGGGATTACTCAAAGTTGACGAAACTAGGTAGAAAAGAAAGAGCAACTCCATATGTTAATATATCATATCCATCCAAGCCCAATGGAAAAGGATGGGACTGCAAAGATTTCTGGATAGCCCTCAGTTAGCAATGCCTGTTTTCCTGTATCGTGGAATGTGAGGCTTTGAGTAATCCCTCCCAGTGTAACTTCATTATACTTTCCAAATAACTCCAATCAAGATATTTATATCAGACTAATACACAACATACTACCATTCACCCTTCCCTACGGGAGACCTGGCATTACTCGTGAGTGTCTGGACAGTGTTTGTGGCATTCTGTTGGATTCCATTATTTCACCTTAAATCAGCTTTGTATGGGCCACTTGACTCACAATATGAGCTGTTAAAGTACAGGTCTTGATATTTAAAGAATTTTCACATTCCTTCCTGAAGAAGCTATACGGCGAAACATGTAGAAAACTTGAACGTGATTGCAGTAGACCATTGTCATTTATAGGTTGCTTTGCATTCATCCTTGGCTATGAGTATACTGAATGTACTGTTTTTATTGATGTAATTCCTTTAATAAAAATTGTATATATTTTCATTTTATATACCGTTGTGTTGTGCATTTTTGCACCTTGAAAGTCCCATATATTCTTTATGTTTTTTCTTTCTTCTCCTATCTTGTTTTCCCTCTCTCCTCCCTGTTTTATCTTCTTTCCTGAAGAGGAGAGGAAGGGAATTAAAAGTCAAAGGTCCATGTTCAAAACAATATAAGTCATACCTATGCTCAAAACAGGTTGATACTTTACTAACTACATTTGAGTTAGGGTATAGCTATATGAGTTACAGAAAAATGTGCATTACTACTGTTTTTAAATTATCTGTGCCTTTGATATATAGTACATTGTATTGTTTTTCTTTCTTTTTTTTTTTTAAAAAGAAGCTGATTGGCTACCACGTACAGCTGAACCAGGTTCTGAGTGCTCCAGCTTTAGTAAATCGCCTCAATTTTCCACTACAGCCTTTCTCTACTCTGTAGAACCCTAGGGTTCCATCAGAAGTTGCTCGGGGTTCCTTGAGCAGTGACCAGCTTCTGCATCTCAGATGAGTAACCACTATGAACAATATATCTTTTTAGCTGTCTGTAAAGGTATAAATCTCCCAATGAGCACAAATGTGAAGAGCATTCATCTAAGTGACCATCACACTAATGTGCTTCATCAACATGACCCTGTAGTTGCTAACTACTCCTAACTTAAAGTGGTTGTAAACATTAATTTAAAATAAATAAATAAATAAATAAATAAACATCTTATACTTACCTGATGTGCAGCCAGGTAACATGTTAAAAAACAGTTTTTTAGTCATATATATTATTATTTATTTGAAAAAAAAACAACAAAAACTGTATTTCGTTCATGAAGTGTGTGCGGGGCGCCAGACTAATGGGTGTCTAGTAGGTCCTTAAAGTTTTGAAAAGTATGTGATTGAGGCTGAGAGCTCTAATTGGCTTGTTTTAGATTGCCCTTGAACCCGCCCACTTTTGATTTTAGAGAATGTATATTTTTTAAATTTTTGGTCTCATGCGATTGGACGGTTCTCAACGCGTAGGGCAGGGCTTTGAGCGTCATCACATCCATCACTTCCAGTTTCCGCCTTCTGTTCCCGTCACCAGCCGTCACTGCACAGAACCTCCGCCTCTGGGGTCCTCTGCCAACGCTCTCAGGTCCTCCTCTTCTCTGTACACCCCCATAGCAAGTAACTCCCTATGGTGGCGCACCTGTGGGCTCACTCCTGAGCCGGACTGTGTGCATCTTTAGACACACACAACACAACTCAGCCCTGCCCCACACTCCCTCCTCACAGGATTTGATTGACAGCAGCAAGAATCAATGGCTCCCACTACTGCCTCATTGTCCTGTGAGGAGAGAGAAAGAGGAGAGCGCCACTGCACTGGGCACATCGCTGTATCGAAAAAGGGCTCAGGTAAGCATAAGAGGGGTGAGTAGACGATACAACTGCTGGGACATTTTTTTATAATAATGCAGAGAATGCTTTAAGAGAAATATGTCCTGTCTACACAAAGTAAAGTAAATGTGTAGCCAGGCTACAGGAATTTAAAAGGTTAGTTCACTTTTACAGAAAAAAAAAAAAAAACTGCCTATGCAGATAAAGAGCATCTGTAGATAAAAACAAAGTGTGCAGCTCTGCCTAAAGTTGAATAATGCCCTTGCTATAGGTGTAGGCCATTTGCGTAACTCCTGAAGCCTGATTGAAAAACTCCAAGGACGGCACTAGGACGTTGCTAAGTGAGGCCTAGTTGTTACTGTTCACCTCCACTATCACAGGAGTGAGCTTTTACTCTGAATCTAACCCTCTCTCATGCTCTTGCTCTCCCATAATGCAATAGCTGTGATGGTAAAGGTAACAGTAATGATTACCACTCTGGGTAATCTATGTACATTGCAGGGATTTTAACAAACTTTCTTGCAGATTCCTATCTTTTGTTATTCTGAAGAAATCCCTGTGCATTTGCCTTGTGCCCATGTGGGAAAGTGAGTCTAATGGGAGTGGTTTCATAATTATCAATCAGCTGCAGCAGCTACAGGGCACTAATGAGGAAAGCTGCTGGGTCTGCATCCCTTAAGAAGGGTTTTCCTATTGGGAGTATCTCACCAAAAATACATTATTTGTTACAGGGGTTGCCTGAAATCTGACTTCCCCACAAATCTGAATCCCTCACGAAAGTGGAGTTGCCCTTTGAGTGCAGCAGTGTGAAAATTAAAGTGATACAAAAAGAGGCAACCAGCACAATTTATAACCAGCCTTTGCATTAGGGTGCACATGGAAGGGCAATGCACATCACGAACAAACAAAATGTCCGAGCACACTTACCAGCTAGCCTGCAAACAAATCAAATTGCCCCTGTAAAAAATTCACATTACCACTTCAGCCCTGGAAGGTTTACCCCCCCCCCTTCCTGACCAGGCCATTTTTTGCAATACGGCACTGTGTTGGTTTAACTGACAACTACGCGGTCGTGTGACGCTGTACACAAACAAAATTGATGTCCCTTTTTTTTCACAAATAGTGCTTTCTTTTGGTGATATTTTTTCTTTTTACCACCGGGCCCGCTGATTGGCTCCTGCTGTGTCCAATCACAGCGGGAGCGGGGCTCGGGCAGCACACGCGCACGCCCCAGAAAGAAGATGTGAAAGAAAAAAAATCACGTACAGGTATGTGATTTTGCAATTAAGGACCACCCTGCCGCAGTATATGTGCAGGGGGCAGTCTTAAAGCAGTTAAAAACAGAGGGTTTAGTTGCACACATTTGTGGAAGCCGCAGTACCCACGTCAAGGCTCTTCTTCGTACTGTGGTCCCAACCCCATATTTTTGAGAGTCTTCAAGTTGGAGAATATTTACCAGTGAATACATTAATGGCAGATTTCCCTGGATGGAGCCCACTCAACCTTAAAGTGGTTGTAAAGGCAGAAGGTTTTTATCATTTATTCTAGGCATTATGATAAAAAAAACCTTCTGTGTGTAGCAGCCCCTCTAATACTTACCTGAGCCCCATCTCGGTCCTCAGCCATCCAGGATTTTACATCCTTATTGGCTGAGACACAGCAGCAGCGCCATTGGCTCTTGCTGCTGTCAATCAAAGTCAGTTAGCCAATGAGGTGTGAGAGGGGATGGGGTCGAACGGACACACAGAGCTGCAGCTCAGCTCGGGTGGCCCCATAGCAAGCTCTTGCTGTGGGGGCACTTAACAGGAGGGAGGGGCCAGAAACCACTTCCCATGGGGACACTTGTGCTAGCTTGCTCCCGAGCCCCGCTGCCTCGTCCATTGACATAGACATTGGTACACGGCTACGCCCCCCTGCTCTCTTATCACTAGCTTTCACTGACATCAGCATTAGGAGCTTGATAGCTGCTGCTAATCCAGGACTGATTCATTTTGATAAATGTCAGCAAGTCTGTGGACAAATGTGCTCTCTTATCTGTCACAAAACCTACGGCAGCACTAAATGCCTGTTCGGAAGGCATGCTGGATGCAGGACAGCCCAGCAGCTCAATTGCATACTGGGCAAGCTCTGGCCAGTGGTCTATTCTCATGACCCAGTAACCCAGTGGATTGTCAACTGGAAAGCTCTCCATGTCCGTTTTCGCTCCTAGATAATCTCCCACCATATGATGCAGACGCTGTCAATTGGATGTGAAAGCTGACAGCTCTGGGCACTGAGGACTAAAAAATGTTGAAATGCATCACTGCGGTGGCCCCCTTCTCCACTGCTCTTCCCCCAGACTGTAACCTACCAGTCGGGACAGGCGTTACATAAACTCCTCTTTAAGGTGTCCTCAAGAGATTTCATCTTGTGGGGACGGGATGAGTTCCGAGACTTTCCCCTTGTAATGGTGGTCAGGGAGGGTTGCCAACCAATAGTGACCCTTTCCCTTGATGCCACGTATTCTCGAGTCTTTTCACAGGCTTTAAAGAATGAGGGAGCCCATGCACTGCAAGTTTGCGAAGGCATGAGAAGCAGACTCCTTGGGGGTCACTGAGCACTACAATATCTGGAACTTCCTCCTCCCAGCCACATATTACTTCCAAGGGTTCTGGGGTTGATGTATGTCTTGCTCTGCTCCAATGCCTCCAAAACTGTGAGAATCCTGCCCCCTCTCCTCTTGTGTGTTTTGTGGCGTGGCAAGAATGGTGTCTGCATGAAGCGGGCCTTGAGAGGAAAGGGAGTCATCCTCTTCCTCCTGCTGCTCTGCCTCAAGTCCATTATGCCACGCAGAGTCTGCTCCAGCAGGAACACAACAGGGGTTGTGTCACTGATGCATGCGCTGTCACGGCTCACCATCCTTGTGGCCTCCTCAAATGGTGACAGTACAATGCATGCATCCTCTATCAGCAGCCATTGGTGTGAGGGAAAAAAGCCTGTTGTTGTGCCATACTCACACAGGTACTCGTTGATGGCCCTCTGCTGCATGTGCAGCCGCTGCAGCATTGCCAAAGTCGAATTTCTCCTATTGGGCACGTCACAAATCAGGCGGTTTATGTGCAGGTGGAATTCCCACTGAATTTTAGCCAAACGAGCACTGGCTGTGTATGACCGCCTGAAATGGCTACCGACTCTTCTGGCCTGCTTTAGCAGATCTTCCAACGCTGGTTACCTGTTTAAGAAACGCTCCTCCACCAAATTGAGGACATGTGCCAGGCATGGCACGTGTCAACTTTCCCTGTCTAAGGGCAGACAGGAGGTGTGTGCCATTATTGCACACCACCATTCCTGGCTCCAGCTGGCTTGGACCACCTCTGGGCCTGCCCCTGCAGAGCTGCAGAAATTTCTGCTCTGGTGTGGCTTCTGTCCTCAAGACAGACTAGCTTAAGTACTGCATGGCACCTTTTAGCCTAACTCATTGAATAGCCCCTTGAATGCTTATTCAGCAGAGGATGGCATGGAGGAGGAGGAGAAGGGGTGGAACATCATCACCACTAGCTGTATGGAGACGTGGTGGCACAACAAGCTGCAGCACTGAGACCTGTCCTGCATTGTTGTGAGTTGCAAGCAGAGTTACCCAGTGTGTTGTGAACAAAATATATTGTCCCTGACAAAGCTTGCTGGGCCACATGTCAGCAGTAACGTGGACCTTGCGGCTGACTGCCTTGTCCAACGATGCCACAATTTTGCCTTCCACAAGATGGTGGAGAACTGGATTGGCCTTATGTAAAAAGAAATAGCGACTGGGAACCTGCTATTGTGGTACAGCACATTCTGCAAATCCACAGAAGGGGGCAGAATTCACCAGATGGAAAGGCAGAAGTTGTAAAGCCAGCAGCTTTGACAAGCTTGACTTTAGATGCTGGGCATGTGGGTGGCAGTGACTGTATTTCTTTTTCACTGCAGCAGATGGGTCAGAGAAATTTACCTGCTATAGTCTACAGCTGGTGGTGTGCTATTGGCAGACATGCTGTAATCACCTGGAACACCCTGCCCTATACCATCATTCCTGTCAGTGGAGGCTGCTGAGAGGTCATGAGGTATAGCGGGGGTAAACTGGAAAGGTGAGGAGTGAGAAGAAGCAGAATTGTGTCCCTTTTGTGTAGCTTTCAGGTGCTCTTGCCAAGGGGCTGAGTGGTGGGAAGTTAAATGCCTTGTCAAGCATGTGGTACTCAAATGGCTGGTGTTTTTGCCACACTTGATGTGCTTGAGGCAAACAGTGTAAACGGCTGGATATGTGTTAAAAAAGGCCCAAACAGCTGAACTGGAAAGTGGGCCGAAAGATAACAGCTCCACAATCTGGTGGAATAGAGTTGCTGCTTGCTACTCTTCCATGATCGCTGCCTCTTTGGTGTTGTGCCTCACCCTCACTTTCCTCCTCTGCTCTATCCAGCACCCAAGTCGCATTAATGACCTCATCATCATCATCCCCACCATCCTCATTATTGTTGGAGACAACTTGGTAATACACTGCGGCTGGGGGAACATGACTGCCTATTTGTTGTTTACCAGTGTTCTCCCCGCTCTGTAGGCTCATTATCCTACCTTCCTCAACCTCAGAATCAAGTAATGACTGTGCATCATCAAGGAGCAAGTGGTTGATGCTGTATTCAAATAACTCAGCTGACTTCTCCATGCCTGATGCTGGGCTATAACAGGAGTAGCTGTGGACAAGGAGGAAGAACAAGACACTCTGCCAGCTGCAGTGGACTGCACACTAGTTTCTGCTTGGGTGACTGAGGATGAGGATGGTTTAGTAAGCCAGTCCAGGAAATGATGCCCTGCCTGAAGATGGACCATGTTCACCTATGCCTGTGGACACATTTATTTATTTCAGGTACTTATATAGCACCATCAATTTATGCAGCACTTTACATATACATTGTACATTCACATCAGTCCCTACCCCCAAGGAGCTTACAATTTAAGGTCCCTAACTCACATTCATACATACTAGGAACAATTTAGACAGGGTCCAATTAACCTACCAGCATGTCTTTGGAGTGTGGGAGGAAACCCACGCAGGCACAGGGAGAACATGCAAACTCCAGGCAGGTAGTGTCATGGTTGGGATTCGAACCAGCGACCCTTCTTACTGCTAGGCGAAAGTGCTACCCACTACACCACTGTGCCACCCGCATGTGCTGCTGACCCCCTCACACTGCCATGGGAACGTCTGCCTCTCCTTGTTGGCCTCCCAGACATGATGGGGGGGAGCGCTTATTAACAAAATGTAATAAAGATGTGGAAATATGTATGTGGATGCACTTTAATCAATTGAAAGCGGTGTTTGGTGAACTTTAACTTGAGTACTCACTACACAAACACACTCCACTGAATAAAATTTACTGCAGTAAAACTGCACCGACACACTGCAATATACTGTGGTAAACATGAGAGGTATTGCACTGAAATATACTGCGTTAAAAATACACCTAAGCACTGAAATATACTGCATTAAACGTGCAGTACTGGACTGAAATATACTGCAATAAATATGCAGTAAGGCACTGAAATATACTGCGTTAAGCAAGCACTAATGCACTGCAATATATTACGTTAAAAGTCCAGTAACTCACTGAAATACACTGCGTTAAATGTGCAGTAATGCACTTAAATAAACTGCATTAAATGTGTAGTAACACACTGAAATATACTGCTTTAAACGTGCTTTAACTCACTGAAATATACTGCGTTAAACGCGCACTAACACACTGAAATATACCGCGCTAAGCGTGCACTAACATACTGCAATATATTGCATTAAACCTCTACTAACGCACTGCAATATACCACGCTAAATGTCCAGTAATACACTGAAATATGCTGCGTTAAACTGCAGTAATGCATTGAAATATACTGCGTTAAATGTGCACTAACTCACTGAAATATACTGCGATAAAAGTGCAGTAACACACTGAAATATCCTGTGTTAAACGTGCACTAACTCACTGAAATATACTGCGTTAAACGTGCACTAACACACTAAAAAATACTGCATTAGGCATGCACTAATGCACTGCAATATACTGCGCTAAATGTCCAGTTATGCACTGAAATGTGCTGCGTTAAACATGCAGTAAAGCACTGAAATTTACTGCGTTAAACGTGCACTAACGCACTGAAATATACTGCAGGAAACCTGCCCTGACAAAATAAACTGACACTAAAATAAAAATGGATGATCAGTTCACACTACACTCACACTGCACTATCACTAGATTCACACTAAACTGATATTCTACAGTAGTACACTATAGCAAACAAACTCGCTAGTAGCACTGAACAGAGCCCTGTTCTATCTCTCTCCACGCCAATATCACACTGCAAATGGCCGCTATGGGCAGAATATTTTTATAGTGTGGGGTGGGACTAAGAGCGATGAGCCATGATTGGATAGAGTGATCATGACAGTGTCCATTCATGGCTCTGACAGTGCTATGTGCCCTTATTGGGCAAAGCTTTCATTGCTCCAGCCAATCAGGGCTTCCAATGCATTGTGTGGCAGTGCAGTGCATTATGGTCATTTGGTCAGACAAACGATCAATTGCCCCGATAATGTGGATGATCGTTGAACGGGTGAACAGCTAATGTTCAGCCTGAACTCATGCTCGTGTCAAACTGTTCGCCTGACTCTATTGCTAATCTACTGGCTCATAATTATGATAGGGGGCAATACTACCTTTATAGGGTACATGGTTTAAATGGCCTGAACAATTGTTTGTGTTTGATCATCATGGTATTGCAAGTCTTTCACTTCTCTTCTGAACCTCATATCTAAGATAATTATTAGTTTTCTTAGATGGCACCCTACTGGCTCATAACTATGAGGAGTGGCCATAGGAAGAGAAGGATGTGGAATCTGGCAGGAAAAGCTCCTGCTCATAGAAGCAAGAGTGTTAGTTCTTGGTGATCCCAAGGCTCGTTATAAGGTATATGAGTATATACACAGGCAACCTTTAGTTGCTTGCTTTTTGTGACTGATAGCTATTTTGCCGTTTTAAAGTGACCACAAGGTCAGTTTAATATGTTAGCCCGTTACAGATATGGAAAGTAATAATGCTTGATTTATTGCTCTAATAGAAATGGTTAAATCAGTCACATGGCTTAGGAAAGTTTTACAATTTATTAGTGACCACTGTTAGTTATGTTGTTTCCCTGCAAGATATAGAAACGTTCTGTTGCTTGCAGTGGCAATGTACAAAACAGTTCAATTGCGCTTTTTGCCCAATGTTTGTGGCAACTGCTAAATAATGAATGAGACGTGTCAAGTTGTAAAGTAATTACAACAAGAACATAATGAGCCTTGAGCCAATGTATTGATTGGTGTGCACTAACAAGGCCAGATCCACCACAATTAATTATACAGACCGCCTTGTCTGGCATCCTTACAACTAAGCCTTGCGAGACTGGGAACTCCATGCTACACACAGACAGCGACTGACCCCATTGACAGAACAACCTTTTAATTGACTCCCTCACTGGGAGTGTAGTTCTCTGAGCCAGCCTGGAAGCTGAGACAGAGAATTAGAGGTGGGAGGTTAATTTGCCTAACAGGAAGCTTCTTGTACATCAGCTGGTTACAGGGATCCAGTCTATTCTGCGACTGCGGGACTTTAATCATCATAAACAATGATACCGCTTCTGTAACTTGTAACTACATGTTAGAAGATCCTTATTTGTTGCACTATACTAATTTGTGTTCTTTAAAAAAAAAAAAAAAGGTAATATATATAATTTAGCAGAGATTACTGCTACACTAGTCACTTTAAAAAAAAAAAAGAGTCTACCCTATATCATCACTGAGCATATGCTCTGACACTATAGGGTTGATTTACTAAACAAGTAAAGCATTCTCACTTTGCAAAGCAATGTTCACTTTAAGGCTGGGTTCACACCTCCCACGTATGCGGCTCGCAGCAGAGGTCTGGTGCGTTCCTGTTCTCCGTTTCAGGGACAAATCAGGGCCCAGTTTTTGCCTCAATTTGGCCCTGAAACTTAACTAAAGACGCACAGCGTTCCTGTGCAAGCCACTCTGCAGCCGCAACGGAGATATGTAAACCAGCTCCATAGAGAGCCAGTCACAATCTCCTGTCATGCGAATTGGATGCTGTTAAAACCGCATCCAATTCCCATAGGTGTGAACCCAGCCTAAAAGGGAATTCTCTTTTAGCATAGTGAATATGGTGAAAATTCACTACACAAAGCACTCCCAATCCCGTGCAAGCAAAATTTTAAAAATCAGATAATTTGGGGGCACGTGATAGGATTTAAAGTCAGCACATCTTCCCCATAGTCAAGTGAAGTTCAAAGTTCCTTGCAAAGTGAACATGCCCTTCTCTTTCAGTAAATCAAATCAATCAATCTATCTATCTATCTATCTATCTATCTATCTATCTATCTATCTATCTATCTCCTTCTGTTACCTGTAAAAAGGTAAAAATCTATAATAATTTTGTTAAAAGGTTTTAAAATGTAAAAAAAAAAAATGACCTGCTTAGGCTAATTTTTCTTAAGAAAACTGGAATATTTCAGTATTAGGTGGATACCAGCAAGTTGATTCATCCACCAGTAAATTTTATGAGTACCAAATTTTATCTAGTACCAAGATCTCCATACTGGGGTTCCCATCATGTCCACTTACCGGGGTTGTTCAAAGTGGAATTTTGCTCTGCCCATTAGACTTTCCACGGACTATAATGTATATCAGTGGTCTCCAAACTGTGCCCGTGGGCTGGATGCGGCCCTCTGCTTGCATTTATCTGGCCCTTGGGTCAATATTCCTCCCACTAATACAAGGCACTATACCTCCCACTGACACCAATGGTAGAGCATTTTGTTCCTTCACTAATACGAGGCACTATTCCTTCCACTGACAGCAATGATGGGGCACTATTCCCTCCACTGACAGCAATGATGGGGCACTATTCCTCCTACTGATACCAACAATGGGGCACTATTCCTCCCAATGACGCCAAGGATGTGGCACTATACCTCCCACTGACACCAACAATGGTGCATTTTATTCCTTCACTAATACGAGGCACTATTTCTTCCACTGACAGCAATGATGGGGCACTATTCCCTCCACTGACAGCAATGGTGGGGCACTATTCCTCCTACTGATACCAACAATGGGGCACTATTCCTCCCAATGACGCTAATCGTAGGACACTATTCCTCCCATTGACACCAACGATGGGGCAATATTCCACCCACTGACACCAATAATGGGGCACTATTCCTCCCACTGACACCAAAAATGGGGCACTATTCCTTCCACTGATACCAACAATGGGGCGCTATTCCTCCCAATGACAATAAAGATGGGGCACTATTCCTCCCACTGACACCAAAGGTGGGGCACTATTCCTCCTCCCACTGACCACCATGTCTAGGGCATTGTTTACTTTCACTGATGTCAGGACATTTTTTACTTTCGTTGGCCACAGTCTGGCCCCCCTCAAGTCTGAAGCACAGAAAACTGGCCCATTATTTGGAAAGTTTGGCGACTATTATATTATAGAAGAGTGAGATTTCTCTTACTGCAGCAGAGAAATGAGACTGCTGACTTTGTGAGAGCCCACAACTGAAATCTAGCACAAGCCAAACTTGTTTTTTTACCATTATAGAGATAAAGGAGAAGGATTAAAGTGTAAGTAAACCTTAGTAATAGTAAGTTGTGAATCCTTGTTTGCAAACGAGTGTATTTACTAATCAGTGCTCCATATTTTTTTGTTTAAAGAGTACTTTTTTTTACTCATCTTTTGCAAGTTTAGTTACAGTGCTGTGCACGTCTCCTTGGCTGTGTCAGGCATCTTCTGATCCCAGCATGCACACTGGTACAAGCACCTGTTATCCAATCATTCCTCCCAGAGCTGTTGTTAATAAAAACAGCAGGAGCAGGGGATTGCTGTGGCTTTAAGCTGTGATCAGAAATGTGCTCCATAGGGTGACAACACTTCTCCTGCATTGCCAACCATGAGTGACCCCTGTTATTCAGAGCGCCGTAAAAAAAAAAAAAGATGTACACTTTATTGAACGAAAAGCCATCATATATTAACCACTTTACAGGCATACTATAGACACACCCCCCAGGTACGAAATTTAAAGGAATATTACACTTTTATTGTTTCACTTTAAGCATTTTTAAAATCACTGCTCCCGAAAAAACTGACATTTTTAGAAACTTTTTTTTGCATTGATACATGTTCCCTGGGGAAGGACCCAGGTCCCAAAAACACTTTTTAAGACAATACCATGCATATAAGCCTTTAAAATTAGCACTTTTGATTTTTCATGTTCGTGTCCCATAGACTTTAATGGTGTTCGAACAAATTTTTTGCCTGTCCGCATGTTCTGGTGCGAACCAAAAGGGGGGGGGGGGGGTGTTGTTTGGCCTAGTGTTTCTCAACTCCAGTCCTCAAGGCACCCCAACAGGTCATGTTTTCAGGCTTCCCATTATTTTGCACAGGTGATTTGATAAGTTTCACTGCCTTGGTAATTGCCACAGCCATTTCATCTGAGGGAAAACCTGAAAACATGACCTGTTGGGGCGCCTTGAGGACTGGAGTTGAGAAACGCTGGTTTGGCCCATCCCTAGTCTTCACCTAGCTTTGTTGTACTGCAACTAAGGTAATCCTTGAAAATAGGGTATAGCAGTGATGACGAGCCTTGGCACCCAAGATGTTTTGAAACTACATTTCCCATGATGCTCATGCACTCTGCAGTGTGGTTGAGCATCATGGGAAATGTAGTTCCAAAACATCTGAGGTGCCAAGGTTCGCCATCACTGGGGTATAGCAAATTTGGGAAAACTTTAAGGTAACCTTCTTATATTGTAACTGCCTCTCATATGATCCTAATGGTGTTTTCCAATGTAGCTACAAGAATCTATAATAAAGGCATAGATGTCTGCTTTCAGTGTTCGTTATAGCATAAGAACTGACTTCCAGTGGAGCTACAATACCGCCAAGCTGAACCATGTGAATGATGTCTGAAAGCAGTGTCTTATAACAACAAGATGGGCTATGCCCGCTCACCACACTGGAACTCAGATACAGTTGGCAATGATGTAGATGATGAAGAAGACTCTATCAGAAACTCTCTCTGTATCCTGGCTCTGGGCAATGGCGCTCACCGTGCCATGGTGCGGCCTACTTGGATCTAAAGTGCAGGCATCTCTGGATGACCACAGAGGTCCCTCTGGGTATAGCTGAATGGCTCCCCGCTTTGAAGGCCGCAAATCAACAGCAGCTCATTGTCACACAGACCTCCTGCTGGCAGAGTCAAACAGTATCCCAAGAGAAAGATCTAGGCCATTCCAGCCCTTTTATATCCTTTCCCAGCAGTCTGTTCTGTCCACTCAGCATTCTGCTAATTGTAGTTCAAATCAGTCCTGCTTGCATTGAAACTTCAGCATTCTGAACTACACATCCCACAATGCTTTGTTCTGAATTTTGTCACAAGAAAAGGAAATGACACATAGAGTCCAGCAAACAATAGAGCCCCACATTAAAAAGTAGATATTTACCAGCACACCATGGATCGACACAAAGTAGCATCCAAACGGATAGTTTATTGCATGATCACAACACAACGTTTCGGAGTCACGCAGGACCCCTTCGTCAGGCATGTGATAAACGTGGGGTAACAGTGAAAAGAATTTAAATAACCATCAACCAATCAGAAAAGAAAGAAAACCAAAACTCCGCCCACCCCCAGACAGGTATGGCATCACAAATTCCGCCAAAAGACTCAAAAAAATGAGCACAATATCACAGATTTGAGAAAAAACTTATGAGAAGAGGGGGTTACCAAATAACATACTATCACTTCCTGTGTATTGTCATGATGGACTTGATGATGTGGATCCTTAGTCACTGTGAGAACGGACCAGTTGCTAGGGAACATCTGTATACAGCACACGATCTGGAAATAAATCAGCGCCAGTGCAGGGATCAATAGTTGCAGTTGATAGTATGTTATTTGGTAACCCCCCCTTCTCATAAGTTTTTTCTAAAATCTGTGATATTGTACTAATTTTTTTTGAGTCTTTTGGCTGGATTTGTGACGTCATACCTGTCTGGGGGTGGGAGAAGTTTTGGTTTTCTTTCTTTTCTGATTGGTTGATGGTTATTTAAATTCTTTTCACTGTTACCCCACGTTTATCACATGCCTGACGAAGGGGTCCTGCGTGACTCTAAAACGTTGCACTCTCCTCGTGTTGTGATCATGTAATAAACTATCAGTTTGGACTCTACTTTGTGTCGATCCATGATGTGCTGGCAAATATCTACTTTGTGAATTGAACCAGTATCCAGCTGATTGTTGCTGCAGCACCCAAATTTTGAGAGCTTATACAAGAACATGTGCGATGGGAATGTGAAGTATTACAACACCACATTAATAACACAGCAAAAAAATGTCTCTGAATTGCAGGCATCATAGCCAGCTCCTGGCTACACATACAAATAAAACAATGAGTGTTTATGATTAATTGAGGGAAATTTATCATAACTAGAGCAGCCAGAATCTGGAGCAGCTGGGCATACCAACCAGTTGGCATCTAGGTTCAGTCTATCCCCCGAAGACCTCAATATGACGAAACATGTTGGACATGGCTCATTCGTGACGTCATAACGTATCAGTGTCGGTCTGTGCTGTTTGCTGGTCCAACTGAGCGCAGAGATTACTGGAGCTATCAGCCTGCTATAGATATATTTTTTTTGTAAAGGAACTTTATTGCTACTTTTTACCCACGTAATGCGGTGTTGAGAATCTGTTTGCCAAGGTGAAACCCGTTACAATTTGTCCTGTTGAGCTCGTTATAACCATTTATAACACAATAGTCCATCTTTTTTGGTAAGGGAGCTTTTGAACGGTGTCACATGGTGGTGGAATTTCCTTTATTATGGTGGATCCAAATACACACATTGAAGGAAATTGAATTTTGTCCACATTTTTTGGGATGGATCGTTTATGGATGGATGAGTGTTAAACTCTGTCCTCTCTTGTCACTATCGCATCAGACTTTTTTGTGTTATTCACTTTTTATTTTTAATAAATTGATTACTTGGTTGTAGGATGATTAAATCACATATTTTTTGTATTTTGATTGAGATTTACAGTATATGCTTTGAGTTTTAATTATTTTAATTTTTAGTTTTGTTTATCAGTTTTTATAAGCGCTGCTTTTAAGCTTACAATAGGGATGGGCCTCGAACAGGCAAAAAATTCTGGCGAACATGCGAATGCTAATAAGGTCGATGGGACACGAACATGAAAAATCTAAAGTCCTCGTTTTAAAGGCTTATATGCAAGTTATTGCCATAAAAAGTGTATGGGGACCCGGGTACTGCCCTGGGGGACATGTGATTTTAACCACTTGCTGACCAGCCACTGTATATATAAGGTGGAAGGTCGACTCTCCTGCGCAAACCGATGTACCGTACGTCGGTCTGTACATGTTAAACTGTGCGCCCGTAGGTCCCGTGGACTTGATGTCCGCCGTCGACCCACGATCGCTGCACACAGAGGCAAAACGGGGATCTGCCTGTGTATATAATGTGGATCCCCATTCTGACAAGAGATATCATGGAGATTTGCTGTTCCTAGTGATCGGGAACAGCGATCTCTGTGGTGTTACAGTTTTCCAGCCCCCACACAGTTAGAACACCCAAGGAACACAGTTAACCCCTTGATCGCCCCCTAGTGTTAACCTTTTCCCTGCCAGTGTCATTTATACATTGATCAATGCATTTTTTTAGCATTGATCAATGGTTTTTTTTTCAAAATTGTAGGTCTTTTTTTGTTTATAACGCAAAAAATAAAAACTCCAGAGGTGATCAAATTCCACCAAAAGAAAGCTCTATTTATGGGAAAAGAAGACATAAAATTTGTTTGGGTACAACGTCGCACGACCGCACAATTGTCAGTTAAAGCGACGCAGTGCCATATCGCAAAAAATGGCCTGATCAATAAGGGGGGAAACCTTCCGGGGATGAAGTGGTTAATGATGCTTAAAGTGAAACAATAAAAATTAAATATTCCTTTAAATATTGTGCCTGGGGGGTCCTTTTAGTTTGCCTGTAAAGTGGCGCATCTGTGCGATGTGTAGAACATGCCGCAGCAATAATTACATTTCTAAAGGAAAAATGTCATTTAAACTTGTCTTGCAGCTGTAATGCATTGCCGGCTCCCGGCAATATAGATGAAGATAAATTGAAAAAAACAGCATAGGGTACCCCCCAGTCCATACCAAGTCCTTCAGGTCTGGTATGGATTTTAAGGGGAACTCCACACCAAAATTATTTAAAAAATTGGTGTGGGGTTCCCTTCCAAAATCCATACCAGACCCTTATCCGAGCATGCAGCCTGGCAGGTCAGGATAGGGGGGACGAGCGAGTGCCCCCCCTTGAACTATACCAGACCACATGCCTTCAACATGGGGGGTGGGTGCTTTGGGGCAGGGGGAGCTCTGCAACCCCCCCACCCCAAAGCACCTTGTCCCCATGTTGACGGGGACAAGGGCCTCTTCCCGACAACCCTGACCAGTGTTTGTCGGGGTCTGCGGGCAGAGGGTTTATCGGAATCTGGAGGCCTCCTTTAACAAGGGGGCCCCCAGATCCCAGCTCCCCCATCAGGTACAGTATACCCCTACCCATTCACCAAAAAAAGTGTCAAAAAGTAAAAACCTTTAAGAGACAGTTTTTTTACAATTACTTTATTAAGAAAAGAAAAAGTGTCCGCGATGTACATCCACCATCAATCACACTGCCTGACGGACCCGAAAAATAGAAAAACTGTCTTTTCGCTTTGACAGCTCTTATATAAGCAAGAGCGGGGCCACCCGATGATGTAACTGGATGACCCCATCCCCTCTGACGTCACATGACACCAGAAGGTGGCATGGTCACTCGGTTACGTCACCGGGTGGCCCCGCCCTTGCTTATATAACAGCTGCCAAAGCAAAGAGACATTAGTCACCGGAGGGCCTCTTATCAAGGCAGAGCTTTTTTAGTTTTTTCTATGTTTTGGGTCCATCGGGCGGCGTAAGTGACGGTGGATGTACATTGCAGACACTTTTTTTTTCAATAAAGAAATTGTCAAAAACTGTCTCTTGTGGTTTTTACTTTTTGACACTTTTTTTGGTGAATGGGTAGGGGTACAATGTACCCGATACCCATTCACATAGAGGGGCGGGATCTGGGGGGCCCCTTGTTAAACCACCGGCCAGGGTTGTCGGAAAGAGGCCCTTGTCCCCATCAACATGGGGACAAGGTGCTTTGGGGGCACCACAAAGCACCCTTCTCATGTTGAAGGCAAGCAGCCTAGTATGGTTCAAAAGGGGGGCGCTCACTCATCCCCTCCCTTTCCTGGTCTGCCAGGCTGCATGCTTAGATAAGGGTCTGATATGGATATGGGGGGGACCCCACGCCGTTTTTTCTTTTAAATATTGGCATGGCGTTCCCCTTTAAATCTATACCAGACCCAAAGGGCCTGGTATGGATTTTGGGGGGGACCCCACGCCCTTTTTTTTCGCAATTCTGTCATAGGGTTCCACTTAACAAATTCAATACAGGGCACTTTCACCCCTTCCTGTCCAGACCAATTTTCATCTTTCAGTGCTCTCACACTTTGAATGACAATTACTAAGTCATGCAACACTGTACCCAAACAATTTTTTTTTTTTTTTCTCACAAATAGAGCTTTCTTTTGATGGTATTTAATCACCACTGGGTTTTTAACTTTTTTGTGATATAAGACCACAGACCCAGACAATTTTTTTTCCATTTGAAAATTTTGCAAATAAGTAATTTTTGTTCATAAATTTGGGCCAAAAGTTATACTGCTACATATCTTTGGTAAAAAAAATAACCCAAATTAGTAGATATTATTTATATTTTGTGTAAAAGTTATAGAGTCTACAAGCTATGGTGCAAATCATAAAAATTTGATCACACCTGATATACTGAAGGCCTATCTCATTTCTTGAGGCCCTGAAACCCCAAGACAGTAAAAATACCCCTCAAATGATCCCATTTTGGAAAGAAAACACTCCAACGTATATTATGAGGCAGGGGCTGCAGATAGGTACCCGGGTACTCTGATGGGCTGCAGGAGGGAGGGAGTGTTCCTGCTGGCGTTATTTTACAATGCGCCAGTAGGGAAGTGGTTAAAATCCATACCAGACCCAAAGGGTCCACCCACGCTGTTTTTCCCCCCAATTTTTTAAAATTACATTGTTTTTTGTACAATAATTTTTTTTTAAATTTAGCTCTCAGCGGGGAAGCCCTAACAACCTATTGACTGTGCGCTCGGTGAGCGAACATCCCACTAAGTGCCCAGAAAGTTGAGGTGTTAGGTAAGTACCTGAATGGGCTATGTTCAGGCCAAACTTATGCTCGACCCAAACCATTCGCCCATCTCAAGTGGTGCCTGAACACTATAACTCTTCACAGTTACTCTTGTTGGGTGCAGGTACGGGCCCTGCTGTTAAAAATTAAAAAAAAAATTACATGCCCCTGTTAAACAGGTGCAGAAAAATTTGGTCTTGGGTGTTGGTGGTGCCTGAACACTGTAACCCCTCACAGTTACTCTTGTTGGGCACAGGAACGGGCCCTGCTGTTAAAAATTAGAGGAGCCCTTCAAACCGACCCTATCCCAGATCATTGCACCGGTACAGGTAGCCAGGACCACAGAGAACGAGAAAATGCCTTTCTCGACTTATAAAAAGCACAAGGAGACCTACCTGCCCCCACCATGGCATCAGTGGCAGCTGTGCTCTCAGCGTGGTGGGGCTGATAGCTCCACCCCCGCCATCTTGGTTTCTGTGTTGTCCCCACAGCGCACCAGGCAGCAGAGCGTGAAGATGGAGCAGGTGACAGGCAGAGCAGAGCACCAGAGCTGTCCCTGCTGCCATCCCCTGAGATAGAGGTAGATACTGCGGCAATAACAAAGCTGATCCTGGAAGCAATCGCAGTGTCCAAAGCTGAGCTCATGGGCCATATTGATTACTTGGCGTCTAAATGTAATCTCATCAGGCACGATCTGGATAAGATCAGAGGCAGACTCACCACGGCCGAGGACCGCATCTCTGAGGTGGAAGATGCCTCCCATTCCCAGGGCTCCCAGTTGTCTGAGCTCAGGGATATGGTAAGATCACTTCAACACAGAGCTGATGACACTGAAGATAGACAGAGGAGAAATAATGTGAGGGTGGTGGGATTGCCTGAAGGTGCAGAAGGGGCTAAACCAGTCCTGCTCGCTGAATATTTTTTTAAAACCTTTCCCTGAAAGATCTCCTGCCCACATACATCGTGGAGAGAGCACACCAGGTTCCCACTGGTGCAAGACCCCCAGGTTCTCTGCCACAGCCCTTCCTAGTTAGGTTTCTAAATTATAGAGATCGTGACATGCTCCTAGCTGAAGCAAAAAATAATCAAGACTTAAAGTTTGAAAATGCTCGTATCATGCTTTTTCCTGACTTTTCTGCTGAAACACAGAGAAAACGTGGCGTTACGGGTGTGAGGAGAAGGTTCAGAGAAAAAGAAATAGCCACGGTAGAAGCCGGTGGAATAGGCCACTTTGGCAGCTGCTGTGGAAGGCCTAGGTGACAGGATGAGGATGGCTTAGTTATCCATTCCACCAACTCTTCATAATGTTGTGGCTCAATAACACGGCCAGCAGCAGGAAAAAAGAACAAGCGTGCCCCGCCTGCAGAGGATGTCCGCGACCACCACTTTTCACTGTAGACACAGAGGCTGCTTGCCTCTTTTAGTGGCCTGTGAGTGTCTGCCTCTCCTTGTTGGCCTTCCAAACATGATGCAGATTTTTTGTTATTGTTTTAAATTTTTGGGGGGGATTTTTATAACTCTTTATTATAGAGTTTGGGAAGGGAATATGGTACTTGGGTGCAATACCTTTGTGCTTGGTGCACTATAAACTGTTTTATTATAGTTTTTAATAAAGAAAATAAGGATGCAGAAATTGTGTTGATTTTTTTTGTTCACTGCTGCTGCCTCTTCTGCAAAAGACTAAAATAAAATAAGTGTAAAAGAAATTAAGAAAGACCAAAAAAAAAACAGTGGTGACACAGAAGGAAGACCACCTGTGACTCAGATGAAGGAACAGCAATTACGGAGAATCTTTTTTTTGCTACTGCTGCTAGAAAAAAAAATTCAAAAATCCCCCCCAAAAAAGGGAACCACTACTGACGCAGAAAGAGAAACACCTGCAACGCAGAAGGGGGCAATTATGCCCTAAATTAAGTTAGTGCTGCTCTGCCACCGAAAAAAAAAGAAATCAAAAGTATACCACTGCTGTGCTGATGCAGAAGGAATAACAACTGCAACACAGAAGGGGGAGTACTAATAATGCAGCAACAGAACCTGATTCTGCAAAAAATGAAAAAAAATATGAAAAAATATAATAAAATGATTAATAATAAAAAAAATGGGATCAGTGGTGACACACCGACACTTCAGTAGCACCACAACACTATGTTATTAACACTACACTGCACTGTATTATATACACTGCACTAAACTATGTTATTCACACCGCACTACACTGTATTATATACTGTGCACTACACTGTAGTATATACTCTGTACTGCACTATATACTGTGCACTGCACTAGCATATACTCTGTACTGCACTATATACTGTGCACCAGTGGCGGCCCGTCCTTTAAGGGCGCACAGACTCCGCCCCTCTATCCAAGCCACCCCCTATATGAATAATGGATCGATTCATGCATAGCATGAATCTATCCACGGCCACTCCCTATTTATGCGTCCGGCCCCTTTCAGGATGCCTGGCGTATGAATTACAGTGGCGGGGGTGTTTTTTTGAAGCACCTGATTAGAGCCATAGGAAAAGTAAATCTTTTCTAACACTGAATCACCTCCCTGCCAATCAGGAAGTGAGGGTCTGATACTCATCACCTGATTGGCTGAAAGGACAGGCGATTCTATTGGACGCCTAGCAGGAGGAAAAAGAAATGCACGGCGGAAGCATGGAGGACACAGGATCCGCCGCCCGTCCCACAGCTTCCCGCTGCCTAACCCACCGCTTGTCGCACAGCTCGGCGCTGCCTGACCCTCCGCCCATCCCACAGCTCGCCGCCGTTATCCGCCACCAAGATGGGGTAAGTGCCAGGTAGACAACGAGCAGGCTGGCGGGGGGGTGCTGGTTAAATTCCCCTAGGGGAGGTTTAGGGTTGTGCTGGTTAAGTGCCGTGGGGGGGTTGTGCTTAGTGCTGGTTAGGTGCCGCCGGGAGGTCACAGTGGCTACAATTGATTGACACAATGAGGTTGCAATTTATGTGCGGTGGTTGCAATTGATGGGCACAGTGGCTGCAATTAATGGATACAGTGAGGTTGCAATTGATGGACACAGTGAGGTTGCAATTGATGGACACAGTGAGGTTGCAGTTGATGGACACAGTGGCTGCAATTGATGGGCTAAATGAGGCTGCATATGATGGGTACAGTGGCTGCAATTGATGGGCACAGTGAGACTGCCAATTGATGTTTTTTTCAGTATTTTTCAAAATTTTTCAGTTTGTTTGCGCACCCCCAAAAATTGTGAGCACCAGCTGCCACTGATCTGCACTGTACTATATACTCTGCACTGCACTGTAGTATATACTCTGCACTATATATTTTGCACTGCACTTTTGTATATATTCTGCACTGTGTTATATAAACTGCACTGACTGCACTGTATTATATGTTCTACACTGTCTACACTGTATTATATCTTCTACACTGCCTACACGCTCTATCCACTAACTAACCTGCCTAATCTATCTCCACTACAACACACTACATACGGTCGCCCTGTAAGCAGCCTTATATAGTGTGGGTCGTGGACTTAGCCCCTGGCACCCTGCCTTTGGCCAATGATGGCTCTCTCAACACATTGTGCTATGATTGGCCAAAGCATACAGGTCAGGTACACACTTTGGCCAATCAGCAGCTGTCAATGCACTGTGATCTCGCAGTGCATTATGGGGCGCTCATTGACGTACAATCGTCCTGCGAGCGCCCCATATGTTTGTTTGTTCTACGAACAAACTAACACCCAATGTTCAAGTGGAACCTACGTTTTATTTTACAAATAAAACATTAAGTGTTTATAATTCATTGAGGGAAATGTACCATAACTAGAGCAGCCAGAATCTGGAGCAGCTGGGCATAGCAACCAGTTTGCATCTTTTTTTTAATTGTTAAAGCTTAACTGAATAATGTGAAAATAGAAGATGATTGGTGCCATGCACAACTGCTCCAGATGCTTTCTGCTACGGTTTTGATAAATTCCCCCCACAGTGCTTTAGTTAGGCCTCTTTCACATAGGCGTCTGGGGTGCTGTAAAGAAAGGCAGTTGTGCCGCAATTTTACTACATCCCCCCTCCCCAACCAACTGTTTAAGGTCTACAATACAGCCGAAGAGGGCTCATCACATGCTTTGCATTGCAGCTGCAGCAAATGGGCTAGTGCGACAATTAAATCAGTTCTAAAGGCATGCGATTTTTAACCTTAACGCATTCTCTGCATTAGGTAAAGCACCTTCTACGATCAGCTACCCCCAGCCACTCTCCTCTTAAATACTCACTTGGCTCCTCTTTTCATCCAGTGCTGTGCTTGCCTGCAGCACAGCTGCTCTCTCCCTCTTCACACAGGGCACAGAGGCAGTGATGAGTTGAACACCCCCCTGGTTCAGTTTGCACCAGATCTCCCAAAAATGGAAAAAGTTCGGACCTAAACCATGAGCCCTATTAAAGTCTATGGGACCCAAACTTGAAAAAATCATCATTTTTTTTAAAGGAGCAATAATTTTAATGATGCTTAAAGTGCAACAATAAAAATGAAAAAATTTATTTTTTTAATACAGTACCGGGGGGGGGGGGGGGGGGGTCCACTTAGTCTGCCTGTAAAGTGGCAAATCTGTACAGTGTATAGAACCTGCTGCAGCAAAACTGACATATACAGTATAAAGAAGAAAAAATGAAATTTATGTTGAGTTTCCCGGCTGCAAACCATTGCCAGCAATACAGAAATGTAAAACAAAACAGCATGCCCCCCCAATCCATACCAGGCTCTTTGGGCAGAGCCGCCCCCCGCCCCAAAGCCCCCATGTTGAGGGCATGTGGCCTGGTATGGTTCAGGAAAAGGGGGCTGCGTGCTCGAAAAAGGGTCTGGTATGAATTTGGGGGGAACCCCATGCCATTTTATTAAAATTTTGGCGTGGGGGTTCCCCCTTTAAAACCACACCAGACCCAAAGGGTCTTGTATGGATTGGGGGGTGTCCCACGCTGTCTTTTTTAACTTTTTGCTATTGCTGCCAATATTCTTTTTTATTCAGTAGGAGAGCTGATGACTCATCTGTTGTTAAGGATGGGGCGGCGCATTGTTAACAAACTTTAAGCTGTGCACTCAAGCGCACCGCTGTTTGCCCATCCCTAGACAGAGGCAGCAGCGGGAGGCATTGGCTCCTGCTTCTGTCAAGCAAATCCTGTGAGGAGGAAGTGGAGGGTGGGGACGAGCCACAATGTGTGTGTCTATGTACGCACACAATCTGGCTCGGGAGCGCACTCACATGAGTGCCCCCACAGCACACAGCTTGCTATGGGGCACTCAGAGATGAGGAGGCAGACAGCACTGGCGGGGGGACCCCAGAAGAGGAGGTAAGGGCCCGCTCTGTATAATACCATTACACAGAGCAGGTAAGTATAACATGTTTATTATTTTAGGGGGAAAAAAATGCCTTTACAACCACTTAAACTTGGCCATTCAAATCAAAGAGCCTGCATGGCAACCATGAACCAAACATTTGGCTCGTGGTTGTGCCACATTAGTTTCAAGGAAAAACAGGGGTGTAGCCGCTGCAACCTTCCCACATAACAGCTCCGCTTGGTGCTCAGACCTGAGGCTGTCAACACCTCCAACATGCCAAAATAAGAAAAGGGATGGTTGGCACTCAAGATGACACCCACAAAATAGTATTCTTTAATTGTAAAGACATGTACAATGCTGTACAACCATCCAACGCGTTTCAAATGTTAGTTCTTAGGCCATGACTAAGGCCACTTTTGACACGGGTCCTGATGGGCTCGCTGATCCCCGCTGAGTCGACGGATGACAGGTCCTTATCCGCCCACTGTGCAGACTAGAGACGGACCCAGTCCCGCTCTCCTCTATGGGGAAATCGAGTGAAAACGGACCGCCTGCCCGTTTTCATCCAAACATATCTGATCCTATCCGCCAGATGGATGGAAAATGGGAGCACCATCCATCTGGATTTTGCGGACAGGATCGGATTGGATAGCGTCAAATGTCGTCAGACATTCATATTATTAATTAAAAGAAATAATAAGAAAAAAGAACTGAAAAACAAAAAATAGAACACGTTATTAACAATACTTTAACTACAATGATAGCTTTCAGCAGAGGAAAGAATCATCAGATTCCCTTTAAAGCCTGTTATTACCTAAGAGCTTTTTATTTTGACATTTTAACTTGATGAATCATTCGATTACTGATGACTTATTGTTAGTCATATCTTCAGTTGCCAAACAAATTTAATCCTGGTGACAGTGGGGTGGTTCAATTAACAGACAATGACTCCCCTTTCTGCAGTAATGTGTTTCTGTCCTTTTATTGGTGGCAGGGAATGAATTGTCCTCATAACAATGATCATTAACATTCAGTAATCGGTGACTCTCAAAGGATGCTGGGACTGTGCCACTCTCGCTCTCTACAAATTCCATTCCAGTGATGACATTGAATGTTGGAATGGAAATGGAGGGGGTTCTTATTCACCACTCACCTAATGTATTCTGAAACTGGAGTACCAGATGAATTAAAAGGACAGAATCCATATAAGCCCCTTTTCAAAGCTAGTGTTGTGTGTGTGTGTGTTTTTTTTTTTTACTAGGGATTCTGATGTTAAAATGTAACTAAAAGCAAAACATTGTATTTTTTAGCCTTGGATAACGTGGTAGGGAATAGAATCTCAGTCAGATTTTTATTGCTTAATGTCTGTGCCCTGGGTAGGAAAAATCATTCACTCTAAAGCTGGTCATAAATGGATCAAAATTCAGTAGTCTAAATTTCCATCTGCACTTGCTAGCCACTTTTTTAGGTACAACTGTGTTCAATTGCTTGGTAACACAAATTGCTAATCAGCCAATCACATGGCAGTAACTCAATGCATTGAGGCATCTAGACGTGGTGAAGATGATTTGCTAAAGTTTAAACCGAACATCAGAATGGGGAAGAAAGGGGATTTAGGGGACTTTGAATGTGGCATGGTTGTTGGTGCCAGACAAGCTGGCCTGAAGTAAAACTGCTGATCTACTGGGATTTTCACCCACAACCGTCTCTAGTGTTTACAGAGAATGGTCTGAAAAATAGAAAATATCCAGTGAGCGGCAGTTGTGTGGAGGAAAATGCCTGGTTGATGTCAGTGGTTGAAGGAAAATGGGCAGATTGGTTTGAGATGATAGAAAGGCAACAGTAAATCAAATAACCACTCGTTAAAACCATGGTGTGTAGAATACCATCTCTGAACGCAGAAAACATCGAACCTTGAAGCAGATAGGCCACAGCAGCAGAAGACCACACAGGGTGTCAGTCCCGTCTAAGCTAAGAACAGGAAACTGAGGCTACAATTTGCACAGGCTCACCAAATTTGGACAATAGGAGATTGGAAAAGCATTGCCTGATCTGATGAGTCTTGATTTTAGCTGCAACATTCAGATGGTCGGGTCAGAATTGGCGTAAACAACATGAAAGCATGGATCCATCCTGCCTTGTATCAACGGTTCAGGCTGGTGGTGGTGATGTAATAGTGTGGGGGATATTTCTTGGCACACTTTGGGCCCCTTAGTACCGATTGAGAATCGTTTAAATGCCACGGCCTGTCTGAGTATTGTTGCTGACCATGTCCATCCCTTTATGACTACAGTGTACTCATCTTCTGATGGCTCCTTCCAGCAGGATAATGCACAATGTCACAAAGATCAAATCATCTCACCACTGGTTTCTTGAACATGACAATGAGGTCACTGCACTCCAATGGCCTCCACAGTCACCGGATCTCATCCAATAGACCACCTTTGGGATGTGGTGGAATGGGAGATTCACATCATGGATGTGCAGCGGACAAATCTGCAGCAACTGTGTGATGCTATCATATCAATATGAACCAAAGACTCTGAGGAATGTTTCCAATATCTTATTCAATCTGTACCACGTAGAATGAAGGCATTTCTGAAGGCAAAAGGGGGTCCAACCTGGTACTAGCAAAGTGTACCTAATAAAGGGGCCGGTGAGTGTATGTATGGCCATTCCCATTCATGAGATCTGTATCTATCGATCAACATCTCATGAACCGGCTTGTTTTCTTCGATCAGCGCATACAGTCACATGGCTGCAGTGCTGATCAGTGTATTCTGACAGCAGGGGAGTCTCACTGTTGGAATACAATGATGCAGCAGGGAGGATTCCTCCATCCACCTCAAATGTGTGGATGTGAGAATCAGTTCAGTTTTTTTCACTCAGCAGGCTGGCTGGATGAAAAAACTGAACTATGTATGGGCAGCTTAATTGTCCTGATCGCCAATGTCACAGGAAAAAAAAAAAAAAGGTAAATCCAGATTTTGAGTTTACACCATAACAGGGGTAGGGATATCTTCATTTTTTTCTGTGACAACTGTCTAAAGCTGGCCATACGTGGTTATTATTTTTGCCACGAATGAGGTGGACAGAGAAATCACCACCACCACCACTTGGGATATTATTATTCTGACAGCAGGACCTGCCATTGTCAGAATATAATAATTAGGTGCTGTGGTTTATATCTATTTTCAAAATGAATGCCAACTCACATACCCAAACCTGTGGAGCAATTCAGTGCATGCTATGGCAGCATGTTATGTATGCATGGGCTCTTAAACCACACATTCACTAAACAGTTTATTTGCCAAAAGTATTGGGACGCCTGCCTTTACATGCACATGAACTTTAATGCCGCGTACACACGGTCGGACTTTTCAGCTACAAAAGTCCAACGGACGCTGACGGACTAAAGCTGGCTGGTAATCCGATCGTGTGTGGGCTTCTCCGGACTTTCAACGTACTTTTTTAGCCTCAAATCCGACGTACTTTAGATTTGAAACATGCTTCAAATCTTTACGTCGTAACTACGACGGACCCCGAAATCCGCTCGTCTGTGTGCTAGTCCGACGGACAAAAAGCCACGCTAGGGCAGCTATTGGCTACTGGCTATCAACTTCCTTATTTTAGTCCGGTGTACGTCATCACGTACAAATCCGTCGGACTTTTGTGTGGTCGTGTGTAGGCAAGTCCGTTCGTTAGAAAGTCTGCAACAAGTCCGCCGCAAGTCCGCCGAAAGTCCGCCGAAAGTCTGTCGGACCGGCTGTCGGACTTTTGTAGATGAAAAGTCCGACCGTGTGTACGCGGCATAATGCCATTCCAGTCTTATACCCCGTACACACGGTCGGACATTGATTGGACATTCCGACAACAAAATCCTAGGATTTTTTCTGACGGATGTTGGCTCAAACTTGTCTTGCATACACACAGTCACACAAAGTTGTCGGAAATCCCGATCGTTCTGAACGCGTTGACGTAAAACACGTACGTCGGGACTATAAACGGGGCAGTAGCCAATAGCTTTCATCTCTTTATTTATTCTGAGCATGCGTGGCACTTTGTCCGTCGGATTTGTGTACACACGATCGGAAATTCCGACAACGGATTTTGTTGTCGGAAAATTTTATAGCCTGCTCTCAAACTTTGTGTGTCGGAAAATCCGATGGAAAATGTGTGATGGAGCCTACACACGGTCGGAATTTCCAACAACAAGGTCCTATCACACATTTTCGGAAAATCTGACTGTGTGTACGGGGCATTAGTCCGTAGGGTTCAATATTGAGTTGGCTCACCCTTTGCAGCTATAACAGCTTCAACTCTTCTGGGAAGGCTCTCCACAAGGTTTAGGAGTGTGTCTATGGGAATGTTTGACCATTCTTCCAGAAGCACATTTGTGAGGTCAGGCACTGATGTTGAATGAAAAGGCCTGGCTTGCAGTCTCCGCTCTAATTTATCCCAAAGGTGTTCTATTGGGTTGGGGTCAGGACTCTGTGCAGGCCAGTCAAGTTTCTCCACCCCAAACTCGCTCATCCATGTCTTTATGGACCTTGCTTTATGCACTGGTCCATATCATTTAGTGGATGAGGGATTATGGTGTGGGGTTGTTTTCAGGGGTTGGGCTTGGCCCCTTAGTTCAAGTGAAGGAAACTCTTAAGTCGTCAGCATACCAAGGCATTTTGGTCAACTTCATGCTCCCAACTTTGTGGGAACAGTTTGGGAATGGCCCTTTCCTGTTCAAACATGACTGCGCATCAGTGCACAAAGCAAGGTCCATAAAGACATGGATGAGCGAGTTTGGGGTGGAGGAACTTGAAGACCCAGAACAAGTATGGAGACACAGAATTCAGACACTTTTTGTATTTTTTTTTGTAAATCTTCACCCTCTAAAAAGGATTGCTCCACTTCATCTCTAACCCTCTCCACAACACAAATATATGTCTCTTTGCTTACTTTTGTTTTAATAAGTAGGTTTCGGCACAACTCCCACCCTCCCTTCTCACCTAGGCGAATTACGTCAGTGCCCCGATGGCTCCTGGAATATGTGACATGCATATCCCAGGAGTCACTGGAAGCACTACAGCCATTACATTCACTAAAGTGGGGGGCGGCCTAGTTACACATCATAGGAAAGCTACACCTGAACCCCGAAGAGCTAGCAGCTTTCCAATGACGTCACAGGAGAACATGATGGCACAGGACCTGAGCGGCGGTTTCAGAGAAGAGGATCTCAGCATTACAACGCTGCTGGTGCGAAGTGCATGAGTATCTCACCCACAGCACTCCACAGAAACTGCCCTCCTAAAACTCACAAACGACTTATTAACAGCCAAAACCAACGGTCATTATTCTGTACTTTTACTCTTGGACCTTTCCGCTGCCTTTGATACAGTTGACCACCTCCTCCTCAAAAAAAAACCCAATTTGCTTGGTCTCCATGGCTGCACTCTCCGTTGGTTCGAATCTTACCTATCTCATCGCACCTCCAGTGTCACTTACAACTCCACTTCCTCTTCTCCAACTTATCTTACCATTGGGGTCCCCCAAGTTTCTATCCTTGGACCTCTACTAATCTCCATCTACACGTCCTCCCTCGGTCAGCTGATAGCCTCCCATGGCTTTCACTACCATTTATATGCTGATGACACCCAAATCTATCTCTCTGCCCCTCAGCTCACCTCATCAATCTCCTCACGTATCACTGATTTACTAACAGACATATCAGCCTGGATGTCAAACCACTTCCTCAAACTGAATCTATCTAAAACTGAGCTCATAATATTTCCTCCCCCACGTGCCCCCTCCCCTGACTTCTTTGTCAAGATCAAGGGCACATCTATCAGTCCGTCCCCACATGCCAGGGTGCTAGGGGTAACCTTAGACTCTGAACTGTCCTTTCAGGCCCACATCCAAACCTTGTCCAAATCATGCCACCTTAGCCTCCGCAACATTTCCAGAATACGCCCCTTTTTAACTGATAACACCTCCAAGCTTCTAATTCACTCCCTGGTTATCTCTCGCCTCGACTACTGCTACTCCCTCCTCATTGGATTACCTTTACATAGACTACCCCCCCTTCAGTCCATAATGAATGCCACTGCAAGACTCATCCACTTTACCAACCATTCAGTGTCCTCCACCCCTCTCTGCCAATCCCTCCACTGGCTTCCACTCACCCAACGAATAAAATTCAAAGTACTAACAATAATTTACAAAGCCATCAATAACTCTGCCCCCAGCTACATCACTAATCTAGTCCCAAAATACCAACCAAGCCGCTCTCTTCGGTCATCCCCAGACCTCCTGCTCTATAGCTCCCTTGTCACCTCTTCCCATGCTCGCCTCCAGGATTTCTCCAGAGTTTCTTCCATCCTTTGGAACTCCCTACCCCAATCTGTCCAAATGTCCCCTAATCTATCCATCTTTAGGAGATCCCTGAAAACCCTTCCCTTCAAAGAAGCCTATCCTGCTTCTAACTAACTAACACTGTTTTACTTCCTCCATCAGCTCATCCCCCCACAGCTATTACCTTTTGTATCATCTGTCCCTTCCTTTTTAGATTGTAAGCTCTAACGAGCAGGGCCCTCTGATTCCTCTTGTACCAAATTGTAATGTAACTGTAATGTCTGCCCTCATGTTGTAAAGCGCTGCGCAAACTGTTGGCGCTATATAAAACCTGTATAATAATAATAATAATAATAATAATAATAATAATAATAATATCTGAATTGTTCACCACACAACATCAGATAGGCAGGGAAAAAAAGGAAGTTCCTATTTATTAACCTTTCAAAGTTGAAATAAGAGTTGTCTAGAAGAAGAAAGGGGTGATTTTTTTATACATAGATACATATTTAGTGCTGCAACAGAGTACATACAGTTTCATTGAGTAAACCTTGCTGATGTGGTGGTCTATTAGGAGACACCAGGCATGTACTGGCAATTGGGACTACCGGGAGATTCCTGGTGGGCCGATGGCTCAGTGGGCCAGTCTGGTGCAGTCCTGGAGCCGCTCCTCTCTGACAGTGAGTGATCACAATTTCACTCCTGTCAGGAGGAGCAGCTTTCGTCATATGCTGGAGAGAGCATTAGGCTTTATGCTCCCTCCAGCCTGCAGGGGGAGATAGACCAACGGTAGACTTTCCTTCCTCTCTCCCCTATCACTTGTTATCACATGACTGGAGAGAGGAATGAGAAGCTGCCTTCAAAACTGTGAGTTAGGGTTGCCACCCCATCCCTTTAAACCTGAACACATATGAATTACACAGGTTCTGTGGCTGATTAAGGTGGTAATTAAACTCACTTAGTGCCTTACCTGCATTCATGTGTAATTAATATGTGTTCGGGTTTAAAGGGATGAGGTGGCAACTCTACTGTGAGTACATGTGGGAGGGGGAGGACACTCTGATGTGAAGGGGGCTGCTGATGGGGGCTCTCTGATGTGAAGGGCTTCTGATGGGGACACATTGATGTGAAGGGAGCTGCTGGTGGGGCCTCTGATGTGAAGTGGGCTGCTGGTGGGGACTCTGATGTGAAGTGGGCTGCTGGTGGGGACTCTGATGTGAAGGTGGCTTCTGATGGGGACACACTGATGTGAAGGGAGCTGCTGGTGGGGACTCTGATGTGAAGTGGGCTGCTGGTGGGGACTCTGATGTGAAGGGGGCTGCTGGTGGGGACTCTGATGTGAAGGGGGCTTCTGATGGGGACACTCTGATGTGAAGGGGGCTGCTGGTGGGGACTCTCTGATGGGGACTCTGATGTGAAGGGGGCTGCTGGTGGGGACTCTGATGTGAAGGGGGCTTCTGATGGGGACACACTGATGTGAAGGGGGCTGCTGAAGCGGACACACTGATATGAAGGGGGCTGCTGGTGGGGACTCTGATGTGAAGGGGGCTGCTGATGGGGACTCTAATGTGAAGGGGGCTGCTGGTGGGGACTCTGATGTGAAGGGGCTTCTGATGGGGACACACTGATGTGAAGGGGGCTTCTGATGGGGACACACTGGTGTGAAGGGGGCTGCTGGTGGGGACTCTGATGTGAAGGGGGCTTCTGATGGGGACTCTCTCTGATGGGGATACACTGATGTGAAGGGGGCTGCTGATTGGGACTCTCTGTGAAGGGAGCTGCTGATTGGGACTCTCTGATGTAAGGGGGACGCTGTTGGGGAAACTCTGATGTAAGGGGGACACTCAAAATTAAAGTGGGCCGGTCATGAGGAAGTCCAGGGCCAAATTTTTGTCCCAGTCCAGCCCTGGGGGACACTGATGGTTTGCCCTGGACAAAGTAATATTCATATGTAATATGTCATATTTAAGAACATTACAATAAAATATTTTAAATATATATTTTAGTCCTGACCATAATTAATACAGAAGGAAAGCATACACAGTAACCACAATAAATTCCTGTAACCACATATTGTAATTCTCTAGTTTAAAAGACAACTAAATAAATCCTGTAGGAGCTTTAAATTGTCTGTTTTAACCTCCCAGGTTTTCCCAGATGAAATGAAAAAGGATGTTCCGTAAAAAGAAAAAAAAAAGAAAAATTAACTGTTGCCACCTGCCCTCCATCCACTGAGTACTGTGCAGTCGGCACATCATACTTTCTCTTTTTTTGCCATAATCTGGACTGACAACCGTTCACAAATTTACATACAAAATTTAGCCTGTCCATCTTGTCAATAATCTGAGTAACTCTGTCCGTAGAAAATCCTTTGCCTTCAGTAAAATGACTATTTCCCACATGTGAATTTATTTTATATGTAAGATAGAACTCTGAATTTTGAGTTGTGTGTACCAATATTTATACCTACTGTAATAATCTCATGCAGTTTTTGAATGAAACAATTTTACAGTTAAATATATTTTTTACCCTCTTCTCAAACATTAAGCGGACCTTACAGTGTAAAGAATTCCAGCTTTATTATAGTCACACTTTTCCGTATGTGTTCATTTTTTTTTGTGCCTTGGTGTGTGTTGCATTAAAGCATCCCATAGACTTTGAATGGGCAATTAAAATATACCAGTAAGTAAACCCAAACACTGAAACCCCATCTAGGCTTGAACATGCTTATGTAATTTAAAAAGTCATTTTATGTTGTTTTTTAATTAACATTTTCTGTTATAGGGTGGCAATGCTCCTTTTCTTTTTGTTGTGACTTTGCTATCAAGAACAAAGGCTATACAGACTTTTACAGGTGAAATTTGTTTTATTGTTTTACATTTTATAGAAGGGAAAAGAAATAATAATCAAATACAACAATTGTGACGTAAACCGGAATCAAGAAGAGTCTGTCCGTCGTAGCTACCTTTGCCCGATACTAGCATGATCCAAGGTCCCTTAGCCACACAGTCACTTGAGACATTAGTGTAGGGTGGAAAACAGAAGACTGTTTATTCAAACACAGGCACCAGGACATATACACTCAGGGGCAACCCCCTGCTTTGCATAATGACACAGGGCAGGGTAAACTTTACCTCCTCTAGTAACATGACACACAGGTGTATTCAACTTTCCAACAGTAGATCATCTTTAGGAGTGGCTGCTTGAGAAATCCCCCCCCCCCACCCCCTCCCTCTTGCCTCTAACAGCTGACAGGGGTTTCATTAACATGTAAGCCAATCCACATAAGCATATACATCCCATAATACTTTGCTCCCAAGACAGACAGAAACAATAGAACAATGATATAGCCACACCTCAAACGATCTAGTAAAAGTATACAACAGTCTATGAAACCAAGCTCATACAAGATTACAGCAGGTGGAAAGGTGGAATTCATATATTTTCATATATTTCTTGAGGGAGATTATTCAGAAATATCACTGTCCCAAGTGAAAGAGCCCCATCATTCTTTAAACACAAACCACACATATAGAACCCTGGATAGCAGGGGTAACACGAAATTCTGAGTCCAGTGTGGTTGTACAGTGAGTCTGGTTAGTGCAGAGTGTTCTAGGGTTCTCGGTCACCCTGTGCCACAGGGTAACTTACACATAGGAGCGGCCGGAGGAGCTGGACAAGGAGTTTCCAGAGCTGGGATCCACAAGCCCCCCACCCAAAGTGACTCCCGTCACATCAATATTTTGGGGGGGTGGCAAAAAAACCTGCTCCCCTCACTCAGACCAGACGACACACCCCCGCCCCGCGCGGGAGACAAACAGAAATCAGAGGTAGTGGTGCGGGCTCCTGGAAGCTGCCCCTGGCCCTTTCGCTCGCACTAGCCCCCCCCCCGCACAGAGGGGTTGGATGCTATCCATGTCCTTACCTTAGGAGGTGGTGATGGTGATCTGGGGTAGGGCTCCTGGAAGCTGCCCCTCCACCTGCTGCAGCTTGCCGTGACACTGGGCCGGGCTGACCCGAACAGGAAGTGAGTCCTAAGACTCCCTGGCCAATCAGGTCTCAGGAACCCGCTTCCTGATTGGCCGGGAGGAGAATCAGGAAGACTATTGTCAGGAATACAATAGCAAATAATTATTCGCTATTGTCACACAACTGGGTGGGCTCAGGGTGCAGTGCTCTGCGCCCCGATCTCACCCTTTTTTGAAGCCAATTAGAGTCTCAGGCTCTCACCCAAAAAAAAAAAAAAGAAAATCTATGCGTCTGGCACCCTGCATGTAGATTAGGGGCAGGGCGCATGGATTGGGGGGGGGGCACCCCTGCGCCCTGTATGGAGCGGCTGCCACTGTCAATATGAAAGGCTATTGCCTAAAACATATAATACACAAATCACATAGTCCAGACTGGAGGTTGTAGTCCAGTAGAAGAATGAAGTTCAGTAAATACACTGGTAATACACATTATAGCATAGTATATAATAAGAGTCAAGTGTACAGATATTAAAACTACTAGGCAGCAACCCATCAGGCTTATTGGAAAGGCAATGAGGGCGTATCCTAATATCATATAAGCTTGGACACAGGTATGAAGAGGGAAAAAGTAAATAAAAAGAGAGAAGATGAGAGGAGAGGAAAAGAAAGAAGCAAGGACATGAGAAGAAAAGTAGGAGATCTGTGGATCTATTGGGCCAAGAGAGGTACATAACCATGCATAGAAAAAAGGAATAGGGCAATAAACGGGGGAGTTGAGTAGGGATATTATCAAGAATGAATAGCAGACTCAACCTGTAATAAAAGGCTGGGGAATATCAAAATATTGTTAGGTCACCCTCCAGGTGGATTGTTAGAGTGTAGACACTGGGTCACCAGGAGGGGTGAGTATTTCTGTAAGGGCATCGGAAGAAGAAAAGTGGATCCAAATATACCACAAGACTTTTTGCTTATTGAAGGTGTCATTATCAAGCTGCAACATTTCTTTCATATGCATGATATAATTTAAGGTGGATACCCATAGTGATAACGGACGGATAACGTCCATTTTCCAAAACAGGAGGATACTTTGTCATGCAGCTGAAAGGAAAAAATGTAGCAGGCACCGTTTATGAGAGGCTATGGAGCCCAGGAGCATTCACAGGAGAGCAATCTCCAATGTAAGGGTCAGCAACTCATCATAGACCTTATTATAGACCTGAAAGACCTGAGACCAGAAGGGACGTATTCACTCACATTTCCACCAAACATGTAAATACGTACCCTCAGCAGAGCCACATCGCCAGCAGGTACTAGGTGTAGCTGGAAACAACTTGTGCAGAGTCAATGGGTCCCTGTACAATCGAGATAAGATCGTTTTTTTCCTTTGAATAACAAGAAACTGTAGATTTGTACATAAAATGAAATTAGGTCTGCCAGCTATATGGACTTTCAACTGATCATTCGGTGCTTGATTCCTTCCATTCATTTAATATCCTCAAGTGGGGTGAATCCCATTTCTGTTGGTTCATCCCCCCACTTTGTGTCTCCAAAGTGGCCAAGATCCATCAACGAGAACATATACCAACTTACGTTTGAAGAAAATCTAAGTTGCAAGGCCAGCGCCTACTTTTCTCTTCTTGCATCTCTAGTTCTGTCTCACTATTGTTTTTCTGTGTTGTCACCATGTCACACTGTCACACCATGTCAAACCATGTCCACTGGAGACTACAAGAGGCAATTTCAATATAGATAAGGCAGGCATGAAAGACTAGATCAGAAAGTCCCCCTAAGAGAAGCAGTTATTGCTGGAGTACATGTAGATAGGAACTGGCTGATATCGGCCTGCAGCAGACCAGCAGCCTTGAGATGCAAGAAAGGATGAACAAATGTGAAAACAGGTGTTTTATATAACAAAAATCTATCTAAAAGCTCAGAAGAGTTACTTAAAACTCTTTACACGTGACACGCCGGTACCTAGGTCTATTTTATTCTGCTCTGTAGTGTGGGAGTGTCTGGTCTACAGTGCCCATACTTTCTAATGGCGTGGACACTGCCCATTGGCTGTTGGAAAGGGCCCATCACAGGGTCTTTGATGCTAATGGACTACCCCAGAGATCACACATATAGCACGTAATTTAGAAAAAAAAGATTAGTTCGCTAAATGTAGTGAGAGGTGGTTTGGGCTAATTCTTTCTTTTTTTTTTTTACCAGATTTGGGCTGACTATGACATATTTCTTGAAATCTCAAGCACCCTGACTATTTCAAATTTAACAACTAAAAAATGAAACTTAAATTTGGCCTTGATTGCTCCCACCACAACAAATCCCTTATGGCCTTCAAAGGTTTCTTGTAGCCAGCTAAAAGTCCTTGTTTTCTAGCTTTAGTATTTGATTTCCCTAATCTTACTTGCAGAATGTTTTCCTTGCAGAATTATTCTTAGGTCATCTTGCCTGCCCTGCATGTTTGACATTTACCTACAGATTTTCATAATTCAATTCAGCAAATAAATATTAATTGTGCATTAAATCTGCAAAACTAGACCATGTTTGAGTTTGTTTCCTGCAGAGGCTGTGTTATCTTTTCACTTAGAAGACGAAGCAAAGGTGTCATTTGACCAAGTAAGCCTGAATTTTATCATACTGTTGTGGGCACCTGAAGCTGTCATTAGAAAAATTGCGGGTCAACCGAGATCTACAGTTTTCAAACACAACAAGCTAAATCTTTAAATTATTCAGTATTCGTAAACCCAAATCAGTACATCTATTCCCTCTGCTGAGCTGGAAAATCCAATATTTCCCCAGCCTATAGCTGGCCATACTCTAGTAGATTTTAGTACGAGTAAAAATTCTCAGCACATTCAACGGCTTGACAAATGTCCGAAAGTACTTCAAAATTTTGTTTGCTTTTAACATTTGATTTTGTAACAAATGGACTTTACCAAACAAAAGCGACATTCACTGTTAGAAAAAAAAAATGTCATCCCGCTGCTTCACATTTTCTTGGAATCCCAAATGTATTAAACAGGTTTCATTCCATGTGTATAATTTTTCCCGAATGAAAACCAAATTCACAGTTCGAATTATGCTTGTTCGAGAAAAGTTTCCATCCTGCTCCTACTAATTTTCTTATCTCTACTATTGAAAACGAGCATCAGTTTGACCCCACTAAAGCCTGGAAGATCAAATCAACCTTCTTAAAATGAAAAATTGCAAACAAATTCTACTAGTGTATAGCTATCTTAAGTTTTAAAGGAGAACTCCAGGTTTCCACAAAACTTGGGATCTGTGGGTCTCAAGCTTCATGCCATCAGATTTTAACTGCCAACTGCTAGACTTATCAGAAGCAACTCCTCTGATTTCACACTGAACCCCTTTCCTACTTCTTCCCTCTCCCTATACTCTAATATTACAATTCCTATGCTGTAGACTTATGTTAAAAGCATGAAAGAGCCCTGAGATCATATACTGCTCTTTTCTTAACGTATTGTACCATCTTGAATCATTGGAAGACTACCACTCATAGGCATGTGCCTGGGTATTCCTTAATCACCCCATGCGGTGCCGATTCCCCCTGCTTCCTGTCTCCCTCCTGCTTCCCCTCTCAGGGCCAGGGAAGGGGCTGGTAGATATTCCATTAAACGGCCCCTTCCTTTTCTGAATGAACACAGTGAGAAATCTGTACTGACCGCTCTCGTCTTCAAGCTTAACTGAAGCATAGTAACTGTGTTTACTGCAAGCTGCAGAGAAAGTGACTGGGGATTCTCTGTCCTGTTTCTTTCTCTGTCTCAAAAGTGAGAAATCAGGGATCTGTATAGACCCTTGAAATTTCACCAAAGCCCCATAACGGGAAAAAAATTGTAAAAAAGTAATATTGTAAAAAATTATTTAAAAAATTAAAAACAAAAAAAACTATTGACACCGTCCACTGCCCTACTGACACCAATCTTTGCTCTGATTTTTTAATGGCTCTGTATTTTGCTGTCTTCAAAATAATAAAAAACTATTGAACATGAAAGGAGAACTCCAGGAAGTTTGCTTCTGCAGATGTTGACTAGGTGAGTATAATTTTTAAGTTACAATTACCCCCATGGCATGTTTAGTAGGTATGCTATTGTAAAATCTTGTGTCTACCTGCTGTTTAGCTGCTGCCCATGAACTCTGCATTGTTTTAGTGGTATAGAGGTTTGAGTAAGGAATGTCTGTTTCCATATATACTATACAATGCTATAGTAGAGCCTTAATCTATCCCTATCTGAATACATTATGTGTAATATGTCTCAATTCATGTATAAATAAATATTCACAAATGCGCAATCAATTTCAGTCAGCATAAACTGTATTGTTTAAACCTTAAAAAGTGCCTAAATCAATCAATAAATAAATATATCTAAGTGCAATCAATTTAGAAAAATGTGTACAAAATATATAAAATCACGTGCAATCAGTTCCAATATTCATCAGTTACTTCATATATAATTCAACAGATAAATAAATTATTATGAAATAATTTAATATTGAAAATGTCCATTCACCCCACGACTCTCACGTTAAGTTTCACAAAGTGTGAGCCCTGTGGTGGTCTTATGGCCTGTACGTACGGTCGGATTTTCCAACGGAAAATGTATGATAGGACCTTGTTGTCGGAAGTTCCGACCGTGTGTGGGCTCCATCAAACATTTTCCATCGGAATTTCCGACACACAAAGTTTGAGAGCTTGCTATAAAATTTTCCGTCAACAAAATCCGTTGTCGAAAATTCCGATCGTGTGTACACAAATCCGACAGACAAAGTGCCACGCATGCGCAGAATAAATTAAGAGACAAAAGCTATTGGCTACTGCCCCGTTTATAGTCCCGACGTACGTGCTTTACGTCACCGCGTGCAGAACGATCGGATTTTCCGATAACTTTGTGTGACCGTGTGTATGCAAAACAAGTTTGAGCCAACATCCGTCGGAAAAAATCCATGGACTTTGTTGTTGGAATGTCCGATCAATGTCCGACCGTGTGTACGGGGCATTACGCTCTTCCAACACCCGACCAACCTGGGCCTCTCTAACTGACCTTCTCCACTTAACAGCCTGGGAAAACCTTACGCTCCCCTATTCTTCACTTGTCTTCCTTCTTTCTATTATGTGAACTCTTCTTACCTCTCGCTTTCTCCCTCCCAACTGACCCTTTCCCCCCTCCCCCCTCTTTTTTATCTGTTCTCCCCTTCTTTTTTGTTCTTGTGAGTTTGGTTTACCTATTTATTTTCCCAAATTTTGTGGATTGCGCCACATCCCAGCCCCTGGGCCCTACAGCTCAGACACCCTGTGTTGACCCCCGCCTCTGGTCGGAGGGTTGTTGTTGTTCGACAGTTCATACCATAAAACACATTCTATATGTGTATTCCAATGATGTATTAAGTTATGCCCATGGAAGTCCTTATCAGTGTTCCATTCTTGTCCATGAGGAGGGTCGGGGTCACTTCACCCTTCTAGATTTCAGGGTTATATCCTGTTCAATTCTGACCAAGGGTGAGGTCTCTCCCCTCCCCCCTCGCCTGCTTCCATCTATTTATAGTCTCCGTATGATCACCCCTAACTATAACACTCGTCTTATAATAATATAATTCTGTAATCTGAACCTTCCTTATCCTGGATATCATCTTGATGAAGCTGAATAACTCTTGCACATGTAATACTGATGTCATGTAATTAATTACCTGTTGTCAGACCTTCTGTACGATACTTGCTGTGTTTGTACTGTCTTGTTTGTTTAATAAAATAAAATAAAAAATTCTGTTAAAAAAAAAGTTATGCTTACTATTTATATTTACATTTATATTTATTTATATTTGTATCCAAACTCCTTGAACGTCTGGTCTACAACCGACTGAGCAACCACCTTGCCGAGAATTGCCTTCTTGATCCCCTTGAGTCTATATTTCGTCCTAAACACTCCACAGAAACTGCTCTCCTAAAACTAACAAGCACTCTACTAATAGCCAAAATCAATGGACACTATTCTGTACTCCTACTCTTGGACCTTTCTGCTGCCTCTGATACGATTGACTACCCCCTCCTCCTGCAAAAACTCCATGCCATTGGTCCCCGTGACTGTACTCTTCGCTTGTTCTCTTCCTACTTATCCAACTGCACCTTAAGCGTTACTTACAACTCTACTTTCTCTTCTTCTCTTCCTTCCTCTGTTGGGGTCCCCCAAGGTTCTGTTCTTGGGCCTCTCTCTCCTATTTTTAATCTACACCACCTCCCTGGGTCAGCCTCACATGGCTACAAATACCATCTCTACTCTGACGACACCCAAATCTATTTCTCTACCCCTCAGCTCACTCCCTCAGTCTCCTCACATATCACTAATTTACTAATACATATATCAGTCTGGATGTCACACCACTTCCTCAAACTCAATCTATCCAAAACAGAACTTATAATTTTTCCACCACCACGTGCCCCTTCCCTTGATCTCTCTGTCAAAATCAATGTCGCAACTATCAACCCATCCCCAAATACCAAGGTCCTAGGTGTAGACCTGGACTCTGAACTCTCCTTTAAGCCCCACGCCCAATCACTGTCCAAATCTTGCCACCTCAACCTCCGCAACATCTCCAAAATAAGCCCCTGTCTAACTAATGACACAATAAAGCTCTTAATTCACTCCCTGGTCATCTCTCAACTACTGCAACTCCCTTCTCATTGGATTACCTCTACATAGGCTATCCCCTCTTCAATCCATCATGAATGCTTCTGCCAGACTCATCCACCTTACCAATCGTTGTGTCTGCTACTCCTCTCTGTCAATCCCTCCACTGTCTTCCGCTCACCCAATGAATTAAATTCAAAATACTAACAACAACTTACAAAGCCACCCACAATTTAGCTCTCAGCTACATCACTAGCCTAGTCTCAAAATACCAACCTAATCATTCTCTTCGTTTCTCTCAAGACCTTCTGCTCGCTAGCTCTCTCATCACCTCCTCCTTTGCTCGCCTCCAGGACTTTTCCAGAGCCCTTCCAATCCTATGGTACTCCTTACCCCAACCTGTCCGATTATCTCCTACTCTATTAGCTTTTAGACGATCCCTGAAAACCCTCTTCTTTAGCGAAGCCTATCCTACCCACACCTAACAACTGTACTTTTATTTTCACCATCAGTTCACCCCCACAGTTAGGCCCCTTTCACACTGGGGCGGTAGGGGGCGTCGGCGGTAAAACGGCACTATTTTTAGCGCTGTTTTACCGCGGCATTCGGCTGCTAGCGGTGCAGTTTTAACACCCCGCTGGCGGCCGAAAAAGGGTTAAAACCCCTTTGTATAGCGCGGCTATAGCCGCGGTATTACCGTGGTATAGCCGCGCTGTCCCATTGATTTCAATGGGCAGGAGCGGTTTAGGAGCGGTGAATACACCGCTCCTTCCCCGCTCCAAAGATGCGGCTCGCAGGACTTTTTTTACCGTCCTGCCAGCGCACCACTTCAGTGTGAAAGCCTTCGGGCTTTCACACTGAACAAACAGCGGAGGCTGTTTAGGGGCGGTTTGCAGGCGGTATTTTTAGCACAATAACGCCTACAAACCGCCTCAGTGTGAAAGGGGTCCTATTACCTTTTGTTTCACTTGACCCTTCCTTTTAGATTGTAAGCTCTAACGAGCAAGGCCCTCTGATTCCTCCTGTATTGAATTGTATTGTAACTTTACTGTCTGCCCTCATGTTGTAAAGTGATGTGCAAACTGTTGGCGCTATATAAATCCTGTATAATAATAATAATAATAATTTATTTCCCCTGTGTGAGTTTATTACAGCTGTATCTTTTCTTATATTTCAATAAAAAATATTGTACCAGAAAATGTCCATGCACCATCAATTTCACATTAGTGTCTAATGTGAAGGTAACCAATTTAAAATTCCACTGAAATAAAAGTACTTTCTATTCCAGTGTTTCTCAACCATTTGGCATCAGCCACCACTTACCCAGGCCTCCAGTCTGCTGCAGATCCTACAGTGCCTCCCAGCTTTCATAGTGCCCCCCAACCTCCCGCAGTGCCACCCAACTTCCCACAATGCCCCCCAGTCTGCTGTACAGCCTCCAGCCTTTAACAGTACCCCCAAATTCTAACAGTGACCCATAGTGGCCCTCAACATCCCACAGTGATCCCCAGCTCCCTCCAGAAACCTCACCCCCTTCAGGGCCATCAGTTTAGCTGCAGAGTCCCCTAACTCACTCAACAACCCCCATCTCCCCAGAGCCCCATCCAGTGCCTTCCAGTATTTCAATAGGTAATACCTTCCTATACTTTTATTGTGTAATTGAGTATAAATTTTACTTTATCTTTACTTTATCTTGCACTTGCGAGATCGCAGTGCATTGACACTGCTGATTGCCCAAAGCACGCACCTGACCTACATGCTTTGGTCAATCACAGCATAATGTACTGTCAGAGCATTGATTGGCCAAAGGCTGGGTGCCTTTGGCCAATCATGGCTCAGGGGCTAAGTCCATGCCCCACACTATATAAGGCTACTTACACGGCGGCCGTATGTAGTGTGTTATTGTGGAGACTGGAGAGAAATTAGGCAGGTTAGTTAGTGGATAGAGCGTGCAGTGTAGAATTCATAATACAGTGTAGACAGTTTAGAATATATAATATGGTGCAGGCAGTGTAGAATATGTAATACAGTGCAGGCAGTGTACAGTATATAATACATTGCAGTCAGTGTACAGCATATAATACAGTGCAGGCAGTGTACAGTATATAATATATTGCAGTCATTGTACAGTATATAATACAGTGTAGTCAGTGTACAGTATATAATAAAGTGCTGGCAGTGTACAGTATATAATACAGTGCAGTATATACTACAGTGCAGGCTGTGTACAGTATATAATACAGTGTGTACAGTATATAATACATTGCAGTCGGTGTACAGTATATAATACAGTGCAGGAAGTGTACAGTATATAATACAGTGCAGGCGGTGTACAGTATATAATACAGTGCAGTCAGTGTACAGTATATAATACAGTGCAGTCAGTGTACAGTATATAATACAGTGCAGTCCGTGTACAGTATATAATACATTGCAGTCAGTGCACAGTATATAATACAGTGCAGGCAGTGTACACAGTATAAATTACATTGTGTACAGTATATAATACATTGCAGTCTGTGTACAGTATATAACACAGTGCAGTCAGTGTACAGTATATAATACAGTGCATTCAGTATATAGTGCAGTGCAGGGTATATACTACAGTGCAGTGCAGAGTATATAATACAGTGTAGTGCAGTGTGAAAAAGAAAATCCCCATCATGTCCGGAAGGCCACCAAGGAGAGGCAAATGCTCACAGGCCACTAAAAGGGGGCAGGCAGCCTTTGTTTCTACAGTGAAAAGTGGTGGTCGCAGACATCCTCTGCAGGCGGGGCACATTGTCAAAAAATGTATAGGGACACTTTTTTGTCTGGAGGTGGGGTCTTATTAGAATTAGGGGGCGGGGCATTTGTTTGTAAGAGTGACTTAGCAGGGGGGAAGAAAAATGGGCATTATTTAAATGGAATATTGGGCGTGGCTTAAAGGGGCGTGGTTTAAATGGGGTGTGGTTCGAGTCTCAGATGAATGAGGGATGGAAGGAGAAAGGGAAAGAGAGAGAGAGAGAAAGAAAGAAATAGGGAGGGAAGAAGAGAGAAGGAAGGAAATAAGGAGGGATGGAGGGACAGCAGGCCCAGATCCTATATCACAATAGCAATATTTGTATTCCAGAAAGTTTAACAATCAGCAGATAAAAATACTCTATACACCTGGTGTTAGCGCTTCAATCATCACGACACCATGGTTGGTATGGTGTCAGAATGATTGAAGCGCATTATTTCTATTATTACATTGTAATATACATTTAAATAGTTCAACTCACCATAATGCAGAATCAGTGGAAGCCCTGAGGGTGTCACTTGCCACGTCGCCTGCCACCAGATGCCATCAGGTGTCCCCAACAGAGTCCCTCCTTACATCAGGTGTCACAAGCAGAGCCCCTTCTTATATCAGGTGTCCCCATCAGAGTCCCTTCTTACATCAGGCATTCCCAGTAGAGTCCCTCCTTACATCAGGTGCCTCCAGTAGAGTCCCTCCTTACATCAGGCATTCCCAGAAGAGTCCCTCCTTACATCAGGTGCCCCCAGTAGAGTCCCTTCTAACATCAGGTCCCCAAGTAGAGTCCCTCCTTACATCAGGTGCCCCAGTAGAGTTCCTCCTTACATCAGGTGCCCCCAGCAGAGTCCCTCCTTACATCAGGTGCCCCAAGCAGAGTCCCACCTTACATCAGGTGCCCCCAGTAGAGACCCTCCTTATATCAGGTGCCCCCAGTAGAGTCCCTCCTTACATCGGGTGCCCCAGTAGAGTCCCTCCTTATATCAAGTGCCCCCAGTAGAGTCCCTCCTTACATCAGGTGCCCCCAGTAGAGTCCCTCCTTACATCAGGCGCCCCCAGTAGAGTCCCTCCTTATATCAAGTGCCCCCAGTAGAGTCCCTCCTTACATCAGGTGCCCAGAGTAGAGTCCCTCCTTACATCAGGTGCCCCCAGTAGAGTCCCTCATGCATAATTTGATATTCGCTACCATTACAGAAGACCAGCACTCGTGGAGGCCGAGCACGACTCGCTGAGGGGAAGAAACAAGAAGGGGAGCCCGGGCGGCTGCCAATAGCAATGGAGCTGCCGCCAACCCCAGCCCCACGGCCTTTCACACAACAGGTAACAGCCCGGCAGCAGGCCATGCGGTTGGAGGTTGGCGGCGGCTCAATTTCTATTGGCAGGTCTCTTTTCCCGGCTTCAGTGTACAAGCAAATTGTCTACTTGTACACTGGAGTGAGAAGCCGGTTAGCTGCACGGATCGGAGGCCCCTTCCCTCTCCACTGAACACATGGGAAAAGAGACCTGCTAGCCGGAAGAGATCTTGCAGCCATGTTTTCATAACCAGAAATTGCTGCGGCCGGTGCCAAAAAAGTCCCGATGCCCGGGACAAAAGCAAAAAATTGGTTTATTCAGCCTATTCCACCGGTTCCTTGTCCACAGTCACTCCTTCCGTAGCCCCACCATCATGCACGGAGGAGTCACCAGAATTATTCATCCATAGTGTCGGTTACATGCTGCTAAGGGATGTGCAGCAATTTGAATGCTTCGATGTTGGGTCCCGGGTTGAGGAAGGGAGTAACGCGAGCCTAGAGAGAGGGGGTGCAACAGAAGGACAAGAAACTAGCAGTCATGTTCCCCCAGCTGCAGCATTCTGTACTTGGGTGCCTGAGAGAACAGAGGAGGCACAACTCCAACAAGGCAGGATGTCCTCCGGGGGCCGGCTTAAGGACAGCCACCCTATTGCATCACACCACAGAGCTCCACAGGTGCAGGGCACTGCTGACTCCCCGCCGACTTCGAAAAGTTCATTGGTGTGGGTATTTTTCAACACGTGCAGCAGACTGCAGCATTGATGTTTGCAATCTCTGTCTGAAGCTGATCAAGCGTGGCCAGAACACCAGCCGCTTGGGCACCACATGCTTGACAAGACATATGACGACCTGCCATGCAGTCCATTGGCAACAGCACCTGAAAGACCCACATCATAAAAAATGCAGACTTCTCCTTGCTCCTTATTTGGGATCTCAACCCATACTACCTCAAGTCCTCTCAAAAACCTTCACTGAGAGGAATGAAGGTATAGTAATAGGTGCCACAAGTACTTGCACCCAATCTGCTAGCAGTACACCACCTGTTGATTTCACCAGGCAAATACCCCAGCTAAACGGTAAATATCCCAGCCATCCACATGCTCAGTGTCTAAATGGTAGCTTGGCCAAATTGCTAGCACTAAAACTGCTGCCTTTTCAACTGGTAGACTCTGCCCCCTTTTGTGAATTTGTGGAATGTGCTGTACCACAGTGGCAAGTTACAAAAACAAATTTATTTTCACGTAAGGCCATTCCAGCTCTGTACTGTCATGTGAAAGGCAATGTTTTGGCCTCTTTGGACAGGGTGGTCAGTAGCAAGGTTCACATTATCACGGACTCATGGTCCAGCAGGCATGGTCAGGGATGTTACATTTCCTTCACAGCGCACTGGGTAACTCTGCTGGTAGCTGGGAAGGATGCAGGCAGGGTTCAGTGTTGGAGCTTTTTCTACCACCACGCCTCCAAAAAGCTGGTGGTGATTCTGCCACATCTGTCTGCTCCACCCCCTCCTCTTCTTCTTCCTCTATGGCCACTTCTGCTGTGTTGTCCTCTGAACCAGCAGTACTCCCTAAGCGTTCAAGGGGGTATGCAAGCAGGGAGGGTAAAAGATGCCATGCGGTGCTTCAATTGGTCTGTCTAGGGGACAGGAGACCCACTGGGGCAGAGATTCTGTCAACTCTGCAGGGGCAGACTCAGAGGTGGTTCACACCACGGCAGCTTGAGTCAGGAATGGTTGTATGCGACAATGGCACCAACCCTCTCTCTCTCCGCCCTCCCACAGGGACACTTGAAACATGTTCCATGCTTGGCACACGTCCTGAATTTGGTGGTGCAGCATTTTTTCACCAGGTACCCAGGCTTACAAGATCTTTTGAGGCAGGCCAGAAAGTTCTGTGGGTATTTCTGGTGGTCATACAATGCCAGTGCTCGGCTGGCTGACATTCAACAGGAATTTAACCTGCCCACCAACCCGCCTCATTAGTGACATACCCACCAGGTGGAACTCAACATTGGAAATGCTGCAGCGGCTGCACACACAGCAGAGGGCCATCAATGAGTATCTGTGTGTATAGCACCAGGACAGGCTCAGGGGAGCTTGGCTTCTTTTCGACATGCCAGTGGCTACTGATAAAGGATGCATGCACTGGCCTGTCACCATTTGAGGAGGCCACAAGAATGGTGAGAAGCGACAATGCATGCATCAGTGACACTATCCTTACAGTCTTCCTGCTGGAGCACAGGCTTCGTGGCATCATGGACAGGGCACTTGAGGCAGAACAGCGGGAGGAAGAGGAAGACTTCCTTTCCTCTCAAGGCCCCCTTTATGCAGATACCAATCCTGCGGGGCAGCTAAACACACAGGAGGAGACATTTCCGACTTATATATGTGAGTTTGTAAAGTGGTATGGGGCTGCTGAACTAAGAGTTGATTAGCTGGAGGGCCTCCCCCCCCCCACTTACTCACTTACCCTCCAATAACCCCCTGACCCCCTCTTCTTTTTGGTCTCCTTCCCTTTCCACTCCCCCCTATATACAGGATGATGGATGCTCCCTATTGCCAGCTCTAGTAATCGATTGCATAATATATTACTATGACTTGGAAGATTGACTGTACACCATAAATTGTACTAAAAAAATGTAAATAGTTATGTTAAAATTGTATGATGTATTTCTCCTTTTGGAGACAAATAAAAACTTATCTGTTAAAAAAAAAAAAACAACACACAGGAGGAAGAGGAGGAGGAGGATTGTGTCAGCATGGATGTGGAGGATAACATACAGCAGTCTTCAAGGGATGATTTTTAGTCACCAGAATCCCAAGGAGTTGTACGTGGCTGGGAACAGGTAGTTCCTGACAATGTCATTCTTAGTGACCCAGAGAACTCAGAATCTCATGCCTCTTTAAACTTACCCTGCATTGGCCCCCTGATTCTGCAAAGCCTGCAAAAGGACCAAAGGATTTGTGGTATCAAGGAGAGGGATCATTACTGCCTGGCAACCCTTCTTGATCCATGTTACAAGGTAAAGTTGCAGAGCTCACCCTGCAGAGGGAGCAGAGGATGAAACATGTTCAGGACGCCTTGAAGAAAAATTTGTGTAACTCCTTTCTAGACCCTGGGAGGTTACCATTTCCTGGACAACGTGTTTCTGAGGCTTTGTTCGGTCAGAGGAAGAGCGGTGGAGAAGGGCTGTTAGGTTTAAGCAACCATCAGCAGCATCTACATTATATTGTGCAGGAATATCTAAAAGGCAAGAGCAGACTTGGAGACCTTTCCAACTGAGCACCCACTAGGTTACTGGGTCTTGTGGATAGACCATTGGCCAGAAATTGCTCAATATGCAATCAAGCTACTGGCCTGTCCTGCATCCAGCGTGCTTTCTGAACGGACATTCAGTGCTGCTGGAGGGTTTGTGACGGATCAAAGAGTGTGCCTGTCCGCAGACTCCGTTAATATGCTGAAATTTATCAAAATGAATCAGTCCTGGATCCGCTGCTATCAAGCCCCTGATGCTGATGTAACTGATTAAATTTTATAGGGATCTGGGATCCCTTGAAGACTGCCTATGCTGCCTATCCTATTCCTGAAACTTGATTATGCTAGCTTCCAGCAAAATTTTTGGTTTAGGGCACCACCAACACCCAAGGCCCAATTTTTTTTGCACCTGTTTGACAGGGCATTTAATTTCCATTTTTTTTACAAATTTTTAATAGCAGTGCCCATTCCTGCACCCAACAAGAGTAACTGTGATGGGTTACAGTGTTCAGGCACCACCAACACCCAAGGCCCAATTTTTCTGCACCTGTATGACAGGGGCATGTCATTTCCATTTTTTTAAAATATTTTTAATAGCAGGGCCCATTCCTGCGCCCAACAAGAGTTACTGTGAGGGGTTACAGTGTTCAGGCACCACCAACACTCACGGCACAATTTTTCTGCACCTGTTTGACAGGGGCATGTCATTTCAATTTTTCTTTACAAATTTTTAACAGCAGGGCTCATTCCTGCGCCCAACAAGAGTAACTGTGAGGGGATACAGTATTGAGGCACCACCAACACCCAAGGCCCAATTTTTCTGCACCTGTATGACAGGGGCATGTCAATTCCATTTTTTTTACATATTTTTAATAGCAGGGCCCATTCCTGCGCCCAACAAGAGTTACTGTGAGGGGTTACAGTGTTCAGGCACCACCAACACTCAAGGCACAATTTTTCTGCACCTGTTTGACAGAGGCATGTCATTTAAAATTTTTTACAAATTTAACAGCAGGGCCCGTTTCTACGCCCAACAAGAGTAACTGTGAGGGGTTACAGTGTTCAGGCACCACTTGAGATGGGCAAACAGTTTGGGCCGAGCATAAGTTTGGCCTGAACATCGCCCATTCAGGTACTCGCCTAACACCCGATCTTTCTGGGCACTTAGTGGGATGTTTGCTCGCAGAGCACATAGTCAATAGGTTGTTAAGGCTAAATTTTAAAAAAATGATTGGACAAGAAGGAATGTCAATTTTTAAAAATTGGGGGAAAAAACAGTGTGGGGGGACCCTTTGGGTCTGGTATGGATTTTAACTACTTCCCCACCAGCGCATTGTAAAATGACGCCAGCAGGAACACTCCCTCCCTCCTGCAGCCCATCAGAGTACCCAAGTACCTATCTGTAGTCCATGCCTCATAGAATATACATTGGGGTGTTTTCTTTCCAAAATGGGGTAATTTTGTGGATCATTCCACTGTCCTGATGCTCCGGGACCTTCAAAAATGTGATAGGTAGGAATGAAATTAGATGTGTAATTTATGCTCCTAGATTGCCTCATGGTGCTCCCTGCATGTTGGGCCTCTCAATGTGGCCAGGCTGTGAAAAAGTCTCACGCACGTGGTATAGCCATACTCAGGAGGAGTAGCAGAATGTATTTTTTCGTTTATTTGGAAGTATGCATATGCTGTGTGTGAGAAATAACTTGTTAGTCTGACAATTTTGTGTAAAAATAAAATTAATTTCTTCATTTTCCCAAGAATTGTGGGAAAAAATTACAACCTCAAAATACTCACTATGCCTCTTGCAAAATACCTTGGACTGTCTGCTTTTCAAAAAGGGGTCATTTGGGGGGGGGATTTGTACTGTCCTGACATTTCAGGGCCTCAAGAAATGAGTATATCAGGTGTGAATTATGATTTACACCATAGCTTGTAAACTCTATAACTTTCACACAGAAAATAATATCCACTAATTTGGGTTATTTTTACCAAAGATATGTGCAGTATAAATTTTGGCCTAAATTTATGGACAAAAATTAATTTATAATAGAAAATAAAAAAAGTGTTTTTTTTTTTCAAAATTGTTGCTCTTTTTTTACTTATATCGCAAAAAAGAAAAACCCAGTGGTGATTAAATACCACCAAAAGAAAGCTCTATTTGTGTGAAAAAAATTATAAAAATGTTGTTTGGGTACAGTGTTGCATGACTGAGTAATTGTCATTTAAAGCGTGAGAGCACTGAAAGATGAAAATTGGTCTGGGTAGGAAGGTGCCCTGCATTGAAGTGATTAAGGGGAACCCTATGACAGAATAAAAAAAAAACAGTGTGGGGTCCCCCCTAAAATCCATACCAGGATATTTGGGTCTGGTATAGATTTTAAGTGGAACTCCACGCCTAAATGTAAAAAAAAAATTGCCGTGGGGTCCCCCCCAAAATCCATATCAAACCCTTATCCGAGCATGCAGCATGGCAGGCCAGGAAAGGGAGGGGATGAGCGAGTGCCCCCTGCACTCCTGAACCATACCAGGCCAATTGCCCTCAACATGGGGCGGGTGCTTTGGGGTGCCCCGCAAAGCACCTTGTTCCAATGTTGATGGGGACAAGGGACTCTTCCCGACAACCCTGGCCAGTGGTTGTCGGGGTCTGAATCTGGAAGCCCCTTTTAACAAGGGGGCTCACAGATCCCAGCCCCCCTATGTGAATGGGTATCGGGTACATTGTAACCCTAACCATTTTCCAAAAAAAGTGTCAAAAAGAAAAACCACAAGAGACAGTTTTTGACAATTCTTTTATTATTTTTTCTATTTTTCGGGTCCATCGGGTGGCGTGAATTGTCAAAAACTGTCTCTTGTGGTTTTTACTTTTTGACACTTTTTCTGGTGAATGGGTAGGGGTACAATTTACCCAATACCCATTTACATAGTGGGAGGGGGGTGGGATCTGGGGGCCCCCTTGATAAAGGGGGCTCCCAGTTTCCGATAAGCCCCCCGCCCAGGGTATTGTTCAGGAGGGGGGGAGCTCCCTCGTCCCCACCTATCCTGACCTCCAGGTTGCATGGATAAGGGTCTAGTATGGATTTTGGGGGGACCCCATGCCATTTGTTTTTACATTTTGGCATGGAGTTCCCCTTAAAATCCATACATTACAGCCGCGAGCAAGTTTCAATTAATTTTTTACCTTGAGAAATGTCATTATTGCTGCGGCACTGTTCTACACATTGCACAGATGTGTCACTTTACAGGCAGACTAAGGGGACCCCCAGGCACGATATTTAAAGGAATATTTAATTTTTATTGTTTTACTATTCTTTTAAAAACTTTTTTTTGCATTGATACATGTCCCCTAGGGCAGTACCTGGGTTCCCATACACTTTTTATGGCAATAACTTGCATATAAACCTTTAAAATTAGGACTTTTGATTTTCCATGTTCGTGTCCCATAGGCTTTAATATAGTTTGCATGTTCACTAGAATTTTTTGCCTGTTCGAGGTGGTCTGGTGCGAACCGAACTGGGGGGTGTTCAGCCCATCGCTAATGAATACACAAGGCTGAACAAAAGAAATCAAACAGATTTCTCTATCCACATTAACGCCATGGATGAACAAGTCCACCCTGCCGGGCTTTTATACTCTGACAAAGGAATACCTGAACAGTACCTACTGCTGGTTGGCTGCAGGTATAATACAGCCAACAAATTTCGGCCTTTGACAAAAGACGAAAGAGCAATTGACTTTCTCTAAGCCGGCAAGGCCACCCAATGTAGAGTTTTTAACCAATTCCTCTATATTGGCCAAAATTCTAACAGTGTATGGCCACCTTTAGGCTCAGAGACAGAGAGAAAGTTTGTGAGAAAACTACAACTAATCCAACCGCTGTATGCCATAGAGAAGAAAGGAATCACTCATATATTGTAAAAAGTGTGAACACCCCACCAAATATGATTTATCTATGTCAGGAGTCTCCAAACTTTCTAAACAAAGGGCCAGTTTACTGTCCTTCAGACTTTAGGAGCACCAGACTGTGACTAGTGGGAGTAATAAATGGCCCAGCATCAATGGGAGTAGACAAGGTTTCAATCCTGGTGGTCAGTGGGAGTAAAATAATAAATTACATAACACCTAGAGCTGCACGATTAATTGTTAAAGGATCAGAACACGATTATTTCCCCCTTGCGATCTTAACAAAGCATTTTCCCGATCTTATGCAGGGTTCTTTGCTCACAGCTGACAGCTGTCTAAAAAAAAAAAAAACAGGCAGCCTGCCAAGTTTATGACAATATCGCTTGGATGGAGATAACTATAAACATTGTAACAAAAACAAAAGGAATGAACTTTGGCCTGTAAATGAGGGAAGTTTTAAGAGGAACTGCAGTCTGCTCACATAATTTGTAATAAAAACATCTTTGCCATTCTGAAGCTTCCCTCAAACCACTATGCATATTATTTTATATACGCGGTTAACGAGCGTTTCGCAATACGAGCACTGTATTTTTAAAAATCGTAACTCGGTTTGCGAGTGTTGTCTCCCAAAACTAGCATGATTCAGGCCAAAGCAGTGTGCAGTACCACTTTTGGCCTGAGGTGGGGGGGGCCGGAGCCAAGCAGAGCTGAGCGCCACGTTCGGAAATGCACAGAAAGGCCCGAGTACAGCACGGCTGACCTTGGCAAATCTCGGGTAGGAATTCTTTCCGAGGTTTGCCGAGGTCCGCCAAAGTGTCCTCGGGCCTTTTTGGCCCTTTCCGAGGCTCTCCATCGCCCCCCGTCTATGGCCTCATGCGGTATTGCATCCCATTGAAGTCAATGCGGAACAAATTATTTTCTTTTCTATTGACTTCAATAGGAAAACTCGCTTTGATATGCGAGTACTTTGGATTACGAGCATACTCCTGAAAGGGAGTATGCTCGTAATCCGAGGTTCCACTGTATACTGAGCTTCTGTACTTTCCAAATATGCTGCAGAAATCTCCCTCCACTAAGTCTGGCTGCAACCATTTTAACTGTGGACCGCTGAAGCTGCTCCCTGTTCACTTCCTGGCTTTACACAGACACACAGAGGCACACCTCCAGCTCTGCAGCTCTCATTGGCCCTCTTATGACTCACCCCCCTTCCTTGCTGGCAAACTCTCATGAGAGTTAGAGAGAAAGCTGTGCATGATGTCATAAGCCTAGGCTTTTTACCAGACAAGAAACAGGCAGTGGGCTGTATAAGGTATTTACTGGCAGAAAAAAAATGTTTTACTATCCAAAGTTAAAACAACAAGGGCAGAAGATTTAATAGATGGAAAGTTGAAAAAATGCCTGAAGGTCCATTTTACCACTTAACCACTTGCCGACCAGCTGCCGCCATTATACTGCGGCAGGTCGGCACGATCACGCGAACTGTTGTAGCTGTACGTCGGCTTCTTTAAGCAGGATAGCAGGCGCATGCATGCCACTGCATTGCGGGGGTGCCAATGCTCATGGCCGGCGGTCGCGATGACCGCCAACCAAGCGCGATTGCAGGCACGAGAGGCAGAACAGCAACGTGTGTGTGTGTAAACTCACAAATCCCTGTTCTGTGAAGAGAGGAGAGGCAGATTGTGAGTTCCTAATAGTTACGAAAGACAATCTGTCATCTCCTATAGTCAGTCCCCTCCCCCACAGTTGGAACACACAGTCAGGGAACACAGTTAACCCCTTGTTTGCCCCCTAGTGTTAACCCCTTCCCTGCTAGTGACATTTACACAGTAATCCGTGCATTTGTATAGCACTGATCGCTGTATAATTGTCAATGGTTTCAAAAATGTGTCAAAAGTGTCCGATGTGTCCGCCATACTGTCGCAGTCCCGATAAAAATTGCAGATCGCCGCCATTACTAGTAAAAAAATTAATAATAATAAAAATGCCATAAATCTATCCCCTATTTTGTAGACGCTATAACTTTTGCGCGAACCAATCAATATACGCTTATTGCGATTTTTATTACCAAAAATATGTAGAAGAATACATATTGGCCTAAACTGAGGAAAAAATTTGCTTTAAAAAAAAAAAATGGGGATATTTATTATAGCAAAAATTACAAAATATTGTGTTTTTTCAAAATTTACACTTTTTTTTTTTGTTTGAAGCGTGATTCTCATTTTGGCCAGAATCATGCTGCTCTAATAACACCTGTGCTCAGTATTAGGAGGAACAGTGCCCCATCACTGGGTGTCAGTGGGAAGAATAGCACCCCATAGTTGGGTTGGTGTCAGTGGAAGGAAATGGTGTTCCACTGTTGGTGTCAGTGGAAGGAAATGGTGTTCCATCATTGGTGTCAATGGGAGGAATACTGCCTTGCATTAGTGCAAGGTATAGGGCCTCAAGGGCCAGATAAAGGCAAGTAAAGGCCTACATCTGGCTCACAGGCTGCAGTTTGGAGACCACTGATCTATGCCAAACTTCCTCAGGAGGTCTATTTTTTTTTTCTTGCATATAATAAAGATTGACAACTTTTTGCCTAAATACTGTCATGATCATCACATTCTGGCCTGCATATTGTCACGATTGCCTTTTGTTGCCCACATATTGTCACAATTGCTTGTTTGCTGCCCGATTATTGTCACAATTGCTCATTTGTTGCCTACATATTGTCATCCTGTGGTGACAGGGTCATTTTAAGAAAACGTGTGCTTCTAAAGTACCTCATGTAACCACATCCAAATGTGACTCTCAAGCTTCCAGCATGTACAGTATTTGTTTTATCCAAACAATTATGGAAAAGGAAACCTAGACCCAACCTGATAAGCTAAAGTTTTCATTTAAAGCCAGGCTAGATGTCATCAAATCAGGATTACTATTTTAACAAATCCTTCTAGGTCTAAAAATTGGTTAACGGGAGCTTAGTATATAAATGTTACTACAATAAGTAGGATTACAGTGTGCAGAGTAATTGCTCTGTGGTACTTAAATTAACCGGTGTTTGAATGTAAATCCAGCTTAGATCAGAAGCACAGAAATGAATAGCAATGCAGACTTCATTGAGAATGGGGCCACAAACACCATAACCCTGTGCAGTGCCCCCTGAGCTGTAGGTCAAATGGCATTGCGGGATTTCTGGAATTTTAAAGTGCTTGGAATAAAAACTTGAAAATAAGGGCTGCCTGCAGGAAAAAAAAAAGTTTATATTTACCCGTCTTGCCTATTTATTATTTACCATTCTGTTGATCCTTGCTCTGTTGAAAAGCTTTGGTGGCTGAAGAGTCTTCATGCAGGGATACCTTTCACATGGAGCATGCTCATAAATACCATGATTCTTTAGATACGCTAGAACCAACAAGCACCCCTTTGACTAACTTCAGACCAGGCTTGGATCAGTTGGATGTAACTTCACTAAACAGATTCCAATGTAACAGTCCAGTATGAAAATGTTCTAGTCCCTATTCTTAACTATAGTTGTGTGGCTGCCCAGGCATACCTCTTTGAGGTGGTAGCCCCTGCAGATATTCTCTATGACTTTGATGACCTCCAGAACCTCGGTGCCTTCACCAGACTGCCAGACGCAGCAGTCTCAAAACCACAAGTCAAGAGTGGGAAACCTTGGACCTCAGCTTTCCCCCTTTTTATACCACAACTTGGCTGGCTGGAACCAAAAAGCCCCGGGACTGAGCACACATAACTTAACCCTTTTCCCCCAGCCAGGGCCAGCCATTAACTTACTAAAGCAGACATAATACAATCTGCCTACAAGGATCAGGATTACTTTACATTGTAGCAAAGTGTCATTTCTTCAGTGTCGTCACATATAATAAGATACAATAAAATATTGAGGGGTGTACTCACTTTTGTGAGATACTGTTTATATATATATATATATACCGTATTTATCGGCATATAACACGCACTTTTTTCCCCTGAAGATCAGGGGAAAATCGTGGGTGCGTGTTATAGGCCGATCCCCGCCGATTTCTGTGTCATCGGAGCGATCGCGGCAATTGCCGCGGTCGCCGCCGACATACACAGCCGTGGGTAGATTCAAAAATGGCGCAGAGACTGCAGGGAGCCGAGATACACATACCCGAGTGTTCTCGGCTTTTTCCGCCGCCGCCGTCACGCCCAGTCCCGCCCCTGGGTATGTGTATCTCGGATCCGACAAGAGCCGAGATACACATACCCGAGTGTTCTCGGCTTTTTTCGGCGCCGCTCACAGTCACGCCCAGTCCCGCCCTATGATGGACATAACACAGGTCCAGGGGCGGGACTGGGCGTGACGGCGGCGCCGGAAAAAGCCGAGAACACTCGGGTATGTGTATCTCGGCTCCCTGCAGTCTCGGCGCCATTTTTTGAATCTACATCGAGTGCACAAAGCTGCACTGACATGGCTGGACTGGGGCAAACCTGCACTAACGAAGCTACACTGGGGCAAGGCTGCACTGGGGCAAAGCTGCACTGGGGCAAGGCTGCACTGGGGCAAGGCTGCACTGGGGCAAAGCTGCACTGGGGCAAAGCTGCACTAACAAGGCTGCACTGACAAGACTTCACTGGGGCAAGGCTGCACTGACACTGAAAAGGCTGCAGATGGACAGATAAGGCTGCATTGATGGGCATTTTAATGTAAGTTTTTTTTCCTTAAACTTCCCTCCTAAAAATTTTTTTTCCTTAAAATTCTCTCCTAAACTTGGGGTGCGTGTTATACGCCGGTGCGTGTTATACGCCGGTGCGTGTTATACGCCGATAAATACGGTATATATATATATATATATATATATATATATATATATAGATGCATGTGTGTTTGAACTTTGAACACCCTAATGCAAGGGCGTCCTCTGTTGATGTATGGGGCAGGTGGATGGAGCCATATCACTCAGCAGGATCATATTCCTGGTGCCCTGCTGAGCGCTATGGCTCCATCCACCTGCCCCATACATCAGCAGAGGAAGCCATTGCATTAGGGTGTTCAAAGTTCAAAGTTCAAACACACATGCATCTATATATATATATATATATATATATATATATATATATACACAGTATCTCACAAAAGTGAGTACACCCCTCACATTTTTGTAAATATTTTATTATATCTTTTCATGTGACAACACTGAAGAAATGACACTTTGCTACAATGTAAAGTAGTGAGTGTACAGCTTGTATAACAGTGTAAATTTGCTGTCCCCTCAAAATAACTCAAAACATGGCCATTAATGTCTAAACCACTGGCAACAAAAGTGAGTACACCCCTAAGTGAAAATGTCCAAATTGGGCCCAATTAGACATTGCACATGCGGCTATGCGCATGCACAGTTCTGCTTACAGTATGCCGTAAAATGAAAAGTTCCATGCCATGGCCGGGGCTCATGTGCGCATGCACAGGAGTAACATCATCGCAGCCCCAGCCATTCATACAGCTGGAGCCCGTGAACCTGGATGGAAGACCAGGTGAAAATGGAAGCGTCGGGGAGCTGGGACAGCCCTGCGCTGGAGGGCTCCGTGTGCAGGTAAGTCTATCATAATGTACTGTACTAGTTTGTGGTGCATACTAGTACATTATGACCTAAAGTGATTGTAAATGATCACTTTGTAAAACAACCCATTCAGTTTAAAATAGAAATGAAATACAAAACATTTTTGTATAGATATAAAAAAAAACATTATAAATATCCTTTTTCCCTTTTTATAAGTTATCACATTCCCTCTGTTCTGAGCTGCATAAGAGCTGGGGGGAGGAGAAGCAGCAGCACACTAAGGCCTCATGTAGAACGCTGCTGGTAAACTGAGCATTTTTTCAGCAGCCCCTGAACCCTCCTCTATGTTATCTTATCTGTCCATGTACACTGAGTAGTTTATAGTTGTTTAGAGGCAATTGAGTTTAGTGCCATTTTTTTTAAAGCAAAAAATTGCGGTCAGGATGGAAGTTTATTGGCATTTGAAACGCCAAATGCTTGTAACAAACGCGTCGAAACGCTGTAACTCGCGTTTATTAGTGTTTAGTTTATAGGCGTTTTCAATGGGGATACATTTCTGACCATCTACAATGTAAAAACGCTTCTAAACGCAAACGCTCATAAACACCGCTAAACGCACATAAACGCCGCTTAACGCACATGTAACTATGGCAAAACTGATGTTTTTAACAGTCGCTTTTGTCTAGGGGTAAGTAGAATGCAAAAATTCACCCAATTCTTTGATCCTCCAGAAAACGGTGCTCCCCCAGGATCCAGGAGTGGATTGTTCCTGGTCTATGGAGCTTGCTCTGGGTGTAATGACATCAGGAACGGTTCACTATTCAAGACCGCTGGAGCACGGAGGTGCTGGACCGGTCTGGAAGGATTGGAGAATCAGGTAAATATATCTTCGTTGTCCTCTCCCTTAGAAAAAACAAGCAGTTAACCCATGCAGTGCAAGCATAGCCCGGGAGAAAAATGTTTTTGCCCAGAGTTGGGCTTTAAATAAATTTAAATTTTTTTCCCATCTGATGCATCTTAGCTCTGCTGATCACCTTCCGCTTCTTTGCAGCCACCTCACCCCATGGCATGCCATTTCTTAAGGTTGCTTTTCTAAGGCTGGATTCACACCTACGCATTTTTAGTGCTTTTTGCATTTTGCAGATTTGCACTACAGAACGTGTTCCATAGGAAACCATGTTAAATGGACTGTAGTGCAAATCTTCAAAATGCAAAAAGCACTAAAAATGCATTGGTGTGAATGCAGCCTAAAAGTGATGACAGTAGACCATGCCGGGGAGACAGAGCAGAGCGTTGTCATCCTATAACAGGAAGTGCCTGCACAAGGACTTTCAAGGCAGGATCACTAGGTAGTGTCTTTATAAAAGCTGCAGAAAAAATATAAAGCTGATATGAAGTTTTTAGGATTGGGGTTACATATACTATAAGAAAATATATTTGGCCATTGTTTACTGTCAACATCAAGTCACCACTTTCTTCCAATTATATTTTTTAATTATTCCTCCGCAGACCTGCCTTAGTTCATAATTTCATAATATGGCTTCAGTTACCGCGGATTGGTGGTATTATTGCTAAACCCTGAGCTCCGCAAAGAAATCACACCTTCAACTGTACAGAAATAAAAAGGCTTCACATTATGTTAGTGTTACAACCACAATTCATTATGACTGCAAGAAAATATCACAGCTTGCTTTGCACAAAAATAACACCCCGACCAAAATGGGTCCGTCAGGAAATCAGTATGTTATTATGCGATTGTTCTAATGACAAAGTCAGTAAGCTATGATGGGAAAAAGTAAAAAAAAAAAAACATTGTCCATGATAGTGGCTAATTATTAGTGTCCATCTAAACTGATCACCCAGTTTTGGCCCCCTTCATTATGTAACTTTTTGTTCCTCTGGAAGTGGACTGTCACCCTCTGAACAGGCCCGGACTGGGACAAAAAATAGGCCCAGGCATTTTAGACTGAGCAGCCCAGATCCCCTACAGGAGTCGGCGGGAGGGGGAACCCAACCCAACAGCACTGCGGGGGGGAAGAGAGGGGGTAGGAGAGAGCACATAGGGCCCCGGAGAGAGGACAGGGGCAGCATAAAGAAGTTGGGTAAGAGCAGAGGCATAACTAAAACTTTCAGTGCAAGAAACCAATATGGTCTCCCCTGACCTCTGTTCTTGGGGTCCTTCCCACTGATCCTGAGACCCTTTATTTCTTTTGCGGATCCCTTTATTAAAGTGGAGTTCCCCCCATTTAAAAGTCAGCAGCTACAAAAAGTGTATCACTCACCTGTCCCACGGCCCAGCGATGTGGGCGTATGAAGCCCCGCTCCTCTCCCCCTCCTCTCCGCAGCGCCGGCATTCTAACTGTGGGCACCCGGCTAACAGGTCTACAGCTCTAACAGGGGGCAGCAGTATATGGGAGAGAGTGGGCAATATACAGTTGGGGCAGCAGTGGGCAGTATACAGTCTGGAGGGGGGGAGTGGACAGTATACAGTGGGTGGGGGCAATGAGCAGTATACAATGGGGGGTGTGGGCAGTATACAGTGGAGGGTGTACAGTGGAGGGAGGGGGGGCAGTGACCAGTATACAATTGGGGGCAGTAAACAGTATACAGGTGAAGCAGTATATGGTGAGGGAGGGGTCATTGGGCAGTATACAGCGTGGAGGGGGACAGTGGACAGAATACAGTGAGGGGGGGCGTGGGCAGTATGCACTGGAGGGTGCACATTGGAGGGGGGAGGCAATGACCAGTATACAATGGGGGGTGCAGTGAACAGTATAAAGGGGGAGCAGGATAGGAGGGAGGGGGCAGTATACATTGTGGAGGGGGCAGTGGACAGTATACAGTGTGGAGGGCAGTGAGCTGTATAAAGTGGGAGGGGGGCATGCACATTATAAACAGGGGGTGCACAGTGGAGGGGGGCAATGACCAGTATACAATGGGGGGGCAGTGAACAGTATACAGGGGAAGCAGTATATGGGGGAGGGAGGGGCAAGTGGGCAGTATACAGTGTGGAGGGGCAGTAGTATAGTAGTATATAGTAGGGGGGAGCAGTACACAGTGGTGGGTTGCAGTATACAGGGGGGCAGTGACCATTTTACAATGGGAAGTAGTATATGGGGGGGGGGCAGTAACCAGTATACAGTGGGGGGGAGTATAAAGTGTACTAACCACAGTAGGGAGCTGAAGAATTGCACATGGAGGGAATTGCTGCAGGAGTCACTCACCATATGGATGGAGGTGAAGCCCCCCGGGGTTGCCATCTATGCTTCTCCTGCAAGTCCCCTACTATTTTCAGCAGCCACCTGTGCATGTAAGTGAAGATGGCCACACCCCCGCCCACCAGCTCAGTCAGCCCGTGTAGCTGCAGGCTGGGAGAGAGACCATCGGGTCTGCCAACCAGAGGAGGTTGCACGTCGGACACAAAAGCTGCCCTGCACCCCGAAGGAGAAACCAGAGGTAGCCTATAGTTCCCTATGAGCTCCCTGGTTGCATTCATGGCTGCAACATGGCCGGGCCGCCTGGGTAGGAGGGCCGGCTGGGCAGCACATAGAGGAACCAATACATTCATTTATCTCCTGCCACTGATGAATGCCTGCAGGAGGAGAAGCGAGAATTCAGCAGCAGCAGGCAGAGAAGCGGGAATTTGCAGTAGTAGCATTAGAGAAATGGATGGTTCGGTTCCTCTATGTGCTGCCCAGCCGCCACTCCTACCCAGATGGTCCTGGCCCACCGGGCAAATGCCCAATGTGCCCTAGGGCCATTTCAGGCCTGCCCCTGAATCATTCTCTATTGATCTTCTGCAAGCTTCATTTCAAAGATAATACCTATCACAGCGCTCCTTCAGTGTTACCTACAACTCTGTCACCTCCTCTCCATTGCCCCTTTCTGTGGGGGTCCCCCAAGGCTCTGTTCTTGGACCCCTTCTCTTCTCTATCTGCACCTCCTCCCTTGGTCACTTGATAACCACCCACGGCTTCCAATACCATCTCTATGTCGATAACACCCAAATCTATCTGTCCACTCCTCACCTGACTCCTTCAGTCTCCTCTCGTATTACTAATTTACTAACTGACATATCAGCATGGATGTCGCACCATTTCCATAAGCTAAATTTCTCTAAAACCGAGCTGACAATATCCCCCCCCCCCCCCTCCCCAACTCATGCCCCCCTCCATGATTTTTCAATCAAAATCAATAATGCAACCATCAATTCCTCCCTTCACGCCAGGGTACTAGGTGTAATCCTGGACTCTGACCTGTCCTTTCAGCCCCAAATACAATTATTGTCAAAAGCTTGTAGACTTCACCTCCGTAAGTCTACAAGTCTATATCTATCTCTAAAATATGCCCCTTTCTAACTAACGAAACAACCAAGCTACTCATTCACTCCCTTGTTTTCTCTCGCCTTGACTATTGCAACTCCCTTCTCATAGGCCTACCTGTCCATAGGCTATCCCCTCTTCAGTCTATCATGAAAGCTGCTGCCAGACTCATCTACCTTACTAACCTCTCAGTGTCTGCTACCCCTCTCCGCCAATTCCTACACTGGATCCCGATTCCCCAGTGAATTAAATTCAAAATACTAACCACAACCTACAAAGCCATTCACAACTGTGCCCCGAGCTACATCATCAATCTTGTCTCCAAATATCACCCAAACATACCTCTCTGCTCCTCTCAAGACTTCCTACACTCAACTTAGCTCCCTTGTCTCCTCCTTCCATGCTCGTCCTCAGGACTTCCCCAGAGCCTCTCCTATCCTCTGGAACTCTCTGCCTCAATCTGTCTGGCTATCTCCTATTCTAGCTGCCTTCAGGCGATCCCTGAAAACTCATCTCTTCAGGAAAGCCTATAACGTCTCTAACTAATCTTTTACCACTTCCACCAGCTCATTCCCCACAGGTACAACCTTTTGTACCACCTGCCCCTCCCCATTAGATTGTAAGCTCTTCTAAGCAGGGCCCTCCTAACCCTCTTGCATTTTATTGTATTTTGACTGTATTGTCTCCCTTTTATATTGTAAATCGCTGCTTAAACTGTTGGCGCTACATAAATCCTGTATAATAATAATAATAATAATAATAATAATAATAATAATAATAATAATAATTATAATAATATCATCCTTTATCCACTGAACTAAAATAGAACTAAAGGCAAAACTTTTGGGGGGGGGGGGGGTGGAGTAATGGAGGGTTATACCCCCTCTCATTTTTTACATCTGTGTCCATTTGGGGAGATTTCCCTACACTTCCTGTCCCATAGCCAAAACAGGAAAAAAGAAGAAATCCAAAGTGAGTGGTCTCCAAGGCCACCAAAACGATTATCCCCATTGGAAGTTTACCCCTCTATTCCTGTGTTGGTGACAATCCAGAATTTAGGATTTTCTTTCACGTAAATGGGACAGATAGAGAGGGTGAATCTACCTATAGGGGCACAGACAGTAATAAAACCTAACAAGGGCTCTGATCACTCTACTCTTTCAAAAATTAAAAAAAATAATAAATTATACTTACATGGGGAATTTACTATGACTGGAGCAACCAGAATCTAGAGCAACTTAGCGTAGCAATCAATCAGCATCTATCACTCTTTTTCAAAGCTTAACTGAAAAGGCTGAAGATGGAAGCTGATTGGATACTATGCACAGTTGCTACAGATCCTGTCTGCTCCAGTTTTAGTAACTTCCCCCCTAAGGCTCAGGTCACACCTATGCGTTTTTTAATGCTTTTTGCAGAAACGTACTACAGTCCATTTAACATGGTTTCCTATGGGACACATTCACATCTATGCTTTTTTTCAGCTGCTGTGTTTTTGGAAAGGGTTAGGGACTTTTTTAAAGGCAAAACTGTGATTTTTTGGTTCAATAGACTTCAAGGAAAAGAAAAGCATGTAGTGAGTTTTTACCATAATTTTGCCGCGATTTACATTTTGTGTTTTTTAATCTGCCCAACAAGAAATTGGCCAAAAAAAACCCCCCAAAAGCGTAAAAAAAAACCCAAAAAATTGCATGTGCAAAAACATAAAATGCACTGCAAAAAGCACTGCAGAAACTATTCAAAAGCAAAAAAAAGTGTGAACCGAGCCTAATAAACTACATTAATCGCTCTCTACTCTTTCTAAAATGTAAAAAAAGTTTTCCCTTTAGTTATACTTACATGGGGAATTTACTATGCGTCAACCAGAATATGGAGCAACTGAGCATGGCAACCAATCAGCATCTATCTCTCTTTTTCAAAACTTAACTGAAAAGGTTAAAGATGATTGGTTACTATGCAGAGCTGCTACAGATCATGTCTGCTCCAGTTTTAGTAACTTTCCCCCAAGGCTTGGTTCACACCTATGTGTTTTTTAATGCTGGTTGCTTTTTTCAGAAACACACTAAAATCCAGTTAACATGGTTTCCTATGGGATATGTTCACATCTATGCCTTTTTTAAGCCGCTGCGTTTTTGGAAAGGGTCGTGGACCTTTTTTAAAAGCAAAATGGTGCATTTTTGGTTCAATAGACTTCAATGGAGAAGCTGCAGAAAAGCATGTAGTAATCCATCCAACAACAAATTGGCCAAAAAAAAAAAAGCATAAAAAATGCAAATGCTTCAAAAAACACATGAAAAAAATGTGGCAAAAAAACAAAATGCACCGCAAAAAGCACTGCAGAAAAAGCAAACTGCATAGGCGTTAGCCGAGCCTAAAGCTCTATTCACAACTATGCATGTTGCTTTTGAGTGTTCCTGTGGTGCTTTTTGCTGTGATTTCTGCATTTTTAGAATAGCGTTTTTGACGTGTTTTTGATGTGATTTGCATTTTGCATTTTTATGCTTATCTCTTTTTATTTGGCCAATTTGTTGTTGGACAGATTAAATAATGAAAACATGCTAAAAACACACTATATGCTTTCAGTGGCGGCCTGTCCATAGGGGGCACACGGGCGCCCCCCCCCCATCCATGCTTTCAACCCCCTAATCTACATGTAGTAAGCCGGTCGCATTGTTTTTTTTAATCACATGATTAGAGCCTGAGGCTCTAATTGGCTTCAAAAAGGGGTGGGCCGCCCACCCACCCACTAGTGTGACAATTGCGAATTAATATTCGCTAGTCTTTTCCTGATTATATTCCCAGCCAATCAGGAAGCAGTTCCTAAGATCCAATTGGCCAGGGAGTCTTAGGACTCCCGGCCATTTGGGTCTCAGTCAGGACCCACTTGCTGTTCTGCTTGGAGGAGAAGCGTTGGCCCCAGAGCTAGGAGCTGCAGCCCGGATCCATGTCTGCCTGATCTGCCTCCTTCCTAAGGTAAGGAGGCCTCTGATTGCCGCCGCACTCCTGTCCGTCTCACGCGGGGGTGGCAGGGTTTGTGGGAGTAATTGAAGGTGCGAAGTTTGCCGAATTTCTATCCCTGTACCGCGGGGGGGGGGGGGGGGAGTGGATCACTGCATTGCTGTCTGTCTGCCGTGGGGGGGGGGAGTTGGCGTTGGTTTGCCCCCCCCCCCAAAAAAAAAAAATATTGAGCACCAGCTGCCACTGCATGCTTTTCCGCAGCATCTCCATGGAAGTTTATTGAACCACAAAAGCAAAAAAAGCAGCATTTTGCCATTAAAAAGAAGCAAAAGGGCCCAACCCATTGTGCTGCAGTGCTCATGTGCTAATAATGTTGAGAGAGCAGAGTGACAGAGGGGCAGTGAGGGGCAGGGGCGGACTGACCATTGAGCCACTCGGGCACTGCCCGAGGGCCCTGGGCCACTAGGGGGCCCCATCAGGGTTGCCAGCCTCAGTAAAACCAGGGACAGTATATATAAATCTGTGTTTTTTTTTTATATCTGTCTGTGTATACTGTGTGATTGTATACTGTGTGTGTGTATACTGTGTGTACATGTATGTGTATACTGTGTGTGTGTATACTGTGTGGCCCTATAATCTCTGATTGCCTGGGGGCCCCATAATCTCCTATTGCCCGGGGGCCCCATGAGTTATCAGTCCGCCCCTGGTGAGGGGTCAAGACATCCAAGACTCCTGGAAGTGTTGGATGCAGCAGAGTTAATGTAATGCATTGGGGAGGACTAAGGAGGTAACAGGTCCACTTCAGAGGCAATAAGGAAAAAAAAACAACAACATTAGAAATAAAGTTTTCTGTTTAATATTGTTGAGGAAGAAATTGATGCTTGGCACAAAACCATTAGCAGATGTCTGAAAGCAAGCATATTTCATATAAATATATTTGTGCTAAACTCACTAGTTGTAAAATTTGCTTCAAGGCTTTCAAGTTATTTCTTTTATGACTAATATGAATATGTATTTATTTAAAGCTGAACTCCAGGCAGATATAAAAGACACAAATATACCCAATGCTGTATTAATCAATACATCATTAAATTTTTTTTGGAATTTGTACTTGAGGTGATTGAAGCCGTGTTAGTGCAATTGTGACGGAGAAAATTGAGTACTGCCGGGATACTTTTTTTTATTTGCACTAACATATCATTTTTCATGGAGGAGCTTTCGGGGTGTGTCCCCTTGTTCAAGATCCAAGCAGTACTGATTCACAAAAGTTTTAGCAGAAGGTAAAAAGTTAAAACAAAAAAAAAAAAAATCTCTGAGGGAAAGGAAAAAGAAAAACAAACACATACAAATCAATAGTATGGCAATGGTAATAAAGCTATCAGCAAGTGAGATAAGACAAAGGGAAAGCTATAGACTGCAGGGGAGGGTGATAGTCACAGAGGGGGTCATAAAACTGTAGTATAGTGGGTGAGGAAACCAATATCTAAATTTAGGCCATTGCTTTTTGTGTCAAAAAGAAGTATCATTCTTAGCTCAAACATTTTCCTTTCCTGGATAGTTCTGAAATTCCCTTTAAGAACTAAAACATTGCAGTCTTCTATAGAGTGGTCCGGTTGTGAGAAATGATGTCCCACAGCTGTGCAGAAACTGTCTTCCTTATGTTCCTTGATCGTATGTCTGTGCAAATTCATCCTCACTTGCAACTTCTGTCCTGTTTCACCAACATAAGATCCTTTGCTGGTGTACCTCATCCAATGCAACAGGTGTAGCAAAGGACCTTATGTTACACACCCCTGGCTCCCATGCTCTGTATGTTACGCATTCCTGATCCCTGTGCTCTGTACATTACACATTCCTGACCCCTGTGCTCTGTAAGTTACACACTCATTTCCCCTGTGCTCTGTATGTTACACACTCCTGGCTCCTATGCTCTGTACCTTACACAATCCTGACCCCTGTGCTGATGGCTGTGCTCTGTATGTTACACACTCCTGACCACTGTGCTCTGTACATTTCACACTACTGACCCCTGTGCTCTGTACATTTCACACTCCTGACCCCTGTGCTCTGTACATTTCACACACCTGACCCCTGTGCTCTGCATGTTTCACACTCCTGGCTCCTACGCTCTGTACCTTACACACTCCTGACCCCTGTGCTCTGTATGTTACACACTCCTGACCCCTGTGCTCTGTATTACACACTCCTGACACCTGTGCTCTGTATGTTACACACTCCTGACCCCTGTGCTCTGTAAGTTAGACACTCCTTACCCCTGTGCTCTGTATGTTACACACTACTGGATCCTATGCTCTGTATCTTACACAATCCTGACCCCTATGCTCTGTATGTTACTCACTCCTGATCCATGTGCTCTGTACATCACACACTCCTGACCCCTGTGCTCTGTACATTTCACACTCCTGAACCCTGTGCTCTGTATGTTTAACACTCTTGGCTCCTATGCTCTGTACCTTACACAATCCAGACCCCTGCCCTCTGCATGTTACACACTCCTGACCCCTGTGCTCTGTACATTACACACTCCTGACCCCTGTGCTCTGTACGTTACACACTCCTGACCCCTGTGCTCTGTATGTTACACAATCCTGACCCCTGTGCTCTGTACGTTACCTCCTGACCCCTGTGCTCTGTACGTTACACACTCCTGACTCCTGTGCTCTGTACATTACACACTCCTGACCCCTGTGCTCTGTATGTTACACACTACTGGATCCTATGCTTTGTATCTTACACAATCCTGACCCCTATGCTCTGTATGTTACTCACTCCTGACCCCTGTGCTCTGTACATCACACACTCCTGACCCCTGTGCTCTGTACATTTCACATTCCTGAACCCTGTGCTCTGTATGTTTAACACTCTTGGCTCCTATGCTCTGTACCTTACACAATCCTGACCCCTGTCCTCTGCATGTTACACACTCCTGACCCCTGTGCTCTGTACGTTACACACTCCTGACCCCTGTGCTCTGTATGTTACACAATCCTGACCCCTGTGCTCTGTATGTTTCACACTCCTGATCCCTGTGCTCTGTACATTACACACTCCTTACCCCTGTGCTCTGTACATTTCACACTCCTGGCTCTTATGCTCTGTACCTTACATAATCCTGACCCCTGTGCTCTGCATGTTACACACTCCTGACCCCAGTGCTCTGTATGTTACACACTCCTGACCCCTGTGCTCTTTATGTTACACAATCCTGACCCCTGTGCTCTGTACGTTACCTCCTGACTCCTGTGCTCTGTACATTACACACTCCTGACCCCTGTGCTCTGTACGTTACACACTCCTGGCTCCTTTGCTCTGTATGTTACACACTCCTGACCCCTGTGCTCTGTACGTTACACACCCCTGGCTCCTATGCTCTGTACCTTACACACTCCTGACCCCTGTGCTCTGTACCTTACATATTCCTGACCCCTGTGCTCTGTACCTTACATATTCCTGACCCCTGTGATCTGTATGTTACACTCTCCTGACCCCTGTGTTCTGTACCTTACACACTCCTGACCCATGTGCTCTGTATGTTACACAATTCTGACCCCTTTGATCTGTACATTACACACTCCTCCTGACCCCTGTGCTCTGTACGTTACACACTCCTGATCCCTGTGCTCTGTATGTTACACACTCCTGACCCCTGTGCTCTGTATGTTACACATTCCTGACCCCTGTGCTCTGTATGTTACACACTCCTGACCCCTGTGCTCTGTATGTTACACACTCCTGACCCCTGTGCTCTGTATGTCACACAATTCTGACCCCTGTGCTCTGTATGTTACACACTCCTGACCCCTGTGCTCTGTACATTACACACTCCTGACCCCTGTGCTCTGTACATTACAGACTCCTGACCCCTGTGCTCTGTATGTTACACACTCCTGGCTTCTATGCTCTGTACCTTACACACTCCTGACCCCTGAGCTCTGTACAATACACAGTGCTGACCCCTGTGCTTTGAATGTTACTCACTACTGACCCCTGTGCCCTGTATGTTACATACTTCTGACCCCTGTGCTCTGTATGTTACACACTCCTGACCCCTGTGCTCTGTATGTTACATAATACAAAATAATTGATGGTATCATGGAATGAGATCAGTTCAGAACTGGTTAAAGATAAACTCCAGGAAAAAAGCTAAATAACAAATTGAAAGACACAATTATGAATTGTATTACCTGCAAAAATGTTTGTAAACAGCCACTATTGTGATCCAAGCACCTCTGTTATACAGCATAGCCAAGTCAGTGATCTGGCCTACAGTATGGGCAACGCACAGGGTAAAAGTAAAAGAGGGGGAGAACAATATCCCCCATACTTACTTACAAATCAACATATACATTCCAATGTAAGTATGGGGGATATTCCCCCCCCCCCCCCACCTCTTGTTTGACAAGTGATTAGATCATGTTTGTTATGTATTCTTACATAACACTTATATTTACTCCTCATCTGCTCCTGATGAATGGAAGACATCCACAAAATGCGTAGAGATTTTTTTGATGCTATGCCACCACAATCATATGCTTACCATCCGATCACCCACATATGCCTTTTGAACAACGATCTACCTTTACTTTTCCTTGGAGGTCTAAGCCTAAATCAACATCATTATACATGACTTTACTATGTTGGAACATGTGTATACAGTATATATGATTTTTTTCATGTGTTACATATTAGTATCAATATATTTTTTAAATGGTATTTCTGACCCAATATGTACATGTTTGTATCACTGAATAAATATGTTACTGTATATTTACTATTTTTTTATTTTTCTCACAGAATTTTTATTGGATTTTTCTCATGTACAGAATGATGCCCCAAAGGGGAGCATGAGAACAATATAGCATAACATAGGTAGTACAAAAGTCACAATTATGACATTGTATAATATGCAGCTTGTACGTAGTCAAAGCAGATTAGCATAGAAAGGTACAGAAATTATTAGTATTAATAATGATAGGCATTGTTGATAAGAAGTGGTGCTTTAAAGATAGGCCATTGTGACATTGCCTAAGGTCAATAGAGAAGAGTAGAGGGTCGTTGTAAGAACCAGTATTGTTGGTAATTTATATATAGGCAATGTGAGTTAGGAGAATAGGAGTGATGTCTATGCAGTGTCAGGAGGCCACACCTTGGGGGGGCACCTTACAGGCAGGTGGTATACATAAGTAATATGACTGACTTTTTATCGATTATCTAAACTCATTGTAAAACAGTGCAGCGTTTGGTTCAGCTCCAGATTGTGAGGGTCATGGTTACAGGTATGATGAGGCCAGTTTAAGGAAGAGGGTTACTTCTTTTATCTTTAAGCCAAGGTTCCCAGTGGCTGAAGAATCTGGGTGTCAGTAGATGTGCTTTGGCGAACATGTATTCCATTAGTCATTGGTCGTTGAGCAGGGAGATTACTACTTGGATAGTGGGTGGGGTAGGACTTTTCCAGTTACGGGCAATTGAAAGTCTTGCAGCTATAAGGATGTGAGTAACTAGGGACTGTAGTGTGGTTGGCAATTCGGTTAACCCTATCCCCAGAGCCATCTGTGGCATTAGATGAGCATTAACGCCTGTGAATGAGCCAATCAGGCAATTTACATCCTTCCAGTATAGTCGAAGAGTAGAACAAGCCCACCATATGTGGATCAAGGATCCATCTGAGTCGCAGTTCCGCCAGCATTTAGCGGGGGGGTTGGTGGGTAAATGACCACCAGTTTGGTGGGAGCATAGTACCAGCGGTGGTAGAGATTCATAACTGTTTCCCAATGGAAGACATTCCTGGAATGGGCACGGATATTGTTGAGAGTTCAATACCACACCTTCTCTGATGTGGAAAAGTATAGCACTTGTCCCAGCAGGGCCGTCTTTAATATTGATTGGACCCTGAGCAAACATTTTCTTGGGCCCCCCCCCATGCAATTTTGCTCTCCACCCACTCTGAGACATACAATAAATAGCAGCTAGACTTAAAATCAGTTTACTGTATCAGATCAGACAGCAATTGGTTACCAGAGGTTACAGCATATCATTGCAGCTTACTGACTGGTTGCTAGAGGTTACAGCACACACTAAGGCTCACTGATTAATTGCTAGAGGTTACAGCACATGATTTCTGCTTGTTGATTGGTTGCTAGAGATTACTGTACAGTAATACTGCTCACTGATTGGTTGCTATAGGTTACAGCACATCTTCTCCTCACTGTTGGGGGGCATGATATACATATGAATGCCGCCTTTATTTATATATTAATGCTGCCGGCCTCAGCTATTTACAAATGAATGCAGATGCTATTTACATATGAATGACGGTTATGTACATGTAAACACAGGGTCTGCAGGTGAGTCATCTGTACACAACAATAGGGCAGAGCTGGGCAACATTAATAGCAGCACTTCACACAGCACAGGACTAAAACTTCAAGGGATAAGGGAATTTAAACTGGGATAGTTGGCAAGTATGAGGCAGCTGCTTTGGGCCCCACAACAATGACAGGGCCCAGGGCAGCTGCCCCTTTTGCCCTGCCTTAAAGACAGCCCTGGTTCCCAGTGTTGCATAGCTGTAGATTTACCCTCAGAATGAGGAGTGGTAAGTAGTGAGTACATAAAGGACAGACCTTTGATGCTGGGGTTTTGTGCAACATAAAATTTCAACAGGTCGTTGGTGGTTTGCTGAAGGACCTCTTAAGTGATGACAGAGTGTGCCAGATGCGCAGGTATCGAAAGAAGTCATGGTGTGGTATGCTGAAGAGGGTAGAGAGAGGTTGAAAGGTAGTAAATCCCTGAGGTGTGTATAGATCATTTAGGTTGCAGATGCCCGCTCTAGTTCAATGACGTAGGGATAAGTTAGGTGTTAAGAGTTTTAGAGCTTTAAATGGCAGAAGTTGCAGGATTTGAAAGGAGATGCCTGTAGATATTTGTGGGATTGATCACCAAACTCTCGTTGTGGCATTGACAATGTCCATGAAGGACCTAGGTGGGTGGTAGTTGAGCCATGAGGCACATAAAAGTAGTTGAAGTTCCATAGATATCGTGGTATGTTCAATTTGTTTCCAGGTAGGCGACGAGGATGGGTTCCACCAGTGTTTTGTTTGGTCAAGTATTGCCGCTTTATAGTATGTTTGGATCTCTGGGGCTCCCATTCCACCATATTTGGTCGCTAGGTACAATGTTGAGTGGTGCAGCCTGGGGCGTGTGCACTCCCAAATGAGCACCTTGAGGATACGTTGTAGTTTGTTGAGATAGCAAGGTAATATTGGAATTGGGAGGGTTCTAAAGAGGTATAAGATACGAGGAAGGAGAAACATCTTCACTAGGGCTATGTGTCCCGCCCATGAGGCTTTCACTGCCCGGAGCTCAGAGCTTATTTTTTGAAGTTTGTTGTATATTTACTATTTTATGTGATTTTAACCATGTGCTTCATTTAAAGTCCCAACCTTCCTTTCTTTTTAATCCCCATTAGACCCCTTTCACACTGGAGCCACCCATGCGTTCGTGGTGAAGCACCACTAGTTTTAGCGGCGCTTTTGTGCTGCTTTTGGACCGCTAGTGGGGCGCTTTTAACCCCAAAAAAAGGGGTTAAAAACTTCCGTGTTGCGGAGCTTCCAAAGTGATTTTCAGGCGCTTCGGAAGCACTGCCCATTCATTGCAATGGGCAGGGGCATTTTGGGAGCACTGTATACAGTCCTCCCAACCCGCCCCAAAGATACTGCTTGCAGGACTTTTCCAAAAGTCCCGCAAGCGCACCACCCGGGTGTGAAAACACCCATTACAATGAATGGGAGGCAGTTTTCAGGCACTTTACAGGTGCTATTTCTAGCGCTAAAATGCCTGAAAACTGCCTCAGTGTGAAAGGGGTTTTAGGGACAGAGGCACATGATGCTACTAAGTCATTGCCTCATTTAAAGTCCCACCAACCCCCCTTCTTTCAACCGATGTAATGTGTATGGGCACCTAAAGCTGAACTATAGGCATATATAAAATAAAACACAATTTAGAACTGGTTCACAACTGAATCGCACAGGAACTCAGTCCATGTTCCTGTGCGATTCCTATGCGACTGTGGTGCGTTTTTCATCTGATTCATTTGAATGGGCAGAAGTCACACTGGATTGCACCAAAAGTAATGCATGCACTACTTTTTTAAAACGCACTGCTCCAGATCGTATGGTACTTTGTTTGGGGTGTCGTTGGGTTATATTGACACCCGCAGCAGATTGCACACCCAGTGCATTTTGAACACGGTGCAGGAAAAACTGACATAATGTGGGTTTCCGGCATCACATTTCCGTGTGAACGAGCCCTTAAAGCAAATTGATATCATCCTCCCATAATCCATAGCAGTACTCACTGTGGTCAGTACTCTGAGCCGATTGGGGCTCTACTGCCTTGCACTGGAAAGGTGTATACAGGAATAACTTTATTAATCTGCTGCTGTTCCCTTATTGTCAAATCACAGGCTCATTGTTATCCTAGTTGCACTACAGCCTGCATGAGGATAGAAGACCTAGCTGTGCTGTCTGGCAGGAGTTTCTGGAACACAGGGCTGAATAAAAACAATATTAAAAATCCTTTATTAGGAAAACAATTGTTATATTTCAAATATGAATATAGCTACAGTATTTGCCTGGAGTTCTACTTTAACTCTTTTTGTATATCGTGTCATCCTTAAATCCAGCATTTATTCTCCCATAAATAGATAGTAAAATATAACCACATGTTTACAGTGTGCAAAGCACACGACTGCTTTGCATACTGTTTTGCTTAAGTTATGGCTCAAATGAATTAGATTAAAATAACTTGCCAGAATACTTCTACAGTAATACAAGCGTTCCGCCTTTTAGATACTGTGCTGTCAAATGAAAGAAGAAAATAACATTATTTGCATTGCTTTATTGGCAAAAAGGTAACATGGCATATTTTCAAAGTAAAAAGATATTCTGTAGAGTAAAGTCAGTCCATATATATATATATATATATATATATATATATATATATATATATATATACTATATTATCAAAAGTATTGGGACACCTGCCTTTACACGCACATGAACTTTAATGGCATCCTAGTACGTAGGCTAAGGTCCGTGCACATAGCAAGGTCCATAAAAACATGGATGAGTTTGGGGTGGAGGAACATGACTGGCCTGCACACAGTCCTGACCTCAACCCGATAGAACACCTTTGGGATGAATTAGAGCAGAGACTGCAAGCCAGGCCTCCTCGTCCAACATCAGTGCCTGACCTCACAAATGCTCTCCTGGAAGAATGGTCAAACATTCCCATAGACACACTCCTAAACCTTGTGGACAGCCTTCCCAGAAGAGTTGAAGCTGTTATAGCTGCAAAGGGTGGGCCAATGCAATATTGAACCCTACGGACTAAGACTGGGATGTAAAGGCAATGCGTGTAAAGGCAGGCGACCCAATACTTTTGACAATATAGTGTATATTGAAGGGGGTTAGAAATTCTGCCAAGTTTTTATTTATGTCTGTGTCCTCAGTGAAATAATTCCATTCACTTCCTTTCCCAAAGAGAAGTCTGCTGACATTTACCTATAGGTAAGCCCATAATAAGGCTTACCTATAGGTAGTGTAATTACCTCCTAAACCTGCACCGTTTAGGAGATAATTACATTACATGCAGCCAGTGACATCACTGGCGCATGCACTCTGAAGGAACGGCCACAGGTGCTGTTCCTTCTGAGCCCTGTGCCGTTAACGGGCGGCTCCCACGCGCATGCAGTGACAGTGACATCATCGTGACTCCAGCCACTCACAGCGCCGGAGCCCGTGGACCCGGAAGTAACTCCAGGGAAGATGCAGTGTCAGCGGTGTGCGGGTGCCGCTGGAAGGCTTTGTTCTAAGGTAAGTATTTCATAATGAGATAGTATGCGATGCACACTAGCTCATTATGCCTTTTTCTTGCAAGTTTTTTTTTTTTTTTTTGTTGAGTTTACAACCTCTTTAATGGAAAATGTATAAAAATAATGTAATGGAAAAAAGTATAAAAACATATTTTTTTTTACTGAAAGTGCTAAACTTTTTTTAAACTTGTCATATGCTTACATTTTGTGGTCAAAGTAAATTCAAACAGTGCTAAGCTTAGTTCTTCTATAAATGTCTTTTAAACCTCTTATTTTTTTGATTTGTAGCCTGAGGCTGTTCTGTCTGAATTAAGTGACTGTTGTTCTGTATTACTTCTTATGTAAAACAACTAGCCTTCAGGTTGCAGCAAAGACCAAGGTGCTAGCTGCATGCAGTTCATATTTTTTTCATTTTAAACCTGAGTTTCCTCTCACTTCTCATGGTGCAAAGACTGGTAGTGGATTGCTATATTTTTATGTTTGCAGTGTAGCAGTGATGGAGCAAAACCAAATGGATCCAAATACTAAAATGTTTGTATTCACTGCAAATTTCTTCCCATTGAGGGCACAGCCTGGTGAAATTAAGCAGCGTAGGGTTATACTTCCACCCACTAGAGACATGGACACTAAACACTAAGAACTGAAGGCCTGCCCCTTTAAGCTATAGGGCTGTAGCAAGTGTAAGGAATGTCAAAATCAGGTACCTCATAAAAAAGGATTATAGTTTTATCATGGAGAAAGTAAAACTCATGGCATTTCTATTAAAGAGGAAGTAAACCCCGATGGGTTTTACTTCCGCTTCATTTCTCTGCAAAGGTAAAGAATAATGCATAGTAGCCCATTATGTGTCACTTACCTGAAAACGAAGCCCCTCTTCCTTCCGGGGCCACGGACTCCGGCTTTGTGACTGGCCGGAGTCGTGTGATGTCACTCCCGTGCATGCGCGCGACAGCTGCCAGTCACGGCATGATCCCTTTAGATCGTGCCCTTTCTAAAGTGTGCATGCGCCAATGACGTTGGCGCACATGTATATAGTAAATATCTCCTAAACCTGCACGGTTTAGGAGATATTTCCAGCACCTACAGGTATGCCTTAAAGTGGTTATAAACCATATATAATAAGTCTTACCTGTAGCTACCCAGGATATCTCCTAAACCTGCATGGTTTAGGAGATATCTCCTGTATTTGCATGTGCCGAAGTCATTGGAACATGCGCACTGACACAAACCGAAGCAATGGCACCTATGTGACGGTCTTCCAGCCAGCACAGCCTGCTCTGCAGCAACGCACAGCTTGCTCTTCAGCAACGCACACACTGCTCTTCAACATCCTGCAATGGAAGACCTGTCAGGCACTCATGCTCACTCTGTTCTCAAGTGCTCCTGTCACTTTACCAGGGTTCCTGAGCCATAGGTGTAAGGGAAGCCTACCTCCACACGCCAGCCTCCGCCACCAGGAAACGTTACAACTAGACTGGGCTTTAAATAGAAATGGAGGCAATTTATGTCATATCTCATTGGCCTGTATAATTATTCGTCAAATCAACTTATGCCGCGTACACACGAGCGGACTTTTCGACTGGACTGGTTCGACGGACCTAGTCCGGCGGACAATTCGACCGTGTGTGGGCTTCATCGGACTTGCAGCGGACTTTTTCGGTCTAAAATCTGACGGACTTTAGATTTGGAACATGTTTCAAATCTTTACGTCGGAACTCCGCCGGACCCAGTTCCTATCGAAAAGTCCGCTCGTCTGTATGCTAGTCCGACGGACGAAAACCGACACTAGGGCAGCTATTGGCTACTGGCTATCAACTTCCTTATTTTAGTCCGGTCGTACGTCATCACGTACAAATCTGTCGGATTTTGGTGTAATCGTGTGTAGGCAAGTCTGTTTTTTCGGAAAGTCCGTCGGAAGTCAGCTGAAAGTCCGTCGGATAGACCGTCAGACCAGTCCGGTCGAAAAGTCCGCTCGTGTGTACGCGGCATTAGAGATGGTATATCTAGAAACTGGATAAACTCTTTTAGGCCCTTTTGGAATAACAAACAAGGAGTCCATTTGCCTTAAAGCAAGAGTGGCCAAGAGATAATCACTGATGCTCTCAGGACATCCAGGCAATGGAGATGTACCTGGTGGAGACTGAGCTAAAGAGGGGGCTTCTCTTACACCTCTTGTCCAACACCCCAGGCCCTGGTGACAGGAGAGGTGAGAACACAGAAGGGCATGAGGGACAATGTTGCAGCCGTGCAAGCTATTGGGTGTGAGTGACAGACAACTGTGGACCACTGGTAAGAACCAAATGCAAGAACCTGGCAGCACGCGGTCAGCAGACAGGAACTATGCAAAGGCACAAGCCAAAGGTTGTCAAGAGCCTGGCCGTGAGGGACCAAATCAGAAAGCAGGATACAGAGATTGAAACACAGGCCAAGGTCACAACGGGCAGACAAGAATCCAGAGGCCGTTTAGAGGCAAGCCAGGTCATATATGAGAAGGAGGAAGTAGTAGGACAGGTCACAGGTAAATTAGGAACTAGCTGAATAACTCTCAGTAATCTAATCCATGTCACACTTATATAGACCGATTGGCGCCCATACCAGTGCCGAGAGTGCACGTGAGCTTACGCACACAACAATACATCTGTGCCCATGTGCTAGTACATGTCTCGTATTGACCTTGTTTTCACAAACACGAGCATGTGCATGCATTGGTCTTCTCGTACTTAAGGACAAATGGACCCTCCTTACCAAGATCTCTTTAGGATGAACTGGAGCTGGACAACATGAAAGTAACACAATATTTTCTTAAAGGTGAAAAGCAGAGACCAACTTAGGAAAAAAGGAGGCTTTTGTTCTCAATACAGTTTGGTCTTTGTGCAAGATCAAATCAGGCTTCTTACAGTTGCATGCTGATAACTCGGAAACCCATCTAGCCAAAGTAATGTCCACAAGGAAGGCTAAGTTACAGGATAACAACATAAAAAAAATGTTTTGATTAGTCTTTGCAACACTGATGAAACTAGATTTAAATCTCACGGTTGGACTGGAAGCCAAGCAAGGGAATCAATGTATGTAACCCCTTGAATGGAAGTACACATTAAGGAATTAGTAGCAAGAGAACGTTGAAAAATAATAGACATGGCAGAAAGCTGACACTTGATTGGGTCAAGGGCCAATTGTTGCTCTAGCCCCAACTGAAGGAAGGAACACGGCCCACCAAAAGGGTACGTGGGAAAACTCCAAATTGTCACAGCAGCAAAAGTAGGCTTTCTACTTCAAATGAAAAAGAGGAAGGGTTCACACTGCTGTGACTTTGGATCCGACTTGTGAGACCCCAAGTCGCGTGACATGTGAAATCCTATTTAAGTCAATGAGAGCTGTTTTAGTTAGCACTACTGAAGTCGCTCCAACTTTAGAAGGTTCCAGTACTTCTTCCAGGCGAATTCTATCCGATTTGTGCCCATAGACTTTAATGGAAGTCGCCTCCAAGTCGAATCCTCATCTTAATTGATGGGATTTGGATCTGACATTACAGGAAGATTACACAGGCATTTCCTTAAGTTGCTTTAAAGTAGTGCTGAAGTTATGCCAAAGTCGAACTATAAGTCAAGCAACTTTCAGGTTGTGGCAGTGTGAACCACGCCTTAAACCTGGAAGCTGATTGGTTTCTATACAGAGCTGCACCAGATTTTGCATGGTCCAGTTTTGTAAATCCCTCTCTAAGTGTAACTGGCAAGTGCGAGAGATTAGACTCTTAAAGAGGTAGGCTTTCAGTTTTTATGTGCCTGGTGCCCATTTATCTTGTAGGTGGAAGTATAGCCCAACAATTACCTAGTAGTACTATGCGATCAACTAGGCAAGGACTCTACTATTAATACTACTACTAATAATAATGTATTCATGTTTTACTACTTTATTTTAAATAAAGTGTTCATTGCATATGCAGGCTCCGCTTCCTGTTTTGCAGTGCTGCACTAGGTTTGTAGTTTTTTTTTTCTCACAATGCAGGTCTGTTAGCAGACTCCTATGGATGACATCTCACCTAACAGTTGCAAAGAGGGAAGCAGTAATTGTATTAAAATTCCAACTGTGCACTTGTATAATGTCCCCCAGGCACCCTACAAAATAAATAAATAAATCAGCTCTGGCAGCAATACTCCCCTTTAATCTGGACCTGTTCCCCCCTCTCCCCCTCCCGCAGTATCTAATCTTTACCACAAGATGTCCTCAGTCTTCTGGGTGGAATAAAGCCCAGCATCACTTAACCCAAAAGACCAAGGAAAGGCAGTGAGTGCAGGACATCACGGCACATAACTGCACTTTTTTGGAGGAATGGGGCTAAAGGGGACCTTTATAAGTTTGTATAAATAGATGTATCACAATATACAATAACAGTATCATTTTTCCTATACGTTCAATGGCCTTTCCATACATTTGAAAATGTATGCAGAGAGACTCTGACTTAATTTTACAAAGTTTTTAAGGTATATGTAAACTGAAACAGTGAACTTCTCTTATTTGCTCCCTTTTTTGGTCTGGTAAATATACCATTGAAAGAGGTTTTATTTATATCTGTTTCGATATGTTCAAAAATAGAAATCCAGCAAGCTTGTAACTTTTTTTTTTTTATCCTACCTAAAACACACTGACACTAATTGACAGTGACCCTAACTGACACTAATAGAAAAAAAAAATCCTGTCCAAAAAATACTGATCCTGACCTTTGACCCAAACACTAACACTGGGGCTGACCTAGATCAAACTTTGATCTAGGTATTTTTTTTTTAATTTTTATTATTATTTTTTTTTTTCTAAACACACTTTTTTTTCCTATCTTTGCAAGGACAGAGAAAGATACAAAGTATCTGTTTTGTCCATTCACAGAGACAGAAAACACGGGGGGTGGACTTCACAGTGACTGATCATTGTGATAGCCAATCACTTTCCTCGAAAATAGGCTTCAACCCCTTCACGCCAACCGTACACAAATATGCTGCCCCACTGGACTAGGCTTTTTTTCCCGTAGGGCCGCACAGGGAGCCCAAGTGCCCCGGGCCCCCTTCTAATGCTCCCTGCACAAAGGGAGATATGCAATTATGCGGCCTCATGGAAAAAAGCCCAGTCTAGTGAGGCACATATTTACGTATGGTTGGCGTAAAGGGGTTAAAGCCTATTTACGAGGAAAGTAAAAAAATGTTCCCTTAGTGGGGTACTCCCGCAGTACAAGGACTACATGCTGCATTGAGCCTAAGGAAATGGGAAAAGTGTTTTTACTTACCCGATCCCCCCATTCCCCGGCAGATGATGCTCTCCCCTACTCCCCTACACTGCTGTGGTGGACTGTTCCTTGGCATCCTCACATTCAATGCAAGGCAGAAAGGAGCACCAGACTTACTATTGGGTGCCCATCGGGGGAAGCCTGGCTGTGTTGGAGCTGCCTCACCAGAGCTATTGAGCGTGTTTAAAATGTTTCCTTCATCTGACTACACTTGCAAATCTAAAGTTCCAAGCTTCTCTTTAAGTATGTTGTTCTGGAGTTCTGTTGTACTTGCTGATGTCAAAGGACCTGTAACTTCCAGTGCAAAGGGCAAAAGAGGCACCAATCTAGAAGCATCAGCAGGCAGAGGTGGAGGACTGTGTCTGTGTCCCGACTTTCGAATGAATGAATGGAAGCAAGCAAACATTAATTGATGGGCACTGGTAGCCTGCATTGATGGGCGCTGGTGAGGCTGCATTTGATGGGCACTGGTGAGGCTGTATTTCATGGGGGCTTCATATACATAGGCAGGGCAAAGGGTGTGGAGTCAGGAGTGGGGCGGCAAAATTAGGTTTTGACTAGGGTGTCAAAAATCCTTGCACCAGCCCTGACTGGGATGATGTCTGATGCCAGCTGCAGGCATCACCCGGTATTGTTTTTTAAGGATGGCGTTTGGCTCTCTTATAATAGCAATCGGATCGGCTTACTAGCTGCTCGATTGCTATTACAAGCAGCGGAAGGGGACACCACTCGTCCCCCCCAGCCCACCCCCCGGCACCTTCCGCGGCTCTCTCAAGCTCTCCCATCCCGCTGGGAGACCTGAGCTAGCAGGCGGTCCATCTGACGGCTGGCCAGACAGCCAAGCAAAGCCAGGATTGGCTGTTCATAACAGTAAACCGGAAACCATGGCATCACTTCCAGTTTACTCAGAAACCAACCGCTCCTGTTATTAGAAATCAAAAGCATTTAAAAACACAGATATTGTCATTTTGAATGCTTTTAAGTGCAGAGGAGGTATTTCTCTCTATCCAGATCTCTCCACAAAGAGTACCTGTCACATGCCTATTGCTGTCACAAGGATGTTTACATTACTTGTGACATCAATAAAAGCAATACAATATAAAAGTAAAGCAACAATGTAAAAAAAATAAAAAATAAATGAATAATAAAAAAAGAAAAAAAAAAGTGCCCTATCCTCCCGTACTCGCACGCAAAAGGCGAACGCACGGGTCAGTCCCACACAGACGCAAACAGCAATCGTCCCACACATGTGAGGTATCACCACAAACATCAGATCATGGGCAGTAATTCTATATATGGCACTTGGTTGAATCATATCTCAGGGTCGGATGAGGAAGCCGCAGCTGTTCACTGTAAATGACTGCAGCTTCCCCTTCAGACCTTGAAACAAGAACGGTAATCCGCGCCTGGGGTGGGACAAATTTAGGTGGGGGGGGCGCCAGATTTTATTCTTGCCTAGGGCAGAACAAAACCAAAATACACCACTGGTTGTATGTAGTTAAAGTTTTCTCCCATCTGCCTCTGTTATAATTTGACTAAGCACTTATCACTGTTTGCTACTCTGCTAGCATTCTTTGCTATTACCCATCATGGCTTTGTTGCCACAACAGCCTTGTATGCCAGAGATACCACGGCACCCCTATATACACTGGTTTCCAAATACCATTTCAACATTTTGCACTCTTTTATTGAATTGAGTAATGCCCCGTACACACGGTCGGATTTTCCGACGGAAAATGTGTGATAGGACCTTGTCGGAAATTCCGACCGTGTGTAGGCTCCATCACACATTTTCCATCGGATTTTCCGACACACAAAGTTTGAGAGCAGGCTATTAAATTTTCCGACAACAAAATCTGTTGTCGGAATTTCCGATCGTGTGCACACAAATCGGACGCACAAAGTGCCACGCATGCTCAGAATAGATAAAGAGATGAAAGCTATTGGCTACTGCCCCGTTTATAGTCCTGACGTACGTGTTTTACGTCACCGCGTTCAGAATGATCGGATTTTCCGACAACTTTGTGTGACCGTGTGTATGCAAGACAAGTTTGAGCCAACATCCGTCTAAAAAAAAACTTGGGTTTTGTTGTCGGAATGTCCGATCAATGTCCGACCGTGTGTACGGGGCATAAGTGTCAATTATTGGTTTACACGGCAGGCCTCCTTCCATAGCAAAGAAAAGTAGAGAACATTCAAAGGTTGGTTTTAGTAGGACCAAGTTCTCCACTTTTGAAATCACAATTCTTTTTTCTAAATAGATCAACTAACCTCCAGACAGATACGAGTATTAAAAAACTGCTTAATCCATTATATATTCATTAAATGTATTCTACATAGGACTAACATAAATATGTAGATATGTCGCACAATCAGCCACCTTGATTTCCCTGCACAACAGTAGTCACACTGGGAAAGGGAGCCAATCAGAGCTCTATTGCTGTGCGAACATCGCTGTAAGTCCACAGTTTAAACATGTTTAATGTGAAAGAAAAGCTTAAAGTGGGAGTAAAGTCCCTTACCTATAGGTAAGCCTATAATATAGAAAATATCCCCTAAACGTGCAGCCGGCAACGTCTCTGGCACATGCGCTCTGAAGAAACGGCATACCTATGCTCTTCAGGGGCGGTCCATCCATTAAGGGCGCACATGCGCCACCCCCTCTGTCACGCCACTCCCTCTATGTAGAATGGATAGATTCATACATAGCATGAATCTATCCATGGCTGCTGTAGCCACCCCCTATTCAGACGTCCAGCCCCTTTTTGGACGCCAGAATTACAGCAGGGAGCAGGGTGTTTTTTTGAAGCACCTGAATAGAGCCATAGCCTCTACTAGGCTTCAAAAAAGGTGGAACCAGTAGTGTATTTAGGTTTTCTGCTGCCCTAGGCCTGACTAAAATCATGCACCCCCTAATTTAAATATGACCCACCCTTTCTGTTTCGAGTGGTGCCCCCCTGCAAAGTGCTGCCCTAGGAAACAATGTCTATGCCCATGAGACCCCTTCTCTTGTCTTGTGGGCACGATACATAGACGACATCCTCCTCCTATGGAATGGCAGTGCCGAATCATTAGAATTGTTCTTCAAACATCTGAACAACAATGATAGAGGCATATCTTTGTCTTATGTTGCCACCAATGACAAGATTAACTTCCTTGACTTGGAAATCAAAATTAACAATGGACGCTTCGAGTTTCAAACGCATTTTAAACCAACAGATCGTAATTGGCATCATCCCAATGGATAGTTGTCATCATCGATCATGGCTAGATTTGGTTCCGCGGAGTCAATTTCTCAGATTATGTAGAAATTGCAGCAACATTACCACTTTTAAAGCACAGTCCAATATATTGAGAACCAGATTTTTGGATAAGGATTACGACCCCTACATAGTTGATCAAGCATTACAACATGCTCTAGAAACAAATATTAAATCTTTATTAAAATTGAAACCCAAATCAGTTCAGGAGGATACTTTTAAGTGGTCATTGCTCACCTCATTCTCTATCCAACATAAACAGGTCAAAGCAATCCTGTCTAAACATTGGGGTATTCTTAAGAATGACCGGATTCTTAATTCTGCTCTGCCGCATCAAGCTAGGGTAATATTCAGAGGGGCTCCTACTTTACAAAGTAAAATAGCTCCAAATGTTATTAATCCTCCCATACGCTTGCCTCTCTTTCATGAGATGAATGGTTTTTACTCATGTAGAAAATGTATTGTATGTCAACACAATTCTGGGATAGGACGTAAAACTGTTGATTTTGCATCCTCTGTTACAAATAAACATTATTCCATTAAACAGTTCTGCACTTGTACTACCAGTCATATTGTTTACTTAATCATCTGCCATTGCGGGAAGCAATATGTGGGCCAGGGGCATAACTAGAAATAGCAGGGCCCCATAGCAAAATGTTGTATTCAGCTCTCTGCTGATACGGACAGCTCGCCTCTTCCTTTCCTCTCTCTTCCCCTGGCTGGGAGACTGTGCCGGCGGTGCTCTTATCCTCACTGGGCCCCACTCGGCTGCGGGCCCCATAGCACCCGCATGGGTCGCTATGGTGGTAGTTACGCCCCTGATGTGGGCCGTACTATTCGTTCTTTTTCAGTCAGAGTTGCAGAACACATTGCCCTGATCAAAAGTGGGGATACCAAACACACCGTCCCTAGACACTACAAACTGCACCATAATCGTATGATCGAGGGTAAGTAGTTTGTAGTAATTGATAGGTATGTTTCCCCTTAGAGAGGTGGTGCCATGACCACGGGTGTCTCTCGTTTAGAGACCTTCTGAATACATGAGCTTCAATCATACTGTCCGTTCGGTATGAACGTGGAACTTGATATCAATTCTTTTATCAATAAGGCCTAATTTTTAGTTATGTAACCTTTCTTTATTTTTACCATATGTTTAGTACTTTCAATATATTATCACTGCTTTCATATATCCTTTTTTTTTCACTTTTGTTATTTTTTTGCCATGTTTGTATTGGTGTTGTTTATATATGACCTTTTCATAAGAGTCCATTCCACATGTGTACATTATGGTCCATAACCTATTGGTTTACATCCATCGGTAATACATTCACCTGTTCTTAGACACATATCATATATGGGTTTTATTATACATAGATATGTCTATATTTGACATAATCTTCTATTTACTTTTCAATTTCACGGCACCTATCCTTCTGCATATTTATTCAGATAACACGCTGATCTCTCACCTATTTTTTTCATTTTTATTTTTTATTCCTTTTTTTCATTTTTCCATTATGGACTAGTTTCTGTAATTTGCCTGATATACACCTATTTGAATATTATTTTTCCTTTTTGTTATATTTTTGGTGATCACCATGTTTGGATGATGGTTTGGTTTTTGTTTTTTCATCCAGTGTCGCTTTATGATGAGAAGTGATTCTCCTTTGTTAACATCATTTTGAGACGCCGCTGCGACGCATGACATAGACGTCACTACGTCATTTTGGAGTGCATGCCATTGACCTTAGTGAGACGTATGTGTGTCACCTCATCTTGGCGCACCACGGCTTCTTGGAGCGCACGCTATGGATGCTGGTTGGATGTAGGACGTCACCTCGTATCGGTGCACTGGTACCATTGCGTAATTGCGCCCCCAATTGACACTTTTTTTTGTATCTTTCCGCATTATTGATTTCATTTTTGCCTGTAAATACATACATTTTTATAGTTCTGATATTTAATTTCCTGATGATATCTATTAACACACATGATCTACATGCCAGTGGAACGCATTTTTTAATTAGAAGCAATTCCGGGTTAAACACTCTAGAGGCCTCTCAGTGAGGCGTGAAACGCACGTCGATCGGCCATTTTGGCCCAAAAACCGGAAGTAATATCCTTTCCATGTTAAACACACTGGGGTCTTAAATCTTAATTTTGAGGTCATATTGCCTACATATACCTTGTCGGCTGCGATGGGGGGACCCCCCAGACGATGTCCAAGGAGACGAAACGCGTCATGTAGGACCCCACTGCCGCCATTTTTACTGTACAGCGCTGTTTTACCTACTCAAATGTGAGTTTATTTCTCTTTTAATACATTTTTCATGTTCTTATACGGAATTACACTATGTGGCCTTTTGTTCTTCTCATTTTAACCCAATTGTCACGTACGCATTTGGAGCATTACTTCTGAGGGACATACCGGTTTATGGATGGTCGTAGGTTCTTTTTGGAACTCCCGCAGATTTCCACATTTCCATTGGCTGTTTTACAACACAAGCTTGTTTGACCCATCGAACGTATATTCCCTTGGGTTCAAACTTTCCGGTAAGCCTCCTCATTGTTGGTGGTGGTGTTTTCTTCACTGCAAGATTTCATTTGTTCACTGGCGTGATTTCCATACAAAGTTGCTTATATATGTGGGAATCATATCACTTATGCATGATGTTTTTGCAATTTGATTTTTGAAGATGCACCAGTAGCCACTATATATATATATATATATATATTTCATTTTAGATGTTGCACTTTCCATATTGCATAACTCTTTTTCTTTTTACTAGCGCTACACTTTTTTGTTTCCTCATTTAGTGCATTTATTCCATTTGCTGTGTTAGCTGCTTTCCGTTTTTGTTTGGGTAGCGCAGAATTATTTGTTACACCAAAGTGCTGCCCTAGGCCTGGGCCTTGTCGGCCTAGGCCAGGTTACAGCGTTGCTTGGAACGCAGAGCATTGCGCTCGCAGTCCACCCCAGGTGTGTTAGAAAAGGAAATGAATATTTCCCTTTCTAACACTGAACCGTCTCTTCGCCAATCTAGCTGAAGGCACAGGTGATCCCATTGGCCATCTAGCAGAAGGCAAGAAGAGAGGCATGGAGGACACAGGAGTCGTCGCCTGACCTGTGCTAACCATCCTACAGCTCGCTGCCATCACCCGCTGCCTGACCTGCCACCACGATGGCGTAAGTCCCGGTTAGACAGCAGGCAGGGGGGTGTCACTTTGGCTGCATATGATGGGCACAGCTGGCTGAATTTGCTGGGTACATTTGGATGCATTTGCTGGGCACAGTTGGCTGCATATGATGGGCACAGTGGCTGCATATGATGGGCACAGTGGCTGCATATGATGGGCACAGTGGCTGCATATGATGGGCACAGTTGGCTGCATATAATGGGCACAGTTGGCTGCATTTGCTGTGCACAGTTGGCTGCAATTGATGGGCACAATGGCTGCATTTGATATTTTTGTTTCAGTATTTTTCAGAATTTTTCAGTTCGTTTGCGCCTCCCCAAAAATGTTGAGCACCAGCCACCACTGGTGCTGTTCCTTCAGAGTCCTGTGCTGTAAACATTGACTCTTGTGCGCATACGCAGGGGCGACGTCATCACAGCTCAGCCATTCATATCGTCGAATGCCCGAGAACCCGGAAGGTAGGCCAAGTGAAGATGGAAGTGCCTTCAGCGGTGATAGTGTGCCGCTAGAGGGCTTCATTTTTAGACTGTCATAATGTGCTAGTTTGGTTACATAGTTCGTCTTGTTGAAAAAAGACACAAAGTCCATCCAGTTCAACCAATAAAAAGTGGAAAACAAAACAAAAAACATTTTTACAATCCTGTATTCACAGCTCCAAATAGTCCAGGATTTTGAGGGACTGTCCCTGATTTGGAACAATGTCCCTCTTTCCTCCTCATTTGTCCCTCATTTTGGTCTGATCTACAGCATATAACTGTATATCAAACTGCTGTATTTGTAAATTTCAAAAGCCAATATAAAGTAATAGTAGTGGTAAAAAAGAAGCACGTATGGGTTTAACTAATTCTTTTTTTATTTATAATTCTTCCTTAAAGGGGAGTGGCAGAAGGTGTGTCCTCCGCCTACATACTTTTGCTAATAGGTGCCCCTCGTTCCCATCTCAAAAAGTTAGGGGTATGCCTATATACACAATCCTATACCCACAGATGATCCAGAGGAAAGCAAGAAACCCCAATAAAGCATGATCCAATTTGCCCAGCAGGGGAACAAAATCCTTCCTGATCCCCCGAGAGGCAATCAGATATTCTCTGGATCACTTTTACCTATAAATGTTAGTACCCAGTGATATTATGTACATTTAGGTAATAATCTAGGCTTTTTTCAAGCAAGCTAATGAGCTAGCATTAACCAGCTCTTGAGGGAGTCAATTTCATATTTTCACAGCTCTAACTGTGAAGAAACCTTTCCATATTTGGAGATTAAATCTTTTTTCCTCCAAATGTAAAGAGTACCCCCTTGTCCTCTGTGATAACCTTAAAGTGAATATGACTTTTTTTTTTTTTTGCAGTTTACTATCACTTTAAAGAGGAACTTTACACCCCTCATTATTTTTTTCCCTGCTTACCTGATGCTGGGTTGTCCTCAATTCAGATACTCACCCACCCAGCGGATTCAGCATTGCCCTGCTGAGATCTTCTTCTCAGCAGCCGCTGCTTGGGTCCTCCACTGCCATCTTTACCTGTGTCACCACGTCATTGAGAGGCAGCTGACGATGCACCGCTATGCTCGCCCCCTCTCCTACTTTACTGAATGGAATGACCTGCAGTGCTCCCAGTGTCTTCTGGGATATGCACATCACATATCCCAGGAGGCACCAGGGGCAATGACGTCATTCACCTAACTTGGAAATTCTGCTAATAAAAAAAACGCGAGCAAACAAACAAACATAAAAAAAGCCTATTTGTGTAGCAGAGGGGGGTGTAGATCTGCTTTAAATCGAACTATTTCTAAATATGTTCCCTCCCCCTCCTCCTACCTAACCTGTTTAAAAACATCTGTATACTTACCCACTTTTTATCTACTCCGGTCAGGTTAAAAGTCTGATGCTCTACCAACAGATTTATCTGGGCTCCAATTTACCCCGGTCAGGTGATTCCCACAGCTCTGGCTCCCCTGTATCAGTGAGCGGCAGCTGCAGGGGAGAGGAGGGAGTGCCGGAAACGACTGGGCCATGAGAGACATTACGGCTCCTGGAATTCCTAGCTGTTGTCAAGAGCTCCCTAAACCAGAGCTACAGGATCACGCGACTGGACCGATGTGGAATAAAAATAGGTAGGTACATCTTTTTTTTTTTTTCGCATTCAAGTTTATTCAAATAAGAAACATTACAATATAAAGTGAAATAGGGGAGAGATCTGGGCATACTAGAGGCTATCAGACTCAAACCAGCTAGGCTGAATCAATAAAATAAGATACAATAAAACAATTACAGCAATATGGGGAAAAAAAGTCCAAGGTGCTAGCTGAGCAGCGGCCGCTGTAGAGGAGCTAGAAGTGACTCTGCAGGGAAGACAAGAGGGAGAGCAGTGCCAACTAAGTGTAGCAGAATCAAGCTTTAATGGGCACAATAAGTAAGGCAAATCACAGTTTTGTGGTTGGTAATGCTCGTCAGTAAATGAAAAGTCCCCGCTGTGGGTGGCCAGCTGGCCGGCGTTCCTCCTCAAGGGAGCCTAAATGAAGCCCTTGGCAGTGTCGGTGGGCAGCAACACTTCCTAGAGATGTTCCGAGAGTCCTGGGGGGACGAGGATCAGACTGGCATCACAGGGCGTCCCTGGCGGTGGGCGTAGCATGCGTTCAGAGCATGCATGCTCCTTCTTCAGGCCTTGAAAGGGCCTGTAGCTTACGCATGTATTTGCAAATGTGTGCAAACTATGGTTGCCACCTCATCCCAGGAATGAGGTGGCAACCCTAGTGCAGACTAAACCCATTTTTTAGTTCATTAAAAGTCACTAGCTATAGAAAGTGTAGCTGCTGACTTTTAATAAACAGACAATTACCTGTCCCATGGTCCAGGGATGCGAGCTCCTGGAGCCTCGCTCCTCTCCCCCTCCTCTCGAAGGCGCCATCATAGCAACTGTGGGCACCCAGCCGTATAGCTTACGGCTTCACGGTCGGGCACGCACTGCGCATGTGTGAGTCGTGCTGCGCTCTGCTATTGGCCAGGCAATCTTCTGGGACCTGTGACGTGTCACAGAAGATTACTGGCAGGGAAGGGCCCTGAAGGAGGAAGTGGAACAGGAAGTCTCACTAAAAAGAAGGCACCTACCCCCCCCCCCCCCCCCAAAAAAAAATGACATGCCAAATGTGGCATGTAAGGGGGCGAGGAGTGCCTAAAGCAGAAGTTCCTCTTTTCACGCATATTGTTAGGCAGGTCAATTCAGTTGGTCGCTGGCTGTTTGGTATAGTAGAAAGTCTTTCCTCTTAATGGGATTTTAAAGGGCGGAAGTCTCAAAGAATATATCAAAAAGTGTAAAAAGTATATCGTTTTATTATATCAAAAAATTAAAAACATGACACATATTGGTGAAAAACAGAAATGAAAACAAAATGGATGCCAAAATTTACAAATGATGGTGATAGAACAAAAATGTTTGTTCTATCACCATCATTTGTAAATTTTGGCATCCATTTTGTTTTCATTTCTGTTTTTCACCAATATGTGTCATGTTTTTAATATAATAAAACAATATACTTTTTACACTTTTTAATATATTCTTTGAGACTTCCGCCCTTTAAAATCCCATTAAGAGGAAAAACTTTCTACTATACATGGATACAGGGATGCGTTGTCTCTTTCCATAAAGTCCTTGTCACCATCCAATGTTCTGGCTGTTTGGTAAGTTTTTGCTTGGAAATCTCCCTGTATTTGTTTGAGTAATGAATTTTATTCCCTGCTTTGCGGGGAAAGAAAAAGCATTACTTCCCCACTGATAGGACAGAGCCCTGTCCTGTGTGTGTTCCTGACGACTGGCGGGTGCCGGCGGTCATCTATTGGCTGGCACCCCTTGATCGGCATCTGCTGTGTATAATAACAGCAGAGCTGGGGCGCGTGTGCGCCCCCTACCCGTAGGTGCCGGATCACGCAGGCAAGCCGCCGTATATATAAGTTATCTCTCACGACATATCAGTATACACACGAACAATCTTTTTTTATACAGGTTAGGCAGGATAAGTAGGAGGAGGGTGCGGAGGGAACATTTTTAAGGTAAATAAGGTAAGTTGATCCTTTGCCCTAGATAAAACAAGTAATTAACCCTTGCAGTGCAGGCGCAGATCCACTGCAAGGGATCTTTTTTTTTTTCTGGCTGGAGTTGGGCTTTAACTGTCCAATTTCAGACTGGGGGTAGGTTGCTGACCGAATGATATTGCTCAGTAAAAACAAAAGTGAAGTCACTGAGCTGGCTGTGTTGTCTGGCAGAGGTGCCTGGATGACGAATTCAATGCAGATCCTTTGACAATGAAAACAGTATATGAACTACGACTACGTATTTATCTATTCGGCCTTGGCTTCCATTGATTATATTTTGACATTGCAGCAGTTTACCGCTTGTAAACAAAATACAGATTTTCTATCCAAGCTGATTTTTTTTTTTTTAAATAACCCAAATGGGCTCCAATCCTTAAATCTTTCCGGCTAGCTGCTGCTATAGGCTGCTCTTTGATTAAACAATTTTAACTTAAAAAAAAAGCCTCTGCCACGACACTTAATACATTGCTTTAACCTTCTTCCTCTCCCTTGACCAGACTTTTCTGCCGTCACCATTGTCGTTCCCCGTCCTACAAAAGGGGTTAAACCCGCCGAGTCCTAAAACAATGATTACATTTTCTGGGAGTAGAATAGTTAACCTGACTCCTATGTGGATGGCAACGTTCCTATGTGGAAGATTACAATCTCTCTCTCAACGCTAGTGGGGGGAGGGGAGTAGGCTCACTGAATTATTCATGAGATGCTTGAATTTTGCATTTAAATCTCGTATCCTCTTGATCTCAATACTATATATGCAAATCCCCTCTGTACAAGTCAGATTCAGTAAAGCACTGTGTTAAAGAAGGAGGAGAGTGCGGCACCCAAAACTGTTGTTTGGATGGTACAGTGGCACCACTTTTATTCTGTAAATCTCCGCTATTTTAATACTGCATCAGTACACTGTTATGCACAAGCGATCGCCTATTTATGTGCATGTTAGGTTCCTAAGCACCGTACATAGACCGAATACGGGTAAACTGAAAGTGCATCAATGGCCTTAGGCAGGGGTATTTTTTTTCCTGTAAATTAACAGAAATTTACTATCTAGCGCACATGCCTTTTTTTTTTTTAACCACTTGCTTACTGGGCACTTAAACCCCCCTCCTGCCCAGACCAATTTTCAGCTTTCAGCACTGACGCACTTTGAATGACAATTGCGCGGTCATACCACACTGTACCCAAATTAAATTTTTATCATTTTTTTCACACAAATAGAGCTTTCTGTCGGTGGTATTTAATCACCGCTGGGGTTTTTATTTTTTGCTAAACAAACAAAAATAGATGGAAAATGAAAAAAAAAATCATGTTTTATAGTTTGTTATAAAATTTTGCAAACAGGTAGTTTTTCTCCTTCATTGATATGCTCTGATGAGGCGGCACTGGTGGGCGCTGATAGCACAGATAAGGCGACACTGATAGGCACAGATAAGGCAGCACTGATGGGGATAGATAAGGCGGCACTGATGGGGACAGATAAGGTGGTACTGATGGGCACAGATAAGGCGGCACTGATGACCACTGATAAGATGGCACTGATGGGCCCTGATGGGTGGCACTGATGGGCACTGATAGGTGTTACTGATAGGTACCACTGATAGATGGCACTGATGGGCACTGATGGGTGGCACTGATGAACACTGGTAGGTGACACTGATGGGCAGCACTGTTGATGAGGCACTGATTGGTGACACTGATAGGTGGCACTGTGGGCACTGATAGGTGGCACTGATGGGTGGAACTGTGGGCACCGATGGGTGGTACCGTGGGCACTGGTAGGTGGTGCTGGTGGGCACTGGTAGGTGGCACTGTTGTGCACTGGTAGGTGGCACTGGCAGGTGGCACAGGTAGGCACAGTTGAGCTGGCGGGAGATCTCCTTGATCGGGACCGATGCCCCTCTGAGAGCCACCGGTGATCTTTTTTTTTTTTCTTCTCCTTGCGCTAAAGTAGGTCTGAAGAAGTTAAAGTAGGTCTGAAGAAGTTAATTAGTCATTGGAAAGGTGAGTGAATGAGGGGACCAATGGAGTGGGGCTATCTGGGCACACTAGGTTAGACTCACTGTGGGGTTTATTTACTAAAACTTGAGAGTGCAAAATCTGGTGCAGCTGTGCATGGTAGCTGACCCACTTCTAAGACCAGCTTCACACTAGGGCAGTTTTCAGGCACTTTAGCGCTGGAAATAGCCTTTGCTAAGCTCCTGAAAACCGCCTCCCATTCATTCCAGTGTGTCTTTTCACACTGGGGCGGTGCGCTGGCAGGACGTTATGAAAAGTCCTGCAAGCAGCATTTTTGGGGAGGGTTGGGAGCTCTGTATTTAGCACTCCCAAAACGCCCTGCCCATTGGAATGAATAGGCATCGCTTTTTAAAGCGCCTTTAAAAGCAATTTGAAAGCGCCGCAAAATGGGTCTTTTTACCCTTTTTTGGGGTAAAAAGCGCCCCGCTAGCGGCCAAAAAGTGCCGCAAAAGTACCGCTTAAACAGCGCTAAAGCCCTGCTAAAACGAGCGGCGCTTTTAGTGTTAAAGCAGCCTAACTTCAGCTTCTTCAATTAAACTTTGACAAAGAAACCTGGAAACCCGTTTACGTACCCGGGTGGCCCTGCCCCCCTCTGACGCCACAGGGAACCCATTGGAAAGTCCCCGTGCGTCAGAGGGGGCGGGGTCACCCGGGTATGTCATCGTGTGGCTCCATCCTCACTTATAAAAGAACTGTCATCCGCGCTGAAGCATCATAAGGCGGGTGCATCCCATGGAGGCGGATCTTTTTTATTTTATTTTCCGGTCCGTCGGCGGAGCCATAGAAGATGAATGGATTTCGTGGGACATTTTTATTTTTTTATTTTTTATTAAAGGACTTGTCAAAAGGTGTGTCTTGTTTTTTTTAACATTTTGACACTTTTTTGTGAAATGGTACGGGTACATTGTACCCGTTACCATTTCAAACAGGAGGGGGCGGGATCTGGGGGTCCCCTTGTTAAAGGGGGCTTCCAGATTACGATAAGTTCCCCGCACCCAGACCCTCACAACCACCTGCAAGGGTTGTGGGGATGAGGCCCTTGTCCCCATCAACATGGGGACAAGGTGCTTTGGAGGGCTACCCCAAAGCACCCTCCCCATGTTGAGGGCATGTGGCCTGGTACAGTTCAGGAGGAGAGGCGCTCTCTCATCCCCCGCTCTTTTCGTGCGGCCTGCCAGGTTGCGTGCTCGGATAAGGGTCTGGTATGGATTTTTGGGGGGACCCCCACGACATTTTTTTTTATTTTGTGCAGGGTTCCCCTTAAAATTCAGGTCTGGTATGGATTTTGAGGGGGACCCCTATGCCATTTTTTTTATTTGGTACAGGGTTCCCCTTAATATCCATACCAGACCTGAAGGGCCTGGTATGGAATTTGGGGGGAACCCAAGCTATTTTTTTTTAAATTTTGGTTCGGGGTTCCCCTTAATATTCATACCAGACCCAAGGGGCCTGGTAATGGACTGGTGGGTATCCCATGCCGTTTTTTTCAATTACTTTTGTCTGTATTGCCGGACCCGACAATTCATTATAGCCGTGAGTACTTTTAAATTACTTTTTTTACTTTAGAAAAGTCATTTTGTGCAGGGACTGTTCTAAACACGGGAAAATGTGCCACTTTACAGGCATACTATGGACACCCCCTAGGTACGAAATTTAAAGGAATATTTCACTTTTATTGTTTCACTTTAAGCATTATTAAAATCACTGCTCCCGAAAAAAACGTCCGTTTTTAAAACTTTTTTTTGCATTGATACATGTCCTCTGGGAAGGGACCCGGGTCCCCAAACACTTTTTATGACAATAACTTGCATACTAAACCTTAAAATTAGCACTTTTGATTTTTCACGTTCGTGCCCCATAGACTTTAACGGTGTTCGTGTGTTCAAACCAGTTTTTTGCCTGTTCGCATGTTCTGCTGCGAACTGAACCAGGAGTGTTCGACTCATTCCTAATTAGGAACTGTTAAGTATTGTAGTTATAGGGGACAGCAAACCTGCACGTGCAGAAGTGGCCCCTTGCTGGGGCCTTTCCCTGTACGGCTGTCCTCCTATTGAAGTCTCGGAGTCTGCCTATTGAGTTTGCAACTATCTAATGATATACTGGCCCTAACCCCCCAAAAATATATAAAACGGACTGTCAAAAGAAATAAAACCTCTTTTACATCCAAAAAGTGTCTGGCGATCAATGAGTTTCACCATCTTTGCACCCACTATGCCTCACAACCCACCAAATATTGAAGGATATCAGCTATCTTTGGCCTTGGAGGTCCTCATTAGACCAAAAGAGGTTAAAGACCTTGCTACACATACTACACTTTTCACATATTTATTTGTCAAACATTTTGAAAACCATTTATCATTTTCCTTCCACTTCACAATTATGTGCCACTTTGTGTTAGTCACATAAAATCCCAATAAAATACATTTATATCTTTGATTGTAACATGACAAAATGTGGAAAATTTCAAGGGGTGTGAATACTTTTCAAGGCACTGTAAGTTATTGCTGTCCATGCCTTGATGACAACCACTCCTCCCATTGCTTGCACAGATATCAAAAGGACCATGGCATGCTACAACCCACCAGTGGGAGTCACAGACAGGAATCGAAACTTGACATATTTAAATATTTCACCACTCAATAAAAAAAAAAAAAAAGGAGCAGTTAGAGCTCGTTTGTCTGTTCACCTCTGAATATTTGTTAGAAAATCCAGAATCATGAATAAAGAGGACGCAAGTAGTCAGAGCTTTAAAGTGGAACTAAATCCTCCTATCCTTTTCAGCCAAGGAAGCTGCCATCTTAGCCTTTGTTTTATCTGCAACTGCCATGGCACTGCACATGTGATCAGTTATGACACCAGCCGTTTGATGATTTGTGACCAAAATGATGGTTGAGAGCACAAGCAAACGTGACAGTTAGCATTCCCGGCATGCCTTAAATGTAACTGTTTTTGAAACCGTTAAATTGATAGGTTTAGTTCTGCTTTAAAAGAACAGTCGCAAGACTCTCTACATCTAATGTAGTGCAACCATCTCGTGAGTGTTGAACTGTAGTGATCAATATTTGTTCTTCCCATGCTCCCACCTGAAGAGATTTTTTTGGTTTAACATTTACAGTAATAATTATGTGGCACATAGCTGGTTACAAAAAGTAGTGGAGCCTGTACAGGATCATGTAGCCGAGGGCTGCATGATCTTGAACTCCAGCCCTGCCTGTGATGATGTGAAGTGAGCTGGAAAACATGACTTGTCAAGAACGGTTTAGGAAACATTGCTCTAGGATATGATCAACCATTTAATCTATCTAATACAGTAATGGGATTTGTTATCTGGACCTAGCTATCTTGAAAGAACTGAAAAGGAGAGGACTGAAGAGTAAAATAATTGCTGCTACACAGCATTGGTATCACATACGCAGACATGATCATTTTCCAAACATTTTCTACCACAATCATTGGGTCAAATTTATAAAAGAGTTAAGTCTTATGGCTACAGAGGGCTCATATATACAGCCATTGGTGAAATCTACCATATGTCTTTGAGAAGACTTCATCAGTGGAGGTCTATCATCACTGTGCCGTTTAAGGTTATATCAAAATTGGGTTTCTAGCCACATTTGAAATGCTGCATGACTTCCTGAATGGGTGATTGTGCCAAGGCTGTAAAGTTCTGCAATATATTACCATTATACATATTCCCCAACAAGACTAGTAGTAAGAGGGTGTAGTCATATATCCCCAGCACACCATGGATCCAGATTCATATGTCACCATCACATCATGGATCATCATATGTTTAGAGACCCATGATGTGATAGCAACATATGTCGCCAGCACACCATGTATGCATAATTCAATGTCACCAGAACGTCATGGATCCATAATCATATGTTGCCAGCACGCCATGGATCCATAATCAAATTTCGCCATCACAGCATGGATCCGTAACCATATGTTGCAATCACATCATGTCGCCAGCACACCATGTATACATATTCATATGTCACCAGCACATCAGAGCCATGATCATAGTTCACCAGCACACCATGGATAAGTAATCATCTATTGCAAGCACACCATGGATCCATAGTCATGTGTTACTAGCACACCATTGATCCTAACCATCTGTCACCAGCACACCATAGATTTGTAGGCATATGTCACCAGCACGCCCTGGATCCATAATCATATGTCATCAGCAAACCATGGATCCGTAGTCATATGTCGCTAACACAATATTGATTCTAATCATATGCCACCAGCACACCAAAGATCTGTAGGCATACGTCACCAGGATGCCATAAATCCATATTCATATGTGTCACCAGCACATCACAGAGCCATAATCATATGTCGCCAGGACACCAATGATGTGTAATCATTTGTTGCCAGCACACCATGGATCCGTAATTATATGTCTCTAGCACACCATGGATCCATAATCATATGTCACTGTCACACCATGGATCCATAATCATATGTCACCATCACACCATAGATCCGTAATCATATGTTACGAGCACACCATGGATCCATAATCATACGCCGCCATCACATCATGGATCTATAATCATATGTTGCCAGCAAACCATGGATCCATAATCATATGTCTCCAGAACACCCTGGATCCATAATCAGTGGCGTGAACATTTTTTGAAGAGACCATCCTAATCATATGTTGCCAGCATACCACAGATCTTTAATAATACAGTGCATCTGGAAAGTATTCACAGTGCTTCACTTTTTCCACATTTAGTTATGTTAAAGCCTTATTCCAAATTCAATTAACTTCATTATTTTCCTCAAAATTCTACAAACAATACCCCATAATGACAATGTGAAAGAAGTTTGTTTGAAATCTTTGCAAATTTATTAAAGATAAAAAACAAAAAAAAATCACGTGCATAAGTATTCACAGCCTTTGGCACCAATTACAGCCTCAAGTCTTTTTGAGTATGATGCTACTCAAGCTCCATCAGGTTGGATGGGGAGCGTTGGTGCACAGCCATTTTCAGATCTCTACATAAATGTGCAATCAAGTTCAAGTTGGCTCTGGCTGAGCCACTAAAGGACATTCACAGAGTTGTCCCATAGCCACTCCTTGGTTATCTTTGCTGTGTGCTTAGAGTCGTTGTCCTGTTGGAAGATGAACCTTCATCCCAGTCCAGAGGTCCAGAGTGCTCTTGAGCAGGTTTTCATCAAGAATGTCTCTGTACATTGCTTTCATCTTTCCCTTGATCCTGACTAGTCTCCCAGTTCCTGCCGCTGAAAAACATCCCCACAGTATGATGCTGCCTCCATCATGCTTCATTGTAGGGATGGTATTGGCCAGGTGAAGAACAGTGCCTGGTTTCCTCCAGACATGACGCTTGCCACTCAGGCCAAAGAGTTCGATCTTTGTTTCATCAAACCAGAGAATTTTGTTTCTCATGGTTTGAGAGAACGTCAGGTGGCTTTTGGCAAATTCCAGACAGGCTGTCATGTGCCATTTACTGAGGAGTGGCTTCCGAATGGTCACTCCACCATATATGCCTGATTGGTGGAGTGCTACAGAGATGGTTGTTCTTCTGGAAGGTTCTCCTCTCTCCACAGAGAAATGCTGGAGTTCTGTCAGAGTGACCATCGGGTTCTTGGCGACCTCCCTGACTAAGGCCCTTCTCCCCTGATCGCTCAGTTTGGCCAGGTGGCCCGCTCTAGGAAGTCCTGGTGGTTCCAAACTTCTTCCATTTACGGTCGGATGATGGAGGCCACCAGGGCAGGACTTAGGGTGGTGGGGGCCCCTGGGCTTGAGTCACTTTCGGGCCCTACTGTCTATACATATGCACAGCTCTATAGAAATAGAAAAGGACAAGGTGCGCCAGACTCAGTGCAGTATTACAGAATTTCTGTTTAATTGGACAAGACAAAACAGCCAAATGGCTACTCACAAAAGTAGATAATATATAAGCGTATAAGTGGGGGATACTGTGCTGGTATTCGTCCTGGGATCACGATTAATAAAAGCAATAAAAATGGATAAAATGATAATTACCGTATTTATCGGCGTATAACACACACCCAAGTTTAGGAGGGGATTTTAAGGAAAAAAACTTTTAGGAGGGAAGTTTAAGGAAAAAAAACTTACATTTAAATGCCCATCAATGCAGCCTTATCAGTGTCCATCTGTAGCCTTATCAGTGTCATTGCTGACTTGTCAGTGTCAGTGTAGCCTTGTCAGTGTCAGTGTAGCCTTGCCACCGTGTCATTTGCAGACTTGTCAGTGTAGCCTTGCTCCAGTGTCATTGCTGCCTTGTCATTGCAGCCTTCAGTTTAAAAATGGCGCCGCCGAGATACAGAGCCGGATGTCCTGTGTATTTCGGCGGCTTTCGGCCGCTCTCGGCAGATTTGGTGGCTTTCGGGCGCTCTCGGTGGTTCTCGAAATGGGCAGAACCCGAGGGGGCCCCTATTGGCCGGGGCCCATGGGCTTGAGCCCAGTCAAGCCCAATGGTAAGTCCGGCCCTGGAGGCCACTGTGCTCATTGCGACCTTCAATGCTGCAGACATTTTTCTGTACCTTTCCCCAGATCTGTGCCTAGATATAATCCTGTTTTGGAGGTCTACAGTCAATTCCTTGGACTTCATGGCTTGGTTTGTGCTCTGACATGCACTCTTAACTGTGGGACCTTATATAGACAGGTGTGCCTTTCCAAATCATGTCCAATCAACTGAATTTACCACAGGTGGATTCCAATCAAGTTGTAGTAACATATCAAGGATGATCAGTGGAAACAGGATGCACCTGAGCTCAATTTTGAGTGTCATGGCAAAGGCTGTGAATACTTATGCACATGTGATTTTTTTTTGTTTTTTATTTTTAATAAATTTGCAAAGACTTCAAACAAACTTCTTTCACGTTGACATTATGGGGTATTGTTTATAGAATTTTAAGGAAAATAATGAATTTAATCCATTTTGGAATAAGGCTGTAACATAATAAAATATGGAAAAAGTGAAGCTCTGTGAATACTTTCCGGATGCACTGTATGTTGCCAGCACACCATGCAGCCATAATCACATGTCACTAGCACAGCAGGAATCCTCAATGAGATGTCACCATCAGACCATGGATCCGTAATCATATGTCACAAGCATACCACAGGTCTGTAATAATATGTTGCCAGCACATCATGGAGCCATAATCATAAATCTCCAGCACACCATAGATCTGTAATCATATGTTGCTATCACATCATGGATTCCTAATCATTTGGCGCTTGCACACCATGGATCCATAATCACATGTCACCAGTACATCACAGAGCCATAATCATATTTCATCAGCACACCATGGATATGTAATCAACCATTGCCAGCACACCATCGATCCGTAGTCATATGTCACCAACACATCATGGATCCATAATCATATGTCAATAACACATCATGGATCCATAATCATATGTCACCAACACATCATGGATCCATAATCATATGTCACCAACACATCATGGATCCATAATCATATCTCTACCTCACACCATGGATCCATAATAATATGTTGCCATCACACTATGGACCTGTAATCATATGTTAGGAGCATATCATGGATTCCTCATCATATATCGCCATCACTTTATGGATCTATAATCACATGTCACCAGCAAACCAAGGATCCATAATAATATGTTGCCAGCACACCCTGGATCCATAATTAGTGTGATGAACATTTATTGAAGAGACCATCCTAATATGTTGCCAGCATACCACAGATCTGTAATAAAATGTTGCAAGCATACTATGAAGCCATAATCATATGTCACAAGCACACCATGGAGCCATACACATACTGTATGTCATCAGAACACTATGGATTCTAATTATATGTCACTATCAAACCATGGATCTGTCATCATATGTCATGAGCATACCAAGGATCTGCCAATACTTTGGATCCATAATCCGTGGTCCAAGCGTTTATTGAAGAAACCATATTGCAAACTGTTTCAGTGTAATGTTTCAAGTCTATGCAGGACTTCTTCATGAGGAATAGCTGATGAATAGGTCCTGTGTGGCCTCAAAATGTTTTACTGACACAGTTTATGATTTAATCTCTTCAATAAACACTTTGACTATTGATTACAGATCTATGATGATGTGATGTTCTTACTCAAACACTGCAAGTTCTCCTACAAAGCTCCTTCTTTTTTATAGGGGTAAGTCTCAGTGGTCACAAAAATACAAAGAAAGGGCATACACATAGATACATACACAAGGTTTGCCACCATGCTGGAATTTATACCAGCCTAGCCAATAAGAGCAAAGGACTGTCTATCTCCCATTATCCGGCAGTCATAACTACCTGGCTCCAATCAGTGATGCTCATACTCTTTGCTTGAATAGAAAGGCAGTACAGCGCATATAAAACTAAATAAAAACCATCAATAATAGTCCATATAAAAAACTAGATCCAAATAAAATCCAGCAATTTCTCCAGTGATAATCGTGACATGCAATATCTTGTAGGGTGACTGTAGTGAAATGGACCTCCACCTTCGGCCGCTGAGGAAGTCCCGCCCCCTTTAGGGACGTAACGCGTACGGCACCGCCCACGTGTCTGGATCGTGACGTCACCCGCGCTCCGTTCGTCTATCCAACGTGGATCACTCATCTTTACATGCTGTTGTCCTTTGCACTGGGGTACAGTGCGACGCTTGTAAGTGTTTTGATTTATCTTTAAATAAATGAATTTTAGTGATATACAGAGAGCACTAGATCTCTTTTATATATCTCCACATGTCATGACTGCAAGAGTACCTGTTGCTGATACCTGACCAGGATTTACATTTACCATCCTTTGCCTTTATCCCTGTGAGGGAACTGCTTAACTGACCTGACTGATAAACTCAGGGGTCCATCTGTAGAGGTGAGCGGCTTGTGCTACCGAAGGTGGAGGTCCATTTCACTACAGTCACCCTACAAGATATTGCATGTCACGATTATCACTGGAGAAATTGCTGGATTTTATTTGGATCTAGTTTTTTATATGGACTATTATTGATGGTTTTTATTTAGTTTTATATGCGCTGTACTGCCTTTCTATTCATACTTTTTGGGATTTGATACATTTTTACCCCCAGTACTACAGCTGCTCAGTGTTAGGATATACGGTTTGCGCTGATCGATTTAGTTTTATATCATACTCTTTGCTGAATGGGGCGCAGTGGTTGTGACTGTGCAGGGGGTGTGCCAAACCACTGGAGATGGACCACTGCTCTCACACGTAGGTCAGCAGTCCTAATCTCCATTGGGCTACCAGGGAAGGGGAGTTCGGGGTAGAGCAAAAGTGCTTTTCAGCAAAAAATAAAAGAATGACTATAAAAAACATAATATTTATGCTTCCTGATTTTCCCTAAGCTGTGTAGACCATCAAAGACCATACTCTGATAGAAGATATTTTTCTATAACAATCTCACTAGCAAGTATATTGATATAAATCAACTTAAAACGAGGAAAATAAATCTATGATTTTTTTTTTTAATGTAGCGTAGCAAAGGATCAGAGCTTTCAACATGGTAAGCCAGTATTATGTTGAAAGATCTTGAAACAGAGTTAATTTTATAAAAGAACCTAAGTAACACTCCTGCAGGGAACAAAAAAAGCAGAACGCATCGGGCCAATCATGTATTATACTGTATATTGCTTATATGGGTATTACACGGCCTATGTAGAGACAAAAAAAAAACATATGTAGCTTTGCTGGGTTGCGTAATCTATAATTACAGACAAATACATATCACCATAATGTACAATACAACTGGCTTTTTATCCTTCTGCAAACTATAAAATTACAAATATGGATTATAAGGCCTTTTATATACCGTTTTGCATTCTGTAGCTAAAGCTGAAGAGTAGGCTGAATTTTATGCTATTGTTCTTCCTTGGCTAAGAGTTTCTATCATATTTTTTTCCATAAAGCCAGGGATGTTCTGGGCTGGAAATGGATACTGTGTGCAAAAAGTCAGCCATTACAGTGCTGCTTTCTACATGGATGTATCCCAAGAGTGGATATACACTATATTACCAAAAGTATTGGGATGCCTGCCTTTACACGCACATGAAATTTAATGGCATCTTAGTCCCAGTCTGTAGGGTTCAATATTGAGTTGGCCCACCCTTTGCAGCTATAATAGCTTCAACTCTTCTGGGAAGGCTGTCCACAAGGTTTAGGAGTGTGTCTATGGGAATGTTGGACCATTCTTCCAGAAGCGCATTAGTAAGGTCAGGCACTGATGTTGGATGAGAAGGCCTGGCTCACAGTCTCCGCTCCAGGGATGCTCTGGGATCAGTCTCCCCCTCCCAAAGATGTTCTATCGGGATGAGGTCAGGACTCTGTAAAGGCCAGTCAAGTTCCTCCACCCCAAACTCGCTCATCCATGTCTTTATGGACCTTGCTTTGTGCACTGGTCCAAATCATTTGGTGGAGGGGTGCTCCTGTGCTATCTGCAGCTGGTTCCAGTGTTCCTTATTTTCCCTTTTTGTATCAACAGCTGTCATTTTAGATGTTTAACCATCTCAATACAGTGCACTTTCACCCCCTTCCTGCCCAGGCCATTTTTCAGCTTTCAGCGCTGTCACACTTTGAATGACAATTTTGCGGTCATGCAACACTGTACCCAAATTAAATTTTTATTATTTTTTTCCCCACAAATAGTGCTTTCTTTTAGTGGTATTTGATCACCTCTGCGGTTTTTATTTTTTGCACTATAAACAAAAGAGTGACAAGTTTGAAAAAAACACAATATTTTTTACTTTTTGCTATAATAAATATCCAGTTTTTTTTTTTTTTTTAACAAATTTTTTCCTCAGTTTAGGCCGATGTGTAATCTTCTACATATTTTTGGTAAAAAAAAATCGCAATAAGCGTATATTGATTGGTTTGCACAAAAGTTATAGCGTATACAAAATAGGGGATAGATTTATAGCATTTTTATTATTTTTTACTAGTAATGGTGGTGCTCTGCGATTTGTATCATGACTGCGATATTGTGGCGGACATATCGGACACTTTTGACACATTTTTGGGATCCATTCACCATTCACATTTATACAGCGATCTGTGCTATGAAAATGCACTGATTACTGTGTAAATGTGACTGCCAGGTAAGGGGTTAACACTAGGGGGTGATCAAGGGGTTAACTGTGTTCCTAGGGAGTGTTTCTAACTGAAGGGGGAGGGGACTGACAAGGGGAGGAGACCGATCGGTGTTGCTCTATACTGAGAACACACATCGGTCTCCTCTCCTCTCTGACGGGACGTGGATCTCTGTGTTTACATACACAGATCCACTGTCCTGCTGTGTTACCGGGCAATCGCGGGTGCCCGGCGGACATCGCGGCCGCCGGGCACGCGCATCGGGTGCCCAGTGACACGGCGGGCGCGCGCGTCCTGGTGGGCATTTCTGATGTGCTTCCTGTTGTTTTCCTTTCTTTGTTGCCGCTGCTATCCTCAGGAGAAATAGTACACTGCGATTACCTGCAGTTATGTGTAGTTGGCTGCAATAAATCGTTCCTGGACGCAGTCAAATTTATTTTTTCTATCCGCACTAAACCCCATGTAACCATTGCTAAATGCAGTGTGTGAATGGACAATACGAAAGCATTGTGTGAGTTTAGCTGCAGTAGATAACTTGATCTATTCGCAGCTAAAAGCTGACTTCTATCCGCCCGTGTGAAAGGGGCCTTAAATGTTTAAAAGTACCGCTACACAATATCACTAGGAGGTAACATTTTTGACAGAAGAGACATGCAAAGACATGGAGAGTGCAAAATCTGGTGCAGCTGTGCATGATAGCCAATCAGCTTCTAACTGCAGTTTGCTCAGTTAAGCTTTGACAATAAAACCTGGAAGCTGATTGGCTATCATGCAGAGCTGCACCAGATTTTGCACTCTCCAGTTTTAGTAAATCTCCCCCAATGTGACTCTTGCTCATGTGCACAGATGTTATGCTATGTATTTATCATTTGGCCGAGTTTGCTTTTCATAGCAGCTTTAGCACTTGTCAATAGATAATTAGTATGGGATAGATTGAGAGATTTTATATAAGATATAAAAAAATACCCAGTTCTCTCATACACCTGTTCCTGTGCGCTTTTCTGGCTGTGAAAAGGTTAAATTTTAATGTAGAGTAATTTGGTTTGCTGTGACATTTAGGTTCCATTGTAGTGGTTTATGACATCATATGACACCTCAGTGGAAAAGTCTGGTGGAATCTGCCATCCCTTCCTTCAACTTTTACAGAACTATATGTTATTCTCATAGCATATTTCTCTCTAATATTCACATGCAAAAATTAATCTTATTTGCTGTACCATAGTCATCATTTTGGTCAAAAATATAATGTATTAATTTGGCCAAGAATATATAATATATATCTAAACAAAGTAAAACATAGACAATATACATATACACACTATATTGTCAAAAGTATTGGGACACCTGTCTTTACACGCACATGAACTTTAAGGTTGGGTTTACACCATTGCGAATTGGATGCGGTTTCCCCTCCTGCAATTCGCATAGCAGGAGATCGTGACCGTCTCTCTATGGAGTCAGTTCACACATCTCCGCATCGGCTCCGGTGCGGATTGCACAGGAGTCCTGTGCGTCTTTTGGTCTGTTTCAGGTCCGAATTCAGCCCAAAATTAGGGCTGAAATCGGACCCGAAACGGTGAATGCAGACGCACCGGACTCCTCTTAGTCCGTAGGGTTCAATATTGAGTTGGCCCACCCTTTGCAGCTATAACAGCTTCAACTCTTCTGGGAAGGCTGTCCACAAGGTTTAGGAGTGTGTCTATGGGAATGTTTGACCATTCGTTCAGAAGCACATTTGTGAGGTCAGGCACTGATGTTGGACGAGAAGGCCTGGCTCGCAGTCTCCGCTCTAATTCATCCCAAAGGTGTTCTATCAGGTTGAGGTCTATCAATATTCTGTGCAGGCCAGTCAAGTTCCTCCACCCCAAACTCCCTCATCCATGTCTTTATGGACCTTGCTTTGTGCAGTGGTGTGCAGTCATGTTGGAACAGGAAGGGACCATCCCCAAACTGTTCCCACAAAGTCGGGAGCATGAAATTGTCCAAAATGTTTTGGTATTCTGACACCTTAAGTGTTCCCTTCACTGGAACTAAGGGGCCAAGCCCAACCCCTGAAAAACAACCCCACACCATAATCCCCCCTCCACCAAATGATTTGGACCAGTGCACAAAGCACTAGTGGAAATAGTGAAAAATAGTGGAAGGTAATCACAGGTGTGGCTCCTTAATCCTTATAGGACAACTAAGCAATAAAAGGGAAAATGAGGAACACTGGAACCAGGTGCGGATCGCACAGGAGCGCTGTGCGTCCCTGTTCCCCATTTCAGGGCCGGATCTATGCCTGAATTCTGCCCTGAAATGGAGCCAAAGACGCACAGTGCAGTGCGCTCCGCAGCCGCAATGGAGATATGTGAACCGGCTCCATAGGGAACCAGTCACATTCTCCTGCTATGCGAATTGGATGCGGGGAAATCTAATTTGCATAGGTGTGAACCCGGCCTAAAACCAAAAAGGCTGCACAAGGATAAAACAAATCAGCAGATATAAATACAGCTTATACATTTGAATAAATAAAGAAGAAAAAAGGGGGAAAAAATGAGAAAAAGATAATAATAAATACAAAAATACATAAAAAAAATAAATCATATACCAACAACAATATAAGAAAGAAGGGATGTATAATGTGCAAGCGAGAGGTCCAAAAAAAAGAGTTATTTATAGTAATGGATCACGGGGTTAGGCGCCATTTTTCAACGAGGGACTCGCTGCCGGGTGGTTACTGTGCAGAAACACAGAGAAAAAGGAATCAGTAAAAAAGATAAATAGATAGATAACAAGGCACATAAAGTTCTTTGATCAATTTATTGGTACATCAGTGTTTCTTCTATGAAGTACCTACCATTGTACACCTGAAACATTAAATAAAAGTAAACATTTATTATATTGCAGCTTACCAATTCTTAGATGTGATGGCTGCATTTGTTTTCTTTCTTAGGCATTGTTGGAATTTTTTGCCTTCTTCTGAATCAACTGTGGGTATAGGGGATTGTGTATATGGGATTTTATGACCCCCCCCCTCCTCTTTACTGCTTGAACTAGATGGACTTGTGTCTTTTTTCAACCAGACTAACTATATGACTATGTGGCTTTCTTTCCTTCATTTTTACCTGGTGATCTGGACAGTAAGTCTGTTGTTTTTCAAAAGAACAATCTCTCTTGCAAATGTAACAATTAGAGGGAAGAGAGAGACCATATACTGCAGACAAGACTTACAATAATCATATTTTATTCATGTAAGTAAAACCTTTATCCCAAAAGGAACAAGATTGTTGCTGTAACTGTTTATACATTGTTTGCTGGAGCTTGGATTCAATTTCTTAGTGTATATAAGTCTACTAGTATATCTAACACCCCCTCCCCCCAGACTGACAATGCTGGTGTCCAAAAGTGCCCCCTGTGCTCATTCATCAAGGGGGGGGGCACTCTAATACGGGAGGTTTGTTCCTAACTGGCCAGATCACCAGGTGAAAACAGAGGGGGAAAACCTAAAGAAAAACAAAAGAAAACGAATGCAGCCACCACATCTAAGGATTGGTAAGTTGCAATACATTACATATTTGGTTTTGAGTTAAAAGAGAAAGTAAACCCCCGATGGGTTTTTCTTCCTCTTTTGCTCCCCGCAAGGCCTGCAAATGAAAAGCATAATGCATACTAGCCCATTATACAACACTTACCTGAAAACGAAGCATGCGCGCGGGAGCCGTCAGTCACAGCACACGCTGGGGGAAGAAACGGCACGGTGGTCCGTTTCTTCACAGCGCATGCGCCGATGACGACATCGGCGCACTACAAGTGAAATATCTCCTAAACGGCGCACGTTTAGGAAATATTTTCACTACCTATAGGTAAGCCTTATTCTAGGCTTACCAATAGGTAAAAGTCAACAAAAAGGGTTTACAACCACTTTAACACCGCTTTAAGCGCTACTCATTTCTAGTGGACCTTGGAACAAAGATAGTCTACTGATTATTTTCTAAATACAATTTTCTAAATAAGACCATGTAATATATTGTTATATTTTGAAAACTGCATCATTATTAAACATTATAATGCATAATAATATATAACATTATTAATAAAATAAAATATGAATTTTCTGTTGTCTAAATATAACTTGCACTATAAAATGTATTCACACTCACTCAATAGGGAAGTGGAAGAACAATGATGGTGTGTAAACGATAGTTTTACATTATGTACATAAGGCAGAGCCATGAAAAAAGTTAGAGATTTTGAGACCAACATAAAAGTCTCTCTCATCCTGCAGAATTTTCTATAATGTGAAATCCATTGGCAGTAGCAAGACCTCTTAATAATAGCTGCAGTATGTCAGCAGGACAGGAAATTGCGGTGTGGAGGTCTCACAGCTCGAGGCCTTTAAATATATAAAAAGCTAGTGGTTGATTCATCTCACTAGTATACACCTGAAACTGAAATACACATATCAGTTGTGTGTAAAGTGAACCGAAGTACATCTGAACCCAATACTAAAATATATTGAAACTTACTAGTCCTTGGATGTGGTGGCCTTTTTTTAGGCATTTTTCATTTATTTTCACCTGGTAATCCTGTGAATAACATACTTCCTGTCCCTGGGGGGGCTACACTCAATCCTCCACCATATCAGGACAACAAAGGCAAGATAGGGCTATGGAACCCCTCCCTTTTGTCCAAATGGGGCAGGTGGTCCTGCAGTTCTCAGAGAACAATCCTAGATAGCAAGTTGTACACTTGCAGACCACTTGAAGCACAAGTTCTAGTTGACACTTTGCCAATTTGTAACAAATTTGCATGGCAAGTCTCTAGCAAGAGCAAAGTTGCAGTGATGAGTCTACAGCAAGAGCTCTGCAAGTCACAGTGACCGCTGTGGTGGGATGACTATTGCATAACATAACTGAACCAGTATCAGGAACCATAAACCAGACAGACACAGAAGGTGGAGTTAAAATCACACCTTTAATGAAATGGCAAAAATATCAAGTATCAAAAAGTAGAAGCCAGGGTTTGGATGCCAGAACAGGTAATCAGACGAACCGGGATCAGGAAACCAAAAGTCAGCGTAGTCAGGATCAAAAATCAGGAACAGGAATTGGAAGGGAAGTCAGCCAGGCCAAGTCATGCACAGGAAGGAACACACTAATGCCGTGTACACACGGTCTGACTTTTCAGCTACAAAAGTCCGACAGCCCGTCCGACAGACTTTCGACAGACTGCGCTCTTTTGGCGGACTTTTGGCGGACTTTCAACAGACTTTCTAACGACCGGACTTGCCTACACACGATCACACCAAAGTCCGACGGATTCGTACGTGATGACGTACACCGGACTAAAATAAGGAAGTTGATAGCCAGTAGCCAATAGCTGCCCTAGCGTGGGTTTTTGTCCATCGGACTAGCATACAGACGAGTGGATTTCTGGGTCCGGCGGAGTTACGACGTAAAGATTTGAAGCATGTTCCAAATCTAAAGTCCGTCAGATTTGCGGCTGGAAAAGTCCGCTGAAAGTCCGGGGAAGCCCACACACGATCGGATTGTCCGCCGGACTTAGTCCGTCGGACATTTGTAGCCGAAAAGTCCGACCGTGTGTACGCGGCATCAGACCCCTTTCACACCGAGCCGCCCCGGGCATCAGCGGTAAAGTGGTGCTAAAAACCGATGTATTAGCAGCACTATTTTCCCCCCGCTAGTGGCCGAAAAGGGTTTAAATCTGCCTGCAAAACGCCGCCGGAGCGACGTTTTGCCGGCGGTATCGCAGCGCTGCCCCATTGATTTCAATGGGGAGCAGCGGTGGAGGAGCGGTGAGTTCACCGCTCCAAAGAAGCTTCTGGCAGGACTTTTTCTGATGCCCTGCCAGCGCACCGCTCCAGTGTGAAAGCCCTCAGGCTTTCACACTGGAGTGCATGGAGCAGTTGTTTTAGGGTAGTTTGCGGGTGCTATTTTTAATGCTATAGCGCCTGCAAAACACTCCAGTGTGAAAAGGGTGTTAGAGATCATAGACCATGCAAGGGCAAGAAGGAAATGAGTTAAGCTGCTTAAATAGCAAAAAAGGGCTGGCTGTAGGCTGGATTAATTAGGCAGGGTAATGGTAACCAGGTGAGTCACTGTGGTAACGAGTGACTGGTAATTAACTGACAGCTGAGCAGCTTCTGAGCACTGAAAGAAAAGAGCTGCTTGTTAAGTAGCAGTAGCCCGACCCTGACAACCAGAACTTGCAGTAGACTTGCAGAATGTTTGCAAAGAACGTTGATCTGGAATCATGCAATGTGGACTTGCTGCAATTGTGCAACAAACTTGTAAAGCCTGGCAAGTCTAGCAACAGCTTAACAATTCATTTTCAAACCTGCAGCTCAATTGCTTGCTATCTGGGATGTAATCAGTGAAAGTCAACACAGAGCACACCGGGAGTTAAAAACTCATAAGATCAACAGGTATTTTTGGACTTATCAAACAGCTAACAAAACACTTTCAATTATATATTTTAGGTAGAACTAAAGCACAAAGTTTTTTATATGCTGGATAGAGTAAGGGAGGGTTATAACTTATGTTAGTTTTTTTATACCCCTTTCTCTTCACTTCCTGTCTCATAGCCACAGCAGGAAGTGGGAGGAAATCCCTCCAAAGTGCCGAAAGTCCCTGGTTGTGGGTCATTAGAACTAGTGTTGCTATTGGAAGATTTTCCCCTTTATTTCTTTTTGTTGACAACCCAAAATCTAGGATTTTCTTTCACTTTCATTCTCGGTGATAATGGTCACTAAGACAAAATACAGTTGACATATTTTCGAAATGAACATGCAGACAACAATAAAAATCTAATGGGTGATCTAACCCTCTCCACTTTATCCAAAACGAAAACTTTGGTTGAAGTTGCACTTTAAAAAAAGATCCAAATTAGAGAGATTCATTATTAGTACACTTTAATGGGATATCCAATATTTCTTAACAAAGAACCAGTTTTCTGTCCTTCAGACTTTAGGGGGTTCGGACTGTGGCCAGTGGGAGTTTAAAATGCCCTATCATTGGTTTTAATGAGAGGAACAGTGCCCCATTGTTGTTATTAGTTGAAAGAATAGAGCCCCATTGTTGCTATCAATGGGAGGCATAATGCCCTATTTTTGCGGTCAGTGGAAGAAATTACATCGTTGGTGTCAGTGTAAGGAATAGTGCCCCCTCATTGATTTTAGTTTGAGGGATAGTGCCCCAAGGTCTGGAAAAAGGCAGGCAAAGGGTAAGATCCAGCCTGCAGGCCACAGTTTGGAGACCACTGGTCTACAATCTCAGACCACTGTTTAAAGTGATTCTAAAGATTGTGTTTTTTTCTTAATAACAAACTGTTATACTTACCTGCTCTGTGCAATGGTTTTGCACAGAGCAGCCCTGATCCTCTTCTTTTTGGGTGCCCCGCTGGCGGTGCTGGCTTTGCCCCCCCTGCCAAGTGTCCCCAATAGCAAGCCTCTTGCTATGGGGACACTTGGCACAAATCACACTCCTGTGAATGGACATTGTGGCTCGGCCCCACCCCCACCCTCTCCTCATTGGCTCACTGGCTGTGATTGACAGCAGCAGGAGCCAATGGCTCCAGCTGCTGGGTGAGTGAATAAAGAGAGAGAGACCAGGAGAGCCTATGCTCTGAACAAACCGGGGAATCCCTGTAACCGCACGTCCATGTAGTCTCTAGAATTGGTGTATTATTATTATTATACAGGTTTTATATAGCGCCAACAGTTTGTGCATGAGGGCAGACATTACAGTTACATTACAATTTCGTACAAGAGGAATCAGAGGGCCCTGCTCGTTAGAGCTTACAATCTTAAAAGGGAGGAGCAACTGATACAAAAGGTAATAGCTGTAGGGGGAATGAGCTGATGGAGGAAGTAAAACAGTGTTAGTTAGAAGCAAGATAGGCTTCTTTGAAGAGAAGGGTTTTCAGGGATTGCCTAAAGATGGATAAATTAGGGGACAGTCGGACAGATTGGGGTAATGAGTTCCAAAGGATGAGAGAAGCTCTGGAGAAATCCTGGAAGCGAGCATGTGAGGAGGTGACAAGGGAGCTAGAGAGCAGGAGGTCTTGAGATGACCAAAGAGAGCGACTTGGTTGGTATTTTGGGACTAGGTTAGTGATGTAGCTGGGGGGCAGAGTTATGGATGGCTTTGTAAATTATTGTTTGTACTTTGAATTTTAATCATTGGGTGAGTGGAAGCCAATGGAGGGATTGGCAGAGAGGGGTGGAGGACACTGAATGGTTGGTAAAGTGGATGAGTCTTACAGCGGCATTCATTATGTACTGAAGGGGAGATAGTCTAAGTAAAGGTAATCCAATGAGGAGGGAGTTGCAGTAGTCGAGGCGAGAGATGACCAGGGAGTGAATTAGAAGCTTGGTGGTGTCAGTTAAAAAGGGGCATATTCTGGAAATGTTGCGGAGGCTAAGGCGGCATTATTTGGACAGGGATTGTATGTGGGCCTGAAAGGACAGTTCAGAGTCTAAGGTTAACCCTAGCACCCTGGCATGTGGGGACGGACTGATAGATGTGCCATTGATCTTGACAGAGAAGTCAGGGGAGGGGGCACGGGGGGAGGAAATATTAAGAGCTCAGCTTTAGAAGTGGTTTGACATCCAGGCTGATATGTCTGTTAGTAAATCAGTGATGCGTGAGGAGGATGATGGGGTGAGCTGAGGGGCAGAGAGATAGATTTGGGGGACATCAGCATATAAATGGTAGTGAAAGCCATGGGAGGCTATCAGCTGACCCAGGGAGGACGTGTAGATCGAGAATAGTAGAGGTCCAAGGACAGAATCTTGAGGGACCCCAACGGTAATAGGAGTTGGAGAAGAGGAAGTGGAGTTGTAAGTGACACTGAAGGTGCAATGAGATAGGTAAGATTCGAACCAACGGAGAGTGCAGCCATGAAGACCAAGCAAATTGAGTTTTTTGAGGAGGAGGGGGTGGTCAACTGTATCAACGGCAGTGGAAAGGTCCAAGAGTAAGAGTACGGAATAATGACCATTGGTTTTGGCTGTTAGTAAGTTGTTTGTGAGTTTGTGGAGGACGGTTTCTGTGGAGTGCTGTGGGCGAAATCCAGACTGAAGGGGATAGAGAAAGTTATTCTCAATGAGGTGGTCACTCAGTCGGTTGTAGACTAAACGTTCAAGGAGTTTGAAGGCAAAAGGGAGTAAAGAGATGGGTCTTAGGTTGTTAAGATTGGTGGGGTCTAGTGAGGCCTTTTTTGGTATGGGAGTGCTAGCGCATGTTTTAGAGGGTTGGGGAAGATGCCAGTAGAGAGTGAGAGGTTGAAGATATGAGTTAAGGAGTGTATGATTGAGTCAGATGGTGACCGTAGTATTTGAGAAGGAACAGGGTCCAGGGGGCAAGAGGTTAGGTGGGCATTAGAAAAAGTTTAGTGACTTCCTCTATAGTAGCTGGGTTAAAAGAGGGAAGTATTGATTGTACAGGAGGACAAGGAGTGTAAAGTGAGGGAGATATCTGTAGAGTGGAGATCTCGAGACAAATTGTCTCAATCTTATTTTTGAAGTGATTAGCAATCTCCTGGGCAGTGAGTAAATTAGTGGGTGTGGGTAATGGAGGATGAAGTAGAGTGGTAAAGGTAGAAAAGAGTTGACAGGGATTGCGTGAGAGGGTGTTAATGAGAGTGATAAAGTAGGTCTGTTTGGCAGTGTGGAGGCAGGAATGGTATTTTTGTAGGGCAGATTTATATTGGCTGAAATCTTACTGTGACTTAGTTTTACGCCACAGAAGCTCAAGAGCGCGGCTACGTTTTGTAAGGCTTCTGGTATTGTCTGTCTGCCAGAGTTGTAGCGGTCGGGGCCTAATTCTGTGAGTAGTGAGGGGGGCGAAGGTATCCAGGGTGGATGACAGTGAACTGTAGTACAAAGAAGTGGCCAAGTTGGGGCAGGACAAGGATGAGATTTTGTCATAGAGACAATCTGTAGCAGAAAAAAAAGAGAAGGGTTAACATGGCGAAAGTTTCTACGGGTATTCGTTTGGTAGTTGGAAGGCAAGGAGGAGGCAGACAAGGAGAGAGTGAAACTAATAAGGTGGTGATCAGAGAGAGTAAAAGGAATATTGGAAAGGTTGTGCGGAGTGCATAGGTAGGAGAATATGAGGTCAAGGCAGTTGCCAACAGAGTGAGTAGAAGTGCTTGTCCATTGTTTTAGGTCAAAAGAGGAGGTTAGGCTCAGCAGCTTAGAAGTAACGGGAGTGTTAAGATTTACAGGGAAGTCACCAAGAATGATTGTTGGAATTTCAGAAGAGAGAAAGTAGGGTAGCCAGGCAGAAAAGTCGTCAAGAAAGTTTGATACAGGTACAGGGGGCCGATAGATCACAGCAATTCTCAATGAATCTGGAGAAAATAGACGAAGTGAGCTTCAAATGAGGAGAGGCACAGAGAGGGGGGTGGATGAAGAACCTGAAAAGTGCTTTGAGGGGATAGAAGGATTCCAACACCACCTCCTTTCCGCCCACTAGGCCTGGGAGAGTGAGTCCACAGGAGGCCACCATAGGAGAGAGAAGCAGGAGAAGGAAGGTCAGATTTTTGAATCCAGGTCTCAGTAATTGAAAGTAGGTTCAGGGAGTTTGTGATAAATAGGACATGGACAGTGGTGAGTTTGTTACAAACAGAGCGGGCATTCCAAAGGGCACAGATGAAGGGGAGGCTGGTTATAGGCCGAAGAGGAATAGAAATGAGATTGTGTGGATTGTGGATGCTATCAGAGGATGGGGGGTGCTGGGTATGTTGGCCAAAGGTAAATGATGGTAAAATGACGCCCCAGTGTCCTGCAGGTTTTATTGGTATATGGGTTCAGAATTAGCAAGAGCTGATTTGTGCAGTAATAAGGTGAAAACAGGAGTGAGGGTGATATATATAAGCTGTGGAGTGGAGAAGATGGGTGAAGGAGTGAGAATTTAGGGAGGGAGGATGCAACTGTGAGAAGGAAAAGTAGGGAGTGCATGATACAGAGTGGTGAAATTGAGAGGAAGCCTGAATGAGAGATGAAAAAGTTTGATGGAGAATCAGGTCACCTGTAGTCTGTTTAGTGTTCTGCAGAAGTCTGTTGTGTGTATGTTCGCTTTGTGCATTCGCTGAAGTGCTGAGCCGAAGTGTAATACTTAATCCAATATGAATACTTTATCCAAGATATTTGCCAATGCAATCCCAGCCTGTGCAAACCCCTGCCTGTGTAAGAGTGGCAACCTCAGCCTGGACGCCAGCCAGCCCACATATAACGCGTTTCGCTCCGTGCCTCGGAGCTTAGTCATGGGGATCATGGAATGGGATGGGGCTCAGATAAGTATAAGGGGGCTGGGGGGGAGGTACACCCAGAAGGTTTTTTACCTTAATGCATAGAATGCATTAGGGTAAAAAAAAACACTTCAAGGTAGCATGTGCCTATGCAAATTGCGCATGTGCAGGAGGCCATAATCCCGCCACTCAGAGACCAGTCTGGAGCTGTATGCTGAGCTGCACATGCACAGAAGACAGTGAGCAGACAGGTAGGGGCATTTTATTGCAGAGGAGACAATGCATATCTCTTCTGCAATCAAAGCCTGCGTGCTCACTGTTTCTTACAGTGGAACTTCAGTTCCCCTTTAAATGGTTTGGCTGAGTTTTTTACACTACATTACTTTACTGTGCTGTCTATCCATTTTATCTATGTATGTATTTTTTTTCTTCTGATCTCTTATAATGGATCTTGTTGAGAGGAATATCAAAAGTGGGATAAGTCCATTTTTTAAGAGCTATAGAGCACACAAATGTGTCGGCATTGAATTATAAAGGGGCTGTAATAGCGGTGATCTCTAGCTGTCTCATATAATGTGTCTTCATTCTATGACTGTTTTTTGAAGCATGTGCCGAGTCCCAAACAACCCTCTACGGCATGTTGGAAGTCTCTGACCATCTCTTGTTTTATAAAAATCTGCTCCTGTGGCAGCCTGCCAAACACAGCCATGCAATATGCTTCTCAAGCTTTTATGTTTCTATTTTCTTACTATTCTTTAATTTTAATTAAATCTTCTTTCCTCTCCATCCAAGTCAGTAATTGGGATTACTGATAAAAGCTTTGCCTGCCTACTCTACTTTCCATAAGTAACTGACTTTGCATATATTGGATGATACCCTTTAGCAGGTCTATATTTAGATATCCTGCCTAACCATATAGTTACATAGGTTGAAATAAAGACACAGGTCCATCTAGTTCAACCAAAAGACAAAAATAAATGTAAAACTTCAGGACAGTAGACCCATAGTAGATCCAAAGAAAGACCAAAAACTTTTATAAAGCATTGTGCCATTCATTCCTGCTCCCCAAAGACAATCCAGTACTCACTGGTTCACAATCTACTGCAGGGTTTCTCAAAAAGGAATCAATGGAACCCTGAGGTTGAGAAATAAGTTATTTCTGCATTTCAGATAACAAGTAACCACTGACACCAATGATCTTTTTAGCTATCTGTAAGGCAGAATTTTTGAACACAAGTGTCAGGAGCATTCTTCACACTGACCATAACTCTAATGTACTGTAAATATAATAATTATTAGCAGATGTTCCCTAAAGCTAAAAAGTAATTTTAAGGGTTCCTCCATGTTAAAAAAGGTTGAGAAAGGCTGATCTATGGTGTGATTTTTTGTGTAGCTAGTATTTTTTTATGCAATCTACAGAGTTCATTAGATCTAGCTACTATGAAGGCTATTCCATGTTTTAATAGCTCTGTAAAGAACCCTTTCCGTATGCTGAAGGTAAACCCCTAGCAGAGGATCAGGTCGTCCCAATATTCTCCCTGTATACCTGGGACCTCCACTGCCCACCTCTCTCTACACCCGGACAGCGCCTGTGGTGTCTTTTTAAAGAGTTCTTTGTAAGTCACTGAGAGTGGTTTGGCTAATTTTTCACCCAACAGTAGTGATTCCAGATCTGATGGTATGGGGGATGAGCGCCCAACCACGGCATAGAAGACCTTTGGTGGAGAGACTCATTTGGATCCGTCCTTACCAAAACCCGAAGCTGGGGTAGATAGCCACACGCCTATATGATCTCTGTAAAAGGGGATCAAAGGAGCTGGTAAGGGGCAGTATTTACATTGGTGGAGGAACCCTTTTATCACCATATCCCTCTGGGTGTAATGATCGTAGGACTCACATCACATGGATGCTTGTCACATCTACCTCCGAAGGAGTGTTCTGACAGTGAACTTTCTCTTTCGTTTACTCCTTTTTGAATGGACTCAATGTATTTATTTTTTCCATGCTGGATTTATTTTGTTCCATGTGTGGTTCATAACAATTTTTTTTTAATATTTGTCACTTTAATGTGGGTGCATAATTTTCACATTAAGAGGTGATTTCATTGTTTATTACTCAAGTTTTTAGCGCAGCTATTTCCGATTTTAGCTTGTTATAGTGTGAGTGTCTCACATTTTATAGTTGCAGCTTGGTGTCATATGATATTTTACATCCTGTATTTGGTATATACAGAATATATGGGGATAGCGCAGTAATTTTTACTTGGTATAGACATCTACAAAAACAGGCCGGAAGACTTTAGGCAACAATGAAGTCCAAAGAACATAGAAACGTAGAAATAGGTGGGAGGCCAGACATATGTCCGGCTTCAAATCAAGTAGAATGAAAGGTCTGGGCATTGGGGGATCCAGAAGCTCGATTCATGGGGAGGTGATTCCAAGCGTCCTTTGTAGGTTTTCTAGAAGGCTCCACGACACCCATATAGTCATCTAGTCACAATGAGCATATACAAAGGAAAGGTAGGAAGAAGAGAGAGAGAACAAAAAAAGTGGGAGGGGAGGAAGGGTGCCACCGGCAGGGAAACATAGCGACAATTTTGTGAGGGAGGGGTACAACTGTGATCAATCTGACCCTAACAGAACCATACCAGGCCGCTTGCCCTCAACATGGGCTGTAACCCCGGGGGAGCAGCAGGGAACTCCCCCCCTCCCGCCGTTTTCCTGCACTCTTCCCAGGCCTCCCGTCCCACCAGGAGGCCCACCAGGAGACCCCAGCCATGATCCGGCACTTCCGCCGGCTAGGGTGAGACTAGAAGGAAGCCGGAAACGGTGGGGCGACCGATTCATTCTCCGGCTCGCCGATCGCACAGACGAGCCAGTAGAAGCACCGGAGGGCGCCTGTAAGTATGATCAAGTGGCTGAACTGCTGCTATAATTGTTCTTACGTTGCAGAGAATCACCATAAAGATGAAATCTGAATGATGCCTGTAACTGCAGGCATCATTCACATATACCCACTCAAAGTCAATGATGTCATATGACGTCCTTGGGCTGGAAGTGGTTAAACACCCCCATCCAAAAACAATCCCACAACCATTGGTGGTCAATGGCACATTAACCCCCCCCCCCCCAAAAAAAAAAAAAACTTTACAACTATTGATGGTCAATGGCAATCATGTGGCAGAGACCTTCTCCTATTGGCTTTGTGCTTTTATCTGATACCAGTGTCTAATGACAATGGGAGGAGCTGCTTTGTCCTTGTGCCAGGTTTGTGCACACACTTAAACAGAAGGAGTCACAATGGCTTGACGTAAAAAAAGGTTAAAGAGGAACAATAGTAAAAAAAAAAAATTTTTACTTGGACTTTTGAGTACTTCTTACCCTGCCATCCTTGGCACTAGCCCCCAAGTAACATCATGGTAAATACTACCCTGATCAAGGAGAGACAAAAAATAAGAAAAATGTTTTCACAAGGGATGAGACAAATTGCCCTGGGTTTGATTCAAGTAGAATTTGGTGAACTTCTAATGCATTCAGATGCTGAACCCAAACTCCACTTAAGTCAATGGGAGCCAATTCTGTCAAAACAAAAATGTATATTTACTGGGCTAATAGGCAAATTATTTTTTATTGCTGGCTTCTTTTAAAGGAAAAAAACAGCACACAGACCCCCAAAGGTCCCTTAAAATACATAACAGACCCCTCTTTTTTTTTTTTAAAGAAGTCAGCAATGAAATGTCATTTGCCAGCAATTTAGCCTGTGTCCTTTTTTTTTTTTTGCAAATGTAACTTTTGATGTAGCAAAGAAAAAAAAATATGTAGAGTCTCCCTCAAAATGTATACCAGACCCATTGAGTTTGGTATGAATTTGAAGGGAGTATCCTAAGCAAAAAAAAAACATAAAAAAGCATGCGGTCCCCCAGAAAATCTATCCCTTCAGATCTAGTATGGATTTTAAGAGGAATCCCCTCTCAAAAAACAAAAAAAGAAAATGTGTGAGGGTCCCCTTAAAAATCTATGCCAGGCCCTTAATCTAAGCATGCAGCTTGGCTGGCCAGGAAAGCGTTGGAGTAAGCGTGCGCCCCTCCTTCTAAGCATGCCAATTCACATGCCCTCAACATGGAATGGGGCCTCTTTCCAACAACCCTGATAGGTGGTTGTGAGGACAATTTAACACCTTCTGCACATGAGTGTGGTGGACTAAGGCACGACTTAACGGATATGGTACAACCAGGGGTGAATACACATCTTGACGCTCTCTAACAACTGTAGGACTGCCATTAACTTATGGCACAGTGGTAGGGTGAGCCCAGAGCATTCCAATGCCAAAGGAATGCTTGTCCAAGAGCCAAAAAAATGTCTAGCGCATTTCAAGGGTGAACCCTCTTCTGCAGAGTCACGCCTCGAAACGTGTTAGCCATTTTTTTGGATTCTCGACAAGCGTCCCTTTGGCATTGGAACGCCCTGGATTTACCCTACCACTGTGCCACAGGTCAGTAGCTTGAAGTGCTGTTTACTTGCTATTTCTGTGAGTACATTTTTATATTAATTCATAATAAAGTATCCTTGGGATAATGCACTAGGCAGGTGCACCTTCTGTGTGTGTCGGTCTGCAGGCAGGGGGCTTATCATGTGGTCATATTTAGGCTACACTCCTCCTGGTCATGTAATATAATGGACTATGTGACAGCTAGAAGCTGTCACGTTGGTCCACGCTAAACACTCTAAATGTTTGGCGTTAAGATGACTGTCTGAACAGCCAGTGTTTGGTCTGAACCTACATTGGGACCAAACACAGAGCTCATTCCTAATCACAATTTGTACTTTTTGAGTCTTGGTGCTGCCCCCCTTATCCTACTGCCCCTGGTACATGGGAAATACAGCCTCATTCCTTGGTGTGCCTGCGACAGGTAAATTTAAAAACTACCATCGGACCCACTAAGAGGTGCTACAGTGCAGTACAGCTGTTTGTTAGAGAACAAACAGCATCATGAAGGCCAAGGAACACACCAGACAGGTAAGGGTTAAAGTTGTGGAGAAGTTTAAAGCAGGGTTAGGTTATAAAAAATATCCCAAGCTTTGAACATCTCACGGAGCACTGTTCAATTCATCATTCGAAAATAGAAAGAGTATGGCACAACTGCAAACCTACCAAGACATGGCCTTCCACCTAAACTGACAGGCCAAGCAAGGAGAGCATTAATCAGAGAAGCAGCCAAGAGACCCAAGGTAACTCTGGAGGTGCTGCAGAGATCCACAGGTTAGGTGGGAGAATCTGTCCACAGGACAACTATTAGTCATGCACTCCACAAATCTGGTCTTTATGGGAGAGTGGCAAGAAGAAAGCCATTGTTGAAAGAAAGCCATAAGAAGTCCTGTTTGCAGTTTGCGAGAAGCCATGTGGGGGACACAGCAAACATGCTTCAGAAGAAGGTGCCCTAGTCAGATGAGACCAAATTTGAACTTTTTGGCCTAAAAGCAAAGCACTATGTGTGGCAGGAAATGAATACTGCACATCACCCTGAACACACCATCCCCATCGTTGGATGGAGCCAAACACATGGCAAGCTTAGAAGAAAACTTGTTAGAGTCTGCAAAAGACTTGAGACTGGGGCAGAGGTTCACCTTCCAGCACTCCCACTGACACCAGTGATGGGGCACTATTCCTTCCACTGACACCAACGATGGGGTGCTATTCAGCCCACTGACACCAGCAATAGGGTGCTATTTCACCCCCTAATACCAAAGATGCATTGTTTAATCCCACTGATGCCAGGATACCTTTTACTCCACAGTTTGGCCCTCCGAAAAGCAAGAGGATATTAAACTAGCCCTTTGTTTAGAAAGTTTAGAGACCGCTGGTTTAGATCAAAGCATATTCATGTGTTAGAATGGCCCAGTCAAAGCCCAGACCTAAATCCAATTGAGAATCTGTGGCAAGACTTAAAAATTGCTGTTCACAGACGCTCTCCATCCAATCTGACAGAGCTTTTTTGCAAAGAACAACGGGCAAAAAGTTCACTCTCTAGATGTGCAAAGCTGGTAGAGACTTTCCCAAAGAGACTTGCAGCAGAAATTGCAGCAAACGATGGTTCTACAAAGTATTGACTCAGGGGGGCTAAATACAAATGCACGACACACTTATCACATATTTATTTGTAAAAAATGTTGAAAACCATTTATCATTTTCCTTCCACTTCACAATTATGTGCCACTTTGTGTTGGCCTATCACATAAAATCCCAAAAAATACATTTACATTTTTGGTTGTAACATGACAAAATGTGGAAAATGTCAAGGGGTATGAATACTTTTTCAAGGCACTGTACATTCCAGTGCACCTAGGCACTCTCAAACATATGCAAACAAAATGCAACATCCTGCAGTATTTTACATAGTAAACTGAACTCTCAAAGCGCTTTAGTCTTATGAATGTTAAATAATGCTTCTAATTTCCCCGGTTAGAAAAAAATGTCATGAGTTTGATGCCAGAGTTTCGAGGTTAGAATGAACATTCCCGCCAATTATCTTTAATACATCCCTAATTTCTAGACATCTGTAGATATTTGCTTAAGCAGATAAGTTTCTTTTTTTACATCCTAATCTGCAACTCTATAAGCATGTACTATATCATTAAATATGACTGGGCTCGTACAGCAAGCTGTTGAGCTGTACAGCTGCACCTCTTACTATAATAATGCCTTTTACAGTCTATGGTTAGTGTATGGTTAGTGTATATTTATGAGTCATTTGGCCACATATAGATTTCTAGGTAGTAATATATCATTTAAGTCATCAAGTCACTTTGTATTAACATTTAGTCGTTCTATATAGTACCATAAATGTGCCTTACATATGTTGTTGAAGAAATTATTGGGTTTTAGTTGTATAATATTTAGGTTTGGGGTTATATTTTTTAAGCAGAAAGCACAAACTGTCAATCAAATCTAAACTCAAGAATAAAATTTGAATATATTGCAACTTATAGATCCCTAGATGTGGTGGCCGCATTTGGATTCTTTTTTTTTTTTTTATTGCCAATCTATTTTTACCTAGTGACCCTGCTAGTACCACACTTCCATTCCTAGGGTGACAATGCTCACTTACTGTACTATATCTACAGTGGGGACGGAAAGTATTCAGACCCTCTTAAATTTTTCACTCTTTGTTATATTGCAGCCATTTGCTAAAATCATTTAAGCTCATTTTTTTTCCTCATTAATGTACACACAGCACCCCAAATTGACAGAAAAACACAGAATTGTTGACATTTTTGCAGATTTATTCAAAAAGAAATACTGAAATATCACATGGTCCTAAGTATTCAGACCCTTTGCTCAGTATTTAGTAGAAGCACCCTTTTGATCTAATACAGCCATGAGTCTTTTTGGGAAATATGCAACAAGTTTTTCACACCTGGATTTGGGGATCCTCTGCCATTCCTCCTTGCAGATCCTCTCCAGTTCTGTCAGGTTGGATGGTAAACGTTGGTGGACAGCTATTTTTAGATCTCTCCAGAGATGCTCAATTGGGTTTAAGTCAGGGCTCTGGCTGGGCCATTCAAGAACAGTCACAGAGTTGTTGTGAAGCCACTCCTTCATTATTTTAGCTGTGTGCTTAGAGTCATTGTCTTGTTGAAAGATAAACCTTCGGCCCAGTCTGAGGTCCTGAGCACTCTGGAGAAGGTTTTCATCCAGGATATCCCTGTACTTGGCCGCATTCATCTTTCCCTCGATTGCAACCAATCGTCCTGTCCCTACAGCTGAGAAACATCCCCACAGCATGATGATGCCACCACCATGCTTCACTGTTGGGACTGTATTGGACAGGTGATGAGCAGTGCCTGGTTTTCTCCACTTATACCACTTAGAATTAAGGCCAAAAAGTTCTATCTTGGTCTCATTAGACCAGAGAATCTTATTTCTCACCATCTTGGAGTCCTTCAGGTATTTTTTAGCAAACTCCATGCGGGCTTTCATGTGTCTTGCACTGAGGAAAGGCTTCCGTCGGGCCACTCTGCCATAAAGCCCCGACTGGTGGAGGGCTGCAGTGATGGTTGACTTTCTACAACTTTCTCCCATCTCCCGACTGCATCTCTGGAGCTCAGCCACAGTGATCTTCGGGTTCTTCTTTACCTCTCTCACCAAGGCTCTTCTCCCCCCGATAGCTCAAGCTCAGTTTGGCCAGACGGCCAGCTCTAGGAAGGGTTCTGGTCGTCCCAAACATTTTCCATTTAAGGATTATGGAGGCCACTGTGCTCCTAGGAACCTTAAGTGCAGCAGAAATGTTTTTGTAACCTTGGCCAGGTCTGTACCTTGCCACAATTCTGTCTCTGAGCTCTTCAGGCAGTTCCTTTGACCTCGTGATTCTCATTTGCTCTGACATGCACTGTGAGCTGTAAGGTCTTATATAGACAGGTGTGTGGCTTTCCTAATCAAGTCCAATCAGTATAATCAAACACAGCTGGACTCAAATGAAGGTGTAGAACCATCTCAAGGATGATCAGAAGAAATGGACAGCACCTGAGTTAAATATATGAGTGTCACAGCAAAGGGTCTGAATACTTAGGACCATGTGATATTTCAGTTTTTCTTTTTTAATAAATCTGCAAAAATGTCAACAATTCTGTATTTTTCTGTCAATATGGGGTGCTGTGTGTACATTACTGAGGAAAAAAATGAACTTAAATGATTTTAGCAAATGGCTGCAATATAACAAAGAATGAAAAGTTTAAGGGGGTCTGAATACTTTCCATCCCCACTGTATGAGGAAGTAGTGTTGCTGCCATGGGCTGCTCAGTTCTGCTTTGGACTATAGAACACCTTCTTTTCTCATCTCCATAACATAGAGGAAGGTGTTCTGTAGTACAGGGGAGAACTGGGCAGGGCTGATAACACTGGAAACTCAGTGCAACAGGGGCAGCATTGTTGGCTCAATACAGGAAGTTTGGAGCACACTAAATTTCTGGCAGGATTAACAGTTCCCTTTTAGTACTAGTAGGGTTTTTAAAGAGACAAAATATGTGAAAATGTGAATGTATGGACTAGCTGTACTATTTTTTTTTGTTATTTTGCTCTGATATTCTGTATGCATTAAAGAAAAACGCCACGTATTAAAAATAAAATTATAAGCGTACAACGTATAATTTGATGGCCCCATATGCCATCATGTTTACCAACATATTCACATTGATGCATTGTTTTGAGTCCACGGTACAAATTATACCCCATGTTGCAGGCTTCAAGGGGTTAAAACAGGCCTGTCAAATTCTCTCTGAAGAGCGATCCAGACAAGAATTACTCATTTGAAAGCAAAGCAATTATGAACACAGTCTATGCATAAAAAACACTTGATGTGCCTAAACGCGTGTAAACTCCCGCTAACACTAGGCGAGTTTAGTGCTTGAGCGTTAATTAATTTTGATGGCCTGAATAAATGATTATTCTGGCCAATTAAATAAAGGAATGACCAAGCGCTTATCCAAGAGCAGCCAAGAGGCCCATGGTAACTCTGGAGAAGCTGCAGAGATCCACAGCTCAGGTGGGAGAATCTGTCCACAGGACAACTATTAGTCGTGCACCCCACAAATCTGGCCTTTATGGAAGAGTGGCAAGAAGAAAGTCTTTGTTGAAAGAAAGCCATAAGAAGTCCTGTTTGCAGTTTGCAAGAAGCCATGTGGGGGACACAGCAAATGTATTGAAGAAGGTGCTCTAGCAAAATTTAATTTTCTGGCCTAAAAGCAAAATGCTATGTGTGGTGGAAAACTGTGGTGGCATCACCATGTTGTGGGTATGCTTTTCTTCAGCGGGGACAGGGAAGCTGGTCAGAGTTGATGGGAAGATGGATGGAGCCAAATACAGGGCAATCTTAGAAGAAAACCTGTTAGAATCTGCAAAAGAATTGAGACTGGGGCGGAGGTTCGCCTTCCAGCAGGACAGCGACCCTAAACATAACACCAGAGCTACAATTTAATGATTTAGATCAAAGCATATTCATGTGTTAGAATAGCCCAGTCAAAGTCCAGACCTAAATCCAATTGAGAATCTGTGGCAAGACTTGAAAATTGCTGTTCACGGACGCTCTCCATCCAATCTTGCAGAGCTTGAGCTATTTTGCAAAGAAGAATGGGCAAAAATATCACTCTCTAGATGTGCAAAGCTGATAGAGACATCCCAAAAAGATTTGCAGCTGTAATTGCAGTGAAAGGTGGTTCTACAAAGTATTGACTCAGGGGGGCTGAATACAAATGTACCCAACACTTTTCACATATTTATTTGTAAAAAGTTTTGAAAACCATTTATCATTTTCCTTCCCCTTCACAATTATGTGTCACTTTGTGTTGGTCTATCACATAAAATCCCAATAAAATACATTAATGCCCCGTACACACGGTCGGATTTTCCGATGGACAATGTCCGATCGGAGCGTGTTGTCGGAAATTCTGACCGTGTGTGGGCGCCATCGGACATTTTCCATCGGATTTTCCGACACACAAAGTTGGACAGCAGGAGATAAAATTTTCCGACAACAAAATCCGATCGCGTCAATTCCGACCGTGTGTGGCCTGTTCCGACGCACAAAGTGCCACGCATGCTCAGAAGAAATTCCGACACGGGACAGCTCGTTCTGGTAAACTTAGCGTTCGTAATGGATAAAGCACTTTCGTCACGCTGCAATGTTCAAAATGGTTTAATACAGCGCACTCTCTTCTTCTATATAATGTGACAAGAATTAAGTCGTTTTGATGCTCATATTCACACACACTTCTCACAAACTTTTTTCGTTACTATTTATCGGGATTCCCTCAATATATTTTGATTTCTCACATCTGACAACATATTTTTTTTTTTTTTTTTTTTTTTACTTTAATGTAGAATCTTTTTTTGTGTTTCTCTTTTTATTTTTTATTTTTTTGGTGATTTTGATTTGTACTCCCGAAAATGTTTGTGTGTTTTTTGTGACAAGTTCCCACAACACCATTGATATGTTGTTCTATTTAATCTGTAGGAGGAGATTGTTTGGTGTTGTTGTCCCTTGTTAATTTCACATTGTACTTTAGAAATGTACCTGAATACTCACCAACAAACTGTCCTTTTTGGATGAAAACACACACAGGAGAGTAGAATTTACCTAAAAATATTTTATTAAGGGGTCACAACTAAGAGGGAGGCAACGCTGGAGAAACTGCAGAAGTGGGCGAAGCCTTGGACTCCCAGGGCAGACATCAATTATTTAAAAGCAAAATTGGTGGCCTGAGGAGTCCATATCTAAGGGAGGGCAGTCTGGTCCAGAAGTCCCAGAGATCCGGAAAGCAGCAGATGACATCTGTGTCCCCAGGCTGTGGTCATACGAGAGACTGCATCTTCTGTCAGACCAGACTGAACCCAGGGCAATCACTCTTTGGTCTTCCTTCCACGCTTCCTTCCAGCCTTTGGCTGTGGTGGTGGAGTTGTGGCAGCAGGAGGAGGAGGAGGAGGAGGAGGAGGATGGTCCATCTCAATGACATCCGTCTTGGGTGTCAGTTCCCCACTCTCCCCCTTACGAAGGACTTTATAAATCAGGTCCTCAGAAATCTTGCGTTGGCCCTCCTGCATGCCCTGCAATTTGGTGGCAGCCATGCAGGCAAAGGCCTCTTCAGGACTGGGGAAGGCTCTGAGGGACGCCGAAGCCTCCTGGATCAGCCTGTACGCTGAATCCTGCACAGGACTGGGAGTGGCCTTCCTGGCCCTTTTATATGGCAGGCGGAGGGGAGGAACCTGAGACTCAGTCAGGCTGCGACTTGCCCCAGGCTTCTCTTGGCTGACACTTAGCCCCGCCTCCTCCTGGCTGCCACTAATCCCCGCCTCCTCCTGACTGCCACATTCCACAGCCTCCTCCTGGCTGAGGTCTTCCTGTGTATGAAAAAGGGACATAGTTTTAGTATTGTTTTCATCAATCACACACAATTTTCACCTCCTGACTGCTGCAAATTCAATGTTAACAAATATAACAGACTATCCTTCTGAGCCCAGCATTTTGCATTCTTGTCCCAATTTTGGGTGCCCACTACTGTGTATTGATATGTAAAACACTTTCAAGCAGCAATTAGTGATCAATAATAACATCTAGTAAACATCATTTATTTATTGCCCAGAAATCAGTAGAACAATGCTATACCTGGCTCCAGCTGGGCTCCTCCACTTCTTCCTGGCTGGAAGGCCCAGGTTGGACATCAGAAGCCTCAGCTGGTGTGGAAGGAAGCGTGGAAGGAAGAGTAGAGAGGGATTTCCTGACTTCAGTGTGGTCTGACAGAAATCGCAGTCTCTCATAGTACCACAGCCTGGGGACATAAACGCCATCTGCTGCAGCTCCGGACCTCTGGGAATCTGTGACCTCCCTAAGATAAGTGCTCCTCAGGCCACCAATTTTAGCTTTTAAATAAGGGATGGTTGCTGTGGGGACCACCGGCTTCACCAACTCCAGCAGTTTCTCCAGCGCTGCCTGCCTCTTCTGTTTGTGGTTATAGTGGGGGTGTCTGACCTGCCACAGACAGGGCAGCTCTCTGTACTTGTCAATAAACAGGGGCAGGAAATTGTGGTCGTTGAACCCATCCATTTTCTCTGCAAGACACAACACAAGACAAACCCTAATGTCAGGCCAAACTCCCCTAATCTTGTTACAATATAGGCTTCAATTTCGAAGCAGTATAGGCCCAAGTTTAGATCCTACCTTCGTTAGCACGATCGGCGTCTCCGATGCTCCTTCCTCCGCTCACAGATCGTACATAAGACACGTGCGTTACGATTTATACACACTGCGCATGCGTATAACTCCGCCCGCCCCTGACGTTCTTTCTATTCTATTCCCCGCCCCTTTTTGTTCGGCGCAGTGGAGGAAGAGCACATGGCGGATAGACAGCAGGATCGTGCTAATTACAGCAACGAGGAGGAGGAGGAAAGGCCGGAGCCTGAAACGTCCCGATCCAGAAGGAGATTAAAGGACTCAAATATGTCCTTTGGGGAGATGTTGGAAATGGTGGACATCCTGAAGAAGGCCGACTATGATGGAAAGTATGGGCCTTACCCCAACCACAATGTCCGAAAGGCCAAGAAAGTGGTCAGGAGTCTGCACCGGAAATTCAGGGTACGACGATCGAAAGATCAGCTCAGGAAGCGGTGGTCGGACCTGAAATTACGAGAACATGAGCAGTACAGAAAGATCCGGAGAGTGCTGCAAAAAAGTAAGTAGTTGTGCTGTGTTCCTATTGTTCTTGTGTTTATTGCATTCGTGCTGCTCCATGTGCTTTTAGGAACTGTTGTACAGTTTAAAATGGCAACTTTCATGTTCATGGGCACATTATTCGTTCGGATCACACATTTTTTTTTCGGACTATAAAATACCATTGTTTAGCCCATATGCATTTGGCCACCATTTTGAGGCCCTATACTTGTCTTCAAAGAATTGGGTTGTGTAGATGGCTTTGTTACTAGAATGAAATGCAAACTAGATTGTGTGTAAGGAGAGGACACTGAGCAGCTGTTTTCACATCTGGACACTGGAGCACTAGTGTGGGACCCCAGAACACCCTTTTTATTAGGGGGGCCACACAGGTGCTCCAGTGTATACTATAGGGGGGTCTCCATCTGTGAAGCTTGTACAAAACAGGTAAAGTATTGCAGCTTGACAAAGGACACTAAAAAAGCTACATCTTGGAACTCTGCTAAAATAGACAATTGTACCCCACTTCCAAGCAATGTTTCATCTTTAGAGTTCTGCCATCAAATATCTGTGTGCTAATTATACCATTTTTGTTTTACAGAGGGGAGAAAAGACTCGGAGGACACCCCTCATCCGAGGAGACCAGAGCCCCCCCCCCTCTGGAAGAAGGGGAAATCCCCCCAACACAAGATGAGCAGGAGGATGAAGACGTGGTGGAACTAGTCACCACAACAGGTGAGTGTCTGCGACCACAGGTTCAGATAAGAGATGGATGGCGGCATTTTTTTTAGACCTAATTTATTTTGGGTTTCCTTTCTTTTTAGGTGATCGTGAGGTTGTGGATGAAGATCCTCTCACATCCGAAAGTGCCCAGATCCTGATCGGGGAGATCATGGGGTGTAATTTACAATTGGAAAACATCAAGCAAAACATCAATGATGTTATTCCAAAATATAAAAACATCATTGATGTTTTGGGGCGAGTTTAAAGCCCCTCAAAATCACTTTCTTCTTTTGTCTGCTACAATGTGCGAAATGTTTTTGTGATTTTTCCCAAAGCCAAATTTGGAGGATGCACACAGTGTGCCAACATGTGCTATCTGCCATCACGGGAGATCAATGGACGCGTTTTGGGGGTGCAACCCCTTCCTCAATAATAAAGTAACGGTGAGGAAGGGCTTTCTCCCCAAAAACACGTCCCTTCATCCCCCCTGATGGCAGATAGCACATGTTGACATTGGGAAATTTGTGTGCATCTTCCAAATTTGGCTTTTCCAGGGGTGATTTCCCCCCATCTGAACGCAATATAAAACACAGTTCCTAAATACTCATGTCTGATATTGCCTTCAAGTTCTACCAAATGTGAACTTTGTAAGATCAAGATTTGTGTCTTTCTTGTGGGTTTTACACAGGCCTGTTTTCTATAAAATGCACATTTTGATTTTGGATAATGACACCACAAAAATTGTTATACAACAAACATGTTGGTTTGTCAGAAAAACCTTTGGTAAATGCACATGTGATTGTGCTGGTATTAAAAAGATTGTTCATCAAGAATGTGTGGATTATTGTCTCAACGCTACAACACTTTTGGGGTGATGTAATTGTTGTTTGATGAGAAAATGGGGGTAATTTCCTAAGGGCAAATCCACTTTGCACTACAAGTGCAGTTTCAGTGCAGTTGCAAGTGCACTTGTAGTGAAAAGTGTCTTTGCATTTAGTAAATAACAGCCAACAGTGCTTTGTATAAGGTTACACAATCACGACAGTTTCTGGACTCCACACATTTCTGTCAGGGTCAGCTAAAACAAACACAAGCAGTAAATGTCCACAAAGAAGAGCCTGGGGGGAGATGCCTGTCGAGAACTTGAGGTCCTGCAGGCTTCTCCCTGTGGCCTAATACCGCAGGGTAGCGACCAACCTCTGCTCCGGAGTGATGGCTTGCCTCATGCAGGTATCCTGCCTGCTGATATAGGGGGTCAGCGAAGCCAACAAACGGTGAAATACGGGGTCAGTCATCCTGAGAAAATTCCTGAAATCACCAGGATTATTCTCACGGATCTCACGGAGCAAAGGCATATGACAGAACTGGTCACGCTGAAGCAACCAATTCTTGGTCCATGAACTCCTCCTCGCCCTGTTCATGGACTGGACTTGTGTCAAGGTCAGGACCCCAACACCAAGCCCCCGCACAGCACGAACTGTACGAGGAGTACGCATACGAAACATGGCTAGAAAACGGTCGGCTGCTCAGAACGAAGTAACAGAACGCACTGAAGAACAGCAAGGCCTGTGAAGAGCGACCTGAAAAACAGCAACGAGCGGACAAGATCGCACAGAAAACTCCGATACGAACTGACTGCACGCACTGAAGAGCAAATACAAACCCACAAGCACAAACTGAACGGCAGAAAACGATCTGAAAGCCACGAGTCTGAAAAAGCGCGAATCGTCTCTCACCAAACTTTTACTAACACGAGATTAGCAAAAGGAGCCCAAAGGGTGCCGCGCTTGGTTCTGAACCGGCCTTTTCTAGTCTCGTCGTACGTGGTGTACGTGACCGCGTGGTTGTCGATCGGAAATTCCGACAACTTTGTGCGACCGTGTGTAGGCAAAACAAGTTTGAGCCAACATCCGTCGGAAAAAATCCTAGGATTTTGTTGTCGGAATGTCCGAACAAAGTCCGACCGTGTGTACGGGGCATTACAGTTTTGGTTGTAATATGACAAATCTGGAAAATTTCAAGGGGTATGGATACTTTTTCAAGGCACTGTATATCACTAGGGTGGCAGGATCCTTCTATGGGTTTTTGGATATCTCTCACACATCTATCCCTCTGATGATATCTTCATAAAGGACTGTTTTTCCAATTTGATTTGAAGTCATCTATACCTTAATGTGAAGGACTTTACATCTTCACATGCACTTGTTAAAAACTTTTCTTTTGTTTTATTTATTGCACCTTAGCACTTTATTTATATTACCTACTGCGGTTTACATAACACCAAGCACTTTTTGATAAATAGCAATTCCCATTGTTATATGTATGTGATATTATTTTTATTGCATTTTTTTGCACTTTGTAGTACTTTTCAAGATTTTTTGGAATCAGTTTATAGATTAGGGCTGCATTTTTTTGTTTCTATATTGTGATACTTTCACCAGGGTATTGTGTGAGCAGAATTTCTTATTTCTGGCCTTAGCGTGAAAATGTTCTTTGTTCTATCTAGTAGAGATGGCCAAGGCATGATGAGGCCTTAGTTGGGACCAGGAGCTGTCAGTAACAGGGCAGTCTTATGGCTTGGAGTGTGCACAGGTGCATGCTCCTAACTGTGCAGCCGTGGCCAAAAGTTTTGAGAATGACACAAATATTAATTTTCACAAAGTCTGCTGCTTCAGTGTTTTTAGATCTTTTTGTCAGATGTTAATATGGTTCTGAACTATAATTAAAAGCAAAGTGTCAAAGGCGTTTATTGACAATTACATTAAGTTTATGCAAAGAATCAATATTTGCAGTGTTGACCCTTCTTTTTAAAGATCTCTGCAACTCGCCCTGGCATGCTGTCAATCAACTTCTGGACCACATTCTGACTGATCGATGGCAGCCCGTTCTTGCGTCAGAATTTGTGGGGTTTTTTTTGTTCACCCGTCTCTTGAGGATTGACCACAAGTTCTCAATGGGATCAAGGTCTGGGGAGTGTTCTGGTCATGGACCCAAAATTTTGATGTTTTGTTCCCCAAGCTACTTAGTTATCACTTTAACCTTAATGCAAGGTGCTCCATCATGCTAACCACCCCCTCCTCCTCAAAAAACTCCATGCCTTTGGTCTCCGTGACTGTACTCTTTGCTGGTTTTCTACCTACTTATCTAACCGCTCCTTTAGCATTACCTACAATTCTACTGCCTCCTCACCTCTTCCTTTCTCTGTTGGGGTCCCCCAAGGTTCTGTTCTTGGACCTCTCCTATTTTCAATGTACACCTCCTCCCTGGGTCAGCTGATAGCCTCCCACGGCTTCCAATACCATCTCTACGCTGAGGACACTCAAATCTATTTCTCTACCCCTCAACTCACTCCTTCAGTCTCCTCATGTATCACTATTTTACTATCAGATATATCAGCCTGGATGTCACACCACTTCCTCAAACTTAATTTATCCAAAACCAACTTATTATTTTTCCTCCCCCCACGTGCATCTTCCCCTGATCTCTCGGTTAAAATTGATGGCACAGCTATCAGCCCATCCCAACATGCCAAGATTCTAGGAGTAGTCCTGGACTTTGAACTCTCCTTTAAGCCCCATGTCCAATCACTGTCCAAATCTTGCCGCCTCAACCCCTGTAACATCTCCAAAATAGGCCCCTTTCTAACCAATAACACAACAAAGCTCTTAATCCACTCCCTGGTCTCTCGCCTCAATTACTGCAACTCCCTCCTCATTGGCCTACCTCCGCATACTCTACCCCCCCTTCAGTCTATTATGAATGCTGCTGCCAGACTCATCCACCTTACCAACCGCTCTGTCTCTGCTACTGCTCTCTGTCAGTCCCTCCACTGGCTTCCGCTCGAGGGCCGTTTTTTCCACTGGGCACACTGGGCAATTGCCCAGGGGCCCCACTTGTCTGGAGGGCCCCATCCAGGGCCGATCCTCAGTGCTGCAAACTGCTGCTTAAGTTGACTGACTGCACTAGTTGCTCACTTGCTAGAATCGCCGAACGCCCGGAGTCTAGCTAGCAACCAGTGACGTCAGTCAGAAGCCGTGGCCGCCCCAGCATTCATAGCACGCCGTGGCCACCCCAGCTGCTAGTGAACAAGCTTCGCCCATCTCTGCCATGTTCTTCAGACAGTGTGGAGAGGGAGTGGAGCGGAAAGACGGCCCTTGATAGCTGGCGCTGCCTTGCTGCTGTGAGTGACACACTGTACTGCACCAGGCCGACGGCCTCAAGTAAGTCTAACACTGTCTACCTAAGTAAGTTCAAGTTGTGCATCAAACACAGCCACTGTCTGTGCCCCTCAAAAGCTGCCACTGTGCCCATCAAACACAGCCACTGTGCCCATCAAACACAGCCACTGTGCCCATCAAAGCTGACACTGTGCCCATCAAACAGCCACTGTGCCCATCAAAGCTGCCACTGTGCCCATCAAACACAGCCACTGTGCCCATCAAAGCTGCCACTGTGCCCATCAAACAGCCACTGTGCCCATTAAAGCTGCCACTGTGCCCATCAAACAGCCACTGTGCCCATCAAAGCTGCCACTGTGCCCATCAAACAGCCACTGTGCCCATCAAAGCTACCACTGTGCCCATCAAACACAGCCACTGTGCCCATCAAAGCTGCCACTGTGCCCATCAAAGCTGCCACTGTGCCAATCAAAGCTGCCACTGTGCCCATCAAAAGCTGCCACTGTGCCCAACAAAGCTGCCACTGTGCCCATCAAAAGCTGCCACTGTGCTCATTAAACACAGCCACTGTGCCCATCAAATGCTGCCACTGTGCCCATCAAACTCGTGTTATATTGTCAAAACGTTGTGTTAATGTTTAAACACTGATTTTGTTGGAAGTACCAATAAATATAGCCTTATTGATAGTTTTCATTTTTATTCTCGTGCGTGATTGAGTAGACAGGGCCCCAGTGCACTGTATTGCCGGGGGGCCCATAATGCTCTTAAGATGGCCCTGTTCCGCTCACCCAACGAATTAAATTCAAAATACTAACTACCTACAAAGCAATCCACAACTCTGCCCCCAGCTACATCACTGACCCAGTCTCAAAATATCAACCTAATCGTTCTATTCATTCTTATCAAGACCTCCTGCTCTCTAGCTCTCTCATCACCTCCTCCCATGCTCGTCTCCAGGACTTTTCCAGAGCCTCTTCAAGCCTATGAAACTCCTTACCCCAATCTGCCCATCTATCTCCTACTCTATTAGCTTTTAGACGATCCCTGAAAACCCTCCTCTTTCAGAGAAGCCTATCCTACCCACACCTAACAACTGTATTTTTATTTTGTCCATCTGATCATCCCCCACAGCTACTCCCCTTTGTTCCACTTGACGCTCCCTTTTACATTGTAAGCTCTAACGAGCAGGGCCCTCTGATCCCTCCTGCATTGAATTGTATTGTAATTGTACTATCTTCCCCGATGTTGTAAAGCGCTGCGCAAACTGTTGGCGCTATATAAATACTGTATAGTAATAATAATAAAAATCATGCTGAAAAAGGCATTGTTCCTCACCAAACTGTTCTTGGATGGTTGGGAGAAGTTTCTCTCGGAGGATGTTTTGTACCATTCTTTATTCATGGCTGTGTTCTTAGGCAAAATTGTGAGTGAGCCCACTCCCTTCCCTGAGAAGCAACCCCACACATGAATGTTCTCAGGATGCTTTACTGTTGGCATGACACAGGACTGATGGTAGCACTCACATTATCTTCTCCGGACAAGGTTGCCCCAAACTTCCGGAAAGGGGATTCATCGAGAAAATGACTTTACCCCAGTCCTCAGCAGTCCAATCCCTGTACCTTTTGCAGAATATCAGTCTGTCTCTGATGTTTTTCCTGGAGAGAAGTGGCTTCTTTGCTGCCCTTCTTGACACCAGGCCATCCTCCAAAAGTCTCCTCACTGTGCGTGCAGATGTACTCACACATGCCTGCTGCCATTCCTGAGCAAGCCTTGCACTGGTGGTGCCCCGATCCCCCGGCTGAATCAACTGTAGGAGCTGGTCCCGGCACTTACTGTACTTTCTTGGGCACCCTGAAGCCTTCTTCACAAATGCAGTGGAAATGTTTTTATGGGATTAAGTTCATTTTCATGACAAAGAGGGACTTCACAAGAAATTACAATTCATCTGATCACTCTTCATAACAGTCTGGTTCTGGCATCTGGTGGCAGGCGACGTGGCAAGCGACAAGTTGCATCTGGTGGCGGGTGACAAGGCAAATGACAATTTGCATCTGGTGGCAGGGAAATGGGAAGTGACAATCTGTATTTGATGGCAGGCAACGTGGCAAGTGAAAAGCTGCATCTGGTGGCAGGCAACATGGCAAGTGACAAGCTGCATCTGGTGGTAGGCGACATGGCAAGTGACAAGCTCCATCTGGTGGCAGGCGATGTGGCAAGTGACAAGCTCCATCTGGTGGCAGGCGATGTGGCAAGTGACAAGCTCCATCTGGTGGCAGGCGACGTGGCAAGTGACACACTCAGGGCTCCCACTGATTCTACATTATAAGTTGAACTATTTAATTTTATATTACAATGCAATAATAGAAATAATGCACTTCAATAATCCTGATACCATATCAACCATGGTGCCGTGATGATTGAAGCGCTAACACCAGGTGTTTGAAGTATCTTTATCTGCTGATTGTTAAACTTTCTAGAATACACATATTGCTATTGTGGTGTAGGATCTGGGCTGGCTGTCCCTCCATCCCTCTTTCTTTCCTTTCTTCTCTCTCCTTCCCTCCCTATCTCGTTCTATCATTCTTTCTCTCTCCCTCTCTCTTTTTCCTTTTCTCCCTCCAACCCTCGTTCATCTCAGACTCTAACCACACCCCTTTAAGCCACGCCCAATATTGAGTATAAACCACGCCCTTCCCCCGCTACACCATGCCTACAAATGAATGCCCGCCCCCTAATTATAACAAGACCCCGCCTACGTACAAAAAAGTGTCCCTATACATTTTATGCTAATGTTGCCAACTATGCACTTGGCTGCCTATAGGCATTGCATGCACACAAAGTGGATTTATATCCTTTGTGGCTATTTAGGAAAATATTGAAATGAAAGCTTTTGTGCCTATAGTTCAGCATTAATAGTTTGTAGATAAGCCTGTACTTTTACAATAATGCAACAATGAATATATGTGCTCCTGGCTAAAGCCACACGTAACGGCTTTTCTGTAAAAATATACAAATCTTTTATTTACTCTTTTAAGACAACAGTATGCTTTTCACTGTGAGCCTTAGGAGCCGTCTGCTCAAGCCACTAACGCACAGTCCTTTTTTTCTCATTTTCATAGAATTCCTCATGTGCAAAATGACACCCTTTATCTGTGCATAACAGTGCCCAGTGGGGTATAAAATTGAACTCAGCAGCATATATATATATAGAAACAATAGAGTAGAGGCCTCTTACGTTTGATTGCAGTATATGTACGTCCTTCCACTTGTCACAGTGGCACAAATGTTTTTTTTTCCATAACGTAGTGTAAAAATAAATTTGTATATTACATTAAGCCTTAGCAATCTACAAAGGTTTTACTAGGGTTCAAAATGACCAGGGGCCACTCTGCAAAGGTGCACTCCCTAATATTCCTTTTTAAATGACACATGAGAAAATTTAATAAACTTTTGTCCACCCAAAAGTAGTGGAGAATGTGGTCTTCTTCTGGGGTCTTGGAAGTATTCCAATATGTCTTGGACACTCCACCAGTAAGATCTCCCTGCCATCATTCATGATTATGTTTCTATCCACCTGGGAGGTTTGGGTGTTACCCTTTTGAGCTCCTCCTGTTCCATTCTTCTTATAAAATAAATGAAAAACTCACAGGGAGAGTAGACAGCTTTTATAATGGGCAAATCAGGTGTGGAGACCTTGAAAATGTGGCTGGCCCTGCTGAACCAGTCAAATTTCGATCTATGTATGGCTGGTCTGGCTCAGGCAGTGTTAACCCATTGTCATAGTCTGCTTTATTTTTAAAGATGATCCTTTCGGTTTATGTGTGCCTGTATGTCTCTCCCTGGTGGTAGAGTAGATAAGAAATATTTTGTGGGTACAAGGACTGTGGCGGCATATGTGTGCAGTGTGTATGTAAAGTAGGCTTAGACTGAATTATCATGTTCCTTTAGGCCATGCCCAATATTTTGTGCTATTTAGCCACAGCCACTTTTTGCCATGGCACGCTCCACACGCCACACGATTTCTCCTTCCTGCACTGTCCTTCTTGCTTTAATTTAGATGTTGGGAGGTGTGTGTATTACATGCAGGGCTTTTTTTTAGCGGGAACGTGGGGGCACCTCCAGCACCAAATGTATGTATTAACGAAGGGTGTGCTGAAGGGTCTATTGATGCTGGCTGCTGGGACATCTATTGTCAATGGTGGGGATCTGTTTTTGTGTGAGGATCTATTGTTGCTGGGGTGGGATCTATTGTTGCTGGGGGAGTCTATTCATTGTGTGGGGGAGTCTATTGTTGTGTTGCAAATCTATTGTTGTGTGGGGAGTCTATTGTTGCTGGCTGCAGGGAATCTATTTTACTGCTTTTCTTGTTATCATTAACAAATTCCATACAAATTATTTAGCACCACAAACTTGGTTCTGTAGTCTCCAAAAGGGTGGTACTGGGAGGTGGGTAGGGGGTGGAACCAAGGGATGCTGCCCAGAGGTGGGTAGGGGGCGGAGACAAGGGGGGACTTAGAAGGGTGGTTTTCCTGCACCTTTTCTCTGAGAAAAAAAGCCCTGATTACATGTGACCTGGCCATTTTATGGATAGGCAACTCCTATCCTCATATTGATTAGTGGTACCAGATTAATAACTACTGCAGTAAGGAACAGACACAAAAGATACACTCCGCATCTTTCCAAATAACTGTTCTGCTTTATTATAACGCAATTTAAGGTTTTTATACACATGATAACATAGGTATCACATTAATATTACAATTGTACATTTATGGTAACAAGGGGCGTAACATAGGCAGATTAATTCTAATCAGGACTCGAAAGAATGCAAACATGTAATGAAAATATTATTAGTGCCGTGTGCACAGTGAGGGCAGTGTGCAATACATACAAAATAGAATACAATTATATACAGAACTTACAAATTTCCTTTACACATGTAATACTCCTCTAAATTGCAATGTGCCATATACCTATTGTGCGTAGAAACAAATTAAAACATTACCACACACTGATAAAATGACTTACATTAAACTTAATACATTTAAAAGAGAAGTATGGGCTTTTGTTTTGTTTTTTTTGATTCATACTTACCTCATGGATGGAGCATCAGACCGATGCTGCAGCTGTCCCGCGCCGTCTTTGCACTGAGAACCGAGCCACCGAACACTGCCGATAGCTCGGTTCTCACAGATCCCCGAGAGGAAAGCTGCTGTCTGTCATTCAGCGTCTCTCTTTTCTGCTGCTCTACTCTCACTGGAGCTTTGAGCTGTGGAGGGGCGGGAAGAGGCTGTCTCAGGCGGGCTTCTCCTGGCCTGTGCGTCGGCGATCAGATGTCCCTCCCCTCTGTTTCGTGTGGTGTGGCGTTGGGGGCGGGTTCTTGGTGGCACTCATATGCGGGCGGCGGCCATGGCGTCTTCCAGTGCTCCTTTGGCTTCCTGACAGTTAGGCTCCACAGCTTTGGTTGGATTGTCCACCTGTTCCTTCACATTCAGGTACATTTCCCAGCATTTCCCATCACTTCTTTTTCTCCACCACACAGGGTGTTTTGGTGTTGACCTTCTACCATGGTCTCCTACCCTCACTCCTGGTTGACCACCCACTTTCACTTCCCTCTCCAATCCCCCCCCTCATCCCCATTCCCTCATCATTGCACCCATCTGTTGTTTTCTTATTGCCCCACTCCTTCAGTTTTCACAACACACACTTTTTTCACATCGGGTGAGCCTGAGAGTATTGGTCTGCCGTGTTTGCTGTCTGTGTGGGTTGCCTCCATTATATGCGCCCCCTCGGTTCCCGTCACTGACCTGGGGCCGGCCTGCGGACCTTGACGTCTGGTGTCTCGGACTTCATACCTAGTAAGTCTATATGCCCTACCCGGGTTTCAGGAGGAATGTTACCCATATTCCCCCTACTCTGATACTGAGTATCTACACATTTTTTCATTACAGACAATGCACATTTCTGCTCCTGAAGAGCGGTTTAAAGTCGTGAAACGCGTCGAGCTAATTGATGTTGTGAATCATTTATATATCCATTATGATGTGCAAGTTTCTACTAATCTATTCATTAAGGATTTAAGAACTATTGACTGTGCAGTTGTTATCTTTTAAATGTTTTTACATTGCTTGAACACTGGTGGATCCCCTGAATTTTACCACTATTGTATATGATTGAAAACATGTTATTACCAATTTTTGCTACTATGGATTTTGACGCCCAGTTACGGGTGCATCTTTATGTATGTGCAATTCTATGTTGGTTAACTATGTTTCTATGCAATATTAAACAATCTCTACTTTCCACCATTTTGTTCTTTTTTGTCACCATGAGCTTCATTTAAAGTCCCACCATTTTGGATACACTTTGTTGCTTCGGCCGCTTTAGTGTATATTTTATTACAGATGACAGGGATGGAGGCACATGGTTTTACCCAGCCATATTAACCTCATTTAAAGTCCCAATTTTCCCAATCCCCCTTTTTATTTATATGTCTCAGCGTCTCGCTGAGACTGCCTTCAATCAAGGCAGCTGGCGGATCCAGACTTTGGAAGTCGGGATGACGCAGTGACATCAGCGGAGAGCGGACTTCAGACCGCTCTTTGCTGAGAAGGGGTCACAGGAGTGCAAAACTAATTGCACTACTGTGACCTATAGGACAAGCCCAGCCTAAAAAGCTCAGGTTGGACTTCTCCTTTAATTTACACATATGCTAATGAACTCCCCTTTAGTATAAAAAAGAGGCAGCCGTGGGTCTGGTATGGGCCTCGGTGAGTATTGTCAATAACAGATAAACATAGGCAGTGCACAAGTGGAGTGCAGGAGCACTTAGAGCAATGTAGGAGCAAGGACCCGCATAGCAGGATTACCCAGAATTTTTGAAAGCTGCATATTAAAAAAAAAAAAAAGAAAAATGAAAAAACCCTTTTGATATTGTATTAACATATTGAATTTTATTTACATTTTTAGTGAATGGGTTTGGATTTACTTTAACAGATTGTACAATCCATTATGCCATTATCGGTAGGCTGATTGTTATTCAGGCATTGTGTGCATTCGTTTTTGTTGGTCATATTAAGGCATATAAACCCTTTTTCACACTTATTCTTTGCCAACCAAGAAGCATTTGATACAGTCCTCCAGTCTTACTTTTACTGGAGCAACATCGCCATAGCAACCAAGAGACTTCAATGTGCACCATTCCCAATTACCTCTTCCAGGAGTGGGCACACATTTTCTAGTATTTATATATAAATCATCCTGAGTGCATCTAAGAAATGATTTGCACTAATACATGGAATTAATAAAGTTCAATACACTCCAGGTTTTAGGCTGCGAATCGTATTCAATACACCTCTGCTATTTATTCTTAAAATTCTCCCTTGCACTCTAAGGACTTCTTTACACATTTAGTGCCCTCTAAAGATTTAATGCTGTAAATGCCGCACTGCCACTCAACTACTGTGGGTAATGTACAAAGTCCAGGGGTGGTTGTGGCATGGCCCCATAGACTTGCATTAGTCATGTTCAGCAGAAGTAAGGCCCGCCGAATGCGACATGCTGTTTAATTTTTGCCACAGCTGCGGCATGTTTGCAGGCCTGGGCGTCTGCATGTTCAGGTTCAGATGGAAGGCAAAACCTTGCTGCCTGTTTTTATCACCCACAGCCACATGTGTGAATGGAGCTTTACTTACACAATCTTCCGCTACTGCGGTAGATGGCACTCCCCCCATGCTTCAGCGGTGGCCCTCCTCCTGTGTTCACAATGCAGCAGGGCAGCTACTGGGCATGGGATCTGGAAGCTTGTGGAGTTTACTGTAGTACTGGTGCCAATTATAGTGATTTGCAGCTTCTAGTTGGGTCAATGTAACTGGAAAAATTGCCATACCTAGAATTCAGCTTTAGATCTTCAGCTTTTGTTAAAATAATACCTGATGATCCTGCCATGAGGGTCCTTGATATAGGGTGACAACACTGTCACTATGTCCTAAATGCTCTCCTGCATTACCTTGTCACACACGCTACCAACTGGAAATATAAAAGCACGTGCAGACACTCATGATATGGGTATTGTCCACTCTTAACAGGCCAGTCCAGAGCAACTCAATATTGAACTCTACAGACTAATGCCGCGTTCCAACAACAAATGTTCGATGGGAGCTTATTGTCGGAAATTCCGACCGTGTGTAGGCTCCATCAGACATTTTCCGTCGGAATTTCCGACAAACAAAATTTGAGATCTGGATCTCAAATTTTCCAACAACAAAATCCGTTCTCGTAAATTCTGATCGTGTGTACACAATTGGATATTCTCCATAATAATGTTTTGTATTTATTTTTATAGTAATTTTTTTATTAAGATCTCCTGTTTTATTTATTTTTTTCTAGTGATCTCCATAATATTTTTTTTCGTTTTGTGTGTCAAGTTACCACAACACCATTATTATCTTGTATTTTGTATTTTTTAACCTCAAGTAGGTTGGTTGGTGTCCCTTTTTAATTTGACATTGTATTTTTGAAATGTACTTGCCTACTCACAAACAAACTGTCCTTTTTGAAGTAAAACACATAGGCAAGGATTTAAAAAAAATAAATAGCCATTTATTATGGGTCATAACAAAATAAAGAGGAAGGCAACGCTGGATAAACTGGTGAAATTTGCAAAGCCTTTGTACCCCAGGGCACAAATCAAAACTATTTTACAGGCAAAATTGGTGGCCTGAGGAGTCCATATAATAGCGAGCACAATCCGGTCCAGGAGTCCAAGAGATCAGGAACAGCAGCAGATGACATATATGTCCCCAGGCTGTGGTCATACAACACCCTGCATCTTTTCCAAGACCAGACTGAACCCAGGCCATCACACTCTTGTCTTCCTTAGATGCTTCCTTCCAGGCTGTGGCTCTGGTGTTGGAGTTGTGGCAGGAGGTGGAGGAGGACGATGGTCGGCCTTCTGGCTGTCTCTTACCCCCCACCTCCTGGCTGAGGCTTTCCTGTGTATGAAAAAGGGACATAGTTTTATTTTTTTGTTCATCACTCACACATAATTTTGAGCTCATGGCTATTGCAAATTGAATGTTAACAAATATAAAAGACTATCATTCTGAGCACAGCATTTTTCATTCTTGTCCCAATCCTTTTTGGCCACTACTGTCTATTAATATGTAAACCACTTTGTTAAATCAGCAATTAGTGATCAATAATAACATCTAGTTAAGATCATTAATTTTACGACAAGAATTATTTTGAACAATGCTCTACCTGACTCAAGCTGAGCTCCTCCACATCTTCCTGGGTGGAAGACCCAGGTTGGACATAGGAAGCCTCAGCTGAGGTGGAAGGAAGCCTTGAAGGAAGAGTGGAGAGTGCTGGCCTGGGTTCACTCTGATCTGACAGAAAATGCAGTCTGTCATAGTACCACAGCCTGGGTACATGAATGTCATCTGCTGCTCCTGACCTCTGGGAATTCTGGACCTTCTTTTGCTCCCTAAGATAAGTACTCCTCATGCCACCAATTTTGGCCTTGGTGATGTCTGCCGTGGGGATCATCGGCTTCACAAATTCAAGCAGTTTCTCCAGCGCGGCCCTCCTCGTTCTTATGAAAGATTGTGCAGAGACTCACCAGCTTTTAATCCCCTTCAGGGGTAGCGTGCAGTCACAGTATGTGGAAAGGAAAGCTGGCGATTGGTGGCGAGCATTACATGGAACTGGAAGTGTCTCGATTGAAAGGTTTCTCCACTAGTCGTACACACGGTACGTAGACGTCCGTGTGACGAAACGTACGTAGGGCGTGGCTTAATCTGGACGCCTTGCAGACATCTCCTTGTAGCTGACGCTTTGGAACATCTTATTGCGCATTGCTTATCGCTCATTTTTTTCTACCAAAATTGTGAGTACCACCTTTATATGACCTAATAAAAAGTGTTAAACGGTTTTACACTATGGAACCCTTTTTCTTCTCCTTCATGTCCTAACGATATCACCTTGATCCTGGTCTTGCCAAGTACTGCCGCACAGTGGCACATACTGTGACTGCACGCTACCCCTGAAGGGGATTAAAAGCTGGTGAGTCTCTGCACAATCACAGCGCGGGACAGCAGCACTTGGAATATAACTGGTTTTGGCTTAAAGAGATACACCAAGAATTTTCACAGCAAACGTTGTTTTTTCACTTTATGGTGCACTGGGCACGTATCACAGCCAGCTTTGAATAACAATTTTACCACGAAGCAACACTATTTATATGGACTGTTCATTAAGATTTTAGTAATCACATAATTTATGGTTTATGATAATTTTGCATGTCACGTGTGATACATTTTATCTCGTTTATTTATTTCTTTCAATGAATTACGGCACAAGTCACTTTGGTATTTATTGGAAGAGTTGATTTATTTGTTTATTAATCAGAACATTGGTTTGATGTATAGCACAAGTCACTTTGAATTTAATATATAATTTTTATTTTTATACTTATAATTTACTGTAGAAGCTGGTCTTAATAATAAGATTTTGGACGGCGCCACACTCACATCTTTTTTTCTTTCACAATTTTTCACTTATTCCACTTTGGTGGGGTCAGCGTACGTGAGGGCAGCAGTCCATCATTTAGGTTTCCATTTAGTTTCCCATCCAACTCCGTTGCGCGGATTCCCTATTCCTTTTTTGTCCTCCTCTTTCTTAGCTTATTAAAAAATGGGTGGTTCACCTGCCACAGACAGGGCAACTCCCTGAACATGTTAATGAATATTGCTAGAAATTCCCTATCATTGAATGGATCCATTTTCTCTGCAAGACACAACACAAACCCTAATGTCAGGCTAAACTCTTCTAATCTTGTCCCAATATAGGCATCAATCTATAAGCAGTATAGGCCACTGATGCACCAAGTTCAAATTGTACCTTCGTGGGGCGTGGCCTGGACATGGCGGAGTGAGGTCGCTTAGTGCTTGAGCTCCCGACTCCAGACCCACTACAACGGCAGTTATGCTATCATTTCAACACCGTATTTTTCGGCCATGAGCTTTCGGAAGAAAGGCAAGCACAGGGGATCTTCCAGAACAAATCCGGCCTCACAGATAGACCGTTTTCTCAGAGAAAAGCTTAGAGAGAGCCCGGAGGCCTACACGGTCTCAACGCATGGCGGGACCCGTCCATCTTCCTCCACAGGCGGAATGACTTCCCCTCAGCAGGCAAGCCCGCAGCCCCTGACAGGGATCCCAGCCTTATTAAACCCGTCCATGGGCAGTCAGATGGGAACCAGCCCCTCTGCACGGAGCTCCGGAGACGACTCGGACATACGAGCCCTGCTGAAGGCACTCCCGACCAAAGCAGACATGGAGGCCCTCCCCACTAAGGCAGACATGGAGGCGCTGGTGATGAGAATGGAGGAGCAGCACCGCAGAGATCTACAGGAGATCCGTACGGAGGTACAAGTGATTGATGACAGACTAACAAGAGAAGAGGCCTCGGTGGGCTCGCTAGAGCTACGTGTGACACAGCTGGAGAAAGCCCAGCAGAGACACCAAGAACAACTGGCAGAAGTACAATTGCACGCCGAGGACTTGGAGAACCGTAGCCGCAGGCAGAATCTAAGGTTCCGAGGGATCCCAGAAGCCACCGGTCAAGAGGACCTGTTAGCCACCGTAAGAGCTATCATACACACCATACTTGATGGAGATCTACCAGCGTCCCTGGAATTCGACAGAGTTCACAGGGCGCTCGGTCCCAGACTGGCGGATGCGGACAGACCACGCGACGTGCTGTGCCGCCTACATCGTTATAGCCACAAGGAGCAGATTATGCGGGCGGCCCGCCTCAAGGGATCGGTGGATTTTGATGGAGCGCAAATAGCTATTTTCCCGGATATCTCCAGGGCCACACTGTGGAGAAGATCTATGCTCAAACCCCTGCTGGAGAGATTAAACAGAGCAGAGCTAACTTATCGGTGGGGTTTCCCGGTGCAACTGATCATCCGAAAAGGCTCAGAGTATTTCACCCTCCGGCGCCACTCAGAGCTTCCCGAACTCTTTACTTTCCTCAATATGGAGCCGATCCCGCTGAGGAATTGGCTGGGGCCTCTACCAAAAAACGACCCTCGGCCTGCTTCCCAGAGTGTCCAGGGGGGGCTTCCACGCCGCTCTGCAAGACGTCGTCAGAGGGGACCCACTCCCCTGGGAAGGGGTGACCTGGAACCCTGAGACCCTCAAGTAAGTGACAGGATGCCGACCCTCTTGGCTGCATGGAACTAAGTCTTTATTAACAAGCTTGAAGTGAATGGTTTTGTGCGAGGAGCCGTCTCTCCCGCGCCCCCCCTCCCTTTTTTTTTTTTTTTTTCTTTTTTTTTTTTTTCTCTTTTACTGTTTTTTTTTACTTGTTTTTTCTCTCGTTGCTGAGATCTGTTTGTCGCTCTCCGAGTGACTCCCTCTGCTGGTCTGTTGTGCCCTCTTGGCCCCCCTCCCGGCGGCATGTCCATGTCTTGCGGATTGTGGGTATGGCCTCTCGCGTCCCGTAACGTTTGAGACTGGGGACTGTGCGAGACTCTGCGAGAGGTCATGCAGGTTACAGCACAGCCGGGCATGGTGAAAACGAGGCCAGAGCAGATCAACCTGACGTTGGCTAAGATATGAGTTACTTTGACCGAACGCATACAGAGAAATAATTGGTCATCAACATTGCACACTGAGGGTATTCTTTTCGGGACCTTTACTTAACTAAGCACAACCCCTCTGTGTTTTATTTCATGCACCAAGGTTTTCGGCTCTCCCAGGTATATGTGTAAATACAGCTCGGTATATGTTGCAGGATATAGGTTGTAGTACATGATTAGATTGGAAGCATGGTTGTGAATGGTGGAGGGGAGGGGGTAGGAGGGAGTCACGGAGGAGGTGGACCAGCTAGGGGGGAGGGGCAATCAGGGGCCCAAAGAACGATGGTCTATCTCGGCTTTTTGCCTCCTGGGCAACGGAGGAGGGTCACGTGGGGCCCAAAATGACTGGGTCGGGATCGTGACCCCCACTGACGCACAGGGAGAGGACACTCCGCCTTCGGAGCGGGGGTCTCGGTCCTTGCGGGTTAAGCGGGCTTTGATGGTTAGGATTCTGAGCTCCTGAGGTAAAATCATACTATGAGCTACGCCATTTGTTTTAATGTATGTCCTAGCATGAGTAGATATAGGTAAGTAAGGCATATGATGTTGCACACGCGCCCTCGAGATAGCGACTAGGGACGATCTTAGAGAACAACAGGGTTCTATATATCCGTGCAATGGAGGGGAGGAGGGTCGGGGGTGGTGGATCCTGTCAGAAGCGGGCACTTCTTGAACACAGTTAGCCCTGTTATATAAGTTAGATTGTTCATCGTATTTGCTGCCTTAATGCTTGTTTGATACTTCTTGTGTGTTCTTACAATTTGATATCTTGGTGGTGGGTCTGGGGAGGGAGCTCTCGGTCCCGTCTAGTACAGCCACAACCCCACATAGGTTGACACCCCTCTGGAGCCCTGTTAGGTAGTTCCACGGGTGTATTTGAGACTAAGTCTCTTCTGCGCTTAGAGCGCATTAGTTAACCGAGTTCACTGACTACTAAGTAACTCGTCGATTTTTCTCTCTGCTTTTTCTTCCTTCTTCTTCCGCTAATACTTTCTCTTCTTCCTACTTCCTCCCTCGTCTACCCCACCTGCCCCAACCCCCCCCCCCCTTTTTTTTTTTTTTTTTTTTTTTTTTTGTCTCCCTCCCTCCCTGCTTGCCCTCCCGGTCCGCCCTGGTCCTCGCCCTAACCTAGTCGGTTGAATAAGTATAATGGAGTCCATTAAGTTGATGTCCATAAACACAAAGGGGCTTAACACCCCTGAGAAAAGATCCGTGGTGTTATCTAACATACGGCATGCGAAAGCCCACATATGCTTCCTCCAGGAAACTCATTTTCGTGCCAATAGTATCCCGAAATTAAATGACCGCTATTTCCCAATTGTCTATCACGGGTGTTCCGTTGACTCCAAGTCCAGGGGAGTCAGCATGTTGATACGTTCCACAGTACCGTGGACGTTCCACGATGCTTGGAATGATGAGGAGGGTCGGGCTCTGTTCGTGAAGGGGGTTTTGGGTGGCTCCCTGGTAACCCTGGTGAACCTGTACCTCCCCAATACGGGCCAGGTAGAATTCTTGGAACCTATTCTGACCAAATTATTTGAATTCGCTGAAGGTGAGGTGATCCTGGGGGGCGACCTTAATTTTGCCATGGACCCTTTATTAGACACCTCTAGGCATTCTTCCCAACTTTCATATGCAGCACTCAAACGCCTAAAAAAGAACTTCTATGCTTTTCACCTGGTTGATGTCTGGAGGATACTGCATCCGACCCAGAAGGACTTTACCTTTTACTCCAATCCTCACGATTCATATACCAGAATCGACATGTTCCTGTTACCCCAATCTCTTCTATCCAAAGTGCGATCCGCATCTATAGGTTCAATCACTTTTTCGGATCACGCCCCGGTGTTTGTAGACATAGATTTACTACCCCTTAGACCCAAGCAGTGGCAGTGGAAGCTCAATGACTCACTGATCCAGTCACCGGATGTGATAGAGGAAGTGGCGAAAGAATTGAGGAATTTTTTCTCAACAAATGCAGAAGGGGAGTGCGCCCCCTTGCTGGTGTGGGAAGCCCACAAGTGCACCATTAGAGGGATCTTGATCAAAATTGGTACCCGTCTCAAAAAGGCGAGAGCTCAGCAAACTCTCGACCTACTGGGGAAAATCAGGAGTCTGGAATCAACTCACAAACAATCACGAGCTACGCAGACGTTGCGGGAGCTTACGTCCCTTAGGGGTCAATTGAGATCCCTGGCATTAGATAGGGCTAAGGCAGTCTTAGCAAAGTGTAAACGCACTTTTTATGAACACAGTAACAAGTGTGGTAGGCTGCTAGCGAGGGCCCTGAAAACCCAGCGGGCACAAGCTTTTATCCCTGAACTGAAGGCAGATGATGGTTCCAAAGTACACACCACAGAGGGAATATTGGAACAGTTTCGTAACTACTACACCGCATTATACAATATTGCACGCCCCTCCTCGGGATTAGAAAAATCCCGTGAACGGGAAGCAATAAGGGCTTATATTCAGAAATCCGGCCTTTCTCGGTTACCTGATGAGGTCTTACAGACCTTGGAGGAGCCGTTGACGGGAGAAGAGGTATTGAAGGCCATAGCACGTATGCAAACGGGTAAGGCCCCAGGCCCTGATGGATACACGCTAACGTATTTTAAGACTTTTAGCAACATTCTGACACCGCACTTTCTAGCGGCTTACAATGACGCCGGGGAGGGGGCGCTTCCCCCGGAGGATACCTTACGGGCCTTCATCTCAGTAATCCCCAAGGAGGGCAAGGACCCTTTATTATGTCAAAACTATAGACCAATCTCACTCCTTAACATCGATCTAAAGATTTTCACTAAAGTACTCTCCATGAGGATGTCAGACTTAATCCCTTCGCTGGTCCACCTGGACCAGGTAGGTTTCGTACCCTCTAGGGAGGCGAGGGATAACACCACAAAGGCGATCAATTTGATTCACGCAGCTAGAATTCGGAAAATCCCGTTGCTACTTCTCTCTACCGACGCCGAAAAGGCGTTCGATAGAGTGAATTGGCCCTTTATATTTGAGACACTACGCCAGATAGGTTTGGGGACTCGGATGATGAATTGGATACACGCCATCTACTCCAAGCCCACAGCAAAAGTGAAAGTTAATGGCCAGCTTTCCGCCCCTTTTGCTATCTCCAATGGGACAAGACAGGGGTGCCCCCTGTCCCCAATAATTTTTATATTATCCCTAGAACCCTTCCTTCGTACAGTTAGAGATAATCCTAATATATCGGGAGTTCGTCTAAGTGAATCCCTAGTCCCTAAAACGGCAGCTTTTGCCGATGACTTACTTTTCTTCATAACGAACCCCTTGGTCTCTATACCCAACTTAATGTCAGAGTTACGGACCTATGGCACCTTATCGGCTTTCAAAGTTAACATCCAAAAGTCGGAAGCATTAAATGTTTCCTTGTCAGAGTCCTTGCTTAACCTTCTAAAACTAGACTTCCCCTTTAAGTGGGCAGGGTCATACATTACATATTTAGGCATTCGCCTACCGAGTAAGGTGGAAGACACGTTCGCAATTAATTTTCCCCCACTACTATCAGACATTAAAAAGGATCTTCTGAAATGGCAATCAGGCATGTTTTCCTGGTTTGGTAGGTGTAGCATAATAAAAATGAACATCATGCCACGTTTATTATATCACCTCCAGACCCTCCCCGTCAAAGTTCCAAATGCCTTCTTACGTACTGTAAACCGTACTATAGGTAGATTCGTTTGGGCCCAGAAACGTCCAAGGTTGGCACAGGCCATTCTAAGACTATCTAAAACATCAGGAGGCATTGGCCTACCGGATGTGAGTCTGTACCATGCCGCATGCCACTGGTCGAGAATTCTGGATTGGTGCAAACACGAAAAACTTAAACAATGGATTCAAATAGAGCAAATTCTCTCGGGGCTAGAGTTAAAGGGGTTACCCTGGTGTCAGAAAAACGTACCAGCTCAAGTAGCTAATCATCCGACGATAGGAGAGACTTGGCGTATCACTCAGAAGACTAATCGAGAATACCTGATTGCACCGGCCCCCTCCCCACTTACCCCGGTAATAGGGAACCCGGACTTTAAGCCGGGGTGTCAAGAAGACAGTTTTCAGGAGCTGAAAGGTAGTGACAGGAGCCAACTCCGGCATTTCATACTGAATGGACAGTGGATGACCAGGAAAGATATCATGGAAGACCCGCTTTTGGCCTGCCTTTCCTTCTGGCAAAAAATACAATTAGCTCACTTTATTAAAGCACAAATTCCACCGACACCGTATCTGAGACCCCTGACACCATTCGAGCAGATAAGTCTAGACCAAGAACCAATGCGACATACCATCTCGCTCACATACCAACTCCTGACCGCAACTCCCACTGGCTACAAGCCCCCTTACTTAATCAGATGGGAACGGGACCTGGGCACACAGTTTACCGAGAAGCAAGTGGAAAGAGTGCTTCTCTTCACTTTTAAAACCTCAATTTGCTCGAATCAACAAGAAGCGGGATTTAAAATACTGTCCCAATGGTATCACACACCAGTTAGGCTGCACCGGATGTTCCCCCAGAGCTCGGATCTCTGCTGGAGGTGCGGAGAGGAGGTGGGCACCCTTCTCCACATTTTCTGGTCTTGCAAACACTTATCATCCTTTTGGTCCGAGGTACATAGAATTGTTCAAAAGTTCACGGACAGGGAGCTACCCAGGAGCCCAGAATTCTTTTTACTGCACCACCATGACATCCCGAGCAAAGCTTACAGGAAGTCGATTTTGCCCCTGTTGAGCACTGCAGCAAAAAGTTGTATCCCATTGCTTTGGAAGCAAACGGAACCCCCGACAATCGCGATGTGGCTAAAGAAAATTGCCGACATCTACGAAATGGAAGACCTGATAGCATCAGACAAAGGAAACAGTGAAAAATTTCTTAAGAAATGGTACTATTGGCGTGAATTTTTCTACTCGGAGGAGCACGCTGGGCTGATAGTGTAAACACAGAAAAAACAATTGACGAAATAGGACGAGAAGGTACAGACAGGTGACGGAGGTGCCTGGTGGTTGACCGGGGGGGGCCGGGGGGTGAGGATAGTTGTCCAAGTCGACCCCCCGGGTCGTCCCTCACCCTTCCCTTTCCCCCTCCTACTCTTTCCCTCCCTCCCCCCCCCCTCTTAATTTTACTTTAATTATATTATATTTATGTTTTGTTTTCGCCCCCTCGCTTTCCACTTCACTTTAATCTATTGTTTTTTCTTTACCCCTTTTGAGCATTTTCAGGACCACTAAGGTCTTATAATTAATAATAGAAACTAATGACCCTATGGTCACACCTTATTAGTTACTGGTAGCATACATACAAGAGCTTATGCACACAGAGGACTCAGAGAGCTCCCTTACCTTGAGATAGTTTACCGAGCAAAGTTGGATTAGTCTTTTTTGCCTAAAAAGGCGTTCAAGGTGGGAGGGATGCGACCAGAACATCAGGGATGCATCGGTTTTGTACTAATATAAAGTTGTAACCTTGATGTTATTACATTTGATTGACTATACTTGTATGATTTGCAATATAACGTGTATTTCACAAATAAAGAATTTAAAAAAAAAAATTGTACCTTCGTTGTTACATTTGGCGCTTCCGCTACTCCTTCCTCCGCTCACAGATCGTACGTACGACGCATGCGTGTAATGCTTTATATATACTGCGTGAAACTCCGCCCGCCCCTGACATTCTTTCTAGTCTATTCCCCGCCCCTTGTCTTTCGGTGCAGTGGGAGAACACATGGAGGAGACAGAGCAAGTGCATGCAGACAGCAGCAGCAACGACGAAAGGCCGGAGCCATGAACGTCCCGATCCCGGAGGAGATTTAAGGCCTCAAATATGTCCTTTATAGAGATGGTGGAGATGGTGGACATCTTGAAGAGAGCCGACTATGATGAGAAGCATGGACCTTACCCAAACCCAAATGTGAGAAAGGCCAAGATCATGACTAAAGTTGTGAGAAGTCTGCACGGGAAATTTTGGGGTACGACAATCCAAGGATCAATTGAGGAAATGCTGGTTAGACCTGAAATTGAAGGAGCATGATCAGTACAGAAAGATCAAGAGAGTTCTTCAAATGTCAAATTTCAGGTTCGTGGGCACAGTAATCGTTCGTAGCAAACATCGTTCGTTCACCCACTAATACGATGCTTTTGGCAGATGCAGGTTAACTACATTTGGTCATGCATATTTGTATTTAAAGAAGTTTAGTACATTGTTGTCTAGATGGGTTTGTAACTAGAATGAAATGCAAACTTGATTCAGTGTAAGGAGAGAACACTCAGCAGCTGTTTACACATCTGGACGCAGGAGCACTAGTGTGGGACACCAGAACACTCTTTTTAGGGTGTCCCACACAGGTGCTCCAGTGGATACTACATACTTTATAAAGGGGAGAAAATAATGTCTTCAGCTTGGAACTCTGCCAAAAAAGAAAATTGTATGACACTTCCAAGCAATGTTTCATATTACTATTTCTCGCCTCAAATATCTGTGTGCTAAGTATACCGTTTATTTATTCACATAGGGGGGAAAAAACTCGGGACATCTGAGGACACCAGGGACCCCCCGCCTCCTAAAGAAAAGGAAATCCCCACACCTCAACCAGAAGATTTGGAGGAAGGAGAGGTTTATGAAGTGGGCGAAATAGTGACCACAACAGGTGAGTGTCTGAGACCACAGCTTCAGGTAATATGGATGGATGCCTGCATATTTATAATACATGGTGTGTTTTTTTTATTTTAGGTGATGTGGATGATGTGGAAGAAGAATATCATTTCACAAGTGCAAGTGCACACGTCCTCATCGGGGAGATCATGGTTTGCAATCGTGATTTACAGAAGATGTAAAAAAAAGACCCAAAACATCATTGATGTTTTAGGAAGAATCTAAAACACCCCAAAATTCTTCTATTTTGTTTGTATTTTTATTATTTTCACACTTTTTAAATATTTTTTAGAAAGACAAATTTTGAAGATGCACACAGTGTGTCAACATGTGCTATCTGCCATCACGGGATATCAAGGTACGCGTTTTGGGGGTGCAACCCCTTCCTCGCAACTAAAGTTGATGAGAGGAAGGGGTTACACCCCCCCAAAACACGTCCATTGACCCCCCATGATGTGAGCTAGCACATGTTGACATTAGGCATGGGATCAGGAAGGAAATCCCCATTTTGACTCTCATTTGTATGCATCTTCAAAATTTGGCTTTCACAGGGGTGACATCACCCCATCTGATGAAGGCAATATCAACACAGTTTGGACATACTAATGTCTGATATTGCCTTCACTTTGTCAAAGTTGAACTTTGTAAGTTCCTGAGTTGTGTATCGTTTTATGGTTTTAAACATGTCTGTTTTAACACAAAAAAGGCTATTTGTACTGTCAAAAACAAAAATGTTATTACTAAAATATCTTGGTTTGTTCAAAAACCCTTTTCTAACGCACATATGAATGTGCACAGAGTAAGAAGTTTTCTACTCAACAATGTGTGGCTTCTTCTTTCAATGTTCAATATCATTTTTTGGACTAAGTTGGTGTTTACACTGAAATGGGGGTTATTTACTAAAGGCAAATCCACTTTGCACTACAAGTGCACTTTCAGTGCAGTTTCAGGTGCACTTTTGCAGTGCACTTGGAGGGCAAAGTAGATTTTCCTTTAGTAAATAACTCCCACAGTGCTTTATAATTTGCCACAATCATGCCATTTTCGTGACTCACCAAAAATCATTCATGGTGCTGAAAATTATGTATATTTTTATCAGTAATGCATTACATACATTAACAACAAAAACAAGGTGTGTGTGTAACAGACGCACAACATAATAATAGTTCGATGAAGAAGAGATTGTCACCTCATGTATCAAATAAATTACATTTGCACTATTGAAGAAAATGGCTAAAAAAAAGCCCATTGGATAACCTAGGAGACAGCTATAAGAAACACAAGCAGTAAATCAAAGGAAATATTATTTCAGTTTAACTACCGTATATACTCGAGTATAAGCCGAGATTTTCGGCCCTTTTTTTTAGGCTGAAAGTGCCCCCCTCGGCTTATACTCAAGTCACCACCGTCTGCCTACCTGATCAGCGTGTCATTCAGACAGATGGCGGCCAGCGTATCATAAAACATTTGGTGGCCATTCCAGTGTTCAAAAGCCGCGCCTCCTCCTCGTCTGCGATAGGCAGAACACTCAATTTCCCAGCAGTCAGTGTTCAGCCTATCACGGAGCCTATCACGGGCATCCTCTCATCCTCGTCCGTGGTATGAGGATGAGCGGATGTCCATGATAGGCTGAACACTGACTGCTGTGAAATTGAGTGTTCTGCCTATCGCAGACGAGGAGGAGGCGCGGCTTTTGAACACTGGAATGGCCGCCGAATGTTTTTATAAAACTCTGACCGGGCAATGGTGGCTGCAGATCGGCACACAGAGGTTGAAGATCGGCACACAGAGGCTACAGATCGGCACACAGAGGCTGCAGATTGGCACAGGTAGGCTGCAATGGACACAGGGAGGCATGCACAGGACACACGGAGGTATACACAGGACACAGGGAGGTATACACAGGACACAGGGAGGTATACACAGGACACAGGGAGGTATACACAGGACACAGGGAGGCATGCACAAGACACAGTGAGGTATACACAGGACACAGGGAGGCATGCAGCTGCAGATGGGCAGTGTTGACCCTCTTATCCACTTACAGTAGCTGCTGCATTTCTCACCCTCAGCTTATACTCGGGTCAATACGTTTTCCCAGTTTTTGTGGTAAATTAGGGGCCTCGGCTTATATTCGGATCGACCTATACTCGAGTATATACGGTAAAATGTATTTTTAAAATGTTTACTAAACATTTTCTGGCATATCAATGGCCCCCTACCCGCAAAGTATTCCATATATTTTATACAGGCCTAACGTGCGCTTTGGGGGGGCAAGCACTGAAAACCAGATGCAAACCCACAAGCACAAACTGAAGTGCAGTAACGATCTGAAAAGCGTGAATCGTCTCTCACCAAACTTCTACCAACACGAGATAAAGACGAGATTAGCAGAAGGAGCCCAAAGGGTGGCGCACTGGCTATTGAGCTTCCCTTTTCTAGTGCCGTCGTACGTGTTGTACGTCACCGCGTTCTTGACGTTCGTAAGTTCTGACAACATTTCTGTGACCTTGTGTATGCAAGACAAGTTTGAGCCAAGATCCGTCGGACAAAAAACATGGATTTTGTTGTCAGAAAATACGATCGTGTGTACGCGACATAAGTCTGGGATGCCATTAAAGTTCATGTGCGTATAAAGGCAGATGTCCCAAAAATGTTGCAGCTCAATGATGAGTAGGCCTTTACACCTTGCTGCTGCATATATGTATTGCTTCATTGGCATCCACAGAAATGTGACTGAGCTATTACTGATAGCTCAAGGTCAACTATAAAGATTGGGAGTAGGATTGGACAGGCGTTTGATGACCTCATTACTGTGCATCCAATCACAGCGCTTCATGATCAGGAGACCTCTTACTGGCTCCAGATGTCACAGCACACTTAAAGCACAGGCAAGGGGTTAATCATTCCAGGACAATGTATTGATTAATTAATTGACAGTCTAAAAATGAGTCTGAGATTGCTGTACCAAAAATAATAATTTTTTTGCGGCCTAAAAGTGGTCCACATGATCAAAAAACAAGTTTCTGAACATGTTTAGGGTCTGTGTCGAGGGCCTTTGGACTTGGCGGCAGAATTCATTAACAGCTACATCTGACCTGTAATTGACCACCTTGTGACCTTGAGTTGACCACCTTCTAATCTGTAGTTGGCCACCTTCTGATCTGCAGTTGGCCACCTTCTGATCTGCAGTTGACCACATTCTAATACGGCGTTGACCATCTTCTGACCTGCAGTTGATCAGCTTCTGACCTGCAATTGACTGCCCTTCTGATCTGGAGTTGACCACCTACTGATCTGCAGTTGGCCACCTTCTGCCCTAGAGTTGACCTGCTTCTGACTTGCAGTTAATCAGCTTCTGACATGCAGTTGACCACCTTCTGACCTGCAGTTAAAACAGGTTTAACTTTACATTAGACATGTATGTGAATGCAAAAACCCACTTGAAGCAAAAGAAAGCCTGTTATGAAGGATGATTGATGGCATGTAAACCTGAATTCTGCAGAATGAAGCACTCATATTGTTTGGCTAGCAGGATGTTCAAATGGAGACCAGATAAATCTCAATGTAAAAAAGAAACTTGTATACAAAATTCTTCTGAGCTGCTTCTTTCTTTTTTTTTTAACTTCTTTTCATGTCACTCTTTCTCTTCAATTTTTATCTCCTTTATAAGGAAGCCAAATGATTGTGACTCAATAACGCACACATGATTATGAGAGAAGTTGTAATTCAGTTCTGTCAGTTTTGTGTCAAAACATTGATTCTGCAACAACTGCGCAACATAGTAGGATGATAATTGATTAACAAGGGAATTATTTATTTGATGCCTTCCACTCATGCACATCATCATCACGCTGCTATATCAACTAGGTTTTCTTCTTCAGATTTTACATTGTGTTTATTCCACCTACAAATATCCCACAGCTTGAATTAAACATGTGCTTTGCCCATTCAGGAAAATGCAATATGTTTGCTTTAAATCCCTTTTTGTTTTACTTGGGCCACCAATCTGTGTAAAAAAAAATACTCTAATCTCTAATGCAGAGCTGTCCCTTGCAATAATCCCTCCTTGACATAACATGTCCTTTGTCTTTCAGTGGAATGGCCACCAGCATCACTCAAACTAAAAGACTGAGAACATACTGAGAGTACAGGAAACTGTGAGCCCTCCCACCTGGGGGACATCACACAGCACCTGTTTTTTTCTGTGTAATGGTGCAGAGTGACACTGATGTCATGTGGTCAGGGTCCACCTCTGCATCCATGAGGACCACCCAGGCTGGAGAAGAAGCAAAGAGCAAGAGGAACTTGCATCATCACGCAATGTGGAGTCATAACTTCTGAACAGGCAAGCATGAAAAAAAGCATAGAATGCAGCTTGGGGGACCATTGGGGAAGGCGACTAGAGGGAAATTGTTGAACCCCAAGTTGAGCTTTAATCATCCCCTCTTCAAGAGTATATACTTACATTTCATTCCCTCCTTGACCTCTCCATAGAGCACTAGAGGCAATAGCAGTACTGCCAGTAATGGGGGACACTTAACTCTTTCCATAAGACAATGCTGGACTAATCAGTGCTGTGACGTGGGAAGTCCATAGCCCAGAGCAAGTTACAACTCCAACAACTCATTTCTTAAGCAGGGCTTTCCACCTTCTCCAAGTGGCTGAATGGTTAGATGGAAAGTGCAAAAAAGGTAAGTATATGCAGCGGTAGAGGTTTGCGGCGGCAAACAGACCTGGCCCCCTCATTCGCACTAATAACCCCCCCACACCCCCCCCCTGCGGCTCTCAATCGATCAATCAAATTGGTGATCCACTTGCACTACAAGCTCCCCCCCGCGATCCATAGCCTTACCTTATGCTGCGGTAGAGGTGCGGGGTGGAGGACGAGGTGGTGGTGCACTGCTGAATCTGGGGTAGGCCTCCTGGAAGAGGCTGCTGCTGCCGGGGTCGTTGCTTCTCCTCACGGCTGAACTGCAGGCGGGTCCTAAGACCCAACCAATCGGGTCTAAGAACCTGCTTCCTGATTGGCCAGGAAGAGAAGCAGGAAGACATTAGCGAATATTAATTCGCTAATGTCACACAAGTGACAGTGGCACTGCTCTGCGTCCTGAGCCCACCCTTTTTGAAGCCAATTAGAGCCCCCGGCTCTCATCACGTGATTCAAAAAATAACAACCCATATTGAAATCTATGTGTTCCCTGCATGGAGATAAGGGGACCAGGCGCATGGATTAGGGGGGCTGTCCACAAGGCTTAGGAGTGTGCTTAGGAGTGTGTCTATGGGAATGTTTGACAATTCATTCAGAAGCCCATTTGTGAGGTCAGACACTGATGTGACGGGAAGGCCTGGCTCGCGGTCTCCGCTCTAATTCATCCCAAAGGTGTTCTATTGGGTTGAGGTCAGGATTCTGTACAAGCCAGTCAAGTTCCTCCACGCCAAACTCGCTCATCCATGTCTTTATGGACCTTGCTTTGTGCACTGAACCAAATCATTTGATAGAGGGGGGATTATGGTTTGGGGTTGTTTTTCAGGGGTTGGGTTTGGCCCCTTAGTTCCAGTTCCAGTGGACCAATTTTGGACAATTTTATGCTTCCAACTTTGTGGGAACAGTTTGGGGATGACCCCTTCCTGTTCCAACATGACTGCACTCCAGTGCACAAAGGAAGGTCCATAAAGACATGGATTGCGAGTTTGAGGTGGAGGAACTTGACTGGCCTGCACAGAGTCCTTACCTCAACCCAATAGAACACCTTTGGTATGAATTAGAGCAGAGACTGCGAGCCAGGCCTTCTCGTCTACATCAGTTCCTGACCTCACGAATGTGCCTCTGGAAGAGGGGTCAAACATTCCCATAGACACACTCCTAAACCTTGTGGATAGCCTTCCCAGAAGAGTTGAAGCTGTTATAGCTGCAAAGGGTGGGCCAACTCAATATTGAACCCTACAGACTAAGACTGGGGATGCCTTTAAAGTTCATGTGCATGTAAAGGCAGGCGTCCCAATACTTTTGACAATATAGTTTGGTCTTGGTGTATCATCATCCCCTACAATCATAGTAGTTACTAGTTCCATTACTGTTTGGGATTGCATCTGTAGCGAACTACCCCCTTAGGAGCTGCTGATTTTGTTCATTTTACCTTATGCCAGCTTGTTCCGTTTCCGATCCTCCCATGCGATTCCATAAAAGTAGCACTTCACACTCTGAACTTTTTAAATGGCTTTATTTGGGACACATTTGTAGGGCAATAGAATGAAGCATATGAGATGCCCCGTTGAATCCCATATTTGAACTAGAAAAGGGAAATATCAAATTGTAACCATAGCTTTGTAGATTAAATTCCCCTGTTAGCGATCCTTCTCTGATTTCTGAAGTACACTCTTACTATGGGCAGCTGAGCATCACTCTGAATAATGCCGTGGAAGTTGAAACTCAAAGTCCTAGGCCTCACCACCTATTAACGTGACTTGCAGTGTCCAACCTCCTCCACTAACCCCGAGAAGTGTTTCCTACTTTGGTCCTTGGATACACAGCAAAGAATTTCTGAATAGCTCCACTGGGTTTGCACTCCCTTTGCACTCGCCCAACAACAGTCCATGTTCTACTCACAGAAAGCTGTTCCCAGTATTCTTCTTCCGCTTAGTTGCTACTTCCTCCTGCGTTACATGATGACTCCCGCTCCAGGGAACCCGACCTTGGCCTCCCTAGAGTCGCCTTCGGCTATCCGGCTCCGGGATCTCTGAACTCCCGGGCTTTCCAGCCTCCTCCCTGGAGGCGATGGGGGTCACTGAAACCCCGGGCCTCCGGTCCCGAACCTCTGGGCCTCGAGCCCTTTCCTGGAAAAATCCCCCCAGGACATGTGACCCCCCTTTTTATGAGAGACCGCCTTGAAGACCACAAAAATGAACTATTGGTCACTTCTCTCACATGGGGTTTCCTGCCACTCAGGTCTCAGCCCATCCTCTCTTGCCAGCAGAGTCCACTCCCAAGCAGAGGAGGAATCCCTGAGTCCAAGTGTAGGCGGCCATACCCCCTTCTACTCTATCACTTCCAACCTCAAATCCACAACCAGGCCCAGTAAAAAAACACATAGTCCTGGTTAAATTTAGCTATTTCTACCTGCGTAGGGGCGCTACACATCTTTTGCCATCACTGCATTCTTAAGTCATTTTTACATCATTTTTATCAACGGACAATGAATCAATAAGCATTTATATGTAATCATTAAAGCCCAGCCATGCGTGAGAATTGTACCAAGCATTAGACCTACAGTGGGTGTAGGCTGGTATCAGTCCTTCTCACACAAAGTCAACAAGTAGGTTTCTGTGGCTTCAAATGTGGGTGAAGATTAACAGGTTACACCCTCATCAGTCAGATCAATACGCCATGTTCTCATTATAATAAAAAAAATTGACTTATAAGCTATTTGAAAAAAGGACCATGCTAAGACTTTCTGGTTATGCAAATTTCCTGGTGTATTTTATCTTGATAGTGCTGTGAACAGCTTTGAAGGTAAGTGTTTTTAACAAGAAGCACCTCTTCCATGTAGTTTTAACTAACTGGTTAGACTAAAGTCTTTACTCCCGTTTTAGACACTTTTTATTCTGGCACCAAATTTTAACTTTCCACTTGTAGGCAGGAGATTAATAGAATGTGTTATAATACGACAACGGTACATTTCTCAGCATTATTTGGATGTGTATTTGTGTAAATGAGATGTGCGCAATGTGATATATGTAAATGCACTCTAAGCAGTCAAAACTTAAAATAAATTAGATTTGGCACACAGAACAAGGTTACCAATTTGGGGTTTACTGTTGCTTAAAAATCAAAACTAACTCTGCCTCTCTGTATTTCTACAACAGATGGCTCTTTCCTTCATTTAGCACCAGAATTTTGGTAGGCATCCAGAAAGGAAAGTCATCTCTTCATCTCTGTAAGCGACATTTTTTTTAAAGCAGCGACCAAAGTAGCCTCTATAATGCTCAATATGGCATTGATATTATCCACATGGCTACCCACAACTAGATTCCCAAAGATTACAGCCATTTTCTGAATGGTGCAGAATTTCAGGCTGACAGATTAGGATGTTGGTGGTTAGAGGAACGTCCTCTCTATGCTCACTGTAGCCTCGCTCACGCTCAGATTACAGGATGTGTTGACTATTAAAAAGTAGCAATTGAAGCAAGTTTTAAATGCCTACAAGAGACCTCTTGGTCAGGGTTTGAATGGCTTGTATTGAGGCTAGTGGCTTTATACACACTTCTGTGTTCACCATCCGGGATGCTGTTAGAAATCACCTGACCGCCTTCTAAATGGCAGAAATTATAACCTCATTGATCAAGACACATTCAACTGAATAGTGCTGCTCTGTCTGCCCATAGACACAGATAGAGCGGCTCAGCCCCACCCGCTTTCCCTGCTCCCTCATCACAGGATATGATTGACAGCCATTGACTCCTGCTGTTATCAATCTTCCCTGGGAGGAAGGAGAGAGCAGAGAGAGCCACCGCTCTCAGGCACAGTGCTGGATCGAGGTCGGGATCTGGTAAGTGTAGCACCATCTAGTGTGCTTCTAGTGTCAGAATTGGTAAACCATAGTTTGACTCAGGACTAATGCCCTGTACACACGGTCGGACATTGATCAGACATTCCGACAACAAAATCCTAGGATTTTTTCTGACGGATGTTGGCTCAAACTTGTCTTGCATACACACGGTCACACAAAGTTGTCGGAAAATTCGATCATTCTGAACGCGGTGACGTAAAACACGTACGTCGGGACTATAAACGGGGCAGTAGCCAATAGCTTTCATCTCTTTATTTATTCTGAGCATGCTTGTACACACGATCGGAAATTCCGACAACGGATTTTGTTGTCGGAAAATTTTATAGCCTGCTCTCAAACTTTGTGTGTCGGAAAATCCGATGGAAAATGTGTGATGGAGCCTACACACGGTCGGAATTTCCGACAACAAGGTCCTATCACACATTTCCTATCGGAAAATCCGACCGTGTGTACGGGGCATAAGTCTGATTCATGAAATCTGGATCAGGGTCAGGGTTTACTGGAGTTCAGGACTGGGTGCTGCAGACAAGTCTCTGGTGCCTCCTCCTGAGTCTGAAAGCTTGGAGAAACCTTTAGAGAAATGTATGCAGGGGAATTAGCATGGCTGTATTATAGAGAGAAACACACTGCGTGGTATCGCAAATGAAGTAACTTTAATTACCAGATAAGCAACAGTGGAAAATTATATTTACAAAATATAGTAAACAGTTCTCTTGTTAGCATATAAGGCACAGATTCACAGTCCATTCACCAAAGATACAGAATGCAGCTCAGTAAACTGGCAACTTTGCCTATAGTTGAACTGGGCAAGCCGGTCCACCCAACATTGCTCCAAGGCCCCAAGTTTAGTAGTTTCTAGGTAGGCAAGAGTATCATTGTCAGTATAGATGTCCACTTGTCCACCTACCAAATACTCAGCAAACTTTTCGGTCATAGCCCAGACTACCGCTAACAGCTCAAGTTTAAAAGAGCTGTAGTTGGCTGGATTACGATCTGTAGGTGGCAATCTGCGACTAGCATATGCTATCACTCGTTCAGTCCCATCTTGCCCCTGAGCATGCACAGCCCCCAAGCCTTGGAGACTGCCATCGGTGTACACCCGAAAGGGTTTACGGTAGTCCGCGTAAGCCAGTATGGGTGCAGAAGTCAACTTTGCCTTGACGGTCTCAAACACTTCACTCTGTGCTGCCCCCCAACTATCATTAATACTTGGGGTAAGATTTTCCTTTTTTGTGGGCAGGTTGACCACACAGCAACTGGGTGAGTTGGGCCGCAACACTAGTAAAGTTCGGAATGTGCTAATAACCCACAAGTCCCAAGAAAGAGCGAAGCTCTGTCACCGTTTTTGGGGTGGTCCAAGCCTGCACAGCCTGAATTTTACCCGGATCTGGGGACACCCCCTTTGCCTCGACCACATGCCCCAAAAAGTGGATTTTGGTCTTCATAAGATGATTTTTTTCTGGTTTGAGCTTAAGTCCATATTGAGCTTGGTCCAAATGCTTCAAATAGTCCTCAAACGTTTTCGAAAAGATGATGATGTCATCCAAGTAAATCAGAATGGATTTAAAGTTCAAGTCTCCCAAGCAACGTTCTATTAGCCTTTGGAAAGTGCTGGGGGCATTAGTCAGGCCGAAAGGCATTCGATTGAACTTGTACAGTCCCAGAGGGGTAATAAAGGGTGTTTTTTCACGGTCCTCTTCCTTTACTGGGACCTGCCAGTATCCGCTGGCCAGGTCTAGAGTAGAAAAATACTGAGCCTGGCCTATGGCCATTAGGGATTCTTCAACCCGTGGCAGTGGGTAAGCATCTCGATGTGTACATGAGTTCAGTCTGCAATAATCTACACAAAAATGTAAATTTCCATCTTTCTTTCAGACAAGAACTATGGGAGCAGCCCAAGCACTGCAAGTCTCTCATATCACCCCCTCCTTGTAGCATTCCTCGTACTAAGTCTTTAACTTCCTGACAAAGGGCAGGGGGTATATTACAATACCTTTCACGGATGGGAGCAGCGTCACCAGTGGGGATTGGATGATCCAAAGCAGTAGTACAGCCATAGTTTTCCAGGCCCCGAGAGAATGCAATCATATGTTTGTGAACCAACTACTGTATTTTAGTTAATTGATCAGGAGTCATCTTTTGAACTGGAAGTGTGAGTTGTGCTAATAACTGCAAAAGATAAGAGTCCTCGGAATTAGGCAGAGCAGATTGCAAAGAAGCACATGCAGCTTCCACTCCAGGGCAAGGATTAGTGATGCAGTTTCTAGGTACTGTATACACATCTGCAATAGCCAAATCCGTGGGTACGTGGAGAGGGGCAGATCGAAGGTTAACAAGTTGCACCAATACCAGTCCCTGTTGGACAACGGACAAAGTCCTGGTTATTAACCACTCACCTTTTATTTCTGGATTGCGTTGTGGTTCTACCATCACAGTGGCTGCTTCTACGTGCCTTCTAGCCACAACAGGATGGGGGCACACCAGTTCTTGACATGGTTGTACAGTAACCCGCTGGCGGATGACCCCAACCTTCTCTGTATATTTGTGACATGATGTCTGAACAGCCTGACAAGCATTAATCAGATTCTGTAGCTGGGTTTCTGGCCATCTAGACCCCTATGTAGAAGTCTCCTGAAGAAGGCGAGTTAAGTCCAGTTCCTTCAGGGCATTCATGCCCAACACCACTGGAATATCTGGGAAGGAAGCATCACGGGTCACCACCACCCCAACCTGGGTGAGGGTCTGTCCATAGACCTTTAGGGACATCCAGGTAACCCCTACTATCGGCAGGTTATTCGCAGCTTTCAGATTTAGCCAGGAAGGATCTTGAGTTGGGGTGTTGCGAAAATGGTGCTGGTAGAAGTGAGATGCCATAGTAGTGACCTCTGATCCAGTGTCCACCAAACAGCCGACCGTTGAAAGTCACAGTTACTACTGGGCATGTGGATATCATCATAGGATCTTTTTGGGGCTGTGAAGAAACGCTTCCCGTGAGTTGCTCCTTTGCCACAGGAACCTCTAGTTTAACCGCTTCAGCCCCGGAAGATTTTACCCCCTTCCTGACCAAAGCGTTTTTGCGATTCGGCACTGCGTCGCTTTAACTGACAATTGCGCGGTCGTGCGACGTGGCTCCCAAACAAAATTGACGTCCTTTTTTTCCCACAAACAGGTACGCCCATTTGCCCAGCAGTGCCATTCTGCCGACATACATCGGCGTGCGCCGGTCGGGAACCGGTTAAAGGATGCCGTTGGGCAATCTTTGCTCCCTTTCCTGCACAGTTCCTGGAAATGTGGCCTAACCGTCCGCACTGCCAGCACCTGCGATCTGTATCCAGGCCTCTCCGTACTGGGTTGCGTGAAGCACTAGGTTGGGTAGACCCGCTCCAAGTAGCTGAGATTTCCTGTTTGAGGCAGGTCGGAATCAGCTAGGTCTTTTACAATTCTTACTGTTGAGGACAACACAGCAGCTGGGTTTGATGAGGGGCATGGAGCAGTCGCTTCCTTGAGCTCTAACGACCACCCAGCTCCACGAATGGAGGTAACCTGGCTTTTGGCAATAACCTGTTCATGTTCTAGCTCCTCCTGTTCTCGCTCAATGGCCTCTTGCAGGATAACTGCAAACTTTACTGTGTCATCAGCCCTCACTCTATCCCTTAAGGCTCTCTTTAATGAAGAGGACCGTACCCCAAAGAGAAACTGGTCCTGGATGAGTTAATCAGGGTTAGATACTCCTGTTCTAGTGGGTGCCATTTGTTTCTCCAGCTGGCACCAGATTTCCTGCAGGGCAAGAGGATATTGAGACATTGGGGTTGATTTACTAAAGGCAAATCCACTTTGCACTACAAGTGCACTTGAAAGAACAGTGGCTGTAGATCTGAGGGGTAGATATGAAATGAGGGGAAGCTCTGCTGATTTTATCATCCAATCATGTACAAGCCAAAATGCTGTTTTTTTTTCCTTGCATGCCCCCCCTCAGATCTACAGTGACTGCACTTTCATGTGCGCTTGTAGTGCAAAGTGGATTTGCTTTTAGTAAATAAAATGTCTCTTGGTCATGCTGGCTCCAGGTATATAATCTCCTCTGGAGTTCAGCTATAGGTGTAATCTGACCATACAAGTTCTCCAGATGAACCACCATAGCTGTTCTGCTGTCTCTGTCCCTTTCTGGCAGAACCATCACAGCCCGGCGGGCTTCACCTTCTAGTGCATTAATAGCCAAATCTGCAATGTGCTCAGCGGGTATTTGGAACAAGCAGGCTGAGCTGTCCAAACTCTCCACCCAGTCTGTCAGGGAGATATTTGTGCCAGTAAATTTAGGAATCAGTGCCAGAGCTGCTCCATAAGGTGCCATGGTTAACCCTCTAGCCACTGCCGCCGCCGTTGACAATGGTTCTGACATCCTGCCGACTACGCCAAAATGTTAGCGGGGGAATTTGCGTGGCTGTGTTATAGAGGGAAACACACTGTATATAGTATATAAGGCACAGATTCACAGTCTATTCACCAAAGATACAGAATGCAGCTCAGTAAAGTGGCACTGTAGTTATTATTCCTCTCTTCAGGCACATCAGTGGTATACAAGGCACATTTTGATTACTTGCCATAGGCTGCTGTCCATAAGCAGGTTCCACAGATGCAGCAGAGATGATTTAACAGGAAAATACACTGTCTTGGATGATCTTCTATCACAAGCACAGCAGCAGTGTTTATTGGTAGGACTCCTGAGGAACCCTGTTCTGTCCCTGTAGGCTGGAACACTCTCCCTAAGTAAGGCCTAGCTTTACTCACAGGCAGTATACCTTTCCCATACCTGTCCCTCACTCATTCCACACATGTCTCTCAAAATGGTGGCTGGGCTCTCTCTTATATGGAAACTAACAGAAAATGGTCGACAAAATCTCGAGAGATCTTGGTACCAATCAGAACATGAGGCTTCTCCAAGATGGCTGCTGGAGACGAGTAAAGAACAGTTACAGCCTCAACAGGATTTCATAAAACAGCAGGAAAACAAAACACATTCTGAATATAATATGACATTTCTGCATGAGAAAGTATGATACAATTGTAGTCCCACTTCTCCTCTCAGCCAGCAAGACTGTCCTATCACAGTTGGGTGGAAGATGGAGCTGGAGAATCCCCTAGTCTGGGGGGGGGGGGGTGTTTGCCTCGGGCTGGGGCCCAGGTGCTGGCCTGGGAGGATCCTGAGAACAGGAGAAGCATGGAAGGAGTCTTCCCTGAGAGGCAGAGGGAGCAAGGAGGACAGTGTGTTTACTATAGCACGGTGCAGGGGGGAGACGGCCATACGTAGCAGATCTCTCTAGAAGATAGTGGTGTGCCTAAATGTTCTGTAACCTTGCCCTCAGAGATCTCCAGAGGAGTCCGTCTGTTAGACTGGTGAAGAGTCAGTTGGGTAGACTGGTGAAGAGCAGTTGGATAGACTGGTGAGGAAGCTTCCAGTTGGCTTGTGGAGAAGCAGTCAGGTGGGCTGGCATTTCCTGCAGTTGGTAGAGCTGGGATCAGTGTCTACAAGGGAGTTGGAGGTACTTCAGGATGCAGTTCACAACACATTGTTCTACTTTCTAAAGGAACTGAGAGTTCATAGTCTGTAAGGGGCTGTTGCTGATCTAACAGAGACTGTTATTCCGCGTACACACGGGCGGACTTTTCGCACGGACTGGTCAGACAGACTTTTCAGCGGACTTTCGACGGACTTTTGACAGACTTCCTACTTACCTCTTCTAATGAGGCTGACAACACAAACGCATCAGCGCCTTGAGGCGGTTTAGTTCGCATTTGCAGCGCTTTACAAATCATTCATTCATAAACAGAAAATGTTTTGCCTTTCATTTTTATTTTAAACTGAATGGGTTGTTTTACAAGGTAAGATTTCAATATAGACTTTAAACTCTCTGTATGGAGTTATGCAGGGTGGAGAGACTGGGGGGGAGGGGGTCATGTCACGGACTCAGGCCTTCTGCTATTAAGCTCTTTAAACAGGATTTTTCAGCAAAGTTATTAGGAATAGCCTTGTCAGAAAAGTTACCTATAACAAATGCTTTTCATGGTTTATTGTTAAGTAAAACTATTGCCTCCCAGTAAAATGTCTGGAACACAAGACTGGCTGAACAGAATAAAAAATCCTTGTTTTACCTGCCAAGTGATTTGCATTTTTGTCCATCAAGTCTGTGATATTTATACATTTATATATATTTATACATTTATACCACAGAGCACGGGTCTTTCTGACAGGTCTGAAGACCTGATTTTTCTCTGCAGCAGTTAAGTAACTCTCACAGGTCTTGTCCCTCCCCCAGCCTGTGATTGGATAGTGAAAACAGACGCATCAGAGTTAAAGTGTTACTAAACCCACAAGAGTAAAATCAGTCTGTTTATGCAGTAAAGCATGCTTGTTATACTCACTGTGACACCTGAAGGGTTAAGCCTCCGCATTGTGTAAGAAGGCTGTTTGATCCTGTCTTCTCTGATCCTCCCCTTCTTCCACTGTCCCCAACCCATCTCCAACAGAGCCCCGGGGGCTAGCCACACATGCTCAGTTTGGTGTGTATTGCTAGAGAGGGTTTTTTTTTATTTTCTTGGGAGAGTACATGTGATCAGCACAGGGTCAATCAGCACTGTCTGGACACAGGGTCAGGGGTCCTGCAGCCTCATAGGACAGTCAGGGGAGAATGAAAACTCCTCCTACAAGCTCTAACCAGACACTAATAGAAGTCACAAGACTGCTATAAACGGCTGATGAGAAAAGGTATTTAGCCGTTAATATTTACTAAAATAATTGCATTTCCATGTTCTGTGTACTGTAGGAGACCAGGTATAGTGAATGCAGGCTCCTGGGTTTAGTAACACTTTAAAGTGTTTGTAAACCTTAACTTTTTTTATTATATAAAAATAACAAGCACCTATACTTACCTGCTCTGTGCACTAATTTTGCACACAGCAGCCCAGATCCTCTTCTTCTGGGTTCCCCCTGCTGGCACTTCAGGCTCCTCCTCTTCATCGGGTGCCCCCAGGGAAAGCGGCTTTCCCTGGGGCACTCGTGCAGGTTTACTTCTGAGTCTCGCTGCTGCGTCTATTGACAGCAGGACTCAGCCCCGCCCCCCCACTCCCATGTCACAAGATTTGATTGACAGCATTGGGAGCCAATAGCTCTTACTGCTATTAATCTGTCTAATGGGGAAAGAGACAGCGTCTGGAGCTGTTGCGCTTGTGCACATTGCTGGATCGGATCGGGTTTAGGTAAGAAAAAGGAGGGGGGTAGCAGCACAAATAGTTTTTCACCCTAATGCATAGAATGCATTAAAGTGGTTATAAACCCCATTTATGAAATCTGATCTAAGCAGATATATCTTATCTCTCTCCAAAGTTATAAGTGCTGTTACTTTCTGCTGCTCCGGTCCTCTGTTATCAGCAGAGACACTTTTGATGTCACTGCCCGCGGATCCCGCGGACTCAATGTCCACCAGTGGCCCGCAATCGTGGCACGGAGAGGCAGAACGGGGAGATGCCTATGTAAATAAGGCATTTCCCTGTTCTACCTAGCCACCTTCACCTTCTACTGCTCCCAGTGATCAGGAGCATTGATCTCTGTCATATTCTAGTGAGCCCATCCCTCCTACAGTTAGAACATGCTGAGGGAACACCCCTTGATCGTTCCCTAGTGTTAACCCTTTCCCTGCCAGTGAGATTTACACAGTAATCAGTGCATTTATATAGCACTGATCGCTGTATAAATGCCAATGGTTCCAAAATAGTGTCAAAAGTGTCCGATCTGTCCGTCGCAGTCACAATAAAAATCGCAGATCGCCTCCATTACTAGTAAAAAAAAAAATATTAATAAAAAATGCCATAAATCTATCCCCTATTTTGTAGACGCGATAACTTTTGCGCAAACCAATCAATATTCGCTTATTGCGTTTTTTTGGGTTTTTTTACCAGAAATATGTAGCAGAATACATATCGGCCTAAACTATGGAAGAAATTAGTTTTTTTAATATTTTTTTGGGGGGATATTTATTATAGCAAAAAGTAAAAAATATTGCTTTTTGTTTCAAAATTGTCGCTCTTTTTTTCATTTATAGCGCAAGATAACGAGGTGACCAAATACCACCAAAAGAAAGCTCTATTTGTGGGGAAAAAAGAACGTCAATTTTGTTTGGGTACAACGTCGCACGACCGCGCAATTGTCAGTTAAAGCGACGCAGTGCCGAATCGCAAAAAAAGGGCTTGGTCAGGAAGGGGGTAAACCCTTCCGGGGCTCAAGTGGTTAAAAATAAAAAAATTCAATGATGTGTTTATGAACACAGAGCTGCATTAATGTCTGTCAATTATCTCTGCCTGGAGTTCAACGTTAAATATCTCCCAGACCAGAGAAACAGCTGAACCACTTTAGACCATTAGAACACATTAGACTTCTGTATGTATCCGCCACGTATTTACATAAAGGTACAAGCCATAAAATACTACTGCAGATTGGTGCTGCTCTTGTCTTTTATGAGAGCCATACTATACGTGCAGCAGGCAGAACGTAATGCAAAAGTGAAACAGAAGTTTAACAAAAGAAGCAGCTTGTGAAAAATATTCTTACATTGATACACTGCAATCTTCGTTTACTCATCGGTTTAATGCATTTAATTTTTGTATTTAAAGCAGTATTATACCCAAAAGCAAACATTTAATATATACAGTATCAGCTTACCAATTTTTAGATGTGATGGCTGCATTCGTTTTCTTTTTAGGCTTTTTTTCTTCTATTTACCTGGTGATTCAGCCAGCAAGTCTGTTGTTTTTCAAAAGAACAAGCTCTCTTCCAGGTGTATTAGTTACAGGGTTGAGACAAACCATTTACCACTGACAGGGCGGCTTATAATGATCAGCATTTATTTATTTATGTAAAGCCTTTTTTCCCCTCCAAAAAAATGTTTGCGGTAACTGATTATAAGGTATTAGCTGGAGATTGGCTTCAATGTGTTAGCGTATCTAAATCTGCTAGTACATCTAATACTCCCCTCCCAGGCTGACAATGGTGCTGTCCAAAGGTGCCCCCTGTGTTCCTCCATTCAAAGTGGGGGTATTCTAATATGGGAGTGTTACTGGTCAGATCACCAGGTGAAAACAGAGGGGAAAAAATCTAAAAAGTGAAATCTAATGCCGCCACCACATCTAATGATGATGAAAGACAGGAAATTGGGAGGAAGGCCTCAATGAGAGACCCTCATTTGGTAGGTCTGGTACCTCGTCCTAATCAATAATATACAAAATAATGGACCCTAACAAACTAAATATAAGGACTATAACGGTACCCAATTTTCAAGTATCAAAAAATATTTATTATATGATAAAAAATGCACATGTATACATATAAAAAAAAACACGCAAAAAAATGCACATAAAACATAAACAAAACCATCTAGTACTCCTTGAATACAGGTTTTTGGTGGCTCCCCTATAGTGGGAATAACAGCAACTCACTGTGCTCCAGTATAGGGGAGCCACCAAGAACCTGTATTCAAGGAGTACTAGATGGTTTTGGTTATGTTTTATGTGCATTTTTGTGTGTGTTTTGTATGTTTTTTTTTATATGTATACATGTGAAATTTTTATCATAAAATAAATATTTTTTGATACATTTTACAAAAATTGTGTACCATTATAGTCCTTATATTTAGTTTGTTAGGGTCCATTATTTTGTATCTAATGATGATGAAGGTGCAACATAATACATTTTTGGTTTTGGGTTTAATATCGCTTTAAAGGGTCATACCACCCACTGGTATGTTGAGGGTTTATTTGCATACATGCTCTTCCTTCATCCCCCATGACAAATAAATCCCTATGCCTAAATTCCCAGCTATACCCACCTGTGGCAGCTATTAGGAAGTTAACAGAGGTGAGTGTTCTTCAAATATGAAGCTCATCTAAACCCCAAAACAAAAATGTATTATATTGCAGCTTACAAGTTCTTATATATATAGTTCTTATATTTATATGTGGTCATAGGTGTGCACCCAGGGTGTGCCAGGTGTGCCTGGGCACACCCTAATCACCCTGTATGGCGCAGATTCCCCCTATTTAAACCCCTGATATTTCAGCAAAGCCCCCTAATGGGGTTCCTAAAAAAAAAAATTTTTAAAAATAACAAAAAAATAAAATAATAAAAAAATAAAATAATAAAAATAAAAACTATCGACACCATCCACTGCCCTACTGTAACCATCCACTGCTCTACTGACACCAATCTCTGCCCTACTGATACCGTCCACTGCTCTACTGACACTGTCAGTATATATACACTTGCATGTGTTTGAGCTTTGAGGAGCACGCTCTAATGCAATAGGCTGTGCATAGCTATGTATGTGGTGGTTGCATTCATTTTCGTTTTTTTTTCAGGCCTTTTCCCTCTATCTTTACCTGGTGATCTTGCAAATAATTCATGGTTACGCTCACTTCTCCACTGTATCTATGGAGTGGGTCATGGTTGCCATAGAGACTGAGCTACAAATATGTAACAGAAATTGAAATAGAAGTGCCATGCCACTGCTAATATGTACAGATACAACATTTCAGCATTATCTATTCATTGTTACTGACATTAATGTTTATACATCTGATACTATTAACTTTTGGGTACTTGTTTTTTTTACTAGGACCCCGAGGAGGGGATATTGTATTAATGAAGAAGGTGTTTTTTGGGCTCTGCAAAATGCATTGTTTACTCCTTGGATTGTCCCCCTGACTTTCATTTGAATATGGTGTTGGTTGGACAGGGCTTTTTTTCTCAGGGAATAGGTGCAGGTACTCCCTCCTTCTGAATCACCACTTGTCTCCGCCCCTTCCCACCCCTGAGCACCGTCCCTTGGTTCCACCCCCTACCCACCTTCCAGTAACATCCCTTTTAGAAAATACAGAACCAAGTAATTTGTATGTAATTTGATACTGATAACAAGAAAAGCAATAAAATAGATTACCTGCAGCCAACAACAAAAGACCCCCCCCCCCATCAATAATAGTCCCCCAGCAACAATAGATCCACCCAGCAGCAATAAAGCTGCCACAGAAAAATAACCCCACCCCAGAAAAAAATAGACCCCCACTAGCAACAATAGATCCTCCACAGCAACAATAAACCTCCCCAGCAACACTAGACCCCCCCCCCCAACAATAGAATCCCGCAGCGACCATAGATCCCCAAGCGGCCAGCATCAGTAGACCCTCCAACACACTCTATTACCCCTTGCATACATACATTCTGTGCTGAAGGTGCCAGAACTGCGTTCCCAGTGAAGAAAAAGCCTTGGTGTTGGGAATGTTGTATTTGGACTTCTTAGCAGTGGTGTGGCACTTCAATTTCCATTTTTATTACATCGCACTACAAGCCAAGGAGATCGTGAAGATCCTCTGGGGTGTAAAAGCCACCTGCCCGGGAACCAGATCATCTACATCAACCTCAATACTTTCAGATAGACGTACCAATAAAATAACCTTAGGGGACCAGTGCTATTTTTCCACTTTCCTGGACTACTAATATATCTGCCCTTGGTTATCCCCATTACATGATGTATTTATGGGACTAGTAGTTTACACGTCTGATGTATCCATCAACCATTGTCCGTTCCATTGATTTTCTCCCACTGAAATAATGACTTGAACTGCACGATATGGTTAAAAATTGGCCACAATTCTCAACAAATTCACAACAAATGCACAAGAATTGAACATTCATTAAAATAATCCTGAATAAATAACTATATAAAGTACAAACCATCACCATATGTTACCAGAAGAGGTCTCTGAGTGTCCACTAGCAGAAAGGCTTAAATACTTGAACCCGGTTGTTTCCTATAAACTTAAAGACAGGGCCAAAAAGTTCTTGACAACTGGCTGAAATTCGAGTGCCGGGTGACCCTGCTGATACCACCTGTCTGGACAAACTTCGAATGAGAATTTGAAGTAGCTGGGTGGAAAAAAGTCAGCCGAATAGTGATTGCTGACAATCAGCTTCAGTCGCTGTTTGGGTTTCTCTGACAGCTGTGGGTGCTGGCTATCAGAATACAATAACTGGCAGCCGGAGAATCCTTACTTGTATGGCCCGCTTTAGTTTTCACTGGAACAAGTTTCTCCATTTGAAGATCTCCCCTCCATTCCTGACCTGGTGACAACTCAAAGTTAGATTTACAATGAGATTTTCCATCACTTTCAAGCCCAGAGATGTTGGTCACCAGGACAAACCGATAGTGAAGAGAGTGAATCTCTCTAGAAGGGCAAAAATCTTGGAGAAAGTCATAGAATAAATCATACAAAAATTCTCAGGCTGTTCTCAGAACATTATGTCGTTCAAAAGATTTTGTTTGCTTTTAACATTTGATTTTGGAATTAATGAACTTTACTGAACGAAAACCACATACACTGTTAGAAATTTGTTTGTTCGAGAAAAAATTTCCATCCTTCTCCTTGGAATTTTTCTCGCCACCATGGTGGAAAATAAATGTCAATTTGACCTCTTTAATAATTAGAAAGATGAATGAACATTCTTTTCCACACGAGCGGACTTTACGGCAGACTTTGCTCTGCGGACTTTGACGGACTTTACGACGGACTTTCTGAATGAACGGACTTGCCTACACACAATCCACCAAATTCCGTCGAATTCGTACGATGACGACGATGACGTACGACCGGACTAAAACAAGGAAGTTCATAACCAGTAGCCAATAGCTGCCCTAGCGTGGCTTTTTGTCCGTCGAACTAGCATACAGACGAGCGGACTTTTCGACCGGACTCGATTTCGACGGATTAATTTAAAACATGTTTCAAATCTAAGTCCATCCAACTTTTGAGAAAACAAAGTCCGCTGGAGCCCACACACGATCAAATTGTCCGACCAAATCCCGTCCGCCGGGCAAAGTCTGCCGTAAAGTCCGCTCTTGTGTACGCGGCATAAGAATTTTCATTTGAAATTCTACTCATCTATGGCCAGCTCTACTAATGCATGCAACAAGGACTCCCAGTTCTAATTAATTCTCCCTTGACTGTTCAGAAAGAAATCATTTAGACCTTTGATATACCCTACTGCAGTCTCTTGGAAATCTCTTGCAGGAAGCTTCTGCAAGGGAATGCTGCTCAATGCTGATTGACTGGAAAGAAGCAGCAGGCCCATGTTAAGGCACTTGGAAAGTCCTGCTCACACTAACTGCAAGGTATCCTGGGAAATTTATACAAAACTTGAATAAAGGTACATTGATGGGGCTTTTTCGACTTGCCTGATGTTTCCTGAGAAACATTAGCAATTCATCGGTTGCCTTGAGTTGCTTTTAATATATTGGCAATTTTAAATTCAAATTGTCTTCATGAAAGTAAAACCTGCCTGCATATTCCTCAGAAATATATGATTATTTTAATTTCTATATGTGAGTGCAGTATGTAACTATGAGTCCTGCAGCAACGTGAAACCAGAAATAATTATCTTGCTCTATGTTCCTGAATCATGCATGAGTGCACTAGCAAGGCAATCTTTATTTTTGCAGAATAAATGGTTCCTGTAATAACCTCATTAACTTCCATTTCATTTCAGTGTTTGTAACATGCACAGAAAGCTTAATCCTGCACCCCCACCCAGTCCTATCATCCATACTGGGCTATAGATATGAGTTTCCTGCTTCAGTACTATGGTCAGTTTTTATATAGAGGGTGAAAGAATGAAACAGCATTACCAAATAAAATGTAAAAAAATACATTTGACTGGGACCCTCTCTGTCTTAATGCAGAGGAGTCTTCCCTTTTTACAGTCCCGTCCCTTTGTAAACAAAAGAGGGACTCCTATTCAATGGCTTCTTTTACTGCTTAGAGCAATGTTTCTCATTCAGGGTGCCGTGGCACCCTGGGGTGTCATTTGATTTGCCACGAGCCTGAGACCTAATTTGCTCATAGATAAAAGGACTTTGCAATCCAGGGTGGATTCTATGGAGATGAGGAACTCTTATTTGATACAGAGACACTAATGTGATGGAGAATTCTGTTATGGGGGTACTGATGTGATGGAGAGCCCTCATATATAGGGAGGACTCTGATGGGGTGCCTCTGACTCTGTGGTGGTGGAACTCTAAGGTGATGGGGGCCTCTAATGTATGGGGGAGACTTTGATGTCTAGGGGGACTTCTGATGTGATGGGTGACTGGGTGTGAATAGGAGACTCTAATGTTAGCAGTGGTTTCTGGTGTGATGTTCATTTCATCAAGGCCATTGTGTGCATTATTCCAGGCTCAGGTCTCCCATTGATAAGCAACATTTACGTTTTTTACATGACTAGGATGGTTTGAGATTTTGCATACTTTTAAAAGGTGCCACGACTTAAAAAAGGTTGAGAAACACTGGCTTTGTGGACAGAATCCCAGCCATAAGCACACAACAGATATCTTCATTGAGAAAATAATGTATTTGCTTAATTGCACTTTAATATTTAGGGTGGTTGCTGACAAAAGAGCCCAGGGTCAAGCAATTTTTTTTAAATATATAAAATCGGGCAATCGGAATGCTGAGTGACTGTCTGTGCCCCTTGAGATAAATTATATAGGAATTTAGGCACCCTCCCTTCCCCAACTTTATTCTCGCTCTTACCAGTAAATCAGCGCTTTCCTCAATTCAGATCGATTGTCTGCCCAGCTGATCCAGCGTTGTCTTGTTGTGAATGGTTGTGACATTGTCACAATCTGTGACCTGCACCACCATCTTTGCTCCTGATGTCATCACGTGACTCATCCTGGTTCAGGCAGTCCAGCCCCCTTGTGACATCACCAACATTGAAATATGGATGTGCCCTTAACGCAATATGTGGACCCTCTATTATGGAAGGTCAAAAGCACAATGGGAATTATCAGCTGTGGCATGTCCCAGGACCCTGTAGTGCAGATGATGTCCATCTCTCCAGGCATTCGTCCCGCACTTAGTGTGACTTGTCCAGGCACCCAGCGATACCCAAAAAATAAACAGAGGGCTCCAATTGGTGTAAAAACCCTTAGGGTATTTATTGGAGGAACGACGCACCTGACCACCAGGGTGGTAAATGGTGCAATAAAAATCTGTAAAAAAACCCTTGCAAGGACACCCTGAGTAGTCACCACAAGTCTTTTTATCTTGATACTGCAGTTTTTTACCGATTTCTATTGTACCATTTACCACCCTCTGGTTGGGTGCTTTGTTCCTCCAATAAATACCCTAATGCCGCGTACACTTGAGCGGACTTTACGGCAGACTTGGTCCGGCGTACCGGATTTCGTCGGACAATTCGATCGTGTGTGGGCTCCAGCGGACTTTGTTTTATCAAAAGTTGGACGGACTTAGATTTGAAACCTGTTTCAAATCTATCCGACAGACTCTGCTTTCTAGCAGACAAACCGGTCGTCTGTGTGCTAGTCCGACGGACCAAAACTCACGCATGCTCTGAAGTAAGTACAAGACGGAAGCGCTCGGTCTGGTAAAACTAGCCTTCGTATTGAAGCTAGCACATTCCCCTTCTGTGATCTTTTAATACAGTGCTTTTTTTTTCTTTATAATGCGAGAGGAATAAAGTTGTTTTGCTGCTTTATATTCACACAGAGTTCTCACAAACTACTTTCTTGATGATTTATCCTCATGCCATGACTAATATGATATATTTAAAAAGCCAGATCTCCATAAATAAAGTATTAAATTAGATTTTGGACTCATCTTTCTTTTTTTTAGATTTAAACACTATCTATTATACAATGTGTGCTAAATTATACAAAATTTTTTATTTTTTTTTTAGTTTTGGAGTTTCAAGTTACCACAATAACTTTAATATTTTGTGTTGTTTTAATGAACCTTAATGAGGTTGGTGTCCCTTGTTAATTAGACATAGGGGGGTTTATTTTCCAAAGGCAAATTCATTTTTCACTACAAGTGCAAATTGTATTTGGAATTGCACAGAAAGAGCATTTTGAAGTGCATTCGCTGTGGATCCGAGGGGTACATGCAAGGAACCCCCCCCCCAAAAAAAAAACTCTCTTGCACATGATTGTATGATAAAATCAGCAGAGCTTCCCCTCATTTCAGCTCTTCCCCTCAGATTTACAGCGACTGCACTTCCAACAAGTGCACTTGCAGTGAAATTTCTAAAGTGCACTTTTCACTAGTACTTTGCACTTGATTTCAAAATGATTTAGCCTTTTGGAAAAAACAAACATAGTCTTTTTGACCTGTACCTGCCTACTCCCAAAACAAATGTCGTTTTGGAATCAAAACACATAGTGAATAATGTAAGGTAAAGAAAAAATCCATTTATTTTTGGGAAAAAAAATGAGGAAGGCAACACTGGAGACACTTTTGGAATCTGTGAAGCCTTTCGTCCCCCAGGACACACATCAAGTTTTAGGAAAATAAAATTGGTATCTTGCGACTAGGGAGCACAGGGAGCACAGGGAGCACAGTCAGACCAGACAGAAACCAGGCAATCACTTTCGAGTCTTCCGTGGAGCCTTCCCTGCACGCTTCTCTGCAGCCTTCCCTCTATGCTTCTCTGCAGCCTTCCTCGGAGGCTGTGTCTCTGGTGGTGTACTTGGGGCAGGAGGAAGAGGAGGAGGAGTGGCTTCATCTGCTAGATATGTTTTAGCACTAAGCTCCACTCTCAAGCCCTTCTGATAGGCCTGAAAAATCAGACCCTCACAGAGGAGGCGTTGCCCCTTTTCGAGTTCCAGCAATCTGCAGGCCATATATGTCCCATACACCTCTTCTGCATTGGGTGGTGTGCTGATGATTTTGCTGGCTTCACGAATGAGGGCTAGTGATTCCTCCTCAGTTTGGGTCATTTTTCTGGGCCTTTTGGTGATAATGTGGAGGGGAGGCACCTGACACTCCGTGCGGCTTCTACTGGGCCCAGCCACGGCCTCCACCTCTCTCCCACTGGGCAAGGCCTCCTCCTCTCTCCCACTGGGAAAGGCCTCCTCCTGGCTGAGCTCATCCTGGGTAAAAAAAGGGACTTGCAAATATAATTCGAAACAAATAGTAAAGGCTATCTATTTGACCCCACCATTATTCCAGCTGCTCACCAATATCTGAAGTACATAGGCGTGCACACAGGGTGTGCCAGGTGTGCCTGGGCACACCCTAATCGCCTTGTGTGGTGCATATTCCCCCCTGTTTAGACCACTGATATTTCATCACAAAAAAAAAGTTACAAAATAACTTTCAAAATAAAATACTTTAAAAAGAATAACACTGTCAAAAACTGACACTGTCCACTGCATATGTATTTGAGCTTTGGGGTTCACACCCTAATGCAAGAGGCTGCGCACACCTATGCTGAAGTATATTTTTGGCCACTACTGTCTAGTGATATGTCTACATATTAATATTTGTGATGAAGTCATTTTTTATGAAGCACTTAAAAATTTGAGACGTTTACATCATTAATATTTACACAATCACAAAGTCAACAAAAAAGGATACCTGGCTGAAGCTGGGCGCATCCACTTCATCAAGGATGAAAGGGCCCAGTTCTTCCTGGGACTCCTCAGCTGGGGTGGAGGTGGAGGGAAGGCTGGAGGGAAGGGTGGGGGGAAGGCTAAAGGGAAGCGTGGGGGGAAGGGTCGAAAGTGATTGCCTTGATTCTGTCTGGTCATCTAGAAATCGCAGTTTTTGGTAGTACCACAGCTTGGGTACATAAACCTGGTCGGCTGCTGCTCCTGATCTGAGCGACTCCTGGATCTTATTGTGTTCCCGCTTGTACATGTTGCGCAAGATACCAATTTTCTTGTCCACAAACTTGAGGTCTGCATGGGGGACTCGAGTCTTCACAAATTCCAAAAGTGTGCCCAGTGTTGCCTTCCTTACATCTCTATTGAAATATAGTGGGTTTTTGACCTCCCACAGGTTTTTGTTTTCCTGATACAAATCAATGAATCTTGTCAAAAAATCAGCCTCCTTAAAGGGATTCATTTTTGCTGAAAGACAAGACACAACATAAAAACTGTAATGTCAGTCAGAACTCCCAAGATTATATTTGGCAGAATCTAGGGGACACATACACACACACACACGTTTAATCTTACCTTCGTTTCTGACGCTCGCTACTTCTGCACGGACATACGTAGGCCATCATAATAGCTTTATATACACTACGCATGTGTCATGCTCCGCCTGCGTCGCCCGCCCCTGACGTTCTCTAGTACGATTTGTCCCCGCCCCTTCACTCTTCGTTGCGCAGTGGGATTATATAGAGAAAGATGGTGGAGAGATTAACTGGAAGTAGCGTGGAGGAAAGCCCACAACCATCCACATCCAGGAGGAGATAAAAAAAGCCACCAACATGGCTTTTGAAGAGATGGTGGAGATTGTGTCCATATTGAGAAGGGAGGACTACGATGGGAAAAAAGGACCGTACACACTACCGAATATGCGGAAGGACAAAATAATGGCCTCAGTTGTCACGGCTCTAGAAGCAAAATTTGGCACTAAACGGTCTAAAGAACAACTGAGGAATCGGTGGTCTGACATCAAAAGTAGGGAGCGGGAACAATATTGGCGAATAAAGAAGCTACTTAAAAAAAGTAAGTACTTGTGTGTTCCTATTGAGATACTTAACTTGCATGCTGATCCATATTTTTGTCGTTTATACAGCGTCGTTCGTAAAGACCATTCTTTGTAAAATACATATGATACTAAGAAAATGACGTATTTTCTTTGCCAAAAACGATGGTACAGGGTTGGACATACATTTAGGTCTTGAGAATTTGTCGTATTCCAAAAATTTGTTGATGTGGTTGATGTGGTGTAGATGTGTTTGAAAATATAATGCTTCTTCAAAAATGATTCAGTGTAATGTAAGGACAGGACACAGCAGCTGTTTCCACATCTTGTTCAGAGAAAATTTTCATCCTGTCTTCTAAATTTTTGTGGCCAAAAAATGACAATTGTCCCCAACTCATAACCAACGTTTCATATTAATTTTTTAAAAAAGAAATATCACTGTGTTTTAACTATACCTTTTGTTTAATTATCATAGGGGAGAAAAGACTCAGACAACAGTCCAAGGATCCCAGGACCCCCCCAAGTCACCAGCCTGAAGCTGACATTACCCCAAGCCCCAGCCCAAGACCACGCCCACCCGATGAGCTGGAGGAAGGAGGGGTGGAGGAAGTGAGTGACTGACACCCCAGCTTTAGGAAATCTATTTAGGCGTGCATATTTTAACCCATTTTTTTATCCACACATTTTAGGTGAGGTTCTGGTTGTGGAAGGCCAAGCGGCAGAGCCATTCAGCACAGACAGTGCACAAGACTGATTGGCCAGATAATGTTGTGGAATGGCCAAATTGATCGAATGCGTGACCAAATTGACAGCATGAGGAATCGGCTGGACACCATGCAACAGGAAATGAAGAACATGATTGATGTTTTGGGCAGAATATAATAACGTTTTGCCTAAAAAACATCAATCATGTTCTTCATTTCATTGTCAAGTTTGTGTATTCTTAAATTTTTAAAAAAAAACAAAAAACAATTTGCAGATGCACATGGTGTGTCATCATGTGCTATCTTCCATCAGGGGATATCAATGTCAACGTCAATCTTTCTTCCACGAACTCATAGGTTACTTTCCATGTAAAAAATGTACGGTGTGTCGCTACAACATCAGTGGCAGACATAAATCATTGGAATTTAAGTCTAACGTAACCAACAGAACATATTCCGATTAAAACGTTCTGTACTTGTACGACCAAAAATGTGGTCTATCTTATCACCTGCCCGTGTGGGCAGGTGATAAGGACGTTTTACACTAGGGTCGGTGAATATGTAGCAAAAATTTTTCGGGGGAGACATTAAACATACTGTCCCCAGACACTACAGACAGTACCACAACCGAGATCCCTCGGGATCACAATTTCTCATTATTGACCGCTACGTTCCACCTTGGCGAGGAGGTGCTACTACTCGGGGCGTATCCCAATTAGAAACGTATTGGATATACGAGATCCAGTCCCACTCGCCATTGGGGCTCAATGTCAAGTGGGACATTAACGCCTTCATCAATCAATCCTAAATATTTGTTATGCCTTACCCCTTCCATGATACATTTATATTTCAAATTTACTTTCAATTTTATTGTTTATACCATGTTCATGTATAGTCCCTCTTATCAAGATACGGTGGGCAGGTGATAAGGACGTTTTACACTAGGGTCGGTGAACATGTAGCAAAAATTTTTCGGGGGAGACATTAAACATACTGTCCCCAGACACTACAGACAGTACCACAACCGAGATCCCTCGGGATCACAATTTCTCATTATTGACCGCTACGTTCCACCTTGGCGAGGAGGTGCTACTACTCGGGGCGTATCCCAATTAGAAACGTATTGGATATACGAGATCCAGTCCCACTCGCCATTGGGGCTCAATGTCGAGTGGGACATTAACGCCTTCATCAATCAATCCTAAATATTTGTTATGCCTTACCCCTTCCATGATACATTTATATTTCAAATTTACTTTCAATTTTATTGTTTATACCATGCTCATGTATAGTCCCTCTTATCAAGATACGGTATATATTAGACTGTATTATTTCTATATATGATTATCAGCTATGTATGTTATACATTGTTATACATTGGACTGGATTATTCTAGACCCCTATGTAGAATTGTGGCTCCATTATTTTTATTTTTGCTGCTTTCTGTCATATCCATATATAACCTATATACTACCTTTTTAGAATCTTTACTTTTGTTGATTAACATTAGTATTAATGTGCAAATATTTACATCTATATAGGCCATGATCCAAATATAATTTCATTTACATAATTGCAGCTTTATGCTTTATATTGAGACCCGCATTGTCTGGTCGTTGTGGAGCGCCACCACTTCCTTGTTTAGATGCGTTCCAAAATACAGCCAGAACGAGGTCTGACATGCTACGTCATGACGTCACCATGTCTTCACTCGGCGCCATGCGCCGGCCCCGTGTAGATGCTTCAGACGTACGGACGCTAAGCATAGCATATCTTGCTACTATAGCAACGTGCATGCTTGCGTCCCTTTAGATCCCCCAAAGAGAGGCGTACAACGCACGCGGCAGGCGCCATCTTACTTCCACCCGGAAGTAATGTTTTCCTCATATGAACGTGGATTGGAGCCATAATTTTACAGGGGGGTCACTTATCATATATAAAGGGCAGTGAGTGGAGTGGTAGGGCACCCCAGATGATGTCCAGTAGGACGAAATGCGTCGGGACCGCTTGCTGATGCTACCCACACTGCCTTGTCTTTCATCTACTCTCAGCGCTGTATTTTATCTTTACAAATGTGAGTGTTTTATCTTAATAAATGGGCTGTAAAGCTTTTTTATACAGTATTATGCTATGTGCTTTTGCATATTTTTTATACATGCTGTGGATATCTGACCGGATTTACCTCTGCCATATACAACCCTTACAAGCATCCTGGTTATCCTTACCATATTTCCGGAGATCCTCATCTATACAAGCCTAATTGGCGCAGTAGGTGTACGCCTGTCTGTGTCCAATTGTTCTGGTAAGCCCCCCATTTTTCCATATGGTGATGGATCTGCTATCAACACTACAATATTACCTTTCCATATCCTGGTTTTCCTCACTGCATCTTTAGAGATCCTTATTTACACAAGCCTTATTGGCACAGCTGGTGTACACCCGTCTGTGTCCAATCACTTTGGTAAGCCCCCCACTTTTCTACACGGTGGTGGATCTGCTATCAACACTACGCCATTATTTTTCTACACTCTTTCTGGTGTTTATATACACCTTGATGAACTCACTTATTATTTTTTATTCTTTGATGTACATACATTTAAATGGACATTTTTTGGACTTTATGTTCAATCAGAGTGGTAATTTTAATATTTGCACAAATTATTAATAACTCTTGTTATTTTGTATGTTCAGAACTACAGATAATCATTATATATGCGCTGCACTTGTATATAATTTTCGATATCAATGTACTTGTTTTGTGTTTGCAACCCCTTCATCATAAAAATGTTAGTTTGTGAGAGGAACAAAGGGATTGCACACACAAAACACGTACATTGCTCCCCCATGATGGGAGATAGCACATGTTGACTTGAACCTTTTTTAATAACCAATTTTGAGCATCTGCAAATTGTAGGCTTTTCAAGGGTGACATCACCAGCACCGTTATTAACATGTTGAACTTTGTAAGTTCTTTTTTTTTTTTTTTGTATGTTTTTAAAAACACTGTTGTTAATTGTAATTTTGTAAACAAGGTCTATTTTTGTTGAAATATGCCTAAAATAACAAAAAAAAAAAAAAACACCTTTCCAAAAACCTTTCAATGTGCACACAGTAAAATGTTTTTACTACTATAATGTGTGTGGCTGATTATTTATCAATAAAATGTTTTGCTAATTTTTGTGTGGTTACAGTGACAAAGGGCCTTATTAACTAAAGGGAAATGCACTTGCCACTACAAGTGCACTAGGAGACAGACAAAACTAAATGCAAACAAGAATAAAAACAAGATATTTTAGTAAAAATGTATTTTCTTTATTTTTGTAAGAAATTATAGCTCTTGTTGAATAGCAATGGCCCCCCGACCATTAAAATAATTAACATATCAGTCACGCACTTGACGTGCGGTTTGGGGGGCCAAGCCAATACGGCCAATTTCCAGGCCTGCGAGTGTTTGGTCAACTACAAGTCCGGCCTCAGGCCCAACAGAGGTCATATATGTAGCAGAATGTCTTCTCAAATAATTATGGAGAATGCAGGAAGCCAGTATCACATGATTTATTTTATAGTCTGTCAGATTTATGGCCGAGAGGAACAAACGGAACCGGCTGGCCAGAATCCCAAAGGCATTCTCCACAACTCTTCTTGCTCTGGCCAGCCGGTAATTAAATACCCTCCTCTCAGGGGTGAGTGTCCTTTGGGGGAACAGCCTCATCAAGTGCTTGCCGAGAGCAAACGCTTCATCAGTGATAAAAACTGGGAGGAGTCCCTCCACATTCTGGTCAATAGGTGGCAATCCCAGGCCACCAGTCTGGAGACGCTGGCACAGCTCAGGCTGTGCAAAGACTCCTCCGTCAGACATCCGGCCGTTCTTCCCCATGTCCACGAACATAAATTTCAATTGTGCCGAGACCACCGCCATCAAAACTACACTATGGAACCCCTTATAGTTGTAGAAATAAGACCCCGAATGGGGTGGTGGCACAATGCGGACATGCTTCCCATCGATCGCCCCGACACAGTTGGGAAAGTCCCAACGGTCAGTGAACTGGGAGGCCACAGTCTGCCATTCCTGTGTACTGGAAGGAAACTGTGGAGTGAAACAATAAAAAAAATAAGATAAGTACAGCAGTCGAACATTATTAATATGTGTTTTTTTCTTTTAATTATAAAAAACATAAGGCCCACTTATAAGATTACTCACCCCCTCTGATGGCCCATTGATCAATTTGAATGTGGGGGGAGGGGTTCTAATTTGGTTAAAAAACACACCTGACAGTTGCAAACATTTGAGGGGGTGGGGGAGGGGTTCTAATTTGGATAAAAAACACACCTGACAGTTGCAAACATTTGAGGGGGTGGGGTAATAATTTGGATAAAAAACACACCTGACAGTTGCAAACATTTGAGGGGGTGGGGGAGGGGTAATAATTTGGATAAAAAACAGACCTGACAGTTGCAAACATTTGAGGGAGTGGGAGAGGGTCAAACAGTACAATGGAGCTGACAATATACATTGTTCAAGGGACTAGAGGCTAGAGATATAAATGGACCCAGGATTGCATGGCGGGGAGGTTATTGAAGGTAAATATGCATGTAGGGCAAAAAATGATTAATGTAAAAAAACAGGCATGCATGAAGATAAAGGGGACATTCACAGCATATTCCAAGCATGGTAATTAGGTAACGAGGACATTTAGACAATACATTAGCAAACATTTAATACATATCATGTAATGTTAAAGGATAAAACTTACCTTCATATAGTCCTTCTGCAGGACCTGAATAATAGCAGAACAGGTCTCTGGGATAATGATCCCCAGAGCCTGGGGGGAGATGCCTGTTGAGAACTTCAAGTCCTGAAGACTTCTCCCAGTCGCCAAGTAACGTAAAGTGGCAACTAGCCTCTGCTCCGCAGTGATGGCTTGCCTCATGCAGGTATCCTGCCTGCTGATATAGGGGGTCAGCATAGCCAGCAGACGTTCAAAAACGGGGTCCGTCATCCTGAGATAATTCCTGAAATCCTCACGGATCTCACAGAGCAAAGGCATGTGCGAGAATTGGTCACACTGGCGCAACCAATTCATCATCCATGAACTCCTCCTTGCCCTGTTCATGGACTGGACTCGGGTGAAAGTATTAACCCCAACACCAAGTCCCCACGCAGCACGAACTCGAGAACGAGTACGTCCACGCGACATGGCTTCAAAACGGTCGGCTGGTCAAACAAACAAATTATAACAAACGCACTGAAGAACAGCAAGGCCTATGAAGAGCGACCTGAAAATCAGGAATGAGCAGACCAGAACGGCCTGCTAGGCAGGTTACGAACTGACCAACACGCACTGAAAAGCAGATACAAACCTCACAAGCACAAACTGAACCGCAGAAAAAGATTGAAATAAGCTGAAGTGTGAAAAGCGCAAATCATCTCTAACCAAACTTCTACTAACACGAGATAAACACGAGATTAGCAGAAGGAGCCCAAAGGGTGCCGTAGTGGGGTTTGAACTTCCTTTTTCTAGTCGTACGTGCTGTACGTCACCGCGTTCAAAACCGGCGGACTTTTGGAGTGATCGTGTGTGTCCAAGTCTGTCCGTTTTTAAGTCCGGCGCACCTAGTGGACAAAGTCCATTGAAAAGTCCGCTGGGCAAAGTCTGCCGTAAAGTCCACTCGTGTGTACGCGGCATAAGGGTTTTTACACCATTTGGAGCCCTCTGCTTATTTTTTGGGTATTGCTGGGTGCCTGGACGAGTCACACTAAGTGCGGGACAGACCGCTGGAGAGACGGACATCATTTGCACCACAGGGTCCCGGGACATGCCACAGTTGATAATTCCCATTGCGCTTTGACCTTCCATTATAGAGGGTCCACTTATTGTGGTAATGGCACATCCATATTTCAATGTTGGTGAGGTCACATGGTGGAGGATATTCTTGGATTATCTACATACAAGCACTTGAATCAAACATCACATTGTTTTGCATTTTGATTTTGTCACTTGGACTGTTCAGTACAGTTTGGACTTTTATTATTTTGAGATTTTCAGCGCAACATTTTTTCGTTCATTAGTGTTTATTGTGTCATATCTCACATTTTATTGTTGCTGCTTCTGTCAGTTTTTCACACAAGCGCAGTATTGGTTTGTTGTTTTTCATATCCCAAGAGGCCTCACAGTATTAAAGACGTAATTTTTTTCTGGGTGAGAATGGTCACAGGAGGCATGGCGGGCAAAAAAATAGAAGAAAAAAAGTTGCTGATTTTCTATCCGGAGGGGAGGGAGGGAGAAGTGAAAAGATGCCCAGTGTCTCCAGGGATGAAGTTCCACTTTAAGGCCTCATGCACAAAGGGCATTTGCCTTGCTCCTCTGAATGCCAGAACTCCTGGCAGGAGAAAAGCTACTGAAAAAACGCGCTTAAAGCTGAGTATTGCACACGTATTTAGGTGCGTCAAGTGTTTGAGCAATGATGGATTTCATTGGTCAGACTATTACCGGTAATTTGTTCTGGCCATTGGAATGCATTCAAGCTCAAACACGCCTAAATACTGAACTACATTCAGCATTTTTTCTGCTCTTTAGCTCCGCTCCTGAAAGCGCTTATCGTGGATTTTTTTTTCCCGGCCACTCCTCTTCTAATACGTCAAAAGGAAAAAATGATGCCAAGTAGCCATATAAGTCAATTTTTTTTTAAATTGCAAGTAAAATCAAAGCTTATGCACTCACAGGTGTATATTGGTCAGGGCATATCATTATATTATCAGCGTCCACCCATCCAAACTACTGTGGTTGCCAGTGGAAGAACTTTCTGCACAATGACAATTCAATGAGCTCCGTGTGGTCGCAAGGAATACTGGGAACCTGTTTTGGGAAACAGTGTGCTCCCTTCAACAGCCTGCTGAAGCAGAGGAGCTCCTCTCATCTAGCCAATCCATGCTCTGCACGTTGTTTTAAAGGGGGTTGATTTACTAAAACTGGAGAGGGCAAAATCTGGTGAAGCCAATCAGCTTTCAGGTTTTTTTTTGTCAAAGCTTAATTGAACAACCTGAAGTTAAGCTGGCCATATACAATTTTCTTATTCAATTTCCTATAGGGTGCAAGCACCTGCCTGATACAAATTGAAAGTGTTGAGGTCTGACCTAATTTTAAATGGTTTTGGTAAATCTAAAGGAAAATTGTACAAGTGAATTGTATAATGTATGGCCAGCCAAAGCCTGGTTTACACCTTTGTGCTTTTTGCAGAAACGCACTACAGTCAATTCTACATGGTTTCCTATGGGACATGTTCATGTATATATTTTTTTTTTCAGCTGCTGAGTTTTTGGAAAGGGTCAGAGAACCTTTCAGATAGACTCCATGGCAGCATACGTGTGGGTGAGCCCCACCTCCATAACTACCCTATAGGACACCTTTCCCATAAATCTTTGCTCCGGGCTACCGGCCGTGTTCCGTAACTAGCCTACTCCAGGCATTGGGAGGGGACTCCTGCTGCCATGGAGTCTATCAGGAAAGGAAAATTACGGTAAGTATTTGATTAGAAATTTTCAGTTTTCCTGACAGACCCCTATGGCAGCATACGTGTGAGAAAAAACTCGCCGTACACACCCGGGTGGGAAAATGCTGAGCAAAGAAAATGTATTTAACACGTCAACCGACAGTACTTGCAAACCAAAATTGACAGATGATAGGGCAGCTGGTTCAATACAGTAATGAGACACGAACGTATTTGATAGAAGACCAGGAAGCCGTCTTGCAGATTACTTCGGGAGCGACATGGCGTGCAGCTGCCCAGGATGTTGAAATGCTCTGGGTAGAATGTGCCGTTACTGCCTCCGGAAGAGCTAGACCCTTCTCTTTATAAACTCATTGGATAGCCTGGACGATCCATGCAGCAATGGATCTATCCGAAGCATGCATTCCTCTGTTTTTCCCATGGAGGAGGATGAAAAGAAAATCAGATTGACGAAAGGGAGCCATGGCTTCTAGATATTGTTTCAGAGTGTGCCCAACATCAAGCGAATGCACATTTAGGTTATCTGTTGACCTAAAGGTGGGAAGCACAATTTCCTGATTTTCATGGAAAATTTAGGTAACTTTAGTGTTCGACCCTGGCATGGGGATTAGCACTACTCTGTCCGGAAAGAACGTTAGAAAGGGCTCTTTTGAACCCAGGTTTTTCATTTCAGACATTCTCTTAGCTGAAGTAATGGCTACCAGGAGGATGATTTTGAGAGTAAGTTCTTTGATTGAGAGTGGCTTGCCAGGATCTGATCCGAGCAGGTAAAGGAAATCCAGATCAAAAAGGAACCTTAGCTTCTTCTGGGGCCTGTTTCTGATGGCTCCCTTGAAGAATTGGCAGACAAGGGAGTGTTTGGCCCATGATACTCCTGTGAATGCAGAGATGGCCGATATTTGAACCCAGAGAGAACTGACCGATAAGGATAGGTCTAGACCTGATTGCAGGAAGCTTAGAATGTCCTGAACTGCCTGGGCACTACACAAGTTGGGTCTAGAAGACATGTGATCCATGAATCTAGCCCATGCTTGCTCGTAGACCCTGTTGGTGTCCTTCTTCTAGCACTCAGCAGGGTAGGGATGACCTCCTCTGGGCAGCCTAGAGTTTAGAGCCTTCCCCTCTCAAGAACCAAGCCCTGAGGTGCAGGTGAGAAGGACAAGGGTGTAGGGTTGTGCCCTGAGACAGTAGTTCCGGCCTGAGTGGCAGGGGAACTGGGTCCTGATAACTGAGGAGTGTCAAGAGAGGAAACCATGGCCTGTTGGGCCAAAAGGGGATTATTGCAATCACTTCCACCTTCTCTGTTCTGAGTGTCCAGAGGAACCGGAATATCACAGGTACCGGAGGAAAGGCATAAGCCTTGAGGAATCTCTACTGGTCCATGAGGGCATCTATCCCATATTCCTGAGGATCTCAGAACCTCGATTAATATTTGGGCAACTTGTAGCATGAGGAGGCGAAAAGGTCGACTTCTGGTGAAACTCCTAGGGTCAGGAGCCATTCGAACACGTCTTTGTGGAGAGCCCACTCGTTGTTGTTCATACGAAAATGAGAAAGGAAATCCGCCTGAACATTCTGGGTCCCGGGTATGTAGACCGCTGAAATGTTGGATAGGTTCTTCTGAGACCAGCTCATAATTGGCTCAATCTCTTGTAGCAGGGACTTGCTGCGGGTTCCACCCTGCTTCCCTATGTAGGCCATCGTGGTTGTATTGTCCAACCTGAGCATGACTTAGGAATTCACCATTAGATGAAAAGCGGCCCGTAGTTCCAGGCTGTTGGACATTATCCCATGAGAAGGAGCCGTGCCTTGCTCAAACAAAGAGTTAATATAGGCTAGCAGAATCTGCCTTTTTTCTCCTGCGGGTGGAAGGGACGTAGGGATGAATCTGAGCCTGGGAGTGCTGCTGAAGATCCAGGCGTAACCTGAGGAGACCATTCTGATGGTCCAGAAGTCCTGGATTGAGGCCGTCCAGACATGCTGAAAGCGGAGCAGACGAGCCCCCACATGGCATGCCTGAGCGGGCCCAATCTCAAAAAGACTTTGCAGATTTCCGGTTGCTTGTGGAACCGCCCTTAGCGGGTCTCTTGAAAGATGGCCGCCTAGCTTTCCAGGATTCCCGACCAGACTTGTAACTGTGTGCCTCTCTGGTCCAATCGTTATTCTGTTTAGTCGGAAAGGCACGTCTCTGACTCTGTGAGCGCCGATCCTGAGGGAGGAAACCCGACTTGCCACCTGTAGCTCTAGTTTGTTGCCAAGAGGGAAGTACCCTCTAAGGGAATTTGGCAGCAAACCTGTTTGGAGGCTGAATCAGCCAACCATGGTCGGAGCCATAAGGCACGATGGGTGGTGACTGCCAACAACATAACCCGAGCCACCAGGCGGTGATATCAATGGAAGCCTCCCCTAGAAAGGTAGAAGCCAGTCTGAGCTCCTGGATAGGTGAACTTTTGGCCACATCAGTAGAGATGCCTCTGAGAGTCTCGTTGATGCTGTCCAACCAAGTTTCCATGGCTTTGGTAACTGCAGCTAAGTCTAGGGCCGGATTGCAGGCCATGCCTGTCGTTAGGTAGATCCGCTTCAGATCAGAATCAATTCGTCTTTCCAAGGGATCTTTGAAGGAGACCATGTCTTCCAGAGGAAGGGTTACATATCTGACCAGCCTCATCAGTGCTGCGTCCACCAAGGGAGCCAACCCACATGCTTAACTTCTTCCTCCTTGAAGTTACTGGATCCTCCCAATTCAATGCTTCTCTTACTGCTTTCACCAGAGAGGGGACGAAAGCGTACCCAAAACCCATCCCAGGATTTTCCACTTCTTACTTGCTGTCCGAAGGAGCAGCGGATGGGTGGCTTGGCTGGGAAGATTCCCATGTATCAGGGATTTGCCCCTTCCCATTGGTGAGCATAGTGGCTCTGGCGGGGGGTCACGAGGCTGACGGGCTTCTCTCTCCTGCAGAGATTCTCTCACAACCCGCTTGACCAAGGATGATAGGTGCTGGTCTGCACCCTCTCATCTGCTGCTCTGGAGAAACAGCGATCACAGAGGGACTTGCCAGCAGGGACAAGCAGGCCCTAAATCCCCAACAGGATTTCTCCGTCCCCTTGCTGGGACGAGGTGAGGGGTGGTGGATCTTTACTGTGATGTCTGGAACCAGAGGGAGATCCGTGGTGTCTGGACCTGGAGGAGGAGTGCCCACGGTGTGATTTTGAAGAACCGCTCCTTTTGCGAGAACTGTGCTGCGGATCAGACCTAGAAGGGCTGCGGAAGAGAGAAGGAAGACAGGGAAAAGGAAGACAGAGAAAAGTAAGGAAACTTCAGATTAGTGACACCTTACCCCACTCTTCTTCCCTCCCAGCAGGCAAAACACAGAGAAAGCCACTAATGCCTACCTGCTGTGAGAGGGCTGGCCACTAGGAGGCAGTAAAGGATCCATGATCTTTACTGGGCAGGTCACTGTGGGCAGGACAATAGGTCAGCTGCCAGGCAGGGTCCATCCATTGCCCATAAAAACGCCATTTACCTGGGAAAGCCGCTCCAGAAGCCTGGGGAAGATCCTGCACACACCCACAATCATTCCCGAGGCTTTGTAGGCTTCTCCAGGATTTAAAAGCGGCGCAGCGTGACGTCACCGCTAGCGCCAGTGTCGGGTGTTCATGTGCATGCGCGAACCAGGCCTCGTTTTTGATTTGAGTCCGCGCATGCGCAGAGCAGGCACTGGACCCGGAAGAGAGAGTGGCGGCTGAAACTCAGTACAAACCAGCTGCTATGCCCACAGGGGAATCACACCAACAGGGAGAAAAAAACAAGGACAGGGCCAACAGAAGGGACAAAACCCTGTAAGCATTACAAACACTGCTTCCATGGATATAAATGCATTTATCTCACCACTCCACCCATGATCGTCACAGGCCGAAAAACGGTCATACCCACACCGGTCTTATGGCAGATAAGGGTCACCTGCTACCAGCTAGGCTCTCTGGCTAGTGCGCTTGCCTGCCTAAGGCCAGGCCTCCAGCTCTTCAGCGCTACTCTGCTTATACACTCCATACCCTGCTCACAGCAAAGGCTTTTCGGAGGGATGCGACTCCTGGCTCGTTCGGCCGATCCTGATCACAGGGGAGATGTCTTCAGGTAGGAGGACCATCAACTTTTTGGTCCTACGGAGGAGGACAAAAAAGAAACACGGCTGGTTGCCCGGAGCAAAGATTTATGGGAGAGGTGAGTTTTTTCCCACACGTATGCTGCCATAGGGGTCTGTCAGGAAAACTGAAATTTTCTAATCAAATACTTACCGTAATTTTCCTTTCCTGATAGACTCCATGGCAGCAGGAGACCCCTCCCAATGCCTGGAGTAGGCTAGTTACGGAACACGGCCGGTAGCCCGGAACAAAGATTTATGGGAAAGGTCCTATAGGGTAGTTATGGAGGCGGGGCTAACCCCCATGTATGCTGCCATAGGAGTCTGTCAGGAAAGTGTGTTTTTGGTTTAATAGACTTTAATGGAGAAGCTGCAGAAAAGCATGTAGTGTGTTTTTTGATCTGCCCAACAACAAATTGGCAACCCCCCCCCCCCCCCCCAAAGCATAAAAAGTGCAAAAGGGAAAACGCATCAAAAAAGCGTGAAAATGTGTGTGCAAAAACACACTGCAAAAAGCACTGCAGAAACGGACCAAAAGCAAACTGCATAGGTGTAAACCAGGCCTTAGAAGCTTATTGGCTACTATGCACAGCTGCAACATATTTTTTACTCTCCAGTTTTAGTAAATCAATCCCATAGTGAAAAGCCCTGACCCATATTCAGCTTTGGTTTTACTTGCATTTTCAATACATTGACTTACTAGACTATATGATGGCTACTTGGCACCATTCTCTCCTTTTCTTTTTTCAAATGCAGATGTCGGTTCCCGAGGCCTGAGTTTGAGGAGACAGCCTTGATTTAGCCAATTCCAGTGTTTTATGTCTAGTCACATAGCTATCTCTCCAGTGTTTATGTTTGCTACTATTCTAGCAGCTTGTTATCTGTTATATTGATTAATTTAAATCAGTGGTCTCCAAACTGCGGCCCTTTGTTTGCCTTTATCAGGCCACTGGGCAGTGGCGGAAGTATAGGGGTCGTCGAGGTCGCCATAGCGACCAGGCCCCATGCTGCAGGGGGCCCTTGAGGGCTTCCTGTATAGCTCGATAGGAGGAGTGGCTAAGGGTGGCTAAGACCAATCCTCAGCCTCTGCACTGCAGGGAGCTTGTCACACTGATTTGACCTAAAGTGAAAGCACAGTGTTTGCTGTGCTCTTTGTCTCCTCCTACAGTGCAGTACCCAGCAGGAAGTGGTAAGTTAAAGCACTGCTGTTTTTTAAAAGGCTATCTGTATTTATGTGTATTTATATGTGTGTGTGCGTGTGCATGTATGTGCGTGCATGCATGTATGTATGTATGTGTGTGTGTGTGCATGTGTTTATATGTGTGTGCATATGTGCATTTACGGTATATATATGTGTGTGTTTATATGTGTGTGTGTATATATATATACAGTATATGTGTGTGTATTGTGTGTGTGTTTATATATGTGTACTATGTATAGTATCTCACAAAAGTGAGTACACCCCTCACATTTTTTGTAAATATTTTATTCTATCTTTTCATGTGACAACACTGAAGAAATGACACTTTGCTACAATGTAAAGCATTGAGTGTACAGCTTGTATAACAGTGTAAATTTGCTGTCCCCTCAAAATATCTCAACACCCAGCCATTAATGACTAAAACTGTTGGCAATTGTGATATACTGTATGTGTGTGTGTTTACATGTATGTATGCATATTTTATGTATGCGTGTTTAATCCTGACCCCCTATATGTGTACAATCAGAACTGATTTTTTTTCTTGCTTGTTCATAGTACCAGCAAAAAAAATGCCTTCCTCTGAAAAACGATCCATGCTCAGATCGCTTTTCAGAGGCATTTGACAGCCGGTAAAGAGGCAATATGTTGCCTCCTGACCGCCTGTTTTAACCCCTTAAATGCATCATCACTATGCTGCCCCCTCCCTCATCCCCAATCCCCCCTCTCTCTCATCCCCAATCACCCCTCTCTCTCATTCCCAATCTCCCCTCTTTCTCACTCACCCCCCCCCCCCTCTCTCTCTCACCCCCTCTTTCTTTCACTCACCCCCTCTCTCTGAAAGACAAAACCAGAGAAAATCCCCAGCTCAACTCAGCAACCCTATCTCTTCTATCTCTCTCTCCCACACCCCTCTCTATCTCTCTCACCCCCTCTCACACCACACTCTCTCTACTCACCCTCTCTTTCTTCCTCTCTGTAACCCCCCCTTACATTGATCACACCCTCCAATCCCCCCTGCCCCCAATGCCACTGATACCAATCCACCCCTCACCACCACCACTGCCCACACCCCCCCTATCCCCAGCAACCAATGGGTGAGAGGTAATGATGTGCTGTAACCTCTAGCAACTAATCAGTGAGCAGTAATGTTATGCTTTAACCTCTGGCAACCAATCACAATTGCTGCCCGGTCTGCTGCACTAAACTGATTTGGAGTTTAGCTGCTATTTACTGTATGTTTCAAATCAGGTGGAGAGCAAAATTGCATTGGGGGGGCCCAAAGAAAATTTTTGCCCAGGGTCCAATCAATATTAAAGAAGGCCCTGGTCACATACCCAGAAGTCCCACTCCTTTACAGCAATGGGCTCCAATGACATGTGGAGCAGTCAAGGAAGTTTAGAAGGTCCATTATACATTTCTGGTGTGGTGGGCTATCAGGAGGTGGTGTCACTTTGCCCTGAATGGTCAAAGGTCCAGGATCCACCCCAGTCTGTAGCTAATGACGTCATCCCTGTACATTCCTTCCCTTTATCCCAAAGATGCCTACAATATGTAGATCAAAGTTCTCAGGCACAGTTTCTCATGTCATGAGGATGATTATTAATGTATCAGGTTAGAATTACGAACACAGACAAACCTGTGCACACTGCCCATCTCAAGACAATACTGTCACTGACAGCTGCAGGTCTCACACTATCATCAGGAAGCAATCAATTCAATCAATAATTCCTGACCACGTGATCATCATGACAGCCAATCATGGGGATCACTTGAGTTTTTTTCACAACAAAAAATGTATGAATAAATTGGTTGAGTGTAATTTTTATCTATTTGTCAGTTCATAATTAATTACAACATGATCCAGTAATACTATTATATGAGAACATATAAAAACCTTATACAGTGTGTCTTCAAAAACAATATTAATATTATTTTATTAAGCAATTATTTCACTAGGCAGGTTAATCATACAATTATCATCAAGTTAAATAAGGCCTATGTATGGAAGTAGTATTAAATTCCTTTTTGTATTTTTGTGAATTCTGTAGTCAGCAGTGGACTATAGATTAACTGTACCTCAACCAGAGTGATCCTCTAAGCATGGAGTGTATTGTCTCTGTTGTTTGAGTTTCCTACAGCAGGGTGTGCTAGAAAGTTACCATTCTGTGTTATGGGTGTTTGATAATTAACCCAATAATTGGGTACATTTTCTATTCTTAAGTCCCTGATCTCCTTTTCCTGTGACATATGCTGGCAAATAATTTTTTCTGACCCTGGGTCTATGTTCATAGTCCGATTCAGCTATATATATTCAGCTACGTACATACATAACCAGTTTGGTTTGTAATAAGTCAGCATAAAGTACGTAGGAATTCAAGGCCCAGTGATGTTGATTATGACCTTAGTAAGTCAAGCTCTGTGTTTGTGTGAGGTGTCATCTGTCTGTCTGCCTGTCTGTCCATCTGTCCGTCTATATGCTGTATCTGTCTGTCTGCTTGCCTGTCCATCTATATACTGTGTCTGTCTGTCTGTCTATTTACTGTGTCTGTCTGTCTGTCCCTCTATTTACTGTGTCTGTCTGTCCGTCTATTTACTGTGTCTGTCTGTCCGTCTATTTACTGTGTATGTCTGTCTGCCTGCCTGTCTGTCTGTTTGTCTGTCTGCCTGTCTGTCCATCTATATACTGTGTCTGTCTGCCTGTCTGTCCATCTGTCCATCTGTATACTGTGTCTGTCTGCCTGTCTGTCCACCTGTCCGTCTATACACTGTGTCTGTCTGTCTGCTTGCCTGTCTGTCTGTCTATATACTGTGTCAGTCCGTCCGTCTGTCTGTCTATCTTATGTAGCGCTGGTAGATTTATGATCTACCATCTGCTAGGTAAATTTAGTGAATTGCTCGTTATAGGAAGTTAGATTTGCCTCTGTTCCAGCTTGGCTGACGTTGCGTGTGGTTCCACATTGTGCCGGTGGGTGTCGTTGTCACCATGGGCTGGTGTTGGAAAAGCAACGTGTTAAAGCGGATGAGTGCTCCTCTGTCCCGGAGACAACTCGGTGGAGGTGGTCCTCCGAGTTGCATTCTGGGAGAGGGTATTTATGGGACAGACGCCATGTTTAGGGGATCGCTTTTCAGCCACCTGCTGGCCCTCCTGGCCGACAGGTATGTGTTAGAGTACCACCTCGTGGTCCTCCGTTCCGGAGGCCCGCGTCGCTGCTGCGCGTGGGTGGGCCCAGAAGCCTGTCTGGGGCCTACCACAGCAGCCGAGGAATGGTCCTGAGCTTTCTATCCAGAGTGAAGAAGCTGGACAACTGAGAAGATCCCAGGGGAGGACCCGTCATGGAAGGATCATGTAGAGTGCTGGTCTGGAGAGGGGCCTGGTGACTCGGTTGGGGGACGTATCCTGAAGTAGTCTTATTACATGGTACTGCCGGGTTGGCTTAGAGGTCCAAGTACTGTGTCTGACATTCATCGTGAACCAATACATCCTGTGGCAGAGGATCGTACGGGTTTTTTTCCAAACAAGTGTGTGGCAGAGACTTTTGTTCGTGCTACGTACTGGCTGCTAGGCAAGTGAGAGAGGCCTATCCAGGCGAGCAAAGATCGTGTCCCACAAAAGCGGATTGCATTCAATTACAGTATTCAACTTTAAAAGATGTTCTAAAGAAACCTAAAGAAAGGTATTTGAGCTTCCCTGTAGTTTTCCTCCTGCCTCTTTCCTGCTACTTCCTTCGTTACTTGGTTCAATAAAGCATTGAAAACATACTCAAGTGTTGGTGCTTATATCGTCCAGAGGTAAACTCAACGGAACCTTAGACACGGTGTCGGTGAAACAGAGATATCGAGAGTGAAGGTAATAGCCCGCTTAAACCAGCAGTTCCACCGAGAGTTAGTGCTACATTATATATCTCTTTAATTATCTATCTATCTAACTTATATCTCTATCTAAGGCTGGCCATACATTATACAGTTTCCATGTACAATTTTCCTTTAGATTTACCAAAACCATATAATATGAGGTCAACCCCAAAACATTTTCAATTTGTATGCAATCAGACAGGCCCTTGCACCACAAAGTTAAAGGTAAATCTAGGAAATTGAACAAGAAAATTGCTTAATGGCCAGCTTAATTCTATCTATCTATCTATCTATCTATCTATCTATCTATCTATCTATCTATCTATCTATCTATCTATCTATCTATCTATCTATCTATCTATCTATCTGTATCTTTCTGTCTGTTTGTCTATGCATCTTACATTGCAGCTTTGCAGGCAGCTAAGACTTATTGCATAACAAAGGAATAGGGTGGGGGATGCTTTTGCACACTGCTGTAGCTTCTCCCTTTTGCAGCAGAGGAGGTGGGTCTGACCTGTGCTGCTGACAATTCAGGTAAAAGCAAAGTCTGCAAACACCAACACATAAAATAACAAGGTGCAGCCAGTGTCTGATTGAATACACTCAAGTTTTCCCAGATGCCCCTGTGGCTGTGGTAAAGGGCGATACAGCTTTCCTAGGGGTTAAGGACCACTTGTTTCAAGTGTGATGAATTCTATTGAATGGCAGCGAACATTCCAAAACTCATTTAGTTGGGTAGACACTGGGCTAATGTCCCTTAATTGTAAACCTTATACAGCCTTATTGTAGAGAAGGGGGATGTGCAATATCCAATATACCAATATGAATTCACCATTCACTGGATAAGCTAAAGCCTGGCTGCACCTTATCTCAGTCCTTTGCATTGCCTGGGCATATGACAACAGTAAGCAGCTTTACATGGAGGGTTCACAGGAGCACTGGGCTATGAATATTAATGTTTCCTGTGGCCAACCACTAGGAGGTTTATTGCCAGTGATGCATGCTAGGGAAGGATATACATGTTTTAGGGTTAGCTTTGTGACCACCCTTCCCCCAGGCTTTGCCCTGGGGAGGGTGTATGTGGTCTGCTATTCAGCTAGCTCTGTGGCCTAAGAGGCCTTTGCATGTGCTTAGTGCAAAGCCTGGGAATATGCTACTGAAGCTTGTCTGTCCAGGATGGTCCTGCTAATAGAGGCACTGGGTACAAGGAGCCTTGTATAGGACAGATGTCTGGATGGTAGAAAGTGATGCCTGGGATGGAATGGCAGAGGTGACTCTGGCCAATGGGGATCCTAGGCATAAGAAACTCGTTGAGAAGCTGGAGGTTCATCCGAAGAGTCATGGAGGCTGCTGCTGTTAGTGAAGGTATAGGATATTTTTTTGGCTTAAGGACCCTTTTTGCCTTTACTGAATTGTAAGAATGCACAATTTGAGTGTTTAAATTCCCTACTTCTCTCTACCTGTGAGTTGCCCTTTATGAAATAAAAACCCTAATGCTGCGTACACACGACCGGACTTTCCGTCAGAAAAGGTCCGACGGAATCATTCCATCGGACATTCCGATCGTGTGTGTGCTTCATCTGACTTTTTCTTTCGAAAATTCTGACGGACCTAGAAATAGAACATGTTTCAAATCTTTCCGACAGAATCAGTTCCTATCGGGAAAACTGCTCGTCTGTATGCTGTTCCGACGGACCAAAAATGACGCAAGGGCAGCTATTGGCTACTGGCTATTGAACTTCCTTTTTCTAGCCCCGTAGTACTTCATCGCGTTCTAAACGATCGGACGTTGGTGTGATCGTGTGTATGCAAGTCCATTTCAGCAGAACTCCATCAAAAAAACGGTCAGAGTTTATTCTGATGGAATAAAAAGGCTGTGTGTACGCGGCATTAAGGGTATTAAAATGACTGGTGCCCAATTATTATACACTCCCCATTTTTAGCCATAAACTTAGCCCTGGGGTAGTCGCTAGCCCACCTTGCCCCGGAGGTCTCCCATTTGCATCTAATGGTCAGGTAGTTGCCACATCAATAATCTGCTGACAGGCAAATAATTGTAGCAAAGGAAAATCAAGGTTTACATTTATCTAGGGCAGGGATGTCAAACTCAATTTCATTGCAGGCCGTATTGGCAGTATGGTTGCAGTTTTCAGAATTTTGCTACATACAGAGTTCAGGGTTCAGGGGTGAGCTATGTACAGAGTGCAGAGTCCAGGGGAATACATGATTTAGGGGTCCCTAATGCACAATGTGCAAACCCAACCTCCCCCTATCTCCTCTGTAGTGTGGCCCCTGTAGTTTCTCCTGTAGTAAGGCACCTGTGGTGTCTCCTCTGTATTGTGGCTCCTGTGGTGTCTCCTCTGTGTTGTGGCCCCTATGGTCACCCCTCTGAGGGCCCACATTAAGGAATGTTCTCTCTCTATTTTCCCTCTATCAAGACTAGTCAGGTCTCTCACAGACCCCATCTGACACCACAAGCAGGGAGAAGATGAGGGAGAGCTCTCCACCAAGCATGCTGCCGTTCACCAATCACACAGAAGTGCTGCTCAGGCTGAAGCGATTGCTGACTGAAGATTTCTCCAACGGGCTCCACTTATTCTCTGACTTTTGACTAAATATAGCGAAGCTGCAGTAGGATCTCAGCCATTAAGTAATGAACACTGATCTTCCCCCAAAAACAGCGTAGAAGCTCCACTGTAGACTTCATCAATGAACCAACCGCCACTAAGGTTCTGACCAATGTTAGTGCACTTACACCAGGGCTGAGGGGAGAGGAGGGTGAGCAAATGGAGGTCCACCACATTCCAGCTGCAAAACTGGATGCGAGAACCACATGACAAGCAAGGCCTGGCGGGCTGGATTCAGGGCGCTGGCCTTATGTTTGACATATGTGATCTAGGTCATTCCTATAGAACAGCCATTCTCAACCAAGGTTCCACAGAACCCTAGGTTCCTCCTGAGGTTACTAGGAGTCCCTTAAGCAGGGACAACTAATGTAAATGGTCACTTCTACACTGACCACTAATGGAAGGGGACACCACAATTGTCACCATCAGTGTTTCTTTTTTATCGTCATTCCTTTAATTATAAGATTATTACTATAAATAACTTTGTTTAATAGAATTAATAGAATTTAATAGAATTGTTAAAAAAATAATCTGCCCTGGGTGTCAAATATTCTGGGAATACCACATTCTGTAATCTTCTACTTAGAACTTCCAACACTGTATTACGGTAATGTACTGTGAGCCGTAGGTTCAATCATTTTAATAGGGATTTCTCAGAAAATTATTACAAGGGTTGCTCCGGGGTAAAAAGGTTGAGAAGGACAGCTATGGAGGATGTAGAGGAGCAACTGCTCCTGCCCCATAAGGTCAGAACCATGGGGTCCCAGCACGACTCTACCCACCTTTTCATACAATCTCACCCTGCACCTTGACATAAAAAGCAACAATTCCCCATATCCTCTTCCCCTTTGTACATGCTGTTTAAGTCTCTAGTATTATTTGTAAAAAATGAACATTTTCCCCAAATGTGTTAAGAAACCAAGTCGCAAATGCTAAATAGTCAAAGCATTTCTTTTTATATTAATGTATAGTGTACACCCACAGAGGTGTATCTAGTGGAAATGGTGCCTATGGCAAGCACTGAAACTGCGCCCCGTTCAATATAATAAAAACAGCTAACAAAACTACAAGTCAAGCTCTTTAATTGTTCCATTAACAAATTATGGATTGGCACTACATAAAGTTCCCAAGTGCCCGATGGGTCAGTCCACCCCTGCTCATTAAACAGTCTACATTCAGTGAAAGTACTGAATGTACTGCAAAGTTTGCACTGAATGTGGACTGTTGCACAAATCTCTTTATTACACTTTATTTATGATATCTATTTTTTTAATCCATATTGAGCACTATATTTGATTGGCTGCTTCTGCTTGGCACACACGCACAATCACACATGATGATGACTTAAAACTTTTAAGCCATCATCATGTGCGATTGTGCGTGTGTGCCAGGCCCAAGCAGAAGCAGGCAGCCAATCAAATATAGTGCTCAATATGGATTCAATAAATATGCATAGCCATAGATATCATAAATAAAGTGATCTGTGCAGTGCAACAGCAGGTACTACATTTGAGTAGACTGCGGATGCGACTACAGGAGATGACCAGAGACTGCGATTGCGACTACAGGAGATGACCAGAGACTGCGATTGCGACTACAGGAGATGACCAGAGACTGTGATTGCGGCTACAGGAGATGACCAGAGACTGCGATTGCGGCTACAGGAGATGACCAGAAACGGCGATTGCGGCTACAGGAGATGACCAGAGACTGCGATTGGGACTACAGGAGATGACCAGAGACTGCGAATGTATCTACAGGAGATGACCAGAGACTGCGGATGTGACTACAGGAAATGACCAGAGACTACGGATGTGACTACAGATAATAAGACTGCGATTGCAACTACAGGAGATGACCAGAGACTGCGATTGGGACTACAGGAGATGACCAGAGACTGCGATTGGGACTACAGGAGATGACCAGAGACTGCGATTGGGACTACAGGAGATGACCAGAGACTGCGATTGGGATTACAGGAGATGACCAGAGACTGCGATTGGGACTACAGGAGATGACCAGAGACTGCCATTGGGACTACAGGAGATGACCAGAGACTGCCATTGGGATTACAGGAGATGACCAGAGACTGCGATTGGGACTACAGGAGATGACCAGAGACTGCGAATGGGACTACAGGAGATGACCAGAGACTGCGATTGGGACTACATGAGATGATCAGAGACTGCGATTGGGATTACAGGAGATGACCAGAGACTGCGATTGGGACTACAGGAGATGACCAGAGACTGCAATTGGGACTACAGTAGATGACCAGAGACTGCGATTGGGACTACAGGAGATGGCCAGAGACTGCGATTGGGACTACAGGAGATGACCAGAGACTGCGATTGGGACTACAGGAGATGGCCAGAGACTGCGATTGGGACTACAGGAGATGACCAGAGACTGTGATTGCGGCTACAGGAGATGACCAGAGACTGCGATTGCGGCTACAGGAGATGACCAGAGACTGCGATTGGGACTACAGGAGATGACCAGAGACTGCGGATGTGACTACAGGAGATGACCAGAGACTGCGGATGTGACTACAGGAGATGACCAGAGACTGCGAATGTGACTACAGGAAATGACCAGAGACTGCGGATGTGACTACAGATAATAAGACTGCGATTGCAACTACAGGAGATGACCAGAGACTGCAATTGGGACTACAGGAGATGACCAGAGACTGCGATTGGGACTACAGGAGATGACCAGAGACTGCGATTGGGACTACAGGAGATGACCAGAGACTGCGATTGGGATTACATTAGATGACCAGAGACTGCGATTGGACCTACAGGAGATGACCAGAGACTGCGATTCAGAGACTGCGATTGGGACTACAGGAGATGACCAGAGACTGCGATTGGGATTACAGGAGATGACCAGAGACTGCGAATGGGACTACAGGAGATGACCAGAGACTGCAATTGGGACTACAGGAGATGAATAGAGACTGCGATTGGGACTACAGGAGATGACCAGAGACTGTGAATGGGACTACAGTAGATGACCAGAGACTGCGATTGGGACTACAGGAGATGGCCAGAGACTGCGATTGGGACTACAGGAGATGACCAGAGACTGCGATTGGGACTACAGGAGATGGCCAGAGACTGCGATTGGGACTACAGGAGATGACCAGAGACTGTGATTGCGGCTACAGGAGATGACCAGAGACTGCGATTGCGGCTACAGGAGATGACCAGAGACTGCGATTGGGACTACAGGAGATGACCAGAGACTGCGGATGTGACTACAGGAGATGACCAGAGACTGCGGATGTGACTACAGGAGATGACCAGAGACTGCGAATGTGACTACAGGAAATGACCAGAGACTGCGGATGTGACTACAGATAATAAGACTGCGATTGAAACTACAGGAGATGACCAGAGACTGCAATTGGGACTACAGGAGATGACCAGAGACTGCGATTGGGACTACAGGAGATGACCAGAGACTGCGATTGGGACTACAGGAGATGACCAGAGACTGCGATTGGGATTACATTAGATGACCAGAGACTGCGATTGGACCTACAGGAGATGACCAGAGACTGCGATTCAGAGACTGCGATTGGGACTACAGGAGATGACCAGAGACTGCGATTGGGATTACAGGAGATGACCAGAGACTGCGAATGGGACTACAGGAGATGACCAGAGACTGCGATTGGGACTACAGGAGATGAATAGAGACTGCGATTGGGATTACAGGAGGTGACCAGAGACTGCGATTGGGACTACAGGAGATGACCAGAGACTGCGAATGGGACTACAGTAGATGACCAGAGACTGCGATTGGGACTACAGGAGATGACCAGAGACTGCGATTGGGACTACAGGAGATGACCAGAGACTGCGATTGGGACTGCAGGAGATGACTAGAGACTGCGATTGGGACTACAGGAGATGACCAGAGACTGCGAATGGGACTACAGGAGATGACCAGAGACTGCGATTGGGATTACAGGAGATGACCAGAGACTGCGATTGGGACTACAGGAGATGACCAGAGATTGCGATTGGGACTACAGGAGATGACCAGAGACTGCGATTGGGACTACAGGAGATGACCAGAGACTGCGATTGGGACTACAGGAGATGACCAGAGACTGCGAATGGGACTACAGGAGATGACCAGAGACTGCGATTGGGATTACAGGAGATGACCAGAGACTGCGATTGGGACTACAGGAGATGACCAGAGACTGCGAATGGGACTACAGGAGATGACCAGAGACTGCGATTGGGACTACAGGAGATGACCAGAGACTGCGATTGGGACTACAGGAAATGACCAGAGACTGCAGATGTGACTACAGATGACCAGACTGCAGATGTGACTACAGGAGATGACCAGACTGCGGACAGATGTGACTACAGGAAATAACCAGAGACTGCCATTGCGACTACAGATGACCAGACTGTAGATGTGACTACAGGAGATGACCAGACTGTGCATTCAACTACAGGAGATGATAGTCTGCGGATGCGACTACAGGAGATGACCAGAGACTGCGAATGCAACTACAGATGACCAGACTGCGGATGCGACTACAGGAGGTGATAGTCTGCGGATGCGACTACAGGAGATGACCAGACTGCGGATGCGACTACAGATGACCAGACTGCGGACAGATGCGACTACAGGAGATGACCAGAGACTGCGAATGAGACTACAGATGACCAGACTGCGGATGCGACTACAGATGACCAGACTGCGGACAGATGCGACTACAGGAGATGACCAGAGACTGCGAATGAGACTACAGATGACCAGACTGCGGATGCGACTACTGGAGATGACCAGAGACTGCTGATGCGACCACAGGAGATGACCAGAGACTGCGGATGTGACTACAGATGACCAGTCTACAGATGCGACTACAGGAGATGACCAGAGACTGCGAATGTGACTACAGATGACCAGATTGTGGATGCGACTACAGGAGGTGACCAGAGACTGCGAATACAACTACAGGAGATGAACAGAGCCTGCGAATGCGACTACAGGAGATGACCAGACTGCGGATGCGACTACAGGAGATGACCAGATTGTGGATGCGACTACAGGAGATGACCAGATTGTGGATGCGACTACAGGAGATGACCAGATTGTGGATGCGACTACAGGAGATGACCAGAGACTGCGAATGCGACTACAGGAGAGGACCAGACTGCGGATGTGACTACAGGAGATGACCAGACTGCGGATGTGACTACAGGAGATGACCAGACTGCGGATGTGACTACAGGAGATGACCAGACTGCGGATGTGACTACAGGTGATGACCAGACTGCGGATGCGACTACAGGAGATGACCAGACTGCGGATGTGACTACAGGAGATGACCAGAGACTGCGAATGCGACTACAGGAGAGGACCAGACTGCGGATGTGACTACAGGAGATGACCAGACTGCGGATGTGACTACAGGAGATGACCAGACTGCGGATGTGACTACAGGAGATGACCAGACTGCGGATGTGACTACAGGAGATGACCAGACTGCGGATGTGACTACAGGAGATGACCAGACTGCGGATGCGACTACAGGAGATGACCAGACTGCGGACACCCACCCTAACTTGTGTTCAGATTTGGATAAAGTGGCAAAGGAATAGAACTCCTGGTGAGTTTTTACTGCTACCTGGGGCTCTGTTAGTCACTGTTTGTCCCAGAGACAACAGTTTTAACAGACAGGAAGTGAGAGAAAATCTACAAATGACGTAGAAAAAAATACAAAACTGACAGGGGATCCAGCTTTTCCATACTATATTGAAAACAATAAAAATAACTAGATAAAAATGAACAGGCCATTTAAAGCGGTTGTATAGCAGCACAATTATTTATTTTTTTTAAACCTGTGAGGCAAAAGCATGATGAGCTAGTATGCACCGCATACTAGCTCATTACGAAATACTTACCTTAGTACGAGGCGTCGGCATGTGATCACGGTCCACGCCGAGGGAGCTGACATTTCCCCCTTGGCCTGTCTTCCGGGTTCGCGGCTCCGGCGCTGTGAGTGGCCGGAGCCGCAATGACATCACTCCCGCACATACGCGCGGGTGACTTGTTTCTGACAAGATGTGGCAGCGTCCGCCGGTCCTTCACAGCGCATGCGCCGCTGACGTCAGCGGCTGCGTGCGAAGGGAATATCTCCTAAACCGTATAGGTTTAGGAGATATTCATTTTACCTACAGGTAAGCCTTATCATAGGTTTACCTGTAGGTAAAAATGAAAAAAAAAAAGGATATACAACCGCTTTAAAGCTTTTGCTGCAGTCACCTTCTGTCCTCAGTCTAATGACCAGCATCATTTAACTCACTTCCTCTGAGTCCAGGCCATACTACACACACCCCAGCCTGTGACCGGACAGAGAATGGAGTAACAGCACAGTCACTCTGCTCTCTCCCTCTATCAGCATGCTTATTGTCAGCATATGCTGCTTCTTCACACCAGCCCTGCTTTATGGGGACTAAAAGCGATTGATATCAGGTCAAATTTAGGTACTTAAAATACTTGTATTTAAAAAAATATATTTATTAAGGTATTATTAATTACAGAACTGCATTCCTTTGTGTATATTTTTGTATCTGCCTAGAGTTTAAAGGCTTTATTCGCCTTTTTTTTTTTTTCTAAAATCCAGCTCCCCTATGTACCAATATAACAATAATATACTGTTTTTACAAAAATAAAACCGCTTTCCATTTATTCTACACACGCTTACCTCACTCTCTTCATGGATGCTTAACAACCTCAATACCAGGCACTTTCACCCCCTTCCTGCCCAGGACATTTTTCAGCTTTCAGTGCTGTCGAACTTTGAATGACAATTGTGCGGTCATGCTACACTGTACCTAAATTCATTTTTAATAATGTTCTTCACACAAATAGAGCTTTCTTTTGGTGGTATTTAATCACTGCTTGGTTTTTTATTTTTTTACAAAAAAAAAAGAAAAAAAGACCGAAAATTTTGAGGAAAAAAAAATGTATTCTTAGTTTCTGTCAGTAAATTTTTTAAATAAGTAAATTTTCTCCTTCACTGATATGTGCTGATGAGGCTGCACTGATAGGCACTGATAGGCTGCGCTTATGGACACTGATGCGATGGCACTTATGGGCACTGATTAGGTGGCACTAATATTCCGCACTGATAGGTGGCACTGATATGCGGCACTGATGAGCACTGATAAGCAGCACTGATGGGCGGCACTGGTGGGCCCTGATGGGTGGCACTGATTGGCACTGGTGTGCACTGATAGGTGGCCATGGATAGGCGGCACTGAGGAGCACTGATTGGTATGGATAGGCAGCACTGATGGGCAGCACTGATGAGCAGGCACTGGTGGGCACTGAAAGGCAGCAATGACTGGCATCACTGATGGGCACTGATTGGTGTCACTGATGGGCACTGATTGGTGGCACTAATGGGCACTGGGGGACTTTACTGTAATCAGTGCCGTGATTACCTATCCAGGTGTCCCCTGCGAGGAGATGCTGCTGATCGGCTCTCCTCACCACACACTCTGCCAGTGTGAGGCGATGATAGCCGATTACCGCCACTTCCGCATTTACATGTGCTCCATTACTTCTGCCTGACTTCCTCAACAGACTATAGGTCATGACACAGGAAGGAGTTGACCAGCTGATCTCATTAGCACACACCCTGCATCATCTACCTTCAGCTGGTCAACTCCTTCCTGTGTCATGACCTCAAGTCTGCTCAGGAAGTCGGGCAGAAGTAATGGAGCAGGGTTTTTAAGCTTCCATGAAGAGAGTGAGGTAAGCGTGTGTAGAATTAATGGAAAGCCGTTTTATTTTTGCAAATTAAGTACATTAATGCTATATTGGTACATAGGGGAGCTGGAATTAAAAAAAAAAAGTGAACAAAGTTTAACTTCAAGTATATGTGAACATACTTATATCTTATACTTATATTTAACATACTTATATATACTATCTATAATATATTATAGTTTCTAATACAGTTATATATGCAGGCACCATAACTACTTTTGCTTAGTTTCTGAAAGTTTTCATACCATTTTTACAAGGTTAAAATGTTTTGTCATGTGACATTGCATTTCTTTTCCCTAATAGTAGAGGGCGGAGCTACAGGACACTATGGGGTTGATTTACTAAAGGCAACTAGACTGTGCACTCTGCAGGTGCAATTGCTCCAGAGCTTAGTAAATGAGGCAAAGCTTCACTTTGCAAAGAACGCCCAGTCATATGCAAAGGAAAATAAAAAAAACAGCATGTTTGCTTGCACATGATTGGATAATGGAAGTCAGCAGAGCTTCTGCTCATTTACTAAGTTCTGGAGCAACTGCTCTTGTAGAGTGCAACTGCACTTTGCAAAGTGCACAGTCAATTTGCCTTTAGTAAATCAACCCCACTGCATACACATGGTTTGCCTATATTCCATAGTCTGTTCAGCCCGAGGCAGGTTGCAGGCAGTGCTTGAGCAGGGGGCATATTCAAGAGGCAGTCTGTGATTGGTCGGGGTGTGTGGGGGCTGAACAAATCACCCAATCCAAGCACGCTGTGTGTCTGCACAGTGTCCTGTACCTCTGAATGGCCAGCCAAAGGATGACAACTGATCATGCCAACACAGATCAGCTCCTGTGCTTTGTGTGGTCAGTTTAGAATGAGGAAGAAAGGTGACTGGCAGGATCAGCTGGAAGATGAATATGATAGAGACTATTGGTTATAAAATACACACAGAAAACATTTTTTCTAGGGTAACATACCTCTGACATCACTTCTGGTTTTCGGGCATAAACAAATGATTTTATTATTTTATTTAAGTCAAGATATCATTTTTTTTTCTTTTGCTTTTAAAGGTAAATGAGAGATCTGGGGTTAAAAAGACCCCAGATCTCTCAATAAAGAGGACCTGCCATACTTATTTCTATTACAAGGGATGTTTACATTCCTTGTAATAGGAATAAAAGTGATCCAAAAAATGAAAGAAAAGGACAGTGTGAAAATAAAAAGTAAAATAAGTGAGAAAAAAAATGCAAAGCGCGCATAAGCAAACGCATAAGTAAGTCAGGCCCGCATATGTAAATGGTGTTCAAACCACACATGTGAGGTATCGCCACGAGCGTTAGAGCGAGAGCAATAATTCTAGTGCAAGACCTCCTCTGTAACTTTAAACAGGTAACCTGTAAACATTTTTAAAGCATTGCCTATGGAGATTAAGTACCGTAATTTGTCACCATTCTACGAGTGTGCGTCATTTTAAAGCATGACATGTTAGGTATCTATTTACTCGGTGTAACATCATCTTTCACATTATACAAAAAAATGGGATAACTGTTGTGTTTTTTTTTTGATTCAATAAAGTGTATTTTTTTCAGGAAAAATTGCACTTGAAAGACCGCTGAGCAAATACAGTGTGACAATATTGCAAGATCGCCATTTTATTCTCTAGGGTCTCTGCTAAAAAAAAAATATATATAATGTTTGGGGGTTTAAAGTAATTTTCTAGCAAAAAATACTAATTTAAACAAAAAGCTCCAGAAAAGGCCTGGTCAGCAAGTGGTTTACCTCTAGCTGGCGAAACTACTGTCACCATGACATAAAGAGAAGGGCTGCTCGCTAACAGAGCCCCGGATATCTGTAAAAATATGACAGGGCTTCTAACCCTTCCCTGCTCTATCAGAAAAAAACAAAATGTTTACATTCAGGCTTGCCGAGTGTTGCAACCGTGATCAGCGTATCACTGACTCTTCCCCCAGCCCCAGGTCCACACGGAGGTTCGGACCTACCATTATAGGGTGGAAGGAAGTAAACAATAGACTACAGTTGTAGTGCCACCACACTTGTGCTTCATTGAGATCTGCCAGAGTGCCAGATGGGACTTGTAGTTCTCCCATTCACAGATCTCAGTGTAAGTGCATCCACACACAGCCACACTGATATCAAAAGTCAACACTGTTAACATTTCATCCAATTCCTTTGAATTAGCTGAAATTCTAACAGTGGGTGGCCCTGCCGGCTCAACAAAAATCGATCACTTGATCGAATTTTGTCAAAGCCAGAATTTGTTGACCCAACACTGCCCGCAGCCAATCAGCTGCCAACGCAGTTTGGGTATTCTTATAACAATAGTACTGCAGAGGAGAGTCGTCCATCCCCGCTTTTAGTGTGGATGGATGAATCTGTTGGATTTCAAAAGAAATCTATCAATGTATAGCCAGCTTTAGCTACAATCCTGACACATGTACATATACAGGTTAAGGTAAAGAGAAGCACCTTCCTTTCCTGTGATATAAAATAGTGGTGCACTTTGCATGCCATGCAGCCCTCACCCAGTGGGCCATACCTTGGGACATGTGGGGGCATCTAACAACTTGCAAAATGTGGGGTACTATCCTTCTAATAGTGATACCTGATAACCTGATTTAGCGTGGCAGGGTCATTAGATTGTGAGCTCCTGAGACATGTATGTATCAACCTGTGTACAGTACTGTGTAATATGTCATTAGATTGTGAGCTCCTGAGATTTAGGTGCACTGATCTACACCCACTAGCCACTTTAGATGTGGTGAAGACGACTTGCTGAAGTAGTATATGGCAGTGAATGGTGTCAGTACTTTCTTTTTTACAATCTAATGCGGCAGTGGACAGTGTCGGTAGGGCGGGGGGGAGTGGTGTCAGTAGTTTATTATTTTACTTTTTTTTTTATATATTTTTTATTATGTTTTTAAAATTTTTAAGTATTGATTGCAATTTAGTTTTTTTTCTGTTGGTGGGCTTTGGTGAGATATCAGGAGTCTAAATAGACCCCTTACATCTCCCCTTTGAGACAGAGAAAGGGACTGAGGACACAGATTCCCCAGTCCCTTTCTCTGCTGTCTCAGCATTGAAGATGAATGGACAGGAGACAGAAGCTCCTGTTCATTCATAAACTGATGCAGAGTCTACTCTGCTCAGTTATCAAAATACACAGGAGCGATCGCTCCTTGTCCAAATGAGAAAAGGAAGGGGTCGGTAAATGACATATTTACCAGCCCCTTCCTTCGCTCTGCATCCTGACACATCCCCCAGCATCCGACGGGAGAGGAGAGGAGGGTAGCTGGCTGTGGGGTACAGGGGGGGCGGAGGAGAAGGACAGGGGACTGGTGGAGTGGCTGGAGCACACAGGGTGGAGGAGGAGGACAGAGCACCAGAGGCCCGGCCTGAGTACACAGGGTGGAGGAGGAGGACAGAGCACCAGAGGAGCGGCCGGAGCACAGTGGGGGCAGAGGAGGAGGACAGAGCACCAGAGGAGCGGCCGGAGCACAGTGGGGGCAGAGGAGGAGGACAGGGCACCAGAGGAGCGGCCAGAGAACAGTGGGGGCAGAGGAGGAGGACAGGGCACCAGAGGAGCGGCCAGAGCACAGTGGGGGCAGAGGAGGAGGACAGGGCACCAGAGGAGCGGGCGGAGCACAGTGGGGGCAGAGGAGGAGGACAGGGCACCAGAGGAGCGGCCGGAGCACAGTGGGGGCAGAGGAGGTGGACAGGGCACCAGAGGAGTGGCGGAGCACAGTGGGGGCAGAGGAGGAGGACAGGGCACCAGAGGAGCCGCGGAGCACAGTGGGGGCAGAGGAGGAGGTCAGGGCACCAGTGGAGCGGCCGGAGCACAGTGGGGGCAGAGGAGGAGGTCAGGGCACCAGTGGAGCGGCCGGAGCACAGTGGGGGCAGAGGAGGAGGTCAGGGCACCAGAGGAGCAGCCGGAGCACAGTGGGGGAAGAGGAGGAGAACAGGGGACTGGAGGAGCGGCCAGAGCACAGTGGGGGCAGAGGAGGAGGTCAGGGCACCAGTGGAGCGGCCGGAGCACAGTGGGGGCAGAGGAGGAGGTCAGGGCACCAGAGGAGCAGCCGGAGCACAGTGGGGGAAGAGGAGGAGAACAGGGGACTGGAGGAGCGGCCAGAGCACAGTGGGGCAGAGGAGGAGGACAGGGGACCAGAGGAGCAGCCGGAGCACACTGGGGCAGAGGGGGAGAAAACGGAAGAGGAGGACACAGGGAACAGTCGGGGATGATCAGCGCCTCAGAAGCTGCGCAGCCATTACTTTGACAGACTCGGGCTGTCACTGAAACCGGCCCACTGAGCCATCGGCCCACCGAAAAAAACGCCCCGTGCTCCCGATGGCCAGTACATGCCTGGTTTTGGTGCGCTGGTCTGAGTATTTCAAAAACTGCTGATATACTGGGATTTTCACGCACAACCATCTCTAGGGTTTATAGAAATTGGTCCGAAAAAGAGAAAATATCCAGTGAGTGGTAGTTGGGTGGACAAAAATGCCTTGTTGATGTCAGAGGTGAATGGGCAGACTGGTTCAAGATGATAGAAAGGCAACAGTAACTCAACTAACCACTCGTTATATCCAAAGTATGCAGAATACCATCTCTGAACACACAACACATCGAACCTTGAAGCAGATGGGCTTTAACAGCAGAAGACCACACCGGGTGCCACTCCTGTCAGCTAAGAACAAGAAACTGAGGCTACAATTCACACAGGTTCACCAAAATTGGACAATAGAAGATTGGGAAAACGTTGCCTGGTCTGATGAGTCTTGATTTCAGCTGTGACATTCAGATGGTGAGGTCAGAATTTGGTGTAAACAACATGAAAGTATGGATCCATCCTGCCTTGTATCAACAGTTCAGGCTGGTGGTGGTGGTGTAATGGTGTGGGGGGATAGTTTCTTGGCACACTTTGGGCCCCTTAGTACCAACTGAGCATTGTTTAAACAGCTGACCTGAGTATTGTTACTGACCATGTCCATCTCTTTTTTACTACAGTGTACTTATCTTCTGATGGCTCCTTCCAGCAGGATAATGCACCATGTCACAAAGCTCAAATCATCTCACCACTGGTTTATTGAACATGACAATGAGGTCACTGTACTCCAATGGTCTCCACAGTCACCAGATCTCAATCCAATAGAGCACCTTTGGGATGTGGTGGAACGGGAGATTCACATCATGGATGTGTAGCCGACAAATCTGCAGCAACTGGGTGATGCTATCATGTCAATATGGACTGTGTAACACAGTATGTAAGTAGATTGTGATCTCTTGGGACTTATGTGCATGGATATATGTACTCTGTGTATGAATCTACGTACTCTGTAAAGCACTGAGTAATATGTCATTAGACTGTGAGCTCCTGAGACCTAAGTCTATGTACTTTGTAAAGCACTGCATAATATGCCTGTAGATTGTAAGCCCTTGGGACTTATGTGCATGGATCTCTGTACTCTGTAAAGCACTGGGTAACATGTCAGTAGATTGTGAGCTCTGGGACTAATGTGTATGAACCTGTGTACACTGTAAAGCACTGAGTACAGTGCAATATTTCTTTAGGTTGTAAGCTCCTGAGCCCTATGTTTATGGATCTATGTATTCTGTAAAACACAGCCTAATATGCCGGTAGATTGTAAGCTCCTGGGACTTATGTGCATGGAGCTACAGTATGTACTCTATGTATGAATCTACGTACTTTTTAAAGCACCATGTAATATGTCATTAGATTGTAAGCTCCTGAGCCCTATGTGTATGGATCTTTAGACCCCATAAAGCACTGTGTAACATGTCAGTAAATTGTGACCTCTTGGGACTAATGTATATGAACCTATGTACACTGTAAAGCACTGTGTAATATAGCTTTAGATTGTAAGCTCCTAAGCCCTAAGTGCATGAATCTATGTACTCTGTAAAGCACCGCGTAATATGCCTGTAGATTGTAAGCTCCTTGGACTTATATGTGCATGGATCTCTGTACTCTATAAAGCACTGTGTAACATGTTAGTAGATTGTAAGCTCCTGGGTGTTATGAGTATGGATCTTTGTACTACTGTGTAATATGTGGCCTTGTCAAGTTGGCCACCACGGTGTACACAGGCTCTCCTGAGGGATTTCTCCCCCCTCCCTTTCCTCCTCACTGACTCAGTTAATGCGAGCTGCGCTCGCACTTTGCTTCCTCCCCTGTGTTCCTGTTGGCAGGAGGAGAGGGAACCAATCAGGGTGGAGTCAATTATAGGAACCAATGAGAAGGACTTTAATAACAGCAGCAGCTGCAAAGGATCCTGGGACATGTAGTCCTCATGCTCTGGGGAAAAAGAACCACAATACTCCAGGCAGGAGAAGAGATTAGACCCAGGGGAGAAGTGTTGCCTCCCGGGTCAGTCCCCCAGCTCGTTTACAAGCTCCACGGCCAGTCTGGGACATCCAGCCTGAGAGAGGGGGATCCTAGGTGCATATTCAGGTGCACCTGCACCGACGCCATAGAGCGTTCCAGTGTGAGGTGACCAGTCGGGTCACCAGAAGAGCCTGCCTCTTCCAGGATGTTCATTGGGCCTTGGCCGTAGGATTGGTGAGAGGGCCATAGACAGAGTTGCCTCACTTTTGCCTACACTTACCAGAACCTGGGTCTCATTAATGGCCTGTTAAACAGTCACAGTGTCTGTCCGCCTTGTCATTCGGATATTGTCAGGATGCCACAGATACACTTTGCCAAGCAGGAGTTTAAGTGCACCAACTAAAGTGGCTAGCTGAAGATCCAAGGCCTCATCCTTCTTCCAAGGGACTAAAGCTACTGGTGCCATTCGGGCACGCACACACATGTTCAGGGCTCTGTATATGTAGTGGGTGTGCAGGATGGTTTGCCTTAGGAGTTAAGCCATTGAATGTTGATTTGGGTACAGTGGTGTCAGGGGACAGAAGAGAGAGGTCTGACATAAGAGAGGGTCATTCCTCTGTTCACCTTCTTCCTGTACTCTTAGAGCCAATTTATGTAGAGGTAACCAATATGGTATATATATATACAGTATCTCACAGAAGTGAGTACACCCCTCACATTTTTGTGATTATTTTATTATATCATTTCATGTGACAACACTGAAGAAATTACGCTTTGCTACAATGTAAAGTGTGAGTGTACAGCTTGTAAAACAGTGTAAATTTGCTGTCCCCTCAAAATAACTCAACACACAGCCATTATTGTCTAAACCGCTGGCAACAAAAGTGAGTACACCCCGAAGTAAAAATGTCCAAATTGGGCCCAAAGTGTCAATATTTTGTGTTGCTACCATTATTTTCCAGCACTGCCTCACCCTCTTGGGCATGGAGGTCACCAGAGCTTCACAGGTTGCCACTGGAGTCCTCTTCCCCTCCTCCATGACGACATCACCAAACTGGTGGATGTTAGAGACCTTGCGCTCCTCCACCTTCCGTATGAGGATGCCTCACAGATGCTCAATAGGGTTTAGGTCTGGAGACATGCTTGGTCAGTCCTTCACCTTTACCCTCAGATTCTCTATCAAGGCAGTGGTCATCTTGGAGGTGTGCTTGGGGTCCTAATCATGTTGGAATACTGCCCTGCGGCCCAGTCTCCGAAGGGAGGGGATCATACTCTGCTTAAGTATATCACAGTACATGTTGGCATTCATGGTTCCCGTAATGAACTGTAGCTCCCCAGTGCAGGCAGCACTCATGCAGCCCAAGACCATGACACTCCCACCACCATGCTTGACTGTATGCAAGACACATTTGTCTTTGTACTCCTCATCTGGTTGCCGCCACACATGCTTGACACCATCTGAACCAAATAAGTTTATCTTGGTCTCATCAGACCACAGGACATGGTTCCAGTAATACATGTTAGTCTGCTTGTCTTCAGCAAACTGTTTGCGGGCTTTCTTGTGCATCATCTTTAGAAGAGGCTTCCTTCTGGGACGACAGCCATTCGGACCAATTTGATGCAGTGTATGGTCTGAGCACTGACAGGCTGACCTCCCACCCCTTCAACTTCTGCAGCAATGCTGGCAGCACTCATATGTCTATTTCCCAAATACAACCTCTGAATATGATTCTATGCATGTGAACACAAATTCTTTGGTTGACCATGGCGAGGCCTGTTCTGAGTGGAACCTGTCCTGTTAAACCTCTGTATGGTCTTGGCCACTGTGCTGCAGCTCAGTTTCAGGGCCTTGGCAATCTACTCATAGCCTAGGCCATCTTTATGTAGAACAAAAATTTTTTTTTTCAGATCCCAAGAGAGTTCTTTGCCATGAGGTGCCATGTTGAACTTCCAGTGACCAGTATGAGAGAGTGAGAGAGATAACACCAAATGTAACACACTTGCTCCCCATTCACACCTGAGACCTTGTAACACTAACGAGTCACATGACACCGGGGGGGGGAAAATGGCTAATTAGGCCCAATTTGGACATTTTCACTTAGGGGTGTACTCACTTTTGTTGCCAGCAGTTTAGACATTAATGGTTGTGTGTTGAGTTATTTTGAGGGGACAGCAAATTTACACTGTTATATAAGCTGTACACTCACTACTTTGCATTGTAGCAAAGTGTCATTTCTTCAGTGTTGTCACGTGAAAAGATATAATAAAATATTTACAAAAATGTGAGGGGTGTACTCACTTTTGTGAGATACTGTATGTACTCTGTAAAGCACTGTATAATAGGTAATCCGATTGTGAGCTCTTAGGGCTTATGTGCATGGATCTATAAACCATATGACTCTACGTCCTCTGTAAAGCACTCTAATATGTCTTTAGATTGTAAGCTTCTGAGACCTATGTGTATGGATCTAAAGGGGGGGTTTGGGACATTGATGATCTCAGTCCACCTTGTGCCTGCCACCACGTCACACCCACTGTCCTTTTTTGTTTGTTATGTTACTAAGTGTACATATTGTATCTTATGTTACAGTTATACTGTTTTACCTGAATTGTGGTTTTACTTTATCTGTATTGGTGTATGTTATTAAAAACACTTTACAGACCCACAGTGCGTTCTTATGTCTAGGTACATGCTTCATCGAAAGTCCCAACCCCCCCCTTTGTCTTGCATATCAGGGATGGAAGCATTGGACTTATACGTCCTACACCTCATTTAAAGTCCCAATCTTTTTCTTTGTATATGTGTATGGAACTATGTATTCTGTAAAGCACTGTGTAACATGTCAGTGGATTGTGAGCTCTTGGGACTAATGTATGAACCTATGTACTCTGTAAAACACTGCATAATATGTCTTTAGACTGTAAGCTCCTAAGCCCTATGTGTATGGATCTCTGTACTCCGTAAAGCGCTGTGTAACATGTCAGTAGATAGTGAGCTCTTGGGACTAATGTATATGACCCAGTGTACATTGTAAAACGCTGTGTAATATGTCATTAGATTGTAAGCTCCTGAGACCCAAGACTATGTACTCCGTAAAGCGCTGCATAATATGCCTGTAGATTGTAAGCTCCTGGGACTTATGTGTATGGATCTCTGTACTCCGTAAAGCACTGTGTAACATGTCAGTAGATAGTGAGCTCTTGGGACTAATGTGTATGAACCTATGTACACTGTAAGTCACTGTGTAATACGTCTTTAGATTGTAAGCTCCTAAGCCCTATGTGTATGAATCTACATACTCTAGATTGTAAACTCTAGCGAGCCGTCTCCTTTGATTCCTCTTGTACCAAATTGTAATGTCTGCCTTCATTTTGTTAAGCCTTGTGCAAACTGTTGGCGCTAAATAAATCCTGTATATTAATAATAATAATCTCTAAAGCACTGGGTAAAATGTCAGTAGATTGCAAGCTCTTGGGACTAATGTGTATGAACCTATATACACGGTAAAGCACTGTGTAATATGTCTTTAGATTGTGAGCACATAAGCCCTTTGTGTATGAATCTACATACTCTAGATTGTAAGCTCTAATGAGCAGGGCCCTCTGATTCCTCTTGTACCAAATTGTAACGTAACTGTACTGTCTGCCTTCATTTTGTTAAGAGCTGTGCAAACTGTTGGCGCTATATAAATCCTGTATTATAATAATAATAATACCCTGTAAAGCACTGGGCAACATGTCAATAGATTGCAAGCTCTTGGGACTAATGTGTATGAACCCATGTACACTGTAAAGCACTGCGTAATATGTCTTTAGATTGTAAGCTCCTGAGCCCTATGTGTATGAATCTACATACTTTGTAAAGCCCCGGGGTAACATGTCAGTAGATTGCAAGCTCTTGGGACTAATGTGTATGAACCTATGTACACTGTAAAGCACTGCATAATATGTCTTTAGATTGTAAGCTCCTAAGCCCTATGTGTATGAATCTACATACTTTGTAAAGCATCGGGGTAACATGTCAGTAGATTGCAAGCTCTTGGGACTAATATGTATGAACCTATGTACACTGTAAAGCACTGTGTAATATGTCTTTAGATTGTAAGCTCCTGAGCCCTATGTGTATGAATCTACATACTTTGTAAAGCACCGGGGTAACATGTCAGTAGATTGCAAGCTCTTGGGACTAATGTGTATGAACCTATGTACACTGTAAAGCACTGCGTAATATGTCTTTAGATTGTAAGCTCCTGAGCCCTATGTGTATGAATCTACATACTCTGTAAAGCGCTGTGTAGATGGATGAAGTCATAATGTGCATTTCCTCTATATATTATTTATGTACTGTATATGTATGTATTATAATATGGATACTTTGTACTCTTGTAGATGTATATACACATCCTAGGGCTCACACACAATGGTATACGGTTGTATATGAGTATATGGCTTTAGTTTATGAACTGAGGAAGACGTATAAAGGTGCAGAGATGCTGCTGGGGGAGGGGAAAGGGAGGAAGGGGGGGAGGGGGTCTGTGTTCCTGGGCAGGAAAGGGTTAAGGAGCGAAAGGGGGGGAAGGAGGGAAAAGGAGAGAGGGAGATGGGAGAGAGCTATGGGAAAGAACAAGAGAGAGAAAAGAGAGGGGGTTGAAAATAGTGAGAGAAAGAGAGAGAGAGAGAGAGCACAGAACGGATGTTTGAGAGAAGGAGAATACATGATGCCCAACCCCCCCCCCCAACCACCACCACCACCCCTTCCCTCTCCCTCCTCTCCCTCTCTCTCTCTCTCTCTCCTTCTCTGTCTTGTTGTTTCAAACAATAGACACAGCTCCCTCCCTCTATCACACACATACACACACACACACACATACTCAGCAAGAGGCACTGAAGCTCACACAGGAGCCCACAGAAGAGAATTAAAAAAAAAAACAAAAACAAAAAAAAACCTTATTTTGCAAACAAAAAAAAAAAAAAAAAAAATCAAGCAGCCGTTTTAATGCCCGGCGTGTGATGGACGTTAGGTTTTACCCTCCTGCCCCCACCAGTGTGGGCACCATATCTGCAGACCCCACCTGCCTCAGCCCCCTGGACTTTTACCACTGCAACAAGGTACCGTGCTAATACTCTGCCACTGCTGTTGTTGTGCCCATGGGCTCTGCTTCTTTCCTGACTTGCTTGTTCTGATGGCTTGAGTGGGCATTAAAAAAAAAAACAAAAAAAAAGCAAGAGGGGGTTGTTCCTGCCAGAAGCAACTTTGCTGTGACAGCCAGCGGAATGGATGCTGCAGAGTTCTCTCCAGTACAAGCTCCAGCGAGAAGTTGGCTTTGGACGGTTGGCGACACGATGCCAGGACCTGGGGGGGGGGGGTGCTGGAGCGATGGGTGCCACAGCACCGGTGGATCGTGCCCCATCTCTACGTTGGGGGTTTTACTGGAGAGGACCAGGGCACCTTCTGAGCTGACTGTCTTACTGGAGATGGGTTGGCAATGCTGGGCTTTCTTTTCTTTTTCTTTTTTCTGGTTGGTGCTAGTGTTGAACTTGCAATGCAGATGATTGCACTTTGCTAGTAAGAATGACAGTGGGGTTGTTGGGTTTGTAAGTGCATGCTTGTTTAAGTCGGTGCTTGCTGAAAACAAAGTCGTATGGCCACTTAATAGGGGTGATGACAGGTGCGTCTAAGAGGGTGGCTTGTTGAGATGACTAGTAGAGTTGTGTTTGACAGTTCTGGGAGTTGTGATGTATGGAGGAACACTTGGCTGGTCCTTTCATTGATCCCAACTTCAACTCAAAGTTAGCTTCTTCTTAAAAAATATATATATATTTCCAGGGACAGATTGAGTATCTAATTACTGTTCTATTTCAGGGTACGTCTATTTCTGAACCTATACATCTAACTCTGAACCTATATTGTCTACATCTCTTCCTGAACCTATACATCTATTCCTGAACCTATACGCTTGTTCCTGAACCTATACATCTATTCCTGAACCTATACATCTGATTCTGAACCCATATTGTCTACGTCTCTTCCTGAACCTATACGTCTAATTCTGAACCTATACATCTATTCCTTAACCTATACGTCTATTCCTGAACCCATATGTCTATTTCTGAACCTATACATCTATTCCTTAACCTATACGTCTCTTCCTGAACCTATATGTCTAATTCTGAACCTATACATCTATTCCTTAACCTATACGTCTATTCCTGAACTCATATGTCTATTTCTGACCTATACGTCTATTCCTGAACCTATACATCTATTCCTGAACCTATAGGTCTATTCCTGAACCTATACATCTATTCCTGAACCCATAGGTCTATTTCTGAACCTATACATCTATTCCTGAACCTATACATCTATTCCTGAACCTATACGTCTATTCCTGAACCTATACGTCTATTCCTGAACCTATATGTCTAATTCTGAACCTATACATCTATTCCTGAACCTATACATCTATTCCTGAACCTATATGTCTAATTCTGAACCTATACATCTATTCCTGAACCTATACGTCTAATTCTGACCCTTTACATCTATTCCTGAACCTATACGTCTATTCCTGAACCTATATGTCTAATTCTGAACCTATACATCTATTCCTTAACCTATATGTCTATTCCTGAACCTATACGTCTATTTATGAACCTATATCATCTACGGCTATTTCCAAACCTCTAGTCCATTTGATGTCATCATTAATATTTAAATAATCTATTGGGGAGCCATGGTGGTTTGAATATCAAACATCATTTTTTTTTTCTGTATAAGCTGAATCCAAGGGCAGATCACCCAAAAAAAACAGTGAGGGACCCTTGACCGGTCCCGTTAGCTCCAAACAGGTGACACGTTCCTCAGAGAACCAGGCATGGTTCAGCTTTGTCCCAAGGAACACAAAACACCTTACAACTCCTCATGGTGACTCTGCTATTGGCTACACTTTGGTAGGCTGTCCTTTCCAGTCCCAAATCCCGCTACAAAACCATTCCTTGTGTCCACCCTCCCCTCTCTGACCATTAAAAATAAATGATTATAAGATCACGCCTTCATTTCCATGTGTATGGAAATGTGCCCGGCTTTAACTCTTGCCTGCTCGAGCCAACAGCAAAAAAAAAAAAAAAATATCGAAAATTAAAGCTTTATTTTATTTTTTCTAACCTTCCCTGGCCTCTGGTTAACCCTTTACTTGCAATAATATTGCTAATAATAAATGCAAAAAGGAAAAAAAAAATACCAGTGTTGTGAGATGCCTTATATAGTGCTAGAGCAGGATGTATCAAAATACCCATCATTCATATGGTGGGATTCATTGCAAAGTTGCATTGGGCACAGTAAGACATGCAAAAGGCATTCTAAAACGTAGGGTGGTATACAGAGCTGATCGAACTAACCATGTTCCGGATTTTAGACAGGTTCCTGAGGGTGAGTATGCTGCTTTTATTTTTTTAGATTTAAACCTAGATTATTATAATTTTATTTTTATTATTATTATTATTATTATTATTATACAGGATTTGTATAGTGACAACAGCTTGCGCTGTGCTTTACAAAATAAAGTGTGATGGTATAGTTATTTTATTTTAAATATATATATATATATATATATATATATATATATATATATATATATACATACACATATATATATATTTATATATCTATATATATATATATATATATATATATATATATATATATATATATTGTTTTTTCGTGTTTTTTTTATATATATGTAAAATAGATAGATAGAAATAGATAGATAGCTAAGCTAGAAAGTAAGCTGTTATAAAGTATCTGACTTACATTTTTAAAATGTTAATTTTTTATTTTTTTATTTTTTTTTATTGACACAATGCCTAAAACAGCTGACTCAATTAGCATTTGTTGGTCAACATCAAGGGGCTAAATGACTGGAACAATGTTGCTCCCTAGCCTACGCTCCCTTGCGCAGACCCAATCAGGTCCTATGTGCAATTCCAAGACCACAAAAAAAAAAAAATTCTCACGGGTCTACGGAGTGAGCCCAGACTAGCGTGCAAATGACTCCCCTTAGTAAATCAGCCCCCCGAGTCTTTGAAAAATAGCATCCCACAGGTTGATGCCGTGTTGTTTTTAGCTGTTGATGCTGAATGAGGTACCGCTTTTGGTGGAATGCATGGTGCTGTGTCCGCCCATGCTTTCTAGTAGTTATTTTCTTTGTGACGGATCCTCGCAGGGCCTTTTGTGTTAGAACAAAAGTTACAAGAATTGGCTGTACCTCTGTTTACACTGCTCTAAGCTCTATTTGCTGTTTTTTGCTGTGGACATAAGTGGCGGTAACCCTTTGCCTGCAAGAAGGGGGGAGCTGTCGATGGCTCTGGAGGGGTGTGGGGGGGGGGTTGGGGGGGGTTGAGGGGGCATCAAGGCACTTTATGCCTTGGCTTTGGTGTCACTGGACACAACTAAAAACACACCATTGGATATATAAGGATCATATTTATTTACTTTGGATTCCATTAAATTTTAATTTTCCTTTTTGTCCTCCAACCAAGGAAAGTTTAGGTGACCCAAGAGTACTTAGACACCTTGCCTAACAAGTGTTGCTTCGTCCATGTGCAATAGTTGATATTATATTGCGGGTGGATGTGCAACACAGCAGCTGGGCAGCGTTTAGCGGGTTAAATAGCATGCTTTGAATGTATTATAGATGTATGCAAAGAGCATTTCAAAATTTGTAATTAGATCTTCAATGCTGACAAAATATACTGTCAAATTTTGTATGCAACTCTCATATACAATAGATACCTTTATGTTTGTGTTTGTGTGCGTGTGTGCGAGAGTGTTTGTGCTTGTTTATTAGCATAGGGCGTAGATATGTATGTTCATGTACGATATGTTCATGTGATATGTTTTCAAATATGCCCCATGAAAACAAAGTATTAGATCACAGCGACAATGACTTCACACTGAAACGTGGTTTAAAAACTGATGACATGAATGCAGTCATTAGTCCGGTAGATCCATACACTTATTGTTACTCAGCCAGGAGCCTGCTAGCATTACAGGCCTATGTAAATAAGGTGCACGCTTGCTTGTCCCCTTGTTGGATGTACTCTGCCCGTGTAAAGTGTTGCATGCTGGGCGCTTAAGTGGGTTCCTTCCATCTATTTATTTATTGTGAGCTGGGAGAACTGGGAGATTGTTACTTAATTTAAGCATTTACAGTACTAACACGGTATAGGCTTAAAAATCTGTGGAAGTTATAAAACGTGGACATCAAATACATTATGTAAATAGCATGCTATTATAGAGTCTATTAGGAAAGGGATATGTTGCATTGGGTATGTATGTATTACTTCTACTGCATTTAGTATATTTTATTTATATTTTTATATATATCTATATATCTATATATTATTCTAATACAGGATTTATATAGCGACAACAGTTTACGCAGCGCTTTACAACATTAGGGAGGACAGTACAAGTACAATACAATTCAATACAGGAGGAATCAGAAGGCCCTGTTCGTTAGAGCTTACAATCTAGGAGATATATATCTATATATAAATAGATATAGTAAACATATATGCTAGTGTTAAATATATAGATAGATAGATAGATAGATATACACATACATACATATATACATACATACATATATATTCATACATTTTTTTTTTAAATTATATACATAATGTACATGTGTGTGTGTATATGTATTTATACACACATACATATATGCATACATATATTTTCAAAAAATTCTATACATATAACATATATATATATATATATATACACACACAAACACAACATTTTAAATAAATACATATAAATAATGTAAATAAATACATATATGCATATATATATTTTCAAAAAATTCTATACATATAAATTAAAATAAATAAATAAATTAAATATATATATATATATATATATATATATATATATATATATATATATATATATATATATATATATATATATATATATATATATATATATATATATATATATATATACATATATGTATATATATATATATATATATGTATGTATGTATATATATATATATATATATGTATATATATATATACACACACACACACAAACACAAACGTACAAATAAATACATATATATCTGTAAATCATTAGTGTGCCTTCATGACAGCGAATATGAAATTGTTTACATTTTCTAAGAACGGCAGCAATTTCAGGGAATTAGCATCAGTAATACAGTACATACTAATAGAGTATGTGACCATTTCAGCCACCGTCATTGATCAATATTAAAAATGCAGCGCTGAATGCTACCACTGGGTGTCACTGTGGTCCCTGCTTCAATTCTGCACTTTTGCTAGGTCAGAGAGATAAGACTGAGTGAAATTGGTTTGCAGCTCATGGATTAAGATGAAAAATTAAACCCAGTGTTCTCCGTTCTGCTTCTTTTCTGCATTAATAAGAAAATATCAAATATCCCAGCCTGCTGACACATTTTCGGATTAAGAAGGGTTAAGCCGTAGTAGCCACAGCCACTTTTGTTAGCGCTCTCGTATTATAATGTCAGCTTGACTCATTTGTTAATTGATGTTCATTAGCGAGTTTGATCAACAAACACGTGCAGTTGGTCACCTGAGTTTAATGTGGATATGCTGTGGCTTAGTAACATCTGTTGGTAGATGTTTGAGGGTTGAGAGGAGCTGAAACATAGTCATATGTGAAAAATGAAGCTAGTGAAATACATGCAAAATATACAGTCTACCTGCCTTGGCCTCTTTTTTTAAATATAGGCAAAACTATAGTACATCGGGACACCCCACTGCATAAAACTGCATTGGTACTAGAAATCTGTTTTTTGGGAAGCACCAGTTCTCAAGCTTTTAAATGTGCAGGTCAGATATCCCATTATAAACTTTGTGTTGGCATATGGGAGAGCCATATTTTTTTTTTTGCGTATAGCACGTCTAAATTTTGTTATTGGTTGCACAGCACATGCACTTTATGAAATTGGTTGCATAGCACCTGCACTTTATAATATTGAGTAAGTGGGAGGTGCATTATTGTACAGAGGCATTTTTAGATGCTTTAGGGATTTATTATTCTAATTTTCACAAAAGTGAGGATCAGAGTAGTAATTGTGGAAAGGTAGGAGGCGTGTTGTAGCGTTGCACCAAAATATGTGTTTTTTATGCATTTTATATTCCCCGTAAAGGGTATATAATCAGGTGTGAGCAGCTACATTAAGTGCACCCTATTGTGAACATCATAGCGCAGAAATATTTATATATGGGATAGCCAAGCTGCACAGCAAAGAAATATCTAACAAGAGGCTGCTGCACCCCCCACCCCACCAAAGCATATAAGTTAAACTTAGGGAATTTAGAGCCACCATGGGCTCCAGAGCAGACACATTTCTGGGTCTTTTGCCTTTTCATTCCAATTTGCAGCAGTCAGGTTTTAGAACCTAGAAAACTCTTCAATCCATACATCACTATACCCGTACGTCTGTTGCTGCGGTGCTCAGCTTACAGAGACACCGTATTATAGCTCAGTTACAAGAAATAGCCAACTTGCTGCCCATGTACCTGAAAAATGTATTGAGGTCAAAAGGCAGGCAAGAAGGAACAGCATTCATCATCAATAGAGCAAACACCATCCATGGTGAACATTTTAAAACAAGGAACAGAATCCATCATCCGCTGTGCAAACACCATCCATGTTGGACATTGAAGAAGAATGAACAGCATCTCTCATCCATAGTGCAAACATCATCCATGGCTGCAAACACCATCCATGGTGAACATTTTAAAAGAAGGAACAGCATCCATCATCCATAGTGCAAATACCATCCATGGTGGACATTTTAAAAGAAGGAACAGCATCCATCATCCATAGTGCAAATACCATCCATGGTGGACATTTTAAAAGAAAGACCAGCAGCTATCATCCATAGTGAAAACACCATCCATGGCTGCAAACACCATCCATGGTGGACATTTTAAATGAAGGCACAGAACATTCATCAACCATAGTGCAAACACCATCCATGAATGCAAACACTGTCCATGGTGGATGCTATGTAGCTTCTAATGTTTTTTATGTGAACACTTGCATTTCTACCTCAATACATTTTTGAGATACTTGGACAATATTATTATTTCTTGTGATTGAGGACTTAGAACCTGGCCAGACAAGGCGTTTAACGGCAAGCATAGCAGCCAAATGGGCTACTACAGGGCCCTGGTAGAAAGGAGGGGGCTGGTCCATGTCTAAAAAAAGTTTGTAAAAACAAATCTTGCTTTGTTACTATTATCTTATCACATTGAAAGAATTCTGTGATTGCTGGTTTACGTGTTGAGAAGTGTAGACTACTTTTCTGTACAGTGACAAATCCACCTGCCTGGACCAGCTTTGTTCCAAGCTACTGTGAGGGAGAAGTTCCTCTCCTGGGGTACTCAGCACAGGATTGACCCATGTGGAAGAAGACAAGGTCTAAGTAGACCATGTTCAACTTACCATGAGGGAGAAGTTTCTCTCCTTTGGTACTCAGCACAGGATTGGCCCATTAGGAGGAAGTCAAGATCTCAGTAGACCATGTAGTGATCCATTCAGATTGCTTGGCTATGTTTTTTGTTTTTTTTAAGAAAAAGTTTTAATGAAAATACAAGAATGGCGCAAACAAAATCAATCAGCAGTAAAATGAAGTTACAAAATCCTTTGATATAAGAGATATCACGCATACATATATAAATCCAAGAGTACAGTAACAACGTAGGACAAAAGAAATAACAGGTCGATAAAACCATTAAAAAATTGCAACCCCACTCATAGAGAGTGCTTACCTCATCAATAGAGGGTGCTCACCCTGCTCATAGAGAGTGCTCACCCCATCCATAGAGAGTCCTCACCCTGCTCATAGAGAGTGCTCACCCCATCCATAGAGAATGCTCACCCCATCCATAGAGAGTCCTCACCCTGCTCATAGAGAGTGCTCACCCCATCCATAGAGAATGCTTACCCCATTCATAGAGAGTCCTCACTCCGCTCATAGAGAGTGCTCATCCCATCCATAGAGAGTCCTCACCCTGCTCATAGAGAGTGCTCACCCCATCCATAGAGAATGCTCACCCCATCCATAGAGAGTCCTCACCCCATCCATAGAGAGTGCTCACCCCATCCATAGAGAGTGCTCACCCCATCCATAGAGAATGCTCACCCCATCCATAGAGAGTCCTCACCCCGCTCATAGAGAGTGCTCATCCCATCCATAGAGAATGCTTACCCCATCCATAGAGAGTCCTCACTCCGCTCATAGAGAGTGCTCATCCCATCCATAGAGAGTCCTCACCCTGCTCATAGAGAGTGCTCATCCCACCCATAGAGAATGCTCACCCCATCCATAGAGAGTCCTCACTCCGCTCATAGAGAGTGCTCATCCCATCCATAGAGAGTCCTCACCCTGCTCATAGAGAGTGCTCATCCCACCCATAGAGAATGCTCACCCCATCCATAGAGAGTCCTCACTCCGCTCATAGAGAGTGCTCATCCCATCCATAGAGAGTGCTCACCCCGTGTCTGGGTATTGAATCATGTGTCTGGGTTTCAGGCAGACTGAAACCCGGACACATTATTCAGTCCGGGCTATGGCTCTCCAAGTACCCGAAACAGTCACACACAAATCTGTTGTCATCCGGAAGCGGGGGGGGGGGTCAGGGCGATTATGTCAGCAAGAGCAAGTTTGCCACACCCACTGTTCACTGCGGCATGCTATGCCCACCGCATTACTTCACTCAAAGGTGTCCCAGGCCGCTAAAGTTTTTGGGTTTGGCTTGAAGAAAAGGTTAGAGGCCTAATAGAGAGTAGTCACCCTGCTTATAGAGAGTGCTCGCCCCGCTCATAGAGAGTGCTCGCCCTGCTCATAGAGAGTGCTCACCCCGTCCATAGAGAGTGCTCGCCCCGCTCATAGAGAGTGCTCACCCCGTCCATAGAGAGTGCTCACCCTGCTCATAGAGAGTGCTCACCCCGTCCATAGAGAGTGCTCACCCTGCTCATAGAGAGTGCTCGCCCCGCTCATAGTGAGTGCTCTCCCAGCTCATAGAGAGTGCTCACCCCGTCCATAGAGAGTGCTCGCCCCGCTCATAGAGAGTGCTCGCCCCGCCCATAGAGAATGCTCACCCCGCTCATAGAGAGTGCTCGCTCCGCTCATAGAGAGTGCTCACCCCATCCATAGAAAGTGCTCACCCCGTCCATGGAGAGTGCTCGCCCCGCTCATAGAGAGTGCTCGCCCCCGCTCATAGAGAGTGCTCGCCCCTCACCCCATCCATAGAGAGTGCTCATCCCGCTCATAGAGAGTGTTCACCCCATCCATAGAGAATGCTCGCCCCGCTCATAGAGAGTGCTCACCCCATCCATAGAGAGTGCTCACCCAATCCATAGAGAGTGCTCGCCCCGCTCATAGAGAGTGCTCACCCCATCCATAAAGAGTGCTCGCCCCGCTCATAGAGAGTGCTCACCCCATCCATAGAGAGTGCTCGCCCCGCTCATAGAGAGTGCTCACCCCATCCATAGAGAGTGCTCGCCCCGCTCATAGAGAGTGCTCACCCCATTCACAACACACTACGTCACACCTTATGAGAGCTGAGCCGCGTTCAATGAGCATGAATGTACAATGTGGGTGTGCAACAGTGCAAAGCAGAGCATGGAAATATCAAGAATATATAAAGGATCAAATCTTCAACAATGTATTTTACTCTATAGTGTCATGCACAGAAGACACAGGCATGAGGTCATTTACCATCAATGCAAATGTGTGACAAACCAAACAAAGGGCCCCACCAAACGGACGGACCCTGGGGCTCTACCCTCCCCCACCCAAGGCATGCAGTGTATTATATAACAACTAAATTACAGTGAATTGCATGGACTTTCTGACTACCTTGTTTCCTGGAAAATACAGATGATGAACTCCAGACAGATATAAAAGACAAAAGTGAATGCAGCTCTGTATTCATGAATACATCATTAAATATATTTTAATGCAAGCGGTATAGGTACCTGAATTTGACTTGGTATCAGCCTCTTGCAATCCCTGTACAGTAGAGATCATACTGAGAGAGGAAAAAGCATCACAAGGAGGAAATCAGGTGTGCTCCAGTGCCCATGTGCTCAAAAGGAAATGCTGATTGAAGGAATGAGCAGAGTGACAGATAGAAGAGCTAATCAGTCTCCTGCCTGTCCTTCACCATCCAATCACAGGTTGGGGCAGAACCAAGACCTGTAAGTGTTGCATAACTGAAGCAGATAAAAGTCAGGTCTCCTTCTCTGCCAGGCAGGGCTTTGTAAATCTCTGAACTGGATGGACAGCAATGCAAATCCTTTGTCAGGTAAAACAACTCACTTGTATGCACTTCATCTGTGTATTTGCCTGTTTGCCAGGGGTTCAGCTTTGAAGGTCAGCAACGGATTCCACTTATAATAAGGGATTCTTTTCAAGAATATCGCTGCCTTCATGACAAATGTGAATTGTAGAGCGAGGTAAATAAATTGTAAATAGTTTTTATTACCTAGCTTGATCTTGATTACTTATCTTCCTTCAGATTTTTGAAGGGACATTTGTATCCAGAAGCTAATAGTCATTTTTTTTTCTTTGTTTGCTGGTCTTGCAAGAAGTGTAAATACAGCTGTGTCTATAGAATCCATAGGCACAGCTTGCCATAGAAACATCTGTGACTACAGTTTTGCCATTGCAAACAGGTAATAAATACTGTTAAATGGGTTAGGGCTCATATACACTTGCATTCGGAAAAGGGGGGGTTGGGTACATGAGACATGTTTTTACTGCCCAGCAACCATCTTTCTTAAAGCTGCAGATGGGGTGCAGAAGGGGTGCACAAATGCCACAGGCGCAATGGTTTGCTTTGCAGCCCTGTCAAAAATGTTATCCCCCATAGGCAGTACTGCCACTGAATGTGACCCATTCAAACGAATAGGGCCATGTTGCAACCACACCACAAACACGTTGCAGTACAGTGGTGAAGTATTTACAGGGTTATATCCCCTCCTCACCACCTGCCAAATTCCTTCAACAAGAGACTCACCGCAGTTTGCTTTTCAAAAGAGCACCAATGATAGCTGCACCTGTACATAATTGCCCTGCCCTCCTTACAATATAAATATTTGCTTTGATTTGTCTGGATGTGCAATAAATGTAGTTACTAATTTGGGGGGCGAGTTGTGCACTGTAGTCCAGAATGTAATGAGTGTCTCTCTGTAGGTGTGTAAGGTGGGCTCATTGCTTTGTGGGAAATGAAGTATGGAAAAACAGCTTGTCTTGTTCCCCAAGAAAGAACTTACCTAAGTTTGAGCTCCTCCACAGTGCAAAGGAGAGGATTCAATTGAGAAATAATGGTACCATATGGCGCCTTGGAATAAACCAATATATTACTTTTAGGTCCACTTTAAAGCTGTGTGACTCTAGAGCAGTGGTCTCCAAACTGTGGCCCACGGGCCAGATGCTGCTCTTTGTTGCCTTTATCCGGTCCTTGGGTCACTATTCCTTCTACTGAAATGAAGCACCATTTCCTCCACTGACTCCATCCATCATCCATAGTGCAAATACCATCCATGGTGGACATTTTAAAAGAAAGACCAGCAGCTATCATCCATAGTGAAAACACCATCCATGGTGGACATTTTAAATGAAGGTACAGAACATTCATCAACCATAGTGCAAACACCATCCATGAATGCAAACACTGTCCATGGTGGATGCTATGTAGCTTCTAATGTTTTTTATGTGAACACTTGCATTTCTACCTCAATACATTTTTGAGGTACTTGGACAATATTATTATTTCTTGTAATTGAGGATTTAGAACCTGCCCAGACAAGGCATTTAACGGAAAGCATAGCAGCCAAAGGGGCTACTACAGGGCCCTAGTTCCTCTCCTGGGGTACTCAGCACAGGATTGACCCATGTGGAAGAAGCCAAGGTCTAAGTAGACCATGTTCAACTTACCGTGAGGGAGAAGTATCTCTCCTTTGGTACTCAGCACAGGATTGGCCCATTAGGAGGAAGTCAAGATCTCAGTAGACCATGTAGTGATCCATTCAGATTGCTTGGCTATGTTTTGTTTTTTTTAAGAAAAAGTTTTATTGAAAATACAAGAATGGCGCAAACAAAATCAATCAGCAGTAAAATCAAGTTACAAAATCCTTTGATATAAGAGATATCACGCATACATATATAAATCCAAGAGCCAAGAGCCAATGAGGCACCATTCCTTCCAATGACACAAACAATGAGTCACTAGTCTTCTGACCAACACTAATAAAGGGGCACTATTCCTTTGAATGACACCAACAATGAGGCACTATTCCTTCCACTGACACAAACAATGAGTCACTATTCTTCTGACCAACACTAATAAAGGGGCACTATTCCTTTGAATGACACCAACAATGAGGCACTATTCCTTCCAATGACACCAACAATGTGTCACTATTCTTCTGACCAACACTAATAAAGGGACACTATTCCTTTGAATGACACCAACAATGAGGCACTATTCCTTCCAATGATATCAACAATGTGTCACTATTCTTCTGACCAACACCAATAAAGGGGCGCTATTCCTTCAAATGGCACCAACGATGGGTCACTATTCCTCCCACTGATACAATGGGCACTAGTTCTCCCCCTATTGACTTCAGGCAGTATATATTTTTTTCAACTCCCACTGACCAAGCCTGAATTATTGTTTAATCCCTCTGATGCATTTTCTACTCCCACTGGCCATAGTCCAACCCTCCGAAAGTCTAAATGACAGTAATCTGACCCTTTGTTAGGAAATTTTGAAGACCACTGCCTTAGAACATGCACACCAGTTTTATGCAAGGAGCCAGACATACTGAAAGCAGAGGCAATATTTAGTTGATATGCTTTCTTTTCTGTAACTTTTCACAACTGCATGTGATACTATTCTTTCATCATAATGAAAACCTAACTTGTATGCCTTCTGGAGACATAATGGGCTCATCGAATCAACGTCAGTGAAGGAAGGTGCCCACCTGATGACCCCGATGACGTACCTACCCTTCCCCTTTTCACTACATCAATCCCAACATCAAGAGTGCTGACTTATCAAAGGGATTGAAATATCGAGTCCTTTTAGCTCTATGTTTCACAATGAGAATGTATTTTTATGCCCTCTGGAGATGTAGTGGAGTCATCAATGAAACATCAAAAGAGGGTGCCCAACTGATGATGCCCAACTGATGACCCCATTGATGTACCCACCCCTTCCCCTTTTCACCCCATTGATTCCAATATCAAAAATGCCGAAATATCAAGTCTTATTAGCTCAAATACGTTTTCATGCCGAAAATGCAACTTTTCTGCAATTTCAATAAGTCTTCTAAACATACACTTACTAGTTGGTATACAGTACGAAGATAGATAGATACAAAGATAGATAGATAAGCATATCATCACTAAATGCCTTTTTAGGAACTGAGAATTTCGTATGGTGGTGAGGTAAGGGGCAATACAACCAGTTTTCTAAACAGCTATGCTAAATGTCAGATACCTATTTATGAGTGTTAAAAACGTTTTTCCACGTTAGGTTTAGAATGTAATTGTTATCACTGGCGAGCTCAAACTACTCACTAGGGGGGAGAACCCTTGGGCGAATCCAGGATGGAGAAAGACCTGGGGTGTCCAGGTAGAAGACTGAGCAATAGCATGCAATGTAAAACTGCAGCAAGCAAAGCCAGCAGACTATTAGCTCACATTAAAAAGGGAATCTACTCCAGAGATAAAACGATAAGGCTTCATGTACACTGCAGCTGGTAAACGGACGTTTAGGAGCAGTTGGGCATTTTTTTCAGCTGCTCCTCTATGTTATCTTATCAGTACTGTACACAGAGTCATTTATAGTCCTTTCTAGGCAGTTGAGTTTAGAAGCATTTTTTGTAAAGCAAAAAAATGCATTCAGGACAGATGTTCAGAGGCATTTGAAACGCCATGTAACAGCTTGTAAACGCGCGTAAACAAGGTAACTCTTGTTTAGCAGCGTTTCGTTTACAGGCGTTTTTAATGGAGATACATTTTTGACTATTTGCAAAAAAAAAAAAATGCTTCTAAACGCAAACGCGGCAAAACTGACGTTTTTAAACAACGGTTACTATCTGTCAAGTTAAAATCGTTCATGAGAGGTTTTAAAGCGCCCCGTGTACATTAAAGCGGAGTTCCACACAAAAATGGAACTTCTGCTTTTCAGAACCCTCCCCCCCTCCGGGGTCACATTTGGCACCTTTCAGGGGGGAGGGGGGTGCAGATACCTGTCTAAGACAGGTATTTGCACCCACTTCCGGGATAGACTCCCATGGAAGTCTATGCCTCTTCCTGTCCCTCCGCGCTGTCTCCTGGGAAACACACAGCTCCCAGGAAAGAGCGGGGACCAGTTACGATGCGCAGCGCGACTCGCGCATGAGCAGTAGGGAACTGGGAAGTGAAGCCGCAACGCTTCACTTCCTGATTCCCACACCTAGGATGGCGGCGGCAGCTGCCGAGAACCGAGCGGGTTCTCGGCGTCGCCTGCCGACATCGCTAGGACAGGTAAGTGGCCATTTATTAAAAGTCAGCAGCTGCAGTATTTGTAGCTGCTGGCTTTTAATATTTTTTTGGCGGTTTAGGTGGACCCCAGCTTTAAGCCTAATCCTGCCACTTTATAAAACTCTGGTTAGGCCACATCTGGAGTATTCCGTCCAGTTCTGGTCACCAGTCCTCAGGAAGGATGTGCTGGAACTGGAGAGAGTCCAGAGAAGGGCAACAAAATTAAGAAGGGGACTGGAGGACCTCAATTACGAGGAACGACTACAAGCACTAAACTTGTCTGGAGAAGACGCTTGAGAGGAGATATGATAGCGATATATAAAAAAACTTTAATGATGATCCCAGCATAGGAAAAAAAAAATTCAGTCTCAGTGAGTATAAGAGAACAGGCGGCCACATAACGATATTGGAGGAGAAGCGGTTTAACCTTAACCTGTGTAAGGATTTTTTCACTGTCAGGGCAATAAGGATGTGGGACTCTTGGGTGTGCATCTTAGTGAACAGAACATACAGGGATATTTACTAAGCTCTGTAACAACTGCACTTAATAATAATAATAATAATAATAATTATAAGTGCACAGTCTATTTGCTTTTGATAAATCAACCCCAATATGCCATCACAATGGATAATATCAGCAACTGTACAGTTTTGAGCAACCTTGCTCTTCATCAAGCCATGTTTGACCAATATAAATACATCAAATTAAATCCATCATCTAAAATGTTATTTCATTAAATAAGTAGTCCCTCCATCATACCAGTGAAAAAAAATTCCAATGTCCGTGTGAAAAAAGTGCTGGAATTGAAATTTTGTTCACTTGCAGCACTTGTAAGATATTTGAATGGACACTGATATGGAGGATGATAAATATTTCACAATATTACAATGTAGACTATTTTAAATATTTAAAAAAAATATTCACATATTTATTCTTATTTACATTATCCTCATGGAATTATTTGTTTAGTGCTGTATGCTATATGAGTTTTGTTAATCTCATATTGATATTGAAGGGGGGGTAGAGGTAATTACAGTAGAGAGCAATATTCACTTGTTAAAGAGGTTGTAAACCTCCGTAAAAATAAATATATAAATAAAAAAAAACCCTGCAAGACAAAGGCATAATGAGCTAGTACTGTATGACATACTAGCTCATTATGAAATACTTGCTTTAGAATGATGCCCTGCAGTGCCACCTGCACTCCGCTCCCACGGCCATCATCTTTCACCGTAGTTACTTCCGGGTTCGCGTGCTCCGGCACTGTGATTGGCCGGAGCCGCAATGACGTCACTCCCGCACGTAGGCGCCGCCAGTCACGGCACGCGTACTGAAGAAACGGCATGCACTTCAGTACGCATGTGCCGATGACGTCGGCTGCAGCGCATATAGTGAATATCTCCTAAACGGTGCAAGTTTAGGCAGGGCTTTTTTTCTCAAACAATAGGTGCTGGAACTTAACCACGGCCCCACAAAACCCCTCCCCCCACACACACCCTTCAAATCACATTAAATAGTGGGTTCGTTCAGTCAAATTTAACGAAAACAGTAGGAGGGCCTTAAAGGGGCATTAAATACCAATATTGCATTACTTACAGAGTGCAGAGCTGTCACTTGTAAACAAAGAAACCAGACTTCTGTGTTTACAAGTGATTGTGGTGAGCAGGCACCAAAGGGTCTGAGCCAGAGGTGGTGGAACTTAGTTCCACCCAGTTCCCCCTGAAAAAAGCCCTGAGTTTAGGAGATATTTACAGTACCTACAGGTGAGCCTTATTATAGTCTTACCTGTAGGTACAAGTGGTGTAACACTGTTTACACCCACTCTAAGAGATGCCATATTTGAGGATGGGTTATGCACTTGGGCCTAGGACTGTGGGAAATTGCCAGGCCATGGTTCTACAAAGGATGATTTGAAGTCTGCAGTTAGATATACACAGTATAGGTGGGAGTTTCATGTTTGTGCAACTTGGGATCTGACTTGTGAGAACCCAATTCGCAGGACATGGGAAATTCAATGTATTTCTATGAGAGCCGTTTCTACTGACACTGCAGAAGTCATTGCAACTTCAGAAAAGGTTCCTGCACTACTTTGGTCTGACTTTTGATGCAACATTGATCCAGAGAATGTAAAGTCAAATCAAAGTTGCATCAAAGCCGCACTGTAAAGTTGTAATGCCAGTCACATGACTTCGACGTGCCCCCGTTAAGGAGATTCACCTTCTCTATTTGTCCTGCTTATCATTATCATTTAAAGTGAAAGTGAAAGAAAATCCCACATTTTGGGTTGTCCCCAGAAAAGTATTAGAGGGGAAATCTTCCAATGGGGACACTAGTTCTGGTGGTTTGGGGGTCCCCAAGGAATTCCCCTAATTTTCAGGGATTTTCTGACACTTCCTGGCTATGGGACAGGAAGTGAAGGCAAAACTCCCCAATGGTACACAAATGGCAAAGAAAAAAAAATCTGACGGGGGTTATAACCTTCCCTTGCTCTATCTATTTAGTTCTACTATAAGTGCTCATAATTGTGTAGGAGAACATTAAAAAGAAGTTTTACTTACCTATCAGTCGCTCCCACTCTATATGCAACCGTTCCCTTGGTGGCACTAAGTCGCGACGCCTGCAGGAAACGGAGCCTGGCACACAGAGGCATCGGGCGGAGGACAGAGTTCGCAGATACAGCGGGGTAACATCGCAGGATCCTAGGGACAAGGTTAGTAACCTGTACCAGGATCCTGCAATGCAATCCTGAGTGTGGCTCGGGGTTACCGCTAATGGTACTAAAATTTAACCTTGAGCCACACTAAGGAAAACCGCCAGGGAGGTTAATGAAGGTAAAAAATTACAAAAATAAAGAATTTAAAATATAGATTATTTTGATAGAACAAAAAATTATTATAGAGCAACATTGTAAGTGCTACAACCCCAAAATCCTATAAGGATAGACAGGATGAGATCAAGACATCTGTGCCCGGACTCACGTAGTACTGAACGTCCAAAATCCAATAAAGAGAGTAAAAATTTGGCACCAGGACATCTTGGCATTAAAAATTGCTATCTTAATTTAATCCATCAAACCATGAAAAGGAATCAATTCCTAAAAATGTACGCGTTTCGGCCACCTACATAGGCCTTAGCCATAGGAAGAAAGAATTATTATACACTAGATCAGGGGTCTCCAAACTTTTCAAACAAAGGGCCAGTTTATTGTCCTTCAGAGTTTAGGGGGACCGGATTGTGGCCAGTGTGGGTTGTAAATGTCCCGAGCCCAGAATCAGTGAAAATAAACATGGCCTCAGGGTTTGTGGACATCAGGAGGAGGAGAAGTGCATCGTCATTTGGTATTAGTGGGAGGAATAGTCCCCATCATTGGTATTAGTGGGAGTAATAGTTCCGCCATCATTGGTATTAGTGGGAGTAATAGTTCCCCATCATTGGTATTAGTGGGAGTAATAGTTCCCCATCATTGGTATTAGTGGGAGTAATGGTTCCCCATCATCGATATCAGCAGAAGAAATAGTGGTGTCAGTGGTAGGAATATCACCACATATCATTGGCAGGAATAGTGACCCAAGAGCCAGATAAAGGCTAGGAAAGGGCCACATCTGGACCTAGGGCCACAGTTTGGAGACTCCTGCACTAGATAAAGGTGTTCTGACTCACAATTAAAATAGTTAAATAATATTAGAATTATGTAGAGCTTTCAATGTCATGGTGCCAACTAATAGGGAAACCTTGCAGGACACTTGCTTGGATTCTTAAAGGAATTAGGTTTACACTTAATATTCTCATCTATGAATGTGTCAGTGTGGGTGGTGGATGGCTATCGTGAGTTTGGCATATCATTGATCAGGGCTATGTGAAAACTTGCTTCCTCCAGCTTCCTGAGTGTCTAGCCGGCTAAGAAGAATATGGAATTCAGCTTATATCTACTTGCAGCTGCAATGAGTTAGCAACATTACAGTGTGGTTGACCTAGCACATTGGTGTTGGTATCAGCAGTTTCATTTCTGTTATGTATGTGCTGACAAAATCTTGTAGGTACAAAAATGTATAGACGTAGAGGAAAAGAGGAATACACAAAAATAGATAGATAGATAGATAGATAGATCTCAAATGTGTTAGGTGATCGGGTTTAGCATTGTGGCCTTCAAAACTCATTGACTCCAATGTTTCAACCACACATTCTGAATTATGTATAAATGTGAAATGTAAAAATACATTTTGGCCCTGCTAGAAATCCACAGAGCCCTAACTGTCTGCAGTGAGCTGACCATGCTGTCTCTTACGCACTACAATCCCTAGCAGTGTTGTCAGCTCTGCCCTTCTGGACTGCCCCTTTATTATATGGAGAATGGAGATGATGAGGTTGATTTACTAAAGGCAAATAGATGGTGCACTTTGCAAAGTGCATTTTCACTCTGCAAGTGTAGTTGCTCCAGAGCTTAGTAAATGAGGTAAACCTTCAGTTTGCAAAGAATACCCAATTACATGTAAGGAAAATAAAAAAGACTGCATTTTTGCTTGCACATGATTGGATGATGGAAGTCAGCAGAGCTCTGCAGCAACTGCAGTTTACAAAGTGCACAGTCTATTTGACTTTACTAAATCCACCCAATATGTTCTGTAGGCCAGCTGCGGAGAACTGCTTTAAATTACCATTCTCAACCAAGGTTGTGTGGAATCCCCGGGTTCTTCCAGTGTTTGCTAGGGGTTCCCTGAGCTGTGGCTGCTCCTTTCGATGGTGCCTACATAGTTCCAGGAGTCAACACCACTTGATAAAGCCAGCTGCATGAACCCAATGATCTTTCTAGCTGTCTGTAAAGGTGACATTCTAACCACCACTGTAGGGTGGTGTTCTTCCCACTAGCCACCAATGTAAGGGCCGTTTTTCCCACTTAACACCAATTAACTGTTTTTTTCAGGAGTTCCCCAAAACCTGATAATTATTTTAAGGCTTCCTCTAGAGCAGGGGTCTCCAGACTTTCAAAACAAAGGGCCAATTTCCTGTAATTCAGACTTTAGGGGGGCCAGACTGTTACCAGTGGGAGTAAACAATGCCCCATCATTGGTGTCAGTGGGAGGAATAGTGCCCAATTGTTGGTGTCAGTGGGAGGAATTATGCTCCATCGCTGATGTCAGTGGTAGAAATAGTGCCCCATTGTTGGTGTCAGTGGAAAAAATACTGCCCCATTGTTTGTGTTAGTGGAAGGAATAGTGCTCAATCGTTGGTGTCAGTGAAAGGAATAGTCCCCCATCCTTGGTGTCAGTGGAAGAAATAGTGCTCTATCATTGGTGTCAGTGGAACGAATAGTGCCCCATTGTTGGTGTCAGTGGCAGAAATTGTGCCCTAATGTTGGTGTCAGTGGCAAGAATAATGCCTCAAGAGCCATATTAAAAACAACAGTGCCCCATCGTTGGTGTCAGTAGATGGAATAGTACCCCATCGTTGGTGTCAGTGAAAGGAATAATGCCCCATTGTTGGCGTCAATGAAAGGAATTGTGCCCTATTGTTGGTGTCAGTGGCAGAAATGAATGCCTCAAGGACCAGATAAAGGCAAGCAAAGAGCCACATCTGGCCTTAGGGCCACAGTTTGGAGACCACTGCTCTAGGGTAAAAACATTGAGAAAGCCTGGCTTGAAATCTCAGTGCATTCATGGGAGTATTGTCCTCTTACTACAGGAAGTTAGGAGCTCATTTAATATTGGGCAAATCAACAGGTATTTTCAGTATTTGCAGCATTTTTTTAACTAGCAAAACATGGAAACGTGCATGTATTATTATTGTTTTTTTTTTTTTTTTTTTTTTAATGTTTATTTTTTTTCTCAGTCTAACCATACACTTACAAGTGCAATAGATCCCCAAAATACAAAAATAAGTGATAACTGAAACTCACTGTGCTTTCCCTTTAACCCTTGGAAGCCATGGTTGGTAGTATGATTACCCAAGTCTATGATAATCTATTACCTTATTTGAGTTTTCTGGTACCAGTGGAAAAGACTAGCCAAATGTCAGCCATAGTTGATGAACAGTCCTTTTTTTTTTTGCATGCACTGTTTTAAATGTAACCAACAAAAAGTATGTAGAAGGGACTGAAGCAGCTGGCCCACCCCTCACTCCATAACTTGGTATCGAGCCAAGAGCCTCTATTGTAGCAGATCTTTGTATCACTTGTTTTCTTGTTAGACAGTCTGCAAGAACGTATCAGGTTTCTGCAGAAATCACATAATGCGATTTTTTTTTTTTTTTTTTTTTTTTTTTTTAGTCAAGTTAGCTTACTAGGTGGAACAGATGTATTACACAAGAAACTACAACGGAACATAGAAGAATTGTGTTAAAGTGGTTTTCAACTTGAATCATTGAGTAAAACCAATATAACCAACTAAAACAATTCTAGTAACTGCTTACTTACAACCCGATCAACCAATTGTTTATTTTGATATTTGAATTGGATCTGCAAAAACCGAACTGCTTGGGCATTTTTAATAGTTTCCAAATAATATTCCTGAGGTTACATAGTACATAGTTTGTAAGGTTGAATAAAGACAATAGTCCATCCAGTTCAACCTGTGTGGGTATGTGTTCGTGTAGATCAGGGATCTCCATACTGTGGCCCTCCAGCTGTTGCGGAACTACAAATCCCATGAGGCATTGTAAAACTCTGACATTCACAGACATGACTAGGCCTGATGGGAGTTGTAGTTCCCTGAACAACTGGAGGGCCGCAGGTTGGAGACCCCTGGTGTAGATAATCATTGCCCATATCCCTGTATATTGTGTTCGCTAAAATGCACATCGAAGAGTCTTTTAAAACTATCCATACTTCCTGTTGACACCACCAATTGTGGAAGAGAGTTCCACATCCTTATCACCCTGACAGTGAAAAACCCCCTACGCAACTTAAAGTTAAACCGCTTCTCCTCCAGTCTCTTTGTGTGGCCCTGGGTCTTCTTACACTCCTTGAGGTTGATCTGAAAAGGAAGGCTAACAGAACACAGGAAAGTTTTCAACTGTTTATCATTGAGTGCTGGGGTGTGTATAGTATAAGAAATCATTTTTTTTTAAGTCAATGTGCCTGTCTCTGTATGGTGGGTAATGGGTGGCATATTTGCTGCTGCTATCGCCTTCCCTCCCTACCTGTAACTTCATAGCCAACAACCTTCCAGCAACCAATGAAGCTGACAGTAGGTGGAGCCTGATAGGGAAGCTGAGACACAAGTCCTCCATCAGGTCCACTCTCATCTTGTGATTCACAGCAGGTAGTGGGCAGATTCTATAGCCAATAGCAGGCTGTCTATTGTGACCCAAAAAGACAAAATTTCGGTGCCGCTCAGATAGAGAAGTAAAGTCTAACTAGACTGCTGTGAGTGAAGCCAGGAACAGGGAGCTCGTCTTAACTCCAAGCTGCAGAAATGTCAAAGGAAAAGGTCCATAAGCCGCACATCATGAAGCAGACCCATGTGTATGAAGTGAGATGAATAGTAGCTTCAGCCTGGACTCCAGACAGGCCACACCCCAACATGTTTCGCTCCGCCCCTTCAAGCTTAATTATGGGACTGTCTATTGACTTTAGATCCACCCAACGCCTGCTGTCAACCACAAGGGGAGTGGACCTGATGGGGAAAAGGGGAGTGGACCTGATGGGGAACTACTGTCTCTGCTTCCCCATCAGGCTCCACCCACTGTCAGCTTCCCCATTAGGTTCCATCCACCCAGCCACAAAACTCACCTGCCGCTGCCCAGTCTGTGTGATAGCTGCAGCGGCTGCGGAGAAGCTCAGCTGCACTGAGGATGGAGCACCCATATGGACTTTCCAGGCTCAGTGTGCTTCAGCACACGTGTGGGCCTCAGTTTCATGCACCTGATTGTCACCCGCACCAACATTTGTCATTCGGAAGCACGGAATTTTAAAAAGAGTCTTGGACACTCCTTATCAGTTTCCCTGACTATGTCTGATCATATTTAAAGGGAAACTTCCCTCTCTCAATCAACATTGACTATTTTTAATCCTAGAATTAGTAAAAAAGTAGGAAAGGATATAATATTTACTTGTTTTAAACTTTTTTAGTTAATTCCTGGACATGGAGGGACGGGGAGTCTGCTTTGACTTATTAAATAGTGTTTTTGGTTTGTGGTGCTCAGATTCAGTGTAGTTCCACTTTAAAGAGCAGCTGTCACTTTAACATCGTGTCTGTGTGAAGCTCTTCCTGACCCACTGATACCCCTCCACCGATTTCCCAAAGCTCTTTCCTCCACATGACCTCCTCCCATGATGTAGTGTTTGGGCCAGCAGCCGATCGCTAGGCTGGTACACTTTCACATGGCAGAGAGGTTGATATCCCTATTCCCCCTAGGCTCCGACACCTGATATTTTGGTGGTGGCTCTCACAGAGGAAGGGATGTTGGGGAATCACTAGAGAGGTGATTATCAGTGGGTTGAAGGATGGCTTTAAATTGACACTGTCACTTTGCCATGAGTTTGGCAGCAAGTTCTGTGTTATCTCTGTTCATTACTGCTTTATCAGCAGAGATAATAAATATTTTGGATACCATCCAAACCATAGCAATGCCTAACTGCGGTTCTGCTTGATCATTAGCTCTCTAGGCACATGGATATCGTATAGGAGCACTATTTTTGCGACTGTGATGGACATCAGGCTGTTTATATACAGTTTTCCTAGTGCTAATTATGCAGTGCAGGAAAGGTCGTATTTACTATGAAGCACTCACAGGTCTACACATCGAATGAAAATGCATTTCATGTGGGAATTCTACTTATTCCTATGTGGCTAATTTACATCTATGTGCTGCAGCTTAGCAACATCTTTTTTTTTTGTTTTTGCGTTAATACACAAAAAGACTATGTATATTGTGTTTTTGTGAATTTTATAAGGTGTCAGTGCAATGAAAAACCTCTATACTATAGGTCTCTCACTCTTGATGTATATAAAACAAACAAAAATCACCCAATTGTATGCCGTAACATTTGTTAAAAATGCTGCATGTTACAGTATACAGTGTGAAAGGGCCCTCAGGCGGCAGCATAAAAGATAGAATTATATATTTTACATTTTTTTCCCCTTTTTTTTTGTCAGACCACCCTGGAACAGTTGGGAGTAAATCCAACTCCATAACTCAGAGGGGAGAGGGTATAGAGTCCACTTAGAGAAAACACATGATTCTAGGTAGATAAGGAACCATCTCCTTGTTTTCTGAAGGCCACACAATCATAAATGTTGGAGGATCATCATCTCTACATACAAAAAGCTGGTATGATTACAGTCATGTAAAAAAGTAGGGGCACATTTTTTTAAACTGCATATAAAATCAAAAACTTGGCTATGGTAGTAAATATGGCTTGTTAACTGCTATACCAAAACCCCACCCTTCCAGTATAATAATCACACCACAACAAAATTGGAGTTAAATTGGCTATAGCAGCCTTTTTATTAAAAAAAATATAAATATCAAATAATTAACATAACAATAACATAAAAACCAGAACAGACAGTTTATTAAAGAAAGGAGCCACAAAGTCTTCATAGGCATAAAACCAAGACAGTACCTGCTTGTCACTTCTCAGGCCTCCAGCCACAAAACCACCGACTCGGAGACAACTCGCAGGTACACATACACCAACTGGGAGCCATACCTCAGACGCGTCCCTACACTATACCTTTTGTGCCCATATGAACCTAAAAGGACATTGCACCCCGCCAATCACCCTAACCACTTCCCCCAAGCTCCACCCAGCCCAGACCATGCCTTAATCAGCCAGCTTCCTGCAACAGTCCAATTGCTACTAACTCCCTGTACCCAAGCCTCTTTAACACCTGTCATGCCCTCTGTCTAGTGCCTTGGAGTTCTACTCCGGACCTCTCTTTTTTATAGTTTTGCATACAGAGGGATTATAGCCCATGAAAGATTTTTATTGCTGTCATGGCTTTGCTAGGGAGATTCACTGTCTCTATATGTCCTGGTGGCTGCCATTACTGGGTCAAGTGATGGGAAACCCTATATTTTAAAAGAAGAATAGTCCAATGGAGACTTAGGGGTTGATTTACTAAAACTGGAGAGTGCAAAATCTGGCCTAGTTCTGCATAGAAACCAATCAGCTTCCAGGTTTTTTATCAACACCTAATTGAACAAGCTGAAGTTAGAAGCTGATTGGCCACCATGCACAGCTGCTCCAGTTTCTGAGTGCTCCAGTTTTAGTAAATCTCACTCTAGATTTTGGTGACATCTAAAAGAGGATTTCCCTTGCTTTGGAGGGATCTCTTCTACTTCCTTCTACGTCTATATGAGAGGAAGTGAAGGCAAATCTTCTCAATGTGACATATATGAGAAAAAAAAACCTTAGGAAGGTTTTAACTATTCCCTATTTAATCCAAATTTTAAAAAAATGGCTTTATACATGCTTCAATAATGTGTGCCTAGAACAACATGGATACGTAATAATGCTTTGGTTCCTGCAACAATAGCTAAGGAAGTTCCCACCAAACATTTGGAACAGAGGGTTTCAGGGGAGACTGGTGTGGTATTCTTGATCCCTTTTATGCAACTTACGAGATTCCTCTTCCAGCTATGTCTTTGGCCCTAACTATGTTTTCCAGTACAGTGCTTTGGATGCACTGATGGCTGAGGTCCTCAGAACTTGGCCATCTTTGGTTGAGGTGTCTGTCTAAGAAACCTAGAGATTGCAATCAATCATATTCTGCAACCAAAAAGTTGCTCCTGCCAGCATAAGTTGCTTCATATCTGCCACCATTTCAGCTAGTAACTATTTTTTGTGGATTTGGCCCTCTAAATTGGGTACAATGTATCAATGGTCAGTCAGTAGGCAATGGTTGAAAGTAACCAGACTTCAACATGCCCTAATTCCGTGTCTAAAGCTCATCACACACTTTACGATTCAACAGTACTATCTCTTATAGATCTTTCAACATCTAACTAGTACAAGGGCCTACCTGATTGCATAGAAATGTATTAGTCTAGGTAGGCCTTCATGATTTTGGTAAATTTTAAGGAGATAGCACAGAGATTGTAACATGTGATGCGCTTAAAATATCCCTTAACGTTTCTTGTGCAAACACATACTTATTCCAGCTCACAGTACACAAAAAAATAGTTTTTAGTATATTAAAAAACAACCTTGCAAACCTTTTAATAAAATGTAAATGTTTTCCCTGCAACACTTTCTATCTCTTTCACTTTCACTGTGTAATAAGGAACAGTGCACATATCTTGCAGTCACGTCATATGCATTGCTCTGATGGAACTACAATCCCCAGAAATCAATGGACCTTTGTCTCACCTATTTATGTGCCACTTTTTGATCAAAATTGGCCCACTCACAAGATGCCACTGTCACTTAGCAGGGAGTGGACGGAAATTTGTGTTGACGGCATCCTCATATGATTTTATTTATGTAGAGTGAGCATAGCCACCAGTGGTGGCTGGTGCTAATTATTTTGGGGGGGCGGCAAACTAACAACATCCACCCCCACCCCCTGGACGGATGGGAAGGTGTTGATCGCCACAAGCAACACCCCCACACGGGAGACGAAAGGTGGACAGGAAGGCGGCAATCGCTGCAAGCACACCAGTGCTATTGTCTTCTGATTCTCCTCCCGGCCAAGTCTCAGGACACACTTCCTGTTCAGCTCAGCGGAGTACAGAGACGAGAATGGCTGGCTCTTCATTCCCCCTGCCTCCTATGTTAACCTCCCTGGCGGTATGATTATTTCAGATTTTTGCGTATCAAAGCGGTACAATTAATTTGCATAGAAATTTGGCGTTTTATATTGTAGGCCTGTAATTCTTAGCAATACCACACTTTAATCTGTCCACCAAGAGTCTAGTAGATATCCCGGGTATGATGAAGTTTGAAACACAAAACCATAAATTATAATATAATAAATAAATATAAATAATTATAAAAAATAATAATATAATAATAATAATAAAATAAATTTCCCCACGATTCACTATCGCTCAATTCTGCAAGTGTTCTAATTTACTATCGCTGTTTTCTAGCTGGTCTAAAACCACTTTTGACATAAGGGGACACTTTTTGGTTGCTATGGACAATCTCCAGTTTCCAGGCAGAAAGAACAGTATATATCATAAAAAAATGCATGTAGTGCACTGGACAAAGCACTGTGAACAAAAGGGATGTGCAATGATCTCATACAATACTGTAATCTGCAAGATTACAGTGTACCGTATGTGTTATGAATTTTCACTTTTTTGGATTTGCCGACAGGCTCCGCCCCATGCGTTGCGACGCTCGCAGGGAATGGAGCCCGGCACACAGGACATCGGGGCAGAGGACAGAGCCCGCAGACACAGCGGGGGGACATCGCAGGATCCTGGGGACAAGGTAAGTACACTGCACCAGGATCCTGAGATGTAATGCCAAGTCTGCTCGGGGTTACCGCTAATGGTGCTAAAATTTAACCCCGAGCCACACTCGGGAAAACCGAGGAGAATCAGAAAGACAATAGCTAATAATAATACGCTAGTGTCACACAAGTGGGTGGCGAGCCCACCCTTTTTTTGAAGCCAATTAGAGCCTCAGGCCCTAATCATGTGCTTAAAAAAAAACCCATTGGAATCAATATGTCCGGTGCCCTGCATGTAGATTAGGGGGCCGGGCTCGTGGATTAGGGGGGGTGGCTCCCCTGCACCCTGTTTCAATGGGCCGCCACTGATAGCCACCCTCAAAAAAGAAGTGGAGGTTTAGGAAAGTTCAGATTTAATTTATAGGAGGTGCTGAGCAACACTGCTATTATAAAGGACACAGATGAACAGCATGATGCAATATAATTCAATATTTTTTATTAGGTGGCTCTTAGGGCTAACCACAATCTACTCTAATCATAAACCTAACCTTCACCTGCCCCAATCCTGATTCCTGACCCATACCACTCTAATGCTGACCCTAAGCCTACTAACCTGCAATATTTTCATAAAAGAAGATTGAATTGCAGGAAACATTCCATTCTATGCAATGTCTAAACCACTGCTAGTTTTTGGAAATAAATATTTCACACAAAACACAGTAATTTGTATGTAGCCATCATTTAATAAAAAGGTATAAAGGATTTTTTATCGATGTTTAATTGCATCTAAAGTGTGTTGACAGCTGACCACCATCACATCATCATAAAATTGTTGAACATCTCATTCCAAAAAGGTAGTTATTAATATGAAGTCCTCTTTGCACTATAACAACCTCAGTTCTTCTAGGAAGGCTTTCTACAAGAATGTGGACTGTGGATTGTGGGCTTGGCTTACACTCATTTTAAAATTTTACCAAAGGTGTTCAGTAGGCTTGAGGTCAGGGCAAGTGTTTATATGTTCATGCTGGAACAGAAAAGGATCTTCTTAAAACTGTTGCCACAAAGTTGAATGTGTACAATTATCTAAAATGTCTTTGTATGCTATGGCATTAACAGTACCTTTCATTGCAAAAAACCTAAACTCAATAATTTGGAGGGTGTCGACATATGCTTTGGTGATACTTAGGAGTCCACAACCTCTTGGCTAATAGTGATTCTGTGGATAAATGTATGATCTTTCAGGAGAACGTCATGTAAGGAATACCCACGGTAAGCTAAAAAATAAGGGTACATTCAAACCAGGTGCGGTGGGACTGCGTTGGGCGGCTATTCCAGAGCAGTCCCATCACACCCCCATTGCAAGACAGGGCTAATTGCCTTGTCTCCAGTTGGTCCAGTTCACACCACGGCATTGAGGTGTGTGCTAAAATATAGTACTGCGTACAGGGGTTAGTCACAGCTAGACCTTTCATGCTCTGGTGGGAATTTTTATAATAGAGCTCCATGACTATTAGGGAGCTTTGGAAATGCTGGCTGGACCTGCTATAAAGTTCTAAGAATTGTGTAACATCCTTAAACTTTCTACATGTACATTTCTACATGTACACCAGGGGTATACAACCTTTTTACTTTCCTGGGCCACATTAGAAGAAGAGGAATTGTCTTTGGTCACACATAAAATACAATAAGCATAGCTGATGAGCAGAAAAAGTTGACAGATCACAAGTTAGCGATCACTGATATAGATAATGTATCTGAGTAAAAAAACACATTTTTTTTGTAAGATTTTTATTATAAAAGTAAAAAAGGGCATTGTATAACTAGTTCGATATTTGACACTGTTTTTGATAAACGAACGCATTAATATCTGGCTCGATGGATGAAGTAGGATTTCTCAATAAATTCTCAAGGTGCTCATCAGGTATTTGGGTAGTGGGTGGCGGCAGGTAGTTTTTTTGGGGGCATGGCAAACAACCACCCCCCTACGGGCGGCAGGTGGCGGCACTAACCACCGCACCCCCCGGTTACTGTCTGCCGGTCGGTCCAGCACTTACCCTATCTAGGTGGCGAGGAGTGGGTGGCGGGCTCCGGTGTCCTTGTCCATCTCCTCACTCCTCCTGCAGCTCCGGTTCCCTCTCTATCTCCCCACTCCTCCTGCGGCTCCGGTGTCCTCTCTATCTCCTCACTCCTCCTGCAGCTCCGGTGTCCTCTCTATCTTCTCACTCCTCCTGGGTCTCCGGTGTCCTCCAGCACGGCGGACGGTGGCAGGCTGCGGTTCCTCTCCATCTCCTCTCTCCTTCTGTGGCTCCGGTGTCCTCCAGCACGGTAGGGTGGCGGCAGCAGCTCTGGTGTCCTCTCCGTCTCCTCTCTCCTCGTCCTAGGCGCTAGGCATCCAATAGGATCGCCTGACGTTTTGGCCAACCAGGAAACGGGTCTCACGACCTGCTTCCTCACAACTGGGTGGGATCGTGGCACCCCAAGCCCACCCTTTTTTTGAAGCCTCTGGCTCTTATCACGTGCTTCAAAAAAAACACATCCCCCCCCATTGGAATCCATAGTCCAGCACCCTGTATGTAGATCAGGGGGCCGGACGCATGGATGGAGGGGCGGCGCCCGTGCTCCCCTAATAGACGGGCCGCCACTGTATTTGGGTTCTAATTTTTCCCTTCCCGTGCTTCATCCTTGAAAATAGTTGCTCACAAATATAGGTGCTGCCAAAAACCGATGACCTGAAAAAGGTGTAATTGTGATGAGTGGAATATTTTTCTTTGGGAAGATACAACTTATAAAGGTCCAGTAAAGAGACGCTTGGGTTGATTTACTAAAACTCTAGCGTGCAAAATCTGGTGCAGCTCTGCATAGAAACCAATCAGCTTCCAGGTTTTTTAATGAAAGCTTAATTGAACCAGCTGAAGTTGGAAGCTGATTGGCAACCATGCACAGCTGCACCAGATTTTGCACTCTCCAGTTCTAGTAAATCAACCCCACTGTCAAATTTTTTTTTGGCCGCCTGTGTTCGCTGAGTTTCAAAAAATTCCCCCCCAAAAATCAACATTTTTAAGTAAGTTTATTGTTTTATGTTGGGTGGCACTCATAGTCATCTTGGGCCGCAGGTTGGACACCCCTGATGTACATTTTAATCTGGCATACATTGGATGTTATAAAGAGGTAAAATAAAATAAGTTTAAGAAAGTCTATCCCAGGACACCAAGGAGGTTATTTACTAAAACTGGTGACTGCAAAATGTGTTGCAACTCTGCATATAAACCAATCAGCTTCCAGGTTTTATTGCCAAAGCCTAATTAAATAAGCTGAAGTTATAAGCTGATTGGTTACCATGCACAGCTGCACCAGATTCTGAGTGCACCAGTTTTAGTTAGGCCTCTTTCACACGGACGATCCGTATGTCCGTTTTTCATCCTTCCGTTTTCGGATGAAAAACGGACATACAGTCATCCCTATGGAGCGTCGGATGTCAGCGGTGACATGTCCGCTGACATCCGACCCGCTCCGATCCGAAAAGTGTAACGGAGGAAAAACCTACTTTTCCCTCCATTTTCGGATCGGATGACGACGGACACTACGGACCGTCATCATCCGATCCCCCCATAGGGGAGAGCGGCGCTCTGACAGGTCCGTCGCTGCACAGTGTGCAGCGATGCACCTGTCATCTTCCTGCTCAGCGGGGATCGGCGGAGCTATCCCCGCTGAGCAAGCGGATGTTCACGGGGCGGATCATGACTGATCTGCCCCGTGTGAAAGAGGCCTAAATGTCCACCATTGCACGATTTCAGTTAAAAAATAGACTTTATATGAGATCCAATATAAGAGAGGGAGAATTTTAGAGAGAGAGAGTGCACCAGTTTTAGTAAATCTCCCCCCAAGTGACTCATATATGATCTATTTTAAATTCATACAATGTGATCTCCAGTACACTCAAGTTTCATGATGGGTCCCGTTTCCTGGTGAGTCAAATACCATTTTTTTGCCCTGTTTTTGTACATACAGTCCAGTATAATTGGGCAATCGAGCTATCTCAATTTGCTACACTCATATTAAGAAAAAGAGATGAACTCAACAGACCATTCGTGATGTTTTCCTCCCATTTCCGAAGAAGTGGTATATTTGAATGCAGGCCTCAATCCTGTCTGGCAGTCTGCAGAGGAAGTTGGCACCACCTGCTTCTACAAGTCATAAATTATTAGTTGGGGAAGCGAGAATGACAGATCAGGAAGTGCAAGGAGAGCTGATAAGAGGAGATATACATGACTGATAATTAGAATTTGGGCAGCTAGTGGAAAACCACAAAAAAACCAAAAAAAAAACACAGTGATGGATGAAAAAGAATATCTGTCTTAAATTATCTGGGTCACCGCCATGTGAATGATGGAATGAAGCTGTGTACACCACATGCTAAGATGACTAGAATTTTCAGATGTTGTAAGAATAACCTTTTTAATTTCTCTTTAGCTAAAAAGTAAAAGTTCAGTTTTACTTTAAAAACTAAATTGTAGACACTAATATTGACTCCCCCCATGTAAGAACACCAAGGTTCTCCTGCTATTGCCACTATCCTAGATTATTTGGATTGTCTGCCACTGAACACAGTGTACGATTGCTGTTAAAAATATAGAGGGATCCAATATAGAGGGAAATTTTCTTGAGTGTATATATATATATATATATATATATATATATATCGGGACACCTGCCTTTACAAGCACAAGAACTTTAATGGCATTCCAGTCTTAGTCCGTAGGGTTAAATATTGAGTTGGCCCACCCTTTGCAGCTATAACAGTTTCAACTCTTCTGGGAAGGCTGTCCACAAGGTTTAGGAGGGTGTCTATGGGAATGTTAGACCATTCTTCCAGAAGCGCATTTGTGAGGTCAGGCACTAATGTTGAACGGGAAGGCCTGGCTTGCAGTCTTCGCTCTAATACATTCCAAAGGTACATTCCAAAGGTGTTCTATTGGGTTGAGGTCAGAACAGGCCAGTCAAGTTCCTCCACCCCAAACTCATTCATCCATGTACTTATGGACCTTGCTTTGTGCACTGTGCTCTAATCACCTGCTTCACAAAAACACTTCCATGGTGCGGGGCCCTGTATGTAGATCAGGGGGCCGGACACATGGATGGGGGGGCGCCCCTAATGGACGGGTCGCCACTGGATGTCATTGAAGTTCATGTGCGTGTAAAGGCAGGCCTTTCAGTACTTTTGACAATACAGCATAACTTCTTTCCCACTTCCTAAAGCGCTTGTATACCCTTTTTTTGTATTTTTACCTACAGGTAAGCCTATAATAAGGCTTACCTGTAGGTAAAATTAATATCTTCTAAACATGTACGGTTTAGGAGATATTTACTTTGCATGCAGCCGCTGATGTCAGCGGCGCATGCACTGTGAAGGTTCGGCAGACGCTGCCGGACCTTGCCGGAAAGAAGTCTCCCGCACGCATGCATGGTAGTGACGACATTGCGGCTCCAGCCACTCGAAGCGCAGAGAGACGCGAACCTTGAGGACACGCCGAAGGGAAATGTAAGCTCCCTCAGTGTGGACCGGGAACAGCTGCCGACACCTGGTTCTAAGGTAAGTATTTCATAATGAGCTAGCATGCGGTGCATACTAGCTCATTATTCCTTTTGCCTTACAGGTTTAAAAAAAAATAATAACATTTGTGCGGGTATACAACCGCTTTAAGCTCTGATGAAGAGGGATGTTATTTTCCCTAAAACATGTTGGATGCCTATTATGGGATCAATTTACGAATAATTAAATTTACCTTGGACTCACTTTTTGGGTTGGTGAATGTTTATGTGTATCCAAACTAATGTAAATCTGTACAGCCAGTCTTGTGCCCTAGGTACCCCTGCAGGACAACACAGCCAGCTCCGTAATGCACTGCAAGTAAAGTGGTTGTAAACCCACTACAAAAAAAAAAAAAAAACCTGCAAGACAAAGGCAGAAAGAGCTAGTATGCATAGCATACTAGCTCATTATGAAATACTCACCTTAGATCGAAGCCCCTGCTGCAGTCCCCGCACACTGATCCGGCCGGCGACATCGTTTCCTGAGTCATTTCTGGGTATCGCGGGCTCTGGCGCTGTGATTGGCCGGAGTCGCGATGGCGTCACTCCCACATATGCGCACGGCAGCAACCCGTAACGGCATGTCAGCTGAAGCAACAGAACGAACGAGCCGTTGCTTTAGTGCGCATGTGCCGATGATGGCGGCACATGCCGATACAGGGGATATCGTGCAGGTTTAGGAGATATCCAAGGTAGCTACAGGTAAGCCTTATTATAGGCTTACCTGTAGTAAAAAGTGGATTGTAAGGGTTTACAACCACTTTAAAGAGGAGTTCCACCCAGGGGCTCCATTAAAAAAAAAAATTAAAAGTCAGCAGCTACAAATACTGCAGCTGCTGACTTCTAATTGGACACTTACCTGTCCCAGGGTCCAGCGATGTGGGGGATCGAAGCCCCGCTCGTCCCCCCCCCCTCCGCTCGTCGGCGCCGGCATTTCAACTGTGGGCGCCGGGCTGTGGCTTCACAGCCTGGCACCCACTGCGCATGCGCGAGCGGCGCCGCACGCCGTGATTGGCCGTTCGCGCCGTGATTGGCCACTCAATCACCTGGGACCTGTAATGGGTCCCAGATGATTGACAGGAGGGAGGGAGCAGAACCGAGCCCTTCCTGTGCCTGGGGGGAAGTGATGTCACCAGCCCAGGCAAAGGAAGAGGCAGACTACGAGGGACCACCTAGCAACAGGCATTTAGAGGTAAGTGAAAAAAAAAAAAATATTCAAATTTTTTTTGGTTTTTTTTTTTTACAATTTTTCAGGTATTTTTGTTTTTTTGGGTGGAACCCCACTTTAAGCACTACAGCCAGGTCCACAATACACTCCAGTCTGTGATAGTAAAGGGGCAGCAACACAATGATGAGCTTATGCTTCTGTATCACACGTCCTAAAGGCCTGTGCAATGCAAGAGAGTCTTGATCGACTCATATTGCTGACCCAGAGTGCTGCTGTGCAGGGAATTTCAGCCATTTGAAAAAAACTGATTTTTTTTCCTATGCTAGTTGTAGTTAAAACTACATTTAACTATTTTTATTAAATGCATAGCTAACGTAAACAGTATTTTTTCACATCTGCCTGACTTTTAGCATTTTTTTTTTTTTTTACTAGTCAAAATTTATTTAATACGGTTCAAGAAAATAACAGGTACATATAGATGTTATGTTGCCTACAGATATTTACTGTCCTCTCTGCTAGTCCTCTAAGCAGCCCTGGTTTTTGCAACCCCAGTAAAGTCAGATCTTTGCAGGCTTATCACCACGCTTCCCTCCCTCTACCACCTTTTTTTTTGTTGGGAGGTTCTAAAAATAATCCCTTGCATGTCTAACTTGACTGGTGCTTCATATGTTAAATTTATGAGCTCCACTGTAAGGAACAGGAAAAAAAAACACTTTTCTTTTGTTGCATTATTCATGTCTGTATATAAGTTTATGTTTAGAGGTTTAAAAATAGGCTCTGCGGACATTTTTATGCTTGTGTAGAGGTGAAAACGGGGTTGAAGGGGATCATCATTTCTTGTGTACTGAAGGCTAATTAGTATAGACAAGCCACTACAATATAATACAAGACTTTATACCATTTAATATCATTGTTTTTGGCTAGTGTTACAAGAAATAAACACAGATCACATTTGTGATCAAACATTTCCATACTTATTGATGACGAGATTAAATGTGACCATACAACTAGGTGGAATTTTTTTTTTTTTGGTAAATCAGGTGTTAACATCGCAAGAAAAGAAATTAACTGATGGATGAAACAGTGATTAGTATATACACCAAGTTGAACGGCCACATTTAGAGTAATTTAATCATATTATCAATAAGTATCAGGATCTGTAACTATTTCTTATAACACTAGCAAAAACAATGATAGTAAATGGTGTAAAGTCTAATATATGTTAGTGACTTATCTATACTGAACAGCGTCAGCCATTCCATTTATGCAGAAGATGCATCCATCTATTTATATATGAAATCCAGTAGTTGCCATTGCACACATATTATAGAGAAAAATTGGTCCAGGTACTAAGCAAAGCAGAAAATACCGTACATATAATCCAAAAGATGAGGTGGCACTCATGGGGTTTGAAAAGTGAGCACTGATAATGTTTATTTTGGTGTTTTGACAAGGCATAAGTCTGTCTTCCTCAGGACCTCAAGTTCTGAGAAAGACGAACTTGTGTCTCATCATGCTTATGCTTGTGTTCTTCAGGATCTGAAGTCCTGAGAAAGACGAGCTTGTGCCTCATCATGCTGTTGTTTGTCTTCCTCAGGATCTCAAGTCTTGAGGAAGACAAACTTGTGCCTCAACATGCTTGTGCCTGTCCTCCTCAGGATCTCAAGTCCTAAGGAAGATGAGCTTATGTGTCATCATGCTTGTGCCTATCTTCCTGAGGATCTCAAGTCCTGTGGAAGACGAGCTTGTGCCTCAACATGCTTGTGCCTGTCTTCCTCAGGATCTCAAGTCCTGAGGAAGATGAGCTTGTGTGTCATCATGCTTGTGCCTGTCTTCCTAGGGATCTCAAGTCCTAAGGAAGATGAGCTTATGTGTCATCATGCTTGTGCCTGTCTTCCTCAGGATCTCAAGTCCTGAGGAAAACGAGCTTGTGCCTCAACAGGCTTCTGCCTGTCTTCCTCAGGATCTCAAGTCCTGAGGAAGATGAGCTTGTGTGTCATCATGCTTGTGCCTGTCTTCCTCATGATCTCAGGTCCTGAGGAAGGCGAGTGTTGGCCTCATCATGCTTGTTTGCCTGTCTTCCTCAGGATCTCCACTGCTGAGAAAGAGGAGCTTGTGCTTCATCAAAATGTCAAAATAAACTTCATCAGTGCTCGCTTTTCAAGTCCCATGAAAGTCACCTAATCTTTTAGATTATAAGTGGAACCACTAGATTTTTAATATAGATAGAAGAGTGCATCTTCATCAGTGGTTGAAGCTGTTTAGTATAGACAAGTATAGAATATTCTGCTGGAATATTCATGATCCTGTTCAGCCACATTTGTGGTCACACTTCGCTATACCTCCTGAATTTCTGAGATGAGAAAGAGTGACTTTAGCACTGAAGATCAGTTGGGAGTTATACATCCCTGACACATTGCATTGCTTGCAGGATGACATCATTCACATTGTTTATCACAGTTATGGAATACAGTTGCGTCATCTTCCTGTCTCCTGCCTGCTTATTGGACCATGAAGAAGCAGCAGTACACTGATGAGGTCATCTCTGTGTTTTGCCCTCCTGTAACCTTGTTTACAGTATTAGGCCTCATGCACAAATTTGTGTAACGCGTCCAGAAAAATAATTTATTCTGGCCCTTAAAATGAATTAACGCCCAACTGCTAAACGCGCCTACCACTTATGTGCATTTAGACGCACTTCCACACATTTTGGCGCGTCAAGCTCCTCTGCTTGTCAAAATCTGCACCCCAAGTTAAAAATGCTGCAAAGCAACATGGACGCAGTATGTGAACAGCTCCACCAGGCTATTATTTTACAGTTCAGGTAGGCAGCTGGAGGGAGGCAAAACCACGGCTTAGCCTTCCCGTTTTTATTCTCCCAATCGCCTGTACTTCCTCTTCTGTCTCAAGGAGAACAATTAGCTCTCCCAGTTCTTATATTGGACTACAGAACAAAATGTACCAATCTTGTGGAGATAAGAACAGTGGAAGAGATTCAATCATTTTGCAAAAGCCAACTGGGTAGGGCTGACACCATTCAGTCCACAGAAATGCTGAGTGTGGTCAGCCCACAACAGGTATTTTTCTGTACTTGTAGGGTCTTTAAGGTGTAAAACATGGGGAAATGTGCATGTATTGCAGAGATGTACTGTACATTTGTTTTACATTTTGTCCTGACATACACTCTAAGTAGAAGGTTAGTTAGCCAGAATCTTTTTGTGGTTTGCTGATATGATATTATCGCGGGCAGATAATGCTTTAGATGTACTGATGTCTGACAGTGCAGTTTATGCAAAAAAAATGGCCTGTAAAGCTACCATTGCATTATGGGTGGTGAGCTTTTTGATTCTCTTTCAGATCAACTGAATTATTGGTCTGGCTACACAGGGGATCTGAAATATAAATTTATACATGCACATCATAATTTCTTTTTTAACAGAATGGGTTCTACATTTTTAACCTTCTTTAACCCCTTCCTGCCCAGCCCCAGCGCCCTTCTAATGGAGACTTTACACCGAAGAGGCGAGAAAAATTGGCCGATCACGTGATTGGCTGTCACAGTCGTCACATGATCTGGAGCCGGACCAACTGGCTACCGATTGGTGCCAGAGACCGGCGGTTGTCTTTAATGCCAAGAACACAAGTCCCTGCCCTGCTTCTTCCCACTAGAACAATAAGTGCTAGTTCACACTACAGCGACTTGAAAGTCGGCACGACTTTGCCAGGCTAATTCGAGGCCACTTCAAGGCAACTTCGAAGGAACATAAGGGAACTCCTGGGTAATCTTCCTGTAATGTCGGATTCAAATCACATCAATTAAGATAAGGATCCGACTTGGAGGCAACTGCCATTGAAATCTCGAGGTCTGACAAGTCGGATCCCAAATTGCTGTAGTGTGAACCGGCACTAGCCATCCTGCTTGAAGCCTTAACCCTCTGCCATCTTAGGCCCATCTCCATGCCAAAGGTCTTCCCACGACATTCCTGACCATTACCCTTTATTTGCAAAAGAAGGAATGTCCACACAAAAAATATAGGGTTGCTGCACTTTACTGATGTTACTTTGAGATGGTATTTACACACCACATACATTGACATACTATCTGGGGTCACATGAAAGCATTTTGTCACTCACTTCACTTATAGTGGAAAATTCGCAGCAGTCACATGTGAAAGCAGCATACAATACATTCCTAGTAAGCCACCATCCATTGCCATCAGCCAGGTATGTTAGACATTGTTCAAGCTGGATCAGTGTAACTATGTATAAAATATCCATACCTGGAATTCTTCTTTAATTCACACAGGGTAGCATAAAAGTAGCGCTTTACTTATGGCAAGAAAGAGACACTTTTTTGCTCAAAATAATTTAGTATGGCTGACATGTGACCTACAAAATCATATGAAAATTGCATTTTAATAATATACCTGTTTTAAAAAATAAATATAAAAAGAATAATAAAAAAAATGATAAAATAAGTATTAAAAAAAAAGCCAAAAAGTTAATAAAAACATAGACTTGGCATAAAACGAAAATTTCAGGTTACCTCAATTGGTTACTCTATCCAGCAAGCGAGGACAGAGAAAAAGTTAGGATAATCTTAACAACAATTTTGGAATTTTCTATTATTTTAAGCTTTTTAAGTTCTAAAGCACCCTCCTTTAAATTCTGATTATAGGTTTTAAAACATCCCTATTATAAAACTTTTTCCTGCAAGGTTGCTAATTTCATAGTTCTGCACGGATGTGTAGGAGCATGCTGTATAGAAAACAGGAAGTGAGGGGGGACAAGCAAGGAAACAAGGGAATCTGTGGGAGGGGGGCCATCTAAGAAAGTGTGTATAGAGTCCCATGCGTAGAATTTTATCTTGGTTGCAAAAGAGTTTATCCTTTACTACTCAAGCAGATATAGAGAAACTTTAATTGCGGATAATATTTTAAGCATAAATAAGGGAGAACAGCTCCTTCTTGAATTAAAAAACGAAAGTAACTCTTTTTTGCGTTTTTTTTTCAGGTATGCTTTTAAAAATTTTTTTGTATATAGTCCTATGTATGCGTGTTTAGGTGTTTAAACCCTTCTGCATAGTTTGCAATGATTAATTTATATAGTAGCCATATTTACTCATTACATACTCAGGATCTACTTCTCACTTTCAGTGCTGTGGTGTATTTATTAACCGCTTCAGCCCCGGAAGATTTTACCGCCTTTCCTGACCAGAGCACTTTTTGCGATTCGGCACTGCGTTGCTTTAACTGACAATTGCGCGGTCGTGCGACGTTGCACCCAAACAAAATTGACGTCCTTTTTTCCCACAAATAGAGCTTTCTTTTGGTGGTATTTGATCACCTCTGCGGTTTTTATCTTTTGCGCTATAAACAAAAAAAGAGCGACAATTTTGAATAAAACGCATTATTTTTTACTTTTTCCTATAATAAATATCCCCCAAAAATATATTAAAAAAAACGATTTTTTCCTCAGTTTAGGCCGATATGTATTCTACATATTTTTGGTAAAAAAAATTGCAATAAGCGTATGTTGATTGGTTTGCACAAAAGTTATAGCGTCTACAAAATAGGGGATAGATTTATAGCATTTTTATTATTTTTTTTACTAGTAATGGCGGCGATCTGCGATTTTTATCGTGACTGCTACATTATGGTGGACACATCGGACAATTTTGACACATTTTTGGGACCATTGGCATTAATACAGCGATCAGTGCTATAAAAATGCATTGATTACTGTAAAAATGTCACTGGCAGTGAAGGGGTTAACACTAGGGGGCGATCAAGGGGTTAATTGTGTTCCCTAGTGTGTGTTCTAACTACAGGCGGGAGGGGACTGACTAAGGGAGATGACAGATCACTGTTCATACTTTGTATGAACACACAATCTGTCACTTCTCCCCTCAGAGAACCGGGATCTCTGTGTTTACACACAGAGATCCTGGTTCTCGCTGTGTTACGAGCGATCGCGGGAGACCGGCGGTCGTCGAGACCGCTGGGCACTCGCATTGGCTCCGGGGGCGAGGTGCGGGTGCGCGCGCCCCTAGTGGCCACAAGAGGAAGCGACTTAACATAGCGGCGATTCACGCAGCCGAGCCATGCTGCTGCAGTACTGCAGCGGCTGCGGCGGCTGGTCGGCAAGCGGTTAAACATTTGCAGAGCTGCTCGTCACGTGGCACTACATGTACATTCGTTTTTTACATATGAGAGCAAAACTGAATGCTATTTGGTTGTTTTCTGTACAGGGCAAATGCTCTTCATGGAGTGAATCAGGAAAATACCACATTACGGCCACTAGATGGAGCTGATTAACATCAGATTTAAATATTTATTTATTATGATCATTAGCCCCCATCTAGCGGCCATAATATTGTACTTTCCAAATTCACTCTGTTGAGAACTTTTGACGTAGAGAGAAAATATAATAATATAAGGAAGCAGCGCTAAAATATTAATAAACAGGTAATTCAAGCCTGAGCCAACATTTGAAAATATTAGAACAAATAAAAATCATATGTGTTTGAAGTGACGCCAAACTTATTATGTGGCAAATATAAAGTGACACCAAACTAATATGTGGCAAAAACAATCAGTCCATAGGAGCCCATAAACAAGGGCATTAAAAAACAAAAGTTCAAAAAAGATAATCAGTTCGCAATTCAGTTAACATATAAGTGACCCCGCATTCCCAATATTCAGTGCTTCCACCACTGGGTGACACCAGATAAATGAGCCTCTTACTGGATTCAGTGGACCATCATATAAATGGTCAAACTTTGATCAGGACGATTCCAAACGCCAGGCACATATACAGTCAGGATCACTCCATCAGCATGGTAAAAGAAAAAAATGTATAGATGCCCATAGTGTAATCTGTAAAAAATCATTTATTAAAAAATTATATTAAATAATACAGTTGGTAATGACACCACACTACAAATTCAATGGGCAAAAAGTTCTGCAAATCCCCATATAGCGGTAAAAACAAATAGATTCAAATTCTCTCCCATAAGTAGCAAGCTGTGTGGCCGCACTGGACTCCAGGCACCAGTCGGCGAGCGTGCGTGATGACGTAGCGTTGTAGCCACATCCAACATGTTTCGTCAGAGAGATGACATCATGGGGGGACTGGCTACTAGCCGTTGTCTTTGACAGCTCACTCTCTGTCCTGGGAACACACAGTGAGCATGTGATCAGCAGAGAAACATTGGCTGCCCAGCGACGCATATGTGTGGCATGTTGGCGTTAAAGTCCATATGCAGGTGGCAGCAGGTTAAGCAGGTAGACAGCCATTGCACATATAAAAAGGAAAAAAGGTGAGGAAACAATGATGAGGATAGAAAAAAAATGAGTTAAACTAATTTATAACAGTGTATGTGGCTTTTGTATTGGAAAGTCCATTCATTCCAAAATCAAATGATAAAAGCAAACAAAATTTTGAAGTACTTTAGGATGATATTCGGCAAGTCATCGGATGGACTGAGAATTTTTGTACAAATTTGAGGGTAATACCATTGATCTCTACATGTTACATAGGGGTCAATGCGCACTAAACACAAGGCAAGCGTTGCAGAGTGGCCCCATTGACTTGAATGGTTTGACATAGGCAGTGCCATCTACCAACTTGACATGCCATGTTAAATTGGCCAAAAACAAAAAGCATTGCAGGTGTGGCATGTGAACTGCCTCCTCCAACTGTATTTGAGAATTTAGGTGGCCGGTGGAAGTGGAAGACTGTGGGTCAGACACATTTTAACTGCCATTTGGCCCCACCCTGGGCTAAAAATAATTTGAAAAAAAAGTAGTTTAAATACCATTGATATTATATAGTAGAGTTTATGTTGTTTGATGCAGCTCTATAGCCTGTGTGACTTCACCCTTTAGAAAAGAGGTCTCCAAACTGTAGCCCAGGAGCCGGATGCGGCCCTTTGCTTTCTTTTATCGCCTCTCGGGGCACTTTTTCATTCACTGACACCAACAATGGGGCACAATTTCTCCCAATAACACCATTAATTGGCACAATTCCTATCAATGACACCAACAATGGGGCACAGTTCCTCCTGAAAACACCAACAATGGGGCACAATGACACCAACGATGGGGCACAATTCCTCCCAATGATGCGGCAAAATTCCTCCCATTGACACCTACAAAGGCGCACAAGTCTTCCCAATGACATAAACGATGGGGCACAATTCCTACCAATGACACATACATTGGGGCCCAATGATACCAATGATGGGGCACAGCTCTTTCCAATGACACCAACAATGGTGCTCAGTTCCTCTCAATTGTGCCCCATTGAGAGTTCCTCTCAATGGGGCACAATTCCGCTCAATGACCCCAAACATTCAACATTGTTTACGCCAACTAATGCTGGGGCATTTGCTACCCCCAATGACCACAGTTCAGCCCCCTAAAATCTGATGGACAGTAAACTGGCCCTTTGCTTAAAAAAGTTTGGAAACCCCTGTTTTAGAAGATCTTGTAGCTGTTCCTGAGTGTCCAGCATTATGGTGACCTATAATGTCCAGCTATAATGCTGCATAAATGCATTAGCATTACCCCCCCTTCACGTCGGTTCAGTCTTTCCCATTTTCTTATTCTATTTCAAAGTTTCGGAAATAAAGGGCGCTCAACCTGTGCCCCTCTAGCTGTTGTGGAACTACAATCCCCATCATGCCTTTGCCTTTGGGAGTCATGCTTCTAACTGTCAGCCTTGCAATGCCTCATGGGACTTGTAGTTCTGCAACAGCTGGAGGGCCACAGGTTGAGCACCCATAACTGTCTATAGGGGAAAAGTTGCAGCGGAAGTTCTGGATAAAGTGGATCTCTCCGAATCAACACTGATTATTTTTAATACTTATGCTGCTAACATTAGTAAATAAATAGGAAAGTATTTTTTTCTTACATTTCTTCAGTTACTTCCTGGTTTCCTGCCTGGTTTCCTGCCTAGGCAAATTATGTCATACATCCCAGGAGTCTTCAGGTGGGACGGGAAGGAGAGGAGGAGAGGTTTTCTCAGCCAGGGCTGTCTTTAACGCAGGGCAAAAGGGGAAGCTGCCCCGGGCCCAGTCATTGTTGTGGAGCCCAAAGCAGCTGCCCCTTGAGCCCACAAATAGTTGATAAGTGGATTTGGGAGGGCCCAAGAAAATGTTTGCTCAGGGTCCAATCAATATTAAAGACAGCCCTGTTCTCAGCTAAACACTCTCTCCTGCATGCATGCTTGAGCTAAGGTCATATGAATTCCAGGAAGTAAATGCTACATTAATCATTTGCCCTTACTCAAGATGGCTGCGGCCAGAAATGCTAGGGGTGGGTTTCAAAATGATTTCTCAACAAAATAAATCATGGAGACATGGATGGATGGGGGAGTTTGCTTTGAATATTAAAAATGAATTAAATAGTGTTTTTGGTATGTGGTGTTTAGATGCCACGAAGATCCACTTTAAACTTCCCCTCTCCAATCCTGAAGAAGTCACTCCTGTGCTTGTGTCTCCTCTAAGCAAATTTACTGTGCCAACACCATAGAAAGAAATAAAGTGCTGGAAGGCAATCAGTGCCGACCTTCCCTTACTCAGTGTGAGTGTTAAGCCTCGTACACACGATCAGATTTTCCAACGGGAATTGTGTGATGACAGGCCATTGGAGGAAAATCCGACCGTTTGTACGCTCCATCAGACAATTGTTGTTGGATTTTCCGCAGACAAATGTTGAATGGCAGGTTTTAAAATTTTCCGCGGACAAATGTCTGTTGTCGGATTTTCCGAGCGTGTGTACACAAGTCCGTTGGACAAAAGTCCAAAGTACAAACACGCATGTTCGGAAGCAAGGACGAGCCAGAAGCGGTCGGTCTTGTAAACTAGCGCTCTTAATGAAGAATTAACATTCATGGCAAATTATGAAATCTCGAAATGCAGCGCACAATTCTCTTCTTCTTTAATGGGATAATAATGAAGCTGCTTTGCTGGGGATACTGATGGAGTTATTGCAAACACATTTTCAAAGTTTTTTTTTTCTAGTGATATCAAGAATAATATTATTTTTAATTTTTATTTTTTGGGGGCAAGTTACCACAACACCATTATCTCGTAGTTTTTAAGATCAAAGATACAACTATGTTGGTGTCCCTTGTCACTTTTACATTGTATTTTTTTAAATGTAACTGCCTACTCCCAAACTGTCATTTGAAGTAAAACACATAGCCAAGTATTATTCTCTGCATTTTTTTTATTGTGCATTAAAAAAAGAAAACAAAAACAAAAAAATAGACATGCTATCTACCAATAGAACGTAACCAAAAAGTGCATTCTATGCATCCAAAAATATAGAAAATATACCAAATCAAATCATTATTCAACCAAAAAAATAATGTCAAAGCAATAACTCCAAGGCCAATAATAAATAACACGTTATCTCCACCAATTCCGCAACATGTCTGGTTGACGAACGGCCGTTCAGAAACAAACTGAAAAGCGCGAAATGAAAAGCGCAAAATGAAAAGCACAAAATGAAAAGAGCGAAATGAAAAGCGCGAATCAAAACTCACCAAACTTCTACTAACACGAAATTAGCAGAGGGAGCCCAAAGGGTGGCGCTAAAGAGATGAAAAACCATGTAGTACATCACTACATTCGCGATTGTTGGCCAACAATCGTGTGGCCGTGTGTAGGCAAGACAAGTTTGGGCCAACGCCCTTCGGACAAAAGTCCACGGTTTTGTTGGCCAACAATCCGATCGTGTGTACAAGGCTTTACTGTAAAGGGCATAACAGGAAGCTAACCTAAAGACAGACTCATATACTTTATCTAACTGTATATGAAAAATAACATGTCATGATTTTTTTCAATCAGTAGATAGCTGGATACTTTTTTTTATCTGTTTTAATGAACAAGACCAGAGTCACCGATAAAACCTCTTTTTTTTTTTTTTTTTTTTTAGAAGGCGGGTACTAATCTCCTCGAACAAGGCACATGGTGCTTCTGATTGTTTTTTAAAGCTGTAAATAGTAAATGAGATGCTTTCATTCAATGCAAAGTCTTTATAGGAGATGTAATCGTAGTTGACGTTACCCACATCGGAATGAATGAGATGGAGGCTTTATAAATTACATCTACCCCATATGACCAAACTGATCCTTCTCGAAGCGGGATCACTGTGTGAGCGCTGTGTCTACAGTGTTGCAGTGGTAACTTGTGTTATGTTCCAGGTTTAGTAGTGGTTGCGGATTTCAACTGTCACAGATGAAGTGATATGTACAATCCTACCACAAAGCCACATTTCCTGCTGCTGATCTGTGAAAGGTGTGTTCACAAGTACAAACCTTTTCTCTGTGTGTTTGTGTGTGTGTGTGTATATATATATATATATATATATATATATTCATCAGTGCAATTAAAAGTTATTATTTATTTATTATGGGTATTTGTATAGCACTGACATATTACATACATTCAAATCAGTCTCTGCCTGGACTCCTGGTTCACGCTGATGCGATGTGGGAAACGCACAAGGTTCTCTGCAATTCCCCGCATTGCACTGCAAAGCAATCACATGCGATCTGCTGCGGGTGTCAATGTTAGATTAACGACCCCCTGAAACAGATTGCAAAATGCAGTGCGATTGCTAGAATGTGAACACCCATGCAATGCGATTCAGGTGGGTAAAAAGAATTCCTGTGCAAATCACACGCGGTGCTCTGCACGCACTAGTGTGAATCTAGGCTCAAGGAGTGAGCTTACAATCTAAGGTCCCTATCTCTCATGCATATACACACACACACACACATACTTAAAGCGGAAGTAAACCCATTCATAAAACTGTTTCATTTCCGGCATGTGCCGGAAATGTAACACTCCCATTGGTTATGCTCTCAACCAAACTGTCAAGCCATCCAATGGCTGGTGTCATAACTGATCACATGTGAAGCATCATGGCAGTTGTTGATTAAACAAAGGCAAAGATGGCAGCTTCCTTGACTGAAAACGATAGGAGTGTTTACTTACACTTTAAGTTGGCCATAGATAGCTAGATCCATGTATGGGAGGGCTGATTGTACCGAAGCTAATAGCAATAATCACCAGTGGTGGATGGCTGTTTTTTTTTGGGGGGGGCGGCAAACAATCCACCCACCGCCACCCCCCACTGGTCGGCCACAGTGCCCCCCCCCAGTTCAGTCAGTTAGCTGGGGCCTCACACTTACCCCATCTCATGGGAGGCACCTCCCTCCCAGACGGTCAGTCAGTCAGTGCCCCACACTTAACCCATCTCATGGGCAGCGCTGTGGGCGGTGGAAACCTCTCTCCGGGCTGCGGGGCGGCTGCTGTTCCAGTTCCCCTGTGTCTCCCCCCTCCTCCTCCTGGTGGCCAATCAGATTAGATCTCCTTTCTGCCAGTCGGGTGAAGGATCTCATGACCCGCTTCCTGATTGGCCAGGAGGAGAACCAGTGTTCGTATTCATTATCATATATATTCATTCGCAGTGCTCTGCGCCCCGAGCCTACCCTTTTTGAAGCCTTTTAGAGCCTCTAGCTCTAATCATGTGCTTCAAAAAAAAAAAACCTGATTGGAATCCATGCGTCCGGCGCCCTACATGTAGGGCGCCGGACACATGGATATGGAAGCGGTGCCCGTGTGCCCCTAATGGACCCTGCTAATCACTATGTTCACTATGTTCTCCTGGCAGGATGGCTTACTGTGCCCCCCCTCCCCACTGAGAGAGCACATTAGCTCTGTGGGAGGTGTTCCCTCATCGACACTGACTTGATGGAGGAATTGAGCAATATTCTTTCCTGCAACCCATGGTTCCAGAAAAGAAAATTGCATAATTTATTGCCTGCCTAAGGTTAGACCACAGCCAATTCATCTACGACAGCCTTTTTCAACCTGGGGTGCCTTCTGGGTTCTTTAGGTTTGCTTTGACAAAATGCCTAAAAATTGCCCCAAATTGCCCAAAAATTGTGTACACACCAGCAGGTGGATCAAACACGCTTCTTTGTTACCCAAAGCCACAGGTTTTCTTTTCCATTCATTTTTTGGTGAAAATGTCTAGTAAAAAGTAAAACTCAACAGGTACATTGACTACAAATAAGGTATATTAGTTGTGTATCAGAATACAAAAATACTTGACATAAAGAAACAACATATTGTCAATACGAATTATGCTCTGCACAGAACTCATGAGAGTCCAGGCTGGTACAGTCTTCTCCTGCCCAATCATATTTCATCTCCCCCACCAATAGCTTGTCGCAGGGTGGAGGAATGGGGATGATGCTGCGATGTTCTGAAGAATCATCAACCCCTCTACTAGGGCCCTATGAATGGAGGGCCAATGGGAACAAACAGCATCCCTGTCATCCTCATCCCACAGCACATCCCCAGTATATATAAATGGGCTCGTAATGTACCATATAATGCTGCACATGGCCAAAAGGCCTTAGAGGACAAAGAAAAGGGGAAGGTAGGAAAAAAGGGGGGGGGGGAGGGGTGGAGAGTAGGAAAACAAAGCAAAAACAGAAGTGCACTCTATCCTGTCAAGAAAAGCAGTGATGTAAATGTCCTATGCGGCATCAGAGAGATATTTAATCCTTGGGTCCCAGAGATTTTATCAAAAAAGGCATTCTATCATTCAAGACCACCGTAAGGCCATGGGTTTTCATTGTGCAACATTACAACCTTGTGCCCTGTGCAGGCCAGCCACCACGTCCCAATAACTACTGATGTCATTGGTTGATAAGGAGGAAATTGGGCGCCTGCACAGCATCCTTGTTGCCCCTCGTGGGGTCACGTTAGCTGTATGGGGGGAGAGAGATTGGGGAAGAACAAATGCTGGAATACTAGTTATTAGCAGAGTTCAAAAGTGTATTTGCTTTGAAAGAATATATCACCTCTAATGTTGGGTGTCTTACGGATGTGAATGCTGCTGCAATGTAAAACTAATAGTTGCGATTTCTACATTTTAGGATGGGGTGCCTTGAGACTGTGCAGAATTTTAAGGGGGGCCTTCACTGAAAAAAGGTTGAGATACACTGAGAAGACATCACCACGTCTCATAGAACGAGATGTTACCGCGATGCCTCTCCACCTCGTCCAATCAGAAACACTTTGCACTCATTCAAAAAAAAGGCAAAGCATTTTCTGAATAACGCCTGTATTAAGGGGCCGACCTGCTGTGTTCAGACTGCAGAAGGGCAGCCACTTGGCACGGGACCTAGAAGCTAGTTGAGATCAATGGAGTGTCTACTACGGTCATTTCTAGCTTCTAGAGCAGCCATTCTCAACTAGGGTTCCTCCAGAGCAGTGGTTCTCAACTCCAGTCCTCAGGACCCACCAACAGGCCAAATTTTAAGTATTACCTTGGGGAGATGCAGACTAGAATACTGCAATCACTGAGCAGCAAATCATATCACCTGTGATGTATTTCAGTTATCTTGCAAACCTGGCCTGTTAGTGGGTCCTGAGGACCGGAGTTGAGAACCACTGCTCCAGAGGTTTTCATAGGGGTTCCTTGACTTGTGGCTGATTGACCTCCTATTTGATGGTGCCTGCATAGTTTCAGGTTCCACACTACTTGGCAGAGCAAGATGCAGGAACCCAAACCTGTCTGTAAGGGTGGCATTCTGAACACCACTACAAGGGGGACATTCTTCCCACTGGCCACCAACGTAAGGGGAATTTTTTCCCACTGACCACCAATAATTTGTTTTTTGCAAGGGTTTCTTTAGACCTTAAAGTTATTTCAAGGCTTCCTCTAGGGCAGGGGTCTCCAAACAAAGGGCCAGTTTACTGTCCTTCAGACTTTAGGGGGGCCAGACTGTGGCCATCCCGAGTAGAAAATGTTCCAGCATCAGTAGGAGTTAACCATGCCCCATCTTTGGTGTCATGGGAGGAATTGTGTCCCAGTATTGGTGTCATTTTTTCCCACTGACTACCAAAAAATTGTTTTTTGCAAGGATTTCTTTAGACCTTAAAGTTATTTCAAGGCTTCCTCTAGGGCAGGGGTCTGTAAACAAAGGGCCAGTTTACTGTCCTTCAGACTTTAGGGGGGGCCAGACTGTGGCCATCGTGAGTAGAAAATGTCCCAGCATCAGTTGGAAAAAAACCATACCCCATCTTTGGTGTCATGGGAGGAATTGTGTCCCAGCATTGGTGTCACTGGGGCCCATCGTTGGTAGGAATTGTGCCCCATTGTTGGTGTCAATGTGCCCCGTCATTGGTGTCAGTGAATGCAGTAGTGCCCCAAGGGCCAGAAAAAATTAAAACAAAGGGCTACATCCAGCCCCTGCTCCGCAGTTTGGAGACCACTGCTCTAGGGTAAAAAACATTGAAAAAGGCTGTTCTAGAGGAATCACTCAAATGGCACATACATATGTACAATGGTCCAAGCTGTAACCATCTAAAAGTATCCATACCTGGAATTTTGTACCTGGATTTAGACAGTCGTGTTGCAGGAACACAAGCGAAATGCGCACTGCACTTTTTTCAAAATGGCACCCAAACGTTGCAGCGCAGGCAGGGTGATACACTACCGTGCTCTGTGGTTGGCTGCATGGTAAAAATTGGTGCATTTTGGTGCAATAGTACTGCCTTATTGCAATGCATGTTGACACATGCATGAACACACTACAAATTGTAGTAAAAGTAGCAGTGAAAAAAAAACAGTTGTGAGTCTAACCAATCATTTTGGCATTTTATTTCTAGGTGATCAATGTGAATGGGGGAATGGCAGGGATGCGTCCTTTGCACTACACTTTGTACTGAAAGTTGGCCCTCTTTAGGAGGTATGGGGTATGGTCAGACACAAACCTAGTATGTTTATGGAAGCTGAAGGACATCACCTAAAGACAGGATTTGATTTGCAAAGGCCATACGCTTGGTGTCGGGTTGACATTTTAAAAACCCGATAAGATCCATTTCTCGCTCAGTGTTCCTGTGTGCCTGAATGTTGTATACCTCTAACTTCCTGAACCATCATAGACCTAGCATTGTGTATGTAAGCAAGGGTTCAAGAGGTAACTGGGAGTTTGTTTATGTATGTGATGTAGATCTGTAAGTCTGATCCTGAGTCTGCAGGTGCAGCCACAGAGACCACAGACAATTTCTCTTCAACAGAGCTCAAGGCTTTTGTTCTCATTATCAACATATGTTAACTACTTCAGGTCCGCCCCATAGCAGTTTTACTGCTACAACATGGCACCTGTGCGTCGGATCACATATATATGCGTGTTACGGCTCTCCCGGGTGGAGGGCACGTATGCGTGCAACAAGCGGCTTGCTACCGCAGCGGCTGATTTGTCCTGCTATAAGTCACTGATCGCCACCATTACTAGTAAAATTAAATAAAAAATAAATAAAAATATCCCATAGTATGTAGATGCTTTGACTTTTGCGCAAACCAATCAATATACGCGTATTGGGATTTTTTTTACCAAAAATATGTAGCAGAATACATATTGGCCTAAATTGATGAAGAAATTTGACTTTTTTATTGGATGTGTTTTTATAGAAAGTAAAAAAATATCCTTTTTGGGAGCCTAGCTTCGCGCAATGCGATTTCCCGCAAACGCCACGTGATAAATCGTGCAACAATCGCTGCACAACTGCACACAGTGCACAGCGTTTTAGAACCTGCGTTTTGCCATTGTTGTGCATTTTAAGATCTAAAGTAGATGGAAATCTGCTGACTGTTAAACAAGTGTAAAATCCCACAAAACAGCACATGTTTACATGAATTTTAGATGTGGTAATAGGAGTTTTACTCCCTACTTCAATGGATTGATTTACTAATGTATAAAGTGAGGTGTGGTGCTTCAATCTGATGTACTCTAGTAAGGTGAACACATTTTCAAAGTGAAATCTGGGGACATCCTACTGACCATGCCCACTATTATTGGGGTGGGGGGAGTAGGGCAAATGGGGTAATAGTAGCAAACGTGTGGTCAAATTGTGCTAACAGTGGGAGGGACTTAAAAGGGTGCAGTTTAATAACACCTGAGCCCAGGGGCGGACTGACAACTCATGGGGCCCCCGACAATAGGAGATTATGGGGCCCCCAGGCAATCAGAGATTATGGGGCCACATAGTATACACACACACAGTATACACATACATGTACACACAGTATACACAGACATGTTTCTATTGGCTGTCCCTGGTCCATACTGTCTATTGGCTGTCCCTGGTCCATACTGTCCCTGGTTTTACTGAGGCTGGCAACCCTCATGTGGCCCCCTAGTGGCCCAGGGCCCTCGGGCAGTGCCCGAGTGGCTCAATGGTCAGTCCACCCCTGCCTGAGCCTATGTTGTTGCGGGTCAAGAGTGCAAAACATGCAAGTGTAGAGGCCAAATGTACTGTAGATAAATCATGGAGTGCCTCCCAAACACAAATTCCTCCCTCCTCCCAAAACAAACCCCCAGTCCCCATGATAAAACTACTTTTAGCACAAATTCCCACTTCCCCGAATTGTTCTCACTGGACCTTGGCATGGTGTTGCTGGTGGGTCCCCACAGTCCATCATCTGCTGGTTAGTTCCTTCCCCATGAAAAGGTCTACACAAGCCAAGAGGGGAGAGATCAGGAGGATCTTATGATCCCCATGAAAAGGTCTACACAAGACAAGATGGGAGGGATCAGGAAGACCTTACGATCCCCCATGAAAAGGTCTACACAAGCCAAGAGGTGAGGGATCAGGAAGACCTTAAGATCCCCATGAAAAGGTCTACATAAGACAAGAGGGTAGGGATCAGGAAGACCTTACGATCCCCCATGAAAATGTCTACACAAGCCAAGAGGGGAGAGATCAGGAAGACCTTACGATCCCTGTGAAAGGGTCTACACAAGCCAATAGGGGAGGAATCAGGTAGACCTTATAATCCCCTTGAAAAGGTCTACACAAGCGGAGAGGGGAGGGATCAGGTAGACCTTATGATCCCAGTGAAAAGGTCTACACAAGCCAATAGGGTAGGGATCAGGTAGACCTTATGATCCCCGTGAATAGGTCTACACAAGCTGAGAGGGGAGGGATCAGGTAAACCCTATGATATTGGCATGTGACATCATCAGTAACCCCGCACACAGCCAGCAGCAGACACACCCCTGCCCTCCCTCCTTTTTTCCAGGCCCAATCACAGAAATGTTGCTAAGACAGATTACTTTACAACTACCTGGGCAGGGAGCACCATTATTAAAGCTGGAAAGAAGTTGGAGATACAATCATTTAACCAAGGATGAAATTGGGGACAACATTTTTTTCCCCATGACAGCCCCCTAAAGTCAGGGAACTGCCCCGGAAACTGGGAACATCTGGTTACCCTATACTATAGCCGCCTGGTGCCCAACCTGCAGCCTGAGGGCCGCATGCAGCCCTTTGGTATATGATATGCAGCCCTCATCAGCGGTCTGTAGTGGGAACATTGATTGGGGTAAGAGCATTGATCTCTACCATCCTCATGTAACATGTTCCCAGTTTCGTATTATCAGCAGCCTATCCCAAGCCAAAAATGTAGCCTGTCCACACTCTCTGAGCCTCATTTCCTCTATTAGGTCTGCAGTTTCTGACAGTCCTCTCAAGCATTACATATACAACTTTATCTGTGGCCCTTTGGTGATGTCAGGGGCTACATTGGAGGCCCAGCTTTAGCCCATAAGTTACCAAACACTACATTAGCCCCATTGAGCTGAACTAGTCAAGTCAGAAGTCAGATATCCAATCATGTGCTGTAAACTTGATAAAAATAAAGCTACTTCTTTACGTAATTGGATGCTTGACATGAATACAACTTTATCCCACTTCACAGAGCTGGGAGCAGACACCCCCCTTTCCCTCCCTTCTCCGTCTCCAGGCCAATCGCAGAAAAGTTGCTAAGACAGATTACTCTGGAGCCGCCCAGGAGGGGCACACCATTATTAAAGCTGGAAAGAATCAGGGACACATTCTAACCGGGGATGATATCGGGACACTTTTTTTCCCAGGGATAGCCCCCATACAATTGGGGGCCGTCTCTGGAAACTAAGGATGCCTGGTCATCCTATACTATAGTTGATTTAAACTTGTATCTAAGTCCGATATCTGCTGGGAATATTATAAAATATCACGCTGGGAATTTATGAAAAAGAAAGCTTCTTTTTTCCGATGATTGGATGCTTGACATGAACACAAATTCGCCTCACTTGACACTTTAGTAAATCCGGTCGATCAGATTGCAGTCTTTACCCACCACTGCCATCCCCCCACCCCCCCCCCCACCAACGAACTTCACAAAGGGTGCTCTGCTGTCACTCTAGTGAATGATGTTTCATGGCTTGTGTTTTGTTCTGTGGCGGAAGTAAAGATGCAGAGAGATAACTAATTATATTCGGGAGGAAACCAGAAGTATTTTTCCATGTTTCTTATCAGATGGTGCAGTGGCAGGAGGAAATACAAGATACCTGACAGCGGTGTACTCACTTATCGCTGGATCTCTTTTTACCAGATTCAGTTAAATTGATTTGATTTGTGAGTGTTTGTGCCTGGCAGACTACCTTTGTTCATGCAAATCTCTATCATCGGGACCATGGAGCTGTGCATACAGTCAGTGTCCGATGTAACTCCTTCACAACCGGAGCTGGAGCAACAAAATATGGCCACGTACTTCCTAATTTATTTTCAGTTGTTACTAATATTTGACACGACTTTAATATTTTTATATGCTTGCTGTCCCATATTTTCACTACTGCATTCCGTATGCAAGTTTTGTGTATGCTGCCTCTAGTGGTCATCTGTATTTCATGAAATGTCATGAAAATCTCTTCTTAAACGTCTCATCTCAAGCTTTATTAACGTGTTCTCTTCCCCAGGGTATAATGTGCATGTAGTACTTTGTCCTATCCTCCTAGGCTAGCTGTGAAGTCTTGTAAACTAGCGTTTGTAAACGCATGCAAATTATGAAATCTCGAAATGCAGCGCACATTCTCTTCTTCTTTAAAGAGGAGTTTCACCCAGGGGGTCCATTAACAAAAAAAATAAATAAAAGTCAGCAGCTACAAATACTGCAGCTGCTGACTTTTAATTGGACACTTACCTGTCCCTGGGTCCAGCGATGTGGGGGATCGAAGCCCCCCCCCTCCGCTCATCGGCGCCGGCATTTCAACTGTGGGCTCCGGGCTGTGGCTTCACAGCCGGGCACCCACTGCGCATGCGCGAGCGGCGCCGCGCGCCGTGATTGGCCGCTCAATCACCTGGGACCTGTAATGGGTCCCAGATGATTGACAGGAGGGAGGGAGCAGAGCCCTTCCTGTGCCGAGGGGGAAGTGATGTCACCAGCCCAGGCAAAGGAAGGGGCAGACTACGAGGGACCACCTAGCAACAGGCATTTAGAGGTAAGTAAAAAAAATATATATATATCCAAATCTTTTTTTGGGGTTTTTTTTTAGAATTTTTCAGGTATTTTTGTTTTTTTGGGTGGAACCCCACTTTAATGGGATAATAATAAAGCTGCTTTGCTGGTGATACTGATGGAGTTATTGCAAACTAATTTCCAAAGGCTTTTCAAGAATAATATTATTATGCTTTTTTTTCTTTTTTTTTGGCCAAGTTACCACAACACCATTATCTCGTAGTTTTTAAGATCAAAGATACAACTATGTTGGTGTCCCTTGTCACTTTTACATTGTATTTTTTTTAATGTAACTGCCGACTCCCAAACTGTCATTTGAAGTAAAACACATAGCCAAGTATTATTCTACACTATTTTTTTTATTGTGCATTAAAAAAAGAAAACAAATAAAATTAGACATGCTATCTGCCAATAGAACTTAACCAATAAGTGCATTCTATGCATCCAAAAATATAGAAAATATACCCAATCAAATCATTATTATTCAACCAAAAAATAAAATAAAAGCCTCATGCATGTGTCCTGCTTCTTAACATAGGGGGTCAACAATGCCAAGAGTTGGTGAAAGCAGGGGTCCGTCATCCCGAGATAATTCCGAAAATCATCCGGATTATTCTCCTGGAGCTCCCTCAGCAAAGGCATATTACATAATTGGTCACCATTAATAAAGCAATCAATTTTTGGTCCAAGAAATCCTCCTCCTCTTGTTCCTGGACTGGACTTGGGTCAAAGCAATAACTCCAAGGCCAATAATAACTGATAACTGATTATGAAGTAGGAGCTGGAGTTTGGCTTCAATATGTTAGTATATCTAAGCCCTCGATCGCATTGACTGCGGCTTTGAAATCGTGCGCCTTCATCTCAAATCGCTCGATTTCAAAGCCGTATCTCATTGCGACTTGGATGACATCTGTGCGGCTTCACAGGTGTCTATGCGAGTCGCACCCGAAATCGGCAAAAGTATCGCAGGATCTACTTTTTTCAAATCGGTGCGATTTCAAGTCGCTCCAATATGAACAGTGCGATTGCCGGCAATAGCGTGAGACCTGTCAAAACGCACAAGTCGCTACAATGTGAACAAGCACTAAATCTTCTACATTTAACACTTCCCCTTCCCCCTAGATCGGGCGTCGCACTGATACGAACGGTGTGCGATTGCCGGCAATAGTGTGCGACCTGTCAAATCGCAGGACAACTCACTCCAATGGGAACGAGGGTCAAATCTGCTACATTTAACACTTCCCCTTCCCCCTAGATTGACAATACTACTGTGTGCTGTGCCTCCTGTGCTCATTCCTCCAGAGCGACGTCTCACTTATACAGGAGGCGTGTTACTGGCCAGGTCCCCAGGCGGAAACAGAGAGAAAAAAGGAAAGCGAATGCGGCCACTACATGTAATGATTGGTAAGCTGCAATAGAATACATTTTAGTTTTGGAATGAAAGTGTTTGGCATCTGGACGCGGCCGCGCTCTGCGCTTTTCCTGCATACAAACGAGACCATTATCTGCATCCTGCATGCATTCACATCCGCCAGCATGCAAACTGTCTGCATCCAGGGCCGGTCAGAAGCCCTATTCACATTTAATCACTGGCGGCTCCGACCCACAAATCTGCCCTGCGTCTGTTCTTATATGGGGCTAGGTTCTCGCGCCCCCCCCCCCCCCAAACGAGCCCTTAGATGATAGATTCCCTTTCAGCCAATCACAATGAGCGATCCTCTCCCTTGTTCCTCTGTGTTCTTCTCACGTGTAGCCAAACTGAAATGAGTTTTTTTTTTTCTTGTACTATTTAATGAGGCTGAGCAATTACAGAGAACAGCTTCCAAACGAGAATGTTTGTGGAAAACAACATGTGCATAATTAGTCCTTAATGAGCCATTGTGTGTGTGGTATTTTTTTCCCTGTTAAACGTGCAATTAAATTTATAATGGTTTATAAGATGTAAAATCGCTGGAAAAGGAGAGCAAGTGCATGTAGTTTACACAGTTAACTATTCTGTGACATGAATTCACTGGAAGCGGCTCTTCACATGAAGAATATTTCATTGTTTTACCCATTGATTCCCACTGGAGCTTCTAAACCCAACAACACTAATTCCGTATATTGAGGCTCACCAGTCCTTGGAGGTGGTGGCTGCATTCGTTTTCCTAATACCTTTCATTTTCAGCTGGTGATCCTGCCAGCAACACACTTCCTGTCCTAGGTGACAACGCTCACTGTGCTGTAGGCATACCTCCCAACTGTCCCTGATTTTGAGGGACTGTCCCTGATTTGGAACAATGTCCCTCTGTCCCTCATTTTGGTCTGATCTATATAGCTGTATATATAGGGTTGTCACCTTTTCTTCAAGTCAAACCCGAACACTTCATCATCGTTTTTCATAGTTTGCATAGATAAACTATGCATAGATATTGCTATTCAATAACATTTCTAATCATATCAAGTTAATCACAAGAGTCCCCCTTTACATCAGAGTCCAAAGAGGTCCCCTTTACATCAGAGTCCACAGAGTTCCCCCTTTACATCAGAGTCCACAGAGTTCCCCTTTACATCAGAGTCCACAGAGTTCCCCCTTTACATCAGAGTCCACAGAGTTCCCCCTTTACATCATCAGAGTCCACAGAGTTCCCCCTTTACATCAGAGTCCACAGAGTCCCCCCTTTACATCAGAGTCCACAGAGTTCCCCTTTACATCAGAGTCCACAGAGTCCCCCCTTTACATCAGAGTCCACAGAGTCCCCCCTTTACATCAGAGTCCACAGAGTTCCCCCTTTACATCAGAGTCCACAGAGTCCCCCCCTTTACATCAGAGTCCACAGAGTTCCCCCTTTACATCATCAGAGTCCACAGAGTTCCCCCTTTACATCATCAGAGTCCACAGAGTTCCCCCTTTACATCATCAGAGTCCACAGAGTTCCCCCTTTACATCAGAGTCCACAGAGTTCCCCCTTTACATCAGAGTCCACAGAGTTCCCCCTTTACATCAGAGTCCACAGAGTTCCACCTTTATATCAGTGTCCACAGAGTTCCCTTTTACATCAGAGTCCACAGAGTTCCCTCTTTACATCAGAGTCCACAGAGTTCCCCCTTTACATCATCGTCCACAGAGTTCCCCTTTACATCAGAGTCCACAGAGTTCCCCCTTTACATCATTAGAGTCCACAGAGTTCCCCTTTACATCATCAGAGTCCACAGAGTTCCCCCTTTACATCAGAGTTCACAGAGTTCCCCCGTTCCATCAGAGTCCACAGAGTTCCCCCTTTACAACATAGTCCACAGAGTTCCCCCTTTACATCAGAGTCCACAGAGTTCCCCCTTTACATCAGAGTCCACAGAGTTCCCCTTTACATCATAGTCCACAGAGCTCCCCTTTACATCATCAGAGTCCACAGAGTTCCCCTTTTACATCATAATCCACAGAGTTCCCCCTTTACATTAGAGTCCACAGAGTTCCCCTTTACATCATAGTCCACAGAGTTCCCCCTTTACATTAGAGTCCACAGAGTTCCCCTTTACATCAGAGTCCACAGAGTTCCCCCTTTACATCAGAGTCCACAGAGTTCCCCCTTTACATCATAGTCCACAGAGTTCCCTTTACTTCATAGTCCACAGAGTTTCCCTTTTACATCTGAACTCGCAGAGTTCCCTTTCACTGTAAGGGGAGACTCTGCAGACTCTGATGTAAGTGAGAACTCTGGGGCCTCTAACATAAGGGGTGCTCTGGTGTACAAAGAGGACTCTGATGTAAGGGGGAGCTCTGATGTAATGAGTGCTCTGAGAACCCTGATTTATCTTAGCATACTCACTTAGAGGCAGGATAGAGAAGGGGGGAGACTTAGTCCAGTCTGAATAATGTGTCCGGGTCTCAGACAGTCTGAAACCCATACGCATGATTCCGAACCCGAACTGTCCGGGTGAATCCTGAACAGGTGGCAACCCTATGTATATAAAATGCACTTTTTATCTATCAAAAAGTGTTTTCCAGTGCTAAACCTTTCATCTGATTTCTAAATTGCTGCATTTGTAAATTCCAAAAGCCAATATAAAGGAATAGTAGTGGCAAAAAAGCACTTGTGGGTTTAACCAATCTTGATTTTTTTGTACAATTCTCCTTTAAGGGGGCTTGGCAAGGGGTGTGTCCTATACCTGTATACTTTTGCTGATAGGTGTCCCTCATTCCCATCTCAGAAAGTTGGGAGGTATGCTATAGGAAGGAGCAGTGTTGTCACCCTGGGTCAGGACTACAAAATACCTCCCCTCATACACAATATATGGGGGTGGGGGGGGGAGTGCTCTGTAGTTCATAGAGGAGGGGGGTAAAAAAAAGACTGCATAGTGCACAGGACAGCACTGGATTTCTGGCAGGATCGACAGTTATCAAGCAGACTATAACAATTATTATTACGCCACTATTTACTTTTATTGATTTATATGGTAAAAGTGTTATGGCCCGTACACACAATCCGAATATCGTAGGACAGATCGTATGGATTTTTTCGCTTAATAGTCGCAAGTAGGAATTGAATAGGTAACTAAAGTCACGAAAATTCTCGTACGAAAGAAAAAAACTTTTTTTATTTTACACTTTCTCTTTAAAAAATGTTTTTTTTACACTTTCTCTTTAAATTTTTTTTTCACACTTTCTCTTTAAAATTTTTTTTTTACACTTTCTCTTTAAATTTTTTTTTTACATTTTCTCTTTAAATTTTTTTTTTTTTTTTTTTTTTTTTTACACTTTCTCTTTCAATTTTTATTTTATTTTACACTTTGTCTTTAAAAATTATTATTTTTTGATCACTTTTATTCCTATTACAATATAAACATCCTTTGTAATAGGAATAATGCGTGACAGGTCCTCTTTATGGAGAGATGTAGGGTCTAGAAGACCCCACATCTCCCCTCCAGGCTGGAAAGACTGAGATAAAAAAAGAAATAAACTGTCTCGGCCTTTCCAGCTGCTTCCCAGGCATTGTTTACTGCCACCGTCCCGGACGTGACGTCATAACGTCGCGCCCGGGCCTCCAAGGGTCATAGAGACGACTGGGGACCTTCAGCTTTTTGCTGTGCTTGCCACGTTTTTTGAACATGCGTGTTGGATTTTTTTTTTTCTTTTTATTTGGCCAATTTGTTGTTGGGCAGATTAAATAATGCAAAATGCGTAAAAAAAACAAAAAAAAAACCCCACAGAGGCACAAAAATGCATTGATGTGAACATGTTCCATAGGAACCCATGTTAAAAAAAATGTCCTGTTTTTCTGCAAAAAAGAAAAAAGCATGAGGCTGGGTTCACACTATTGCAAATTGGATCCAGGGGTTCCCCAATTCGCAATAGCAGGAGATTTTGACCGGCCCTCTATGGAGCTGGTTTACATATCTCCGATGCGTCTCCGGTGCGAATTTGCACAGGAGTGCTGTGCATCTTTTGATCTGTTTCAGTTCCGAATTCAGCCATAAATTTGGGCTGAAATCGGACCTGAAACGGTGAACGGGGACTCACCGGACCCCTGCTGTGAGCCGCATGCGAAGATCGTGTGAACCCAGCCTGAAAAAACGCATTCGTGTGAACCGAGCCTTAAACACAAGCCGGTGCTTTTTTTTTTGGTTCAGTAGATGTCAATGGAGAAGCTGCAGAAAAGAATGTAGTGCGTTTTTAGCAGCATTTTTATCGCAATTTTGCTGCAATTTGCATTTTGCATTTATAAATCTGCCCAACAACAAATCCCCCCCCCCCCCCCAAAAAAGCATAAAAATCACCGTAAAATCACCATAAAATCAGCACTGCAGAAACGCTTAAAAGCAACATGCATAGATGTGAATGGAGCCTAAGGCCTAGTTCACATTGGAGCGATTTGTCATGCGATTTGACAGGTCAAATCGCATGACAAGTCGCATCCTATTGCCGGGATGGCACTGTTCCAGTCAGTCAGCGCCGCACTGATTTGCAAAAGTAGTTCCTACACTACTTTTGGCGAGGTCGGGTGCGACTTCAATAGACATCTGTGCATGAAGACGCACAGATGTCTTTTAAGTTGCATCTCAAGTCGCTGCTTTGCTAATCGTGCGATTTCAGAAGCTGCATGATTTCAAAGCCGCGTTCAATGTGAACGGGGGGCTAAAGTGGGGTACACATAGCTCCCAACTGTCCCTGATTTCGAGGGACTGTCCCTGATTTGGAGCAATGTCCCTCTGTCCCTCATTCCTCCTCATTTGTCCCTCATTTTGGTCTGATCCATATAGATGTATATAAAATGCACTTTTTATCTATCAAATAGAGTTTCCCAGTGCCAAACCTTTCATCTGATTTCTAAATTGCTGCATTTGTAAATTTCAAAAGCCAATATAACCCTTTCATGACTAAGCCTATTTTTGAAATTTGGTGTTTACAAGTTAAAATCCGTATTTTTTGCTAGAAAATTACTTACAGCCCCCAAACATTATATCTATTTTTTTAGCAGAGAATCTAGAGAATAAAATGGCGATTGTTGCAATATTTTATATCACATGATATTTGTGCAGCGGTGTTTTAAATGCAAATTTTTGGCAAAAGGGACACTTTCATGAATTTTAAAAAAACCAAACAGTTACCCCAATTTTTTTGTATAATGTGAAAGATGATGTTACGCCGAGTAAATAGATACCAAACATGTCACGCTTTATAATTGCACGCACTCGTGGAATGGCGACTTCGGCGACGGTACCTAAGAATTTCCATAGGAGACGCTTTAAATTTTTTGTACGGTTACCGGGTTAGAGTTACAGAGGAGGTCTAGTGATAGAATTATTGCTCTTGCTCTGACGATCGTGGCGATACCTCACATGTGTGATTTGAACACCGTTTACATATGTGGGCGCGACTTTCGTATGCGTTTTCTTTGCTGCGCGAGCTCGCGAGGATGGGGGCGCTTTAAAAAAAAAAATTCTTATTTATTTTATGTATTTTTATATGTATAAATTGTGTTTAAAAAAAAAAAAAAATTTGATGACTTTTATTGCTGTCCCTTGTGACAGTAATAGGTGGTGACAGGTACTCTTTATGGAGGGATCGGGGGTCTAAAAGACCTCCTATGCACTTCAAAGTATTCAGATCTCCGAAAATGGCGATTCTAAATACTGTATATTTTTTTAAAACTGGCGCCATTGGCAGCCGAGTAAACGGGAAGTGACGTCATGACCGCGGCTTCGTTCCAGCCCGCCCCCAGCCGCCGGAGGTGGCTGATTGGTCATCGGGCCTCCCGATGCAACGGTAAGAAAGGCGGGAGGCGGTGGGAGGGGGGGTCGTCCCCTCCCGCTTCTCCAGTATAACAGCCGATTGGCTTTTAGCCGCACCGGTTTGTTATACCAGGAAAGCCGTTTGCCCGCTCTAAAAAACAGTACCGGGATGATACCTGCAGCTGCGGGCATCATCCCGATATAACCCCGGAAAGTCGAGGGCGCACATCTGCGTACGCTCGGCGGGAAGGGGATAAAGGAATAGTAATAAGTAAAAATAAGCCCTTGTGGGTTTTAACTAACCTTTTTTTTTTTGTTAATTCTCCTTTAAGGGGGCGTGACAGGGGGTGTGTCCTATGCCTACATACTTTTGCTAATAGGTGTCCCTCAATCCCATCTCAAAAATTTGGGAGGTATGGGGGACACACTATAAGAAAATCGGGCGAACAAATGTCCGATTTTCCTTGTTGTTTTACAGCAAATCGCAACCGATGAACGAAAATTCGTATGAAAATTCTCGTACGGCAGAGGCTTTTTTTTGTTGTTGTTTATTGTTTCTGATCATGTGCAGTCTTTCTTTTCTGATTTTTCTCGTATGAAAATCGTACAAAACGGTACACATTAAACGAAAAATCGTTCGTTCTGTTCTCGTACGAGAAACATTTTGGAGTTTGTCCCGAAAATGTTCGCCCAATTTTCCATGAGCTCTATGGCCCATACACACGATCCGAATATCAAACGTCAGATCGTACGACTTTTTTCGCTTAATAGTCGCAAGTAGATATTGAATAGGTTACTAAGGTCAGGAAAATTCTCCTACGACAAAAAAAAAAAAAAAAAAATGGGAAGTGATGTCATGTGTTGTAATGTATTTGTATCATAGCTCCCAACTGTCCCTGATTTGGAGCAATGTCCCTCTGTCCCTCATTCCTCCTCATTTGTCCCTCAATCTATATAGTTGTATATAAAATGCACTTTTTATCTATCAAAAAGTGTTTCCCAGAGCTAAACCTTTCATCCAAATTCTAAATTCAAATGTAAAATGTAAATATAAAGCCTAAATAAGGGAATATTAGTGGTTAAAAAAAAAGCCCTTGTGGATTTGATTAACCTTTTTTTTTGTTAATTCTCCTTTAAGGGGGTGTGGCAGGGGGCGTGTCCTTAGCCTACATATGTTTTGCTAGTAGGTGTCCCTCATTCCCATCTCAAAATGTTGGGAGGTATGTTTGTATTGTATTTTCGTGCTTGTCTGATCGAATAATATCGGATGAATTGTCGTGATTGGCTCTCGAAAGCTCTGTACTAACGATCCAATTATCGTACGATCGCGGCGAAATCGGTATTTTTGGTCCGAATTTTGGATTGTGTGTACAGGCCATTAGGGTCTGTTTTAAGGTGGATCTGAAGACAGAAGGTTTTTTACTTCAATGCATTCTCTGCATTAAGGTAAAAAAAAAAAAAAAAAAAACTTCTGCAAGCGGCTGCTTTTATCTTTCAAAAAGTGTTTCCCAGAGCTAAATCTTTCATCCAATTTTTAAATTGCTGCATTTGTAAATTTCAAATACAAATATAAAGGAATAGTAGTGGTAAAAAAACCAAAAAAAACTTGTGGGTTTAACCATTTTTTTTGTATAATCCTTTACGGGGGAGTGGCAGGGGGTGTGTCCTATGCATATATACTTTTGCCGATAGGGGCTCCTCCTTCCCAGAAAGTTGGGAGGTAAGTAATGGCCCGGAGCCAAAGTAACACTAGGAGGAGGGCCAGCATGACTAGGGTGGGGCGGTGAGGTGGAGTAATTTAGGGTAGGTAAATTAGGAGAGGGGGTGGCCCAGTGGGGGGAGCTAGATATAAGACGGGGGTGGAGTTATTCAGGTGGTCAGTTGGAGAGAAGAGAGCGCCGGTAGAAGAATTCTGCGACACGGTCTCCAAATTTCCAGCATGGGTGACTTGGAGGCGATCTTATCTCAACTGAGAGAGGAGGCGGAGGCCAGAGGCACAGGATGGCTGCAGGCTTCGGTGGCTAGCCTTTTACAAGGCCCCAGCCAGTCCTCCTCTGTTCCACCCACCAGCCCCCCTCCTCCGGGCCGCACACGTGCTAGGCGGTCTAGGCCGCCTGAGCGTTTCAGCCCGGAGACAGATCGTACAGGGAGCCTGGCACTGGAAGGGCGGACTCCGCCGGCCAAGCGAAAAACAGCGGTGGCTGCGACAAGCGGTGACGGAAGGGGAGCTCGATCGCGTCGGACTTATGAGACGGACGGCGCTGCAGCATCAGGTACCGCCCCCCCTGCAAACACTATGACAAGCATGGCGGCTGCCGTGGTGGGCGTTCAGCCTGGCCTAAGGGGAGCTCGGCGAGGGAGAGAGGCCTCGGCGGGTGACGGCCATGGGGTAGGAACGGCCGGGACCCGTATTTCACAAGAGAGGGGACGGAAGAGGAGTTCGGCGGTGGCCCCACACGATCGGAGGGACTTGGAGGCAACTCGGTCCAGATCCACGGCCAGGCGGGCTCCCCCTGCCCGGCCTAGGGCTCAGCTATCTAGCCTGGTGGAGACACGTGTCGCTGCGGCGCACACTGATGACGTCACTGCGGGGCGCTCAACGGCGGCGGTGGATCCTGATGTGCGGCCTGCGATTGATGCGCTGAGAGAGGCTGGGAGTTCCCAGGACAGTCTGTCTGAGGGCGAGCTGGACGAGCGTGTGGAGGAAGAACTACCAGAGGCGGCGCGTGCAGTGGGGATCGCGGCTGGATGTCCAGTGAGGCAGCGGCAGCCAGGTGAGCCCCTTTCTGTGTTGTCTTTGTCTCCTGCTATTGCTAACAAAGGGGGTTCTGTTGTAGGTGGTGGGGTAGATATGTCAGGGGCTCAGGGTGGTTTAGGTAGTTTGGGGCAAGGTGGTAGTTCCATGTCTATGGGATTGCAGGATGTAGGGGTGGTACAGACATTGCTGGCGGGTTTGCGGGAAGTGCTGGCGCGCTGTGAGGCTGGTCAGCGGCCGGTGGCAAGCGCTTCTCCAGTGGCGGCGTGGGCATCGGCCCAAACAGTTACACCGCGGGAATCTGCGGGGGTGGCCCCTGCATTGGGTATGTCGGGTAGCACAGCAGTTGCTGGGGTAGGGACGGAAACTTCAGTAACGCCACCAACGGTGGTGGTGGCGGGTGCTGCAGCGACAGTTGCGGAGGCTGTACCGGTGGGTAAGGGGACAGCTGGTTTGGACGGTGTGCGCTTGGCTGATGCGGCCAAATGTGAGGTATACGTCTGCTTTGAGGGGCCCTTGGGCGCTCATTTAAAGGCAGAAGTGAGGGAGCGCATTTTGAAGGGGGAGTACGTTGAAATATTCTCCTTGTTGCCCTTGGAGAAGTTCAACTTGGACAAAGTTAAGCCGGACGAGAGCAAAAAAGAGGAAGAGGAGAAGCGGCGTTACCGGTTAATACCGCGCACTTTTTCAAATTGGCTCCAGGCGTTTGCGATTTTGGCAAGCGTTATTGGGGAAAAAACGCCCGAGCACTGCTCGGCTCTTTTCTGCTACCTGGACTCCATTGGTGAAGCGCAAAGGGTATACGGCGGTACGGCCTGGTTGCGCTATGATGAGCAATTTCGGCAGAGGAAGGCGGTACGCCCTGCATTGCGATGGGACCATAAGGACATTAGTCTTTGGATGAAGTTAATGTCATCTCCAAGAAGTTCTTCAGCTCCCTTTCAGGGTGGGGCCGGGGGTTCGGCTATGGCCGGACAACCGGCCGGCGGTCGCATGGGTTTCTGCTGGCAGTTCAACGCCGGTACCTGTAAGTTTGGGGCAAAATGTCGATTTCGACATGAGTGTTCCACATGTGGAGGGTCACACTCTCAGTCCCGGTGTTTTAAGCAAGGTCGTGGAAAAGGGGGTGATGCTGGAAAAAGGGAAGACGCCGGTGAGGGTAGAAAAGATGGCCCCTTTTCTAAGACGGTACCCTGATCAAGAAACAGCAAAGCTATTAGAGTTAGGTTTTACGGACGGTTTTAGGTTGAGTAGCGGGCTTAGCGTGGTTCCGCCTATGGCAAAAAATTTGAAGTCCGCTATGGAGCACTCTAGTGTTGTTACAGAAAAATTGTTCAAGGAAGTCTCCTTAGGGCGCATGGCGGGCCCTTTTGAGTTGCCCCCAATGCCGGATTTGGTTGTTTCCCCGTTAGGTGTGGTTCCTAAGAAGGAGCCGAACAAATTTCGGCTCATTCATCATTTGTCATACCCGCGCGGGGGTTCAGTAAATGATTCTATTGACCCTGATTTGTGTAGAGTGTCTTACACATCGTTTGACACGGCGGTCGCATGGGTTCAGCGTCTGGGTAAGGGCGCATTGTTGGCAAAAACAGACATTGAGGCTGCTTTTCGCCTTTTGCCTGTCCATCCAGAGTGCTGTCGTTTGTTGGGGTGTTGCTGGCAGGAAAAGTTCTTTGTTGATAGGTGTTTGCCGATGGGGTGTGCGATTTCGTGTTCGCTGTTTGAACACTTTAGTTCCTTTTTAGAATGGGCTGTGCGGGATGTGTCCGGCTTGTCATCCGTCATCCATTATTTGGATGATTTTCTGTGTATAGGGCCAGCAGGAAGTTTGATATGCGCGTCATTGCTGGCTACGATTCAGCAGCTGTTTGAGTTTTTTGGGGTCCCGTTGGCTCCAGACAAAACGGAAGGCCCAATTACTGTTTTGAGTTTTTTGGGGATAGTTATAGACACGGTAGCGATGGAATGTAGATTGCCGCAGGACAAATTGGATGGTTTAAAACAAGAAGTGGCCGTGGCGTTAAGGGCTAGGAAGGTACAACTTCGGTCCTTACAATCGTTGCTAGGCAAATTGAATTTTGCCTGCCGCATCATGCCTATGGGGCGGGTTTTCTGCAGGCGCCTTGCTGCCGCCACGGCAGGGGTCAGGGCTCCACATCATTTTATTCGATTAAGTAGGGATCATAAGGAGGATTTGAAGGTATGGGATTCGTTTTTGGCTACGTACAATGGCCGCTCTTTGTGGATGGGTACGGTAGTTTCAAACTTTGATTTGGAACTGTTTACTGACGCGGCGGGATCATGTGGATTCGGGGCGTTTTTTCAGGGGAAGTGGAGCGCGGGGGAATGGCCGGTACTTTGGAAAGAGGCCGGACTGATACGCAACTTGGCGGTTTTGGAATTGTTCCCCATTGTTCTAGCGGTGGAGCTTTGGGGAGCAGAGTTTGAGAACCGTCGGGTGCGTTTTCACTGTGATAACTTGGGTGTTGTGCAAGCCATTAATAATAACACTGCGTCTTCCCCCCCAGTTGTGCGCTTACTAAGGCACCTGGTATTACGTTGTTTGTGTATTAATTGCTGTATTACTGCTATTCATGTTCCGGGAGTGGATAATTCTGTGGCTGATGCGTTGTCTCGTTTCCAGTGGGACAAGTTTCGTCAACTGGTGCCGGGAGCGGAAGTGTTCGGGATTCCCTGTCCCGAGAGGTTGTGGAGCATCGCATTGCCATCGCTCAACAGTTAATGCATCGATCGGTATCCGCAGCTACGTGGGCTAAGTACAGTAAGGTTTGGAAGGAATGGGAGGCTTTGGTAGAAGAAGCGGGGGCCAGTCAAAATGATGAAGGTAGGATTAATTCGTTGCTCTATTTTATAGGCAGGAATTTTGAAAAGGGAGTGTCAGCTTCTTCGATGTCTAATAAGATGGCTGGGTTGGCTTTCATGTTTCAGTTGGCTGGGAAAACAGATGTGACTAAGGTCTTCAGGGTTCGGCGTGCTATGCGTGGTTATCGCGCTGGTCGAACGGCTGCCGACAGAAGACGCCCAGTTTCGTTCGAGGTTTTAAGAAAGGTGGTCCAACAGCTGGGAGTTGTTTGTTTTTCACGATTTGAACTGGTATTGTTTAGGGCCATTTTTGTGTTGGCCTTTTTTGGGGCGTTTCGGATAGGTGAGATGGTGAGTACTAACAGAAGGGGCAATGGCGGGTTGGAAGTACAGGATATTTTGCTAAGCGGGGATAAGTTGGGGATATTTTTGAAGAGGTCCAAGACGGACCAATGCGGGAAAGGAAAATGGGTTGAGTTGAATAGGATCCCGGGTTCTCCTGTATGTCCGGTTGCGGCAATAGGGGAATTTTGTACAATTAGGCCTCGAGGGGCGGGGGTTTTCTTCCGACATGAAGATGGTAGGGCGGTTTCTCGTTTCCAGTTTCAGGCGGTTTTCAAAAAGAGCTTGATAGCCGCTGGTTTCAATGCAGAGAATTACTCTTCACACTCGTTCCGCATTGGTGCAGCCACGGAAGCGGTTCGGTGGGGATTGGATGAGGAAGTGGTAAAAGGTATTGGCAGGTGGGAATCATCCAGGTTCAAGTTGTATGTTCGTCCTCACCTACTTTAGGGGCTGAATCCTTCTGGGTGGGTGGGGGTTGTTGTGGCGGAAAAATTTACTGATGAAGATAGTATTTTATTGGGCAAGCCAAGGGGTTCTAGTGGCTAGGGAATGTAGGACATGTCTGTTTTTTCTCTTTGTCTTCCCTTTGTTTGTTCTCCATGTTTTTCAGGTTCGGACTCCTGTTTGGTGTGGATCCTGGGACACTCGTACGTGTATTGGGGTGCCAGGAGGGCGGATGTTAGGAGGGGAGGCAGGTTGTTGGGCCTATCAGAGGGAGAGGGGGTAGTACGCTGGATCGGGATTCCGGGCATGCTCTGGTCCAGGGTAGTACCTGAGATGCATAAGTTTGCCTGTCTTGACCGCTCCCCGGATGTGGTTGTGATTCATGCGGGCGGTAATGATTTGGGGGTTCGTTGTGCGAGAGAGCTGATACGGGATATTAAATTCGATCTGCTCCGTTTGCAATCCTTTTTTCCAGATACGATTTTTATTTGGTCGGATATCGTGGCCAGGACGGCTTGGCGCTTGGCTCGCTCTGTTGCAGGCCTGAACAGAGCGAGGATAAAGGTCAATAAAGCGGTGGCAAAATTTTTCGTGCATAATGGCGGTTTGGCGGTGCGGCATCGGGATTTGGAAGAAGAAACCTGGCGTTTTTTGAGATCGGACGGTGTACACCTGAATGCGATCGGTTTGGATCTGTGGCAGCTGGCTTTGCAGGAGGGTGTACACCGGGCGGTTATGGTTTGGAGGGCGACACGCACGTAAGGCGTCACGTCCGTGTGCTGTGGCGGCAGGTCTATGGGGTCCTTGGAGGAGGTGCTGAGAAATAATGGAGGTTTTTTAGGGGGGTTTGGGCCCCACTGAGTTTTTGGGGTCCTTTCCCTGTATGGAAACAATGTTGGAGGAAGTTGTATCTGGCAGGAAGTAGCTGTTTTGTCCCCGAGCTTTCGTAATTACACGGCGGGGGGCCGTTTTTTGGGTATACCGATACAACTAGTTGGTGTAAGAACATTAATATGTGCCTTCAAGGACCCTTTAGATCAAAAAGGTTAATACTAAAGTTTCAGTGGTGAAATTGTTTACAAAATGTTATAAAAGGTTTTTATAAGATTGTATATTAAGCATTAAGTTATGTTCAAAGTATTTTTGTATTTTATTTTGTTGTAATAAAAGGCTGCTATGGCCATTCGACTCCAGAGGAGTAGTGTCGTGTGGTCAATGGTGGGTAAAAGGGGAAGAAATTTAGAATTACAGGTATACACGGGAGCCTCACCTTTAGACACATCCCTTAGTCAAGTAATGGCCCGGAGCCAAAGTAACACTAGGAGGAGGGCCAGCATGACTAGGGTGGGGCGGTGAGGTGGAGTAATTTAGGGTAGGTAAATTAGGAGAGGGGGTGGCCCAGTGGGGGGAGCTAGATATAAGACGGGGGTGGAGTTATTCAGGTGGTCAGTTGGAGAGAAGAGAGCGCCGGTAGAAGAATTCCCACCCTCCCTCCCGATCTAACTGTATATTACACTGCCGGGTAAAAAAGGGGTGATACGAATGTTAAGGTTGGTTGGTTTAAGGTAGTAAGGGTGATGAAGGTGGGGAATTTATTGTCGTAGCAGCGGCAGGTCTATGGGGTCCTTGGAGGAGGTGCTGAGAAATAATGGAGGTTTTTTAGGGGGGTTTGGGCCCCACTGAGTTTTTGGGGTCCTTTCCCTGTATGGAAACAATGTTGGAGGAAGTTGTATCTGGCAGGAAGTAGCTGTTTTGTCCCCGAGCTTTCGTAATTACACGGCGGGGGGCCGTTTTTTGGGTATACCGATACAACTAGTTGGTGTAAGAACATTAATATGTGCCTTCAAGGACCCTTTAGATCAAAAAGGTTAATACTAAAGTTTCAGTGGTGAAATTGTTTACAAAATGTTATAAAAGGTTTTTATAAGATTGTATATTAAGCATTAAGTTATGTTCAAAGTATTTTTGTATTTTATTTTGTTGTAATAAAAGGCTGCTATGGCCATTCGACTCCAGAGGAGTAGTGTCGTGTGGTCAATGGTGGGTAAAAGGGGAAGAAATTTAGAATTACAGGTATACACGGGAGCCTCACCTTTAGACACATCCCTTAGTCATGCGTGTGTAGATGTGTTCGAATCGCCTTCAGGATCTGCGCATGCTGGAGTGTGCAAACGTAGTGCCAACTTTTTGAGATGGGAATGAGGGACACCTATCAGCAAAAGTATGCAGGCATAGGACACACCCCTGGCCACTCCCCCTTAAAGGAGAATTGTACAAAAAAACAAGATTGGTTAAACCCACAAGTGCTTTTTTTACCACTACTATTCCTTTATATTGGCTTTTGGAATTTACAAATACAGCAATTTAGAAATCAGATGAAAGGTTTAGCTCTGGGAAACACTTTTTGATAGATAAAAAGTGCTTTTTTTTATACATCTATATAGATCAGACCAAAATGAGGGACAAATGAGGAGGAATGAGGGACATTGCTCCAAATCAGGGACAGTCCTTCGAAATCAGGGACAGTTGGGAGCTATGTGTTTAGGAAGGACCACTACAGCACACTCACTTTATGATCGATTGCACGGCACATATTTGGCCTCATGCACGCTCCTCCCACACTGTACAAAAACACTGACTAGGCACACACTTAACCCTTTGATCGCCCCCCTGATGTTAACCCCTTCCTGATAGGGTTAATGCTGTGTCTAGGGGGGGTCCCCTTTTAACCTTTAAGACCTCAGATCCGATGTACCATGTAATTTCAGATATCTGGAATCAGCTTTTAGAGAATGAAGAAAAGACACTCACATGGCGTTACTCTCTAAAAACTGGTTGTATTGGGTTATCAGGGGGTATGTCTTATAGCAAAAAATCACACAGAAGTTTCATAGTTAAAACCATGCGCAGTTGATGTCAAGGCAACTACAATAAGACAAATAGTAATTGTTCTTCTGTTCCCAAGCTTCTGGATACAAGGTAATTGGGGGGGGTAAGATAAAAGAATGTGAGAAAACAGTGTGAGAAACAATTCATTTGCAAGAATTCATGCTGATTACAGACTTCTCAGGAAAGCTAAAGAGATACTCAAACTGTACACACTATTTAAAATGGCTGACAGAAAGCAAGATGGAGGCATTAACATAACCTTTCACTTCCCAGCCACTGTCATTAGTACAGTGACAGTGCATATTTTTTAGCACTGATCACTGTATCAGTGTCACTGGTCCCCCAAAAAAGTGTCAGTGTCCGATTTATCCATCGCAAAGTGTTAAAGTGGTTAAAGCCTTAAGGTTTTTCACCTTAAAGTGGTTGTAAAGTCAGAAAGTTTTTTTTTATCTTAATGCATTCTATGTATAGATAAAAAGACATCTGTGTGTGTCTTTTTTTTCACTTACCTGAGCCCCATCTCTGTCCAGCGATGTCCACGTATCCCTTCGGCCATCCAGGACTCTCCCTCCTGATTGGCTGAGACACAGCAGCGGCGCCATTGGCTCCCACTGATGTCAAAGTCAGTTAGCCAATCAATAGGGGTGGGTGGGGCCAAACTGCAGCTACTGGTCTGAATGGACACACAGAGCTGCAGCTCGGCTCGGGGTGCCCCCATAGCAAGCTGTTTGCTGTGGGGGCACTCGACAGGGGGGAGGGGCCAAGGAGCACAGAAGAGGGAGCTGAGAAGAGGAGGATCTGGGCTGCTGATCCAACAGCACAGAGGAGGTAAGTATTACATGTTTGTTATTTAAAACAAAAAACAAAAAACAAAATAGACTTTACAATCACTTTAATGCATTCTATGCAATAAGGTGAAAAACCTTCTGTGCTGAAGCTTCCCCCCAGACCCCCCTTTTCCTTTCCTAAACCCGATCCGATCCAGCGAAGTGTCTCTCTCCTCACTGGGCAGATTGATAGCAGCGGGAGCCATTGGCAATCAAATGCTGTGACATGGATGCATGGGAAGTCCTGCTGTCTGTGTCAATGGGAGCGAGCACACACAGGTGCCCCTATGGAGAGTGACTTTCCCTGGGGGCACCTGCTGAAGAGGAGGAGCCTGGAGCGCCGGCGGGGAACCCCAGAACGGTAGGATGGCACGGAGCAGGTAAGTATAGACATGTTTATTATTTTAAGAAAAAAAAAATGAAGGTTCAATACCACTTTAATAATGTATTAATGAATACAGAGCTGCATGAATTTGTGTCTTCTGTGAGTTCATCTTTAACCGGTTGCCGACCAGCACCCGACGATATACGTCAGCACAATGGCAGGGCTGAGCAAATGGGCGTACAGGTACGTCCCCTTTAAGACGCGGCATTGTGGGCACACGCGCCCACCACGTGTTCCGTGACCGCGGGTCCCGCGGACCCAATGTCCGCCGGTGTCCTGCGATCATGTCACGGAGCCTGAGAACGAGGAGATGTCTATGTAAACAAGGCATTTCCCTGTTCTGCCTAGTGACATGACAGATATCTACTGCTCCCTGTCATCGGGATCAGTGATCGCTGTCATGTCCTAGGTAGCCCCCCCCCCCCCACAGTTAGAATCACTCCCTAGGACACACTTAACCTCTTCATCGCCCCCCTAGTGGTTAACCCCTTCACTGCCAGTGTCATTTACACAGTAATCAGTGCTTTTTTATAGCATGGATTGCTGTATAAAAGACAGTGGTCCCAAAATAGTGTCAAAAGTGCCCGATGTGTCCGCCATAATGTCTCAGTCATGATAAAAATCGCAGATCGCTGTCATTACTAATAAAAAAAAATAATTATAAAAATGCCATAAATCTATCCCCTATTTTGTAGACGCTATAAATATTGCGCAAACCAATTAATATACGCTTGTTGCGATATTTTTTTTTACCAAAAATATGTAAAAGAATACATATCGGCCTAAACTGAGGAAAAAATTCGTTTTTTTATATATTTTTTGGGGATATTTATTATAGCAAAAAGTAAAAAATATTGCTTTTCTTTTTTCAAAATTGTTGCTCTTTTTTTGTTTATAGTGCAAAAAATAAAAACCGCAGAGGTGATCAAATACCACCAAAAGAAATCTCTATTTCTGGGAAAAAAAACGTCAATTTTGTTTGGGTACGTCGCATGACCGCGCAATTGTCCGTTAAAGCGAAGCAGTGCCGTATAGCAAAAAGTGCTCTGGTCAGGAAGTGGTTAATTTTCTGATTTTCACACAGTTGCCGTGTTTGCTTGATAGCAGCTCAATGGCTACTTTTACCTGTCGCCTGGCTTGGCTCCTATGAGAGAGCTTAATTAAGATTTGTTTTGGCACAGCTTTCAATAAATCACCCATATCTTCTTCAGTGATCAGACATTGTACATTCACATTTTTCAGAAGGGCATGTGTGAACTAAATCATTGATACCGCTATGCTAATGCAGCCTTCTGTGAACAAGATCTATGGTATGTTTCCTTAACAGCCACTATAAGCAGACCAAAAAGTGACATAATGAAGTATGAGCAGCATTCATAAATATATATGTAAAGACACAACCACCTGCACAGAAAATGAGCTGTGTGACATTTCTATATTCACGTCATGCTGCAGAATGTTCTTGGCTGTCATTTTAGGCTGCAAGAAGCTTATTAGTAACAGTTAGTACTTTAGTATTTTCTGTTGTGTTACTGGACAAGAAGTCAGCTGTGTGTTGGAAAAGTCATCGGTGAAGTCATGGTGTGCACCAAATGTCAAATCCAGATATTACCATATAAAAGTAATGGTGACATCAACATTGGGCTACATATAAACTGTGCAGAAAGAGAGAGAGAGGGTTGTGGGAGGGACCCAGTAGGCCCCACCCACTACAGGCTGCCTGTAGATATCTACAGGAGGGGGCGGAGACTAGACCAGTCACTCTGCACAAGGAAAGAGAGCAGCAATGACTGGTCTTTATTACAGGAAGCTCCTGCACAGAAGTAAAGTTTTAAACTGGATTATTATTGCACAGGTCTAGAAGAAATACACAAAGCACACCAGGTTTCAAGAAAGAATACACATGCCTTCTGTATTTGGACAATATTTGCCTAACCAGAAGTATTTACTAAATAATGAAGTTTGAAGGACAAAAGTAATAGCGGCCTCTAAAGCACACCAGAGTCTGGTCCCTCTCCAGTAGGTGATTCCCCCCTTATCCTTACCTCTTGGTCCACCTTGTTAATTCTCAACCCCTCTCTCCCAGATGGGCAGCATGGTTTCCCAGGCAGTGTGCCCCTGCTTGACTTTACGCTAAACCCGCCCTTCTCAACCAGGGTACCATAAAATGCTTGGGTTTCTTCTTAGGTTCCTAGGGGTTCTTTGTGCTCCCCCACCTACACTGATCACCAATGCAATTTTCCACTACCCTGACCACAAATGTTGGAGTACACCAAGATTTCAACCCTTTTAAGTTTTTTGTTGTATTATTCCTTTTTTTAGGATTATTACAGAATTGATTCAGAATTACCCACCTTGGGTGTCGAATATGCTAGGTACACCACATTACTTTTTCTTTTAATTAAAGTTGAGCTCTGCAGTTAAAACAAAATCCAACCTTAAAGTGCTCCCCCCCCTCCAACCACAAGGGTTAAATGTTGGTTTAGGGTTGCAGGGATAAAGTGTAGTACTTACTTTATTCCTGGCTACAGCAGGTTTCCTCAATCCATGTGACCGGTCCTCCACATCATGCCTTCTAACCAGCTTTGGGCTGCAGTTGCATGCTTGCTTCCTTGCGTTAAAATGGAACTAATTTCTCTATTTCAAAAACTGTGAGTAGACATTCTATTTATTACAGAAGAGACATGCTATGACTCCTCTGCAATAAAAAAAACCTACCTGCCTGCTCGCATCCTGCTTAGAATTCCGGCATAGATCCTGTTTACTGGGATGACTGAGGGGTGACGTCATCCCACACCGGAGTGACATCAGGAGTGACGTCATCCCACACCGGCCAATGAAAACGGCCACACCTTGACACCTGGAAGGAGCTGGGCAGAAGATGCCGTGCACCGGCAAGGGTCATTGGACCATTGAAGGAGAGGTAAGTATTGGGGGTTTTAGATCTACTTTCATATAACTAGCCCGGAAAGTTGGAGCCTACGGGAGGCTAGATTAAAGTAAGTAATACCCTGCACCCCCGCACCCCTAGACCTAACACACATTTAACTCTTTTAGTGCAGAGAAGGGGGGCTCCACAGCCAAGGTTGAGTTTGTTTCATTCCTGGAGTTTAGCTTTCTAAAACATTAATCATGCTAATGCCCCATGAGCTGTAAGTATAGACCTTTTAAGGAGGGGTTCCCCAAGACTTGAAATTTAGTTAAAGGGATTCTCCAAGGTACTACGGTTGAGAAAGATTACTCCAATCTGACTGAAGAACAGAGCACACTTCATCCCAGCTCACATATAACCAACCGCACAACATTAGCTATTCCAACCTAGTCCTGTGTGTGTGAAATATTCATTGCCAGAGGCCAAGGGAGATGTTGACATTTGCCACCTCGCCGCCTATAATTTGTAGAGCATCTGTTCCAGAGGAACTATGTGATATACAGCGAGAGTTTTCACACCGGTGTACTGCCGCTGCCGTGCATAGAGACTGCTCTTGCTGCCGGGTAAAATTATTATCAGTTGTTCTACGTAAGTTGTACTTACATACAGGGCCGTACCATGGAGAACAAAGCAATTGCTGCCTTAGAATATGCTAGTTATGTTCAAAGAACATTCCGAGAAAACATTTGAAAATGTTCCGGAGTCTGCTCTTTTTCAGTAGGTCACTTGCGGGGCTGATTTATAAAGAGAAAACTGGGGCAAAAGTGGAGAAATTGACTTGGCAACCAATCAGGTTTCACTTCCAAATTCTGCAGAGAATGTGCCCAGGAATTCATAAAGAGTGTCGTAGATATTGTTTAGGGAAAGACTAAGAACAGAGCGCCAAACGTTTCTCCTAAAGTAGAACTAAAGGCAAAATGTTTTTTTCTTCATATTGGATACATTAAGGGAGGGTTCTTTTTTCCCATCTGTGTTTCTATGGGGAGTTTTCCCTTAACTTCCTGCCCCATGACCAAAACAGGAAGTGAGAAGAAACCCCTCCAAAGTGAAGGACTCCAGGGTTGTTACCAGAACTAGTGTCCCCATTGGAAGATTCTTTCCTTTTCCTGAAGACAATCCAACATTTTCTTTCACCTTCACTCTTGGTGGTAACAGTAAATAAGGCAAATAGGGAGGGTTAATCTCCCTAACAGGGGCATAGACAGCAATAAGAACAGATGCTCTGATCTATCTCTCTACTCAAAAAATGAAAAGATGAACTAACTCCAAATATCCTGGACAACCCTCTGGTGGCTGTCAGTGTAGAGGTCCTAACACCGTAATACATAGCCACAAAGTAAGTTACCATCATAATGCTCACAATGGAAAGCGCTCATTGGCTGGCTCAGCTATATGGTCATGATGACTAATAAGAAGGGCTGTTACTTTCTGGGGCACCTTACCATAAGGAGAAGCATCCAATGTGCTTCTCATTGGTTAGTGCAGTCCCATTGGCCATTGCAAGCATTATAATGGATATTCACTCCGGGCTGTGTATTGCGGTGTACAGTGTAAGGCACCCTTTCTCAACCATTTCAACACAGAGGAACCCTTGAAATAACTCTTCGGTCTCAGGGAACCCCTGCTAGAAATGATTATATCTACAACTTATGTGATGGTCAGTGAGAAGAATGCTTCTTATACTTGTGGTTATTGGGAAGAATTATCCTCTTATAGATATTTAAAAAGATCAATGGTGTCAGTGGGAACTTATATGAGAGGCAGAAATTGCTCATTGCTCAAGGAACTCCTAGCAACTTACTCATCCATGTCTTTATGGACCTTGCTTTGTGCACTGGTGAGCAGTCATGTTGGAACAGGAAGGGGCCATCCCCAAACTGTTCCCACAAAGTTGGGAACATGAAATTGTTCAAAATATCTTGGCATGCTGACGCCTTAAGAGTTCCCTTCACTGGAGCTAAAGGGCCAAGCCCAACCCCTGAAAAACAACCCCACACCATAATCCTCCCTCCACCAAATGATTTGGACCAGTGCACAAAGCAAGGTCCATAAAGACATGGATGAGTGAGTTTGGGGTGGAGGAACTTGACTGGCCTACACAGAGTGCTGACCTCAACCCGATAGAACACCTTTGTGATTAATTAGAGCGGAGACTGTGAGGCAAGCCTTCTTGTCCACATCAGCGCCTGACCTCACAAATGCGCTTCTGAAAGAAAGGTCAAACATTCCCAAAGACACACTCCTAAACCTTGTGGACAGCTGTCCCAGAAGAGTTGAAGCTGTTCTAGCTGCAAAGGGTGGGCTAACTCAATTTTGAACCCTACAGACTAATGCCCTGTACACACGATCGGATTTTCCGACAACAAATGTTGGATGTGAGCTTGTTGGCTGAAAGTCCGACCGTGTGTATGCTCTATGGAACATTTGTTGGCGGGCAGGTTCTCAAATTGTCCGCCAACAAACTTTGTTGTCGGAATTTCCGATCGCGTGTACACAAGACCGACGCACAAAAATTCACGCATGCTCGGAATCAAGCAGAAGGAGCCGCACTGGCTATTGAACTTCCTTTTTCTCGGCTCGTTGTACATCTTGTACGTCACCACGTTCCCACGTTCGTAATTGTTGGCCAACATTTGTGTGACCGTGTGTATGCAAGACAAGTTGCAGCCAACGACCTTCAAACAAAATTCCACGGTTTTGTTGTCGGAAAGTCCGATCGTGTGTACGGGGTATAAGACTGGGATGACAATAAAGTTCATGTGTGTGTAAAGACAGGCGTCCCAATACTTTTATATACTTAATATAGTGTATACTGAACATTACCCTTTGGTGATTTTAGGGGGCACAATAGAGGCCTCCTTCAGCTCATAAGTTGACAACCACTGTTCTAACCCTTCCCTTCATTAGCCAAAGCTTTTTTTTAGTTTTGGATGGAGGTCCATCATATAGAGAACTTTACTTGTATTCAGGTAGATGAAGAACATAACAAAGTCCCTGTTGTATGGTGGGTGGTCTCCTATTCATCATCCCTTCCTAAAAACTGGCCCATGTACATGCCATCCCTCATCAAGAACGTCAACCCTCCCGCGATACTCTACCTGTACGTCTTCTAATAAAACTGACTCAGCTAGACGGCTCTGTTGGCTTCTTCACCCTGTGATTTGGGGAATTTAAGGAATTTGTTCTGAAGTTAAACCTTGATACAAAGTATTCAGTTCTATAATAATTCTCTTTCTCTGTTCATTCCTCTGTAGCTGTAATAATGGCTTCTATTCAATAGGAGCCAAGTGTAATATCTGACCCTGGGGTGTACGAGAAACCATTTATCTGCTTTTTTTTCTGCTGTACAACATCTGTCACTCCTTTCACCTAAAATAAATACTTTTATGAAAGATTACAAAGAAGAAGGATGACCCAAGTGCACCTGTCACAAAAAGGGAGCTGCGTTCTATTTTCCACGAGTATTTTTTTTTTTTTTTTTGAGTGGTTGACACATTTTTGAATGACATTTTGCTTGATTATTGCACATTTTTTGTATATATATGTTTGTAGATTCATCAGTCACTGAGCTAAAATCAAATACAGGGTAAACCACCTATATGCGATACTAAGGCTGAACTCCAAGCACAAAAACTTTAATTTAACCAAATTCTTTAACCACTCCAGCCCCGGAAGATTTGGCTGCTGAATGACTGGGCCATTTTTTGCGATTCGGCACTGCGTCGCTTTAACTGACAATTGCGCGGTCGTGCGACAATGTACCCAAACAAAATTGATGACCTTTTTTTCCCACAAATAGAGCTTTCTTTTGGTGGTATTTGATCGACTCTGCGTTTTTTATTTTTTGCGCTATAAACAAAAAAAGAGCGACAATTTGGGAAAAAAAACACAATATTTTGTACTTTTTGCTATAATAAATATCCCCATTTTTTTTTTTTAAAAACTAATTTTTTCCCAGTTTAGGCCGATATGTATTCTTCTACAAATTTTTGATAAAAAAAATCCCAATAAGCGTATATTGATTGTTTTGCGAAAAAGTTATAGCGTCTACAAAATAGGGGATAGATTTATAGCATTTTTTTAATTATTTTTTTTTTTACTAGTAATGGTGGTGATCTGCGATTTTTATTGTGATTGCGACATGGCGGACACATCGGCCAATTTTGACACATTTTTGGGACCATTGGCATTTATACAGCGATCAGTGCTATAAAAATGCATTGATTACTGTAAAAATGTCACTGGCAGTGAAGGGGTTAACACTAGGGGGCGATCAAGGGGTAAACTGTGTTCCCTGGGAGGTGATTCTAACTGAAGGGGGAGGGGACTGAGTAGAGTGACTAGAGTAAGTGACGGATCGTGGTTCCTAGCTAATAGGAACACACGATCTGTCACTCCTCTCAGAATAGAACAGGGAAGTGTCTGTTTACACACACACGTCCGTGTTCTGTCCCTCATGCTCGCGATCGCTCGTGGCCGGCGGTCATCACGACCATCAGCCACGAGCATCGCCCCCCCCCCCCCCCCCGCTGTGCAGCGGGCGCGTGCGCACCTGCTATTCCGATCCTGCGAGCCGATGTATAGCTACGATGGTTCGTGGGATCGTGCCACCCTGCCACAGTAAAATGACGGTGGCTGGTCAGCAAGCGGTTAAGAACCACACAGGGTATAAACTCACTTTATGTGCACTAAATGCTTTTACAAATCTAATTATTACCTTGTACATATAGCAATGACATCATCACTGTGCTGTGCATAGGCTGTGCAGAAAGTAGAGCTGTGGGAGATACCCAAGAATTCATGTTATTAACCACTTCAGCTCCTGAAGGTTTAGCCCCCCCCCTCCATGACCAGGCCATTTTGTGCGATATGGCACTGCGTTACTTTAACAGACAATTGCGCGGTTGTGCGCTGTACTCAAATAAAATTGATGTCCCTTTTTCCCCCAGAAATAGAGCTTTCTTTTGGTGGTATTTGATTACCTTTTTATTTTTTGCGCTATAAACAAAAAAAGACCGACAATTTTGAAAAAAAAAAATATTTTTTACATTCTGCTATAAAACACACCCAATAAAAAAAATGTAAAAAATCGAATTTCTTCATCAATTTAGGTCTATATGTATTCTGCTACATATTTTTGGTAAAAAAAATCCCAATAAGCGATTGGTTTGCGCAAAAGTTATAGCGTCTATAAACTATGGGATAGATTTATGGAATTTTTATTTATTTTTTACTAGTAATGGTGGCAATCAGTGATTTATAGCAGGACTGCGATATTGTGGCGGACATTCTGACAGTAGCTGACACTTTTTGGGACCAGTGACACTAATACAGTGATCAGTGCTAAAAATATGCACTCTCACTGTACTCATGTCACTGCAGGGAAGGGGTTATCATCAGGGGCGATCACAGGTTAACTGTGCCTAGCCTGTGTTTTATTACAGTGTGGGAGGTGCTTTTACTAGGGGAAGACATGGATCCATATCCCTGCTCTCTGCGATTTGTGGCGGGACTGTGACATTGCGGCGGACAATATGACATATTAGGTTGATGATATCACCAGCATCCTCGCCCCTTTGTTATTTGCGACTGCGTCTAATGAACACCTTCACAGACATCTCCGGATTCACACTCAGCTGGACTTGTCCTGTAAGGTTGAAGACATTTCATAGCGTATCCAAGCCACTACTTCAGTTCTAAAGAGTGTTGGGAACATACCCCAGCATTTATGTTCTTGACACTTGTTAGAAGTCAAAAAGTGGCTTGGATAAGCTAAAAAATGTCTTCAGCATTGCGGAACAAGTCCAGCTGAATGTGACTGACTTCTTTTAGATTTACCATAAACTGGATAAGATTTGGGCCAAACTGGCTGAACCCGTGAAATGACAGCAGGCTGCTAGCCCAATGTCATTGACCAATTATGACATATTAGGTCAATGATGTCACCAGCATCCTCGCCCCTTTGTTATGTGCGACTACGTCTAATGAACACCTTCACAGACATCTCCAGATTCACACTCAACTGGACTTGTCCTGTAAAGTTGAAGACATTTCGTAGCGTACTCAAGCCACTTCTTCAGTTCTAATGAGTGTTGGGAACATACCCCAGCATTTATGTTCCTGACACTTGTTGATGAGCTAAAACATTTCTTCAACATTGTGGAACAAGTCCAGCTGACTGACTTCTAGATTTACCATAGACTGGATAAATGAGAACCAGGGGTGAGCTAAGATTTGGCTAAACTGCCCGAACCCGCAGGAGGCTATCAAATGATAGCAGGCTGCTAGCCCAATGCTATTGATCAAATACGACATATTAGGTTGATGATGTTACCAGCCTCCCCACCCCTTTGTTATGTGTGGCTACGTCTTTTGAGAACCTTCACAGACATCTATGGAATCACATTAATAAATCAGAAACAGAAAGCATGTTTTACGCAACACAAATCATATATAAAGTATGCAGCAATGAACTATGTGTGCCTTCATCTCACCTGTGATCAAATACTTATGTGTCCCTTCCAAACAAAGCTCAACATTTGTGTTTTAAATGCAATTCTTATTTTTTTTCTTGCAGTTTGATGGGGAAAACATGTACATGAGTATGAATGAAAGTAACCAGGACTTCCTTTCTACAAATCAGGTAGGTTCCGCTCTGCTTGCCATGTCGTGCTTGTGGTATAAGTGGTTATAGATCTCGTAGACGTAAAGGTCTTCCAAAACTTCCCCGTGTCTTGTCTCCATAACAATAAACACTATATAGATGTCTGTGTTCTGAGACTAAACAAAATGTATTTGGAAGGGATGGGGAATACTTACCAAAGAATATGTTATCCACCATCATTTGGTTTCCATTCAATTCATTTGTATGATGTAAAAGTACTTAAAGAAGGCAACGTCAATGTTTATTGTGTTCTGTTCACCAGGGGGCAGCATACATGTAGTGCTTTGTCCCCTCTTCCTATGTGCTGTCTAAGGCTAGCTTTGAGATCGGACAGGGCTCTCTCCATGGTCGTCCGACAACACAGCTAGCAAGGAGATGGCTACTTTGAGAGACATCACTTTTCTTCACCTCCAAGCACTTGCCCGAGATAAGGGTCTCATGAGAAATGAAAGGGGTGCAAATGCGTTCTATGCAAGCGGCCAAGTGCTTGGAGATGGGGAAAAGTGCCATCTGTTGAAGCAGCCATCTCCTTGCTAGCTACATTATCGGTAGATGGTTGAGGGAGGAGGTGGGCACCCTGTCTGACCTAACAGCTAGCTCCACCCCAGGAACCATAGACCCCTGACAGCAACAATAGATCTCCCAGCAGCCAGCATCAATGGACCCTTAAGCAGCAAGCACCAAAAGACCCCTCCCTCAACAGTAGGTCCCTCCCTGCACTAATTGACCCCAAGCAAATTAGGATCACCCAGCAACAATAGACCCCTCCTTCAACAGTTGCCCCACAGCAACAATAACTCCATCCGAGGAGCAATAGACCCCCGCTTGCCATGCTGCATCTTCCAGCAGCCAGCATTAAAAGAACCTTTAGCAGCCATTAACAATAGATCTTTCCCAGCAACAATAGACCCCTCCCTCAACAGTAAATCCCTCCCAGCTAAAATTTACACCCCAGCAACATAAGACCCCCTAACCAGCAACAATAGACCCCCTCCTTCAATAACAGATCCCCCCAGCGGAAATAGAGCCATACCAGTAACAATAGACCCCCACCAGCAACGCTGGATCTCCCAGCAGCCAGCATTAATAGAACCTCCAGCAGCCAGCGACAATAGACCCCTCCTCCAACAGCAGATCACTCCCAGCAATAATTGACCCCTCCAGCAATATAATACCCCTCTTAGCATCAATAGACCCCGTCCTTCAACAACAAATCCCCTGCAGCGACAATAGATCCACCCCAGGAACAATAGACCCCTGCCAGCAATGCTGGATCTCCCAGCAGCCAGCATTAAGCACTTAAGGACCAGCCTCGTTTTGAATTTTAGGTGTTTACATGTTTAAAACAGTTTTTTTTGCTAGAAAATTACTTAGAACCCCCAAACATTATATATGTTTTTTTTTTCTAACACCCTAGAGAATAAAATGGCGGTCATTGCAATGCTTTTTATTGCACAGTATTTGCGCTTCGGTCTTATAAGCGCACTTTTTTTGGAAAAAAAATCACTTTTTTGAATAAAAAAATAAGACAACAGTAAAGTTAGCCCAATTTTTTTTTATATTGTGAAATATAATGTTACACCAAGTAAATTGATACCCAACATGTCATGCTTCAAAATTGCACCCGCTCGTGGAATGGCGTCAAACTTTTACTCTCAAAAATCTCCATAGGCGACGTTTAAAAAATTCTACAGGTTGCATGTTTTGCGTTACAGAGGAGGTCTAGGGCTAGAATTATTGCTCTCGCTCTACCAGTCACGGCGATACCTCACATGTTTGGTTTGACCACCATTTTCATATGCGGGCGCTACTCGCGTATGCGCTCGCTTCTGCGCGCGAGCTCGTCGGGACGGGGGGGGGTTTAAAAATTTTATTTTTATTATTTATTTTACATTATTTTATTTTTTTTTACACTGTTTTAAAAAAAAAAAAAAATTGTGTCACTTTTATTCCTATTACAAGGAATGTAAACATCCCTTGTAATAGAAAAAAGCATGACAGGACCTCTTAAATATGATATCTGGGGTCAAAAAGACCTCAGATCTCATATTTACACTAAAATGCAATAAAAAAAAAAAAAAAGTCATTTAAAAAAATGACATTGAAAAAAATATGCCTTTAAGAGGCGTGGGCGGAAGTGACGTTTTGACGTCGCCTCCGCCCAGCAGTGTCATGGAGACGAGTGGGTGCCATCTTAGCCTCACTCGTCTCCAGGCACAGAAGGGAGACGGACGCGATCGCCTCCGCCGCTACCGACGGCTCCGGTAAGCGGCGGAGTGCACCGGATCGCGTCGGGAGGGGAGGGGGCCCCTCTCCCGCCACCGATAAAAGTGATCTCGTGGCGAACCCCCCGCAGGGACCACTTTTATCAGAAAGCCAGGCCGCTGCACGAAAACAGGGATAGCTGCTGCCATAACAACGATATCCCCCTTCAAAGTTTGGACGTACATCGGCGTGCGGCGGTCCGGAAGTGGTTAATAGAACATCCAGCAGCTAGCAACAACAGACCCCTCCCTCAACAGTAGATCCATCCCAGCAATAATTGATCTCCCAGCAATATAATACCCCCCTCAGCATCAATAGACCCCTCCCTCAACAGTAGGCCCCTCCCAGCACTAAGATCCCCCAAGCGACAATAGATCTCCCAACAGCCAGTACCAGAGGACCCAGCACACCCCAGGACCCCTTGCCAATAAATGCTGGAGGTGCTGGGATTGCGTTCTCCTGTATTCCCACTGAAAAAAGCCCCCCATAGACCCCTTAATATGCTTGTAGACTGTTTCATAGTATTAGCACTGGTAAATACATATCCATTAGGAATTACATTTGCCTTTAATTAATAGCGCTGTACCTCCAGCCACCCAGTCAGTATATGTGACCTGGACTATATCATGGTTGTACAGAGTCATGTCTCCGATCACTTCTGTCATTTCAAGTGCTACAAAGCTTGTACAGATAAATATCCCAGACAGAGGGATTACCGGCTAAAACAAATGGAAGAAAAGTTGAGTAAAACAGTGTAAAAAAAAAAAAGAGAGCAGATTACATAAGGAATGTTCCTGATTCATTGTATCCGAATGTTTGCATTATATAAAATTGTTGTGGGTGTTAAAAATATTATTTAGAGCAAAGCAGTATGGTACGAATGCTATTTAAGCACTGTGTGTCATAAAATAACGCTTTTCATTTTTAAAAATAAAATACAGGTTTTCGCATCGTTTCATTCTTTGTTGCATCTCAGTGCCACTGATCTCCTGCAGCCTCTTTGCAGCCATTGCATGCCTACATAACCTCTAGTGTTGGCTGCACGGCATTTCTCAGGATGGAAATACCTGATGGTGACAACAATGGACAATGCGCTTTAAAACCACTTGCTGACCAGGCCTTTTCTGGAACTTTTTGTTTAACCACTTGCCACCGAGGCCAATTCTGACACTTCTCTCCTACATGTATTACATTATGGGGTTGATTTACTAAAGACAAATCCACTTTGCACTACAAGTGCACTTGGAAGTGCAGTCGTTGTAAATCTGAGGGGTGGATCTGAAATGAGGGGAAGCTCTGCTGATTTTATCATCCAATCATGTGCAAGCTAAAATGTTGTTTTTTATTTTCCTTGCATGTCCCCCTCAGATCTACAGTGACTGAACTTCCAAGTGCACTTGCAGTGCAAAGTGGATTTGCCTTTAGTAAATAATCGGCATGTGCGATTAGTTTCGTGCGAATCGAAAATTCGTACGAATTTCCGTAAATTCGTACATTCGGGAGCATCCGAAATACGAAAAGCTATGCTTCCGAATTTTGTACGAAATACGAAATTTCGTTTACGAATTTCGGATCCAAATTCCTAAGGAACATTCGTAATTGTTACGAAAAGTTAACGAACCTAAAAGTTAAAAACCCAGGAAGTCAGCACAGCACAGGGATGGTAGGAGTCCCTCATAAGGATATATTCATCATAACGAACATTCGTAATTGTTACGAAAATTTGTATTTCGTACGAATTTAAATTGAATTTCGGACACGAATTACGAAATACGAATTAATTCTAATACGAAACGGAACTAAACAAAACTAATTTATTGACGGCGCACATGTCTAGTAAATAACCCCCTATATATTTTGTTTTAGAAGAGACCCTAGGGAATAAAATGGCGGTCATTGCAACTTTCCATGTCGCACGGTATGTGCGCAGCAATTTTTCAAACGCCTTTTTTTGGGAAAAAAAAAAAACAGTTTCATGAATTATATAAAAACAAAACACCAAAGTTAGCTTAATTTTTTTATATAATGTGAAAGATGATGTTATGTCGAGTAAATAGATACTTAACATGTCACGCTTTAAAATTGCACACACTCGTGGAATGGCGTCTAACTTCGGTACTTAAAAATCTCCAAAGGCAACGCTTTAACATTTTTTACAGGTTATCTGTTTAGAGTTACAGAGGAGGTCTTGGTCTAGAATTATTGCTCTCACTCTAACGTTTGCGGAGATACCTCACATGTGTGGTTTGAACCCTGTTTACATATGCGGGCGTGACTTATGTATGTAGAAAAAATGATCCACACTCCGGTTGTTGATCTTAAAATTTCTTAATTTTATTGAATAGCCACAGTGAACAAACGCAGATTAAGTCAGTCGACGCGTTTCAGCCTATAAGGCCTTAGTCATAACTTGTACGTACGTATGTATGCGTTCCGTTCATTTCTACGAGCAAGCACGGGGGCAATTCAAATTTATTTATTTATTTTTTACTTTTATTTCTATATTTTGACACTTTCCCTTTACCTTTTTTTAAAATCACTTTTATTCCTATTACCAGGAATGTAAACATCCCTGGTAATAGGAATAGGGCATGACAGGTCCTCTTTACAGTGAGCTCTGGGGTCTTTAAGTCCCCACATCTCACCTCTAGGCTGGAAAGGCTAAACCCCCTCCCCCCCCCAAAAAAAATGATCTTGGCATTCCAGCCAAGGCAACGGCAGTGTTTACAACTGCCGAGGAGAACGTGACGTCATAACGTCGCGCCCGGCTTCCGAAGGTCGTAGAGATGACCATCTGGTCCTCGGTCAGCTCTATGGCAAAGGGCTGCTGCTGGCCGATTCATTCTCCGGAGGGTGGCAGGAGGGGGTGATGTCCCCTCCCACTGCCTGTAAAAACAGCCACTGAACAGCCACTATAATTGTTTTTACAGTGCAGGGAATCGCCGGCAAAAAAAGAAGATATCTGAAGGATGCCTACAGTTGCAGGAAACCCTCAGATATCCCCACTCAGAGCCCTGGAGGTCATATGACATTGTTGGGCGGGAAGTGGTTAAATTAGTATTTTTTGCTTGAAAAATTAGAAAACCAAACATTATATACATCTTTTTTAGCAGAGACCCTAGAGAATAAAATGGCGGTCGTTGCAATATTTTATGTGACACTGTATTTGCGCAGCGGTCTTTCAAACGTAATTTTTTGGGAAAAAATACACTTTAATGAATAAAAACACTAAAGTTAGACACATTTTTTGTATAATGTGAAAGATGATGTTACACCGAGTAAATAGATACCTAAAATGTCACGCTTTAAAATTGCGCACGCTCGTGGAATGGCGACAAACTACAGTACTTAAAAACCTCCATAGGCGACGCTTTAAAAATTACCTGTTTAGAGTTACAAAGGAGGTCTAGTGCTAGAATTATTGCTCTCGCTCTAACGATCGCGGCGATACCTCACGTGTGGTTTGAACATCGTTTACATATGCGGGCGCGACTTATGTATGCGTTCGCTTCTGTGCTCGAGCACGGAGGGATGAGGCGCTTTACTTTTTTCTTTTTCTTATTTATTTTACTTTTTATTTTTATACTGTCCCTTTATTTTATTTATGTATTTATTTATTTTTATCACTTTCATTCCTATTACAAGGAATGTAAACATTCCTTGTAATAGAAATAAGCATGACAGGTCCTCTTTGTTGCGAGATCTGGGGTCAAAAAGACCCCAGATCTCTCATTTATCTTTAAAAGCAAAGCTGCTGCCATAATCCCGGTATAAAATGTCTAAGTAGTGACCTATATATACTGTGGCATACCTCCCAACATTTTGAGATGGGAATGAGGGACACCTACTAGAAAATGTATGTAGGCATAGGACACGCCCCCCTGCCACACCCCTTAAAGGAGAATCAACCCAAAAATAGGTTAATTAAATCCACAAGGGCTTTTTTTACCACTACTATTCCTTTATATTGGCTTGTAAAATTTACAAATGCAGCAATTTAGAAATTGGATGAAAGGTTCAGCACTGGGAAACCCTTTTTGAAAGATAAAAAGTTCATTTTATATACAGCTATAGAGATCAGACCAAAATGAGGGACAGATGAGGAGGAATGAGGGACAGAGGGACATTGCGTCGAATCTGGGACAGTCCCTCGAAATCAGGGACAGCTGGGAGCTATGCTGTGGGTGGTTGGCAAGTGGTTAAAATGGCTATTTAAGTCTCCATAGGGGGGGGGGGGGGGTTGGTGGGGTGACAATGCAGGAGCACAATTAGGAGCCTGGGACACAAAGATCTTTATGGCAGGATCATCAAAAATAATTTTATCTAAGATTGCAGCTTATAAAATATAAAAAATGGCTTTTGGAGGTAAATAAAAAATGTTAAAGATTAGTTAGGTTTTTAGTATAATTTGTTATTTTTTTATTTATATTTATTGATACTTTAAATAATTTGAAAAATGTATACTTTTAAATTTAAATGATAAGGTTTAATGATAAAATTGAAACTTTTACGCTACTGTTGTTAGGATAATAAATAGCAAAAAGCAACATACAGGATTCACAATCATCAGCGGACACAATGTGGTGTCTTAGGGCTTATTTACACTGGACCCATAGGACAGTGTTGCCCAGTGCAATCCCAATATGCAGACAAGGCAAAGATCCCTGCTCTGCATAGGGTCTGTTCACACCCGGGATTGGTGTGCCTTGTGATAAAACGAGGTGGGTATACACTTCCCTGCAATGCAGTGCCTTACAACACAGATTTCAATGGCGTGTTATGTGCTCTTTAACAATGCATTGGAGCGCACATGCGCACAACACCACCGTGCGCGCGTTATGCACCTGCTGGCAGGACTTTTTTTTTAAGTGCTTCTGCAGCCATTTTTTATTTTTATTTTTTAGCCCTTTCAACTTTTAGAGAAAGTGATCTGGCACCTGGACAGGAAGTACTGGCAAATCTCTGCAGTGGGGACACAGACTGCAAAAAAAAAAAAGTCTTTGAATGGGGTTGTGCTTTAAAACTGAACTCCTGGCACACAATTAAATACACAAATGCAGTACATATAAGGGAGCTGTCTTACATGGCTTTTTGTCCATCCAGTCCTGCGATTTACACAACTCTGACCATAGGCGTGCGCATAGGTGCCTGGGCACACCCTAATCACCCCATGCAATGCATATTTGCAATGTTTAGACCCCTGATATTTCACCAAATAAATAAAAAAATCAGTTTTTGTTTTTCTCCTAAAAAATTGCAAAAAAATAATTAAAATCATATTGTAACTGCCCTACTGACACCACCAGTATCTGCCCTTATGACACCATTCACTGCTCTCCTGACACCCTCCATTGAGCTTTTGGGGTGATTCTAACTGTGGGGGGATGGGACTGCCTGGGAGAGCAGTCCCATCTCAGATCGCTCTCCTCACCCCTGACAGCACGGAGATCTGTCTGTTTACATTGTCTCTGTGTGAAGCGATCGCGGGTGCCCGGCGCGCATCGGATGCAGCGTCGCGGTACGTGCGCGCCCCCTAGTGGTCAAAAGGCGAGCCGACGTAAAGCTATGACGGTTCGCCTAGGGGAGCCAACCTGCCACAGTATAACTGTGGCAGCTGGTCGGGAAGGGGTTAACCTCCTTCCGACCGCCGTATAGACAAATGATGTCGCCCCAGTCTCCCCCCGCTTGCACAGCTCTTTACCCATGTGATCGGCTGTGTCCAATCACAGCCGATCACATGTAAACACAGAAGTGCCGTTTATCGGCTCTCCTTGCTGCAAACTTACAGAGTGAAAGGAGAAGAGAGCCAATCAGCGGCATTTCCTCACAGGGGAGACCTGTACAGATAATCAGGGCACTGATCATCAGTGCAGGCCCAACAGTGCCCAGCAGTGATGCCAGTCAGTGCCCATCAGTGATGCCAATCTGTGCCCATCAGTGATGCCAATCAGTGTCCATCAGAAATGCCAGTCAGTGCTGCCTTTCAGTGCCCATCAGTGACTACTCACCAGTGCTGCCCATCAGTGCAGCCCATCAATGCCGCCTATCATTGCCCATAAATGCTGCCTATCAGTGCTGCATATTACCCACTCCTCATCAGTGCCTATCAGTTCAGCCTATCAGTGCCCATCAGTGCAGCCTCATCAATCCCCATCAGTGCTGCCTTATCAGTGCTGCCTTATTAGTGCCCATCAGTGCAGCCTCATCAGCGCCCATCAGTGAAGAAGAAAAATTACTTATTTACCAAATTTTCCTACAGAAACTAAGGGGAAGTTTTCTTTTTAACTTTTCATGTCTTTTTTCTTTTTTTTTAGCAAAAAAATAAAAACCCAGTGGTGATTAAATACCACCAAAAGAAAGCTTTTTTTGTGTTAAAAAAAAAAAATTTCATTTGGGTACAGTGTTGCATAACTGCGCAATTGTCATTCAAAGTCTGACAGCACTAAAAACTGAAGATTGGCCTGGGCAGGAAGGGGGTGAAAGTGCCCGGTATTGAAGCGGTTAATGAACATGGAGCTGTGTTAATTTGTGTCTTCATGCCCTGCTTGGAGTTCAGCTTTAAACTTTTAAAAACGTCTGACAGGTTCTCTTTGAATAAAGAGCGGATGTATGGAATAGGCAGTTCTGTTAACTATTTTAATGCACACAGCTGATATTAGAGGATTGATTATGCGATCTTAGTTCTGTTTCTGTATTGAAATGAGACCCATAAACTCTCGTTAGCGTCACTGTAAACCTTCCATACCCCCAGCTACGGCCGGCTAAATTGCGCAGACATGTCTCGTTAGTCCCATCCAGATAAGTCACTGAGACAGTCGCCCTGTTCTTAGCGCACATTATGGCAGCTTTTAGGGCCATCCATGCCTGCGGGAGAAACACAAATTATATAATTCCACCTATTTAAATCAAATCATGGTGACACTCCTGACTGCGGCGCAGAGTGAGATCTTCCGTTCGGAGCAGACGCCAGCAATAATGAAAGATGACATCCAGTCATTCAGCGGTGACCTATTGACCCCCTTAGAGAGAGAAGTGGAGGGACACAGGGGGATATAATTTGTGTGGGACTGGGATTGTATACGGAAGCCGCCTATTGTTTGGCCAGCACAAAGAGGGGCCTTTTTTTTCGGAGGAGTTAAAGGATGAATGGAGTGTGCAAATAATTGTGTCATTCTGGGCTGGCGGCCATTGGAGGATTCCTGATGACAAAGCGTTCATGCTTTTCTATGGCCGTCTGGCTACACAGAGCAGGTTGGGCCTATTGTTTTAGGAGGTTGTGTATACAATTATTTACTCTTAGAAGGTCAACGTTGCAGGCATGTTAAAAGGGCGGTGTGGTGGGTTTTTGGTGAGTATATAGGGTTTTCTACTATGATTATCTTAACCGTGTCTAAACTAAAATATAATTTCTCCCTCTGTGCTGCCAAGTAAACCTGTTTTATCTGGATTAGGGAATTAAAGAAGTTTGGCCTCATGCTGCCTGGTCACCCCTCCATCACACCACACCACCAAAATAAACCACATCAACACCAATTGGAATTTTTAATGGCCACAGCAGCCCCTTTATTAACAAAAAATGAAATAACCAATATAAATAACAAATGTACATAACAAATAACCAACAACAGAATGACCTTCAATAAAGAGTCTCAAGGTCCTTGTAGTCAACCAAACTTAGTACCTGTGACCCATAAAGTAAGCCTTCAGACGCACTACACCGACTCTGTCTGGTACCCTGGTACTACCATAACGTATTCGATTAGGGAGAGTCCCAACCTATTCACATTCACTACTGCCTACCTTCTAGGACCTTGAAGCCCATCAGCTGCCATGACTAACACCGCCCCCCACAAGACTGCACTGCACATAACAGGAACAAAACAAAAATAAGTGAATACAGGGGAAGGAGGGTGGGAAGATCCCACAATGTCTGCCGTCCTCAAACTAAACTCAACCTTGGACCTTCCTGCCTACAACACCCTGAAGACCCCACCTGTTCCTGTCCGGCCCCACCAATCAGATCAGTAATCCCACCTCCTTGCATCCTTTAAACTTAATAAAACTCCCCTTTTAACCCAGTCATGTCATCCCTCCATCCATGTCTTCTGGTCTTTTTCTCAGGGACCTGACACTCTTAATAAAACCCTCTCACCCAGTCCCAGTCAACTCTTTGCTTCGTCTCCCATTGCCTCCATTGACCAACTCATTCACGGCTCAGGACATCACCAATCATTTCAAAAACAAGATAGATGCAATACGCCCCCTCACTTAACTTGCCATGTCTACCACCACGTTCTATACTTTCCTCTTTTGACCGTGTTGCTACAGAGAAGGTTGCCACACTTTTCTCTGATACCCACCTATCCACCTGCACTCCTGGACACCGTCCCCTCAAAACTACTCTGATCACCCTTCTTGCCCTATTCTGCGTTCTCTAGCCCACGTCTTCAATACTCTCTCTCCCCCTTTCGTAGGGGTTCCTCAAGGCTCTGTATTAAAACCCTATTAAAAAGCCTCCCTTGGCCTGTTGATTGCCTCCCATGGTTTTTTATGATTATCTTAAAGCATATCTAAACTAAAATATAATTTCTCCCTTCGTGCGGCCAGATAGACCTATTTTATCATGCTCATACCACCCTCTCATCCAGTCACAGTTAACTCTTTTCTTCGTCTCCTACTACCTCCATTGACCAACTCATTCACTGCCCAGGACATCACCAATAGTTCCAAAAACAAAATAGATGCAATACACCCCCTTAATTAACAAATCATGTCTACTACCACATTCTATACATTCCTCTTTTGACCCTGTTATTGCAGAGAAGGTTGTCACACTTTTCTCTGATACCCACCTAACCACCTGCCCTCTTGGACCCCATCCCCTCACAACTGCTCTGATCACCCTCCTGCCCTATTCTGTGTTCTCTAACCCACATCTTCAATCATCTTTCTCGTTCTCCAAGGCTCTGTTTTTCAAACCCCTTCTTTCTCTGTCTACACCCCTCCCTTGGTTAGTCGATTGCCTCCCATGGCTTCCAATAAGATCTCTATGCGGATGACACCCAAATCTATTTCTCTGCTCCTTAGCTCACCCTTTCAGTCTTATATCACATTACCAATTTACTAATTGATGTAAAGCTGTAGATGTCACACCACTCTCTAAAACTCAATGTTTCCAAAACTGAGCTCATAATATTCGACTCCCGCATGCATCTGTTTCGACTTTTCAAATAAGATCAATTGTTCAACTATCAGTCCCTCTCCTCACGCCAGGGTGCTAGGTGAAATGCTGGACTCCGACCTTTCCATTCATCCCCGCATCCAGCCACTGTCCAAATGTTGCTGCCATCGCCTCTGTAACATTTCTAAAACACGCTCCTTCTTAACCACTGACACCACCAAGATACTCATTCACTCCCATGTTATCAGTCTTAATAAATATTAAAACTCCATCCTCATTGGCTGTCCTTTACATAGGCCTTACATTGTATCATGATTGCTGTTGTCAGACTCATTCACCTCACCAACCGCTCAGTATCCCCTCTCTGCCAATTCCTCCATTGACTTCTGACCACCCAACTAATGAAATTCAATATACTTATACAACATACAAAGCCATCCACAACTCTGCCCCAAGCTATATCACCAACTTTGTCTCAATATATCACCCAAACCATCCTTTTCACTCCTCCCAAGACCCCCTGGTGTCTAGCTCCCTTGTCACAATGTTTGCCTCCAGGACTTTTCCAGAACCTCTCCCATCCTCTGGAACTCTCTATCCCAGTGTTTCTCAACTCCAGTCCTCAAGGCGCACCAACAGGTCATGTTTTCAGGATTTCCCTCAGATGAAACAGCCGTGGTAATTACTAAGGCAGTGAAACTGATCAAATCACCTGTGCAAAATAGTGGAAATCCTGAAAACATGACCTGTTGGTGCGCCTTGAGGACTGGAGTTGAGAAACACTGCTCTATCCCAATCTATCTGGCTATCTCCTACTCCGTCCACCTTTAGACAATCCCTGAAACCCATCTGTTCAGGGAAGCCTACCATCCCCTACCTAAAAGCTGAAATTTTGCCTTCTCCATGAAGTCATCCCCACAAAGTTACTACCTTTGGTACCACTTGCCCCCCCTTTTAGATTTTAAGGCTTTCAAGAGCAGGGCCCTCCTAATCCTCTTGCACTGCATTGTATTATAACTGTTTAATCTTTCTTTATATTGAAAAGCACTATGCAAACTGTTGGCAGTATACAGTATTAATCTTGTATAATACTAATAACTCATGAGTAGGCTTTTGAAAGTAGCACGTCATGAGCATATTGATGCACAACAACACATTTGATCCATCACACTGCATTCTGGTGTGAATGGGTCAGAACTATGAATCTTAGTTCAGAGCATGAGAAATATGGGTCATTAAAAGCCTATCGCAGCCTTTCTCAATCGTTTTACCCTTCAGGAACCCTTACAATGATTTTCAGGTCTCGGGGGAACCCCTACTAAAACCAATTCATCAAGGGTCAGTAGGAAGAGTGCCCCCCTTGCATTGTAGACATAATGGGACTCTTACAGATAGCTAAAAAGATCATTGGTTTCATGCCTTTGATGATACCAAGTGGCGCTGGCCCTGGAACTATGGAGGCAACTTCAAATGGAAGGTCAATCAGCCACAGCTCAAGGAACACCTGGCAGCCTCTTGAGGAACGTTAGGTATCCATGGAACCCTGGTTGGGAATGGCTGGCCTATAGCATCTAAGTGTAGTTCTGGTGTGTTTGTATAGAAGGTGCAGGACTTTGGGAAGAGTACTGCCAGGCTCACTTGTGCTCCAGTGTTGAATTCTGATTGGCTCCATTCTGAGTTTCCTAATATGCTACAGAACTCCTAACTTAGATTGCTCCTTATCAGCTTCCTCCCAATTTATTTCTTTCCTTGGCTCTTGTTTTAGTCCTAGTAATTTCCTATTTCCTGCAGTTTTTACATTTCCTTAGTTTATAGCATTTTTTATGGGCCCTCGGGAAAATGATCTAAGGGATTCTATTGTCATTGAATTCCAATTTTGGATATTATTAATAAAAACATTTTCTATAGACAGGCTTATTTAAAAAGGAAGGACAAAGAACGGTGATGTGCAGGATAGTAATCCGTAGCAACCAATGAGATTTAATTTGCATAGAATTACATAGCTGTAAAAGAATAGTTATTATATTTTTAGTGATTGTAAACAATCACCTTGTAAAATAACCCATTCAGTTTAAAATAGAAATGAAAGGCAAAACATTTGTGTATAAATATAAAAAAAACATTATAAATTCCTTTTTTACCTTTTTATAAGTGATCACATTCCCTCTGCTCTTAGCTGCATAAGAGCTGGGGGGAGGAGAAGCGACAGCCAACTGATCTTCCCAGTAAATAGCTGTGCAGGGTGGGGGTGTGGGGGGGGTGTGGACAAGTCTGATCATTGGAGGAGAGCAGGCTGAGTTCCCGGCACAGTGTGTTCTCCTGCTTAGTGGGGTCAGTTTTTAACAGGAAAGCAGAAGGAATGGTAGGAACACCAGAGATTTCCCACAAAGGAAGCAATACAAAGAGAACAGGGTACTTTTTCATACAAGTACAGGGGGCACATATCAGGAATATGAAATGCTGGGGTAACAAACACTTTATCTTTTGCATGGCATGTTTGTTGTATGTTTCATATAAAGTCCCAACCCTTTCTTTTCAGTCATATTGACAACCAGGGATGGAGGCATTAGACCTACCTTGTTATGCCTCATGTAAAGTCCCAAATTCCCTATTTTTCTCTTCCCTTCCATTTCATAGCACGTTTGTTGAAGGCCACTTCCTCCCTGCTTGCTGGTGGATGTCTAGATTCCACACTTCCGGGTGTATGTAATACTTGCTCCCCCACTGCAGGCTGTGGTTTCTCCCGCTGGTTCATATGTCACTACAGGATAGACAAGCCAACAGGAGGAACCACAGCAAGCAGTGGGGGAAACAGACATTTAACCCATCTAACAGGACTCATCAATGGTATCAGTGAGATGAATAGTGCTCCATTATTGGTGTCAATGGAAGGGTTGGTGCCTCAATGTTGGTGTCAATGGAAGGAAGGGTGACTCATCGATGGTTTTAATGGAAGAAATAGTGCCCCATCATTGGTGTCAATGGAAGGATTGGTGCCTCAATGTTGGTGTCAATGGAAGGAAGGGTGACTCATCAAAGGTTTTAATGGAAGAAATAGTGCCCCATCATTGGTGTCAGTAGAAGGGATAGTGCCTCATTGTTGGTGTCAGTGGGAGCAATAGTGCTCCAAGGGCCAGATAAAGACAAGCAAAAGGCCACATCAGGCACTCAAGCTGCAGGTTGGAAACCATTCTGCTAATCCATAAAATCTGGTCTGGATAGTTGACATGTGTTCTGCTGAATAGTAATCCCCCCTCCCCCAGTTAGACAGATCTTAGTATGGTATTATACTGTATGCTTATAGGTCACCTGCCTGTGAAAGACTCATCTAGCCTGTTGTATGTGAAGAATATGAGAAATTGTTCTTTGTATGACCATGTCCCATTGCTAAAATGTCTTTATATGCCACTCTGTGATCCTTCAACATCAAACGGATTTCTCTCTTCTCTATCCATTATGTATGAAGAGGGAAAAACTCAATATAACTCTGCTGTTAAAGTACAACCAAACCCTAACTAGGTGACATTTAGCTTGATAAAACACTGTATAGGAGATTTACTACAACTGGTGCAGCTGTGCAGGGTAGCCAATCAGCTTCTAACTTCAGCTTGTTCAATTAACCGCTTCAGCCCCAGACGATTTGGCTGCTCAATGACCGGGCCATTTTTTTCGATTCGGCACTGCGCCGCTTTAACTGACAATTGCGCGGTCATGCGACGCTGCACCCAAACAACATTGACATCCTTTTTTTCCCACGAATAGAGCTTTTTTTTTTTGCACTATAAAATAAAAAAAAAGCGACAATTGAAAAAAAACACAATATTTTGTACTTTTTGCTATAATAAATATCCCCATTTTTTTTAAAAAAAAAGCACATTTTTTTTTCAGTTTAGGCCGATATGTATTCTTCTACATATTTTTGGTAATAAAGCATATATTGATTAGTTTGCGCAAAAGTTATAGAGTCTACAAAATAGGGGATAGATTTATAGCATTTTTATTATTATTATTTTTTTACTAGTAATGGCGGCGATCTGCATATTTTATCGGGACTGCGACATTATGGCAGACACATCGAACACTTTTGACACATTTTTGGGACCATTGGCATTTATACAGCGATCAGTGCTATAAAAATGCACTGATTACTGTAAAAATGTCACTGGCGGGGAAGAGGTTAACACTACTGGGACGATCAAGGGGTTAACTGTGTTCCCTCTCTGTGTTCTAACTGTAGAGGGGGGGTGGGACTTGCTAGGGGAAGAGATTAGTCGGTGTTCATACTTTGTATGAACACACGATTGGTCTCTTCTCCCCTCAGAGAACTGGAATATGTGTGTTTACACACACAAAACCAGCTTCACGCTGTGTCACGAGCGATCGTGGGAGCCCGGCGGGCGTGCACTCACATCGGCTTCGGGGGCGAGCAGCGGGCGCCCCTAGTGGCCACAGGGCAAAGCGACGTAACATAACGTTGTTTCGCCCAGCCCTGCCATTCTGCGTTGATACTGCGGCGGCTGGACGGCAAGTGGGTAATCTTTGACATTAAAACCTGGAAGCTGATTGGTTTCTTTGCAGAAGTGAGCCTGATTTTGCACTCTTCAGTTTTAGTGGTGGACCATCTCTGTGTTTTGGCATCTTCACCAGCAGTGCAGGTTCTTCTGTTGAATAACACAGACGCACAATTAGGAGACAGTGATCTGGCCAATAACACGCCTCCTGTAATAGTGAGAAGCAACTCTGGAGGAATGAGCACAGAAGGTACAGCAGACAGCAGCATTGGCAGTCTGGGGGGAGGGGAGTGTTAAATGTATCAGCAGATTTAAATACACTAACCAATTGAAGCCAAACTCCAGCTAATACTTTATAATCAGCTACAGCAAACAGTTTTTTTTCTTTTGTGATAAAGGTTTTACATAAATAAGTAAAAGCTGATCATTGTAATTACCCCTGTCAGTGTTCAGTGGTTTGTCTCACCCATGAAAACTGATACATTCCACTGGCGAGCTTGTGCTTTTGAAAAACAACAGACTTGCTGGCTGGATCACCAGATGAAAACAGAAGAAAGAAAGCCTAAAAAGGAAAATGAAAGCAGCCTTCATATCTAAGCATTAGTAAGCTGCAATATAATAAAAGTTTGCTTTTGGTTTCAATACTGCTTTAAAAGGTGAAAAATAACTTTTGAAACTATATTGACATGATAAAGCTTATATGACTTTTTTTTATTGAGTTGATAGATATTGGACGCAGTATATGTACAGTCTCATTTTTAGACTGTGGAAGTTCTAAGGGTCACCATACACGTTACAATCAGACCGTACAATCTGATCAACTTTAGATTTCCCAAAACTATGTAATATGAGGACCTACCCAGTTTTTCCAATTAATTTGTATCCAAAATGGCTGTATATATCTCTACAGAACAGACAGTGTACTGTTTACATGGGCTTTATGGGCTTTGCTGCTTAACTGCAGACATGAAACAGGACATTTTATTCAGGGTAAAGACATAGAGCAGTGGTCATCAACCCTGTCCTCAGGACCCACTAACAGGCCAGGTTTGCAAGATAACTGAAATACATCACAGGTGATATCATTTGCTGCTCAGTGATTGCAGTATTCTAGTCTGCATCTCCCCAAGGTAATACATAAAACCTGGCCTGTTTCAGGGCCCTGAGGACAGGGTTGATGACCACTGACATAGAGCATACCATATAGAGCAACAAAATTCTTTTTTATAAACACTGCCATCTACTGGTTGAAGAATATATCTCTACTAAATACTGATATTGATGTAGTTGTTGCATAAAATACAAATGAACAATGGCAGATCCTTGCATAACATAGGTAGAACTAAAGCATAGCTCCCAACTGTCCCTTCGAGGGACTGTCCCTGATTTGCAACAAAGTCTGTATTCCTATATGGTGCTATTGGCTAGCGGCCAAATTAGGAGGCTATTGGGGAGAAACTGACCTCAGACCCCAAGGCTCTGGGACTTACAGTTTTATTTTTTTTTACCTTCAATATCACAATTTTAGAAATGTTCCTCTACTGCCCATATGTCCTCATATAAAAACCTTATAAACCCCCCTCCCCCCCCCATGCCCGTAGAAGAGTGTGACACTCGCCGTCTCACTGCACACAATGCCGCCGTGTTTACAACAGGCAAATCTGCTTCCTTCCAACAATTCTCCGAGAGTTTGAATCTCAGGAAATGTCGCTTTCTCTCAATGAACAATAACGGAACGTTTATTAGAGGACAAAAATATACTGTGGGGTTAGCTGATGAAAAGTTAAGGGGGGGGGGGGGGGACCTGACAGTGATGACAGTAGAAGAGTAGGGTTAAAATATTAAAGGAGACAACAGGTTGAAGAGGACATGTCACTTTGCAGAGGAAGAGGGCCGGAAAGAGAAGGCACTTGTGTCTTTCAATTAAGGATTTTCAAAATGTGAAGATAAGGCAAACCGATGCTAAAAAGTCGATAAAAAACGTTAACCATCTTCTTTGAATAATAAAAGGGTGGAAATACATCCTTGGGGAAATTGCGGCTATAGGCTCCTTTCTGTGGTACTTATATAAAAATAGCCTAGGCCAGTGGTTGTCAACTTGCATGGTTCATAGCTCCCAACTGTCCCTGATTTCGAGGGACTGTCCCTGATTTGGAGCAATGTCCCTCTGTCCCTCGTTCCTTCTAATTTGTCCCTCATTTTGGTCTGATCTATATAGTTGTATATAAAATGCACTTTTTATCTATCAAAAAGTGCTTTCCAGCGCTAAACCTTTCATCTGATTTCTAAATTGCTGCATTTGTAAATTCCAAAAGCCAATATAAATATAATAGTAGTGGGAAAAAAAAGCACTTGTGGGTTTAACCAATCTTGTTTTTTTGTACAATTCTCCTTTAAGGGGGCGTGGCAAGGGGTGTGTCCTATGTTTGCATACTTTTGCTGATAGGTGTCCCTCATTTCCATCTTAAACACTTGGGAGGTATGAAGGTCACATGCGGCCTCTAATGTTTCCAAAGGGCCGCGTATAATATTTATTGCAAGTAATGCTCCAGAAAACTGTCACAGACTGAAGACTTACTAGAGGAAATGGTCAGAGATGGTTCGATTGGAGTGGTTGGAGACCGTAATCATGCTATAGGAGACTGTCAGAGTCTAGGGCTAAGTTGCATGAATCCGCTAGACTTTACTTTTATTAAAGCGGTTGTAAACGGCAGGTGATTAAAATAAAATAAAAAATCCCTGCAAGGCATTGTCATAATGTGCTAGTATGTATTGCATACTTGCACATTACGATAGACTTACTTGAGAACGAAGCCCTCCAGCGCTGCGATGTCACCGCTGAGACGGTTGACATCTTCCCCCATCTTCCTTCCGGGTTTGCGGCCTCCAGCTAGATGAATGGCCGGGGGCTCAATTATGTCACTCTTGAGTATGCATGCGGGAGCCGCCATTTTCAGCATAGGCTCTGAGTGTCTGGCACAGTAAGCAGGTGATGTCATCGGCTGCATGCATTCTGAATATCTCCTAAGCTGTGCAAGGGGAGATACTCACAGTACCTACAGGTAAGCCTTATTATAGGCTTGCCTGTAGGTACAAGTAGTAGTACAGAGTTTACTACCACCAGAAAAAAAAAATTGGGCACCCTGCAGGTTTATGCCATAATGTACTAGTATGCACTGCTCCAGCTATGGTACGGGTATGCTGTCCCTTCAGAGCACATGTGCCAGGGAGGTCTTCGGCTGTATGCTTTTTGAATATCTCCTAAACAGTGTAAGTTTAGGAGATATTCACAAAGTATACAGCCAAAGACCTCACTGGCGCTTTTTTTTGGCGCTATGGTGCTAAAGATTTTTTTGGCGCTATGGTGCTCAAGATCATAGCAAACAAGTATCAGCTCCATCTAGTGGCCATAATGCGGTATTTTTCAGATTTTCTCTATTGCGTATGAATGGAACATTCAACCTGGAGAGAAAATAGCTTAGTAATGATCAATTTTGCCCCCATTTGCAGAGGAAAAAATGTACATGCAGTTTCACAGAACGCTCTACAAATGTATTCATGAATACATAAATGCATTGGCGCACTGCATTAAAAAAAAAAAACTTGTTTTGTTTAGTGTGATTTCTGTGCGCTGAGCAGTCCATTCAAGTCAAGAAAAACGTGAATCAAGGCACGTGCGCTAGTGCAGCGCACAGGTGTATTCCTAGCCTATGGGTTGGACTGGCAGCGTTGCTGTCCTGAGACATTGATAGAAAAAGAGAGGAAAGCCTGAAAATGTGGAAAGGTCTCCGATATTTCATCAGCATTTTCTTTGTAACTTCCGTTTCTCACCAGTAACGTTCAAAAAAATTGGAATAAAATCCAGACAAATAAGGAAATCGCTATTTTTTTTTTATTCTCCTGAATATATATGTAAATGTGTGGTGTCTGCAGAAAATCAGACTTCATGATTGTCTGTCTTCAATTGCATGGTTCTCTGTTGATCAGGCAGATCCACATGCAAATATTAAGGAGAATAAGAAAAAAACATGAATCAGCAATTCTCCCGATTCAATTATCCCCACTCATCAGCTCCACAGGACTCCGGCACAATTGACACCGATCACACCGCAATTTCTAAGCAGGGGTGGAATCATGGGAGTAAAACGGGCAAAATGTTTAATTTTCACCGTATATACCAAACAACACCTTCATGGCTGAGCAAGAGCGCTCATACCGTCCACTCTTCTACACCCTCATACTTTACAGATTAATGTCTTCTATAAAGGGACAAGGCAACTTTAAATGTCCAGACTCCAGAGGACTGGAGCCTTTTTATTTATTATAGGGATTTTTTTTTTGCACCAACAATTTACGCAGCACTTTACATATTGTACATTTACATCAGCCCCTTGCCCTCAAGGAGCTTACATTCTAAGGTCCCTTATCTCACATGCATACATACACATACTAGCAGGGCCTGGGACAAGGGGTGGGCAGAAGGGAAAGCTGCCCTGGGCGCAGCGTGTATTGTAGGGATGGGGGCGCACAGCCTATAGTAGAGTAAATCTTCACATTCTGGTGTCAGAAAGATTTTGTTTGTGTTCAAACATGAGGCATAGCACTGCACAGGTTAATGCACGATCTCTGTCTGTGGTCTAGGACAGCATTTCTCCACTCTGGGGTGCCTTCGGGGCTCGACAGGGGTGCTACAATGAGCTCCATATTTTTGCACAGCGTGATGTATTTCCAATTTCCATAGTGCAGACAGGCCAGATGATGTGAAAGTGGTGTACCAAAAAAAATCTGATGTGGGGGGGGGGAGGGTCGGCTGAGGCCTCTCAGGTGTGGAGGGGAGAGAGAGAGAAGACTTTGATGTAAAAGGAGGAGGGGGGCTGAGGACTCTGAAGTAGAAGGGGAGACTGAAGTCTCTGATGTGAAAAGGGGGGGGGGGGCTGAGGGCTCTGATGTAAAAGGAGGGGGGGCTGAGGACTCTGATGCAGAAGGGAACCTGAGGGCTCTGATGTGAAGGGGGGGGCGAAGACTCAGTTGTAAAAAGGGGGCTGAGGCCTCTGAAGTAAAAGGGGGGCTGAGGCTCTAATGTAAAAGGGGGGGAGGCCTGAGGACTCTGATGTAAAAGGAGGGGGACTAAAGGCTCTGATGTAAAAGAGGGGGCTGAGGGCTCTGATGTAAAAGAAGGGGCTGAGGGCTCTGATGTGAAAGGAGAGACTGTGGGCTCGAATGTGAAAGGGAAGGGGGCCGAGGGCTCTGATGTAAAAGGGGGGGCTTAAGGCTTTGGTGTAAAAGGGGGGCTGAAGGCTCTGATGTTAAAGGGGGGGCTGAAGGCTTTGATGAAAAAGGGGGGGCTGAGGGCTCTGATGTTAAAGGGGGGCTAAGGGCTCTGCTGTAAAAGGGGGGGGCTAAGGGCTCTGATTTGAAAGGGAGAGGGGGCTGAGGGGTCTGATGTAAAAGGCGGGGGCTGAGGACTATGATGGGAAATGGGGGAAGTGCACTGATGTGAAAGGGTTGGGCTTCTGGGTGCCATGACTAAAAAAAAAAAAAAAAAGTTCCTGTGATGAACTTACATATCCCACAATCCCTGGGTCTCTCAGTCTAGTGTTCTGCAGGTAAGAGCCACACAGCAATTAGATCTGACACAGACACAAACAGGCAGGGCAATTAACAGAGATCTCACATGCAGGCTTTCATCACATTAGCACTCCATGTTTGTGATGCAGCACAATGGCAGGAAATAGCAATATATGGATTGGACACTGTATGACGCAGAACAAGAAGTTGCCTGTCCCTTTAGTGAATAGGAAAAGCTAGGTGTAGAAAAAACATGAACGCAGGGGGATCGATCAGCCATGAGACTACAAACTGTAGCCACAACATGTGAGCCCACAATTACAAGGTAAGGAAAACAAACAACACGGGCAATATAACTACACTAATACCTACTTTAAGCAATAAAAACATTTGAGAGGGTGCAATGCCATTAACATTTTGTTTGTCAATGCCGTTGCTTGAACTTTAAAAAAAAAAAAAAAAAGAGTTTTTAATTTTGCTTGTGTGCTTTAACCTAACGCTAATGGAAATTAATTCTATTTTACTGCACCTGTGCCTTTTTTTAAGCAAATAGGCTAGCCTGGTCTAAAATATTAAACCAAAACCCATGGTTTATATACACGGTATCAATGCGCCCTCTAGTGGTCCATTGAAAGAGTAGTCACAAATTGAGCAGGCTTGTTTCTTAACCCAGTGCAATGGACTAGTATATAAAAACTGCCATAAACCATAACAACTTAAATGGATTTCAGTTCACGAAAGTCAGGCCAGTGAAAAAATAATTCCTACAGGTTACTGCATTTCGCATATATCCTTTCACCTTGCTAAATAATCATTTTTATTCATTTATTATACCTCACCATTTGTCGCTAGTTGGAAACTGATGGTGATTTCCGATTCCTTTGTGCTGACTGCCCCTGTATAAGTGAACGCAATTTTATTTTGTGCAGGAAATAAGAGATCTATTTGTTATATTTTCCTACGGTGTTTGAAAACTCTAGTGTGCACAGTAGTTTGCATTGTTACCTTGAACCTTTGGGTCCTGGATCCGATTCTGAAGCATTGCTAAATGCTAAAAGCCACGCGGCTCTTGCTATTTAGTACAAAAACCTCTTACTGTCCCATTTTCCTTTTTTCAGTGAGCTTAACAAGCCTGCTACAAGCTCAGATATCAGTTATGAGAATAGTAAAAGGGATGTGAAAGGAAGAGGAATGATGTATAGCGGGTAAAACAAGGACAGTTGTGGTTATGTTGAGTCACCAGACCTTTGAGTTTCAGCACCAGTTGCACCATCTGTAGTGATGCCCTAGATTAGTTTCTTAGTTTTGACACCAATATTTGTATGTATAAGTCAGTTTACTGTGACGCAAAGTTAAAGCTTAGGGGTCCCCGCTCAGGCTTATAGATGCCGCTGGTTTGTGAGGGTACAAGCTGGGTATGGGTTTGCCCAAACCCAAGACCTACAGTCAAAATAAAAAGAGGTTTCCCGGCTGCCTCACCCATCACCCGGGCGTGTTATAAGCAAATAAAGCCTCATCTCAATGCATCGAAGCCAAAGCCCCAACGTGTTTCACCCTGGCCCGGGGCTTAATCATGGAGATCAGGGCGTAACGTGCTGGGGCGTGGCTTCGATGAATTGAGCTGAGTCTGCTTTTAGTTGCTTACATGTCCAAGTGAGGGGTGGGGCAGCTGGGATACCTTTGATTTTGACTATAAATCAGTTCAGTTAAATCCGACTATTGACCAGCTCTCTAGGCACCATGTTTGTTTTACAAAATAGTCTGTTTTACAAAGAATGTTTAAAATTTTTTAATACAGTGCACTTAACCAGTATTCAAGGTAGAAACATAAACAAAGGAGTATATTACACCAAAGGGAGTGCAGCTCCTTACAATCTGGAGCAGAGAGGATGTAAGTACGAAAGCTGATAAGGCCTCCCATGGAAAGGTTCATAAATACACGGCATAAGGCAATAATGAGAGGCTTGTAGACCTGAGAATACTCCTCTGTCAGCCAACAAATAAATGTCACCATGTAAATGGGGAAGGGGAGCTCACAAACTAACCATTTGGTGAGGCTTAATGGGCAGAGTAATGAGACACTAGATAGAGAAGAAAGAAAAGTGTAGGAAAAGAGGAGAGAAGGGAAGAAGAGCAAGTTGGGTAGGCGGTATGGGGTGTCCTGTGAGGTTCGACCAGTGGCAGCGTTCTGCTAGTTTATGGCAGGCAGTTGCAATGAGAGAATAAGTGATCGCTGCTCAGATGCTCAGTATCACATAGCCATGGGCCCCAGACCCTGAGATAATTTGTATAAGTGTCATTAAGTATGGAGCTTAGCTTTTCATGTATCATGGTCCTCAAGAGACTTTGTTTGACCTCAACAAAATGTATTGATGGATGTCTCCAGGCTCTACCCGGCTGCTAAGCATAAAAACCCCACCAGCTTCCTCTGATGTTTATTTGGGTGTGGAATGGGTTTATGCAGTAAGGCCTCCAAGGATAGGCACCATGCCTATTATGCTTGAAAGCCTTTTTCATAGAAATTTCTTGGCAAGTACATGGTAGGTTGCCAGGTCTTTCCTCATCCGTTTCAGTTGCTCAGGGGTGAGACTGGCATGCTGAATGTGATACACATTTAGCAGGGGCCAATTAACCTACCAGCATGTCAGTCAAATGTGGGAGGAAACCTTCAAGAACACAAGGAGAACATACAGGCTCTATGCAGATAGTGTCCTGGTAGAGATTTGAACCAAGGACCCCAACGTTGGGAGGCATAAGGGTTAGCCACTGTGCCAGCCATATATTTGAATATATTTTGTAAATTCAAAAATAACGTTGGATGCAAGGATGAAGGAAATAAGTTATAATTCACGGGTTGGTTCACCAGTAATCAAGTCATGTTGCTCTGTAAGGTTCTAGGTCTACATAAAGTATGACAGAGCTATATATTCATCAAGGATCAAAGTATATTGTTGAGTTGTTGGGTTTTGTCAATGTCAATTGGCATTGGAGGGTACTGTCTTTGTATCCAGGGCTCAGTTCATGTTAGAGGGGTAGTTTCTATTGGCCAGGCCCAGGGGCGTATGTACAGGGGTTGCAGGGGTCGCGATTGCGACCTGGCCCCATGCACACCTGAACAGATAGGAGTGGGGGAATCAATCCCTCCATGCAGCCTCTGAATGCTCACTTCTCCTCCTCTCCCTCCTGCAGGCATTCAGCGGTGGCAGAAGAAAAAGGGTTGGATCGGTTCCTCTATATGCCCCCCTGTCCTCTCTCCTGGTCCCCCTGTGCTGTCTCCAGGCCCCTGTGTGCTCTTTCCCAGCCCCCCTCCTCCCTGTCAGGATGGAGAGCCGGGAAGGAGCTGGTAAATGTGTAATTTACAGGCCCCTTCCTTGTCTTAATGACTAGAGTCAGGAGTCATTGTTTTGGAGTGCGGCTGTCCTTTTTCCATTTTCTGCCACTTTATACAGCCCACTTCCTGTTTCTTGTCTGGTAAAAAGCCTAGCCTCATGACATGCACAGCCCCCTCTCTCACTCTCGTGAGAGTGTGCCAGGAAGGGAGGGGGGATAAGTCATAAGAGGGCCAATGAGAGCTTCAGAGCTGGAGGTGTGCCTCTGTGTAAATCCAGGAAGTGAACAGGCAGCAGCTTCAACTGCCCATAGTTAAAATGGTTGCAGCCAGACTCAGTGGAGGGAGATGTCTGCAGCATATTTGGCAAGTACAGAATCACAGTATATATAAAGTAATATGCAAAGTGGTCGGAGGGAAGCTTCAGAATGGCAAAGATGTTTTTAGTACAAATTATGTGAGCAGACTGCAGTTCCTCTTTAAGCTTTTGCTGCTTCTCCTTTTCCATGGATGAGCTCTGCTGTACAGGGAGCTGCAAGAGGCTGATACAAAGTCAAATTCAGGTACTTATACTGCTTGCAAAGAATAAATAAATGGAATGATGTACTAATGTATACAGAGCTGCAGTCCTTTGTGTCTAAAGGGCCGGCGGTCACGCCCCGAACCCAACGATTTAGGTTTCCATCCTATTGAGGATGTAGCCGTCTCGTTGCTTATGTTCCTCCAGGTCCAGCAAGGGGTTAAACCCTTAATGATGCCTTTCTTTAAAATCCATTTCCTCTGCCTCTCCATTGTGCTGAAATGATTGTTCCTTTAAATAACCTTGTAATGTTTTTCCTGCATCACAATGAAAATTAGCGAATTCTAATAAAAAAACAAAAAACGACTCCAAATAAATGATGGATGCCGAGGCCGTTCTGGCAGCAACTGCAAATTGTGTCATTTTACTAACTCCAAACCTCTTACTGCAGATGAAATGTATTCTGCCTCTTCTTCTTCTAAAAAAAAAAAAAAAAAATCTTTTTTTTCATAACGTCAGTTGCTGTATAATGCCATCGTTGAAATGATTTTACTTAATAAAAACGGTTGCCATAGAAATCCCATTTCTCTCTCTCTCTCTTTGCTGCATCTGTCTCTCCTTATTTTTATCAAATTGTTCCGCAGAAGTCTCCCTCTCTCTTATTCTCTTCTTTTTTTTTTTTTTTTATAAATGCAATAACCATTTCTCAGATAACAGATCCCATAAAATGATTGCTATACTCGTATATGTATCTTGTTTTTTTTTTTTTCTTTCTGCAAATACAGCAATATTCGACTGCCTAGCAACACAACTGCAACAATGTAATAGGGAGACTTTTCTGCATTTTGGCTTTTATTAACATTTTCATTTTAACCGCTTCCAGGCTGGCTGGCCGAGTTTAAGAAAAAGGAAGGAAACGCGGGTCGGAAATGATATTTTATTCTCCTATTAAGGCTTTGCGCAGGAGATAGGTTTTTTCGGAGTGCGTTATCGGATACGGGGACGCTGTGTCCTAAGGGGGGCGCCGTTATTTGAAGGGCAATAGAGGAATGCGGGTTCACAGAGAGGAACAAAATTCAGCGCCAATGTGCAAACTGTTCCTGTCTGAAGCTGGGGCAGGAATTGAAATGCTCCCCCCTAAAATGTAAAATGGATGGATGGCAACGTGCCCTAAGGCTGCTTTCATACTGCTCCGTTGAAAAAAACGCGTTAAAAGCGCATATGCATTTTTGATGTGTTTCAGATGAGTTTTCTGGTTGGCACGCAACTGTAAAACGTGGGTATGTGGCTCAAAAACACTCAAAAAACGCGGCACGTTTTTTCCACATTATGCCGCGTTTCCCATTTATTTCAATGGGAAGGTCTGTTTTTTTTGTTCGCCGTCATATGATGACCTCGGTTTTCAGTCGTTTTATCGGGATGATACCTGCAGCTACAGGCGTCATCCCGGTTTCAGAATTTTCAGCCGGCGGTTCCCGGTAAGGCAGAAGTGATCAGAGTGGCTGACAGTGGCGGCTGGTGCTATAATTTTTTTTTTGGGGGGGGGGGGGGTCGGGTGGTTTGTTTGCCGCCCCCCCCCCAAAAAAGAATTAGAGCACTAGCAGCCACTCTAATCACTAATCACCCATTCAGTCGGTGGATCGGTCAAATCCCCCCCCCCCGTCACTCATTTGATCAGACAGTCCGTCAAACCCCCCTTGTCACGTGCTCGCTCGGTCAGTTGATCAAACTCCCCACCCTCGTTGCTCAGTCGATCGTCCATCAGCCCTGCACTTTCCCCATCCAGGCCAAGGGCAGCTTCAGCTTCCTCCTGTATCTCCTCCTCGGCGCCTCCCCCCCCCACCCTCCGCTCCCGGCCAATACAGTCGGTTCTCTTCTCGGTCAATCGGGTCTTAAGACTCGCTTCCTGATTGGCTGGGAGGAGAAGCAGGAAGACAATAGTGAATATTAATTTGCTATTTTCACACAAGTGGGTGGGCTTGGGGCGCAGAGCACTGGGCCCCGAGCCCACCCTTTTTTTAAGCCAATTAGAGCCTCAGGCTCTAATCACATGCTTAAAAAAAAAACCCATAGAAATTCATGCGTCTGGTGCTCTGCATGTAGATTAGGTGCCTGGGCACATGGATTAGGGGGGGCACCTAACGGAGCGGCCGACACTGGTGGCTGAACAGCCACTTAATTATTGCTGCGAGTGATGCCGCTTTTCACTGTCTCTTCTGTCCGATTGCGGAGCCCTGGAGTGTTGCGTCCAGCGGCGAAGGCTGCAGAGCACAGAGCAGGAAATGACATTGTTCCTTCCTTTCTGTGACCCCAGAAATGGGGAGCGAAGAGTATTTTGTCACTTCCGGTTTCACCTCTCCGTTTTCCAGGCTAGAGGAGAGATCTGGGGTCTAGTAGACCCCAGATCTCTCCATAAAGAGAACCTGTCACAGCCCATGCTGTCACAAGGGATGTTGTTAATTCTTTGTGATAGCAATAAAGTTAATACAAAAAAAAATTATATTACAATATGTTGCCTCCTCACCGACTGTCAAACACCCTCTGAAAAGTGATACACTACAGATTGCTTTTCAGAGGGGATGTGCCACTAATGCGTGCACTGCTTGCAGTTAGGGTATGGTGGGTCAGCATCATATAAGCTCCGGGCGCTGCTCCAAGCAGTGATCCTGTAATACTCCGGTGATATTGCTGCTGGTTGCCGGCAACGCCTATGACTAAGACCTGTGGGCAAGGTGAAACGCGTCAGTAAGTGTGGCCTGGGAGGAGTCGGGCTGAAACTGCTTTTACTCCTCTCTACATCTGGGCTGTTCCTTTGGAGTGTGGCATCCCATCTTCCTTCTTTCAAATGGTGGGTCAGCATGTGGAAGATTAAAGCAGACGGTGAGAAAACATATTACCTCTTCACCAACTGTCAAACACCCTCTGAAAAGCAATCTGTGGTACAGTTTGTAGGCAGTTGCAAAGTGGTTGCAGCAAGGCGGGTCGGGACTTTAAGGAATAACGCAAGTGATGAGGAGGTGACATATTGCCACCTCAACTCCTGTAAACAAGCCCTTAAAGTGGACCCTTCCCCCTTTTCAATAGAAATCATACAGCATGAAGCTCTGTATTCGGATATGAAATCATCTTACATTCATTAGTTAAAAATTTTTTTGCTTTTACCTACAATTACTGTTTTTCTACTTCCTGGTTGAGTGAGGTACTGGTGATGTAGCCCTGGCCTCCCAGATGCATCCTGGGAAGGCTACATCACCAGTGCCTCTCCCCTCACATTATGTGCATGAACACATGTTCCAGACACAGAATTGCAGGAAGTCAAAGGATTCATGGGTTCATCTTCTCTTGGTAAAATTGGCCACCATGAGGTAATAAAGTTATGTTGGGGGGGGGGGGGCTCAAAAAAACAAAAAACTTCTGTGTTAATACTAGTGACACACAAGCTTTAAAAGATGTGTATCCATTTTGGAACAGCCAACGCGTTTCGGGGGCTCAGCACTCCTTCTAGGCTGATCCAGGTGCCTACATTATCTGTCTTTTAGTCCTGATGAAGGGGAAGAGCTGAGCCCCAAAATGCATTGGCTATTTCAACATTAAAAAAAATCTTTTAAAGCTGGTGTGGTGCTCCTGTACTTTTAAAACTTCAGAAAACTCCTTTGTGGCTTCAGCAGGACCCCACAGTTGCTGGTGTGCAGCCTCTAGTGCCGTAAACCGCCCATTGCATTGTAATGCATCTCCGTATGGTTCAGCGCTCCTCAAAGAAACTGCATCCTTGATGTCATTTTTGATGTTGCTCAAAGTTCCTTTTCAAAGCGGAACTATAGTCACCTCCACTCCAGAGCTGTGGTGTCCTGGAAGGCTCTGACCATGTGCGATCCGTTTCGTTCTGAATCAAAATTCGGACACATTTTTCATTATTCGGATTTTCTGATGTATCCGAATTCTAAATCACAATAGTAGCGAATGTTAACGAATCCTCCGATATAACGAATTCGAAGCTCGTCTGAAGTAACGAAATTCGTATTCGAATTTGGAAACGAATATGAAATGTAAACATATTGCAATTCTTAGATGTGAAAAATTTGTCAGCCGCATTCGAATCGAAAAAAAAATTTGAATGCCAATTAAAATTTTCTGATTGCGGTCGAAATGAATTTATTTTAGTAGAATTTGGAAAATTCGAAAATAATTCAAGGACGATCAAACTGAATTAAACGGATTGTGAAAACATGAAAATAAAATTGGTTAATCAAGGAATCGAATTAAACACATTTTGTTTAATTTTAAACTAAAAGATTGTTGGATGCAATGATGTATTCTTTATTGATAGTGCCCCTCCACTCACTGTTGAGCTGGCCGAACCTGGGGCAATTTCCAATCAATATTAGCCACTTTTGAGCCACCAGGGATCGCAAATACTTTTAACCGCTTTTTAACCAGTTCTGGGGGGTTAAAAGCGCCCCACTAGCGGCGCCAAAGTGCCGCTATAACAGCGGTAAAGTGCTGCTAAAACTAGCGGCGCTTTACCGCTAGCGCCTGTACCGCCCCAGTGTGAAAGGGGTCTAATGCACATTTTCTGGTGTGTTTTGCATTTTTCATGTGCGTTTTTGATGTGCTTTAATGCGTTTTTTGGGAAGCGTTAATGTTTATATGAGGAGGTCTGTTGTCATGCAGGAAATAGTACAAGCACAAGTGCTTTTCATGCGTTTTTGATGCAATTCCATTGAAGTCAATGGAGCCAAAAAACATTGTGCTGCCTGGCAAAAAAGTCTGTGCACCTTTCCAAAAATTGCATTGCAGAAAACTGCATAGATGTGAAGGGAACCCACAGGAAAAAAAAAAGGTAAATGGATTGTAGTGCATTTCTGTGCATCTGAAAATGCACTATAAAAACGCAAAGATGTGAATCTAGTGTAAGGGATCAGTGGCGTCGCTAGGGGGTGGCTTTTGGTGCTATAGCCCCGAATCTCGGGCCCATAGCCTTGAGTCTCTGCAGGGGTCCCCAAGGGGAGGGGAGGCTCTCTGGGGACCTTGATGTGAGTGGGGGGCTCTCTGGGGACCCTGATGCAGGGGGGAGGCTTTCTGGGGACCCTGATTTAAGTCAGAGGCTCTCTGGGGACCCTGATGCAGGGGGAGGCTCCCTGGGGACCTTGATGCAAGGGGGAGGCTCTCTGGGGACCCTCATGCAAGGGGGGAGGCTCTCTGGGGACCCTGATGCAAGGGGGAGGCTTTCTGGGGACCCTGATTTAAGTCGGAGGCTCTCTGGGGACCCTGATGCAAAGGGGAGGCTCTCTGGGGACCCTGATGCAAGGGAGAGGCTCTCTGGGAACCCTGATGCAAGGGGGGGGGCTCTCTGGGGACCCTGATGCAAGGGGAAGGCTCTCTGGGGACCCTGATGCAAGGGAGAGGCTCTCTGGGGACCCTAAAGCAAAGGGGAGGCTCTCTGGGGACCCTGATGCAAGGGGGAGGCTCTCTGGGGACCCTGATGCAAGGGAGAGGCTCTCTGGGGACCCTGATGCAAGAGGGAGGCTCTCTGGGGACCCTGATGCAAGGGGGAGGCTCTCTTGGGACCCTGATGTAAGGGGGGGCTCTCTGGGGATATATACACAAACGTATATTATATACATGTGTATGCCCGCCCAAGCGTATGACTTTCTTTACTACGTTGCTATGGGCTCTAGCCCCAGATCTTTTGTAGACCTAGCAACGCCCCTGTAAGGGATCATTTAAAATGTTTACTGAAGTTAAACTTCAGAGGGTGGCTGGGCAATTTGATTGCCTTCAAGCTAAACTTAGTTCAAAGAACACAATAAACATGTAGGTTTGGCACAGCAGGGTGTACATGAATAGGTCAACAGAGAGGTGAATGGGGGAGGATCCAGCATCAATTTATTGGAACAGTCACAATGGTCATCAGACACGGCGTTCAAACCTGTCTGATCAATCATATCCCCTATGGCATCATCGGTGGGGGGGATGATGGAATGGTCCCTCCACACTGCCAACAACAATGGAGCCAGGAAAAGCTCTGTTCATGTCTATAGGTAGCTTAAAATAGTGTAAAGCCAATTACTAAAATCACATATAAACTTTTATATGTCAAAGTCATTTCAAAAGTCATTTTCAATATTTTTAAACTTTTTCTTTAAAAAAAAAAATGGAGATCCTGCCATGGAGATCTTTACTCAGACACTTCCTGTTATAGAGTGATAACAATGTCACCCTGCCCAATGGGCTTCCAATGGAAGTGGAATACTACTAGTGGACATATCAACACATATTACTCAGACATGGTCCACTGTTTTGACTGTCAGGCAACCTGCCTTGAGAAATGCTATATTATTTAATACCTTTGTATTTTTTTATGTATTTATCATAGGGATTTAATTTATGCCTTTTAATTTTTTTTTCTTATTTATTATAAGGATTCATTTAGGGGCATTTCATTCACTATATGGATTTTTTTGTAGTGCCTTTTTATTTATTTATATAATATAGGGATTTATTTAGTGCCTTTTTATTTTCTTTCTTTCTTTTTTTTTTAATGTTAGTATAGGGATTTATTTAGTGCCTGTTTATATTTTTTTATTTAATATAGGGATTTATTTAGTGCCTTTTTATTTTTTATTTATTAGAAGGATTTATTTAGTGACCTTTATTATTTTTTTATTTAAAAGACAAGTATGGTACAAGTACAGCCAAAGCTTGTTTAATATAAGGATTTATTTAGTGCCCTGTTTTATTCTTTTATTTAATATAGGGATTTATTTATTTATTTTATTTAATATAAGTATTTATTTAGTGCCTTTTTATTTAATATAAGGATTTTTTCAGAGCCCTTTTTAATTTTTTAATGTAATGCCCTTTTATTTTTTATTTAATATAAGGATTTATTTAGTGCCCTGTTTCATTTTTTTTAATTTAATATAGGGATTTATTTAGTGCCTTTTTATTTAATATAAGGATTTATTTAGCGCCCTTTTTAAATTTTTTTTATTTAATGCCTTTTCTTTTTTTAATTTAATATAAGGATTTATTTAGTGCCCTGTTTCATTTTTTTATTTAATATGGGGATTTATTTAGTGCCTTTTTATTTAATATAAGGATTTATTTAGAACCCTTTTTAATTTTTTTTATTTAATATAAGGATTTATTTAGTACCCTGTTTCATTTTTTTTAAATTTAATATAGGGATTTACAAATAAACTTTACAAGTTTTTTTTTTTTTTTTTTTTTAATATAGGGATTCATTTAGTGCCTTTTTTATTTATTTTTTAAATGTATTATAGGTATTTTTATTAGGCAGACAATTTAAACAGCATTTTACACATTGTTCACTTACATCAGTCCTTGCCCTCAAGGCGCATTCGATAAAGTCAGTATCTCACATACATACACATACTAGGGCCACTTTAGACTCCGCATGCTGTAACTGAACATTGCTCCCTATTAGGTACAACTGATATCTAAGCAGCTCTAATTGTAGTTTTTATATGAATTTGTATGTATATTGAATTTGCCTATTTATTGGTGTCCTATTACTATTGCTTGTTCTTTCACCAACAAAATCTCCTGCCTTTTTAAAAACACTATAGAATATGCTGATGCTACAATAAGTACATTTTAAATAAATTATCTCCAGCTACCCTGAAGAAACAAGACCACTTGTGATGAAATGAGAAGGGGAAGGGGTGGTGGGTGTAAACTGATATCCCTTCTTTGAGTTATTTTATACCCAGCTACAGAGACATATGAAACAATACCTCTTGTCTGTGGCTGCAGGTGTCCCTCTTATCTGCCAAATACTCGTGACTCCCGAATGTATTATTTGTAACTTTTAGGCCTGGCCTTGTGTCTTCAAGTCAGGTGCAGCCTAGTTTGTCAGCTGTGCGTCTAAACTGATAAGAGGTGTTTTTTTTTTTTTGCATTGTGAACCCGGGTAAAATGTTACATTGTGTTACTTGAGGATAATTCTGGCAGCAATCAAAAGGCATTATAAATAAATATAATTATATTATATCTGTACATTCAAAGTTAGCTTTACAACTGAGATCAGAATAAAACTCCAAATATTCTTACTTAACATTATCAGAGAGTTTATGTGATGTTATCTGTAAAAAAAATATATATATTTTGTACAGTGGCGGCTGGTGCTCAATATTTTGGGGGGGTGGCAAACTAACACCACCCACCCCACAGGAGACAGACAATTAGAGGCCTTCTTACCTTAGGTGGCAGATGAAAAGGGGAGAGCTGGGGCCGATCTGTAGACATGTAAGGCTTTGTACCACTTGGGATCTGGGTGTCTTCTCCTTGAAGTGGGTTCTGAGACTCCCTGGCCAATCGGGTCTCAGGACCCGCTTCCTGATTGGCCGGGAGGAGAATGAGGAAGACAATAGCGAATATGACTTCGCTATTGTCACACAACTGGGTGGGCTCAGGGCCCCGAGCCCACCCTTTTTTGAAGCCAATTAGAGCCTCCTGCTCTAATCATTGGGATCCATGCATCTGGCACCCAGCATGTAGATTAGGTGGCCGGGCGCATGGAATAGGGGGGCCTTATGGACGGGCCACCACTGATTTTGGATAAATAGTAGCTTTGAAAAACAGAATGTATTGTATAGTTTCTATATCTAAAATTAAGTAAACTCCCTTAATAATGTGTACCTATAGGTAAGCCTGTAATAAGGCTTACCTATAGGTAGTGTAAATATCTCCGAAACGTGTACTGTTTAGGACAGGGGTAGGCAACCTTGGCCCTCCAGCTGTTTAGAAACTACAAGTCCCATGAGACATTGCAAGACCCGAACAATCACAGGCATGACTCCTAGAGGCAGAGGCATGATGGGATGTGTAGTTTCACCACATCTGGGGGGCCGAGGTTGCCTACCCCTGGCTTAGGAGATGTTTACTGTACATTCAGCTGGCGACATCACTGGTGCATGTGCTCTGAAGGAATGGCCACCCGGGCTGTTCCTTCAGAGTCCTGGGCTGTAAATGGCGCTTCCTGCGCGCATGTGCGGGAGTGATGTCATCGCGGCTCCGGCCAGTCGCACAGCCAGAGTCTGCGAACCCGGAAGGAAGACGGGTGAAGATGGAAGCTTTGTCAGCGGTGACAGCTCGCCGCTGGAAGAGCTTCTTTCTATTCTAAGGTAAGTTTCAAATAATGTGCTAATACTAGTACATAAAAAAAAAAAACACAGAGGTTTACTACCGCTTTAAACCGCTGCAGAATACAAAAAGAATAAAACTGTACAACAATAGCATGAAATACTTACCTTAGAACGAAGCCCTTCCAGCAGCGCCTGGTCACCGCTGACATCTTCCCTCGGCCTTTCTTTCGGGTTTGTGGGCTCTGAGTGGCGGGAGCAGCGAATACGTCACTCTGTGCATGCGCGTTGGAACCCTCAGTTCCAGCAAGAAGCTCTGAAGGAACTGAGTGCATGCGTAACTAGAGCGCATACGCCGGTGACATCAGTGGCTGCGCGCAAGGTGAATATTCATTTTACCTACAGGTAAGCCGTACTGTGCCGTACCGTGCCGGGCAAGAAGCTCTGAAGAAACTGAGCGCATGCGCAACTAGAGCACATGCGCCGGTGACGTCAGCGGCTGTGTGCAAGGTGAATATTCATTTTACCTACAGGTAAGCCGTACCATGCCGTACCGTACCATGCCGGGCAAAAAGCTCTGAGGGAACAGAGTGCATGCACAACTAGAGCGCATGCGCCGGTGACGTCAGCGGCTGCGTGCAAGGTGAATATTCATTTTACCTACAGGTAAGCCGTACTGTGTTGGGTGGCTGCCTTGCTACTTAGTTAACACACAATGTTGCTCACTTGATATGGGTGCCATTAATGGAACACTTTTCTCCAGTGGCGGGCCGTCCATAGGGGGCGCCCCCTTCCATGTGTCTGGCCCCCTAATCTATGTCGCCGCAACCCCGGCCGTCTCCCATGGTTGGGGGAATCACCGCGCTCTGGTCCGTCTACAGTGGGGGAGGGTTGGCATTGGTTTGCCGCCCCCCCCCCCCCAAAATGTTGAGCACCAGCCGCCACTGCTTTTCTCAAGGAATACAAAGTATTCTCTGACTGGACAAGGTGGAGTTTGTGATGTCACTACCTTGTTTTTCCACTTTGTTAAATCAGAGAATGCTTTGCATTCATTGAGAAAATACAAAGTGTTCCCTGAATGGCACCCATGCCAAATGTGTAACCTCAATGCAGTAAGGCAGTAGGGCATTAGTTTCTGGGACCCAGAAACGAATAGAGATCACTGGAGTAGTGGAGCCTGCTATAGGAATTTCCAGCTTCCACAGGGATCCCACAGGTATGGCACATACTAAACTTCAGCTTTAATGGGGGCAAATTAATGATCGTTTTCAGCTGTAGTGATGAGGAAGTTCAAAGTACACTAGTGTGCGTGACAGTGCGTTGCATTCCTTAAAAAAAAAAAGGGTCTGGTGTGGTGTTGACCATGCCGGGGTATGTTGGAAATGCTCAAGTGTTTGCAATAATGCTTTGCAAAAATGTGGATCCTGCCTATAAGTTTTCTAAAGAGAGTGCGCTGTATTAATGTTACATTTTAGACTGTCTCTAATATAAACTCTATATGGCCCAATGTGAATACAGCAAAGAGAGCGAGAAAGGAGGGGGAAGGAATCTGATTCATTCGTGTTTGTAAATTTCAACTTGAGCTATTGAACTCTGTAAATAATATATTTTTTCAGCAAAGCTAAGGCTGGAAATGTAAATATTTATATGCAATACATGAAGTCAATATATATATTTTTTCATATTATGTATTTTTATCCCTGGAAAAAACATATACCCAAAAACAATGAACATTCCCTTAAAAAAATAATAACTTTGTCCTGACTTTGGTAAGTGCCAGCGTAATGGTGAGATGTTGTATCGGAATGCAGATTATGATATTGACCCCAAATTCTATATATTACCATTACAGTCAAGCTGAATTCATGTAGGGGAGGCTGTGGCCTGCCAGGAAAATGTTATTACACTCTATGTAATTACATTTCTGGATTGCAAGGGATAATAATCGCTATAACTATAACTGTGGCTGATGAGCTCTTACCTAGAAGTGACAGAAACTCTTTAATTAAAGGAAAACCTTTTTTTGGTTGATATAGTAACATTTTAAGCACTTCCTACAATAAGCTATGTGCTGTCAGAGCATTGAAGGAGGGTTTTGTGGTTGTCGATTCGAATCATAGACATGCTGTAATGTTCAAAAAGATTTTTGCCGGGTAAATAATCTATGTTCTCCTGAAATACATTGGGAATTGACAATGAAATTGGCTCAAATACTGAATTTTTTTTCACTGCAGATGTCTAAAAATGATTGGGTTATTTGGGTTTACTGAACATCGTTGCGTTTTATCCAAGGGGCTCATTAAAAAAAAGACCTGTTTGATGAGTCAATCATCCCCTCCTCAAACCGTCTGCAGATCTTACATCAGCCTTCATGTGCATGTTTATTAGCAGTATTAGATCTGCTGTATATAGGATTTTTTTTTTTTTTTTTATTTGCTATAATTCTTTAATATTAATATTAATATTCATGGGGAATGTTTGCTATGTATTTAATTATTATTATGTACAGAGCTAGAAAAAACAGATTTAATCTAAGTATTTCTTTACTTGTGTAAATATAAAATAATAATTGTTAATAATATTATATAATTTAATAAGAATAATATAATATAAAATGTTAAAGCCATACTCCAGGCACAAATAACTGACCAGTATTATGCCGCGTACACACGATCGGAAATTCGGCCAGCAAAAGACCGATGAGAGCTTTTGGTCGGAAAATGCAACCGTGTGTATGCTCCATGGGACTTTTGCTGGACGAATTCCAGCCAGCAAAAGATCGAGAGCATGTTCTCAATTTTTCGGTCAGAAAAAGTTCCTATCCGAAAATGCGATCGTCTGTAGCAATTCCGAAGCGCAAAATTCCTACGCATGCTCGGAAACAATTCGACGCATGCTCGGGAGCATTGAACTTGATTTTCTCGGCTCGTCGTAGTGTTGTACGTCACCGCGTTCCTGACGGTCGAAGGTTCAGCTAACTTTTGTGTGACCGTGTGTATGCAAGCCAAGCTTGAGCGGAATTTCGTCGGAAAAACCATCAGAAAGTCTGCTCGTGTGTACGCGGCATAAAGTAGTTATACATTTTGTTGGAAGAAAATACATTTTATTCTCCAACTGTCAATTCTGTTCTTTACATGCGGTGGGGAGTACAGCTCCCATTGTACTTCAATGACCGCTCGGATACAAGTGCCGCAAACTCTAGCTCTATGGTCACATCTCCGCCCACTCTCCTCTAGGCCATTCACAAAACACATGACCCCAGGCATCATTTTGTGAATGGACTGGAGGAGAGCGGGTGGATATATGACTGTAGTGCTGGAGTCTATGAGACCTTCAGCACTTACAATCGAGAAGGCACAGAAGTAAAACAGGCAGTGGTGGCCCGTGAAGCAGGGCACAGGGGCGCCACACCTCTATCCATGCGTCTGGCCCCCCCAATCTACTTGCGGGAGCACTGCCTCCCGAGACGACCCAGTTGTGTGACAATAGCAAATGAATATTCATTATTATCACAGTGATTCTCCTCCCGGCCAATCAGGAAGTGGGTCCTGATTGGCCGAAAGGAGAAGCGATCCTTTGGTCCTTTGTAGGAGGAGGGAGGGGATGCATGGCCACCGCAAAGAGACGCAGAAGAAGCTGCCGACCATCGCCCAGCATAGATGGGGTAAGTGGGAACGGGTAGGAGTGGGGATGGGGTTGGGGGGTGCTGGTGACTCGACCGACCCAGAGGCGGGGGGTGGGTGTTATGGCTGTGGGTGCATTGTTTGCCGCCCCACCAGCTGCCACTGACAGCGGGAGGAGTCAACTTGGCAGGCAGTTCCCATTCTGCCTAGGAAATGTATAATTTCTGTAATACTGGTGAGTTTTTTGTGCCTGGAGTTGGGCTTTAAAGTCATTGTAAAGGCAGAAGATTTTTTACCTTAAAGTAGTAGTAAAGGCCTTTTTGTAATTTATACCTACAGGTAAGCCTATAATAAGGCTTACCTGTAGGTACAGTAAAAATCTCCTAAACTTACACAATTTAGGAGATATTTACTTTAGCAGCGCCTATGACGTCACTAGCGCATGCTCACTGCACTCTCAATGGAACGGCGTGCCATGCATAGAGAGAGCCATGTCTCGGCCATGACTCCCAGCCATAATTCATTTTCAGCTAAGTCTTTCCCTATATAATAGTATGATTCCATAAGCATTAAAGTGATATTAACCACTTGCTTACAGGGCACTTAAACCCCCTTCCTGCCCAGACCAATTTTCAGCGCTGTCACTCTTTGAATGACAATTGCGCGGTCATGCTACAGTGTACCCAAATGAAATTTTTATCATTTTTTTCACACAGATAGAGCTTTCTTTTGGTGGTATATAATTGCTGCTGGGTTTTTTATTTTTTGCTAAATAAAACAAAAAAGGACCAAAAATTTTGAAAAATGTGTTTACGAATACATTCGCGACGAGAAGGAAATGACTGAGTATGTCGGCCGTTGACAAGCAGAACCTCAGACATGATCAAGCGAGTGCGACAGATCCTGGGATGAGATTGGTGACTGACTCTACGATTGGTGGCGGAGTAATTGGGCATTAGCAAGGACACGGTGCGCACCATCTTCCCCAAAGATTTGGGTAATCGGAAGATCTGTTCCCGGTTTGTGCCGCACAAGCTGACAAACAAACAGAATGGAAACCTCTGGAAATTTCATTACCATGTGTGACCAGGATCCATCCTGCGACTGCACACTGTGCGATCCGTTTGCGCCGATTCTTGGCTCAGCGTGTACCTGTTCTCGATCATCCACTGTACTCCCCTGATCTGGCGCCTGTGGACTTCTTTCTGTTTCACCTGGGCATCATAAAAGGCGCACGTTTTGCGGACGTGGCGGCAATCCAAGCATATGTGACAGCGGTTCTGCGAACGATTCCTAAAAAAGCCTTTGCTGACAGTTTCCAGAAGCTTTATGAACGTTGCCAAAAGTGTGTTGTGAAGGCCAATAAAGGTCATTTGTTTGTATCTTCTGTTTTCTGATATCCTTCACCGAACATTTTAGACACACCTGGTACATTTAAATAATGGCTTTAAAACAAGGGTAGAAGGAATTTAAGATTTTACTAGGGTCCCCTGAAGACGTGCATTGGCATGAAATGCGTCGGGATGGAGCTATACGCTGATGTCTCGCCACCACTTCTGGTCCCAGAGCTGCTGTATATGGTTTTACTATTCAGCACCTGGATGTTTTTTATGGTTTTTATGTGATTCTTACGTATTAGTAATAAATGACTACACTATATCTGGCCCGATTTGGTATGCGGCTTCTTGCGCGACTGCTTCTTTTCCATCTAGTGTCATTGTAAGATTTTCCAAGTTCCCCCCAGTGGTGGGCTGCTGCTGCTACAGTCAAAGGACCTCAGGTGGATGGATGGAGCTGGATGTCCATAGAGTGGAAGCTGAGATCAATAATTCCCAATGCACGACTTGGCAGCTAGTGAGTGCGGTCTTACTCTTAGTTGCACATGGTGTCCCCCATTTTTTTGGATGGTGGAAGCAATACATGGACATTCCTGGAGTCAAAGGACTTTTTAGTTTATTTATGCATTTTCTTGCGTGTGATTTTCACTTTCACATTTTTTGTGCATATAATATATAGTGGATGTTTCAATTTGTTATTCACTCGATCATTTGATTTGCTGTTGCTATATTAAGGTGCTGCAACTTTATTACTAAGGGTAGAAGGAAGAAAAGAAGAATCTAATCATGGGTGCTCAACCTATGGCCCTCCAGCTGTTACAGAACTACAAATCCCATAATGCCTTTGGGAGTCATGCTTGTAACTGTCAATGGCTTGCAACGCTTTAATAAGACTTGTAGTTCTGCAACAACTGGAGGGCCACAGGTTGAGCATCCATGACCTAACACATATAATTGCATACGAACATTTAGACATCTATAGGCGTAAAAACGCAAGCACTTTATGGACCGCATTTGGATGACACTGAACAGGTAGCTCTCCACTATGAAGGACAAGAGGCACGCCGCTGCAGGTGAGATAATTAGGCTTGTTAGACTCCACACATGGGTGCTCGCCCCGGCTTGCTTCCGTGAAACAAGTATTAGGAAAAGGATTGGCCGCACACCTTGACTAATCCTGAATCCTTTTTATTGCAACATCCCAAAGTGGGACACACAGGACAATGACAGGCTACAGATGGCTGACACGTTTCACACAAGGAAGCTGTGCTTAATCATAAGTTGGTTATTAAGCACAGCTTCCTTCTGTGAAATGCGTCAACCATGGCATCTGTAGCCTGTCATTGCCCTGTGTGTGCCACTTTGGGATGTTGCAAGAAAAAGGACTTAGGATCAGTCATGGTGTGCGGCCAATCCTTTTTCTAATAGCTCCCTACTCTCAGCTGTTCTTCCTAATGGCCCCTTGCAGCTGCCACTCGTACCCCAGTTTCTGGTGGCAGAACTGAGTCATCTTTGCTCACAAGCTTAAGATGAAAAGAAAAAGCCGCACATTGTATAAATCACTGCCATCCATGTTTTTTGTAAAAATGTCGACAAGCATGGCAGTGTCAGACCCCGCCCTAGGGCCTACACTAACCCGTTTTACCCAATTGGGCTTAGTCGTAAAGATCTCTACTGCTAAGCTCGATTGGGTGAAATGCGTTAGGGTGAGGCCCCAGGGCGGGGTCTTTCATTGCCATGCTTGTGGATTTTTTTACAATAGCTGTAGATGCCAGTGATTTATCAGGCGGCTTTTTCTTTTCGTCTTTACTTTACAGACCAATTCATGTTTTTTTAACATAGGTTCTATCCGCAAACATCTGCCAGCACTTTCCCTCATAGATGCTCATTATTTAATTACACCTATGTGCATGAGCCCATAAACAAACATTTTTCATGACTCCTACGGCTTCATACTGACGACAGATGAGATCTGGTTGGCTGTCATGGAGCCGTGCGACCTAAACACTGGCATTGCTCTTTGTCATGATTTCTAGCACAGCCCATGTATACATTTATATTGTCCAACTGTATAAACCATATTAGTCATCATTCTAAAACACTCTGTTTTACTCTGCATGAAGTGGTATGTGAAGCTCACTATATGAAATATTCAGTCGGAGTGATGCATTTTCTGAATAGCAGATATGCCCCTCGGATTACAGGCCATTCCATTAGTGTATCCATTATAACATGCTTCAAGCTTCTGCTCTTCTATTACATTCCATCTTCTAGCTTAACCCATCCCCTGCCAGACTTTCCCGAAGAGAACTGCTTTCATTGTGCCAAGCGTGACAGCTGCTTTATTTCTTTCATGTTGGATTGGAAATCTATTCTAATTTCACAAATAATTTTATGTGAAAAAAATACATGGCAAACTAGCTAACTGTGTGTATTTAATAAAATACAGTTCCATGACTTCCTAGAACAGCCTTTCTCAACCTTTTTCATGCCTCTACATTGAAGGTCATTGGGAAGAATCCCCCACTTACAGTGGTGGTCCGAATGTCCCCTTATAGACAGCTAAAAAACATAATTAACTGTATGTCAGTGGTATTGGCTCTAGAACTACCCGGGCACCATCAGACGGAGGGGTCAATCAGCCACAGCTCAAGGAACCCCTAGAAACCTCTGGAGGAACCCTAGGGTTCCATGGAATCCAGGTTGAGAATGACTGCTCAAGAACCTATCCTCAGGTCTTGTTGTTTATGCATATTTAAAGGGTGATGCCACCTTTTCTTTTAACTTTCATTAATTAGTAAATACTATTATAGGTACAGAGAGAGAAGATGGGATTTTAAAGGTGCCACACAAAGGAATTGATATAACATTTCTAATTTCTATTATAAGCATTACAAATTTTATTTTTTCACATAAAAACATCAAAAAATTAGTGAACTACCATGCAGTATTCTCTAAAATTTCCTGAAGAAGCCATTGTCTGACGAAACATGTAGAGATGAATATTTTGCAGCAGTATAATACTTTTTTGATGTTTTTATGTTAAAAATTTTTATTTTTAATGTTTATAATAAAAATTTTCAATTTTATATTAATTTCTGTTGCACCTTTAAAATCCCATCTTCTATCTCTGTACCTATGTTTAAAGTCAAGGGATGTGGTGCCTAGGGGGATTTCAGACACCAGGCCCCTTTTTTTATAGTAAATACTATTGTTAATATTTAAATAAAATACAAATACTGTGTTTATATTTTTGAACATTTATGGATGGCAGCCACATTCTTTTGTTTACTGTAGTTAGGTCTCACTTTCTGGCATAACCACTCATGGCCACCTAAAGTAAAAATACTGTATATCTTAAGACTATCTACAGGCCGACAAACGCACAGACTCTGCCATTGGGGGGAAGGGGGTCAAACTGATGCAGGTTTGATCTGTACGTATCTCCCAAACTTTGATACCTGCACAGTGTGCCGCTCAGGCTCTCTGGACAGGGTGCAAGTCCTAAACGTCGGCTGCTGGGAGCTCATCTTGGCTCCTATAATGATTAGAGATGAAAGAAGGTCGCCCTATGGCCGCACATCCATTCTATCCCTGGGTTGACTGTAGGAACGGCAACCTCAGCCTGGACTCCAACCAGGCCACGCCCCCAAAGCGTTTTGCTTTGCCCCTCAGAACTTAGTCATGGAGATCCATGGAGGGTGGTTCCCCATGACTAATCTCTATGGGGTGGAGCGAAATGCTTTGGGGTCATGGCCTGATCGGAGTCCAGGCTGAGGTTGCCATCCACACATTAATCCCAGGGATGGTACGGATGTGTGGCCATATGGAGTCCTTCTTTCACCCAAATTGATCAATAGATTGACTTGGCTACAATAAACCTGCCCATGCATGGATTAAATCTTGGCCTGTCCCAGCTGAACCGGCTTAATTTCGATCCATGTATGGCGGGCTGTACTTTCACAGGGATATGATAGCAGTATACAAATATCTTAATGGTCATTCCAACATGGGGAGGAAACTATTCAGTCTCAGGTCACTCAAGAAGACACGTGGCCACTTGATGAATAACAAGGTAGGGATGTGGAACTTTCTTCCACAATCGGTAGCAGGAAGTGTCACTAATTTCCAAAAATTTTTAGATGGGCATCTTACTTAACACAATATATAGGGATATGGGAAGTGCTAGAGACGAACACATGTTGAACTAGATGGACTGGAATCTTTATTCAACCCTACCAACTATGGAACTAGGGCACAGAACGCAATAAAAGCTTTTGCATTGGTAGAGATCTGTAGGCCTGTTACCTATCATTTCAAATGTCTGATTGTGCTCATAGTTACACTTTGAAATACTGTATCTTAATATATAATGTGCTTCTTTCTTTTTATTTATAAGAAAACAATAAAACTCTAAATAAAATATAAAAAACCCTTAATTAACAACTAATAAAACTCAAAAAACTATTTTTGTTTGGCAAATATGACATTTCACAAGTAAATATTTCATATCTCCAGCAGCCTGTTATTAATTAATTAAATAAATATCATTAACTGCTTTACTGATAAAAAGCCACTTATTCACAGAACTTAATTGCTTAAGATCATAGTTACACACACAGCTAAATGAAACAAAAGAGTCACTTATTTCCCATCTCCACCACTGTATATGCTTGTTCAAATATGGCCATATGGAGTTTCAATTAGTGAGGAACAGTCTAAAAGCAAACGGATTTTGCTTTTCTCTCATAAAAAAAAAAAAAAATTCAGTTTCAAGGGGTGTTTATTTGTAAAACATACATTTTATATAAATAGTAAAATACATAAAATATATAAAACATCAGTTTAAAAAGCTATAAACATTAAGGGCTCATTTACATATGTGTGTGCACATTTTTTGTAGCATTAGGCAGGTGCATGGTCATGCACTTCCTTTGGTGTTGACTTTCGTTCAATGCATTCTTTAATTTAAAATTTGAAGTGCATAGGCTTAAAAGCCATTGCATAAGACTTGCTAATCCTTGTTGCGTTTTGATGCGCTGCTATTGACTATGGGCCTCCTAAGACACTAGAACGCAGGAAAACAATTGACATACCTTATTCTCTAAAAAGCACATTAGCTCTGAGATGGAAACAGACACTATATATATATATATATATATATATATATATATATATATATATATATATATATATATATATATATGTTTCTTTTAATGGGAAAGTTGAACACGTGTTTTAGCGCATTGCTATGCATGTGTTAAAATGCAACAGTGTAAGTGGGCCCTAAAATAGGATCAAACTGACCACAAAACCGTAGTTTCCTTTAAGCTTAGATCATGATAGGTAAAATAAATGTTCCTGTCCAACAGTTCATTTTGCAAAAAATATTTTTTTTAAAAAAAAGCTGATTATATGTCATGTAAATACTTTCTTGATATAGTGATTACACAGCTCTGCCTGAATGCCATAATTTGTTGTGTAACCCGATTTGTAAGCTCTTTTCAGGGTAATTATGCTGATTGGTTATTGTATAGTGTGATTTTACTTGTGTGTGTGTGGTGTACATGTTCATCCAGAGGAAGAAGCCTGTCTATCTGTATTCTGTCTCATTTAGAACTGGCTTTTTTTAGATAGCAGGTGTGCACCTCTGTTGCACAAGTCAATTACGTGCCAACAAATTTTCATCTAATGGGGATTACAATCAGAACTTCTGGGGATCTGCAAACTGTTTCCTTTTCCTCCCATTTTCACAAAAGTTACAACAAATCTAGCATTAAAAGACCATGCAACTGAAAAAAAAAACTATATATGTATATAGCTACTATGGTTCATATTCTGAGTCAGCCCTTGTCTCCGCTCCCTACCCACCTCTGAGCAACGTTCCTAAGTTCCACCCCCTACCCGCCTCCCATTACCACACCTTTTAGAGAATACAGAACCAAGTATCATTTTGTGGTGCTAAGTACCAAGCCATCCACAACTCGGCCCCCGAGCTACATCACCAATCTTGTCTCCAAATATCTCCCAAATCTACCTCTCCACTCTTCCCAAGACCTGCTGTTCTCTAGTTCTTTTGTCCCCTCCTCCTATGCTCGTCTCCAGGACTGCTCCAGAGCCTCTCTCATCCTCTGGAACTCACTACCCCAATCTGTCTGGCTATCTCCTACTCTGTTCACTTTTAGGCAATCCCTGAAAACTCATCTCTTCAGGGAGGCCTACCCTGCCTTCAGCTAACAGCTGAATCTTCTACTTCTTCCATTAGTTCATCCCTCATAGTTAGGCCCCTTTCACACGGGCGGACCGTTTAGGTCCACCTGTCAGTTTTTTAGGCAGACCTGAACAGATGCTCCATACAGGTCTATGGAGCGACGGATGTCAGCGGTGACATGTCCACTGACATCCGACCTGCTCCGATCCGCTAAAGTGTGACGGAGGAAAACCCTACTTTTCCATCCGTCTGCGGATCAGATCAGATGAAAACGGACTCTACGGTCTGTCTTCATCTGCCTGCATAGCGGGGATCGACGGAGCTGAGCTAGCACACAGACACATCCCTCTGAAAGGGCCCTTACTAACTTTTGTTTCACCAGTCCATCCCTGTTAGATTGTAAGCTCACAGGAGCAGGGCCCTCCTAACCCTTTTGTATTGAATTGTATTGTTTTGCTGTATTGTCTCCCTTTATATTGTGAAGCAATGCACAGACTGTTGGTGCTATATAAATCCTGCATAATAATTATAATAATGGTCAGGGAGTGTGGTCATGCTACATAGGGATATGCTGCAGAAGACTATGTGAAAGCAGGAACATGTTACATGAGGCTAGTAGAGATCAATGCTAATCAACTACAAACAGCTTAGGTCTAAGGACCACACATCATACACCAAAGGGCCATATGCAGCCCTCGGACCGCATGTTGGGCACCAGGGACCAAAAGTGTATGGGAAAAATGTGCAGTACATCTTTGCAAAACATGCATAATTCTCCAAGTTTTATACCTTTAGGAATCCTGCAATTACGGAAATATATTTAGTGATCCTGCCAGAAATTCAATTGGACCCTAACATTTTGGAGTGAGATGACAAGTCAGCCTCTGCTGCACTGAAATCCCAAGCAGAGTTGTCAGCCCAGCCTGAGCTCTCCCCTACTGGACTACATAAATCAGCCGTTCCTCTTCCCTCTCCCCATGAATACATTGATATAATTGCCAGCAAAACAATGCTGCTGCCTTGACTCCCAAAAGCCTGTCCACACAGAGTGTGCAGGGAAAGAGCTCTTGGGAGATGTAGTTCTGGAGAGTACATTTATACAAAGTAATCTAGGTGACCCTGCTAATCCCTCTTCCGAAAAGCTGACCTTGCAAGAATTCTATAAACCTGGTAATGACATCATAGGGTGTAATAAGGGTTGTTTTTCACTACAAGAACAAATTAAAAAAAAAAATAATGCTAGGATAGGTAGAGTGAGGTTTGGGGGTAAATTTGGGCAATTCCTATACAACTGTTTTAACCACTTGCTTACTGGGCACTTAAACCCCCCTCCTGCCCAGACCAATTTTCAGCTTTCAGCGCTGTCGCATTTTGAATGACAATTGCGCGGTCATACAACACTGTACCCAAATGACATTTTTATCATTTTTTTTCCCACAAATAGAGCTTTCTTTTGGTGGTATTTAATCACAGCTGGGATTTTTATTTTTTGCTAAACAATTAAAAAAAGATGAAAAATTTTGAAGAAAAAAAAAATCATGTTTCATAGTTTGTTATAAAATTTTGAAAACAGGTAATTTTTCTCCTTCATTGATATGCGCTGATGAGGTGGCACTGGTGGGCACTGATAGGCTGCACTGATGGGCACGGATAGGCACAGTTAAGGTGGCACTGATAAGCACAGTTAAGGCGGCACTGATAGGCACAGTTAAGGCAGCACTGATGGGGACAGATAAGGCGGTACTGATGGGCACAGATAAGGCGGCACTGATGGCCACTGATTGGCGCTGATGGGTGGCACTGATGGGTGGCATGGATGGGTGGCACTGATAGGTGGCACTGATAGGTACCACTGATGTGCGGCACTGATGGGGGGCACTGATGGGTGGCACTGATGGGCAGTGATGGGCGGCACTGATGGGCACTGGTAGGTGACACTGATGGGCACTGATAGGTGGCACTGATGTGCAGCACTGTTGTTGTGGCACTGATGTGGGCGTGATGGGTGGCACTGTGGGCGCTGATGGATGGCACTGTGGGTACTGATGGATGGCACTTGATGGGTGACGATGGTGGGCACTGGTAGGCAGCACAGCTGCCTATTGCTGTGTCACTGGCAGGGGGCACAGATGATAGCCGTGATCGGGACTGATGTCCCTCTCACGGCTGCCGGTGATCGGCTTTTTTTTTTCCTCCTCACGCTGTCAGCGCGAGGATAAAAAATAGCAGATTACCAGCTCTGTTTACATCACATGATCAGCTGTCATTGGCTGACAGCTGATCATGTGGTAAGGGGTCGGGACCGACCCCTTACTCTGATCTGTGATCAGGCGAGTCTCATAGACTCGCTGATCACCGAGCGCGCTGCACGCGCCCTGCAGGGGGCGCGCAGGCCGCTCGTGCATGGGACGACATCAGTAGACGTCGTCCCGGCAATGTAGGTCCGCGCTGTTGCCGTCATTTGGCAATAGCGCGGATCTGAAGAGGTTAAACACCCATCTCTCTGACACTCCAATGCAGAAAACACATCAAAGTTCCCAACTCCACCCACCTGTCATGGCTTTTATAAGGAAGTTGTAAAGGTATGTACCCTTCCCCCATAAGGACCCTCTAAGGCAGGGGTCTCAAACTGGCGGTCCTCCAGCTTTTGCAAAACTACAAGTCCCATTATGCCTATGTCTGGGGGAGTCATGCTTGTAACTGTATGCCTTGCAATGCCTCATGGGACTTGCAGTTTCACAACAGCTGGAGGGTCGCCAGTTTGAGACCCCTGCTCTAAGGGCTTGTTCACACACACGCAGCAATTATTGCTGGCCCTCGGGAAAAGTGATCCATTGCCTGTTTTAACACTCAAATTGTTGATCCAGTCACCACAACCGCAGCATTGCACATGGCAGAGGCACGGCTCCATTCACTAAAGTGGGTCACGTTTAAAGGTGGTACTGCCACCCACTAGCTAGGGTTGCCACCTCATCCCTTTCAAACTGAACACATATGAATTACACAGGTTCTGTGGCTGATTAAGGTGGTAATTAAACTCACTTGTTGCCTTATCTGCATTAAATTAGCCTCAGAACCTGTGTAATTCATATGTGTTTGGGTTTAAAGGGATGAGTTGGCAACCCTACCGCCAGCCATGGCTGTGAAGCAAATTGGCTACATCTGCTTGTTCAAACGGGCAGTCGGGGGTGGTAAAACTGCAGTTTACCCCCTCCGGCCACATGTCTGAATTAGCCCTTAAAGAGGAGATCACTTTATACATAAACTACTATTCTTTATACTCCGCACTGTGTCTGTTCCCTGCTTTTTTTTTTTTTTTAAACTTCATCATGGGGAGATGAGGCTGCAGATGGCCATGTGAACACAGAGGGCAGAAATCCAGTGGACTGAGAAAAATCATTACAGGAGAAATGGAAACAGCTGACCAAAACCAAATGGCCAAGATAACTGATTTTATGCAGTTTGGCAGAACCGTGTACAGACAGTTTTTTATTTTCCCATTTTATGCATTTAGGTTTAAATCTAATTTCATCCAAGCATGCACTTTTTTTTTTCCTCCACCTAATAATGCAAGGAAGTAGAGAGACCCCAGTTTTTTTTTTTTTCTGGAGGTAATTATCTCCGAGAATGAATGTGCAGCTGTCACAATAGACACATTATTAAGATCCTCGTTCTATAGTAGTGTTGAGTTACTCTGACAGCACCAACATGGAGCTGATAACGCCTCATTTGCATTTCTATTATGGGCAATGAATGTGCTGAATATTCCCACAATGCTTTGCGATTTTCTGAGCTATTTTCTTGTTTTGTTTGCTCACTTCCTGGATACTCTGAAATATTAATTTCTGACTCCAAACCTGTTATAGTAACAAAAAAAAACAAACAAAAAAAAAAAAACTGCCAACGGTGCTTAGACTGCAAATGTCCAATGTATAGAAGATGTGCAAATAGCCACAAAATGTAGAAGATAATAAAAGTATTTTGGTGTTAAAGCAGTCCTAAAGTTTAATTAAAGGGCTGCTCCAGGCAAACACAAAATCCAGCAATTTATAAATCACCTGTGTTTTTTTTGGAAGCAGTATTTGCAGGAAAACAAACTTCAGAACAGGGACTTCAACATAAAATATATAGATAGATAGATAGATAGATAGATAGATAGATAGATAGATAGATAGATAGATAGATAGATAGATAGATAGATAGATAGATAGATAGATAGATAGATAGATAGATAATGTTTGTATAAACACTTTGCAGATAAACATTTATTTCAGGAGCTTTCATAACACTTAGTTTGCAAACCATGCTGGGCTTTCTAATAAGAAAGCCCAGCATTCTCATATGTAACTAGTGTTATACAGTAACATTTATTACAGCAGGTACTTATATAGTGCTGTCAATTTATGCAGCATTTTACATATATATTGTACATTCACATCAGTCCCTACCCTCAAGGAGCTAACAATCTAAAGACCAGTGGCGGCCCATAGGGGGCGTACAGGCGCCGCCCCCCCCCCCCCCATATCCATGCATCTGGCCCCTTAATCTACATGCGGGGCACTGGACGCATTGATTTTTTTTTTTAAGGACATGATTAGAGCTTGAGACTCTAATTGGCTTCAAAAAAGATTGGGCTCTCTGCTCCCCGAGCCATTCTCCTCCCGGCCAATCAGGAAGCAGTTCCTGAGACCCGATTGGCCAGGTGAAGCGATGGCCCCGGATCAATGAGCTGCTGCCCGGATCCATGTCTGCCTGATCTGCCTCCTTCCTAAAGTAAGGAGGCCTCTGATCACCGCCACATTCCCATTCATCTCCCAGGGAGAAGTGCTAACCACTTATCCGCTGTGTTGTCCACATATATAGGAGATATTTTACCTGCCTATGGATTTGTATTTCTCTCCATCCAGCCCTGAGGTTTATACAGTACTGCCCTGTCTGGCCAGACTGGAGACTCGGCTATTCTCTGTTGCATTTAAAGTGTTACTAAACACACAACAGTAAAATCAGTCTGTGTATGCAGTAAAGCATGCTTGATATTCTCACTGTGGGACCTAAGGGGTTAATCCTCTGCATTGTATAAAAAGGCTGTTTGATCCTGTCTTCTCTGATCCTCTCCTTCTTCCAAAGTCTCCAATACATCTCCTGATAAGCCAGAGGCTAGGGGACAAGCTGCACATGCTCAGTTTGGTGTGTACTGCTAGAGTGTTTTTTTTTTTTGGGAGGGTTCATGTGGTCACACAGGGCCAATCAGCACAGTCCAGACAGAGGGTCAGGGGTACTGCATCCTGAGGACAGCCAGTGCAGAATGAAAACATTCCTACAAGCTTTAACCAGACACTCATAGAAGTCACACGACTGCTATATACAGCTGATGAGAAAAGGTATTTAGCGGTTTATATTTACAAAAATAATTTCATTTCCATGTTCTGTGTACTGTGGAAGACCAGATATACCATTTGTTTTTGATAGTAAATACTATTGTAAAAAACGGGCAGTAGCCATGGGAGCCTCCTGTGCCCCGTCCTATGCCTGTCTACATCTGGGATGGTGGAAGAGGGAAGAGGTGTACAATCATCCAGCTTTTGGAGAACAGGTAGCCCTTTGGGTACAATTTATTGATTATGTGCTGGTGGTGTGAAGGGGCTCAATTGAAGAATTTGATTTGTTTATTGGGGAGCTCAATGACAACTCAAGAAATATCTTTGTTACCTACAAAGCGGATAAGAACCAAATTGAGTACTTGGATTTACTGATGCGCAAGGAAGGTACAAGGATTGTGACTAATACGTATAGAAAGCCCACAGCTGGCAACACCCTCCTCCATGCCACCAGCCATCATCCATAGCCACTGATTAGAGGCATGGACAGGACAGTTCCTGCAAATTCGATATCAAAAACGTTCATAGGGAAAGTAGAGAACTGAGTCAGAGATTCCAAAAGCAAGGATACCCCAATTCTATTATCAGACAGGCTAAATCAAAAGCATTAAGGAAAAGGAGAGGAATTATATTGGGGTTGGAGATGGATGATGAAAAACAGGATAAAGAGAAATTGGATAGGATTGGATTGGTGACCACCTATGGTGCTCACTGGGACTATCTGAAAAAAGTGCCTGGGAAGACATATAAAATCAAACCTTTTGTGAATTGTTTCACAACTTTTGTTATATATCAAATTATTTGCCCATGTGGCAAAATCCTTGTAGGAAAAACTATTAGAGAATTCCGTAAAAGAATGTGGGGAACATCTCACTAGTATATCCACAAAAGATGATAAATTACCAGTGGCCATTTATTTTTGGGACATACATGGAGCATCAATTATAGGGTTTCAATGTATGATCATTTACAAATTGGAGTTATCCAATAGGAGGGGGGATTGGGACAAAATCCTATTACAAAAGGAAGCAAAATGGATCTTCCTATTAGATTCCCTTGCTCCCAAAGGGTTAAACAGCAATCTATCTTTACAATGCTTTCTGTAGCAATCCAGGTTTCATATGAAAATACTCCAGCCTTTCTGGGATTCAAGCATCTATCCTGGGTCTATTTATTTATGTTGTTTCTTTCTACATTGTTGCGGGTTGTATATATTAGTACAAATGTTTTTAGTAGCAACAGTGCCTTAATCATTGCTCCACATGTCTATCTTTGGATCATTATGTATCAAATTTGGGTGAATTTACTACAGATATTTGTAGTAACAACATTGTTTCAGTCTTTGCTCCATATGTCCCTCTTAAATCATTAAATAAAAATGTGGGTGGAACCTGCGCTTATGTAGCATCTATGCCTGAACACATATCTCCCTATATTTTAGAGGATTGTGAGGATCATTTATGGTCTTCCCCTCCCCTCTTGCTCAAGACCTCCTACTCTCAAGCTCTCTCGTCTCCTCCTCCCATGATCGTCTCCAGGATTTCTCCAGAGCCTCTCTCATCCTCTGGAACACGCTACCTCCACCGGTCTGGCTATCCCCTACTCTTGTTACCTTCAGGCGATCCCTGAAAACTCATCTCTTCAGGAAAGCCTATAACGTCTCCAACTAATCTTTTACCACTTCCATCAGCTCATTCCCCACAGTTACAACCTTTTGTACCACCTGCCCCACCCTATTAGATTGTAAACTCTTCTGAGCAGGGCCCTCTTTATCCTCTTGTATTTTATTGTATTATAACTATATTGTCTCCTTTTTATATTGTAAAGTGCTGCGTAAACTGTTGGCACTATATAAATGCTGTATAATAATAATATATGGGTATAGGGAGATAACACTACATTTATGTGATACACGTGTACATTTTAAAGTGGGTTGTGCACTTTTCATTATTGTCACTGTAATTGTTTTTATTTTTGATGGGTTAATAGCACCTGGTTTTATTTTAGAGTGATTAGGGGTGGGTCGTGGCCCTATATTTAAGAGAATGATAGCTGACTCTCCCACGAGTCCTGATGAAGTTCCGGTATATAGGAACGAAACATGTAGACGTTGATGCTGGGACATGCACCCCCCTTTATTGGCCTAGCCACCATGAATTTCAGAGACTTTAACCCTATTTTTGATGCACTGGCCGGCAATTCCATCTGACCACCTACTTGGATTGGAGAGACCAGCTGCCTGGAGCATAGTTACACTTGTGACAGATTGGAAATTACCTGCATGGTGCAAGAATCTTTCTATGCTGATACGTATCATCTCATTTGAATTTGTGGCAGTCTCCTCAGTGTGGTGCATAGGTATCTGACCTTACTCAGAAGCTATCCCTTGCTATACATATCCCTGCATTACAGCAATCTCTCCTTCCATATTCCCACATGGATGGTCTGCTCCAGGCTACAGCAGTCGGGACTGATCACTTATATGGCTGAATTCTCTACCTGTGTTACCAGAGCTGGACATCAATATCGATTACAATGATAGTGTCTATTCCATTTTTTTGATCACCCATATTTTTTATACCACTGGCTGACCTATGACTGTGCAGCTATCCCTGTGGGTTGAGTAGTTTGTGGGTTCATATTTGGCCAGTGGATCCCCTTTCCATTATGAGGCAGTGTACAACATGCCCATTGAAATTATTAGGTAGACGGACAAAAAAGGACGCAAGGGTAGCTATTGGCTACTGGCTATGAACTTCCTTATTCTAGTCCCTTCGTACGTCATCGCGTTCATACCAACGGCCTTTCTAACGGGCTTTAGTCCATTCGTGTGTGGGCAAGTCCGGTCGTCCAAAAGTCCGTTGTAACTCCGTTGAAAGTCCATCGGAAAGCCTGTCGGACGTTTGATGTTGAAAAGTCCGCCCGTGTGTACATGGCTTTAGAGCCATTTTTAAGGGGGGGTGTTTGTATTGGAGAGGGTGGGCTTAACTCCTTGCAGAGACTGCATCCCCCACCCCTTGCTTGCTATGAGGGGTGGTGCATTTCTGTCCCATACAGGGTGAGGTATTTAGGATGTTCTTGGGAGGGTTTGGGGATTGTGGGGGTTCTGTTTTTTGTGCGAGCAATGTTTTGTATAGCTTTCTGATGCAATAAATGATGTAGTTAACTCAGTTGGGTGTGTAGAATCCTCTGTTTTGTTGTTTTGTATCTTTGTTAATTATATATTTTGATTACACCCCCCCATATACAGGGTGAGTACTACACACAAGAATTAGGTGGGATTCCCATTTTTCTTTGATTTTTGGGAGACCGGATATAATGAATGCAGGCTCCTGGGTTTAGTAACACTTTAGGTAATACAGCAGCTGGGTGACTGGACAGTGAAGGAGAAGCAGCAGACCAATGAGCTCACCACCCTGTTACTTTGCTCTCTTCTCCCATCAGCATGTCCCTTAGTTAGCATAAGAGCACTGCAGCACTGCTGACTGGCTCCTTATGCTGCTTCACCTTCTTGCCGTCTAAGTGCTGTTGTATAAGCAAGAGCATAGCTCCCAACTGTCCCTGATTTCGAGGGACTGTCCCTGATTTGGAGCAATGTCCCTCTGCCCCTCTTTCCCCCTCATTTATCCCTCATTTTGGTCTGATCTATATAGTTGTATATAAAGTGCACTTCTTATCTTTCAAAAAGTGTTTCTCAGTGCTAAACCTTTCATCCAATTTTAAAATTGATGCATTTGTAATTTTAAAATCCAATATAGGAACAGTAGTGGTAAAAAAAGCCCTTGTGGATTTAATCAACCTTTTTTTTTGGTTCATTTTCCTTTAAGGGGGTGTGGCAGGGGGCGTGTCTTATGCCTACATGCATTTGCTAGTAGGTGTCCCTCATTCCCATCTCAAAATGTTGGGAGGTATGCAAGAGGCTAAAGCCAAGTCCAATCAGGCAATTGCACTGCTTTGCATTAAAAAAAAAGAATTTTGGATTAATGAATACAGGCTGCATTCATTTGTGTTTTATTCATTATTATTATTAAAACAAAACTGCAGGAAAACAGCTGAATACTGTAGATAGTTGAAATAAATATGCATTGAGATTAGCAGTTATGGCTTTCCTCTTATTTCACTTGCTTGTCTGGATCTGAAATGTATTAAAGTTAGAGACATCTAGAGCAAATAGCATTTCCAGGCCAGCAATGGCAGCCTCCCAATGTGTTTTAGCCCAGTTTTTATTATTACAAACTATACCAATTATTTTCATGTTATGTGCACTGACTGTCCTGGCTGCATTGTCCTTGATGTGTTCTATGGACTTCTCCTCCTCAATCTCCACAAATGCAATGCCAGAGCATTTCTTGACTGCCAGGGCTTACTGTCTAAATATGTAAAATTCACAACTCTTATAGAAAAGGGGTTTCAGACTCTATTAAAAGAAATAATGTGGGTCATTAACTGTTTTTAACGTTGCATCATCTGTGTGGTCTGGGCTATATTTGTCTATTACAAATGCTTCCAGCATAGTTAGTAGAGCAATGATTATGCTTTACTCCTTCTATAAATACAAGTCTTGTAATTTGTTTAGACTAAATACAATTAAAGCTCAAATCCAGCCATTTTTTTTTATGTAGTAAGAAAGGATTAGAACCCGCTTTATTGCTGTATCTTCACTAAGGAAATTTCTGCTTAACTTGATGTTCCACTAACATCATCTTTACACCTTAAAGTGTAAGTAAACCCTCCTGTTGTTTTCAGCCAAGGAAGCTGCCATCTTTGCCTCTGTTTAATCCACAACTGCCATGATGCTGCACATGTGATCAATATGACACCAGCCATTGGATGGTTTGACAGTTTGGTTGAGAGCACAACCAATGGGAGTGCTGCATTTCCGGCACATGCCGGAAATTAAAATGTTTTAGGGCTGGGTATACTACCTCTTTATGGCAGTGATGGTGAACCTTGGCACCCCAGATGTTTTGGAACCACATTTCCCATGATGCTCAGTTACATTGCAGAGTCCATGAGCATCATGGGAAATGTAGTTCCAAAACATCTGGGGTGCCAAGGTTGGCCATCACTGCCCTAAGGTGTCACTGAGACACGGAAAAGGAATAGAGATAGAAGTATAAAATTGCCCAGGCTCTTATTTGGTGTTCTGCTTTATTACCTTAGGTCTTTAATTTACCGCTCATGATTTACCCACATGCTGTACACTATTTGTTACTATGTCAATTTAAGGTTTAATAATGTATCTTGTTTCATTCAGACATATAACGGTCAAAATGAAAGCAATGAAGACTATGAGATACCTCCCATCACACCTCCGAATCTACCAGATCACTCCCTGATGCACTTGGTGGACCATGAGTCCGGATATCACTCACTGTGTCACAGCCTCCCTCCAAATAGCTTGATACCCACTTACTCCTATCAGAACATGGACCTACCTGCAATCATGGTGTCCAACATGTTAAGCCAAGAAGGACATCTTCTCACCTCACAGCTACCCACAGTAAGTTCTCTTTTTATTTGAATACTATCTACACCCAAAGTTGGGAATGCAGTGTTGATAAGAATTTTGATATGTTAAGCCATAAATCAAGTTGTTACCTGCTTCATCTGTCCCCAAGGAAGTAATAGATGTGTTGTATCTTCAAATACCACCATGTAGACTGCATTCAGGTGCACCAGAGAGTGCAGATCAAATGCTTTAATGATAAAATGATTTACAATCTGTACATCCAATATCAATGGGGCAAATGAGTTTATCCGTCTCTTCTTGTCCAGAGGATAAAGGAATTAGATAGCCACTAGGATACCTAAAGGCAGGAGCAATCTCAGATACACCTTCATCACCATTAAGATCTGATGTGAGATGAATTACCACTGACTTTACCAGGGGACTTTCTTACCAAATATCCAACTATACAAAAAAAAAATGCCACCACACTGATGTGTGTTTTTGGGGCTCCGTATCTTCTTCAGATGCCAGGTCTGGTAAGGTGGATCTCTGGTGGCTTCTGCTTTCAGCCCTTATTTTGAATGGCTAATTTAAGGTTTACCTTCCACTATTGTTCCTTCAGGTGCTTGATTGTAAGGACCAGCAGAGACTGATATGTTCTGTTGTCATATCAGTATTGTGAGTGTAATTTGTTCTAGGTTTTATCAAAAAAGCTTTGAAAAATCCAGAGGGTCAAGAAAAAGATGATAGCCTCTCAACTTTAAATCAGCTAGCCACTAGGGTACATAAAGACAGAAGCTACCTCAGATACACCTCTCAAGATATGATGTGTGACAAATTACCCTGTTTCCCCGAAAATAAGACCTAGCGTGATTGTCAGTGATGACTGCAATATAAGCCCTACCCCCCAAATAAGCCCTACCCTGTTTCCTCAAAAATAAGCCCTACCCTGAGAATAAGACCTACAAGGACTTTAACTAGGGCTTACTTGGGGGGTAGGGAAACAGGGTATCACTGGTTTTACCAGGGGGCTTTCTGACAAAATACCCAACTATAACAAAATGCCTCCACTGATGGTTTTTGGGCCTCCATGCCTTCTTCAGATGGCAAGTCTGGCAAGGTGGATCTCAGGTGGCTTCTGCTTTAACCCCCATAATGAATGGCTAATTTAAGGTTGAGCTCCTACCATTGTTCCTTTAGGTGCTTGATTGTAAGGACCAGCAGAGACTGATACATTTGGTTGTCACATTAACATTGTAAGTGTAATGTGTTCTAGGTTTTATCAAAAAGCTTCTGATCTGCACTGTGTTTTCTCTAGATGTTAGCCTTGGTATTGTTCCTGGAAACATCTTAGGACTGATGATAGCAAAAATTTTAGATTTTCATTCTATTTAAAGTAGAGAATTGCTATCCCACAAATAGACCTCCTCTGAAATGTACACTTCCTTGAATTACAGTAGAGGTATCTATTTTGGCTACTCAAACATGATTCATTCAGGTAATTCATTACATGCCACATTATGCCTCAGCTGGTTCATAGTGGCCAGGGTAGGTGCAATGCAGGGATATGCAATTAGCGAACCTCCAGCTGTTGCAAAACTACAAGTCCCATCATGCCTCTGCCTTTGGGTGTCTTGCTTGTGGATGTCAGAGTCTTGCTATGCCCCATGGGACTTGTAGTTTTGCAACATCTGGAGGTCCGCTAATTGCATATCCCAGGTTTATGAGAAAAAAAGGCTTTCAACAGCTAAATTTTTGCAGGTCAAAAAATAATGATGAATTCCTTCTAACATATTTATGAATGTGAATATATGTTTTGATGAGAAAAAAATAGTGAAAAAACAATACATATGAAAATATATAAGGAATATATAAAACCACAAAATACTTCAGATATTATAAGGCATTTACCTTAAAGGTAGCTGTCATACTAGGTGGGGAATGATAGTAAGATGACTACTGTATATGCTGCCGGGGTAGGTAGGCAGTTAAGTGAACCTGTCGCTTTGCCTAAGCAACAGGTTTACTTTAAACTTGTACTGACCTATTAAAGCTGAACATCAAGTGGTTTATAAATGGTTTTGTATTAGATAAAAAAAAGGAAGTACCTGAATATCATTATATTAGATCCCTTCATTTAACCACACAGCAGGACTGGGTGTGGGAGGAGCAAAGTGCAAGCCAATCATTTCCCATATCCTTACGAACAAGCCAGGAGTGGTGAAACACATCAAGGGAGGTTGGCTTTTGGGTGGAGAGTGGAGACATTTCTGTATGCAGTCAGTTCAATGATTATTAAAACATATTGTAAGAGGAGCTAAGTGGAGTGTGACTGATATTCCTTCATATTTTGAGCCAATCTTGTACTACACTGCACCTTTCTATCGTTTTAACCCCTGGGGTTTGCTGATAGGAGAAGAGGGCAGGGTGAGCTTACTCATTTTTCAATTAGGGGGCTGAGACTATGCCGTGGTCTAAGCTGTATTGCTCAGTTGCAGTGGAGAAAAGTGAAGCCACTGACCTAGCTAAACTACACCATATTACCAAAAGTATTGGGACACCTGCCTTTACACGCACATTAACTTTAATGGCATCCCAGTCTTAGTCTGTAGGGTTCAATATTGAGTTGGCCCACCCTTTGCAGCTATAACAGCTTCAACTCTTCTGAGAAGGCTGTCCACAAGGTTTAGCAGTGTGTCTATGGGAATGTTTGACCAGAAGCGCATTTGTGAGGTCAGAAACTGATGAGGACGAGAAGGTCTGGCTCGCAGCCTCTGCTCTAATTCATCCCAAAGGTGTTATATTGGGTTGAGGCCAGGATTCTGTGCAGGCCAGTTAAGTTCCTCCACCCCAAACTGGCTCATCCATGTCTTTATAGACCTTGCTTTGTGCATTGGTGTGCAGGCAGGTTGGAACAGGAAGGAACCATCCTTAAACTGTTCCCACAAAGTTGAGAGCATAAAAAATTGTCCAAAATGTCTTGGTATGCTGACGATTTAAGAATTCCCTTCACTGGAACTAAGGGGCCAAGCCCAACCCCTGAAAAACAACCCCACACCATAATTCCCCCTCCACCATTTGGATTTGGACCAGTGCACAAAGCAAGGTCCATAAAGACATGGATGATTAGTTCCAGTGAAGGGAACTCTTAAGGAGTCAGCATACCAAGACATTTTGGACAATTTTTATGCCCCCAACTTGGTGGGAACAGTTTGGGGATGGTCCCTCCCTGTTCAAACCTGACTGCGCACCAGTGCACTAAGCAAGGTCCATAAAGACATGGATGAGTGAGTTTGGGGTGTAGGAACTTGACTGGCCTGCACCTCAACATGATAGGTTACCTTTGGGATGAATTAGAGCGGAGACTGCGAGCCAGGCCTTCTCATCCACCATCAGTGCCTGACCTCACAAATGTGCTTCTGGAAGAATGGTCAAACATCCCCATAGACACACTCCTAAACCTTGTGGACAGCCTTCCCAGAAGTGTTGAAGCTGTTATAGCTGCAAGGGGTGGGCCAACTCAATATTGAACCCTACAGACTAATGCCCCGTACACACTGCCGGACTTTGTTCGGACATTACAACAACAAAATCCTAGGATTTTTTCCGACGGATGTTGGCTCAAACTTGTCTTGCATACACACGGTCACACAAAGTTGTCGGAAAATCCGATCATTCTGAACGCGGTGACGTAAAACGCGTACGTCGGGACTATAAACGGGGCAGTGGCCAATAACTTTCATCCCTTTATTTATTCTGAGCATGCGTGGCATTTTGTCCGTCGGATTTGTGTACACACGATCGGAATTTCCGACAACGGATTTTGTTGTCGGAAAATTTTATAGCCTGCTCTCAAACTTTGTGTGTCGGAAAATCCGATGGAAAATGTGTGATGGAGCCCACACATGGTCGGAATTTGGTAGGTTAATTGGATCCTGTCTAAATTGTCCCTAGTATGTATGAATGTGAGTTAGGGACCTTAGATTGTAAGCTCCTTGAGGGTAGGGACTGATGTGAATGTACAATGTATATGTAAAGCGCTGCGTAAATTGACGGCGCTATATAAGTACCTGAAGTAAATAAATAAATAAATAAAATTTCCGACAACCAGGTCCTATCACACATTTTCCGTCGGAAAATCCGACCGTGTGTACGGGGCATTAGAATGGGATGCCATTAAAGTTCACGTGCGTGTAAAGGCAGGTGTCCCAATACTTTTGATGATATATTGTATCTTGTAGAAGTGCTAGGATCTCAAGACCACTGAACAGAACTAAAAATATTCTGAAAGGCAAGACACTTGCAAACGTACAGTATATGTATGTCATTTGTGTAATTAAAACTTAGCCTGGGGTTAAGCTTTAAGAAAATGATAAAACCTTTACATGCATGTTTGCAGATGTTATAGTTAATTAGCAACGAATAAAGCTGAGATATTTTTATTTAAAGTTCTTTTTTGCTGCTTCTTTGCTATTTGGCACACATAAACAGAATAGTACACTCATCCCCTCCTAAGCCTATGATGGACACATGAAAGTCTACCCTATAGCATATTGTCAGGTGCCAAAAAATGAATAAGGGGTTCTGACCCACACTACAGGACTCACTTTCTAAACCTTCATGTATGTGATGGGCTGAATTTTTTATGAACCCCTTTAAGCATATTCATCTATAGGAGGCTATGGTAAGGAAAAGTAAAAAAGAAAAAAAAAAAAAAAAAGAAAAAAGAGAATATTTTTTATACAGGCTGGTTTTCATCAGGCTGTAGTGTCCTCATTCTGAGAGTGTAATTGTCTTTGATGCATATGTATGAGCGTTCTCTGCTGATTGGTGATTGAAAGAGAGAATGGACCTAATATCTGATGGGGCATGTTTGGCAAATCAAGCTTTGCAGGACAGATCGCATGTTATGAATTTGCATGATTCTCCCCTTGCTTCTTTGCATCACAAGTTTCCATTTAGAAAAGGCCTGTTTATTATTTTTTTTTTTCCCATCGGTTTAATTGAATTCAGAGGCCACAAAGAACATGAGAATATAAAGGAGATGTTTGCAATGGCGAAGCAACTGCGCTCTGCTCTATCTGATATCGCAGGGTTCATCGGCTGCAATGGCGTAGACACAAAACTGAATTTATGCCCAAAAATAAAATGATATTGGTCTCCTGTATGCGTGAAACAATACGTTAAAGGAAAATTGTACCATAATGGAAAACTATAAAGTTTTTTTTTGATTAAATATTATTTTCTTTTCTTTTTAGTTTGTCATTTTGTAGACATTTTTTAAATATTTTTTTTAATGTTTTTAAAATCTTTATTTTTACAAAATAAATATCTTATTCAGGGCGAGAATTTATCAAAGCTGGAGCAGACAGAATCTGGAGCAGCTGTGCATGGCGATCAATCAGCTTCTATTTTCAGCTTTTTCAGTTAAGCTTTAAAATGGAAAAAAAAAATAAAAGAAAGAAGCTTATTGGTTGCTCTAGATTTTTGCTACAGTTTTGATCTCTTTTTCGCAGGGTGAACCCATAACATTGTGGTCACGGTGGATTATGTTTTTTTTTTTTTAAAGAGCACAGACAAAGCTGCTGTCTGTATGTGCCAATCTGAACAGAGCAGGTGTGGAGAGAAAAGAGTCACTCCTCTGATTCATTCGGCTGTATAAACAAAGCAGACAGGGTAAGGGAGGAGGCACTCCTCTAACACTTTTGGCAGTGTGAACAGAGCAGGCAAGGAGAGGAAGGAGGCACTCCTCTGATCCATTTAGCTGTGTGAACAGAGCAGACAGGGTAGGAGAGGAGTCACTCCTTTGACCCATTTAGCTGTGTGAACAGAGCAGGCAGGGTAGGAGAGGAGTCACTCCTCTGACCCATTTAGCTGTGTGAACAGAGCAGGCAGGGTAGGAGAGGAGTCACTCCTCTGACCCATTTAGCTCTGTGAACAGAGCAGGCAGGGTAGGGGATGAGACACTCCTCTGACCCATTTTGCTCTGTGAACAAAGCAGGCAGGGTAGGAGAGGAGTCACTCCTCTGACCCATTTAGCTGTGTGAACAGAGCAGGCAGAGTAAGAGAGGAGTCATTCCTCTGACCCATTTAGCTGTGTGAACAGAGCAGGCAGGGTAAGAGAAGAGTCATTCCTCTGACCCATTTAGCTGTGTGAACAGAGCAGGCAGGGTAAGGAATGAGACACTCCTCTGACCCATTTTGCTGTGTGAACAAAGCAGGTAGGGTAGGAGAGGAGTCACTCCTCTGCAGGGGCGTTGCTAGGTCTACAAAAGATCTGGGGCTAGAGCCCATAGCAGCGTAGTAAAGAAAGTCATACGCTTGGGCGGGCATACACATGTATATACTGTAATATACGTGTGTGTGTGTATATATCACCAGAGAGCCCCCCACTTACATCAGGATCCCCAGAGAGCCCCCCTTACATTAGGGTCCCCAGAGAGCCTCCTCCTTACATCAAAGTTCCCAGAGAGCTCCCCACTTACATCAGGGTTCCCAGAGAGCCCCCCGTACATTAGGGTACCCAGAGAGCCTCCCCCTTAAAATCAGGGTCCCCAGAGAGCCTCCCCCTAAAAATCAGGGTCCCCAGAGAGCCCCCCACTTACATCAGGGTCCCCAGAGAACCTCCCCTCCCCTTAGGGACCCCTGCAGAGACTCGGGGCTATGGGCCCCAGATGCGGGGCTATAGCCCCAAAAGCTACCCCCTAGCGACGCCACTGCTCCTCTGACCCATTTAGCTGTGTGAACAGAGCAGGCAGGGTAGGAGAGGAATCACTCCTCTGACCTATTTAGCTGTGTGAATGGAGCAGGCAGGGTATGAGAGGAGTCACTCCTCTGACCCATTTAGCTGTGTGAACAGAGCAGGTAGGGTAGGAGAGGAGTCAATGTTAGAGACCTTGTACTCCTCCACCTTCCTTTTGAGGATGCCCCACAGATGCTCAATAGGGATTAGGTCTGGAGACATGCTTGGCCAGTCTATCACCTTTACCCTCAGCTTCTTTAGCAAGGCAGTGGTAGTCTTGGAGGTATGTTTGGGGTCGTTATCATGATGGAATACTGCCCTGCGGCCCAGTCTCCGGAGGGAGAGGATCATGCTCTGCTTCAGTATGTCACAGTACATGTTGGCATTCATGGTTCCCTCAATGAACTGTAGCTCCCCAGTGCCGGCAGCACTCATGCAGCCCCAGACCATGACACTCCCACCACCATGCTTGACTGTAGGCAAGACACACTTGTCTTTGTACTCCTTACCTGGTTGCCGCCACACACGCTTGACACCATCTGAACCAAATACGTTTATCTTGGTCTCATCAGACCACAGGACATGGTTCCAGATATCCATGTCCTTAGTCTGCTTGTCTTCAAGAAACTGTTTGCAGGCTTTCTTGTTCATCATCTTTAGAAAAAGGTTCCGTCTGGGACAACAGCCATGCAGACCTATTTGATGCAGTGTGCGGCGTATGGTCTGAGCACTGATAGGCTGACCCCCCACCCCTTCAACCTCTGCAGCAATGCTGGCAGCACTCATACATCTATTTCCCAAAGACAACCTCTGGATATGAAGCTGAGCACATGCACTCAACTTTTTTGGTCGACAATGGCGAGGCCTGTTCTAAGTGGAACCTGTCCTGTTAAACTGCTGTATGGTCCTGGCTGCCATACTGCAGCTCAGTTTCAGGGTCTTGGCAATCTTCTTATAGCCTAGGCCATCTTTATGTAGAGCAACAATTCTTTTTTTCAGATCCTCAGAGAGTTCTTTGCCTTGAGGTACCATGTTGAACTTCCAGTGACCAGTAAGATGGAATGAGAGTGATAACACCAAATTTAACACACCTGCTCATCATTCACACCTGAATCCTTGTAACATTAATGAGTTACGTGACATAGGGGAGGGAGAATGGCTAATTGGGCCCAATTTGGACATTTTCACTTAGGGGTGTACTCATTTTTGTTGCCAGCGGTTTAGACATTAATGGCTGTGTGTTGAGTTATTTTGAGGAGTAGCAAATTTACACTGTTATACAAGCTGTACACTCACTACTTTACATTGTAGCAAAGTGTCATTTCTTCAGTGTTGTCACATGAAAAGATATTAAAAACCTTTACAAAAATGTGAGGGGTGTACTCACTTTTGTGAGATACTGTATATATATGTATATGTATATATACATATATATATATGCTAATGATTGCCATTCTCAGGACCCTCCATTAAGGCCCATTCCCTTCCTGTTACTACTGTATTTGACCCTGTTTTCCGATTATGATCGCTTTCTTCCTCCGTTCTCAGGCAGAAATAGTAAATGTGTAAATCAGCCGGTAAAATACCTTGGGAGGGCAATCAGGTGAGGGGGGAGGGGGAATTAGGATTTATTAAGCAGCTTCTTGGACTTGGAAATCATTTATTGTTTGAGCGGGCCTCGGAAAAAAACATTCTATTTTTCTGTTTTATTGCCTGCTTTTTACAAATGGAGCTTTGGGCCGCTATAAATCAGGTTTAGCAGAAATGAGAACTGTTTCGTTTACCATCAAACCCCCCCATCCAATAAAGATTAAAATTAATTTGCACATCCTTCTGGTTAATGGAGAGATAGGCACATTTAAAGAGAATTTTGGGGGGCTGCTTCTCTATGCATTTGAAGTGTATTTTGAAATGATTCCTGTTTTTTACTCCCTACCATTTATACCCTGGAGACAAATATTTGAACATGAATCGGTAAAATGACATGAAAGAGAATTGTGAATTACATTAGGCTTCATTCCATGCATTTTAACTATATTGCTGCGAAAAGCTTTGCCGTATCAAATGAGGAACTCAGTTTTATTCAACTGTGGCTCTGTCCTGTTTTACTATAATGTAGCCTTGTGCAGGCAAAAAAAAAAAAAAAGACAATCCCAAACCAACAAAGCAAAATGGATGCCCATATGGATACTTGGTTGCCCTGTGATAGGACCATAGTACATTGTGTCTTGGCTTGGGAAGGTTTTTGATAACAACCACTGAGAGCCAGAAACCTCTATGGATACAGGATCAAGCACCTTTGCTGGTACAACCTTGAAGGCTGCCCATGCCAAATCAGAACATATTCTCAAATTTGGGGAAGTGTTTTTTGTTAGAGGTAATATTGGTTTGGTCAATTATTGGGTCAGTCCACCCAACATCAACTCTTCAGTTTTGGATAGTGGCTGATATATTTGGTATATATATAGGTAAGTCTATAATATGGCTTACCTATAGGTACAGTAAATATTTCCTAATCATGCGCCGTTTAGGAGATATTCACTTTAGATGCAGCCAGTGATGTCTCAGGAGCATGCGATCTGAACGAATGGCATACAAGTGCCGTTCCTTCAGAGCCGTGCCGTAAACAGTGACTCCCATGTGCATGTGCGGGAGTGACGTCATCATGGGCTCGGCCATTCATATCGCCAAACCCCACGACCCAGGAAGGAAGACCGGGTGAAGATGGAAGCACCTTCAGTGGTGAAAGCGCGCCTCTGGAGAGCTTTGTTTTCAGGTAAGTCTGTCATAATGTGCTAGTATGAGATGCTTAGTAGTACATGATGACTTAAACTGCCTGGTGCCTGTTTTTTCTTTTTTTTATAAGCCAGCCATATGTGAGTGCATTTAGCCAGCAGGTTACACACAAAAAAAATGGACCTGATTCCCCATTCACACATTTGAGGTGGATGGAAGAATCTTCCCTGCTGTGTCATTGTATTCTGACAGCAGGGAGACTCCCCCTCATCAGAATACACAATTCAGTGCTGCAGGCTATTGCTAATCAAGCAAAAAAATACAGAGAGGGCAGTTGAACAGAAGTCGATCAGTAGATCGACTTCTGTTCAACCACAGTGGTCACTGATGGGTCTAAATTGAACCGGTCCCTGCTGAACCGGCCAAATTTCAATCCATTTATGGACAGTTTTACGCACCAGTTTTGTATGTAGGTTCCAGTCACTCTCTTGAGTTCAAAGTTCTACCGACCTGCTGTGACCATGATAGTTATACTTCTAAATCACATAAGCTCTTTAAGATATAAAGGGATTTTAAGCAATTTTGTAAGTAAAACCTCTTACCTTTGCCCTTTGCGAATTGAAATCTGCTTTCATGGGCTCAGGCAAATGTAAACATCGCATGGTTTACAATACATCAGTTTGCACAATATCTGCAGACAACGATTAAGTAGAACAAGCAATGCATCTGGTCTAATTACCCATTTGATTTAATGTCTTAATTGCCAGGAGCTACAAGAATTCTGTACAGAGCTGCAATCACGTAATCACCAGAGAAACAGATCACTAACTGTTGGAAGACGACAGTCTGTGCAGAGTCAACAAAAAGTTTTGACTTACGTTGGGATATATTGTGTCTGTAACTTTATCAAACAATCAATTAACAAATAAATTACTTTTAGCAAAAAGAGGATTTTTTTTTTGTGTAAAATAATAGTTTCCTGAGCTCAACTGTCCAGGCTCTGTTACTGTGATACAATGGTGAACCCAATGCCAATGGTCTGTTTGTCTTTTCAGTAAATTGTCCCTAGATGCAGTTCTGGACTGGGACAAAAATTTTGCCCTGGACTTTATCCAGAGCGGCCTACTTTAATTTTGCAGACACGCACAAAAACAGTATATAAAGTATACGCAATTGGGCAAAAAAAAACAAGTAAAAAATTCCACTATTGGGCAAAAGACAGGGCATAGCCACTTTAGTGCACATTAATGCAGCCACACCAGTGCCCATTAATGCAGCCTGATCAGTGCCCATCAGCGCAGCCACACCAGTGCCCATTATTGCAGCCTGATCAGTGCCCATCAGAGCAGCCACACCACTGCTCATTAATGCAGCCTGATCAGTGCCCATCAGAGCAGCCACAACAGTGCCCATTAATGCAGCCACACCAGTGCCCATTAATGCAGCCTGATCAGTGCCCATCAGCGCAGCCACACCAGTGCCCATTAATGCAGCCACACCAGTGCCCATTAATGCAATCACACCAGTGCCCATTAATGCAGCCTGATCAGTGCCCATCAGCGCAGCCACACCAGTGCCCATGAATACAGCATGATTAGTGCCCATCAGCGCAGCCACACCAGTGCCCATTAATGCAGCCTGGTCAGTGCCCATCAGTGCAGCCACACCAGTGCCCATTAATGCAGCCTGATCAGTGCCCATCAGCGCATCCTCATAACTGCCCACCAATGTTAGTCCCCCCTAGTACCTGGTCTGCACAGCTTCTTCTACCTAGGTCCCGGATGCAGTGCTTGTCCTGCAGGTGGTTCTTCTGGAGCAGGGAACTGTGTACATCTGGTCCTCTCCCTTCCTCCTGGGCACCACTGAGCTGGGTAACTAGGGCTGGAGAAAACAGGGGGGGGGCAAGGTAAGTGGGTGGGGACTCCTGCTGTGTAGCTGTTTAGATCTCCCCTGTGTTCAGTGGGGGATGGGGGACAGAAAGACTTATCTGCAGCAGCTCTCCAGGCCAGCAACAGTGTACTGATATAGCACAGGCCGGCCTTCAACTGTGTAGTGCGCTGCTGCGGTTTAATCCGCCCAAAGCTAAAAGTGATGAAATAGTCCGCTTTCTGTCCCCCCGGGCTCCACTGAACACAGGGGGCCCAGGCAGTTTTTTTTCAAAACAGCTGCACAGTGGGAGATTAGTTTATTGGTGGACAGGGTTTGGGAGTCCCCACCCGCTCTACCTCCACTGTCACTGAAACCCGCCTACTGAGCCATCGGCCCACAGGGAAACTCCCAGTAGTCCCGAGGGCCAGTACGTGCCTGCCTAGATGCAACTAATAATTCTCTACTGTGAAGGGTAAGTTTGTGGAAGACATGCATTTCTTTAAACCTCTAAACAAACCCACAATATTTGACTTGTTTTTAGATTTTTTTTATATTGTCTTAAAGGACAAGTCAATCTAGATTTTATTTTTTAGTCATGGGTCAAGACTACCCACCCAAAGGCATGTTATATCTTGTGCGGACTTCAGTGGTGAGAAGTTGGGATTGATTTGCAAAAAGGCTGTTCACTTTGGAAATTGCTCTGTGTAAGGGAATTTTCCCAGAGCCTAGTGAATGAGGTGAAGGTCTCCTGACTTCCATCATCCAATCATCTGCAAGCAAAAATGCTTTTTTTTCTTATTTTTCTTGCACGTGATTGGGTATTTTTTTTTGCAAAGAGTAACTTTACCTTATTCAATAGGCTATGGGGCAAATTAAACTATAACAAAAACAATAGAGTCCCATATCTCTCAAAAGTTTCTGTGCTTTTATATAAAAATGCCTGCGCTCTTAATCTTCTAATGTCCCACAAAGTGCATTATAGTGTAGAAGAAATGGCTCCAAGTGCCTAATAATTCATGCGTGATCCAGTGATCCTCCATTATCACACCAGAAAACTCACCAAGTTTTCATGACCACCCATGAAAGGTAAGTTACACGGCACTTGTGTTACAGAGGCTTCCACCAGCCACATCAAAACTTGGGCCAGGCCCCTTATCAATATATCAATATACACAAATGCCCACTCACGTTATAGTGCTATGCCTTGCACAAAGATAAAACCTTGATAATATCAAAAGCTATGCCAGGATACCTGTTCCACATAAAGCCAATGCGATTGGTTCACTCCTCCCTCCTTCTGGGGCTATAATTATTTCAACGTGTGAGATGACATCATTTTCTGCTCCACTCCAATGCGTTTCACCCTCCTGACGTTCATAAGAGGCCTCAGGGTTTTTGTTCAATTTTATTGTTTTTGAAGTGATGAATAAACCCAAAATAGCACCATATAATACCCATAGAGTATTGGGATGCAGCTGCTTTTATCGTGTGCTGAATCCCAGCGCTGGTGAATAGTAGTATTTGAGATTTATATCACAAATTCCCTTGCAAAGTGCAACTTTCCTTGAAAACCCATGAACAGCCTTTCTGGATCTTCATCTCTTACCTCTGAACCTCATTCCTGTCTTATTTTCCATTATGTAAAGATGTATTAATATATAATAATTTTAAACGAATGCAGAAAAGTGAACCCTTCTGTTAGTGGCTGAAGCAGGTGGGAGGAGATGGGAACCCAACTGCAGAGATCATGATTCTTATGTCCTAATGAGTTATAAAAAAGAAACCTATAGATGATTCAGCACTACACCCTGTTCCCAAAACTAAACTAAAATATCTGTTTTAGTTTGGTTTTTAATAACTCTTTAATATCCACAAAATATATAAAAAGGGCTTGACCTCTGCCTTCAGAGCTAGTAATAAGGCAGGTAATCCCTGTCTGGTTCTGGCTTTGGTTTATGATAGGGAGGCTTCATTACAGGAGCTTTAGCTGTGGTTACAAAGAAAGACTATCAAGAAACGCAGTAGAACATTAGACATTTTCTTGAGGTGATTCTCTAAACGAATATAATGAGAGACTGGAAAAAGAAGAAAAAATCTAGCAAGCAATTTAGTAATAATGAGAGACCTTGCCCACTGAGCTTCCACATAAAGCACCCAATCCAGCTTCATCAACCAGACACCACCATTGTCATGTAGATAGTGTTCCCTCATTGTAAGGTGACAGAGAGGGACTTTCATTTGGAATAAAAAAGTACATTGCATTAATGTGAGGTCAAGGATATAAGCGTGTTTAAGAAAACTAGAAGTATGATTATTATAGAGTGATCAGGATCGGTGTTACCAGACTGCATAGTTAACAGAAAATATAGTACAGGGATCTTATTATGTTATACTCAGAATTCATCATTTTTATGATATATCATATATCACAATATATACATTATTTTCACGCTTTATGTTATATCTATATTACATCTTTACATCTTTATAGTACATATACAGTAAAGCAAAAATGCATTTAAAAATACTTGTCCTTCTTGCCTCTTTCCCCAGACCTAACCTAACCCACCCTCGCTTCTCTACAGATGCATACTTAACTTAAAGCGTAAAAAAACGGAAGCTCCGCTTGTTTGTTTCCTTCCACCCCCACACCCACATTTGGCACTTTTTTGGGGGGAGCGGGTACCTGCTCCCATTTCCGGGTCAGATCGCCACAGCAATCTGTGTAGATGTTTGGCCCCCTGCCACTCTCCCCGCAGTCTTCTGGGACACACACAGGTCCCAGAAGACTGCCGGACCATTCAGAAAGTGCAGCGTGGCTCATTCATGTGCACTAGGAAACATTCCGGCTTCACTGCCGGTTTCCCTTACCTAAGATGCTGGCGCCTGCACCCGAGGTCGATTAAAGAATTGGCGCGTTTGCGGACATTGCTGGATCCCTGGACAGGTAAGTGTCCAGCAGCTACAGTGTTTGTAGCTGCTGAACTTTTATAGACTGGAGCTCCTTTTTAATCTTTATTGTACTTACCGCGCCTGTGCATTACATCCCTATAGACTTCTATAGGACTGTCTTCAGCCTTGGGATACAGCCCCAAACAATAGACATTGTCAGGCAAAACTGATAAATCAGCTAGTCAGCCAGAACTGATCATTGCAACAAATCTCATCATATCTGGCTGCCAAAAATGTTAGGAAACTGCAAACCATACTTTTGCCAATTTCACACATATTAATATGCACCTGCTTAGCGACTTGTAACAAACATACTAGGACTAGTGCCCATTGTATTACAAAGAAACACATTCAGTTCTTATCAGTCTACTATTTCCAAAGCTATATGAAAAATACACCCTGCACATTTCAGTTGTTCGAATGTAGTTAAAATTTGAAACTTTTTATAAGCCTTGCAGATGTGTGTTCTTGGCTATTAAGGTAAACTTGTCATTGGGTCAAGCTATTACATTTAAAACCTATTCCAAAAACAAAAATTCTGTACATTGCAGCTTTAGTTCTTAAAGAAGATATTCAGGCTGTATGAAAGAAAGTAAATGTCAGTAGCTACAAATTTTGTAGCTGCTGACTTTTAATAAAAGGACAATTACCTGTCAAAGGATCCAGCGCTGTCCTCACCCAGACCAGTTCTTTACCGGTATTTGGATCCCCAGCATGTTTCCTAAGGGAAGATGGCTATGATTCCTTGGGGCTTCACAACTAGCTTCCCACTGCACATGTCTGAGCCTGGCTGCTCTTTTTGAATAGTCCCACAGCTTTCTGGGACCTGTGACGTGTCCCAGAAGACTGCGGGCAAAGAGGGGCGTGGGACAAACTTCCACTTGGATCGCCTAGGCCAGGGATCTCCAAACTGTGGCCCTTTGCTAGCCTTTATCTGGCCCAAGGGGTACTATTCCTTCCAAAGATATGAGGCACTATTTCTCACACTGACACCTACTATGGAGCGCTATTTGTTCTACTGATACCAAGTATGTTGTACTGTTCCTCCAACTAATACCAATAATGGGGCAATACTCCTTTTCCCGCTGATCGTTAACCCCGCGACCATGTATATTCTCACTGATGTTGCGCGCGGGACTTTTTTTACCCCCGCTGGCCACAATCCAGCCCCCCTAAAGTCTGACAGACAGTAAGCTGTGTCTGAAAAGTTTGCAGACCCCTTGCCTAGGCGATCTGAGTAGAAGTGAGAGTGGGTGCCTGTCAAAACCAAAGAAAAAAAATGTATCCAAAATTGTTAAAAGGTAGAAGTCCTGCTTTAAATGTGGTGGTTGAATTTGTTTTATTTTTTTTTTTTTCTTTTCTTCCCTTAATACCGGGAATGTTGGAAATAACACACTCTCTTTATCTCATTACATGAGGGAATTAGTAGTTTACAGAAGATGAAGGGGAATAACATTGTTAGATATAATAGTTTAAGGGCCCAGAATGCAGTGCGTGAACCCCCCCCCCCGTTCCATGCCTAATTCCTGCACCTCGTCCAAAACGCACTGGGTGTGAGATCTTTTGCTGGTGTCAATAAATTCCTAATGACTCCCCAAATACAGATTGCAAGCGCAGTGCATTTGCCTGCGCCAGAACTCATGGTACTGCATTTGGTGCGTACATTTTTGAACAGTTGTGCATGCACTTTTTGTGTGATCCTGTGTGATTCAAATGGGCTGCTCGTTCCAGTTTGATAAGTGAGTAAACGCCCCTCACCTGCACCTGTATAGCTGTCAGATGGGACAAGAGACTGTATCCATGCAGGCGCTGTTTTCTCAAAGATTTGAATAGGCTGTCTGCAGGCAGCACCACCTAAAGACACAGCCCAATTACGGATTATGAGTTAAAGTGCCCGTGTTAATGAGTCCTAAAGTACAGGCACCTAGAAGACTGTGCACATACCTGCAGCAGCCTTTAAAATGATGCTGTGATGGCCAAATCCTGGACCATTCTGACATGCGAAGCTCGGACATGGCTTTATAATGTTGGAGCTTGCCACTACCTTCCACAGCTTCCTACCGGCCCATCCATAGGACACACTATTACACACTATGTAATGGGCAGAAAGGTACATGCAAACTTTGGTACTATCAGGAAGTGCTAAAGCTCTCTTTAGAAAGGGCCAACATCTATTGATTACCTCGCAAAAAAATATATATCATTTTCTCTAGTGACAGAATTACTTTTTGGAGGTCTACAAACATTCTTAATTACAAAAATATACAATATAGTGTGTGTGTGTGTGTGTATATATATATATATATATATATATATATATATATATATATATATACACACTATATTGTCAAAAGTATTGTGACGCCTGCCTTTATGCACACATAAAATTTAGTGGCATCTTAGTCCATAGGGTTCAATATTGAGTTGGCCCACCCTTTGCAGCTGTAAAAGCTTCAACTCTTCTGGGAAGGCTGTCCACAAGGATTAGGAGTGTGTCTATGGGAATGTTTGACCATTCTTCCAGAAACGCATCCATGTCTTTATGGGCCTTGCTTTATGCTCTGGTGCGCAGTCGTGTTGGAACAGGAAGGGGCCATCTCCAAACTGTTCCCGCAAAATTGGGAGCATGAAATTGTCCAAAATGTCTTGGTATTCTGACGCCTTAAGAGTTCTCTTCACTGGAACTAAGGGGCCAAGCACAACCCCTGAAGAACAACCCCACACCATAATCCCCCCTCCACCAAATCCCTCCACCAAATGATTTGGACCAGTGCACAAAGCAAGGTCCATAAAGACTTAGATGAGCGAGTTTGGAGTGGAGGAACTTGACTGGCCTGCACAGAGTCCTGACCTAAACCCGACAGAACACCTTTGGGATAAATTAGAGCGGAGTCTGTGAGCCATGCCTCCTCATTCACATCAGTGCCTGACCCCACAGATGCGCTTTTGGAAGAATGGTGAAACATTCCCATAGACACACTCCTAAACCTTGTGGACATCCTTCCCAGAAGAGTTGAAGCTGTTATAGCTGCAACGGATGGTATATATATATATATATATTTATTTTTTACACTCTAACAGCGAAAACATACAGGAAATATAGTATGGTCCTTCTTTTACTGTTTACACCGTATCTGCTTGATTATCTGAAAATTTTCATGCCATCGCATGCAAATGTTACAACTTATCTTTTGCATCACCAAAACAAGATGCGTCACAGGTTATAAACTGTACATTTTGCTATGGAAACAAATATATGACTGTAGTTATTTTAACAGTTCCCCTGCTGTAAAACATGCAAATAGGGCTATGCTTAGATCTTCCGGCAAAATAAATATTACTAGGGAGCTACAGCTTAAGACATTTGGGCTTATGAAGCTAGATTTGAATTATATATATACATATATCTTGTTTGCCATCAGTTCCCATGGGAAATACCTCTTTATAATAAAAGTTCCATAAAAAAAATCTCTGCTAAGCACTTTTAATTTCTGAACTGGCTATAAAACATGATGGCTTTATTAATGGTGATGTAAGCTTATTGTGTCTGTATTAAACCTAAAGCCCAATGCCGTCCAACTTTTTTTTTTTTTGTATGGCCGGTCAATTTCTTTAGCTACCATGTATATGTGCACATATTTGAGTATTCTCTAGTATGCTGACATTTTTATCACCATATCTAAGTTAATAAGGTATTACCCAGAAATGGAGAGTTTTTAAAATACAGTTGGAGCTTTATTTGATCTGCTTTTCTCATGAAGTTAGCATCATCCACAGTCCAAGGCATGCACCTTCCTAGGCCTTTGCTTATGCAAAGCGGACATGGAGCTCAGGTTGATGTTTGCATATTTCGTGGTCCCAAGTTTGAAATGCATATCAAGCCAAAAACATGTTTTTCTAATTTTGGATGGGGTGGGAAAGGATCCAGCCGCCTTTATTACGTGGACCTATTTAGCTAAAAATAGGGCAAATTATCATTCTCCTTTATGGGGATTCACTTCAAGACAATGCTACTCCCTCCTCATAAGGTCCTCCTTGGTAGTTTAGAAATATTATCCTTCCAGTGGTAAACTCCTCCAGGGCTCCTCAGCTCAGAAAGAAAAAAAGGGGACTTCAATAGTGTAGTCCCATTAAAAACCAATATAATCTGTATTGAAAAGCATAAAACATATTACACACTCACAAGAAATGTGCAGTAAATGAACAGTGCACTACTTAAATAGTGATTGTACAGATAGAGGTATATGTCTCCTTAAGACTCAAACTCCCACATCACCATTGCAGCATAATCTGCCAATACTTTCTAAGAGGCGTGATGACGTCTTTAGCCCCCGGCCTGACAAGTTTCCAGGAGAAATCTCTCTGCTGGAGCCCCAGATAGCAGTAAAGTCCCAACATGGTAAAAATGGCAATAAAAATCTTCTGTGTTCAGCTCCCCCCTATCCAGCGCTGTACCTGAAAGCAGCAGTGCTGCTCTCTCCTCACTTGTCATGGTGGCTCCTGCTGCTATCATTCACAGCCTGTAAAGAGGGGGCAGGGCTGAGCCGTGCTGTGTGTTAATGTACACGTAGAGTTTGGCTCGGGATCAAGCCTGTATGAATGCTCCCATAGCAAGTGGCTTGCTAATGGGGGGCACTCGGAAGGGGGGGGAGCCATTAGCACCAGTGGGGGACCCTAGAAGAGAGGGATCAGAGCTGCTCTGTTCAAAACCATCGTTCAGAGCATTTTATTAAAAAGAAAAGATGATTTTAATATCTTATGCAGATAGCACAGACACCTTAACCCAATTACTGTGGAATATATCAAGTCAGATATTGATTGTCCAACAACAGGGTGGGGGTATGAAAGTTATGGAACCATCCTGTTTTGGTTACATAATCAAATCCTTGGTGCTTGGAAGTCTACAAGTGTCAATTCTTCGATTCACATGGCTGAAGGTATAATCTGGTCTCAAACTCGCCAGGATAGAGATGTTAAAATTAAATTATTTATGGAGGACAGATGGTGTCGAATGCCTTCACCTTTGTTTAGGAATGGTTGGTCCAGTTTGATGCAGATGGCCTCTTTCACACGTCTTGCAAACCAGTTGCCTTCTCTCTCCAATGATCTCTACCACCATGATTTGACAGCCGTTTCAGCTGTGTGAATTGCAGGACCAACACCCACTGTATGCAGATTCCCTGATACTAAGCATAGGAATATGTATCTAGAACAGGGTTGTTTCCCAATTTACACACCTCTATCATCTTGTTTTTGGTCAATCAACCTCTGCCCTAACACATTCTATTGCAGTTGGATTTAGGTGTTGGTGCTACTTCTGTGGATACAAATGCTAAGATATCTTCCTGACTCTCATTAGAACTAAAGAAGTGGTAGATATTGATAAGGTACGAAACATCTTCAGAATTACAGAGCAAGTCTAGTTGCATGTGACTAACTACTACTAGATATACATGACTTAATAGGAACCTTCACAGGCAAATAGTCAACCCTAAATGTGTACCATACTTTACATATTATATGCTTAGTGTAGATAAGCACTGCATGAAAAAAACTACAAAAGAACTGCACCATTTTAGTTAGTGGTATAGGTAACTTATACAAGATTATACACCGTGCACTTTTAAAAAATTCACCCATGCAGCAGTTTCCAACCATTGAACCACCACCACCAGTGCACAAACATGACTCACCTAAGTCAACATCAGCACATATCAAAATGTGCAAACACTACACTAGCTGAAAAACGTATGTCTAAAGAGTATTTGTTTTAAACACAAATATTTGAACAAGGCCTTATTTTTTAAAAATTATGCTCCAAATGACAACTGCATTTTAATTGTGCTCCTGACACTTACAAATGTATCAATTAATGTCATTAACAATCCTGTTTGTAACTAGCCAGCAGCCCTGTACACAAGCGGATGTCGAGGTTAGATTTCCATATGGTATTTGCACATTATTACATGTCAGTGTTAAAGTCGTAATGCTTTCTTTATGAGGTTGTGTGTCCTATCTAATTTTACATGACACTTATGTATGCTACCACGGCCTTTGCCAATAAATGGTTATTTATTGTCACTGCAGCCTGTCAACATTTAATGAATGACTGGCTTTACATGGGGTGGGGGGGGGGGGGGGAGCTGACCCTGAAATATATGAAACATCCGCCACTTTGTGCTTACATCAAATTGATTCTCCAACACATTATATAAAATGACCAACAAACCCATTTTATTTTAAGTGAAGCTGGCCCTTAAATACAATCATAAACTGAAAAATCCATTAAGGCAGTGGAAGGAGCAAAGGTGGGATGTACATCAACCAATAAGAATTTGACTTAGTGGACTGATTTCATGGGTTATGGTACACTGCTCTTCGTTTGTTGGCTATTCCTTTGAAACCCAACATTTTTACACTCTCCTAAAAAAAAAAAAAAAAAAAAAAAACGAAATAAAGATTTTTCCCATGGGTCAGAACCAGTCTTGTTCTAATTTTCTCCATTCACACGTTTTTTCCCTCAACCCTCTAAAGACCAAAGGGCCCATTTCTAAAGCAGTAGTATGGCCTTACCATGGCCATTCCTACTGCTTTTGAAATAAAATAAACGCACAGTGCCCTGTGCAGCTCCCCTATGCCTGGGCACATCTGCTGGTGCTGCATGTCCTAGGGCAGGGGTCTCCAAAATTTCTGAACAAAAGGCCAGTTTACTGGTCTTGAGGCTTAAGAGGAGCCAGACTGTGGCCAGTGGGCATAGAAAACGCTGTGGTGTTGGTGAAAGCAAACAGTGCCCCATAATTGGCTTTACTGAAAGGAATAGTGCCCTGTTGTTTGTGTCTATGGGAAGAATGGTGCCCAATCATTGGTGTCTGTGGCAGGAATGGTGTTCCATCACTAGTGTCTGTGGAAAGAATGGAACCCCATCATTGGTGTCTATGGGAAGAATGGTGCCCCATCATTGGTGTCTGTGGGAGGAATGGTGTTCCATCAATGGTGTCTGTGGAAGGAATGGAACCTCATCATTGGTGTCTGTGAGAGGAATGGTGTCTCATCACTGGTGTTGGTGGGAGGAATGGTGCATCATCACTGGTGTTGGTGGGAGTGGGGCACCATTCCTGAGCAGGAACAGACACACAGTAAGGCACCATTGTAACTCTTGGATCGGATCCCAACACAGCTAGTACCTGCAAGGTTAAAAGGTTCAAACAGAAGAATACTTAGCCTCAAAAGAAAGGAGGGTGCCCCCAAGACTTATCTAACACAAAAAAACAACAACTTAATAAATTGGACCCTACCAGTCCTTAGATATGGAAACTGCATTGCTTTTCTTTTTTCAGATTAAGTACCTTTTTGGCAAATACATAAAATTCCTGTTGATTTTGCCAGAAATGCAATGTCTTTGTCACATTTTGTGAGCTGAACAGACAGCAAGACAATGTTATCTTTCTTGTGCAATGCCTACTAATCCCATCATCCCCTATGTCGAGGAAATGAACAAAGGCAGACATTTTTAAAGTCCAGCCTGGGTGGCAACCATGGATTCCTTCATAGATACAGCAGAGGAGTGAAAGTTGCCACCCAGGGAAAAAGCCTACAAAGAGAAAGAATAAGACCCACAAGAATTCAAGCGTATTTCCACTTTTGCAGCCAAACTGGGATAACAGCGACTTTATATTTTGTCCCCATTCACATAGCATAACTTAAAATAATATAAAAAAAATGCTGCCTGCCTTTTAAATTGCTCTATTGTGGATCCTCCAGCATGGAAAAAATCCTAGGCACTTCTCTGGGCAGCTGTGTTTGCAAAATATGGGCACCTTTCAGACATTCGGACCATTTGTCCATTTTTCATCCATCCGTTGACGGATGAAAAATGGACATCAGTGCATCTCTATGGAAAAACGGATGTACAGTAAATGGATGATTATCCATTTACAACAGTTTACATCTGCATCCTTCAACATCCGTTTTTTTAAACGGATCAAAACCGTTTTTTCTTCCGTTAAATAAATGGATAGGACGAAAAACGGTTGTACACTGACAAATGGTCCGTTTTTCATCCATTTTTGCATTAGTAGTGGATATTAAAAAAAACTGGTGAGAAACGGATGAGCAGCTGATGAAAAAAATTATGAAAAACGGATGAGCAGCTGATAAAAAATTTATGAAAAACGGATGAGCAGCTGATGAAAAATTTATGAAAAACGGATGAGCAGCTGATGAAAAAGTGATGAATACTTCATCTGTTTTGACGTAACTGAACTGATGAAATGAATTGTCTGCATGTGTGAAACGGACCCACAAGCTGGACTAAACCCATCTAATTAACAGGTTTAAAAAACAGTTACATTCCTGACATGTGCTGTCACATTGGTTGTGCAACCAAACTGTCAAACCATCCAATGGCTGGTGTCATAACTGATCACATGTGCAGGACCATGGCAGTTGAGAATCAAACAGAGGCGAAGATGGCAGCTTCCATGGCTGAAAACGATAGGAGGGTTTAGTTCCACTTTAACCTTGTCTGTACTGTCTAGCAGTGATGGCGAACCTTGGCACCCCAGATGTTTTGGAACTACATTTCCCATGATGCTCATGCACTCTGCAGTGTAGTTGAACATCATGGAAAATGTAGTTCCAAAACATCTGGGGTACTAAGGTTCATCACTAGTTAGGCAGATCAACATGATCAAGCCTAATTAGATTTGAATACCGTCTGTCCTAAAAAAGGGTTTAAAGGGGTTATAAGCTTTGTTTTGTTTTTTAATAACAAACATGTTATACTTGCCTTCTCTGTGCAAGGGTTTTGCACAAAGTGGCCCTGATCCTCCTCTTCTGGGGTCCCTTTGTGGTGCTCCTGGCTCCTCCTCTTCTCGAGTGCCCTGCTGGAGAATCGGTTTCCATGGGGACACTCGTGGGGGCGCGCTCCTGAGTCCTGCTGCTGCGTCCATTGACACAGACAGCAGAAATTGGCTCCGCCCCCCCGGCTCCTACATCACTGGATTTGTTTGACAGCAGCGGGAGCCAATGGCTCCTGCTGCTATTAATCTATCCAATGAGGACCCGAGACAGCAGCTGGAGCTGGTTTGCTCTTTCCCGTCGTAAGTAAAAGGGGGGCTCTGGGGCGCAGCACAGGAGGTTTTTCACCTTAATGCATAGACTGTATTAAGGTGAAAAGCCTCTAGAGTTTACAACCCCTTTAAGGTTTAGGGGCTGGGTTTCTTGTAAGTTATGTAAGTACTTTAACCACTTGCCGCCCCCCATATAGCAATATGACGTCGGCAAAGTGGTTGCGATATACTGACCGGACGTCATATGACGTTGCCAGGATATCAAGCCACTGCGCGCCCCCGGGAGCGCGCATCGCGGCGATTGTTGTTGCGGTGTGTCAGCCTGACACACCGTAACTCTGATTTAGGTAAAGAGTCTATGATGGAGACTCTTTACCACGTGATCAGCCATGTCCAATCACGGCTGATCACAGTGTAAACAGGAAGAGTTGTTGATCGGTTTTTCCTCACTCGCGTCTGTCAGACGCGAGTATAGGAGAGCTGTTCAGCTACTCCTCTGGCAGGGGTGCTGATTGATTATCAGTGCAGCCCCCCGAGGCTGCCCACACTGGACCACCGGGGATGCCACCAGGACCACCAGGGATGCCCACCACTAGTCACCACCAGGTATGCCAATCAGTGCCCACAATGGATGCCAATCAGTGCCAAACAATAATGCCTGCCATTCAGAGATGCCCATCAGTACCATCCATTAGTGCACATCAGTGCCACCTATCAGTGCCCATCCATGCCCATCCATTCCACCTATCAGTGCCCATCCGTGCCGTCTATCAGTACCCATCCATGCCGCCTATCAGTGCCCATCTGTACCGCCTATCAGTGCCCATCTGTGCCACCTTTCAGTGCCGCCTTTCAGCGCCCATTAGTGCCGCCTTTCAGTGCCTATCAGTGTCGCATATCAGATCAGTGCCACCTATCAGTGCCGCCTATCAGCGCCCCATCAGTGCCGCATATTAGTGCCCATCATCAGTGCCCATCAGTGCTGCCTTATCAGTGCCCATCAGTGCCCATCAGTACTGCCTTATCAGTGCCGATGTGCCCATCAGTGCCCATTAGTGAAGGAGAAAACTTACTTATTTACAAAGTTTTGTAACAGAAACAAAAAAAATGTTTTTTTTTTTCAAAATTTTCGGTCTTTTTTTTTGTTTAGCAGAAAATAAAAATCCCAGAGGTGATCAAATACCACCAAAAGAAAGCTCTATTTGTGGGAACAAAATGATAAAAATTTAGTTTGGGTACAGTGTAGCATGTCCGCGCAATTGTCATTCAAAGTGCGACAGCGCTGAAAGCTGAAAATTGGTCTGGGCAGGAAGGTGTATAAGTGCCCGGTATTGAAGTGGTTAATAAGGACAGACTTAAGGCAGAAGTAAACCCAAAGATTTACCCATTTTAAAAAAAAGTTACATTTCCGGCACGTGCCTCATTGGATGTGCTCTCAACCAAACTGTCCAACCATCCAATGGCTGGTGTCATAACTGATCACAAGTGCGGCATCATGGCAGTTGAATGATAAACAGAGGCCAAGATGGCAGCTTCCTTGGCTGAAAACGATAGGAGACTCACTCTGACATTACTCATAAAGTTTTGCAGTCAGCCATGACACCTTCTCCTGAGAAACATTTCAATCAAAGTAACAAATATTTAAAACATATATTGTTTTTTTTTTTTTCAAATCTGACTCCAAAAGTGAAAATACACTTTAAATCATCTTCTTGTAAAGGAGATGAACAAAGACTGACGCTCAAAGTCCAGCTTTGGTGGCAACCATAGCTTTTTTTAATAGATACAGTGAAGGACATAAAGATGCCATCCAGAGACAGCAAGTTTGTTATTTACAATGTGAAAATAAAGGGAAAAAACTGCATCTACTTAATCTGGATAAGCTGCTATATATAATGATTTTTTAGGGGGTTTAGATCCATTTTTTAAAAAGGGTAAGCTAACATTTGTCTTTTTTTTTAAATGTATATACATTTCATTGGCATGAGTATGCATTACAGGTATTTATTATTTATATATTATAGGTATTTCATATTTATTTATTACAGGTATTTACAGGTAAAATATATGATACAATCTGCAAACTTGGTCTTTAAATTCCTAAAAGCACTTTAAAAAAAAAAAAAAAAAAAAAAAAAACCCTGAACGTTTCCACACATATCCAACTGTTCAGCCACAATTATTTATTTTCAAACAGTCTTTTGGGGGTAATGTTCCATTTTCTTATTTCACACTCCTTTTTCTCATAAATGAACCATCGCTTCCATAAATCATTATGAAAACAGAGACTAACGCTGAGCTTGAAAGGTTGAGAGATTTATGTAACACGTTTATGTTTCCAATTTTCTCGTCCCGGAGCCGAGCCTGCTACAGCTAAGCTAATAAAGGCAACTATTAATATTTCTTGTTGCCCGGCAACCGCAGGGGAGAGAGTAATGGCTTGAGCTCAGAAAATAGATGACCGATAAGAGAAAAAAAAAATTCAATTCTTTTATCATCTCTGGGGAAAGAGGTTTCACGCGTACATTATGATAAATGAGGGGGGGGGGGAGGCCAAGAGGAAAGAAAAATACATATATATATTTATATATATTATTTATTTTTTGCATTATTTGTTTAGACTATATTATAAGTGGGTTCTTTGGTACCTCAAGTCTATGACAAATGCAGGAGAAAATACAAGGATGGTGTTAGCCCTTATTTTATAGATGATGATAACTTTTCTTACGTAAATCAATATTTTAAAAATCGATATTTTTTATTGATGCTCTGTTTAATAATAGTACAAGCTGTTAAGTGCTGCAACTTATAATAACCAACCAGAATTCAGCTTTCAATCGTTTGGCTACTCTGTACGGCTGAGACCAATTTTCAATTGGTTGCCATAGGTTAAAGCGGATCTTCACTGCATCTGAGCACCACAAACCAAAAACTATATTTAATTAATTTTTATTTAAAAGCAAACTCCCTCATCCATCCATGTTTCCATGCTTAATTTTGGTGAGAAATCTCTTTGAAAAACACCCCTCTAGGATTTCTGCCCGTGGCCATCTTGAGTAAGGGCAAATGATTTGTGTACCATTTACTTCCTGCCCTTAGTTCAAGTAAGTATGGCCATCTTGGGTAAGGGCAAATGATTTATGTACCATTTACTTCCTGCCCTTAGTTCAAGTATGCATACAGGAGAGTGTGCTTAGCTGAGAAAACCCATCCTCCTCTCCTCCCCTCCTGAAGACTCCTGGGATGTATGACATCATTTGCCTAGGCAGGAAACCAGGAAGTAACTGAAGATATGAAAAAAAAAAACGTTTAAAACATGTAAATATAATATACTTTCCTATATATTTACAGCATTGGGATTAAAAGTAATCAATGTTGATTGGGAGAGTGAAGTTCCACTTTAACACTCCATTGCTCAAATAAAATGTCTCTGCCATAACCAGTTTAAAAATGCCAAAAGCAACCAGTTAGATTTCTGCAAACAGTTTTTTTTTGGAGTGGGCTAGAAATGGTAAAAACATAACTTGCTTGAGGCTTATTGGAGGAATGGAACCCAGAACCAAAATTTCATGTTTCAAAAGAGTGATGATTAAATTGGGTAGCTTTCTGAGGGCAAGAGTTTTTGTATAGTGGTATACATAAGAAAATATGTCATACAGATAAACATTTTGATTTTTTCTGCAAACTAATTTTATTTGTGTGGATTTGGCGGGGGGGGGGGGGATTGGAGGTTGTGTGAGGGGGGGTAAGGTAAGTTTGAAACTTTTTCTTGGAAAAAATATTTTCTTATTAATAACCTTAGCAACAAGTTTCAGTTTTATGGGCCAGGTGGCAACCCTAGGGTGAGCCAGGCATTGAGGGATGAATAGGCAAGGGTAAGAGAGGCATTGAAGGCTAAATGAATGGGAGAGCAAGAGGGGCGTTGGAGGTTGTAAGAGGAGGGGGTTTAAGGAAGCATTGGGGGCTGCGAAGAGTGCTTTGGGGCTGCACAAGTTGGTGTATTGAGGGGAACAGCAAGGGGAGCAATGGAGGCTGCATGAGGGTGAGGCAGACATTGGTGGCTGCATAAAGGGGAGGCTGGGGGTATTGGTTGAGACATTGAAGGCTATGTGAGTTGTAGGCCAAAAAAGATAATTGGGGGTTGTATGAGGATAATGGTAAGGGGGGCATTGGAGATTGCATAAAGGGGAGGGCAAAAAAGGTCTTTTGGCAGCTGCATGGAAGTGCTTTGGGGGTTCTGTGAGGATACGGGGGGCATTGAAGGCTATGTGGAGGGAAAGGAAGGAGCCATTGAAGGCTGCAAGAGGGGGAGATGGGCATTTGGGGGCTGTGTGAGTTGGAGGCTGGTAGGATATTTAATATTGTGTGGTTGAGACATCCAAGGCCGTGTGAGAGGGAAGATGAGATGGAAAATTGGGGGTTGTATGAGGATGCTGGTAAGGGGGTTGTTGGAGGTTGCTCACTTTGTGCATCTTTTTCAGCATATTAAGGGTTAGAAGAATGATTTTCCCCACAAGGCCGTGCAACTAGCCATGCTTAGAAATATTACATTTCTGCCATAAATTTTGCATTTTCCAGAAGGAATCTTATTACAATATTTATTCAATATGTTTCATTACAGAGGGAATTTGCATTTGTTTGGATTTGCATGAACAGTCTTGAGTAGAAAGGGTCCATTTATAACTAGTTGGTGAACACATTGACAGGTCATATATATACAGCTCACCCACGACAAGACAAATATCCCTTATCCTTCAAATAACCCATCAGCTGCCATCCTTCATATTAATTGTAACCCATACTGGCAGAAGTACAGAGGCTGCCATCTCAAACCAGCATGACAACCAGGGAACTAGTATATTTTGAAGAGACAGCCAAGATTTTCAGTCTACATGTTTCCATTAAAGTTGTTTTAATATTGTGCACTGAATAATGCTGTGTGGAGCCCCACATTACCCAATCATATATCTTTTTTTTACCAGTTTGAAGTAGGCACTGTGGTGGAACACTATCAGTGATTGGTTGCTGTTGATTACTCTATATCATTACTATGGAGCCCGTTTATAAGGGTATGAAATGGTTAGTTTGAGGTCTTAACTAGGTTGCATTATTCTGCATTAATTTTTAAAAGCTTATTTGATGACTTTAACATTTTAAAATGGAATCCCAGAGACATTTTTTTGGATACATCGTCAAAGTCTCAGAAACGGTCAGATTAAAGATCCGCTTTAAAATTAACCCTTGGGCCCCAAAAAAGTTGGTTTAAAGAAGTACACCAGTGGTTCTCAACTTCTGTCCTCAGGACCCACTAACAGGCCAGATTTTAAGTATTACCTTTTGGGAGATGTAGATTGGAATACGGAAATCACTGAGCAGCAAATTATATCACCTGTGATGTATTTCAGGTATCTTGCAAACCTGGCCTGTTAGTGGGTCCTGAGGACAGGAGTTGAGACCCACTGAAGTACACCATCTTGGGTTTCTCTAGGGTTCCCCCCAAACAAGGATACTTTGTAATGGAAAGAGAGACCACCAACATTATTGCATTCAGCCCCCATATCCAATCACTGGCTACATCTTGCTACCTTAAGGTCCACAACATTTCCAGAATTCTCTGCCTCCTGACTAACGATACCACATAAAAACGTATTCACTCCTTGGTTATTTCCCACCTTGACTACTTCAACTCCCTCCTCACTCGCCTACCTTTACACAGGCTATCACCCTTCAGTCTATTATGAATGCTGCTGCTAGACTAATACACCTTATTAACTGATCCGTAACTGCTGCTTCTCTCTGCCAACCCCCTCACTGGCTTCCCTTACCCCACCATATAAAATTCAAAATACTAACCACAACATATAAGGCCAGCTACATCACAAACCTCATCTGCAAAAAACGCCTAAATCGTCCTCTCTGCTCCTCCTAGGATCTCCTGCTCTCTAGCTCTCTTCTCATTGTCATGCTCGCCTCCAGGACTTTTCCAGAGCCTCTCCCGTCCTCTGGAACTCCCTGCCCAAGAATGTCCGGTCAGCCCCTACCCTGTCCACCTCTAGGTGATCCTTGAAAACTCACTTATTCAGGGAAGCCTACTTGACCTCCACCTAAGAACTGCACCCGACCCACCTCCATCACATCATCCCCCACAGCTATTACCTTTTATACCACCTCGCCCTCCCTTTAGATTGTAAGCTCCTCGAGCAGGGCCCTCCTGTCCCTTCTGTATTGAACTTTATTGTAATTGTACTATCCCCCCTCTACATTATAAAGCGCTACACAAACTGTCGGCACTATATAAATCCTGTATAATAATAATAAAATAAATCTAAAATCAAAACTTTTGGGGTTTTGTATAGAGTAGGGAATAGTTAAGATAGTTAATCGATAGATCGACTTCTGTACAACCAGCCTGGTCATACATGGATCAAAATTCAGCTGGTCTCTGCTGAACCATCCCAATTTCAATCCATGTATGGCCGCTTTAAGTAATTGTTTTTTTATTGTTTGACTGTTTTTATATCCGTACTTTAATATCTTTTAATGACTGAATTAAAAAAAATGAGAGAATTGTAGGCAAAAACAAGAATTATGGCAAAGCAGTTGCATATTGTGTCTTTAGCAAACTCATGTGGTTTAAGGGAAATGATTGTATGCAAATCCATTTTTGTAGAATGTAAATAATTTATTTAATGGAAGATCCCCTCAAAATGTAAATTGCAATAATTACCATAGAAAACAAATAAAGCAGGCATAACCAATTTAATTGCGCAATTTATTATTGAAGACATAAATATATTATTGTCACGCGGATCTAAACATATATTATTTAAAACTATGTTAATAAAACATGTTCACTTTTATTTTATTTTAATGTTTTTAATTAAAAACGTCGGTAATCAATAATCAACAGAATAAATATATAATAACTTGGAACAAATAGGATTTTGTCAAACCAATGTGTGGCCACAGGGTCACTCGCCTCACCAGTTGAAACATTGTACATGACAAGCCTGATTTTATTCCTACTTTTGTGAGTATAACACTGTTATGTGCTTTCAATAAACGGTTATTTTTGGTAATGCACTAGGCGTTTGCATCCTCTTGTGTATATTTTTGCTATGTTTGGAAGAACCGCCCAGTCGGAGGAGGGCTGCATCGCTGAGACCATTGCCCATTACACTCCTGTTGTTTGGGGAAGTCATGGGATTGAGCGCTGGGTGGTGTTTTTGTTTTCCCCTAGAGCCAGTGTCTCACATGGTGGTTAGGGTGTGCCCAGGCACATCCGGCACACCCCCTGCGCATGCCTATGTTTATTGGGCAAGTCCATCTAAATCTGGTAGCCTAACACTACCCTCTCTCCAGACTGATAATACTGCTGTACAAAGGTGGCTCTGTTGCTCCTCTATCCAGTGTGGAGCCACCTTAAGACTGGAAGTTACTGCCCAGATCCCCAGGTAAAAAAAAAAGCCAAAAAAAGATTGTGAGGCTGCAATATATAACATTTTTGTTTTCGAGTTTAACACGGCTGAGGGATAGTTTTTAGCAAAAAGTATTTCAGTAAATGACACATGCCTACCTCTACCTCGCACCCCTTCCCCCATTAAGCAAATCATAAAGAATTAATACATCAAAAATGATGAAGGCTAAACCCACAAGTGTTCTTTTGTCTACCACTTCCTTTCCTTTATTATGGTTTTTCAAAATAACAAATGCAATAGTTTAGAAGTTGAATAAAAGGTTTGCTGTGGTCTAATTATTTTGGTCATTAAATAATACAATTTATAAGACAAGGCAATACATCAGACAAGAAAAGAACAGGGGACAGAAGGATTTGGTTCTAAAAGAGGGACAGTCCCTCCAAATGAGGGACAACTGTGAGCTAAGCTGACTTCTGTAAGCGTAGCACCAGTACAGTTGAAATGTTTTTATGTAAGTTTATTTACTACATTTCTAGAGTATTGCTGCTATCAGATTGGGGACTTATTTAGAACTGGATTTCATGTGCATTCTTGTTTATGCGTTTGCAAATACAGGCATTTACATGCACTTTTGCATGTGCTTTTTACACTTTACTGCAATGGGGTTGATTTACTAAAACTAGAGAGTGCAAAAATTGGTGCAGCTCTGCATAGAAACCAATCAGCTTCGTTTTTTTGTCAAAGCTTAATTGAACAAGCTGAAGTTAGAAGCTGATTGGCTACTATGTACAGCTGCACCAGATTTTGCACTCTCCAGTTTTAGTAAATCAACCTCACTGTGTTGCATTTGTAACACCTTTTTAAGCATAAATGCTTTTTTTCTGCTTTTTTTGTCTAGTTTGTCTACCTTGTATTTATTGCATTTTTAAACTAAATTACATTCTTGCTTTTATAAAGCCATTTCCTGCTTTTATTTTGGAAGGGTTTTTGCTAAAAATTAAATATGCATTACAATATGCGTTTAACACGTTACGGCTTGTTTCTTTGTTTTATTACAACATGTGCTTTAAAAGCTGCAACACCATTTTTCAAAACTGTATCACACTGGAGATTGCTGCATAAATCACAACCTATTAACATGCATTTTAAATGTGCGATAAAACATATGAAAACACATTGGTGTGAATGCACTCTAAAGATTATGTCATACTAGGCACACCTGATAAATGGTGTTTTTTTGTACATATTGAATCGATTTGTGTTACTTGATTATTTTTGCAGAAAAAAAACGTATATTGCACTAACAGAGGTATACTGTCTACATATACTATTTGGCAGCACAATGTACCTTATGAAGATTACATAGAAGCAAGGGATGGTTGCTTGTTATTTAAACGTCATGTAATTCATGTTAATTCTACAGTATGACATACCTCACACTGTTGAGTTTACTTATTGTTTACCAGAACTAGCCATACAAAAAAATATATATATATATATATATATATATATATATATATATATATATATATATATATATATATAGATATATATATATATATATATATATATATATATATGTATTTTTTTTTTTTAAATTACAAACTATTTTTATTAGAGCTCATCGTACATACAAGATATAATAATGCAAAAAGATGCATAGAAATCTTCAATTTACAAAGTTCTTTCAAACAAGAAAAATAGTACATACAAGTGTAAAAAAACAAAACAAAAAAAAACAATAGTGAAAAAACGTATCACAAGTCTGTGAAAAGCAGAATTAAAAAATATATTTTTTAACTGATTTGTTTAATAGTTTTCTTTTAAATTCTTAGAACAAATGCAAAAAAAAGAGCTAAAAGAATAGACCAACACCATTCTACAACAAGATATACAATACAATTAGGCAAACATTATTATATGGTTAAGACTTAGACCATGCTTTCCCAGCCAGGGCTTCATGGAACTCTAGGGTTCCTTCAGATGTTGCTTGGGGTTCCATGAGCAATGAGTGATTTCTTCCTCTGAGATTAGTCACCAATGACACCAATAATCATTTTAGTTATCTCTTAGGGGACATTCTTCCAACTGACCACCACGCTAATGTACCATGAGCTGTAGATATGGACATTATTAGTAGGGTTCCCTAAAGTTCCTTAGGTTTTTTTCAAGGGTTCCTCCATGTTAAAAAGGTTGACTTGGACCAGTGTTTCGCAACCTTTTTTCAATCAAGGCACCCTTTACAATTACTTGCAATCTTGATGCATTCTAAAATTTAAAAAATGAAATTATTAGTTTTACATAATGCAGCAACACCCATAAGCATAGGATACCCAACAGTAACAGTGATTTATTCCACCAAAGCAAACACCTTTGCACACTGGTATGACTAATATTCCAATGTTTCTCTTCTCCCGCAAACAAGGCTGCTGTGCAGGTGCCCAATGTCCTCCTTATCAACTGATGATGTCATAGGTTATTAGGACACTGGCGGCTCGAAGGTTGTAATGGTGCACAATGAAAACCAGTGGCTTTATGTAAATAATTGGCAGGCTTGATCCACCTGCTGGCTTGTATACAATTTTTGAGCAGTTTCCTGGGATTTTGCCAAGGCACCCCTGAAGACACCTGAAGGTACCCTGGTTGAAAAAGGCTGACTTAGACTTTAGTAATCCTTTATCCTACTACCATCAACATTTCTTTTCTACTCTGTCTACCTGAGTGCCCATTGCGGCTGAGCCATCCTAAAAGCATCTACACTTAAAATACCAACTTATCTATCCCACATTAGCAGTCAAATTTTTGTAAATATTACACCATTGGCAAGAAATTGTAACGAAGGGGATATCATTGTAACCAAGGGGACAAAAAAGTAAACATTAATGCCAATGTACTAGCCTTCCTTATCTCTCATGCCCTGGGCACAGGCCCATGAGTGCCACTAAAGTCACCATCTTTTGTGGGAAAAATACCAGCCTTATGATTGATTTCCTGCCAATAAATTGGTACAATTTACTGGTTATGTCGGGAAAACACTCGCCAGGGGCAGCCCTAATGAATGCTGATAGAGGATCTAATCTCTACCAACTCAAGGCATCACTTGAAGTAAGAGGAGCAGAGCTGTGTGACACTGCACACTGGGTTCATTAAATGCTACAGGCTTCGTACACAGGTGCTAACCTTCTCTAGATGATGAACTTGTTGCCTGGAGCAAGCAACCAATTATTCTCTCTGAACTGACCCACGCTCATGGGCTCTTTTATCGTTAAAGGCTTGACTCCCGGCAGATTTTATAAAGACACCAATAAATGCAGTTTGTGTGGGCATGAAAAAAAGTATTTTAAATGCAGCCAATATTGAATTTGACCTTTCGTAATTTCCTGTAGTGAAAAGCGTAAACTACAAGAGAGAAGGGCGGGACTAGGAGCCAATCGATTGTGCTGCATGCATCTGTGCTAACAGAAGGAAAGAGCAAAGAGGTGACCTCATCAATCTGTTGCTGTTCTTTCTCTGTCCAGTTGCAGGCAGGTGACCTTGCTGTGTTGCTTAACTACAGGACAGAATGTTCAGGTCACCAGACTGGCTGTGCTGTGTGGTAGGACTGCTAAAATCTCAATACTGTCACCAGAACAGAAAGTGATAGGAAATGTAACATGTTATAGGTCAGGGTTTCTCAGCTAGGGTCCCATGGAACCTCCAGGTTTCTCTAGAGGTTGCTAGGGGTTTTTTGAGCAATGAGCAAGTTCTGCCACTCAGATAAGTTCCCAATGACACCATTGATCTTTTTAGCTATTTGTAAGGGGAAATTATTTCCAATAACCACAAGTATAAGGAGCGTTCTTCCCACTGACCATCACATTAATGTACCATGAGTATTAATATTCAGCAGGGGTTCCCTGAGATTGGAAAGTTATTTTTTAAGGGTTCCTCTGTGTTGAAAAGGTTAAGAAAGGCTGTTACAGGTTGTCACACAATTGGAGAGCTTTTTGTTGACTTGTTGTTATGTCTCGGTATCCAAAACAAACAGCAAAGAGGTTTGGCTTTAGGCCTCTTTTACATGGGCCTAGCAGCTGACTCACAATTTCTGGTGGCCCACTTTGTCAGCAGCATCTGACTGGTTATTAGCAAGCAATTGGATGAGGATATGCCGTCTCCCACATGTTGGTTGAAGTGAGATTTCACACTGAATGCCCTCTTAATTGAGCTGCAGCCATATTCATTGGACTCGGTTGCGTCATAGTTATGGTATGGCCCCATTCACTTTGATACTGCCAGCCACTTCGACATGCCCTATCTTTTTGCCATTGCTGTGAGAACGTGTAAAGGGCTATCTGGCAGCTATTGTCTGGTTAAGTATCAAAAACGTGCCTTAATTGCTTAAAATTTGCTGCCCAACACTGCCCATGTGATATATTTCAATACAGCTGTAGACTCAAACAAGTCCATACAAGAAAAGGCTGAACACTAATGATGTCAGTCCTCTAAGACAGTGGTCATCAACCCTGTCTTCAGGGCCCACTAACAGGCCAGGTTTTATGTATTACCTTGGGGAGATGCAGACTAGAATACTGCAATCACTGAGCAGCAAATGATATCACCTGTGATGTATTTCAGTTATCTTGCAAACCTACCCTGTTAGTGGGCCCTGAGGACAGGGTTGATGACCGCTGCTCTAAGAAGTTTAATTTCTTATAGAATTAACATCATTAGTGTGTGACCTTTTTATGTATGGACTTGCGAAAAGCTGGAGCAAGGGCAGGCTCCCATGGCCAACATCTACACGGAGAATGTTTTAACAGTGTGACGCAAGCTGTTACACTGTGACAGATGCATTATGGTACTTCTGGAAGGTCAACCCTATGGTTTGGGAATTAAATTAGGGGTGACTCCTGCAATTTCCAGGTGAATCAACATGTCTTCTTGAAAAACACTTCATAGTGGAAGCCAGTACAAGATTCTGAAAGTTTTGTTTTAATGAGTCAGTTCATTAAATAAAGCATTTGTCTAACGCCATTGGAGAAGTTGACGGTAGAAAACAGCGTGTTTATATTAATAGGGTAATTAAAATATCACTCCGCATGTGTTTGAAAGGCTGCCAAATTTGCAGCGGTTACCGCATCAGGCAATTAGGCTCAAATCTTTCCCAGTGAGAATACAGATTATTCTTGGCAAGACAGGAGTACCTTCAATAGAAGGGGCTTTCCCTTCATTGTTAATAAGCTCGCTGGACAAATCCAAAGAGCACAAACAATGTCAGTCTTGCAGTACCAGACTTGTATAACATAATATCACTGGCGGATTGACTCATAAAGTGAGGCTTAATGAGCAAATTCCTTTGAAATTAAGTTCCCTGTTGTGGGTAGAATGAGACCCCCAACCTAAAAAAAAAAAAATCTATTCAAGCATGAATTCTTAAGTCAAAGAAGATCCTTCTAGTGCTCTCAGGCTCCTCCAAATCTCCAAATTCTTTTTTTTTCTGCTGTAATCTGACTTTCTGTTGAAGGGTTTCGTTCTCCATGGTCCCACTGTATGTAGGAATGTATCCACTCTCTCTTGCTTGCTCCTGAGTTGGACTAGGGATTATGGGAATTGTTTTGTGCATTGAGCAGTGTGCATGACCCCCACTAACGCAAACTACTCGTTCCAAACAAACAGGAAAAATAAGAGGTCTGGGAATTCACAGAGGACGTTACAATGAAGTAGAAAAACACAGAAACAATTTCATGAAAAATTGTTTACAGGGCCAATAAAGTGGATGTGTATGGAATATTTTCAGAGAATAGGGATATTGTTTAGTATCTCTTTCATAATAGGAGGTGAGGCTTGGCTAGTATGCGTGGGCAAGGGCTACAGCTCAAGACAGCCTGGTCTACAACCAAACTTTCGTAAGGCCTTTACCAGTGAAAATAACAAAGGCAATGCCTACATTTCCTAACCATCTAACAGGTTATGAGTGCCAAGTCAATACAGAAAAAGGTGCTTAAAGTGGACATTCAAGTGGAGTAAATTGCTGACATGTCCTAATATACAGCAATGATTTAATTGTGTCTTTATCTCTCAGTCATTGCTTTGAGTTCCATTTGTATTTTTGCTATTGCTATCTTAGTAGTAAGCTTCACTTACTCTAAACCCCCCCCCACAACCACCACCTTGCTAAATTAATGCTAACATCCTTTATGTCTCCCTTATTTGGCTTTACCTATTTTGTCCAAGTCAGGCATTTTAACTGGAGTTTAAAGAGTTTCTAAAAGTTGGAGTTCTGCTTTGAACCCCTGTCAGGTGTATTTTTTTACACGTGTTCCATTGAGGGAATAATCATTTATTTTCTGTCCTGGACACATAACAGGAAGTCAGAGGAAATCCCCAAGATAAGGAACAACCCTCCTTTATCAGTAGTCACCGGAACATGTGTCCCCATGGAAAGACTTCCCTTCTGTTCCAGCAGCAACTCAAAATTTGGAATTTTCCCTTACTTTTAGTTTCAGCAACAGTGGTCACCAGGACAAACAAGAGAGGGTAAATTTCCCCAGCAAGGACACTGATTGCAAAAAAAAACTGAGAAGGGTTCAGCATCTTCCCTATGGGAATGCAGATTGCACTTTCTCCCTTTGTTTATAATCTAACTTAAATTTACCAAAAAAATAACAACACAGATACCATTGAGTGGCAAAATTATGGCTGCAGCACATATATTGGTTTTAAATATTTTTTTTGATGAATAACAACTTCATATAAATATATTATTTATAAATAAACTTCCTTGAACTTTATTAATCTTCAAAATTTAACTTTGCTCAGCCATAAAAAGACTCGAGCACAAATCTCATGAATCATAAATACCAGTCCCCCCTTTCCATAAATGGGTGACGAACCACATAAACGTGCCTTGCGACAAGGGTGGGGGGGAGCGCCTTCAGCTGTGACACCCACTGGTGGTTTACCTCAGAGCGGGGTCCTATTTATAATAAGCCCCACTTCTAGAATTTTCCAATTGCATCACGTGACCTAGGAATTTCCCAGAGGTCACATGATGCATATCCCAGTCTCCTTGTACCTGTTTTCCATCTGTTTCTATTTTGCATATTTAAAGTGGTATTACCCTATAATATGTGAACATATAAAAAAAAAAAATTTATTTTATTAAGAAAGGGAGGGGCAAACGCATGCTCATATTGCCGTGCCCATATGTTTGTGCCCTCCTTCTCATTCTATCCAAAACGGTATCCTTAAATCCACTTCAATATAGCTTTCGTTTATGTTGTGGCTACAGTTTCTGTCTGATCAGATGTTATCCTGATGTTATTTTTGCAAGAGATAAATTCACATCCTGTGCAGACCTACCGAATGTTTGAGTAGGAGATTTAAAAAAGAGTATGTTAAATTCTTATCAACAGCATAAAGTGGGAATTAACACCCAGCCGTCACACAAATGAGTCCACAGCGGCCTGAGGTTTGTGCTGAGAGCTCAGATAAGCTTTATCATGTTAATGTAATTTCAAAAGCTACTATCAATGTTTTTAAATCTACAGCTTTTATATAAATAAAAATAATACCTGGCGATTCTGCCATGAAGGTCCATGTTCAGCCACTTTGTGTTACAGGGTGAGAATGCTCTGTCCCTGTCTGCCAAATGTGCTCCTGCGTTGTCACCCTGTCATACAGGCTTCCACTGGTGACTACAGTTGGACATTTAAACACACCTTACACAGGCATGGTCAATTATGTAGAAGGCCTCAAGTTTGACCTCTGACACCCTCAAAGGGTTGTGTATGGTATTAGTGAATATAATGCTATGGAAATCTGTCAAAGACTGCAGACACCCTACAGAAGATGGCCAAAGACTAGAGGTCTACTATAGGAAATGGTCAAAGTCTACAGGCCTACTACAGGTGATGGTCAAAGACTACAGGTCTACTAGAGAAGATGGTGAAAGACTACAGGCCTACTACAGATCATAATCAAGGAATACAGGTCTACCACAGGACATGGTCAAAGACTACAGGCTCAATACAGGATATGGTCAAAGACTACAGGTCTACTACAGGAGATGGTCTAAGACGGCAGGCCTACTACATTAGATAATCAAAGACTACAGCCCCACTACAGGAGATGGTCAAAGATAACAGGACTACTAAAGGAGATGATCAAAGACTACAAGCCAACTACAGGAGATGGTCAAAGACTATAGGCCCAGTACAGGATATGGTCAAAGACTGCAGGCCCACTACAGGAGATGCTCAAAGACTACAGGACTACTACAGGAGATGGTCAAAGTCTACAGGGCTACTAGAGAAGATGATCAAAGACTACAGCCCCACTACAGGAGATGGTCAAAGATAACAAGACTACCAAAGGAGATGATCAAAGACTACAGGCCAACTACAGGAGATGGTCAAAGTCTACAGGGCTACTAGAGAAGATGATCAAAGACTACAGGACTACTACAGGTGATGGTCAAGGACTACGGGTCTACTACCGGAGATGGTCAAAGTCTACAGGCTCAATACAGACTATGGTCAAAGACTACAGGTCTACTACAGGAGATGGTCAAAGACTACAGCCCCATTACAAGAAATGGTCAAAGACTATAGGCCTAGTACAGGAGATGGCCAAAGACTGCAGGATTACTACAGGAGATGGTCAAAGACTATAGGCCTAATACAGGAGATGATCAAAGACTACAGATCTACTACAGGAGATGGCCAAAGACTACAGACCTACTATGGGAGATGGTCAAAGACTAAAGACCTACTACGGGAGATGGTCAAAGACCATGGGATTACTACAGGGGATGGTCAAAGACTACAGGCCTACTGCAGGGGATGCAGATATAATAAAGGAGTTGTTATAGACTGAAGACAAACATCTGGAGACAGTTAAAAACAAACACAAATCAGTGCTTCCACAGTTCTGTTACCTGCAGCCCCTCTATCAGTGACTTATACCACATTTGATACATTTTTTTAGCAAGATCCATTATAAAAGATCAAAGGAAAAAAACATAAAAGAGAAAAGTATTGCACAGCACAGAAAAAAAGAATGTTGTGTAAAAGAAATAAACCAAACCATTAACTACTAGAATCCAGTATGAAGAATATTTTCCTATACTGACCTGGGTAAGCACCTAAACACAGGCTACTGACTGCAGGGGACCTGAGGACCAGACAGTAAGTGCCAAAGGGCTGCAACCCATGGGCTGAAATTTGGGCACCAAGGTCCTAGAGTAATAACAAAACACAGTGGTTGTGTTCTTTCTTTGATATGGGAAAGTTGGACCATTGATGCAATTTGACTGTGCAACCTACCAACAACTATGTAGTGCCATGGACCTGGCCAGTTGGATACAGATTGATTGGATAGGTTAGGGAGATTCTCATATTAACATAGCTTTGGAAAATCTAAAGTTGATTGTACAAAGATTATATGGGGAGTTTAAGATTGAAAATGTAGTCTATATCCAAGTGCATTTTTCAGTTAGCATGTCCTTACAAGTGGAGATACCCCTGAAGGATAATTTCTGAGTGGTTGCTTCAGGTGACTGCACTTGCATTTTTGCCTTATCGGTGAGCCTGTTCTAGCTCTAATCTATATTGCACGCAGTTAGGTTTTATTATAATTAAATATTTCTTGATTATATAACTACACAAGGCCCATGTCCTTTTAAAAAGTGGCTTATACCCTGTAAAATATTATTACTTTTATTACATATAATGTAATTCCATTATATTTTGTAGGCTATCGATCCATTTTGTACATACCATACTTGAGAAGAATTGCAATGTGCACACGAATTACATTAATGCTATGGGAAATACCACACTCCCGATGCTTGCTCTGAAATCATGCAGAGATCAGCTGACAGTGACATTTACAAGCAATGTACATTTTAGAGTACAATTTATTTTTTATTGCATACTCCCTTTGTGAGCTGCCCAGCATACTGTAGAATAAGAGCTAATGGCCGCTAAACATTATGGGGTGCATTGAAAATTGTTGTGCTATCTGTCCCGTGAAGCTGCATGTACATTTGTTCTTTGGAAATGTGGGCCACAACTGTTATGAAATTATTTTCTCTGACGTTAGATACATTTTTTTCTTTCATATAGAAGCGACTCAGAAAAAAAAAAACTCACTATGGCCACTAGATGGAGCTGATGATTAAAAGAAGTAGATATTATGATCGCCAATGCCATCTAGTGGCCATAATGCAGTATATTCCTGACTCACTCTATAAAAAACATTTAACCTGGGGAGAAAATAGCCTAATAATGTTTAGGGGGTTGCCTCCATTTACACATAATGAATGTACATGCAGTTTCACAGGATGAATAGCGCTGTATTTTTTAAAAATACACCCCTATAATTCAGAAATAGTTTAAAGGATCATTGTCACATAAGGTATTGTATTCTGAGAACTGTATATGATAACATTATTGGGTATATTACAGTATTTTCTTTTATTTCACAGGCATTTCATTTATGTACAGTATTTATTCAATTGTATCCCTTTATAGACATGTATCTCTTTATTTATTTGTAGAGACTTATCTTGAGTAGTGAGTTTAGCTACTAAATGCCTTAAAATGCCTTCTCTTGATAGAAATACATACATGTGAACTCTTTACCTGCCAATAGATTTTATCATTTTGTCCAGCCAGTCCTGTGAGTTTAACAGCCCTGCTGTTTTGCCAGATCCGTGACTTTACTTTTTTTCCATTGTATTTAAGCAATACAGCTTGGTCACTGACCTGCCCCACCCCACCCCCGTCTGCTGACTAGATACAAAACAGTAAAGCCTGACAGGCTGAAATTTATTGCCCTCCCAGTTTTAAGATATGGGAATTTAAATGAAGCCAATATAAAAAGGAGTTTCTGGTAATTATACTGGCAGCATTTTAAAAAATAAGGCATTTTTAGGGAATCCGTAGCTGGGTTAAATTGGGTTTTTTTAAGATTTGCGTGGGGTTCTGATCTTTTTTTAATCTGTCGCCTAAAACCTAAAACTTGAACGCTATGAAGCTGAAAGGCTGAAATGACATGTATGTACATGAATGTGACATTGGACACCATACATTTGCATCAAGCAAGCTATGCTATTGTCACTGGCCTCTTGGTGTTTGCATAACAAGGGTTTGACAACCTAACCACAGACCTATTTGTGACGGGCGTGTTTAGTTGCTCTGTGTAATGTTGTGTGAATACCACAAAGAATAAAGAATGTGCATTAGAACTACGGACCTTCTATTTTATCTCCGGAATTATTTTTTTCTACTCCCTGGTAAGGCTTCATGTACACTGCTGCTCGTAAATAGACGTTTAGGAGCAGTTGGGCGTTTTTTTTTCAGCTGCCCCTGAACTCTCCTCTATGTTATCTTAAATAATACATACACAGGGTCGTTTATAGTCATTTCTAGGCAGTTGAGTTTAGAAGCCATTTTTAGGAAAGCAAAAAAAATGCGTTCAGGACGGATGTTCGGAGGCATTTGAAACGCCAAATGCCTGTAACAGCTTGTAAAGCGTGTAAACATGGTAACTTGCGTTTAGCCGTGTTTCGTTTGCAGGTGTTTTTAATGGAGATACATTTTTGACCATTTAAAAAAAAACGCCTCTAAACGCAAATGCGACTAAACGCGGGATGTAAACGCGGCAAAACGGATGTTTTTAAACTTTGGTTAGCATCTGTCAAGTTAAATCGTTCAGGAGAGGTTTTAAAACGTCCCGTGTACATTAAGCCTAACAGTGCTAATATAAATATTTGGGTCTGTATATGTTATTATTTTTAAAAACCTTGTTACTATTTATAGCTTTTTTTTTTTGTGGTGGTTGCCACTGCACATATATACAAGGAAAATATGGGCCTGGATGCTGAGCAAAACAAAAGATACATATATCCATAAGATAAGGCAGCACTTACGCATAAAATTTGTGTTGATGAGCTTGTCATCCTCAGCCTCGTCTTCTTCAGGCTTGTCTTCTTCAGGCTTGTCTTCTTCAGACTTATCTTTCTCAGGCTCATCTTCTTCAGGCTCGTTTTTCTCAGGCTCGTCTTCTTCAGGTTCTTCTGCAGGCTCATCTTTCTCAGGCTCGTTGTCTTCAGGCTTGTCTTCTTCAGGCTTATTTTTCTCAGGCTCATCTTCTTCAGGCTCGTCTTCTTCAGGCTAATCTTCTTCAGGCTTGTCTTCCTCAAGCTACTCTTCTTCAGGCTTGCCTTCCTCAAGCTTGTCGTTTTCAGGTTTATCTTCTTCAGGTTCGTCTTTCTCAGGCTCGTCTTCTTCAGGCTCATCTTTCTCAGCTTCGTCTTCTTCAGGCTTGTCCTTCCCAGGCTCATCTTCCTCAAACTCGTCTTTTTCAGGCTCGTCTTCTTCAGACTTGTCTTTCTCAGGCTCGTCTTCTTCAGGCTCATCTTCCTCAAGCACGTCGTCTTTAGGCTCATCTTTCTCAGGCTTTTCTCCTTCAGGCTCATTTTTCTCAGGCTCGTCTTCTTCAGGCTTATATTTCTCAGGCTCGTCTTCTCCAGGCTCATCTTTCACAGGCTCATCTTCATCAGAATAGCACATAAACCCTAAAACCCCTCCATGTAATGGCATCACATGTGGACGGTATTGATGGTCTGTTTCACTTCACTATTGTGCTGAGAAAGATGAGCTTGTGCTTTGTCGAAACATTGCAAAAAAGTTTATCACTGAGGGCTCATTCACAACAGGAGGTACATTTGACAACTCATGCTCTTTTTGCGCATTCCTGCGTACCACATTTAGGGCAGACCAATAATTTTAATGGGCTTCCCTATGCGTGTGATATTAATAAAATGGGTGCAGGCAAGACTTTTAAAATCACTCTGCACCGACATGCATAGTACTGTGGTACCATGCGTCTTGGTAGACAAAACACACGTTGGCTAGATGCGTGGAGGTGTCATTAAGAATTATTGCATGCTTATGCATCTGCAAAAGGCATGCATCCCCGCACCACTCCTAGTGTGAACAAGCCCTAGGCGTTCACCTTTCAAGCCCTGTGAGTGCCACCTTATCTTTGGGATGGGATATACTGGATATATACAGCATCAAGTAGGAAGGAGGTGCACCCAGAGGGACTTGCAACAGGAGGAATTTCCAATGTGGTTTTAATATTGCCAACATTTCAACAGGGTGCAGCGTTAAGACCATGAGATGGAGTTGATTATCATGAAATAAACACATACTATGTTCCTCAGCTATATCTAGTGACCATAATGCGGTATTTTCCTGATTTACACTTTTCTTATGAATGAAAAACATCTGATCTGAAGAGAAAAAAAGCCTAAAAAAAAATCTGATTTTGCTAACATTCACACAGAATGAATGTACATGCAGTTTTACAGGGCAAAAAGGTCTGCTAAATTTTATAAATACACCCAAAGCCTCAAAATCGACAAATTACGATAACTTTTTAATCTTATTTCCCTTTTCTTATGTCCACTTGTAAACATAATGGGTATTATATAGTAAAAGCAGCCTTGTCAATGCACCTAGTAACCCTGCATGATGTTCAAATCTCCCATGATTCCTCTCAATCACCAGACTTCTCTACATAGTTAACAGGTGTTCAGCTTTTCACAAGACAGTTGGGTATTTTCATATGGTTAATAGGCAGTTGACATGTATTTTGCTGTTTTTGTTATGGTTTCTAAATGGTTGTCAACATATGCATTTGAATGTTGCTGAGTAGGGAATTTTCCTTAGCCCTATTCCCTATTTTTTTTATTGTTTCTGTTCTGACTTCCTGTTCCAGTTACAATGCCCACCAGTATAAGGTGACCAGATTTTCAAAATGAAATCTGGGGACACCCTACTGACCATGTCCACTTTGGAGCAGAGGTGGCGCTAATAGCAACATGCAAAGCCTGATGCGCCAAATGGTGCTAATGATGGGAGGGGCTTGAAGGAGTATAGTTAAAAAAGCCTACTCCTCTCTGGATCAAGAGTACGTAATACACAAAGTTCAGGGGTCAGGAGCAAATAATGAGCAGAGTATAGAGGTCAAAAATAAGTAAAGTGCTTCCCAAGCAATCTATTACCAGGCAGATTATCCCACAGGCTGTGGATGCCATTGGAGAACTGGGGATGAATTCGGGACAGTTTTTTCCTGCGGAAACCCCCTAAAATCAGGGACTGTCCTTAGAAACCGAGGACATCTGGTCACCCAACTTCAGGACAGTGAGTCACCCAACTTCGAGATCAAGAAAATCTTTGACGGGGATTCAGATACCAATAAAACTCAACAGCTTTTCAAAATCTACCCTACTCTATGCAGAACCAATACTGGTGTTACATTTCAAAGTATCTTAGACAAAAGGTATAAAAACTGAAGAAAAGGGAATAGGGTTCATGGCGCCAGTAGTGAACATCATCACTTGTTTTCTGGTTGTGACCTGTCCCAGAAAAAAAGACAGCATGATTTCAGGTTAATATGGGTGACACCTCTGCTTTCTGCAGTTGCTTTAAACACTGTGCCCAGTGTCAGCGAAAGTCCCTATTAAGGTAAAATAATTACCTCAGTCGTAGAAATCAGGCCGTATCATGAATAGAAGAACAAGCGCCTGTGCGTCTCACAGTCTTGTCCCGCTGTTCCCCTGATATTCCCGCTCCTAATAAGCCGATCAGAGCCAGCAAAGGCGCTCCTGTTATTTTAACGGATAAATTAGTTTGACTCTTAACTCAATAATTAAAACTGTTATGGCTTCAAGCCTGCGGAGATAATGTACCATTATTATGGTCGTTTGTTTCAATTAAATGCTTGCTGGTTTAACAATAGCAGCTGGGCACCTGAGTGTAAGCAGCCATTACTCTGCACGTGGAGACAGCTCCATCTCCACGTACGGGAAATCTCTATAGTAGGCAATGTTTTATAGGATGTATTTCATCTAATAGAAGGTGTTAAAATTCAAATAGCCAGGATCAAGAGGTATGAATTACAATTTGACAGGTGTACTAAACAGAGCTATTCTTCTACTATTCAGGCTCTCTTTTCAACACTGGAACTTTGATTTCAGATTTTACCTGCAATCCCACCTGCTGGAGTGTCTTGGTACTGCAGAATGACTATTCAGAAACAATGATGCTGTATGCATGATGTTATCATGATCAGACATTAGAATATGAAGACATATACAGTATTTATTTTAAAAACATGTTAAATTCAGACTCAAAAATGTTGCAATTCAGTGGAGGAAGTTCATACTTGTGGAAGAAGCTTCTGTGTGAATGGCATTTGTGAATAGGCACTCAAATGTAAAAATATGTAAATGTAATGCACATATATATGAGAAAAGACTACAATTCAGAAATCAGCATTTACAAATTTCAAGAAAAAAATTACCACATCTAACAAAAGGTGTAAAAATAGAATTTTCAAGCTGGATGCAACTGCTAAACCTAGAACATTTTTAAAAAGAATCTTGAGACAGACTATGGGAATTAAAATTTCATAGACTTAAGAAGCAGTAAAAAAAATCAGCTTTAAAAAATGCCCTCGCTGACCTCTGTAGCTGCATGCACTGTGGAGCATTTCATCTTAAAAATTCAAAACAGAAGCAGTAAAATCATGTAGTGACTCAGCAGCTCAGCTCCCCCTGCTCCTCTCTCCTGCAGGGACTCAGTAGATCAGCTCACCCTGCTCCTCTCTGCCAGAAGTAACTCAGCAGCTCAGCCAGCTTTCCTCGTTTGGATTTGACTTAGGACCCTTCCAGCCCTCACTGACCCCTGTAGCTGCATGCACTGTGGAGCAATTCATCCTCAAGATTCAAAAAAGAAGGAGTAAAATCATGTAGTGACTCAGCAGCTCAGCTCCCCCTGCTCCCCTCTCCTGCAATGACTCAGTAGATCAGCTGACCCTGCTCCTCTCTGCCAGAAGTAACTCAGCAGCTCAGTCAGCTCCCCTCTCTTGGATATGACTTAGGACCCTTCCAGTCTTGTAACCTTTAATTTAAACTCAGAACAGATGCTCTGAAATGGGAGAACAGGGGAAGTCGAGCTGCTGAGTGACATTTGAGAACAATCCCCCCCCCCCAGTGTCTGCAGCTACAGAGGTCACCAAGGGCTTGTTTTAAAGCTAAACTCCAGGATTCTTGAAAAATCTACCACTGTGGTTATATCCAGAGATAGATCCTGTTCGATGGTTTAGGTTGTGGATGGGCCCTCACTGTCCTCACATACAAGGAATGACTGTTTGGCCTTGCATTGTACTTGATGGCTTCATTGTATGGCAACTAGCCAGAGAGGATTAGAGAAAAGGCTTTGGGGACCGGTTGCACAGATGGTTCACAAAAAATGAGTCCAAAAAACTCCAAATATCCTCAACCTGATTATCATGATGCCCAATGAGAAGCATGTCTTTCTTCTGGGACACCTTACTGCATGAAGCCACCGATGCTCTTCTGATTGGTCAGCATTGTCACATGGCTGTGCTGACCAATGAACGCTTGCCATTGTGAGAATTATGATGGACAGTCGCTCCAAGGCTGCCCTACACATGAGAAACGCGTCAAAATAGCTCATGTACCTTTTTGGGCATTGAGTTGTCACGCGTTTTGACGCGCTTTCAAGGAACACTCAGGTGTGAATACAGCCTTAAGCTGTTTGTTCTGGATGTTGTCATCCTGGACATCACTGTCAGAAAGAAGTTGCCTGTAGCAGCCAATCAAATTCTTCTCTTTATTCTCCAACACTAGAAACAGAGAAGGATGGATTTGATTGGTCTCTGTGTCCTATGAAAACAGTCTTCCCTTCAGATCCTTTTAGTTGTGTGTACCTCTTACAAAATACTTCACCGCAGGCCTAAATTTCATGTGTATTTATTTACTAGTTTGTTCTCGTGTTATAAAACATGCTGATAGAAGCCTGCGCAGCAAGCAATATTGTGAATGCCACCACCGCTAACTATGCTAATCAGCGGGATTATTCATTTATTCACTTTGTAGCTCTGTCAGGCTGCTAATGGGTCATTAATTGATAATTAAAGAAGATTAGGCTGTGATACGGCGCTGCAAGACATATGTAGTTAACTCCACTAAACATTATTTGTAACAAAATGACCGCATGCTATAGCTGCAAATACAGTTCAAAAAAACAATGTTTTTTTATGTAATACTATTTATAATGTTCCTGTGCCTTAATCTAACATGTATACAGCAAAGCTTGTGTGGGGGAGTTATTGCTAGATGGGAGCACAGCTTAACTACACTATATTACCAAAAGTATTGGGACACCTGCCTTTACACGAACATAAACTTTAATGGCACCCCAGTCTTAGTCCGTAGGGTTCAATATTGAGATGGCCCACACTTTGCAGCTATAACAGCTTCAACTCTTCTGGGAAGGCTATCCACAAGGTTTAGGAGTGTGTCTATGGGAGTGTTTGACCATTCTTCCTACAAAGTTGGGAGCATAAAACTGTCCAAAATGGCATGGTACGCAGACGCCTTGAGAGTTCCCTTCATTGGAACTAAGGGGCCAAGACCAACACCTAAAAAACAAACCCCACACCATAATTCCCCTTCCACCAAGTGATTTGGGAATGTTTGACTATTCTTCCAGAAGCGCATTTGTGAGGTCAGGAACTGATGTGGAGGAGAAGGTTTGGCTTGTAGTCTACGCTCTAATTCATTCCAGTCAAGTTCCTCCACCCCAAACCTGCTTTGTCTTTATGGACCTTGCTTCCATGTCTTTATGGACCTTGCTTTGTGAACTGGTCCAAATTATTTGGCGGAGGGATGATTATGGTGGGGGGTTGTCTTTCAGCTGTTGAGATTGTCCTCTTAGTTACAATGAAGGGAACTCTTAAGGCGTCAGCATACCAGGACATTTTGGACGATTTCATGCTCCCAACTTTGTAGGAACAGTTTGGGGATGGCTTCCTGTTCCAAAATTACTGCACACCAGTGCACAAAGGAAGGTCCATAAAGACATGGATGAGTGAGTTTGGGGTGGAGGAACTTCACTGGCCTGCACAGAATCCTGACCTCAACCTGATAGAACACTTTTAGGATGAATTAAAGCAGACTGCGAGTCAGAAATTCTCGTCCACATCAGTGCCTAACCTCACAAATGCGCTTCTGGAAAAATGGTCAAACATTCCCATAGACACACTCCTAAATCTTGTGGGCAGCCTTCCAAGAAGAGTTGAAGCTGTTATAGCTGCAAAGGGTGGGCTAACTCAATATTGAACCCTACGGACTAAGACTGGGATGCCATTAAAGTTCATGTGCGTGTAAAGGCAGGCGTCCAAATAATTTTGGTAATATAGTGTATGATGGACAGCAAAGGCAGGGCCACACACAAACAGTAGATTTTGCATTTAAAAAAAAAAAAAATTTGTTTGTTACTTATTGGACATGTATCTAACACCCCTGACATCTAAAGACATTCTGGCTTAATTGACTGAAGTAGGCAGCCAAGGTATTCTTCTACCTTATTACCTGTCCACTCATACACTGTTATTCTTTGTGCCCCCAGATACAGGAGCTGGTACACTCTGAAGGATCCTCTTATGACCCCAACCATCAAGTTTCACTGATAAACCGGTCCGGAATGCTCCCCAGTCACATGACCGCTCTCAGCCAATCGCAGCTTATCTCACAAATGGGAATGAAGAGTGCAGTTACACACGGCTCTCCTTCCCCACCTGGTAGTAAATCGGCCACTCCCTCACCTTCTAGCTCCACCCAAGAGGAAGACACTGATTCTCACTATAAGGTACTAATCATAGATTGTTTGCTCAGCCATTAACAGACTGTAATTCCAAGGTTCTAAATGTTGAATCTTTATGCCTGTATGGCATCCATTGTGTCCCTTGATAAAACTATATGTAAGGAACAAGCGACACAATTTCAAATCTGCAGTTGGAGCAATTAAAGTGAAACTATGGTCAAAATAAAAAATACAGCCATCACAAATAATTCCCGTATTTTGTCTAATATGTTAATTTCGTATGATTTTCAGCTCCATCTAGTGGCCATAAGGCGGTATGTTCCTCGATGAGGAATATTAGACAAAATTAGGTGATTATTCATGAATGCCTGTTACATTAAAACTGATCCTGTCACTAGAGCCATTATTTATCCACTTCCTGTAATAGGGTGACAACAGTGTTTGTTAGGCAGTGAAATTACACAGCAATGTTGTCACCTTGTGGTACAGGTTAGGCTTGGATGGACATTTAATTTTAAATAGACTTGAAGTAGGAAGCCAACAAATTATAGCCTAACTCTAGATAACACCTTTTAAAGCAGTAACAGAAACATTTTTGTTTGCCTTTGGAAATGACATTTCAACCATATGAAATAAAGTGGTTCTAAAGGTTGAAGGCTTTTTTTACCTTGCATGCATTCTCTGCATTAAGGTAAAAAACCTTCAGTCTGCAGCTCCTCCCTCCAACTACCCTATATATTTACCTGAGCCCGATCTCGATCCAGAGCTGTGAAAAAGAGCAGAGGCTCTCACTTCCTTGTAGGCTCAGACCCAACGGTGGGAGCCATTGGCTCCTGCTGCTGTCAATCACAGTCAGCAAGGAGGGAGTGGTGGGTGGGGCCAAGCTGCACTCTATATGTCTTTGAACACACAGAGCTAGCTCAGGAGCGAGCCCGCACAAGTGCCCCAAGAGCAAGCAGCTTGCTATAGGGGCACTTGGCGGGGGGAGGAGCCAGGAGCACCAGCGGGGGACCCGAAAAGAGGAGGATAGGAGCTACTCCTATACAAACCATTGCAAGGAGCAGGTAAGTATAATATAATTATTTTTTGTTTTGTTTAAATTAGAACCTTTACAATTACTTTAAAGCTGACCATTGTAAACACCCCCCAGCTGTGTTATTTGTTTTTTCCCACCTCTGTAACTGTCATTTTTGCTGGGTAGTTTGGTCTGTTAATCGACTTATCACTGGAACCCTCTATTCCTGTTCTGGTGACAACTGTAATATGTTGGATTTATCCTAACTTTCTGTCCCTTTAAAATGGTCACCAGGACAAATAAAGAAAGAGAATCTCCCCAATGTGGACTCAGACAGCCATGAAAACCTGGTAGGGTTTCTAACCCTTCCCTAATTTGCTCAAAACTTAAAAAAAAATAGCTTTAGATACACTTTAACCTCTTGCCGACCCCAGGCACCACGATGTACAAGTATTTCCTGGTTTGTACTTTCTGGATTGGTGGTGCACATGCGCTCGCCCCCTGATGATTTGTGCTGTGATTGGACACAGCACAAGTTTATCAGCAGGCTACAGCCAATCATTTTTGCTGTATGCCTGCTGATCAACTGTGGTCAATCACAGCATAGAGATCTGTGTGTTGGTAAACACAGATCTGGCTGGCTTTCTCCCTGCTATCAGTTACCATTCAGAACTGAAAGCAAGGAGCGACTCCAGCCAGATGATCAGTGAGTAAAAGCAGCACACATAAACTTGAATATACTTGTTAGGCACACAGTTAACCCCTTGATTGCCCTCCTGATCACCCCTGTCACCCAGTCAGTGCCATAAGTACAGTGTACAGTACTATCACCGATCACTGTATTAGTGTCACTAGCGACATCAGTGTCAGTTAGTGTCCCTCCCAGCCAGTGTCAATTAGCGCCAGATTGGGCGCCGCACTATCACAGTCACACTGTAAGTCACTGATCACCGCCATTATTAGTATAGTGTCTGTACGAATCAGTATCTTGATCACAATCGGAACTATACTAGTGTCCCTAATAGTATAGCCTCCCCAAATACACAGTGTTAGTAGGATCAGCCCCAATCACTGTCAGCACTTGCGACATGTAGCAGAATACATTTTGGGTTAAATTTATGTAGAAATTAAATTTTATTGGATATGTTTTATAACAAAGTAAAAAATATAATTTTTTCAAAATTTACGGTAAAAAAACGAGTAGTGATCAAATACCACCAAAAGAAAGCTCTATTTGTGAATAGCAAACAAGGCCATGGTCATGAAGGGGGTAAAACCTTCCAGAGGTCAAGTAGTTAAGCCAGGATGTTCATATTACCTGATGGGGAACATTTACATTTTTGTACATAAAATACACAAAATACGGAACAGTAGATAAGCAAAAATTTTAAAACTAGCATAAAAAATACTTGGTACTCGGTAAATGTTATAGTAACATATCAAAAAGTGCATTTACTGAAATCTACTATGCTTCTGTTTTAAAAGCTAATCTGTAATGGTTTTGTATTTTATTTTTGTAACGTTTATATGTTTTTAATTAAAAAAAAATACACATTTAATATATAACAAAGGTATTGCAAAGAAACAACTCATCAGAACAGCTTGCTATGCAGCTCCCTTTGTCTGATTGAAACTTTGGGCTCAGCCATCTGATATGGTAGTCACTGTTGTGATGGCTCTTAGAAGCTGTCACCAAAGAAACTGAGAATATTTACACAATAAATTGTGTGATTATTCACTTCAGTTATCCGATCACAAGCAGATGAAATAAGTAAACAGGGATTTGTTTTTCACATGATTGGATAATTGAGTTAAATATTTACACAATTTAGTGCATGAACATTCCTAACTCCTTTAGTAAATCAGCTTCATGTGAACAACAGGCCTCTTAAGCTAAAAAGTAATGATGTGAAAGGAGACTAGAAGTCACGTTGCCAGCTGGGTGGAGGATTACATCATTTTTTATATTCTAAATTTTCTATTTACCCGGATAAAAAAAAAAGAAAAATATTGTTGAAAATGTTTTTTTTTTTCAGTTCTGACCATAATAAATAAAGAGAATATGTACAAAGCCCACTGTACATTCCCGTTAATAGCAAAATTGTTTTTTCTTTTGCAGGGTGCGGGAGAAAAAAGACCTTCCAATGACCTTGGTAAAAAACCCAAGAACCAGAAGAAGAAGAAGAAAAAGGACCCCAATGAGCCCCAGAAACCTGTCTCTGCCTACGCCCTCTTTTTTAGGGATACTCAAGCAGCCATCAAAGGACAGAACCCCAACGCCACCTTTGGTGATGTGTCCAAGATTGTTGCATCGATGTGGGATAGCCTGGGTGAAGAACAAAAACAGGTAAGTTCTTCTAGATATAAACTACTTTAGCCCCACACTGGAAATATTATAACTGATTTAAATTAGAATGATGTGCTGAAGAATGGACCATATGTATGTGTATCAATACTGTGGAGATACTATGAGGTCCCACAATAAGCATTGTATAATACTTAAAGGGGGTGGAGAAGCAATCATTCCAGTGAAGAGCAGGGAGGAGCACAATGATTTTGCCAGACAGACCTTACATTGTTGACCTTCTGAAAATGCTTGTTCCCTGGTCTGGTTCTTTCTAGCCTAAATACTTTGAGACACTGTCTTGGAACAAGCTTTTGGATTAGGAAAGTCAGACTGAAGTCAGAACTACTGATCTGTTTACTCATTATAAGCCTTTGACTATAAAATACCAAAGCCATTGAATCAACATGACAACCAAGGATTTGGTACCAGTGGCAGCCTTCCTACTTATTCATTACATGTTTCGTTTAAAAGAAAAAGTTCACTAATTCTTTGGTGGCTAATAAAATCTGTCCAAGAGAAATTGGAGAACCACCAACACAGATCCTCGGGGGTCCCTATACTAGAAAACCAACCGTTTGCACAATGGCTTTTTCTTTCAAACGATCTTTATTGTTAAAGAAGTTGCACAACAGGAATAGAAAATAGTAATACAACATGAGAAATGACATTTGCAATATTCGACCACTTTGAGTAGTGATAAAAGGGGGTACGTGTATTATGAGTTCCAGTGAAAGAGTGAAATATGATCACAACCAGAACATATCATTTGCCGGGTCATGTACTAGATGCTCAGGTGACAGCGTAACTAGAGGACTGTCTAGGTTCCTCTTGGCTTTGTAGCTTAGGTTAAAGTGTTAAGGGGCTTAAGACCCAGTTTGTCCAATCTAGACAAGCATTTATAATGGCAAACATTCTGACAAGAGATATCCACGAGGGACATTATCGGACGGTCTTTATTCAGGGTTGGTGACAGAGGAGCATAGCCACTCCTGAATTGCATCGTCCAATGTGTAACTAGGGAAAATCTAATTGTCCCCTTTAACAGAGTATTCCCTGATGTGCGTCTCTCACCTACTCAAGATGAGATGTTCCATATCTAAATCGTAAGTTAGCAATCAACTGTAGGAGAGGAGTAGAGATAGGAAAGAGGGAGAAGAGAGGAAAAAGTAAGTACCACCGTGTCAGGACCCTAAGATCCGCCTCAATTAAAGAGATATTTAGAATGCCTCGGTATGAACATGAGACAGCGCTGTGCCATTCCTCCAGGTCCCACTCCTGTGAGAGGTCTTTCTCCCAGTCTGTAATATAGCTAGGATTGGAAAAAAAGGAAACCCCCCTTGCTTGGGACTTTAAAGGCAACAACACCACTAATACAGAGTAAAAAGTGTTTATTAATACATATAAAATTTGATCACACATACATGTAATGATCAGTTAAAAACATAACATAACATAACAAAAAACAAAAGAACAAAAACATAACAAAAGTACATAGTGAGCATAGAATTATATTGTAAATACTCTCCGATTAACGAACCCGACATGTTTCTAGTTCAAGTCCATGGTCAGGGCGAGTGGATAGGAGAATATGCATTTATAAATTTGTCAAAAGGTAAACAGAAGCTGATTTGAAGGAGTATACTGTATTATGCGAACAAAAAAAGGTGGTGAGACACTGCAGAAGATGGCGTCACTGGAAGCCTACTGACACTGCCCCACGAAATCAACAGGTATCATATGGGAGCCCTCCATAAACTGGTTGGACACAAATCAGGATGGTATGCGAAGTGCAGTGAAGGGGTTGTTTAAACAGTATTCAATCTGATGATTGTTGAGTGATGCTATCCAAGCCTCAATATAGCCTCTCTTTGTCCGTTTATAACACACTCAGTGTCACTTGAAAAACCCCCTCTCCCTGGTTGATGCTTCCAGTGACGCCATCTTCTGCAGTGTCTCAGCGTCCTTTTTGCTCCGTGGCCTGGCCACACCATTGTTCATATGGGGTAATGTTGGGTGGCTCTGGTTTTGACACCCATAGAGAGTTTAAGAAATGTGAGATTTGGAGAAATCGAAACTTCTCTGCCGTGGGTATTTCAAGTTTGCTGATGCAGAAGCTAAGGGTGATCGGGCCCGCTGAGTAGAAGAAGTGTCCGATCCTGTACAACCCCTTGTTCAGCCACTATTGGAAGGCTTTGATGTTCATCCCTGGGGGGAATTGAGGGTTGTGGAAAAGGTGTGCAAGTGGATGTGTCTGAGAAACTAATTCTGTATGACCCTTGAGGTTCTCCCACAGAGCAAATGAGTGAGATAGCATGGGTACTAAGATCGATGGGCGTCTCTTGGGGTAACACCATAATAGGTAATCCAGGGTATTGTGTAGGACCACCTGTCGTTCCATATGAACCCAGTAGGGTTTGGCTGTGCTTGAGTAAATAGTTGATAACTGGGCTAGCTGGGCAGCTTGGTAATACCAAAGCAGGTTGAGTAAACCTAGACCTCCTCTGTTTCGGGTTTGGAAAAAGGACCCCTTTAGCTACTTGGTGCCAGAGCTGGCTTTTTTCATTATGATTCATCCCAACCATGAAACCATTGATGGCAAATAGATTTCCAAGTCTAAGTAGCCTCAACTGAGTTTGTCTTTACTATGAGCAGTGAGACCTCTACCATTCAGCAACAAGAAGCCATTCTTACGGATTTTCTACTTTCTGATAAATGTTCTGTTTAAATTTTAAACCTCTATAAGTAACGTTAAACCTTGTATATAAAAACTGAAAGAAAGGAAAGCAGAGATGATAACATATTCAGAACAGAAATAAGAAAGTAGTATACTCAATATACATGATTGATTTTTTGCATATGACAATTTGTATTTATTGCAGGCCTACAAGAGGAAGACTGAGGCAGCAAAGAAGGAGTATTTAAAGGCCCTTGCAGCCTACAGGGCAAGCCTGGTTTCCAAGGTAAATGTCGGAAAGACTACTGATCTTTACCCTACAGGAATTTTTCTTAAAACACACACATTATAAAGATTTACTGCATATGTATATTTGGAACATGATTGCAGATTATATAAATCATCTTATACCTGTAGTTCATTTGTGGCCATTAATGTTTTCAACAAGAAAATACCTATTTTGGTGTACATTTTGGGATTTTGCACTTTAGTGCATTTGTTAACCATCAACCTCTGTGCACAATTGGACACACATGGGCTATTACCTTGTTTTTAATCTAAAGAAGCATTAAAGTTGGTGCTTCTGCAGGGTGAAAAATGCTATTGGTACCTCCATGGGGTAACAAAGCATTTGGTTATTTCAAGGGGTACTGCCACTGGGTAAAAATTCCCATTGGCACTTTCACAGGGGGCCTGTCCTTCCATTGCAGTGACAAGGCTGTCATTGTGTAAGTGCACATTTATAAAAAAAAAATAAAAAAATAAAAAAAAAATATATATATATATATATATATATATATATATATATATATATATATATATATATATAAATATTAAACATAAAAATATAATCTGAAATAATTTCAGTGATTATATATGTAAAATGTGAAATCACAGTCTGAGTTAATTTATTTATTTGTCTTTGTTTAGAGCTACACTGACCAAGGAGAAGCCAAGAACTCTCAACCCAACCAGCCCTCCAAAATGATTCTCCCAAAACAATCCATGTATAATATGCCCCCACAGTCTTCTTCCCCCTACCCCGGCCTTGCCTCTTTCCTGTCCCCTGCTGAATTGCCAAGTTACCGTGGCCACCCTCACCCCAGCCTTTCCCGAACCCTCAATGCCAAATCAATGTTGCCCAGCCTTAGTGCCTCTCCTCCGCCTCCTTTCCAGATCAGTCCTCCCCTCCACCAACACTTGCGCCACCCTCCCAGCTCTCTCCTCAATCAGTCACTGAATATGCAGCCCTCCTCTATTGGACTACAGTCACCAATGAGCTCATCTCCCACAGGTCAACAGGTGAGACTAAAGGTGTTTATGCTTATTTCTTTTGACTAGAAACCAATCATATTCCACCTGCCATTTTCTAGTTATTATGGGCAACATAACCACTTTTTCATTCCCAGTGTTTAATATATTATGTATATGCAATACATGTCTTTTGGAATCTATAGGCCCTCTGCTATTGCTTCCCCATTCTTTTCTTTAACTTTTTTACTAGTTTGTGCTTACATTTTGCAAACTGAAAATAACAACTGCCATTTACTTCTTGCCAGTAAGCTGGAGCACTTGCCACATTACTGGCCCACCCTTATGGTCTTCAAACTAGCCAAGTGTGGTCCAAATTTTGTTTAAGAACTATAAGAATGTCCTATTGACTATCCTTAGCTGTGCCCATTGCCACATGTGTAGTTTTGCACATATGTGGCCCCCATTACAGAGTTAGTGGACCCAAGTTTTAGGCCTAAATGAGTTCTGATGGGTTCAGTCACCTACTGCCTTGTTAACTCTATGAGGTGCTCCAGAGGTAATTTACCATGGTAATGTACCATAGTTGTTTTCCTGCAAACCTTGGGCACTCTTGCTCTTGACACTTCCCTCTCCTCCTGTTACATTCTTCAACATTTAAAAAAAAAAAAAAAAAAAACAATAGTATGATCCCTTGTATTTACTATGGTAGACCTGTGAACTAAAGCACAAAGATTTTACCATCAAAGTCCTTGAGGAATATAGGAAACCATAAGGTAGCATAACTCTTCAGCATCTTCTAGAAAACCAAAAAACGTAGCTGTCATATCTGTTTGATGTAATTAATTTTTCCATGTATACATCTACTACAATGGAGTTAGGCCAAATGAATAGTTGACTTCTATTGTTTCATTTCAGTTTGTAGAACTTACTGTCTTCTGCAACAGACCATAATTGTCTCTTTTTTGCAACTGTCCCCAGGACTTCTCACATCTCCCGTCAGAATTTTCAAACAATGTTGGCCCACGATCCCCAGCCTCCTCCAATCCTCCAGGAAACACAGAGTGGGACAATGAATATCCCAGTAGAGAGTGTGGTATCAATCACTGCAAGTGAGTATTCAAGATTCACTTTTTGTCTATAACAATATTCCGCAAATGTTTAGATTTCAAACACAATGAATAATTGTAGAACCCTATGCAGTAATGGACACTATGGGGGTTATTTACGAAAGGCAAATCCACTTTGCACTGCAAGTGCACTTGGAAGTGCAGTCGCTCTAAATCTAAGGGGTAGATCTGAAATGAGTGGAAGCTCTGCTGATTTTATCTTCCAATCATGTGCAAGCTAAAATGCTGTTTTTTATTTTCCTCACATGTCCCCATCGGATCTACAGCGACTTTACTTCCAAGTGCACTTTCAGTGCACTTTCAAGTGTACTTGCAGTGCAAAGTAGATTTTCCTTTAGTAAATAACCCCCTATGTCCTAATGGTTGCCAAATGCATATTATTTTCTTTTGATACTTCCTCAATATCCACCTTGACCACTGATCCACCTTGATACTAGTAATGGCAGCGATCAGCGACATTTAGCGGGACTGCAATATTGTGGTGAACATTCTGACACTGAGGGGTTTATTTACTAAAGCTAGAGAGGGCAAAATTAGTCACATAGAAACCAACCAGCTTCTAACCTCAGCTTGTTCAATTTCGCTTTGGCAATAAAACCTGGAAACTGATTGGTTTCTATGCAAAATTGTGACTAATTTTGCCCTCTCTAACTTTAGTAAATAAACCCCTAACTGACATTTTTGACACTTTTTGGGAGTCAGTGAAACTAAAACAGTAATCAGTGTCAAAAATATGCACTGTACTAATGACACTGGCTTGGAAGGGGTTAAACATCTAGGGTGATCAAAGGGTCAACTGTGTGCCTAGCCAGTGTTTATGTGTTCAGTGTGTGGTGCATTTACTAATAAACAAATCCATTATTTTCCCACTGACATGACAGAGCTCTGCCTTGTTTACATAGGCAGGGCGCTGTCCTGTGTGTTTTTTCAGACGATCGGCGGGTGTCGGCAGTGATCTTTAGGCCGGTACCTGCTGATCAGCATCTGTTGTGTTTAATCACAACACGGACAGGCCACCGGCGGCGCACACGCACGCCCCCTACCCGGAAGTTCCGGATCACGTACCTCTTAGATTTTAAGCTCGCAGGAGCAGGGTCCTTCTAACTGAATTGTACTGTTGGTGTATTGTCTCCCTTTATATTGTAAAGCGATGCGCAAACTGTTGGTGCTATATAAATCCTGAATAATAATAATCTGGTACAGCAGGGCCGCCTTGCCGCTGTATATCTAAGTGATGCGGTCGGCAAGCGGTTAATCCATGTTTTGGCACCCTGGTTGTACACAAGTCGATCTTTTGATCGATTTGTGTACAGCCAGCCTATCGGGTTTTTCCCAAATAATTACTGCCGCAGGCACGAATCGTGTTCTGTAGGCAGGAAAGGAAAGTCAGTGGAACACAATAACACTGCGGGAGGGATTCCCCCATTAACACTGACTGTGCGTAGATTGCATAATCTATGGTATGTCTTAGCTCTGCCATTATAGAGCACTAAAGAAGTAGAGTGGAAAGCAGCATTTTCATTGGGGGCAAAAAAATGAAAATAAAAAAATGAATGTATTTCTGAACGAAACGGAATTTGGGACTCTGAAAGTCCTGTGATTTCACCTGGGCTTTAACTCTCCAGGATCTCTCGAAACCCCAAATATCTATCCAGGTGATCTGCATTTAAAAACTTTTTTTTTTTTAAGTTTCTAAGTTTTTTGCTTGTTTATTTCAGTTCTCTGCAAGGGGACAAGCCACTCTACCTCACCTAGAACCACAGACGTACTTGCAAATGAAGGCTGAAGGAATGGACATTTCAGAGAGTCTAAAAGCACTGGACATATAGAACAAGAATGGCATGGTCACCAAGACAAGCAGACTTAAGTGGTTGTTTCTTCTTAAGCCTCTGAAAAGCGGCTTTGTTTGCAGACGTGTACTTGGTGAAAGCAAGCAGCCAAACCCCCGTAACTTGTAGAGATCAAAATGGACACCTCTTACCGCCTCCTTATTTGTTACGGAAAGCATGAAGATGAATAGTCTGTGAGAGGGGGACTTCCCTTTCAGAGTTCATCTGGGCATATGTAAAGAGGTTTGTGAATATTGTATATTTGATATTTCCCCACCCCCACCAAAACAAATACTGGTTTGTATAAGGGGGGCAGTGACAAATACCTAAATAAATTGTGCAAATATACAAAAAAAAATCTGAAAATACAAGGTGATAAAAAAATAAAGAAAAATGTAATTTGTTGAATAGTTGTAAGTAGATTTATCATGTGGTTTAGGACTGTGCTAAAGACATCTTTACAATTTTCTTTTGTGTATAGAAATTAAAGGCGTAGCTTACTTTATAGTAAAGGCATTTTATATTAATTGTAGCACATTTTTTTAGTTATACATAGGATGTGTAAAATACTGCCAAATGTTTTTTTTTCCTTATGTTTTATTTTTACAGCAAGAAAATAATTTCTATCTGTGCTGAGTCATGAAGTTATTCTATTTTTTTTTTCAGTCATAATTTCACCTTATTCTAAATGTTGACAATTTTATTTATGGGAAGAAAAGAAAATACAAAATGGATTTCTGATTTAATAATAAAACTGCTTTTTTTTTATGTTTGGATCTGTGCTGCCCAGTCCCGGGCAGGCAAAATATTAATTTTGTTTCACGATTGCTTATTTGATTTTTCTTTTTAATAAAACATTTGAAAAAGTGGCGCCACATTGGAGTTATTATTTTGTCTTTTTATTATTTTATTGACATTACGAACAAACAAAAAACAAACCCATACAGCATTATAAAAGAAAAAAAAATAAGAAAAAAAAAGTTCAAAAATAAATTATAGGTAATAATAACAGTGTACAGTAAAACCTTGGTTTGAGAGTAACTTGGTTTGAGAGCGTTTTGCAAGACAAGCAAAATTTTTAAATAAATTCTAACTTGATATACAAGCGATGTCTTGATATACAAGTAGGCACCTCTAGCAATATGGTTACATTTAATGAAGGTATAACATTTAGCAACATATTGCTACACTCAGAGGCGGCTCTCTTCTCTTTTATACTCTGTAGCTCCTGCTGGATTTTGCTTCGCTTCATGCACACGAGACACCGGTGCAAACTCTGCTGAACACATGTTTTTAAAAGCTGAAACCGGCATTTAGAAAGGCCCATTTTGCGTTTAAGCGCGTCTTACCGCATTTGCGTCTAGAAGCATCTGCAGAGCAGAGAATTACATTTTGTGACCCAACTTTGGGGCCCCGTATCTCAGGGCCACTTCGTGCTAGGAACCCCAAATATGAATATGCTGTAGTGTTAATTCCACTGTGTTAGCACACCAAATTTGGGGTTCTAGCACTAAGTGGTCCCAAGGTATGCGGCCCCAAAGTCAGGTCACAAAATTTCATTCTCTGCTGTAGAAAAGTGCTTGACATTTTGCGACCCAAATTTGGGGCCCCATATCTCAGGGCCACTTGGTGCTAGGAACCCTAAATTTGGATATGTTGTAGTGTCAATTCCACTGTGTTAGCACCCCAAATTGGAAGCACTTCTGCAGCAGAGAATGACATTTTCCGACCTGACTTTGGGGCCCCATATCTCGGGGCCACTTGGTGCTAGGAACCCCAAATTTGGTGTGCAAACACAGTGGAGCTAGCACTACAAAATATCCAAATGTGGCGTTCCTAGATATGGGGCCCCAAAGTTGGGTCACAAAATGTCATTCTCTGCTGCAGTTTACCATCATATTTCTGTGTTTTCTGGTCCAAAAAATAGGGTTCCTTTAAAAACCCTAGCGTTTAGCCGTGTTTAGCCGCGTTTGGCGTCTGAAACGAGGAAAACTTTTGCGTCTGAACCCATTTTTTTGCTTCTGGAAAAACAAGGTTAAACGCAACTGCCTAAAAATGCCAAAAAACGAGACTGTGTACATGGACACATAGGATAATATTGAATGAGTTCAGGGGCAGTTAAAAAAAGTGTCCAACTGCCTCTGAACGCGCGTTTAACAGCGTCTCGTGTGCATGAGGCCTAATCCCCTTGTGGAGGCTGCTATTTGTGGATGGACATTTTATGGTTACACAACCTGATCACATTGCTATAATCTTTTTATATTGACTATAAACTGAAGGACCTATGAATAAATGGTTGTGGAATGAATCATTTGAGTTTTCATTATTTCTTATGGGGAAATTCGCTTTGATATACAAGTGCTTTGGAATACAAGCATGTTTCTGCAACAAATTATGCTCCTCTCCCTCTAAATTATGTCCCAGCCTTTCCTTTGTAGTGAGAGACAGCTTTTATTACTCCCTTTGACATCACCAAGCTTGAAAAATTCTTGCAGGGGTAGCTGCTGCAAGCTCAGTCTCTATTAATATCGGCATGTTTTCAGAACTACATCTCCCAAGAGCCCTTTTCCTGCACACTGTATGTGGGCTGACTCTTAACCTCTTCAGGACCAAACTTTTTTACCCCCTTCCTGTCCAGGCCATTTTTCATATTTCAGTGCTGTCAAACTTGGAACAGCAGTCAAGCAACACTGTACCCAGATGGAATTTTTGGAGGCATATAAAACTTTATTTTGTTGGTATTTAATCACCACTGGGTTTTTTTTTTATTTTTTTGCTATATAAAGGGAAAAAGTCCAAAAAACTTGAAAAAAAAATGTTTTTCTTAGTTTTTAGTATAAAAATTTGCAGATGCATAATCTATCTTGATACATTTAGGCCAAAATGTATTCTGCTACATTTCTTATAACACAAATCAGTTTATATTATTTAGTATGTGTGAAAGTTTTAGAGTCTACCAACTATGGTATAAATATTTAAAAATTGATCAGTTCCCATGTATTGGCTGCCTATCTCATTTCTTGAGGCCCTAAAATGAAAGGACAGCACAAATACCCCCAGAATGAGCCCTTTCTGGAAAGTAAAAATTCCAAGGTATTTAGTACAAGACATGGTGAGTTTTTTGAAGTTGTCATTTTTTTGTCAAAATTGTTTGGAAAATTAAGAAATTAAATTAAATGTGTTTTTTTTCCACAAAGCACAGGAATACTTACAATTACACCCCAAAACACATTTTGCTTTGCCTCCTGAGTATGGGGATACTACATGTGTGAGACTTTTTTTTACAACCTAGATGCATAGAGGGGCCCAAAATCCTTTGGGCTTTCAAAGAGCATAATTTACACATCTAATTTCCTGACTACATATGATATTTCTTGGGTCCCTGGAGTGCCAGGACAGGAGAAGCACCTACATTTTGGAAAGAAAACACCACAAGGCATTTTCTAGGAAGAATTGTGAGTCTTTAAAAACTTAATTTTTTCGCTACAAGTTTTTGGAAAATGCGGAAGGAAAATTTATTTTTTTTACACAAAGTTGTCAAATAATAAGATATTTCTAACTTACAGCATAGGCATATATACAATTACACCCCAAAACAAATTCTGCTACTCCTTGCAAGTGTGGTGATACCGCATGTGAGACTTTTTCACATCCTAATCACATAGAGAGGCCAGAAATCCAAGGAGCATCTTCAGGCTTTCTAGGGGCAAAAATGACACATCTAATTTCAACTACCTATCACAATTTTGGAGACCCTTGGGCACCAGGACAGTATAAACAGCCACAAAATGACCACATTTTAGAGAGTAAACACCTCACAGTATTTTTAGAAGAAGTATGGCAAGTCTTTCGAAGACTTCATTTTTTTTTGCTACAAGATGTTGGAAACTGCGGAAAGAAAATTAAAAAACCTTTGTTTTTACACAAAGTTGTCAATTTAAAAAGAACTTTTCCACACATAGCATTGGTGTACTTAGAACTACAACCTAATACACATTCTGCTGCTTCAACCGAGTATGGCGATACCATATGTGTGAGGCTTTTTCACTGTTTGGACTGATTATATGTACCGGACATTGTATCTTGTGTGTCAAACAAATCAATTGTATCAAAAGCAATGTATTGTAATGGATGTCTCTATACAGGTGGTCAGGGAATATAGCTTAGTGTAGCGTCACCTAAAGCAGTCCCCATTCCTCTCCGGACTAGGCCTACTGCTATGTGACTGCTTCTAGGAATGCCATGTTCACTGGCCAGAAAATGCAGGAGGCAGAAGAAGGCAGAACCAATGAGTTCCTATGGTTCCAGGATTGCAGTTGTCCACAGAGGATGGCTGGGACTGGGGTCTCGCAGGAACATAGTCAGTCAAATGTGCAGATGGGTCAGTTCAGGCAGCAGGCACACATGTGGACAACAAACAGGTCAGGGTCAGTACAGGCAGCAGGCAGAGGCAACACTGCCCTGTAGTGGCGGTGATTAGGGGTGGGCGAACGGTTCGCCCTGAGCATAAGTTCGGGCCGAACTTTCATTATTGCGACGTTCGGCGAATAGCCGAACAAATGGGTCGTTCGATCATTTGTTCGGCCCCCCAAATCGACCACAATGCATTGCGGCACTGAACAGTGCATTGCAAGCCCTGATTGGCTGAAGCAGTGAAAACTTCAGCCAATCAGGGCACAGAGCACTGTCAGAGTCATGATTGGACACTGTCATTATGACTTTATCCAATCATGGCTCACCCCCCCCCCCCACAGTATAAAAGTATTCTTTCAATGGTATCCATTTTCAGTGTGATTTTGGCGTGGAGAGAGATAGAACAGGGCTCTGTTCAGTGCTATTAGTTAGTTAGTGTGCTATACTGTGCTATTTTGCTTCAATTGTCAGTGTAGAATATTGGTTTAGTGTTAGTCTAGGGAAAGTGTGAGTGTAGTGAGGAGGACCATCATTCAGCTTTGCATAGTGTGCAGCTAGAGTAGGGATAGCTCAGATAGTTTCACTGTAGTGTAGTGAGACCGTGTCATTCATACATACATTAGTGTAGAGTAGGGACAGCCCATATAGTTTCAGTGTAGTGTAGTGAGACCGTGTCAGTAATCTTGACATTAGTGTATAGCTAGAGTAGGGACAGATAGCGTCAGTGTAGTGACGGTTGAACGCCGTTTATTTGATTGCGTTACTGCCAGTTTAACGCCATTTACTTCTCTGTGTGGTACTGCCAGTTTATTGCCATTTACTTCTGTGTGTGTTACTGCCAGTTTAACGCCATATAGCTTTGTGTGCATTTCTGCCATATCGTTTTGTGTGCGTTACTGCCAGTTTAACTCCATATCGTTTTGCGTGCGTTACTGCCAGTTTAACGCCATATAGTTGTGTGCACGTTACTGCCAGTTTAACACCATATAGTTCTGTGTGCGTTACTGCCAGTTTAAGGACATATTGTTTTGTGTGCGTTACTGCCAGTTTAATGCCATATAGTTCTGTGCGTCACTATACGTTTGGCGCATTATATTGCAGTATATTATAGTGTATCCGTGGAGTGTGTCTATGAAGTGTGGGTACTCAAATTAAAGTTCACCAAACGCCTCTTTACATTGATTAAAGTGCATCTACGTACAGATTTCAATTTCTTCTTTACATTTGCTTATAAGCACCGCCCCCTCCCTCCCAATAATGTCTTGGAGGACAACAAGGAGAGGCAGACGTCCCTTTGGCACTGTAAGGGGGCCAGCAACAAATGTGACATGGTGGTCAGTCCTCAGACAGAGCATCATTTTCTGTGCTTAGTGAGTTTGCCCGTGCTATCCAGCCACAGCATGCAGAGGAGGTGGTAGACTGGATTACTAAACCTCCCTCATCCTCCTCATCCGCTGTCACACAAGCAGAGACAAGTGTGCAGTCCCCTGCAGTTGCCAGAGTGGATAAACCTGCCTCCTTGTCCACATCTATTCCTGCCATAGCCCCAAAGTCAGCCATTGAGGAGTCAGCTGAGTTATTTGACCACAGAGTCAGCCACTTGCTCCTTGATGACGCCCAGCCATTACTGGATTCAGATGTTGGTTCTGAGGTTGAGGATGACAGGAACATGAGCCTAGAGAGAGGAAGGAACACTGGTAGACAAATTGGCATTTATGTTCCCCAAGCCCCAGCGTATTGCCAAGTTGTCTCCAGTGGTAATGATGAAGATGATGGAGATGAAGATGATGATGATGATGAGGTCACTGATGTGACTTGGGTGCCAGATGGAGCAGAGGAGGAAACTGAAGGTGAGGCGGCACAACCCCAAGGAGGTCGTCATCAAGAAAGAGTAGAGAGCAGCCACCCTATTCCATCACATTCTGCAGCTGTTATCCCCCGGCCCACTCCCCAAAGCTCAGCTGTCTGGGCCCTTTTCAGCACATCTGCAGCAGATCGCACTGTTGCTATCTGCAAACTGTGTCTCAGGCACATCAAACGTAGCAAAAACACCAACCATTTGGGTACTACATGCTTAACAACATGCTTTAAAGTCCAACCACTCAGCCTGCTGGCAAGAGCACCTAAAAGCCACACAAAAGGGGCACAAATCTGTCCCTCCTCCTTACCCGCATCAGTCTGCCCCTGCGATCTCGAGTCATTACCTTTCAGCAGCCTCCACTGACAGGGATGATGGTATAGCACAGGGTGTCCCAGGTCCTAGGAGCACATCTGCCAGCAGCACACCACCAGCTGTAGACTAGCCAGCAAATTTATCTGTCCCATCTACTGCAGCAGAAAAAAAAATACAGTCCCTGCCACCCACATGCCCAGCGTCTAAATGCAAGCTTGTCAAAGCTGTTGGCTCTCCAACTCCTGCCTGGTGGATTCTGCCCCCTTCCGTGAATTCACACAATGTGCTGTACCACAATGGCAGGTTCCCAGTCACTACTACTTTTCACATAAGGTCATTCCATCTCTCTACCATCACGTGGAAGGGAATGTTCTGGTATCGTTGGGCAAGGCAGTCAGCCGTAAAATCCACCTTACTGCTGACACGTGGTCCAGCAAGCATGGGCAGGGACGATATATTTAGTTCACAGCACACTGGGTAACGCTGCTTGCAACTCCAAAGGATGCAGGACAGGGCTCGGTGCTGCAGCTTATTGTGCCCCCACGTCTCCAAACAGCTGGTAGTGATGATGCCAGACCTGTGAGCTCTACCCCCTCCTCCTCCACCGCCACCTCCATGCCCTCCTCTGTAGAATTGTCCTATGAACATCAGGTACCCCCTAGGCATTCAAAGGGCTATTCCCAGAGTCAGGCTAAAAGGTGCCATGCAGTGCTTCAGCTGGTGTGTTTAGAGGACAGGAACCAAACCGGAGCAGAGGTTCTTGCAGCTCTGCAGGGACAGGACCAGAGGTGGTTCACACCACGCCAGCTGGAGCCAGGAATGGTGGTGTCAGATAATGGCTCAAACCTCCTGTCCGCCCTTAGACACTGAAAGTTGACACATGTGTCATGCCTGGCACATGTCCTCAATTTGGTGGTGAAGTGTTTCGTAAGTTCGTACCCAGAGTTGCAAGATGTACTAAAGCAGGCCAGAAGAGTCTGTAGCCATTTAAGGCGGTCATACACAGTGCTCCACCTGCCCGTAAACCGCCTGATTTGTGACATGCCCACCAGATGGAACTTAACTTTGGGAATGCTGCAGCGGCTATACATGCAGCAGAGGGCCATCAACGAGTACCTGTGCCAGTAATGTCACTAAGCGATCGTTTTTCTGATCGCTGTATTAGTGTCACTGGTGACGCTAGTTAGGGAGGTAAATATATAGGTTCGCCGTCAGCGTTTTATAGCATCAGGGACCCCCATATACTACCTAATAAAGGTTTTAACCCCTTGATTGCCCCCTAGTTATCCCTTTCACCAGTGATCACCGTATAACTGTTACGGGTGACGCTGGTTAGTTAGTTTATTTTTTATAGTGTCAGGGCACCCGCCGTTTATTACCTAATGAAGGTTTAGCCCCCTGATCGCCCAGCAGTGATATAAGTTAGGTTTTAGGGTCAGATAGGGTCTGCGTCGCCCCAGGCAGCGTCAGGTTAGCGCCAGTACCGCTAACACCCACGCACGCACCGTACACCTCCCTTAGTGGTATAGTATCTGAACGGATCAATATCTGATCCGATCAGATCTATACTAGCGTCCCCAGCAGTTTAGGGTTCCCAAAAATGCAGTGTTAGCGGGATCAGCCCAGATACCTGCTAGCACCTGCGTTTTGCCCCTCTGCCGGGCCCAGCCCAGCCCACCCAAGTGCAGTATCGATCGATCACTGTTGCTTACAAAACACTAAACGCATAACTGCAGCATTCGCAGAGTCAGACCTGATCCCTGCGATCGCTAACAGTTTTTTTGGTAGCGTTTTGGTGAACTGGCAAGCACCAGCCCCAGGCAGCGTCAGATTAGTGCCAGTACCGCTAAAACCCATGCACGCACCATACACCTCCCTTAGTGGTATAGTATCTGAACGGATCAATATCTGATCCGATCAGAGCTATACTAGCGTCCCCAGCAGTTTAGGGTTCCCAAAAATGCAGTGTTAGCGGGATCAGCCCAGATACCTGCTAGCACCTGCGTTTTGCCCCTCTGCCCAGCCCAGCCCAGCCCACCCAAGTGCAGTATCGATTGATCACTGTCACTTACAAAACACTAAACACATAACTGCAGCGTTCGCAGAGTCAGGCCTGATCCCTGGATCGCTAACAGTTTTTTTTTTGTAGCGTTTTGGTGAACTGGCAAGCACCAGCAGCCTAGTACACCCTGATCATAGTCAAACCAGCACTGCAGTAACACTTGGTGACGTGGCGAGTCCCATAAGTGCAGTTCAAGCTGGTGAGGTGGCAAGCACAAGTAGTGTCCCGCTGCCACCAAGAAGACAAACACAGGCCCGTCGTGCCCATAGTGCCCTTCCTGCTGCATTCGCCAATTCTAATTGGGAACCCACCACATCTGCAGCACCCGTACTTCCCCCATTCACATCCCCAACCAAATGCAGTCGGCTGCATGAGAGGCATTTTCTTTATGTCCTCCCGAGTACCCCTACCCAACGAACCCCCCAAAAAAGATGTTGTGTCTGCAGCAAGCACGGATATAGGCATGACACCCGCTATTATTGACCCTCCTGTCCTGACATTCCTGGTCTTTGCATTGGTGAATGTTTTGAACGCTACCATACACTAGTTGAGTATTAGCGTAGGGTACAGCATTGCACAGACTAGGCACACTTTCACAGGGTCTCCCAAGATGCCATCGCATTTTGAGAGACCCGAACCTGGAACCGGTTACAGTTATAAAAGTTACAAAAAAAAGTGTATAAAAAAAAACAAAAAAAAACAACACAAAAAAATATATAAAATAAAAAAATACAAAATTAGTTGTCGTTTTATTGTTCTCTCTCTCTCTATTCTCTCTCTATTGTTCTGCTCTTTTTTTACTGTATTCTATTCTGCAATGTTTTATTGTTATTATTGTAGCACTAACTCACGGTGGAGCTGCTGGTTTAAGCGTGTCTGTTACCTTCACTCTGCTTCCCTCTGCTTCACCGGCACCGGGTCTAGGGTTCCGTTGAGTTTACTCCTGGACAACACACGCACCAACACTGGAGTACGTTTTCAATGCTTTATTAAAACAAACGACTTAGGAAGTAGCAGGAAAGAGGTAGAAAGGAAACTTGCAAAAGAAACTCAAATATTCTCTGGTAGGGTTCTATTAACAAAATGTCCTGGTAGAATTCAAATACTATTTGAAATGCGCTCCCCTCATGGGACACACTCCTTGCTCGTCTGGATAGGCCTCTCTCACCGGTCTAGCAGCCAGCACACAGCATGAATCAAAGTCTCTGCCACAGACTTGTTTGGGAACAAAATCCGTACAATCCCCTGCCACAGTATGTATAGGTTTTTCTATAGTAATAGTCAGTCACAGTGCTTGAACCTTTAAGCCAAGCCGGCAACACTATGCTGTATAGTTACTTTTGGATACGTCCTCCAACCGAGTCACCAGGCCCCTCTATAGACCAGCACGCCGCGTGATCTCTCCAAGACGGGTCCTCCCCTGGGATCTCCTCGGCTGTCCAGCTTCGTCACACAGGACCGACAGCTCAGGACTATTCCTCGGCCGCGGTGGTAGGCCCCAGACAAGCCTCTGGACCCACCCCAGCGCCGCTGTATCGTGGGCCTCCCGAACAGAGGACTACAAGGTAGCTCCCTAACGCATACCTGTCGGCCAGGAGGGCCAGCAGGTGGCTGTAAAACGAACCCCAAAATATGGCGTTTGTCCCATAAATACCCTCACCCAGAATGCAACTTGGAGGACCACCTCCACTGAGCGTGCCTCCGGGACAGAGGAGCATCCATACGCTTCAACACGTTGCCTTTCCAACCCTGACCAGTGGCAACAGCGACACCCACCGGTCAGCACGGAAACACATACAACGTCAGCCAAGCTGGAACAGAGGCAAACTTTAACCTTACTAACGCACAATTTACTAAATTTACCTAACATGCGGTAGATTGCAAATCTACCAGCTCTACATTATGTTTTATCATGTTTGCTTTTCAGGTATGCAATTTTTTATACTTTACTGTTTACTGTGTTTTTTTATTAACCATTTTTTTGTTTTCAGGTACGCCATTCAGCTGCAGCACGGATTTATTTATCTTGGCAGCAACAGCGTTTGCTCCCACGATACATAATTTGCGATTTGCTCCTAACTTTTGGGGCGGATGCCCCCATGCTTCAGCATATATAAATGGTGCATGTATGCCCATCATTATAAGTGGGTGGATGAAGGGAGGTATTCTAATGGTGGGCATACCCACCAATCAATTTCTTTTTTTCGTTCAGCCCACAGGCTGCATGAAAAAAAAGATTACAATATATGCCCAACAAGGACCAGCAACGTACTGGTATGCTGCTGGACTTTGAGTGGTTATACCAGGATGATGCCTGCAGGTTTAGGTATCATCTTGCTATCATTCTTTTCAGCCAGCGGTCGGCTTTCATGTAAAAGCAATCCTAGTGGCTAATTAGCCTCTAGACTGCTTTTACAAGCAGTGGGAGGGAATGTCCCCCCCTCCCACCGTCTTCCATGTTTTTCTCTGGCTCTCCTGTCCCAACAGGGAACCTGAGAATGCAGCCGGTGATTCAGCCAGCTAACCATAGAGCTGATCAGAGACCAGAGTGGCTACAATCATCTCTATGGCCTAAGAAACTGGAAGCTACGAGCATTTCATGACTTAGATTTCGCCAGATGTAAACAGCGCCATTGGGAAATTGGGAAAGCATTTTATCACACTGATCTTGGTGTGGTCAGATGCTTTGAGGGCAGAGGAGAGCTCTAGGGTCTAATAAACCCCATTTTTCTCAAAAAAGAGTACCTGTCACTACCTATTGCTATCATAGGGGAAATTTACATTCCCTGACATAACAATAAAAATGATAAAAAAATGAAATGAACAGTTTTAAAATAAGATAAAAAAGAAAAAAAAAATAATAAGGAAAACAAAAAAAAAGAACCCCTGTCCCCCCCCTGCTCTCGCTCAAAGGCGAACGCAAGCGTCGGTCTGGCGTCAATGTAAACAGCACTTACACCATGCATGTGAGGTGTCACCACAAAGGTCAGATCGAGGGCAGTAATTTTAGCAGTAGACCTCCTCTGTAAATCTAAAGTGGTAACCTGTAAAGGCTTTTAAAAGCTTTTAAAAATGTATATAGTTTGTCGCCACTGCACGTTTGTGCGCAATTTTAAAGCATGTCATGTTTGGTATCCATGTACTCGGCCTAAGATCATCTTTTTTATTTCATCAAACATTTGGGCAATATAGTGTGTTTTAGTGCTTTAAAATTATAAAAGGTGTGTTTTTTCCCCCAAATGCGTTTGAAAAATCGCTGCGCAAATACTGTGTGGAAAAAAAAATTAAACACCCACCATTTTAATCTGTGGGGCCTTTGCTTTAAAAAAATATATAATGTTTGGGGGTTCAAAGTAATTTTCTTGCAAAAAAAAATATTTTTCCATGTAAACAAATAGTGTCAGAAAGAGCTTTGTCTTCAAGTGGTTAGAAGAGTGGGTGATGTCTGACATAAGCTTCTACAGTGCCTTGAAAAAGTATTCATACCCCTTGCAATTTTCCACATTTTGTCATGTTACAACCAAAATCGTAAATGTATTTTAATGGGATTTTATATGATATACCAACATAAAGTGGCACATAACTGTGAAGTGGAAGGAAAATGGAAAATGTTTTTACATTTTTTTTACAAATAAATATTTGAAAAGTGTGGTGTGCATTTGTATTCAGCCCCCTTTACTCTGATACCCCTAACTAAAATCTAGTGGAACCAATTGCCTTCAGAAGTCAGCTACTTAGTAAATAGAGCCCACCTGTGTGTAATTTAATCTCAGTATAAATACAGCTGTTCTGTGAAGCCCTAACAGTTTTTTTAGAGAACCTTAGTGAACAAAGAGCATCATGAAGGCCAAGGAACACACCAGATCAGGTCGGGGATACAGTTGTGGAGAAGTTTAAAGCAGGGTTAGGTTATAAAAAAATATCCCAAGCTTTGAACATCTCACAGAGCACTGTTCAATCAATCATCTGAAAATGGAAAGAGTATGGCACAGCTGCAAATCTACCAAGACATGGCTGTCCACCTAAACTGACAAGCCGGGCAAGGAGAGCATTAATCAGAGAAGCAGCCAAGAGGTCCATGGTAATTCTGGAGGAGTTGCAGAGATCTACAGCTCAGGTGGAAGAATCTGTCCACAGGCAAACTAATAGTCGTGTACTCCACAAATTTGGCCTTTATGGAAGAGTGGCAAGCAGAAAGCCATTGTTGAAAGAAAGCCGTAAGAAGACCTGCTTACAGTTTGCGAGAAGCCATGTGGGGGACACAGCAAACATGTGGAAGAAGGTGCTCTGGTGAGACGAGACCAAAATTGAACGTTTGGCCTAAAAGCAAAATGCTATTTGTGGCAGAAAACTAACACTGCACATCACCCTGAACACCATCCCCGCGATGAAACATGGTGGTGGCAGCATCATGTTGTGGGGATGCTTTTCTTCAGCAGGGACAGGGAAGCTGGTCAGAGTTGATGGGAAGATGGATGGAGCCAAATACAAGGCAATCTTCTAAAAAAAACTGTTAAAGTCTGCAAAAGACTTAAGATTGGGGTGGAGGTTCACCTTCCAGCAGGACAACGACCCTAAACATACAGCCAGAGATACAATGGAATGGTTTAGATCAAAGCATATTCATATGTTAGAATGGCCCAGTCAAAGTCCAGACCTAAATCCAATTGAGAATCTGTGGCAAGACTTGAAAATTTCTGTTCACAGATGCTCTCCATCCAATCTGACAGAGTTTGAACTATTTTGCAAAGAAGAATGGGCAAAAATGTCACTCTCTACATGTGCAAAGCTGGTAGAGACATCCCCAAAAAGACTTGCAGCTGTAATTGCAGGGAAAGGTGGTTCTAGAAAAAGTATTGACTCAGGGGGGCTGAATACAAATGCCCACCACACTTTTCACATATTTATTTGTTAAAAATTTTGAAAACCATTTATCATTTTCCTTCCACTTCACAATTATGTGCCACTTTGTGTTGGTCTATCACATAAAATCCCAATAAAATACATTTATGTTTTTGGATGTAACATGACAAAATGTGGAAAATTTCAAGGGGTATGAATACTTTTTCAAGGCACTGTAAATGTTGTGCATAAAATGCCAGGACAGTTCAAAACCCCGCCAAATGACCCCATTTTGGAAAGTAGACACCCCAAGCTATTTGCTGAGAGGCATGTCGAGTCCATGGAATATTTTATATTGTGACACAATTTGCAGGAAAAAGACACATTTTTTTTTTTTTTGCACAAAGTTGTCACTAAATGATATATTGCTCAAACATGCCATGGAAATATGTGAAATTACACCCCAAAATACATTCTGTTGCTTCTCCTGAGTATGGGGATACATGTGTGAGACTTTTTGGGAGCCTAGCCGCATACGGGACCCCAAAAACCAAGCACCGCCTTCAGGGTTTCTAAGGGTGTAAATTTTTGATTTCACTCCTCACTGCCTATCACAGTTTCGGAGGCCATGGAATGCCCAGATGGCACAAACCCCCCCAAAATTACCCCATTTTGGAAAGTAGACACCCCAAGCTATTTGCTGAGAGGTATAGTGAGTATTTTGCAGACCTCACTTTTTGTCACAAAGTTTTGAAATATGAAAAAAGAAAAAAAAAAATTTTTCTTTTCTTTCTTTATTGTCAAAAACAAATGAGAGCTGCAAAATACTCACCATGCCTCTCAGCAAATAGCTTGGGGTGTCTACTTTCCAAAATAGGGACATTTGGGGGGGTTTTGTGCCATCTTGGCATTTTATGGCCTTCGAAACTGTGATAGGTAGTGAGGAGTGAAATCAAAAATTTACGCCCTTAGAAATCCTGAAGGCGGTGATTGGTTTTCGGGGCCCCGTACGCAGCTAGGCTCCCAAAAAGTCCCACACATGTGGTATCCCCGTACTCAGGAGAAGCAGCAGAATGTATTTTGGGGTGTAATTCCACATATGCTCATGGCATGTTTAAGCAATATATCATTTAGTGACAACTTTGTGCAAAAATAAATAAAAAAAAAAATTTGTCATTTTCCCGCAACTTGTGGCAAAATATAAAATATTCCATAGACTCAACATGCCTCTCAGCAAATAGCTTGGGGTGTCTACTTTCTAAAATGGGGTCATTTGGGGGGGGGGTTGAACTGTCCTGGCATTTTATGGCCTTCAAAACTGTGATAGGTAGTGAGGAGTGAAATCAAAAATTTACGCCCTTAGAAATCCTGAAGGCGGTGCTTGGTTTTCGGGGCGCCGTACGCGGCTAGGCTCCCAAAAAGTCCCACATGTATCCCCATACTCAGGAGAAGCAGCTAAATGTATTTTGGGGTGCAATTCCACATATGCCCATGGCCTGTGTGAGTAATATATCATTTAGTGACAACTTTTTGAATTTTTTTTTTTTTTTTGTCATTATTTAATCACTTGGGACAAAAAAAATGAATATTCAATGGGCTCAACATGCCTCTCAGCAATTTCCTTGGGGTGTTTACTTTCCAAAATGGGGTCTTTTGGGGGGAGGTTTGTACTGCCCTGCCATTTTAGCACCTCAAGAAATGAGATAGGCAGTCATAAACTAAAAGCTGTGTAAATTCCAGAAAATGTACCCTAGTTTGTAGACGCTATAACTTTTGCGCAAACCAATAAATATACGCTTATTGACATTTTTTTTACCAAAGACGTGTGGCTGAATACATTTTGGACTAAATGTATGACTAAAATTGAGTTTATTGGATTTTTTTTATAACAAACAGTAGAAAATATTGTTTTTTTTCAACATTTTCGGTCTTTTTCCGTTTATAGCGCAAAAAATAAAAACTGCAGAGGTGATCAAATACCATCAAAAGAAAGCTCTATTTGTGGGAACAAAAGGACGCAAATTTTGTTTGGGTACAGCATTGCATGACCGCGCAATTAGCAGTTAAAATGACGCAGTGCCAAATTGTAAAAAGTGCTCTGGTCAGGAAGGGGGTAAATCCTTCCGGGGCTGAAGTGGTTAAGCTACAAATAAGTACTATATGCAATTAGCAATGTGAAGGTAGATATTAAGGCAAAAAACATATTTCTTATTTTATTTTCAATATAGTAAGTAGCTCAGGGACAGGACTTAGGAGGGCAAGAAATTAGAATGTGCAGGCACACACATATAAAAGTTGACTCTTACAGTGACAGCAGTGTGCAGCAGCAGAGATGATGATGACACCTCACCGACACGACAGTCTCTCTTCACACCAGGTGGTCCCTTCAGTCCACTCCAGTCCAAACAGCAAAGACAGTCCCGCTCCCGGCTTGCCGTGTTCCCATCCTGCAGACCCTCAGACAAGGCTCCGGCTGCTCTGCTCAGTCTCTTTCACCATGACATCACACAACCTGCTAAGGCACTGTCCCTGCCAGACCTGCCTCCCCGCCCCAGCAAACTGTAGCAGGCACTCAGATGGTCTCTTCCGGCCCTGGCTGGACCAGAACTACTCATGAGCAGTTCCAAGCTGAGCAAAACAGCCACAATTTTTTACTGGCAGCCTTTTCTTTTCACTGGCATTTAAACCCCTTTCACACTGGGGCAGTTTTCAGGCGTTTTTCAGGCGCTTTAGCGTTAAAAAAGCGCCTGTAAAGCGCGTGAAAGAAGCCTCATCTGCAATCCCAATGTAAAAGCCCGAGCCCTTTCACACTGCCAGTGCCCGAAAAACGCTGGTAAAGCGCCACTTAAGATCCCTTTGACACTGGGGCGTTTTTCAGGCGTTTTTCGGGCGCTGGCAGTGGGAAAGGGCTTAGTCCATCGGCGCACCCAGCCCGGTGGCAAAAACACGAAAGCACTGCAAAGAAGCTGCTTGCAGGACTTTTTTTGACGCCCTGCCAGCGTGAAAGCACTCGGGCTTTCACATTGGGATTGCAGATGAGGCTTCTTTCAGGCGCTTTACAGGCGCTTTTTTTAACGCTAAAGCGCCTGAAAAATACCTGAAAAACGCCCCAGTGTGAAAGGTGTCTTACTGGCAGGAGAAAAGTGCAAGTTTTTTACTGGCTGCCAGCAAAAATGCTGGCGGTTGGCAACACTGACCGTCACCAGGCCTGGGAAAGAAAATCATTTCTTTACACAAGAAAGGTGAAGGCTACAAGAAGATCAGCAAAGCTTTACTTATCAGTCAGAATACTGTAGCAAAAGTGACAAAAATTTTTTTTTACAAAGATGGAACTGCAACCATCTCACAGAGATGGTCGCCCAAGGAAGTTAACACCTCGACAGGAGTGTCTTCTGATGAGAAGGGTTAAAGAAAATTGCCATGCAAGTTCACTGCAGTTAGCTAAAGAAGTAGAAAGCCAAACTGGGGTGATTGTTTCCCGTGACACAATACGGCGTACACTGCAGAGGAATGGTGTGCATAGGTGTCTCCACAAAGGAAGCTTCTCCTAAAGCCCATGCACAAGAAAGCCTGGATAGAATTTTCCAGGGCCCATGCTGAAAAAGAAGACTACACTGACTCTGTACTCTGGAGTCATGAGACCAAGATAAATGTTTTTTGAACTGTTGGCTTCAAAACTGTATGGTGTTGCAAAGGTGAGGAGTACAAAGAAAAATGCATGGTGCCTACAGTGAAACATGGTGGTGGCAGTGTCCTTCTGTGGGGCTGCATGAGTGCTGCTGGTGTCGGGAGTTGCATTTCATTGATGGTATCATGAATTCACAGATGTACTGCTCTATATTGAAAGAGAAGATGCTACCATCACTCCGTGCCCTTGGTCGTCATGCACTTTTCCAACATGAAAATGATTCAAAACACACATCTAAGGCCACTGTTGCATTTCTGAAGAAGAACAGGGTGAACGTGAGTCAGTGGCCAAGTATGTCTCCTGATATGAACCCAATAGAACACCTATGGGGAATTCTGAAGAGACAAGTTGAGCATCACTCTCCCTCCAGCATCCATGCTCTAAAAGAGGTCGTTCTTGAAGAATAGAAAAAGATAGATGTTGCAATAAGTCGCCAACGTGTTTATTCCATGCCTAGAAGACTTGGTGCTGTCCTTTCAAATCATAGAGGTCATACAAAATACTAGAAGTATTTTTTGTTGTGGGGTGTATTCGTTTTTGCATCAACTAATTTGAGTAAAAATTCAGATTTTGTAATTTAAGTTATATTATTAACCTTACTTTCATGTAATGAGCTAAACAAATGTACTATAAAACTCAGTTTTGTCAAAATTATAGAAATTGTTCTCGTGTTCTTTAAGATATTGATTGAAATCTTACTTTTCAAAACGGGTGTACTCATTTATGCTGAGCACGGTATATATATATATATATATATATATATATATATATATATATATATGTAGACTGTTACGGAAACTACTTTGGCACCCCCCTTGGGTTTCCTTCCGCCAAACAGTGCCTCCTTCTCCCAAAGTATCATACACAGACAAGATGTTAGGATAGATAGAACCAAAGGAATGACTGTTTATTGAACTGAAATACACTTTTTATACACTTGCAAAGTAGGTCAGTCACCACATGAACAATAAAACCAAATATTTACTGAAAACATCACACAATGGTTTAGATAACGAGGTAGAGCTGACACAAGGCAAATGCCATCAAGAGTTAGCCAAGTTAGCCAACAGACAGAAGCAATAGATGACTCAATTAACCTAATTAACAATGGGAATGCACACAATGGGAGAAAGACACTAAACACATAACACCTTAAATAGATAATATCAGGTGGCCCCCAGCACCAGGTTGCCTGAGCTGATTATATTAACATTAGTCATTGCTGGTTTGGGCCTAGTGACCCCAAATATGTATATGTGTCCTCCAGTTCCCAGAGTCTGTTTATTTTGGGGAAGCACAGACTTGAATCTGAAGCAAGACCACTCCAAGGGTACCCCAGGCACACACCTCCCAAAGAGTAGTGTTTCCTTAAAAGCAAGGGCACATAGTCAGTAGGCAAGAGGCTAGCCTGCAGTCCCCTCCAAAAGCCTCTGTCTTGGTTGGGTCTGCCACATAGACCCAAAACCAAAAAAGCTTTTCTTTAAAGGTAGCACTTTAAGCTTACATGGGCTGTCTGCACACAGCACTTGGCAGCTCAAACCACATAAACTCACAGGGGTTGATTTACTAAAGGCAAATAGACTGTGTACTTTGCAAAGTGCAGTTGCACAGTATAAATGAGGTAAAACTTCACTTTGCAAAGAATACCCAATCACATGGCAGGAAAATAAAAAAACTGCATTTTTGCTTGCACATGATTGGATGATGTAAGTCAACAAAGCCTCCCCTCATTTACTAAGCTTTGGAGCATCCGCACCTGCACAGTGCAACTGCACGTTGCCAAGTGCACAGTCTAATTGGCTTTAGTAAATCAACCCAATAGACCATTCATAGACTGCGAGCCTCAACGTCCGTGTGAATGAGGCCTTAACCCCTTCCCATCCAGCCCTGGCATCCCTTTAATGGTGTCTGTACATCCAGGGGCATAAAAAATTGGCCAGTCACAAGACCACTGTGATTGGTTGACACAGTAGTCACATGTTTGGGAGCTGAACCCGCTGGCTCCCGATCATTAGTATGGATCAAGAGCTGTCCTTGACAGCTCAGTCTCTGTGCTGGGAGCACGCAGCGAGCGCACTCTCAGCACAGAAACCTCTGTCACCCCTGGACACATATGTGCGGCGTGCGGTTGTTTACTGCTACACATATGCATTATGTGGGCGGCAAGAAGTTAAGATGATTGTGTCTTACTTAACCTCCCTGGCGGTATGATTATGCCAGATTTTTGATGCTGAAAGCAGTACATTGTTTCGAATGGAAATTTGGCGTTTTATATTGTAGGCCTGTAATTCTTAGGAATAACTCACTTAAATCTGTCCAAACAAGAATCTAGTAGACATTCCGGGTATGATAAAGTTTGAAACACAAAATCATAAATTATAATATAATAAATAACTATAAATAATTATCAAAAATAATATTATAATAATAATAGAATGTATTCAATAATGTAATCAACTCAAACACACTGAAATGTGCTCAGTTGCAGAATTGTCACTGTCATCACTTTCAGTGTTTGATGACGAATTTCCCCATGAATCACTATCAATCAATTTTGCAAGTATTCTAATTTACTATTACTGTTTTCTAGCTGGTCTAAAACCACTTTTGACGTAAAGGGACACTTTTTGGTTGCTATGGACAATCTCCAGTTTGCAGGCAGAAAGAACAGTATATATAATATAAAACTGCATGCAGGACACTGGACAAAGCACCAGGGATAATAGGGAGGTGAAAAAGTTTAATACAGTAATGTAATCTATATGATTACAGTGTACTGTATGTATTCTGTCTTTTGCACTTTTTGAATTTCCCACCGGGCTCCATCCCCGTGCGTCACGTCACTCGCAGGGAACGGAGCATACAGTACATCGGGCGAAAGACACAGCCGCTGCACACAGTGGGAGTAGATCGCAGGATCCAGAGGACAGGGTAAGTTACTTTCCCTGTATACTGTGATGCGATCCCAAGTGTGGCTCGGGGTTACCGCTATTGGTATGGAAAATTCACCCCGAGCCACACTCGGGAATACCGATAAGAAGGTTAAAACCCATCTAAAACTACATGTCTAAGTAAGGGCGGGGGTGGGCGGGGAAAGCCGTCCCTGTCGGGAGAATATAGTGATTATCGCTAGTGGCTATAGCAGCCGCTAGCAATAATCGTAAGAGAATCCAGAAGGCTGGTTGTACCCAAGTTGATTGATTAATCAATTTGGTACAATTAGCCCACTCATTAACGTTTCAAATCTCGAACGCTTCCAGCTGAATCGGCCAAGATTCAAACTGTGTACGGCCAGCCTTGGACTACCCTGTCCATAGGGTGACAATGCTGCTGCACATTTTTACTGCAGAACAAACAACGTTGTCATGTTATTATAGGAAGTTGAAAAATTTGAGATTTGCTGGCATTATCAACAAGTAATAAACTTATGCTATGAGGGCATTGAGGAAAACAAAAACTGCTGTGTTATTGCTACTGACAGTCTGCATCGTAGATGTAATTTTTTTTTTTTTTTTTTTGCTCTCAGCGTTGAGGCAACAGTGTTCCATCTATTTTGTGTCATTCTTCCCTTTGTGCCGACAAGTTGTGTCAATTTCCTGATCATCATTTGAACAGAGGCCATCCCTTGTCTTCTAGCGGCATTTTGTACCCAGCACTGAGCCTCTGCTATTCTTCTTTAGTTGAGTGTGTGGCAGGAAATGACACAATACCAATTAAATCCCGAATAGGCTGGTTTCGTAGACATAAACACCCTTGATGTTCTGACTTTTTTGTCAGTATATGATATCAGAAGACCTCAGGCTGTCGAGGAGTTACTGTCTAAGGCTGGATTCACAAAGATGAAATAAGGAGCTACTTGGCTTGTGGTTCTGATCCCTACCAAGCAAAACAAAAAGTGCTGAAGTAGTAAAGATTGACAAAAGGGTTAGTTCACTTGTACATGGTCAAGGAGAGTGGGCAAAACTGACTGATATTTTGTACATCATTCAGGCCGTGACCGTGTATGTGTTACATTACTTACTCTCTAGTGGACTCCCCAGCCAAGAAAGCAACTTGCCAGTTAGTGGACAGCATCCTCAACAGCACAGAGTGCTAAAAGATCTTGTTCATTCAGCACTAGTTTAAATCCAACCTTTATGAGTTGGTGAGCATCAGGGTCACAAGGCCCTAGAAGTGGTTGCTACATTGTAGGAAGAAGGGACATTTAGCCTTCCCACCTGTAGGTGGTTTCATGCCATTGCTGCATAGGAAGAGGAGTCCTGTAAGGGAATTGATGCCCTAGTGATTCTGTGCAGGGTCTTGAGAGAGGAAAGTAAAATGTTTAGACACTGAACTTTCAAGAGACTTCGGCAGCATTCTTGTGTAAGGGAACCTTTTAAAAAGGGGCCCCATGTCATTTTGGCATGCTTTTGGCAAGCGAGCGGTAAGGAGAGGAACGCGCTTGTGAGGGACAGTACATAGCACAGGGCCAGGTTCTAGACGACAAGGGATAGCTCAGAGAAGGCTCCTTCTTCACTTTATACTCTCTGGTAAGCGGTGCGGAGACGTTGACCCAGTACATACTTCAGAAATATCCTCTGCCTATACCAAGAAGTGACCCCTGGTAATGGAAGCTGTCCCCTAGTAACATATCCTATAAATAGCCAGCCATAGACGTTTCGAATCTTGGCTGATTCAGCAGGGACCAGCCAAGATTCGAACCATGTATGGACAGGATGAATGTACCTAAGTTGATCGTTCCACCTTTTAGGCAACCGGTTCATCGTCAGTACATGAAGAAGCATTCTCTAGCCATCTGTCCCAAATCTTATGGTATTTGGCAGGGCACCCTCTATGGGCATATGAGACTTTTTTGTAAGGTAAGGTCATATTAACAGCAGCGACCCAATTCTGAAAGGTTGGTGGGGACCAGTGGCGGCTGGTGGTATATTTCTAGGAGGGGTGGCGGCAAACAATCCACTCGCCAACCCCCCGGATCGGTCGGGTCACAGTCACCCCACCACCGGTCGATCATTAGCCCCGCACTTACCCCATCTAGGTCGCGGGCAGCACTTCCTACGGGGCGAGGGGGCAGCGGTTTCACCCTGCATCTCCACCTCTTCAGCTTCATGGCGGATTCCCCTGCGTCTCCTCTCTCCTCCTCCTTGGCAGCCAATAGGATTGCTTCTCCTCTTGGCCAATCTGCTTCCTGATTGGCTGGGAGGAGAATCAGGAAGAGAATACCGAATATTAAAGTGGTGTTCCGGACGAAATTATACTTTTTAAATAAAAATACCCCTATAATACACAAGCTTAATGTATTCTAGTTAAGTTAGTCTGTAAACTAAGGTCTGTTTTGTTAGTTTATAGCAGTAGTTTGTTATTTTATAAACTTACAGCAGGCCGTGGCCATCTTAAGTTTGGGCATCTGAAGCCAGACTGTATTTTTTCCTGAATCTCATCCTTGCAGATCTCACACATGCAGTGTAATAGGTTTCAGGTCAGGTTTCCATAGCAACGGCAGTGTCAGAGGAAGTTGCCGCCCCTTTCCCAGAAGGCATTGCAAACAGGAAATGATGCGATGGGACACGGCCAGGGAGGAGGAAGTGAAAAATGAATACAGCAGATATACAGTAAGTGCTGAGAAAAAAAATTAAAAAATATACAATTTGTTTACAGTGCCCAGTTTAGTGGGGGATGCTGAAGAGTTGTAAAAGTGGGTGGAACTCCACTTTAATTTGCTATTGTAACACAGTTGGGTGGGCTCAGGGCGCAGTGCTCTGCGCCCCGATCCCACTCTTTTTTTTAAAGCCAATTAGAGCCTCAAGCTCTAATCGTGTGCTTTAAAAAAACCAAAACCCTGCACCCCATATGGACGGCCCGCCACTGGTGGGGACTCTCTGAGCCAGACCCTTGGAATCAACAGTCTGGCTGTGAAGAGAATTACCTGGAGGAAAGTGTGAAGGTGTTTGTCCCCTTCTAAGGTAGGGATACATATACATTGTTTAGGGCATAGGGTGAGTGGAGAACCCATATGATCATGGAGGAACTTCACCACTTGAGTCCAATAACCTACTATAGCAGGACAGGACCATATTAAGTGAAAGAAGGTATCATTGGTTTCGCCACAAAAAAGCTATTTTTAAATTTTTAAGGGACCTTGCCTTGGCTGAGATGATGGCCTTAGTGTGCTGCAGGCAGGAGAAAACATTTTCCCAATCTCCTCTTCCCTAGTCACCAGACAGTACCGTTGCAGAAAAGCACATGGTAAGAGGCTTCAGCAGGGAGATGATCTGTGTCAAACATTTGTGACCACAGCCATAAACTGCACATACATTGGGATTTACATGACTGTGTTTTCTCTGAGCCAGTATCTCGGATAAGGAAGTAGATGGATGATGCCTGAAGAAAGATGGCTCTGATCTTGTGGAGAGAAAAGCAGATGAAGGCATTGTCAAGTAGCATACTGTGACCTCAGTTAGAAGTAATAAATACCTGGAAGTGCTACAAGTACACATGCATGAATATACCATGACAAAATATACCTCTTGCTAGGTTCTCTATAAGCTGTGTCCACCTCAAAGAATGTATAGCTAGGGGAAATCATCAAACTTTCAGCTAGCTTCATTATAATAATCCCAGAATGGATATTAAAATTCTTCCATAAGCTCAACAGTGGCTATTTCTCTTTATCCTGGAAAATAGAATGTTTCACATTGGCTATTATAGCCTATTAAGGAAAAAATTGTTTTAATTTAATGACACCAACTACATAATTTTAGTTTTTTTTCCATATTACTCTGAGTTTTGAAGAGACAGCAAAATATAAGGTTTCTGTTTTACATGGAACCCAACGTCTAAGAGAATCCTGGCTTACACCATGATGATGTTTTCATAAATTATGTAAGAGTGCCAAGACAACCTTATTGAAACACCCCCTCTAGTTCTGCATATGCCAAAACATGGTGTTATACTAATAACACACACTTCAAATGTGCTAAAGACTGTATACTTTCCTGTGTGTGTCCCATTACATCTATATAGAGAAGTGAGCTTAATATGCTTCACTGATAGGCAGTAATGAAGCAGCAGTAAACCTTCTCCGGGAAACAATGGGAAATACAAATAAATGAAGGCCAGTTCAGAGTTACAGCTGGCCGCACTAAATTAGTTCTTGCTGAAGTGACAAATTGCTGAGATAACTGAAATCTTGTTCTTCTGAGGGTTAGATTAAGTGAGAAGGATTTGTTAACTTACTGCTAGAAATGGAGTAGAGTATTTTAAAACAGAAGGTATCTGAATTACCTACTTCTGTCACAAATCCCAAAAATAATGGGTTTGTTGCTCATTGTAGGATAATGAGTGGAACCATACAAATTATTCCTTCTGAGCTGATAAAGAGAGGCCCGGAGTACAACCCCAAAGCCATAATGGAAGGCCGGCATGACAGGAGTTATTGGGGCTTTAGGTAGCGAGGATTAGGGAAGAAGGCAGTGTGCGAGTGGGTGACGGAGATGGGGGCTGAGCTTTGAGCGGAAGTGACGCAGGACAAGGAAGGGGGGTCTGAAGGGGAAGAGAGAGGAACAGCTTCCCACCCTCCCGCCCTACATGTTGTGGTAATTTTCCTGTTTGGTTTTGGGGACTGGAGCGTCCCTGAGGAAAAGTGGTGCACTTGGCTGGGTGCAAGGTCCTTTTAGGTCATATGGGCACTTAAAAGGTATGGTGTAGGGACCCGTCTCAGGTACGGCTCCCAGTTGGTATGGGTACCTGCTAGTTGTCTCCGAGTCGGTGGTTTGCGACTGGAGGCCTTAGAAGTGACTAGCAGGTACAGATCTGCTTTATGCCCATTGGGACCTTGGGTTCCATTATCGTTAATAAACTGTATGTTATGTTTAAAAGGTTATTGATATGTTAATGATTGGATATTTATATATTTGGTTAATAAAATGGCTGCCACAGCCAATTTACCCCAGTTATGTGTGGTCATTAGAGGAAAGGGGGGTGGGTTTATTGACATAGCAGGTAACAAGCCATGGTTAATACCATAGTCATGAGGGATACCTTTTGGGACAAAGTGTGTAGGCAATGAACACATCCCTGGCATGCCCCTAATTACATGGACTATGAAGAATTAAAAAAGAACTTTCATTTAAAGAAGAAGTACAATCAAAGATCTTTTGGCTGTACTTTTCCCATGCATCACAGGAGTGCAGATCGTTTTGCATTCTGTGACCCATTTTCAGCAGACAGTGAGCTGAAGTCCATTGTCGGCTGATGTCACAGACGGTCCAGGCTTGGGCAAGATCACAACACTAGAGTCAGGATCCCCCACATGCCTGTACCAGCACGCAGCTCAACCTCTCAGCGAGCCGCTGAGAGCCTGAGCCGGCCGCTTCTGCCCTCTCCACAGCTCACTGCTCCAGTGAGCGAAGGGGGGGCAGAGCAGAGAGCTGGTGACGGACAGTCACCAACTCTCTGCTCACTGAGCTGTGAGAACCGAGTGTTCTGCAGTGTTAGATCGCTTGGTTCTCAGTGTTAGAGCCGGCGGGTGACAGATGCAGCATCGGACCAATGCTGCATCCACCTAGGTGCAGTATCTCACAAAAGTGAGTACACCCCTCACATTTTTGTAAATATTTTATTATATCTTTTCATGTGACAACATTGAAGAAATGACACTTTACTACAATGTAAAGTAGTGAGTGTACAGCTTGTATAACAGTGTAAATTTGCTGTCCCCTCAAAATAACTCAACACACAGCCATTAATGTCTAAACCTCTAGCAACAAAAGTGAGTACACCCCTAAGTGAAAAATTTCTAAATTGGGCCCAAAGTGTGAATATTTTGTGTGGCTACCATTATTTTCCAGCACTGCCTTAACCCTCTAAGGCATAGAGTTCACCAGAGCTTCACAGGTTGCCACTGGAGTCCTCTTCCACTCCTCCATGACGACATCACGGAGCTGGTGGATATTAGAGACCTTGCGCTCCTCCACCTTCCATTTGAGGATGCCCCACAGATGCTCAATAGGGTTTAGGTCTGAAGACATGCTTGGCCAGTGCATCACCTTTACCCTTTAGCTTCCTTAGCAAGGCAGTGGTCGTCTTGGAGGTGTGTTTGGGGTCGTTATCATGTTGGAATACTGCCCTGTGGCCCAGTCTCCGAAGGGAGGGGATCATGCTCTGCTACAGTATGTCACAGTACATGTTGGCATTCATGGTTCCCTCAACGAACTGTAGCTCCCCAGCGCTGGCAGCACTCATGCAGCCCCAGAACATGACACTCCCACCACCATGCTTGACTGTAGGCAAGACACACTTGTCTTTGTACTCCCCACCTGGTTGACACCACCCACGCTTGACACCATCTGAACCAAATATGTTTATCTTGGTCTCATCAGACCACAGGACATGGTTCCAATAATCCATGTCCGTAGTCTGCTTGTCTTTAGCAAACTGTTTGCGTGCTTTCTTGTGCATCATCTTTAGAAGAGGCTTCCTTCTGGGATGGCAGCCACGCAGACCAATTTGATGCGGTGTGCGGCATATGGTCTGAGCACTGACAAGCTGACCCCCCCACCCCTTCAACCTCTGCAGCAATGCTGGCAGCACTCATACGTCTATTTCCCAAAGACAACCTCTGGATATGACGCTGAGCATGTGCACTCAACTTCTTAGGTTGACCATGGTGAGGCTTGTTCTGAGTGGAAACTGTCCTGTTAAACTGCTGTATGGTCTTGGCCACCATGCTGCAGCTCAGTTTCAGTGTCTTGGCAATCTTCTTATAGCTTAGGCCATCTTTATGTAGAGCAACAATTCTTTTTTTCAGATCCTCAGAGAGTTCTTTGCCATGAGGTGCCATGTTGAACTTCCAGTGACCAGTATGAGAGAGTGAGAGTGATAACATCAAATTTAACACACCTGCTCCCCATTCACACCTGAGACCTTGTAACACTAACAAGTCACATGACACGGGGAGGGAAAATGGCTAATTGGGCCCAATTTGGACATTTTCACTTAGAGGTGTACTCACTTTTGTTGCCACCAGTTTAGACATTAATGGCTGTGTGTTGAGTTATTATGATGAGGGGTCAGCAAATTTACACTGTTATACAAGCTGTACACTCACTACTTTACATTGTAGCAAAGTGTCATTTCTTCAGTGTTGTCACATGAAAAGATAGAATAAAATATTTACAAAAATGTGATGGGTGTACTGACTTTTGTGAGATACTGTAAGTGTAAATCTGCAAAAACCCCAAACCCCATACTTCTCTTTTAAGTTTTTGTGTGTTTCCTACCCCAGCAGACAAAGTACATGTAATACTTTGTCCCATGATCCCATGTGCTTTGTAAACCTAGCTACTAGGTCGGACAGAACGACCTCCACCCCCTTAACCACCTCCTTCCCACATGCGCTATAGCAGAAAGACAGCTACAGCGTGGGCTCACATCGCATCACATCGTCTATAGATGTCCTCCCGTGATCTGGCTTCCCGTGCCCCTTGTGGCACGCATCGGCACGGATCTGTGAATGCCGTGTCCCTTGGACAAAGCTGATTACACATCGGGGTAAAGAGCCAATCACAGAGCTCTTTATCATGTGACCAGCTGTGTCCAATCACAGCTGATCACAGTGTAAACAGGATTTGCCAGTTATCAGCAGTCCTCTCTTCACGCTGACAGCGCAAGGGAGAGGAGAGCCGATAACCAGCAAATTCACACAGGGGACATCTATACCGATAATCAGGGCACTGATCATCATCAGTGATGCCTCATCAGTGCCCATGTTTGCTGCCTCAGTGCCCATCAATGTTGCTTATCAGTGCCCATTAGTGCAGCCTCATCAGTGCACATCAGTGAAGGAAAAAAATTACTTGTTTAGAACATTTTATAACAGAAACTAAGATAAACTTCCTTTTTTTTTTCAAAATTGTAATTTTTTTTCCATTTGTTTAGCAAAAAATAAAATCCCAGTGGTGATTAAATACTACTAAAAGAAAGCTCTATCTGTCTCAAACAAATTATAAATATTTCATTTGGGTACAGTGTTACATGACCGCACAATTGTCATTCAAAGTGTGACAGTGCTGAAATCTGAAAGTGGACCTGGGCAGGAAGGGGGTGAAAGTGTCCAGTAGGCAAGTGATTAATAAACAGAGCTTGTATTGTATCCAAGCACTTGCCTGGGACAATTGTAGCCGATGCCTTCGTCCCCCTCTGCATTGCTCTTGCCGCCTCTTGTCTCAAGCAAGTGCTGGTGATCAAGCAGCCATCTCCTTGCTAGCTACGTTGTCGGACAGCTGTTTGCTTTTTGTACAACCTCAGAGTTCACATGTACTTTGTCCCCTCTGGGAGAAACTACTGGAAAAAAAATTAGGTTAGAGTTATTTTTTAACCACTTAAAGACCAGCCGCCGCAGTATACTGTGGCAGGTTGGCTCTCCTGGGCGTATCACCTTCATAGTACGTCGGCCACTTTAAGACCATTAGGGGGCGCGCAAGTGCTGCTGGAGCCTATGTACGTGGCCGGCAGCCGCAAAGTCCGCCGGCCACCCACGATTGCTCATGAGAGAGACAGAACGGGGATCTGTCAATGTAAACAGACAGATCCCCATTCTGTCAGGGGGAGATAGGCAGATCGTCTGTTCCTAATGATTAGGAACAGCAATCTGTCTCCTCCCCTAGTCACTACACTGCCCCCCACAGTTAGAAACACCTTCCTAGGGAACACTTAAGCCCTTGATCGCCCCCTAGTGTTAACCCCTTCCCTGCCAGTGACATTTATACAGTAATTGGTGGCTATTTTTAGCTCTGATCGCTGTATAAATGTCAATGGTCCCAAAAAAGTGTCAAAAGTGTCCGATCTGTCCGCCGCAATGTCGCAGTCACCCTAAAAATCGCAGATCACCGCCAATACTAGTAAAAAAAAATAAGTTATAATTAAAATGCCATAAATCTATCCCCTATTGTGTAGATGCTATAACTTTTGCGCAAACCAATCAATATACACTCTTTGCGATTTTTTTACCAAAAATATGTAGAAGAATATATATCGGCCTAAACTGATGAAGAAATTAGTTTTTTTTACACTTTTTTTGGGATATTTATTATAGCAAAAAGTAAAAAAATATTGTTTTTTTTTTTTCAAAATTGTCGGTATTTTCTTGTTTATAGCACAAAACAAAAAAAATGCAGAGGTGATCAAATACTACCAAAAAGCTCTATTTGTGGGGAAAAAAAAGGACATACATTTTGTTTGGGTACAACGTCACACGATCACACAATTGTCAGTTAAAGCCACGCAGTGCCGCATTGCAAAAAATGGCCTGGTCATTAAGGTGGCAAATCCTTCCGGTCTTTAAGTGGTTAAAGAAGTATAGCCAAAGCTTATTTGGCTGTACTTCTGCTATGGATTATAGGAGTTCAATTTGTTTTGCACTTCTGTGACCCATTTTCAGCAGAGAGAGGGCTGAAGTCTGCTTTCAGCTGACGTCACAGAAGTCGGTCCAGGGCCCGCGTCATTACAACAATGGAAGTTGGGATCCGCCAGGTCCTTGGACCGACAGCCGGCTCAGCCTCTTAGCGAGCCGTTGAGAGCCTGAGCCGGCCGCTCCTGCCACTTCACAGCTCAGCGTTCCAGTGAGGGAGGATGGGGCCGAGCAAAGAGCCACTGACTGGCAGTCTGCAGCTCTCTGCTCGGGGAGCTGTCAGAAGCGAGCAAATGGCGGTGTTCGATCGCTCGGTTCTCAGTGCAGAGGCGTCGGAGGACAATAGAACATCGGACCAATGCTGTATCCACCTAGGTAAGTATTAATCTAGAAAAAAGTGCAAACCCATACTTCTCTTTTATTTCTTCTTAGCCCATCTAACTAGGGGCATGCCAAGGGTGCGTCCATTGCCTACTTTGTTCCAAAAGGTCTTCATAGTTCATATGACTTTAACTACATATACAGAACAATTGAACTGAGAGTTCTTTAAGATGCAAAAAAAGATTGCCATTTTCACCAATTCCTTTCCTTAATACTTGCTTTCAAGGGCAGTAATATAGCAGTTGAATGAAATGCTTAATGCAGGAAAAACACTCTTGGAATTAAAATTTTTACAAATTTTTACAGAGGACTATACTTCAGACCAAAAAAGGAACAGCTGAGGAGAAAAGAGGGACAGAGGGATTAGGTTCCACATGAGGGACAGTTGGGAGATATGCAGGCACGGCTAAATAGTACACTATAAAGTAGGGGCATTAAATTAAAATCCACGGGGATCCAGTCAGTAAAATTTTATTCCTGTAGAGGTCTGAATCGCATGTTTGATTCCTAATGGCACCTCCGCGCATTGGCAAACGCAGCGTGTTTAGGGTCAGGGACTTTTTTTTTCTGCGTTTCTGCAAGTGCGGCAGCCCATTAAAATGAATGGGCTGCCTACATGCACAACACAGGTTGCATTGATGTAAATGTAACCTCAGATCCTTCACATCACAACCCTATTAATACATCAATATTCTCAGTCGTCCCTGAACATCACCTACCCCTATTATTTGACCCCCCGTCACATTCCTGTCCTCAGCCCCCCTTTATATTACCCCTCCTCCTTCACATTCCTGTCCTCAGCCCTCCTTTATATTACCCCTCCTCCTTCACTTTCCTGTCCTGGCTCCCCTTCAAATCACCCCCCTATTCCTTTTACATTCCAGTCCTCAGCCCTCTTTCATACAGTGTCACCCCCCCCTTCAAGCTGCTGTCCTCAGCCCCCCTTTATATAACCCACCTCCTCCTTCAGACTCCTGTCCGCACCCCCCCTCCCCCTTTTATATGACCTCCAGCTTCCTCCCCATCCTTCACAGCAGTAGCACAGCCCTCTTCCCTGTCCTACCTTACACAGGGCTGAGCGCAGGAGACACAGCAGTTCTAGAGCTGATATCAGGAGGCAGGACAGTTCTGAATGGAGCACCGGAGCTGCACAACTTTTCTTGTTAATCAGCTTGTGATTGGTTGCTAGGACCGTCCTGTGTCCCAGCAACCACTCACCCGTTGATTAACTTGAAAAGTTAACTTGGCAACTTCTGCCCTCATCCAGAACTGTCTTGCCTACTGATGTCAGCCTGTGGGAATGTCAGCTGTGGCGATTGCTGGGGGGGGGGAGAACCGGATCGTAAATGGCAGGGCCGCAGCAGTCTGGGCAGGATGGCGCCTCAACCTGGATGTGGACCGTGGTCCGCCATTTAGTGATGTTTGCTATAAAGCCTTTTAGTCTAAACTGCATACAGCTGTTTCAGGCTTGTTGGACATCAGCAGTGTATATAAACCATGGCTTCTAAGAAATATGGCTTGGGAAGCAATAAGGAAGCATAACCAGGCAGAAGGTGGTGATATTGGCCAAAAGAAACAAAAAAAACCCAACTAAGCATTTATTCCTTTTCACCCATCTTAGCATACCCTGATTATATTGTATTTTCTTGTTGACCAGTCACAGATTGGTGGACACCTTCGAATAGCAACCAATCAAAATCAAGCTGTCAGTCATGTGCACTAAATATGTTATTAGTTAGTGCTGATGACCTAATGAAGTCTCACCTCTTAATATTTTCATAGTGACTGAACATTTGGAAAAGGTAAAGGATACATTTTTAATGGTTCCTTTAACTCCCAGTCCTTCAGATCCTACGAAGTTATGCCCTGTACACACGGTTGGAATTTCCGACGGAAAATGTGTGATAGGACCTTGTTGTCGGAAATTCCGACCGTGTGTTGGCTCCATCACACATTTTCCATCAGATTTTCCGACACACAAAGTTTGAGAGCAGGCTATAAAATTTTCCGACAACAAAATCCGTTGTCGGAATTTCCGATCGTGTGTACACAAATCCGACGCACAAAGTGCCACAAATGCTCAGAATAAATAAAGGGATGAAAGCTATTGGCTACTGCCCCGTTTATAGTCCCGACGTACGTGTTTTACGTCACCGCGTTCAGAATAATCGGATTTTCCGACAACTTTGTGTGACCGTGTGTATGCAAGACAAGTTTGAGCCAACATCCGTCGGAAAAAATCCTAGGATTTTGTTGTCGGAATGTCCGATCAATGTCCGACCGTGTGTACGGGGCATAAGGGTATGTAAATTTGCCCATTAGGAAAACAGCTAGATAATGTATGGCCAGTCCATATGTCACAGATTAGGTTTCAGTGTTATTTGGTGGTTTCGTTTTTAAAAAGTCTTCTGGGAAAAGGGGACCAAATACTCCTTCAAAGGCTGGTTTATAGTAGAATTGTTAAAGGAAGTGGCTTTGGTTGGTTTTTGGTTGGTTTTTGTTGGTTTTTGGTGCTGTCATCTTAGTCAGAAGCTTACAAAGAATTCTGCACAATTTTGCCTTTTTTGGAGCCTGATTCAGATTTTCATTGACTGCAATGGGACTTTTAATTCACAAATTGCAATTTTCACAGATTTGCAGATTTTTAAGTATGGACAAACCACAATTTATCAGACTTTTCAAAAGTGAATGCTACCTACTTTATTCACTTCTGTAGGGGTTAGCAACATTCAAGAGGAACACAATTATAGCAATTTCCTTCATTTTAAAATAAAAAAATAAAAAACTTTTTTTCTTTTTTTTGGCAATTGCCACAAATTGAGAACTCCCTCTAGTAAATAGTGGATTCTAATAGATTTTCATGCTCTGGTTCCCATACTAGCAAACTTCAAGTGTCATTAAACCCACATGATTAAAAACTATCAATAAATGGTGTATTACGGTACATGCTGTTCATACTCACTCAGTCATTGTGAGATTCCTTTTCTGTATTCTGCAAAAAACCCGGTTGTTCTCTGCCTCCCCTTCCTGCCCATGTCCCTAATGCAGTTGAGGATTTTGCAGAGCAGTGTTGGCAGCTCTGCACATGCTCAGTTTTCAGTGTGTTTTCTACCCTGAGCATTTCCTCCCTATTACATCTGAGCAGCCCATGTGACTATAGAGTCACACATGTGGGCGTATCCTCCTCCATGCCCACTAACCAGTTAAACACAATAGGGGTTAGGATATTACATTTTGATTGATGGAGGCTTCACCTCCCTGTTATTCTAATGCTGGCCATACACTATACAGAAAATCGGCCGAACGCATTTTCGAAAAACGAACGTTCGACCGTGACCGCAAACGATCGTGCCATCATGTAATGACTGATAAATTGTTCAGTGGACATGAATAAATAATTTTTTGTTAGTTTTTTTACATATACCTAGTGCAGACAGTTCGGACGGGAAACACATTAACCCTGCAATTTATCGTACATTCGGCAGAAATTTTCCAAACTTCCAGTTCGTTTTTTTTCCACAAAAACGTCACAAACGATTATCGATTTGTGCCCATTAACTTGCCGAAAAACGAACGAAGTGTCTATACGAACGATTTTTCAGCCAATTTTTCGTATAGTGTATGGCCAGCATTAGACACAGGCAGGAGGGGTGTGACTGGCAGAAATCCACCCACACCATGTTATTGCCAAAAAGGTAGTAAAGATTTAATTTCAAATATACAGTATCTCACAAAAGTAAGTACACCCCTGACATTTTTGTAAATATTTTATTCTATCTTTTCATGTGACAACACTGAAGAAATTACACTTTTCTACAATGTAAAGTGTGAGTGTACAGCTTGTATAACACTGTAAATTTACTGTCCCCCTCAAAATACCACAAATACCAGCAACACACAGCCATTATTGTCTAAACCGCTGGCATCAAAAGTGAGTACACCCCTAAGTGAAAATGTCCAAATTGGGCCAAAGTGTCAATATTTTGTGTGGCCACCGTTAGTTTCCAGCACTGCCTTAACCCTCTTGGGCATTGAGTTCACCAGAGCTTCACAAGTTGCCACTGAAGTCCTCCTCCACTCCTCCATGACAACATAGCAGAGCTAGTGGATGTTAGAGACCTTGCGCTCCTCCACCTTCCGTTTGAGGATGCCCCACAGATGCTCAATAGGGTTTAGGTCTGGAGACATGCTTGACCAGTCTATCACCTTTACCCTCAGCTTCTTTAGCAAGGCAGTGGTCATTTTGGAGGTGTGTTTGGGGTAATTATCATGTTGGAATACTGCCCTGTGGCCAGTCTCTGGAGGGAGGGGATCATGCTCTGCTTCAGTATGTCACAATACATGTTGGCATTCATGGCTCCCTCAATGAACTGTAGCTCTCCAGTGCCGGCAGCACTCATGCAGCCCCAGACCATGACACTCCCACCACCATGCTTGACTGTAGGCAAGACACACTTGTCTTTGTACTCCTCACCTGGTTGCTGCCACACACGCTTGACACCATCTGAACCAAATAAGTTTATTTTGGTCTCATCAGACCACAGGACATGGTTCCAGTAATCCATGTCCTTAGTCTGCTTGTCTTCAGCAAACTGTTTGCGGGATTTCTTGTGCATCATCTTTAAAAGAGGCTTCCTTCTGTGACAACAGCCACGCAGACTAATTTGATGCAGTGTGCGGCGTATGGTCTGAGCACTGACAGGCTGACCCCCCACCCATTTAATCCCTGCAGCAATGCTGGCAGCACTCATACTCTATTTCCCAAAGACAACCTATGGATATTATACCGAGCATGTGAACTCAACTTCTTTGGTCGACCATGGCGAGGCCTGTTCTGAGTGGAACCTGTCCTGTTAAAACACTGTATGGTCTTGGCCACAGTGCTGCAGCTCAGTTTCAGGGTCTTGGCAGTCTTCTTACAGCCTAGGCCATCTTTATGTAAAGCAACAATTCTTTTATTCAGCTCCTCAGAGAGTTCTTTGCCATGAGGTGCCATTTTGAACTTCCACTGACCAGTATGAGAGAGTGAGAGCAATAACACCAAATTTAACACACCTGCTCCCCATTCACACCTGAGACCTTGTAACACTAATGAGTCACATGACACCGGGGAGGGAAAATGGCTAATTAGGCCCAATTTGGACATTTTTACTTGGGTGTACTCACTTTTGTTTCCAGCGGTTTAGACAAAAATGGCTGTGTGTTGAGTTATTTTGAGGGGGAAGCAAATTTACACTGTTATATAAGCTGCACACCCACTACATTACATTGTAGCAAAGTGCAATTTCTTCAGTGTTGCCACATGAAAAGATAGAATAAAATATTTCCAAAAATGTGAGGGGTATACTCACTTTTGTGAGATGCTGCATATTTGTATAACGATTTAAAACAGTTTATTGATATTATTTTTTTTTCTCTCTGTATTCCAAAGGCAGTTTTCTTTTATTTTGAACATGTGACCAGCAGCAGAGGACTAGAAGCTCCTCCTGCTTATGTTTCCCATCAGGCTGGCAAAGATCTGGGTCATGTGACAGCTGTATATCGATTAGCAAAAAAGGTACTTAGATATTTTTTTAATTAAAGTAATTAAAGTGCTATCGCCCGAATACAGAAATAGAGGGGGCAATGTAAATTAAAATGTAAATTTTAATGTGTTTAATATCACTTTAACTACATCATTTATTTAGTATTAAACTTTGCTGTCAACAGCTTGATTAGATTAGAAGGCCATAGGATGAAGACATGGATAGTTCTGCTCTCCTAAGATTAACCCTAAATAGGTGTTTAAAAATGGTGTATCTCTAGGCATAACTTTATTTTAGTTTTTTGGTGGAGTGGAGAAAGGTTTGGGTGGAAATAGATTTTTATTTTAAATAGCTTTTTGGAGCTATTTTTGGTTAAAGTATATCTAAAGCCAGTTTCTGCCGGGATAGATTCTTCCTTTCTTTTTTCTTGGCCACTAATACTGATACAGAGAAGTTGGGAAATCCAAAATATCATACTTGTCACCAGAACAGGAGGTGAAGGGAAATCTTCATTCAAGTGGGGATACTTGTGCTGATGACAACTAGCTTGAGAAAGAGGCAATGCCTTTGAAACGCATTGCCATGAAGATGACAGGGTGCTCTTTCTAACCAGTTTTTTTGGCTTGTGAAAAGAGGTGCCTTAAAACACGTTGCCCTGTAATGTTTTAATAAGGGTTCTCCTTTTTTTTTGGTATCTCCTATGTCTTGGATACCACCCTGGATTGACTGAATGAGTCGCTACTCCTAGGTGGATTGTTATGTGGGCGGATTGGAAGGATTCCTTCTGGTAGAACTGTGCCCAATGGTGGAGAGGTTGTCATAGACCCTCTTGGATCTTGGGCAGCTGCCGTTTTGGTACAACCTTAAGGTCTTTTTCTTATGTAAGATTGAGAAGAAATGGGGAAAGGGAGGCACCCAGTATCCAAAAGAGTTTGTAGGTCGAATGGGAAAAGAAGAACCCTTTGCATAGATAGCAACTTACTTAGGTGCAGTAGATTTCCCATAAAAATCCTCCCACATTCCCTCAACACATCACAGTGGTGAGAATAAGTCTTGTACAATTCAGCAGGGTAGTGTTTTAAGAAGGGTGCCCTATTTTTTGTGGGGCCACCTCTTGAAATACCCATGGGATTCTTAGGAGCATATGGGCTGATATCAACATAACTTATTATTGCTTTTCTCTCTGTCACATACCTTGTGGCAGAGCGTGATGTGTAAAGGGAGACCTCTCGTACAGCCCCGGCTCAAGGGAAACTGGAGTTGCAATAGTGGTCGTGAGAGCGCAGTGGGGTAAGAGTGCCTGCAAGATCTTTCATTGGTCACATAGGTGTGCGCGTGTCAGGGACATGACCGAAGAAGGACTGGCAATTCTGCCCAAGACGATCATTGCCACCACGGTGTATAGTGTGAATGATGTGGGCAGTACTTCCGGGTCTATTTATGCCTGCTGTTGGAGCCAGCCCTTGCTGGATTATCATCGGCACCCCAGTGTTTCCTATGCTCTTGTGTCTCCGTGATTCTGTTCCCTGTTACTGACCTGGCTTGTTTGACTTCTGTTTCAGATGCACTCCTGATTGACCTCTGGCTTGCGCAACCGACTACGCTTCTGTCTGCTCCTGCATCTGTACTTCGTCTCTGGCATTTCTGGACTGATCTCTCGTGTATAACCCCTGGCTTGTCTTCAGTTCCTGCTACCGGTTTGCCCTACTGACGTCTTCTGCCTGGCACCCCACGCTCAGTGGCTCTGTGGGTCATCCCAGAAACTACCAGCAGGGCAGCCATCAGAAATTTTGGGGTCCCTTACACAACTTTAGGCCGGGGCCCCCTGGGGCCCGACCCCAACATTCCCTAGAGCCCGCCCACTGATCGTCCCACGGAAACCACCTACTGGCCATCCCACCGAGACTTTCGGTGCACCCACTTTTATTTTAACTCTTACACCTTAATATATGAAAAGTGGATTACAAGTCATCAGCGCTTTCAGTATTTAACAGTAAAGGATTACAACCCTCCCTTAGCCCTTATTTCCTCTGGAATACATGAATCAATCAGTATAACAACTCTTGACTGACTAAAGCACAGTACCTTTATTCTCTTTAAAATCCAATTTAACTGGTCTGAAAGGATGAATGGTGCTGGGCGTGGGTGGCGATGTGTTGTGGAGACTGGTTTGGAGGGATGGATGGTGCTGGGTGTGAGTGGCGATGCGTTGTGGAGACTGGTTTGGAGGGATGGATGGTGCTGGGCATGGGTGGCGATGTGTTGTGGAGAGTGATTTGGAGGGATGGATGGTGCTGGGCATGGGTGGCGATGTGTTGTGGAGACTGGTTTGGAGAGATGGCTGGTGCTGGGCGTGGGTGGGGATGCTTTGCAGAGACTGGTTTTGAGGCATGGAGGAAGGTTAGTGTGAAAATAGCGAAAATGATTTCGCTATTGTCACACAATTGGGTGGGATCAGGGCGCACTCTCTGCGCCCTGAGCCCACCCTATTTTGAAGCCTATTAGAGCCTCTGGCTCTAATCAGGTCCTTCAAAATATACCTCCCCCGCCATAGGAATCCATGCATCCGGCGTCCTGAAAGGGGACGGGCGCATGGATGGGGGGGCCTGTGCGCCCACAGTGCATGGGCCGCCACTGGTGGGGATGCGCTATGGAGACTGGTCTGGGGAGATGGAGTAGATGTTGGGTGGGGATGAAGATGATTGAGCTGCATTGTGAAAATGGATGAGGATGATTCTGGGTGGGGATGAGAGTTACTTAGTGAAGAGGCTCTCTAAAATGTAACTCTCATATGCACCCAGAGTGATCCATTTTCACAATGCAACTCAATTATACCACATTACATTTTTGAGACTTACCCTCCATGCAGCAATCTCGGATCTATCCTCATGGCACCTGTTATTGCTGTGTTGCTGTGTCCTGTGTCCATGTGACGAGCTGGCCACCCCCTGCCGACCCGACCAATCACAGTTCAAGTAACCCAGCAGCAGCCATCAGGAAGCGATCACCTGCTGTGCATCTGTGTGCAGAAGAATCCTCAGAAGAATACTCTGCAGCGGCGTGCATCGGCTGTCCTCAACGTGGGGGAAGTGAAAGTGTCCGCCGGAATTTTGGCTGTGGCCCAGCGGGGTGGGGGTGCTATCAGAAGAAGTGAAGTCAAAGTGTCCTATCTGCTGTTTGGGGAGCAGGCCCTGGCTGGCCGGGCCCCTAGGGACACTTGGGCCCCTTACATGTGTAATGCCTGTACCCCCCTGATGGCGGCCCTGACTATCAGTGTACTTCAAGTGACCGGCTCATCACCAACAACACCTGGCAAACCGTTCACCTTTGGGCACTGCTCCCTCTGTATCACTCCCAGGGAAGCACTGCACTCAGCTGCAAGGGGCACCCTCTCAACAATCAGCCTCTTCCTCTGAACCTGACAGTATAATCCAGCCATATGTCTGAGGCAGATGGAGGCCTTCCGTCCTAACATAAGCAGTGCAATGATTACAGGAGGGCTACTTCCAGTTGGAAGCTCGTCTGCCACACCTGTCAGCGCCACCTGGTCCATTGGATCAAGGCTCACCCTCTGCCAGCGCTGCATCAGATGCTTCTGCTCCAGAACACGCCACCTCCATCCATACAGTAGTGGTCCCACCACCCGAAAACCAGGTGCCAAACCCTGAGCGCTTTACTGGGGACCAAAAGAAGTTCCGCTCCTTTAAAAATGTCTGTCTACTGTACCTGGCCCTGCAAACGCGCACCTTCTCCATCAAGGTCATCAAGGTGGGTTTCATGGTGTCGCTGTTAGCCGATGAACCCCAGGCTTGGGCCCATGGCCTGTTGGAGCAAAAGAGCCCCGTCATCAATTCCCTGGATGCATTCTTTGAGGCCATGGCTCAACCACTGCGGGTGGCCACTGCTGAATCTGCCCTGCATACCCCGCAACAAGGGCGGCGGCTGGTGGAAGATTATATGGTGGACTTCTGCAAGTGGTCCGCTGACACAGGCTGGAATGAGGCGGCATTGAGGTACCAGTACCATCAGGGCCTGTCGAAGCCACTCAAGGATGAGCTAGCCACTGGACTGGTGGCTCCAGCCACCTTGGAAGGTCTCATTCAATTTGCCACCCAGCTTGACGGGCGAGTGCGGGAGCGACGGTCCGAAAGAGCTCAAGCTTTCAGGCCCACCTGGATGCTACCAAAGGTCGCTCCTCCCCCAGCAGCAGTGCCCAAATCCCCCTCTCCTGCAGAGTCAGAGCCTATGCAGATTGGCCTGGTCCAGTCAGCTCTGTCTGCCGAGAAGTTCAGGCGAAGACAAGCCAATCTCTGCCTATACTGTGGGAACATCGGCCGCTTCCTTCGCAATTGCCCTATCCATCATCTCCACACATCCCTGTTCTCTCCCAAGTGGCTGCAACCTCACCTACTCACCTGGTTCTCCCTGTTTCCCTGCAGGTGGCGGAAAAAGTGATCCGAATTCCATAAATAGTTGATTCGGGGGCCTGTTGTTGTTATCTGGACCACTGGCAATGAAATAAAACATCCCCCTTCTTTTTAAGGAATAGCACCTGACCGTTCACCTGGCTGATGGCTCCAAGCCCCGTTCTGGACTGGTCACCCAAGCCAACACTCCTCTCCTTGTCTCCCCTGAATCTGGTCACCACGAGTTCCTCAGATTTGATATTTTAAGTTCACCCATGTTCCCAGTTATTCTGGTTATCCCATGGCTGCAGGCACACAATCCTCACATCAACTGGTCCAGCAGGGAGATCCGCTTCTCCTCTCCATACTGCCAGCAGCATTTTCATCACCCCACACATCAAGACACCACCTGTTGCCTAACACTTCAGCCCAATGCCCACCAGGAGGTGCCTGCAGTCTACTGGGAGTTCCTGGACGTCTTTGACCCCAAGAGTGCAGATGCTCTTCCCCCGCATTGGCCATACGAATGCCCCATTAAACTTTTGCCGGGCTCCAATATTCCCCCTCTCGGAAAAGGAGCTTGAGGTCTTGTGGCTGAATCTGGACGACAACATAAAGAAGGGGTTCATCCGTCCTTCTTCCTCTCCTGCGTTCACTGGCATATACTTTGTGGGAAAAAAAGGACCAGTCCCTCAGACCCTGCATAGACTACAGGGAGATCAATAAAATGACAATTAGGAATCGCTACCCGCTCCCGCTCATCCCAGGAACTTTTCCAGAGATTCCGTAATGCCCAGGTCTTTGCCAAACTGGGCCTACGCAGGGCCTACAACCTGATCCGCATCCGAGAGGGTGATGAGTGGAAAACAGTGTTCCAAACTTGATTCAAACACTTTGAATACCTGGTCATGCCCTTCGGTCTCAGCAACGCACCTGCCACTTTCCAGCACCTGGTGAACGACATTTCCCGGGAGTTCCTGGACCATTTTGTTATCGTTTACCTAGATAACCCACCAGCATGTACGCTTCCAATGGTCCTCTGAGGCTCGGGTTGCCTGCGCCACCCTGAAGTCCCTGTTGACTTCCGCTCTGGTCCTTCAGCACCCTGACCCTGCACCCTGCACTACCCTATGTTCTGGAAGTTGATGCCTCAGAATAAGCTACAGGAGCCATTCTGTCACAGCGCCAGGGGCCCAAGGCACTACTCCATCCCATAGCTTTCTCCTCCCGCAAGATGAGCAAACCAGAAAAGAATTATGATGTGGGGGATCGAGAGCTCCTCGCTATAAAAACAGTCCTGGAAGAATGGAAGTACCTCCTAGAAGGAGCCAATCATCCTATTATGATCTATACGAATCATAAAAATTTAGAAAATCTCCGGTCCGCCAAGCGGTTGAGACTTCGCCAGGCTCATTGGGCCTTGTTCTTTTCTCGCTTCCAGTTCCATATCACCTACCGGCCGGGATCTAAAACTGGCAAAGTCGATGCCTTATCACGCATGTTCCCTGATACCCCAAAGGAGGCTACACCCGATACTATCCTAACAAAACAGATCTCTAGTCTACTATTTATCTATCTAGTAGTTAAAAAGACTACTGAACTCATCTCATGGTCCTTCTTGCCCACTCTCAAACCAGACTGTAAACAATACGTGCGCTCCTGTACTGTCTGTCAATGCAACAACGGATCCAATGCCAAAGCCTGGGGTCTGTTGAAACCTTTACCGGTGCCAGAGCAACATTGAAAAGAGATCTCAATGGATTTTATAGTGGATTTGCCCCATTTAGGGAACATACAGCCATCTTTGTGGTGGTAGACTGCCTGTCCAAGATGGCGCACTTCCTGCCCATGAGGAGCACACCTTCCACTAAGGAAACTGTGGACACCTTCATCAAGGAGATCTTCAGATTACACGGCCTCCCCAATAGCATTGTCTCAGACAGGGGGGTGCAGTTTACATCTAAATTCTGGAAGGGCCTTTGCAAAAGCCTGGCCATTGAGGTACGGTTATCTTCGACTTACCACCCGCAGAGTAGCGGGCAAACGGAGAGGACGAATCAAACCCTAGAACAATACTTGAGATGCTTCTGTTCCTTCAACTAGAATGACTTGCTCTCCTGTGTGCCGAATTTGCCTAAAAAACTCGGTACATGCAGCAACCAACCAATCGTCCTTCTGGGCCAATCACGGGTTCCAACTGTTCGCTCTACCTAACACCATTCCAGAAGCCTCAGTACCGCAGTCCAAGACTGGCTGACCCTTCTCCAGTCCTACCTCCAAACCCTCCGGGAAACCATGCAGAAGGCCCAGGAAGATGTCAAGAGACATTATGACCGGAAGAGAAGGGACAGCCCAGACCGAAAAGTGAGGGACAAGGTCTGGCTCTCCTCCAACGACCTTCGGTTGCCCTGTACTTCTAGGAAGCTGGGGCCGAAATTTGTCGGCCCCTTTGAAATCAAGAGGATAATCAACTCTGTGGCCTTTGATCTTGCCCTGCCAGAGTTCTACAAGATCCACCCTGTGTTCCAAGTTTTGTTGTTCAAGCCAGCCATGCCCATTCCCTTCCTGGGAAGAGAGGAGGAGCCGCCTCTACCAGTCCTAAAAGATGACAAACCAAAATTCGAAGTGGAAGCCATTTTGGACTGCCTATAGAGAGGAAGGCAAGCCCAGTTTCTCGTTAAGTTGAAAGGGTACCCGGAAAAGGAGAATTATTGGAAGCCTGCAAGTAACCTACACGCCCCTAACCTCCTACAGAGTTTCCATACCAGGTGTCCTGAAAGATGGGCTCATCTGGGCATCCGGAGGCTGCCCCTTGGGGGGGGGCACTGTGAGGGAAATGGCTGAAGAAGCACTGGCAATTATGACAACTACAGTGGCCACTACAGTGCACAGTGTGACTGATGTGGGCAGTACTTCCGGGTCTATTTAAGCCTGCTGTTGGAGCTGCCCCTTGCTGGATTATCATCGGCTCCCCAGTGTTTCCTGTGCTCCTGTGTCTCCATGATTCTGTTCCCTGTTACCGACCTGGCTTGTTTGAATTCTACTTCTGATCCGCTCCTGATAGATCTCTGGCTTGCACCACTGACTACGCTCCTGTCTGCTCCTTCATCTGAACTTCGTCTCTGGCATTTCTGGATTGATCTCTCATGAATGACCCCTGGCTTGTTTTTAGTTCCTGTTATCGGTTTGCCTCTACTGACGTCTTCTGCCCGGCCTCTTCCTCGGAACCTGACAGTGCAGCAGGTGCGTCACCGGAGCTAGGCTAGATGGCTGAAGCAGCGGATGGCAGCAGGAACAGATGCAGATGTAGATACAGACGCACAGCAGATGGAGGACCAGCGTCACCAGGCACCATGCAATCAAGCAGTGATCACAGGAATGGGTATACAGGTAAAGCTGCAGATCAGACAGCAATGCACTAGTGCAGCTGCTTCCCTTATAGAGGCCATTTGGCGCCAGAATCAATGAATAACACGCGCGCACATGCACAGAAGCGTTTGCCTATACGTGATCATATTTCCGCGCATGCACATAGGCGTTCGCCTGTTTGTGACTATATTTTTATGAATGCGAATAGGTGTTAGCCTATGTCCGGAAAGATGGGCACCTGCAGGAGAGTGTCTGTGCATGCCTATCTGCCTCCACCTAGGAGCTTTGGCTGTGCTATAGCCAACATGTCCCTGACACTCTCACTGTGATGCTATCAATACATGTGCTTGGTGTGCCAGGCTGGTATTTTTTCAGGAGGCTTCGTCACCCATCCAGTAAAGAAGTCACTTGAAAGTCCATCCCTCAGACTAATCCTTACTCACCTTCATCTTGTTCCCCCAGTGTTTGGCTTCTCCATTGATACCAGGAGTCGGAGTCCAAACACTATGCAAGCTCCATGCCAGAGGGTGTGGGAGCTTACGCATGGTTATTAATTTTCCTACCCCATACATGGCAGTGTTTGGGGAAAGGGATTAGCCGATCAAGCCCAAACACTGAAACCTGAGAGGAGGTCACCGGATCCCCTTTAGAAGCACTGAGTATTTTGCATGGCCTCCAAGGAAATTCTGTGGGGGAGTGTGGCACTTACAAAGGTGAGTATACATAGGTACTGGGTTGGCTAAATGAGTAAAGTGACATACTGTATTCTTTTTAAAGGCTATCTAAACCTTAGAACAAATATTTAATAAATTGCTGGTCACCAGTCATTACCTGCATTGGTTTTCTGTCAGTAACATACTCAAGCATGTTAATGTATGTATAGAGAAGTGGGGGGGGGACATTTTCACTAAGACAGGACAACAGAAACCTCTCCATCTCCTCCCTCCCTTTTCGATAATTTAGAATTTATGCAGTACTTAGAAGTAGCTTAGAATAATGTAACTAATAAAAATGCAACACAGTCCGAGAGCACAGGAAGTCAGCAGATGACAAGATTTCTAGCAAGATCGACAGATATTTCTTTTTGAATAAAAATATTTTTAATTGTACATTTATCAGACCAAAATTATCCAAATAAAGGAGGTTTACTGTTAGGGGTTTCATAAAATTTAATGGATTAGGAACTTTTTGTTTTTATTCATAAATAAAATGTAAAAAAATGTAAAAAAAATAGCAATGGCTCTGAATATTAACAGGTCTTGAATAAACCCAATCAGTGATAATCCTCAAAGCCAACCGACCAATCCACTAGTCTCAAAGCAGGTGGTGCACATTTTACGGCTTGTACATATTCACATGTGTGGAGGAGGGTCTCCCCATGAATATGGTCAGTAAAGACTAAAATTTAGAAGGTCAGGGGAGGTTTTGAAAGGTTTTTCTCTTGTACAGCTCTTCCTATGACAGGAAGTCTGTGGGTTTTCTTTACAAGAACAATTAATGGGGTTTCAGTACAAGTGCTCTGTGTGCTTCAAAGTAGGAAACCGCACTGACAGAATCAGGTGCTTGCATGCATTTTATTAACTGATTTAACTATTATTGTTGGACTTCACATCTAAAGTCTGGGGATAAAAGAGTTGTGTTTTTTAGGATTTTAAGGCCCATTTTACTCAGATACAGTTATTAAAGTAAAACTCCAATTAGCACTATTTATATCTGCAAGGACCTCATTACATAATTGCAATATGGTTCTGTTGCCTTATGTCCTATACTAGTGTTCCTCAACTTTTTTTTTCAGTTGTGGCACCCTTTAACTGCACAATTTTGAGGCACCCTATTCTAAAATGTAAAAAACGAAACCTATAGTTTTACATATCCCCCCCCCGTGGCCATTGAACAATATCACGTACAGGCAGGGGCGTTGCTAGGGGGTGGCTATTGGGGCTATAGCCCCAAATCTGGGGCCCATAGCCCTGAGTCTCTTGCCTCAGGGTCCCTGCTTAACCAGTGCTTCAATCACCCTGACACCATATAAACCATGGTGCCATGATGATTGAAGCGTCAACACCAGCCATTGCCCGCGAAATATGGGTTACCACCGGCGTACACAGCCCCCCCCCCCCCCTGCAAAAAGGTTGGTGATCACTGCTATGGGCTCTAGCCCCAGATCTTTTGCAGACTTAGCAACGCCCCTGCGTACAGATATGTGATTTTGCGCAATAGAGCCGCCTTGCCACAGTATATGTAAGGTAGGTGGTCTGGAACTGGTTAAATTGGACCCATATTCAAACATTAAAATTAACCTGATATAAAATATATTTATAATTAAAACATAATTTTTTGTTACGCAGAGAAGGGTTTAAACTTTTGGCTCTCTGTGTCCTACTAGGGAGTTTTCTCTTCCCTTCTCGTCTTGGAGTCTCAACAGGATGTGAGAAGAAATCTACCCAAATTTAGGGAAATTCCCACTTAAGACAGTTGTCATCAAAACATTTGAAGATGGAGGAGTTAACTACTTCCCTTAAATGGATGTACCCATACCTCCTTGAGTTGAAGTCATTATACTGGGGCCATGGCTGCAGTCATGAGCCCGCTATCAATCTTTTCAGCTGGCGATGTTGAATAAAGTAAAAGCAATCTGTGCAGCTAAATAGCCTTCGGCCGCCTTTCCAGCCTCTCCTGGCCCTACTGGGGTGCCCAGGACTGAAGCCAGCGGTTCTGCTCGCTTACCATTGAGATGACTGAGGACCGGAACTTCCCTGATTATCTCTATGATCTCTATGAACCAGAAACGGTTTCTTAGAGCATATTTTGTCACTCAAGTTCCGGTCTAAGGGCCCTTTCACACTGGGGCGGTTTGCAGGCGCTATTGTGCTAATAATAGCGCCTGAAAACCGACCCGAAAGTGTCGCTGCTTTGTCTCCAAAAAGTCCTGCCAGCAGCATCTTTGGAGCGGGGAAGGAGCAGTGTATACACTGCTCCTTCCCCGCTCCTGCCATTGAAATCAATGGGACAGCGCTGCTATACCGCCAGCAAAGCGCCTCTGCAGAGGCACTTTGCGGTGGTTCTTAACCCTTTCTCGGCCGCTAGCGGCCGAATACCGTCAGTAAAGCGCCGCTAACAATAGTGTGAAAAGGGGCTTAATGTAAACTGATTGTTACCTGCCAGTGAAAGCATCTGATCAAACTGATCTTGGTTTGATCAGATGCTTTTAAGAGCAGAGGAGAGATCTTGGGTCTAATAGACCCCAGTCTCCTAGAAAAGAGGACCTGTCATTGCCCATGCTATCACAAGGGATGTTGTTCATGCCTTGTGATAGCAAAAAAAATTAAAGATACAATGTAGATTTTTATTTTTTATTTTTTTATAAAATAAAAATTAAAACTCTTCCTTCCTTTAACAATGGTAGGTTTGAACCAGGTAAACCTCAGCTGGCAACATTTGCATTTTCCAGTGGTACTGCCATATATGAGGACATTTGTTGGTGGGCATGAGTTCCACTTGGTTGTTAAACTTCAGCAGACTTGTTTTAATTTTGAAAAATCTAGCAAGTGCACCTCTATCTTTGCATGGCCTCCACTGATTGTGCATTAGTGGACATTTATCAAGCAAATTGGTAACAAAATTAGATGTTAACCATGCTGCTTCCCAGTTCTCAATGTCTATGTGACATTTATTTTTTTATTGTATATTTGTAACCTCTGCATCTGTAGTCATGGGCAAGCAACTAAGAAATTTTTGCATAGATCTGTGACAGAATCACCACTGGAGAGAAGACAGATTTTCAATAAGATGAGACAGAATTTCACTCCAAACAGTTACACAATTAAAACTAAACTCTGAGTACGGTTGCCACCTCCACCTGTCCAGGATTCACCTGGACATGGAAAAGAAAGGGGGAAAGGGAACAGGATTCACCCGGACAGTTCGGGTTTTGAATCATGTGTCCGGATTTCAGACCAACTGAAACCCGGACACATTATTCAGACCGGACTAAGGCTTCCCAGCAGGGTTGCTGGCTGCAGTTGTCTAAGCCGAGAGTGTCTGTTACACTCTCTTTCACATTGTCTAAAGCCAGCACTAACAATACCCCCCCCCACACACAAACACATACAGATGGGAGAGGAGAGAGGGCTTGATCTTCTCCTCTTCCTCCCGCCCCTACCCCTCTGTGTCTACCCACACTCCAATCCAATAAGAAAAGGGAAGTGGGGGAGAGACATTTGAAGCCCAGCAGATGCAGATAAATCTGGATGGGAGGTGCTGACTGCCAAGGGGTGAGTGAGCTCACCATTCATCCCTGCCTGTGATTGGTCTCCCCCCTCCCCCCTTCTATCTCCTGCCTTTGAGTGAGTACACTAAGGTAAATCGGGGTTCTCAGTGCACCCCTTGCATCAGAGTTCCCCTTTACAGTGTTCCCCCTTACATCAGAGTCCTCTCCGTACAACAGAGTTCTCAGTGTTAACCCTTAAATCAGGGTTCCCAGAGCATTCCTTATGTTAGAGTCCCCAAAGTTCTCCCTTACATCAGTCTGCAGAGTACAGTGTAAGGGAACTCTGCAAGTTCAGATGTAAAAGGGGAACTCTGTGAATTCGGATGTAAATGGGGAACTTTGTGGATTCAGGTTTAAGTGGGGAACTCTGTGGACTCTGATGTAAAAGGGGAACTCTGTGGACTCTGATGTAAGAGGGGACTCTTGTGATTAACTTCATATAATTATAAATGTTATTTAATCACAAAATACGTGTACTGTATAGTATATAGTGTAAAAAAAAAAAATTGTTGTGCGCCGCTAAAGTGTTCGGGTTTGACTTAAAGAAAAGGTGGCAACCCTAACTCTGAGAAGATATAAACAACACAAATTACTGTGGTTCTTTATTCTTTAATGCAATATTACATTTATTTTTTATGAAATCAATGTAAGACCTAAATTTGACTTAAATCCCTATACAGCAGAGCTCAGACAGGGAAATAAAAGTAGAACAAGGACTTAATCGGCTGTACTGCAGTGCAAGGAAAGTTCTGATAGGAGGTAAAAGCTGGATGATGAAGAAATGAGCTCATAAGTCTGCTGTTTCTCCATTTGCTGTCCATTCACAGGCTGTAGAGGGACAAGATCTGTAATGCCGCGTACACACGAGCGGACTTTTCAGCATCAAAGGTCTTTCCGACGGACTTTCGACGGAGTTACGACGGACTTTCGGACGACCGGCCTTGCCCACACATGAAGGGACTAAAGTCCGTTCGAAAGTCTGTTGATTTGAACGTGATGACGTACGAAGGGACTAGAATAAGGAAGTTCATAGCCAGTAGCCAATAGCTGCCCTTGCATCCTTTTTTGTCCGTCGGACTAGCATACAGACGAACGGATTTTTCGACCGGACTCGAGTCCGTCTGATTTTCGACAGAAAAAGTCCGCTGAAGGTCCGATGAAGCCCACCCACGGTCCAATTGCCTGACGGATTCGCTCCGTCGGACCAGTCCGGTCGAAATGTCCGCCCGCGTGTACGCGGCTTTAGTGTTACTGATTTACAACAGAGAAAATCTACCAGGACCAGAGAAACCAGACAGGACTATACTGTGTGGCTGAACTGTATAAATCTCAGAAATGTATGAACAGAAATACGAATCTTTTGGCAGCTCCCGTATAAGAATTTCATCCAGTGGCGGAAGTATAGGGGTCGCTGAGGTCGCCATGGCGACTGGGTCCCATGCTGCAGGGGGCCCCCCTGTTTATCTTGATAGAAGGAGCGGCTGAGATCGATCTCCCCAATCGTCAGCCGAACTGTAATCGGCACTGTGTGGGGAGCTTGTCACACTGATCTAAAGTGAAAGCCCAGTGTGTGCTGTGCTCTTTGTCTCCCCCTACAGTGCAGTACCCGGCAGGAAGAGGTAAGGGAAAGCACTGCCGTTTCTGAAAAGGCTTTCTGTATGTCTGTATGTGTGTGTTCTTATGTGTGTTTATATGTGTGTTCATGTATGTGTATGTGTTTGCATGTGTTTATGTGTGTATTTATATATGTATATGTGTTTGTGTGTGTATATACAGTATATGTGTGTGTATATTTTGTGTGTGTTTATCTATGTGTATGTTTATGTGTGTGTTTAGATGCAGTGGTGGCCCATGCATTAAGGGTGCACGGGCGCCGCCCCCTCTCTCCAGCCACCCCTCTATCACCAATAGATAGATTTATGCATTGCATGAATCTATCTATGGCCGCCGCTGCCACCCACTATTCAGGCGCCCAGACCCTTTTTGGGCGCAGGGAACCTGAATTACAGCGGCGGGGGGTGTTTTTGAAGCACCGGATTAGAGCCATAGGCTCTAATAGGCATCAAAAAAGGTGACCTCACAGGTCACTCAGCTGTGTTAGAAAAGCGAATGACTATTCGCTTTCCTAACACTAAACTTCCCCTCCGCCAATCAGGTGCTCGGGTCTGTTACCCGTCACCTGATTGGCTGAAACGACAGGCACCGCTATTGGACGCCTATCAGGAGGAGAGGACGGGAGATGAGGACAGCAGGAGACGCATGGAGGACCCCACTCGTCGCAGTCACCCGCTGCCCTTCCAAGACAGGGTAAGTGCCGATGAGCAGTCGGGGGTCACACTGGGGGCATTCAAGGGCACACTGGCAGCATTTAATGGGCACATTGGCAGCATTTGATGGGCACACGGGCAGCATTTGATGGACACATGGGCAGCATTTGATGGGCACACTGGCTGCGTTTGATGGGCACAGTGGCAGCGTTTGGCACAGTGGCTGCAATTGATGGCACAGTGGCTGCGTTTGATGGAACACTGGCAGCATTTAATGGGCACAGTGGCAGCGTTTGATGGCACAGTGGCAGCATTTGATGGGCACACTGGCAGCGTTTGATGTACACACTGGCAGCGTTTGATGGGCACACTGGCAACGTTTGGGCACAGTGGCTGCGTTTGATGGGCATAGTGGCAGCGTTTGGCACAGTGGCTGCGTTTAATGGCACACTGGCAGCATTTAAGTGGCACAGTGGCAGCATTTGATGGGCACAGTGGCAGCAATTGATGGCACATTGGCTGCGTTTGATGGCACACTGGCAGCATTTAAGTGGCAGCATTTGATGGGCACACTGGCAATGTTTGATGGGCACAGTGGCAGCTTTTGGCACAGTGGTTGTGTTTGATGGCACACTGGCAGCATTTAAGTGGCACAGTGGCTGCAATTGATGGCACAGTGGCAGCGTTTGATGGGCACAGTGGCTGCAATTGATGATTTTTTTTCAAAAAATGTTTGCGCCCCCAAAAAAATTTTGAGCACCAGCCGCCACTGTTTAGATGTATGTATGCACATTTTATGTATGCACGTTTAATCCTGACACCCTATATGTGTACAATCAGGACTTATTTTTTTTTTCTTGCTCGTTCAAAGTACCAGCAACAAAATGCTGTTTCTCTGAAAAGCAATCCATGCTCAGATCACTTTTCAGAGACATTTGACAGCCGGTAAAGAGGCAGTATGTTGCCTCCTGACCACCTGTTTTAACTCCTTAAAGTGATTGTAAAGGTTTTTTTTTTTTAAATAACAAACATGTCATATCTTCATTGTGCAGTTAGTTTTGCACAGAGTGGCCCCGAACACCGACTTCTGGGGTCCCTCAGCGGCTCTCGCGGCTCCTCCTCTTATCAGACATCCCCCTAGGAAAAGCGCTGTCCAGGGGGCAGGGGGGCCCTTCATGATTTCTTGCATCGGGGCCCTGAAGGTTTTAGTTACGCCACTGATTTCATCTGTGTTATATGTTTGTCTTGAGTTCAAATTGAAGAAGTGGTCAGGAGCAGGTGTAGTGCTTTTTTAAAACAACAGAGGGAAAAAATGTATACATTAACCACTTCAGCCTGGGACCATTTGGCTGGCCAAAGACCAGAGCACTTTTTGCGATTTGGCACTGCGTCGCTTTAGCTGACAATTGCGCGGTCGTGCGACGTTGCTCCCAAACAAAATTGACGTCCTTTTTTCCCCACAAATAGAGCTTTCTTTTGGTGGTATTTGATCACCTCTGCGATTTTTATTTTTTGCGCTATAAACAAAAAAAGAGCGACAATTTTGAAAAAAAAGCAATATTTTTTACTTTTTGATATAACAAATATCCCCAACAAATATATAAAAAAAACTTATTTTTTCCTTAGTTTAGGCCGATACGTATTCTTCTACATATTTTTGGTAAAAAAAAACACAATAAGCGTTTATTGATTGGTTTGCGCAAAAATTATAGCGTCTACAAAATAGGGGATAGTTTTATGGCATTTTTATTAATAATTTTTTTTCCCTAGTAATGGCAGCGATCAGCGATTTTTATCATGACTGCAACATTATGGCGGATAGATCGGACACTTTTGGCGCTATTTTGGGACCATTCACATTTATACAGCGATCAGTGCGATTGAAAATGCATTGATTACTGTGTAAATGTGACTGTCAGTGAAGGGGTTAACCAGGAGGGGGCGCTGAAGGGGTTGAGTGTGTCCTAGGGATGTGTTCTAACTGTAGGGGGATGGGCTACGTGTGTCACGACACTGATCACTGCTCCCGATCACAGGGAGCGGTGATCAGTGTCCTGTCACTAGGAAGAATGAGGAAATACTTGTTTACATCAGCATTTCCCCGTTCTTCATCTCCGTGAGACGATCGCGGGTATCCCCTCCGCGGTACCCGCGATTACACTCACGGAGCTCACGGTGGGCACCCACAATGCCGCGTCTTAAAGGGCAACATACAGGTATGTTAATATGCCTGTCTGTGCCATTCTGCCGACGTATATCGGTGTGAGACGGTCGGCAAGGGGTTAAGAAGCAATATTATTAAAAAAACCTGTCTAAAAATATATCTCACTTCTCCTGTTTGGCATTGCCTTGCTGCGCAACAAAATTAATACATGTCCCCTATGTGTTAATGGTGATGACAAACATTATTGATCCTTCAGAGGTTAGAAAGGTTGGATCATAATATGGTTTGGTGAACATAACATGCTGCTTCTTAGTCCCAATCTATATTTGGAATCAAACGTCACCTCTTGGTTTAAAATGGAAATTTCCATTAATACTCATTTAGTAAACTTGTAAAAAAAAAATAGGGACAATGAATGCTGGTGATATTCCATTTGCCTATTGCTATGGATTCAAACTCTGAAATCATTAAAAACATATATGCAAATACTGTATATACTTGAGTATAAGCCGAGTTTTTCAGCCCATTTTTTAGGCTGAAAAACCCCGCCTCCGCTTACACCCGAGTGAATGTCAATTTAACAAAAAATAACCTGCAATGGAGGCGAAAAAGGGGCGGGGCCGTCCTGCTGGGTGCCGCTCATGAATCGGCCTGGCGCCCCTGTTAGTTTCCCCTCCCTCCCATGCTGTGTGTCAGTGTGTGCAGCCGCATAACGATGTCCCGCCTCCTAGACCGCCTCTTGTGATAGACGGCACAGTGATCCAATGCTAGGAATCATTTTGCCGTTTGTCATAGGAGGCGGGAACTCGTTACCGCGGCTGCGCGGCGATTCAGATCTGACACAGCGGGACATCGTGACATCTACCAGGAACTGGTAAGGCTGTATATGATGGGCACTGGCAGGCTGTATTTCATGGACACTGATGGGTACTGGCAGGCTGTATTTCATGGGCACTGATGGGCACTGGCAGGATGTATTTCATGGGCACTGGCAGGCTGTATTTCATGGGCACTGATAGGCTGTATATGATGGGCACTGGCAGGCTGTATTTCATGGGCACTGATAGGCTGTATATGATGGGCACTGGCAGGCTGTATTTCATGGGCACTGATAGGCTGTATATGATGGGCACTGGCAGGCTGTATTTCATGGGCACTGATAGGCTGTATATGATGGGCACTGGCAGGCTGTATTTCATGGGCACTGGCAGGCTGTATTTCATGGGCACTGATAGGCTGTATATGATGGGCACTGGCAGGCTGTATTTCATGGGCACTGATAGGCTGTATATGATGGGAACTGGCAGGCTGTATTTCATGGGCACTGATAGGCTGTATATGATGGGAACTGGCAGGCTGCATTTCATGGGCACTGGCTTATACTCGAGTCAATAAGTTTTTTCCATTTTTTTGTGGTAAAATTAGGTGCCTCAGCTTATATTTGGGTTGGCCTATACTCAAGTATATACGGTACCTTTCTCTGCTTCTGAGAAATAATGTAAGTTCATTTCCTATGTGATTCACACTGGGTTTTTCAAGTGAAGGTTTTGAGGTTATAAAGAAAAAATAAATAAAAAAATAGGTCGCTAAGTGACTAAGCAAGCACTGAAGTTTTTTTCTTAGGAGTAAAGTGTTATTACAGGTTGTGTAAGGAAAAACTTACACAACTTAAGTCTCACGCATAGAATGGCATGGATACTACATATAGAACAGTAGCAAAGATGATGAAAATTGCATAACAATTATATTTTAAAGAGTTATTCGTTTTCAGCATTGGGGGTTAGTGCTGGTAGTTTTTAGTGCAAAGCAACTGGCCCAACCCCATAGCTTCCTTTACATTACTCTCCGTGTAACCCTAATACTCCGTATACCCCAACACTAACTCTCTAACCTTCTCTGTAATGCTGATGCTAACTAGCCCCAACATTAACCCTCACACTAACTCTCTCTGTACCCTAAAACTAACCATCTAATTACTAGATTTCACACTAATGCCCTGTACACACGGTCGGACTTTCCGACGGAAAATGTGCGATCGGAGCTTGTTGTCGGAAATTCCGACCGTGTGTGGGCTCCATCGGACATTTTCCATCGGATTTTCCGACACACAAAGTTTGAGAGCAGGCTATAAAATTTTCCGACAACAAAATCCGATCGTATCAATTCCGACCGTGTGTGGCCAATTCCGACGCACAAAGTGCCACGCATGCTCAGAAGAGATTCCGAGACATAACAGCTCGGACTGGTAAAATTAGCGTTCAGAATGGATATAGCACTTTCGTCAGGCTGCAATGTTTTAAATAGTTTAATGCAGCATACTCTCTTCTTCTTTATAATGCTAGAAGAATGAAGTCGTTTTGCTGCTCATATTCACACAGACTTCTCACAAACTTCTTTCTTTATTATTTCTCGGGATTTCATCAATATATTTTGATTTGTCACATCTGACAAAAAATATATATATTATTATTTTTTTGGTTTGTATTTTTTTCAAGCCTGATTTTTTTTTTGGTTTGTATTGTTTTCAAGCCTGATCTTGTTAATTATTTTTATTTTTTGATTTTACATCCTGAATATTTTTGTGTGTGTTTTGTGTGTCAAGTTACCACAACACCATCATTATCTTGTATTATTTAATCTCAAGGAGGTTGCTTGGTGTTGGTGTCTCTTGTTAATTTCACAATGTACCTGCCTCCTCACAAACAAACTGTCCTTTTTGAAGGGAAACACACATAGGCGAGTCTAATTGAAACAAAAAATCCTTTATTAAGGGCTCAGAACCAAACAAAGAGGGAGGCAATGCTGGAGAAACAGCAGAAATTGGTGAAGCCTTTGGCCCCCAGGGCACACATCAATTATTTTACAGCAAAATTGGTGGCCTGAGGAGTCCATATCTAAGGGGGTGCAGTGTGGTCCAGAAGTCCCAGAGATCCAGAAAGCAGCAGATGACATCTGTGTCCCCAGGCTGTGGTCATACAAGAGACTGCATCTTTTGCCAGACCAGACTGAACCCAGGTTCTGGCTCTGGTGGTGGAGTTGTGGCAGGAGGAGGAGGAAGGTCCAACTCACTCAGGTGGGTTTTGTGTGTGATTTCGCCCCTCACCCCCTTAGTTAAGACTTTATAAACAAGGTCCTTACACAGAAGGCGTTGGCCCTCCTGCATGCCCTGCAGTTTGGTGGCAGCCATGCAGGCAAAGGCCTCTTCAGGAGTGGGGGTGGCTCTGAGGGATGCAGAAGCCTCCTGAATCAGCTTGAGTGCTGAATCCTGCACGTGACTCCCCTTCCTGGGTCTTTTGGTTGGAAGGCAGAGGGGAGGAACCCACGATTCGGTCAGGCTCCTACTGGGCTCGGCCTTCTCCTGGCTGCCACTTAGCCCCTCCTCCTCCTGGCTGCCACTAACCCCCACCTCCTCCTGGCTGCCACATTCCACAGCCTCCTCCTGTGTACCACATTCAACAGCCTCCTCCTGGCTGAGGTCTTCCTGTGTATGAAAAAGGGACATAGTTTGAGTTTTTTATTCATCAATCACACACAATTTTCACCTCATGATTGTTGCAAATTGAATATTAACAAATATAACAGATTATCATTCTGAGCCCAGCATTTTTCATTCTTGTCCCAATTATTTTTGCCCACTACTGTCTAGTGATATGTCAAACACTTTATTAAATCAGCAATTAGTGATCAATAATAACATTTAGTAAACATCATTTATTTATTGACCAGAAATCTGTAGAAGAATGCTATACCTGGCTCCAGCTGGGCTCCTCCACTTCTTCCTGGCTGGAAGTCCCAGGTTGGACATCGGAAGCCTCAGCTGGGGTGGAAGATAGGGTGGAAGGAAGAGTGGAAGGAAGGGTTGAGAGGGATTCCCTGACTTCAGTCTGGTCTGACAGAAATCGCAGTCTCTCATAGTACCACAGCCTGGGGACATAAACGTCATCTGCCGCAGCTCCGGATCTCTGGGAATCCGTGACCTTCTTGCACTCCCTTAGATAAGTGCTCCTCAGGTTACCAATTTTGGCTTTTAAATAGGGGATGGTTGCTGTGGGGACCACCGGCTTCACCAACTCCAGCAGTTTCTCCAGCACTGCCTGCCTCTTTTGTTTATGATTATAATGCGGGTGTTTAACCTGCCACAGACAGGGCAGCTCCCTGTATTTATCTATGAACAGGGGAAGGAAGTTGTGGTCATTGAAGCCATCCATTTTATCTGCAAGACACAACACAAGACAAACCCTAATGTCGTGCGAAACTCTCCTAATCTTGTTACAATATAGGCCTCAATCTAGAAGCAGTATAGGCCCAAGTTTAGATCTTAGCTTCGTTATTACGATCAGCGCCTCCGATACTCCTTCCTCCGCTCACAGATCATACGTACTACGCACGCGTATTACGCTTTATATACAGTGCGCATGCGTGAAACTCCGCCCGCCCCTGATGTTCTTTCTAGTCTATTCCCCGCCCCTTCTCGTTTGGCGCAGTGAGGAAGAGCACATGGCGGAGACACAGCAGGTGTCTGATAATTACAGCAACGAGGAGGAGGAGGAGGAAAGCCCGGAGCCAGAAACGTCCCGATCCAGAAGGAGACGATTTAAGGCATCAGATATGTCCTTTGGGGAGATGTTGGAGATGGTCGATATACTGAAAAGGACCGACTATGACGGGAAGTATGGACCTTACCCCAACCCCAATGTCAGAAAGGCCAAGATAATGGCGAAAGTGGTCAAAAGTCTGCAGAATAATTTCGGGGTACGACAATTGAAAGATCAGTTCAGGAAGTGATGGTCGGACCTCAAATTAAGGGAGCATGAGCAGTACAGAAGGATCAGGAGAGTGCTGCAAAAAAGTAAGTAGTTGTGCTGTGTTCCTATTCTTTATTTTTATTACGTTCGTGCTGCTCCATGTGCTTTTCTTAACTGTTGTACAGTTTAAAATGGCAACTTTCATGTTCATGGACACATTATTCGTTCCTATGAAACATTGTTAGTTCGGCCTAGAAAACACCATTGTTTTGGCCATATGCATTTGAATACATTTTTTATGGCCTACTTCTCTTAAAATAATTTGGTTGTGTAGATGGGTTTGTAACTAGAATGAAATGCAAACTAGATTCTGTGTAAGGAGAGGACACTCAGCAGCTGGTTACACATCTGGACACAGAAGCACTAGTGTGGGACACCAGAACACCCTTTTTATTAGGGGGCCCCACACAGGTGCTCCAGTGTATACCATAGGGGTGTCTCCATCTGTGAAGCTTACACAAAACAGGTAAGTATTCAAGCTTGACAAAGGAAAAAAATATTTCTTCATCTTGGAACTCTGACCAAACAGACAATTGTACCTCACTTCCAAGCAATATTTCATATTCCGATTTCTGCCATCAAATATCTGTGTGCTAAGTATACCTATTTTTTTTTAACATAGGGGATAAAAGACTCGGAGGACACCCCTCATCCGAGGAGACAACAGACCCCCCACCTCAGGAAGAAGTGGAGACCCACCAAAGACAACAGGAGGAGGAGGAGGAAGGAGATGTGGTGGAAATTGTCACCACAACAGGTGAGTGTCTGCGACCACAGGCTCAGGTAAGAGATGGATGCCGGCATATTTGTAATACATGGTGTGTTTTTGTTTCTATCTTTTTAGGTGATCGTGATGTTGTGGATCCAGGTCATTTCACCTCTGAAAGTGCACAGATCCTGATCGGGGAGATCATGGGGTGTAATAGGGACTTGGAAAACATCCAGAAAAACATCAATGATGTTCAAAAAAAAAGAAGAACATCATTGATGTTTTAGGGAGAGTTTAAAACCCCTCCAAATCCCTTCCCTTTTTTGTGCTTTTTGGGATCTAAAAATTTCTAACATTTTTTGACATATTCGAGAAAAGCCAAATTTTGAAGATGCACACAGTGTGTCAACATGTGCTATCTGCCATCACGGGAGATCAATGTATGCGTTTTGGGGGTGCAACCCCTTCCTCAATAATAAAGTAGATGGGAGGAAGGGGTTGCACCCTCAAAACATGTCCCTTGATCCCCGTGATGGCAGGTAGCACATGTTGACATTCGGCAATTTGTGTGCATCTTCAAAATTTGGCTTTTCCAGGGGTGACTTCACCCCATCTGAATGCAATATCAAACACAGTTTATAAATACTCATGTCTGATATTGCCTTCAATTTCTTTAAAAGTTGAACTTTGTAAGTTCCAGATTTGTGTCTTTCTTGTTGGGTTTAAACATGCCTGTTTTACCTTAAATGGACATTTCTACTTTTATTAATGTGACCCAAAAAATTGTTATACAACAAACATGTTGGTTTGTTTTAAAAACCTTTTATAAATGCAGATTTGATTGTGCTGGTATTAAAAAGATTGATAATCAAGAATGTGTGGATTATTGTTTCAACGCTCCAAAATTTTGTTGTGCTCAAATTGGTGTTTTCTGTAACAATGGGGGTTATTTCCTAAGGGAAAATCCACTTTGCACTACAAGTGCAGTTTCAAGTGCACTTGTAGTGCAAAGTGTGTTTGCCTTTAGTAAATAACACCCAACATTGCTTTGTAATGTTACACAATCACGCCATTTTCAGGACATTTCTGTCAGGGTCAGCTAAAAGAAACACAAGCAGTAAATGTCACCAAAGATTTTAGTAGTTAAAATGTTTTTTTTATTTTAAAAATATTTCAGACATTGTCTGGCATATTAATGGCCCCTCTACCCGCAAAGTAATTAAGGTATCTAAGACGGACCTCACAGGCACTCGGGGGGGCAAGCCAGGATAGCCACTTTCAAGCGCCGTCAGGGTTGGTTGATTATGGATTCCGGACTCAGGCCCAACTGAGGCAGCATAGTTGGCAGAATTTTGCCTTAAAAAGTTGTGTAGAACGCAGCACACCAGGATGATATGATTCAGTTTGTACTCCACAATGTGTATGGGTGTAAGAAATAGGTGGAACCGGCTGGCCATGATTCCAAATGTGTTCTCCACCACTCTTCTGGCTCTGGCCAGCCGGTAATTAAAAACCCTCTGGTCTGGGGTGAGGGTCCTCATAGGGAATGGCCGCATAAGATGGTCCCCCCAGCGCAAATGCTTCATCCGCAACGAAGACGAATGGGACTCCTTCCACATTGTCTTCTGGAGGTGGCAAGTCCAAGCTGACATTCTGGAGATGGCTGTAGAACTCCGTCTGGGCAATGACTCCACCATTGGACATCCAGCCATTCTTCCCCACGTCCACATACAGGAACTCATAAGTAGCCGACACCACCGCCAACATCACAATACTATTGAACCCCTTATAGTTGTAATTGTATGACCCCGAGTTGGGTGGTGGGACGATGTGGACGTGTTTCCCATCAATTGCCCCTCCGCAGTTAGGAAAGTCCCATCGCTGGGCAAAGTGGGAGGCCACAGTCTGCCATTCCTGTGGCGTGGAAGGAAACTGTGGAGTCAAACAAGAAAAAAAATAACAACAATTTTGCACCTAAACAGGGAAAGCAGATTAGACACAAACATTCTTGGCCAACATCAGTATAACATTTATTTTAGTGAGTTTTGAAAGACCAAGGTATAAGGTCCACCTTTCAGAGCCCCCCTCCTCTCATGGGCCGTTTCTAACATTTTAGGGGGGGGGTCTTTTGGACAGGTAACCCTCTCCACTTCATTGAGAGATGAATGCTTAAATAATGTGTATTACTTTGGCCAGCCCCTCCTTACTTACACTATTGACAGCCCACTGGACAGGTAAGAAGTGTCATAATACAAAGATATAAGGATACAAAGATAAAAAAAACACATTGTACACATTTTAGCACATTTGGACATTCTGCTATTACCTATCAAGATAATAATAGTATACAAAAACTTTAAACAGTACCATTTGAAAATATACAGGCAGGCCCTTGCACTACATGCTTTGGGGAATTCATCCATACATCTGACCACAAAAGAGATGGGTATAGTGTGTATGGGTTTGGCAAAGTCAGCAGATAGATGATTGAGGATAGATAGAGAATTGGTATCAGCTGATTTAGCAGTTGGGGGGAGGGAGGGTTCCAAATGATTTGGGGACCCAAAAAAAAAGCCTCTGGCACTCTGCCTGAATTTAAAGCACAAATCACATTTTTACACATTTTAGGGGGTATTTAGGGTAAAGCACTACTATGGAGCTGACAAAACACACTGTTAAGTGACTACATGAGGTGAATATAGGGCCAGGAGACCATGCTGGGTAGGTAAGTGAAGGCAAATATGCATGAAGGGCAAAGGGGACATTCACAGCATATTCCAATCATGGTAATTAGGGAATGAGGAAAGAAATGCAATATATTATCAAACATTAAATACAATAAAATGTGATGTTAAAGGATAAAAATCTTAGCTTAATATAATCCTTCTGCAGGACCTGGATGATGGCAGAAGAGGTCTCTGGGATAATGATCCCCAGAGCCTGGGGGGAGATGCCTGTTGAGAACTTGAGGTCCTGCAGGCTTCTCCCCGTCGTCAAGTACCGCAGGGTGGCGACTAGCCTCTGCTCCGGAGTGATGGCTTGCCTCATGCAGGTATCCTGCCTGCTGATATAGGGGGTCAGCAAAGCCAACAAACGGTGAAATACGGGGTCCATCATCCGGAGAAAGTTCCTGAAATCATCAGGATTATTCTCACGGATCTCACGGAGCAAAGGCATGTGATAGAACTGGTCACGCTGGAGCAACCAATTCTTGGTCCATGAACTCCTCCCCACCCTGTTCATGGACTGGACTTGTGTCAAGGTAAGGACCCCAACACCAAGCCCCCGCACAGCACGAACTCTACGAGGAGTACGTATACGCAACATGGCTATAAAACGATCGGCTGCTCAGAACAAAGTAACAGAACACATTGAAGAACAGCAAGGCCTGTGCAGAGCGACCTGAAAAACAGCAACGAGCGGACAAGAACGCACTGAGAAATCCAATACGAACTGACTGCACGCACTGAAGAGCAGATACAAACCCACAAGCAGAAACTGAACAGCAGAAAACGATCTGAAAACCACGAGTCTGAAAAAGAACGAATCGTCTCTCACCAAACTTTTACTAACACGAGATTAGCAAAAGGAGCCCAAAGGGTGCTGCGCTTGGTTCAGAACTTCCCTTTTCTGAGACAAACCTAACATGAACACAGTATTCAACCTGCCTACATATTTCATAGTAGGTGAGGTTGAAAAAAGACACAAGTCCATCAAGTCCAAACAATGAGTGTGATTATATGTCAGTATTACATTGTATATCCCTGTATGTTGTGGTCATTCAGGTGCTTATCTAATAGTTTCTTGAAACTATCGATGCCCCCCCCGCTGAGACCACCGCCTGCGGAAGGGAATTCCACATCCTTGCCGCTCTTACAGTAAAGAACCCTCTATGTAGTTTAAGGTTAAACCTCTTTTCTTCTAATTGTAATGAGTGGCCATGAGTCTTGTTAAACTCCCTTCTGCAAAAAAAGTTTTATTCCTATTGTGGGGTCCCCAGTATGATATTTATAAATTGAAATCATATCCCCTCTCAAGCGTCTCTTCTCCAGAGAGAATAAGTTCATTGCTCGCAACCTTTCCTCATAACTAATATCCTCCAGATCCTTTACTAGCTTTGTTGCCCTTCTTTGTATTTGCTCCATTTCCAGTACATCCTTCCTGAGGACTGGTGCCCAGAACTGGACAGCATACTCTAGGTGCGGCCGGACCAGAGTCTTGTAGAGCGGGAGAATTATCGTTTTATCCCTGGAGTTGATCCCCTTTTTAATGCCAATATTCTGTTTGCTTCATTCATCTACTAAGACCCCCAGGTCCTTTTCCATCCTAGATTCCCCCAGAGGTTCTCCCCCCAGTGTATAGATTGCATTCATATTTTTGCCACCCAAATGCATTATTTTACATTTTTCTACATTAAACCTCATTTGCCATGTAGTCGCCCACCCTATTAATTTGTTCAGATCTTTTTGCAAGGTTTCCACATCCTGCGGAGAAGTTATTGCCCTGCTTAGCTTAGTATCGTCCGCAAATACAGAGATTTAACTGTTTACCCCATCCTCCAGGTCGTTTATGAACAAATTAAACGGGATTGATCCCAGCACAGAACCCTGGGGGATCCACTACCCACCCCTGACCATTCCGAGTACTCCCCATTTATTACTACCCTCTGAACTCGCCCTTGTAGACAGTTTTTATTATTTAAAACATTTTTTTTTACTTTACAATCACTTTAAACTTGAATACAGACCTGTTCTGTGATTTTTATTTCGGGCATAGTGTGGTGTGGAGGAGCAGAGTGGGCTGGGACATTTTCTTATAGCAGACCACTGATCTGGTTGGCTTTTGCAGCATGATGCAGTTTTACACTAGCTTAGTGGGGGATATAAAGGTTGGTATCAGTACAATGGGGGACCTGCATACCTGTCACCCTTCAGCTATTGGGGCATTACCTTGTGCCTGATGTATCTGCACTGGAATAAATCTGGGAGGGCACTTTTAATTTAAAAAAAGCAAAATAAGTGAAAAAGGTGCACTGGTATCATTACCGGAAGTATTAAAAAGGTAACTTGTCTCTAATTGAGACAAACCTAATTAACTTGTTAAATTTAATGTTCACAAAAGGCTTTCCTCCTACATTACCCTATAGCCACCCTTCAAGCTCCTCTACATGTTGAAGACACAAAAACCTCCTGCATTTCTGTCATAGGCAATATCTTCACACTTTTATGGATTTGAATTGTTCCCAAATAACAGTTAAAAATCAAAGTGGGGGGAGGGAGCAGAAATGTAATTTTATTGGTCTCATTTTCCATTTTTACTGAAGGAAAGAAGGATTTCTGAGTCTGCAGAAACAATTCAATAACAGGGGAAAAAAGCTAAAAAATAAAAAATAAAAAAAAGCTAAAAAAAAATAAATTAAACCGTAGATGAGGAAAAATACAGAATTAAACAAATTCAGTACAGTATGCGTAGTGCTAGCTCCACCTACAGGTAGAATACAGAAAATACATGTTTAGTGATGTTTGAATAGTGTTAAGGTTTTCCTTATAGTTGCAAAAAAAAATGTTTTATTATTTATTGTATGATGGCTCTGGCATATGTGGTATGTGAAACTAAAAGAAAATGCCCCCCCCCCCCCCAAAAAAAAGGATAATCAAAGATTTGCTGGTATAACTAGCATTATGGGGAAATCATGGATAGCTAGGCACTGCACCTAGTGAAATATGACACATCCACTATGCTATTTATTACAAACCTGCTAATTCTCAGTGTAGTCTTAATGAATTTTCTGAGCTAATAAAAGAAAAAAAAAATCAATATCCTGTTAGACCTTTTATATGTGGCGCTGCTATACCTCAACTTACCCAGGGCTATGAAAGCCCATCCACAAAACGATAGACCTTACATTGAGAACAGCACAGAACCAAAAATAAAAACCCTTTTATAGTTGAATATAATATAATTATCATCAGACCTGATCTGATCCAGCACCACCACCACTACAGCACAGTCCATTGACATAACAATGCTTCACTTGAAAACATGCTCTCCTTGGTTCTCAGGGTTGGCCATCAGGCTTCTGCCACCACAAATATTCCATACAGTCTCATGTAAGGGCCAATACCAAGATGCAGTGCAATCCTTTCATGGGTACCCATCATTGCTGCTTCAGTCTGTCTCAAGTTGAAAGATATAAATGCAATTATTCCAATACTTATAAGTCTATGGCCACAAAATAATTCAGATAACAATCACATAATACTAAACAACACACATTGGATAAAAACACTGAAAACAAGATGCTGGTTCAGAAGCATGCATACACTGAAGAATAATACAAAACAGATTATGAGAGCTACAGAAAAATGGACTGCTCACAGTCATTTATCTGTGGTCCAGTCAAGGTGTGGCTACATAGCATAGTCTCTTATAGGTTCCTTTAAAAGTAAATGGTAGGGCTCTCTGGGTAACAAAAAGACATTCTTGGGCAACAGTACATGAATTGTCCTGATGAAAGTGGGGATATGTAGGTGTTGTCTGATAATTGCACCTCAGCAGCACTTCATGAGAGAGAAGCTCACGTAAAACAAAGCAGAAAGGAAGGCTCTTGAAAAGCATTAATGATCAAAATTGGTTAAAAACACTTACAAGAGGTATGTGGTATACAGGCTCATCATGAGTAATGTAGCATCCAGCTGCCCCCTGGGGGTTGTGACAGCTGCAGATGGTGGACCAGCTGACCATCCGACCAGCGGTGGATTAGGGAGGCCCTAATCACCTGGCTGTAGATCACTTACCTCTACCTCATTGGGTATGGCTCCTCTGAGCTGTTGAAGGAGGGATACTGAGGAACTTATACTCCCTGTGTATGTCCAGGAACCCAGAGAGTTGTAGAAATTGGAGTTAAAGGGGCCTATGTCTACACCTAGGCATGAGTGAATAGGCACTCTGCTACAGATTTAAAAGCCATAGACCCACAGGACTTATATTATAGTATTTTTGGCGCCCTTGTCTTGTGTTACTTTGACACATGCTGTACCCTCAAGGCTGAACTCCAGGCGAAACAAATTTTGTCTAAATACAAGAGCCACGAACAATTATATTTATATCTTCGCACCCTTTGTGTATTTCTACAAAGTACACAAATCTTCCAAAGGAACCGCTGGAAATTGCCAGGGTAATTCTTCTCAGTGATTGCCCAACAGCCAGACACAGGATCACCATCACTCTTTGGTTCAATAACAAGTCTAGATGTGTTCTTTTTGATGTTATTATTTTAGGGGAAACTTGGATAGGTTTGGGGAAGTTGCGCGGGATACTCCAAAAATAACGATATACAAGATGGGGACAACAAACTTCCTTCTGTAGAACAGAAACAAAAGTCCTTGCAAAAGCAACCTATGGACTTGGCTTTGTAGTAGAAGCAGTTAAAGTACACAAGCTTCTTTCTTTAGAGCAATCAGAGCAGAGTCCTTTCACAAAGAATTAGATTGAGACTGAGATTGAGACTAAAAGACTGAGCTCTTCAGGACACCAGCCAATGTCCCCTTTACACAAACGCACAGCTGACTCTCTAGCATCAGAGGGGTGGCAGCAGCCCAAGAGTCTCTAAGATCTCTCTTAGCAGTCTGTACTCACAAATGTCCTAGGAAAGTTGGGTGCCTCCTTGCAAAATCCATGCGACACCTTTCTATAGTGATACCAGACTAGATCTTCAGACGACCCCTCAACCAGCTCTCTGTAGCTTCAGCATCCACACCCCTTAGGTAGCCCAGCTGAGGCCACACAAACTGCAAGCACATGGCAGGGCTTATCCAAGGGCAGCGAGCCCTCCAGGCTGGACTTCCCCTTTCCAGGATAAGACCCAGCAGCTCTGTGTCTCAGTGCATTTCTACAGACTCCCAGCAGCCTTCAGGGCCACCCTCTCTGTGATTGGCCAGGGCTGTATAAATATTCATGCTACTATTTGCATTGCACACCTACAATGGGTATAGAAAAGAATCACCCCCTTTAAAATAAATACATTTTGTTGCTTTGCAGCCTTAAATGAAGACAGACATAGTTTTAGATTTATCCAGCTGCATTTACTCAATGCAACTTATAAAACCAAGTGAAAGATATAACACCAACATTTCAGAAAAAAAAAGACAGAATCACTGAGTTGGAAAAAGGATTACCACCCTCCTAAAAATGACTTGTGTAGCTAATCACCTTCTCAATGACACACAAAGCCACTTTCAACTGTGATCAGCTGTGGTTATTTTGATTAGCTCAACATAAAAAGAGCTTTTCTGGAGCATTTTATTCCCTGGTAGTGCAACTGAAGCAAACAATCAACTGTGGGTGGCAAGGCACTGTCACAAGAACTCCGGGATAAAGTTATGGACAGGCACAAGTCAGGAGAAGGATACAAAAAAAATGTCAAAGGCTTTACTAATGCATAGAAGCACAGTGAAGTCTATTAATAAGAAGTAGAAGGTATTTGGTACAACACAGACCCTCCCTGGATCAGGACATCACTCCAAACTGAATGAAAGAGCCAGGAGGAAACTGGTCAGAGAGGCTACCAAGAGGCCTACAGCAACTCTGAAGCAGTTGCAGGAATTTATGACAAAGAGTGGTCATTGTGTGCACGTGACAACAATATCACAAATTCTCCACAAATGTGGCTTGTATGGGAGGGTTGCAAGAAAAAAAGCCACTCCTCAAGGAAGGCCACATGCAGTCACGGCTGAGCTTTACCAAAACACACCTTGAAGATTCTGAGGCCACGTGGAAAAAGGTGTTATGGTCAGATGAGACTAAAATTGAATTACTTGGCCTTTACACCAAACAATATGTCTGGCAGAAATCCAATACAGCTCACATCCAAATAACACCACTCTTTTGCCGTGTACACACGGGCGGACAATCCGACTGTGTGTGGGCTGCATCGGACTTTCGACGGACTGTTTCGGTCAGAAATCCGCTGGACTTTAGATGTGAAACCTGCTTCAAATCTTTACGTCGTAACTCCGCTGGAATCAGTTCGTCTGTATGCTGGTCCGACGAACCAGATATGACGCAAAGGCAGGGTACTACATCTCGCGCTTGCTGCAATAGGAAAAACAAATTTTCCTATTGCGGCGAGTGCGAGGGGGAGGCGACAATGTGTCTAGTATGGATTTTAAGGGGAACCCCCTACACCGAAACAACGGCGTGGGGTCCCCCCAAAATCCATACCAGACCCTTATCCAAGCACGCAGCCCGGCCGGCCAGGAAAGGGGGTGGAGACGAGCGAGCGCCCCCCTCCCGAACCGTACCAGGCCGCATGCCCTCAACATGAGGGGTGGGTGCTTTGGGGGAGGGGGGCGCCCTGTGGAAGTGAATTTTTTTTCAAAAAAAGCGCGCTTGTAAGACCGCTGCACAAATACGGTGTGAAAATAAGTATTGCAATGAGCGCCATTTTATTCTCTAGGGTGTTAGAAAAAAAACAATATATAATCTTTGGGGGTTCTAAGTAATTTTCTAGCAAAAAAAAACTGTTTTAAACATGTAAACACCTAAATTCCAAAACGAGGCTAGTCCTGATCTCATCTCCATTTATACAAAAACAACTAAATAAATCACGCTCACATAAATATCAAATAAATAATTAAATATAAATGTATTATTTTTTTTTTTTATATGGGACGCTTCATGAATTTGCATGTTATGTACATATCTTATCTAACCAAAATTATTATGTTTTTTTTTATGCTCTCATATTAATGAAGTGCAAAATGTCCACCACCATCATTTGCAAAAGTGAAATTTCTCTTTGTCTTGATGAAAACAACCAGTGAGGGTTTTCTAAACCTATTTCACCATATGCACTACAAAGAAAAGTGTAACATTGCCTTTTCCTACAATTTAACATGACAACTTGTTACTATGACAACCTCACACACAAAAGAGATTGAAATGGGGGGAGGAGTGATATGGATATTGCAGGGTACTGATATAATGGTTAAGACTCACACAACATGCTGGTTATTAGAATTAAACCCAGAACTTGGTGAGATTATTCTTCTTTCAACAATATACACTCACTCTACAGAGATTCAACTTGAAATGTGTCAGATTGGTTCATTTTTGATGGGCTAACCTATAAAATGAAGGAGGCTGGAATAATAAGAATAATTACCTACCCTTCTTAAAAATGTAAAAAAAAAAAAAAATAAATACACAAACATTAAAATAAAAATTTCAAATAACATAATTATACAATTTAAATGATTTTTTTTCTTGTTTGCTATTGGCTAACTTGCTATCAGTTTTCTAATAAAATGTTATAATGAAAATATAATTTATTTATATAATATAATTACTGGTATATTTTGTATTTCAAAAATTATAATGTATATACTATACATTTTATCAACGTACTGTATATATATATATATATATATATATATATATATATATATATTAGGGTTGCACCAATACTAGTATCGGTATCAGTGCCGATACCAAGTATTTGCACAAGTAACTCGTGCAAATGCACCGATACCTGAAACCGATACTTTCAGGCTTGGTTCTTTGAGCTGTCTGTGGGTCTCCCCTGTGTCAAAGAAGTCCGGTAATTGGAGCTGTCAAAAAAAAAAAAAAAAGCAGCTGGTGTTTCGTCACATATGGCGACCCATCACATTTGGCTACCCGCTGGAGTGCGCATGCGCGACGTCGCCATATGCAGTGACGAAAACACTTTTAACACTTTTTATTTTTATTTTTTTTTTAAACACTTTTAAAAAAGTGTTAAAGTGACAAAAGTTTTATAAGTGTTGGAACGCATATGGCGGCGTCGCGCATGCGCACTCCAGCGGGTAGCCAAATGTGATGGGTCGCCATATGTGACGAAACACCGGCAATGTTTATTAACCACTTCAGCCCTGGAAGGATTTACCCCCTTCCTGACCAGAGCAGTTTTTACAATTTGGCACTGCGTCGCTTTAACTGCTAATTGCGCGGTCATGCAATGGTGTACCCAAACGAAATTTGCGTCCTTTTCTTCCCACAAATAGAGCTTTCTTTTGATGGTATTTGATCACCTCTGCCGTTTTTATTTTTTGCGCTATACACGGAAAAAGACCGAAAATTTTGAAAAAAAATGATATTTTCTACTTTTTGTTCTAAAAAAAATCCAATAAACTCAATTTTAGTCATACATTTAGGCCAAAATGTATTCGGCCACATGTCTTTGGTAAAAAAAATGTCAATAAGTGTATATTTATTGGTTTGCGCAAAAGTTATAGCGCCTACAAACTAGGGTACATTTTCTGGAATTTACACAGCCTTTAATTTATGATTGCCTATGTCGTTTTTTGAGGTGCTAAAATGGCAGGGCAGTACAAAATCCCCCCAAATGACCCCATTTTGGAAAGCAGACACCCCAAGGAAATTGCTGAGAGGCATGTTGAGCCCATTGAATATTCATTTTTTTTGTCCCAAGTGATTGAATAATGACAAAAAAAAAAAAATTACAAAAAGTTGTCACTAAATGATGTATTGCTCACACAGGCCATGGGCATATGTGGAATTGCACCCCAAAATACATTTAGCTGCTTCTCCTGAGTATGGGGATACCACATGTGTGGGACTTTTTGGGAGCCTAGCCCCGTACGGGGCCCCGAAAACCAATCACTGTCTTCAGGATTTCTAAGGGCGTAAATTTTTGATTTTACTCCTCACTACCTATCACAGTTTTGAAGGCCATAAAATGCCCAGATGGCATAAATCCCCCCCAAATGACCCCAGTTTGGAAAGTAGACACCCCAAGCTATTTGCTTTGAGGCATGTTGAGTCCATGGAATATTTTATATTTTGACACAAGTTGCGGGAAAGTGACACATTTTTTTTTTTTTGCACAAAGTTGTCACTAAATGATATATTGCTCACACAGGCCATGGGCATATGTGGAATTGCACCCCAAAATACATTTAGCTGCTTCTCCTGAGTATGGGGATACCACATGTGTGGGACTTTTTAGGAGCCTAGCCGCGTACGGGGCCCCGAAAACCAATCACCGCCTTCAGGATTTCTAAGGGTGTACATTTTTGATTTCACTCTTCACTGCCTATCACAGTTTCCGAGGCCATGGAATGCCCAGGTGGCACAACCCCCCCCCCAAATGACCCCATTTTGGAAAGTAGACACCCCAAGCTATTTGCTGAGAGGCATGGTGAGTATTTTGCAGCTCTCATTTATTTTTGAAAATGAAGAAAGACAAGAAAAAAAAATGTTTTTTTCTTTTTTCAATTTTCAAAACTTTGTGACAAAAAGTGAGGTCTGCAAAATACTCACTATACCTCTCAGCAAATAGCTTGGGATGTCTACTTTCCAAAATGTGGTCATTTGGGGGGTTTTTTTTGCCACTTGGGCATTCCATGGCCTCCGAAACTGTGATAGGCAGTGAAGAGTGAAATCAAAAATTTACGCCCTTAGAAAGCCTGAAGGCGGTGCTTGGTTTTTGGGGTCCCGTGCATGGCTAGGCTCCCAAAAAGTCCCACACATGTGGTATCCCCGTACTCAGGAGAAGCAACAGAATGTATTTTGGGGTGTAATTTCACATATTCCCATGGCATGTTTGAGCAATATATCATTTAGTGACAACTTTGTGCAAAAAATAAAAAAAATTTTGTCTCTTTCCCGCAATTTGTGTCACAATTTAAAATATTTCATGGACTCGACATGCCTCTCAGCAAATATCTTGGGGTGTCTACTTTCCAAAATGGGGTCATTTGGGGGGGTTTTGAACTGTCCTGGCATTTTATGCACAACATTTAGAAGCTTATGTCACACATCACCCACTCTTCTAACCACTTGAAGACAAGGCCCTTTCTGAAAAAACACACTTTTTTAAATTTTAATGCATTAAAACACACTATAGTGCCCAAATGTTTGATGAAATAAAAAAGATGATCTTAGGCCGAGTACATGGATACCAAACATGACATGCTTTAAAATTGCAGTGGCAACAAAATTAATACATTTTTAAAAGCCTTTAAAAGCCTTTACAGGTTACCACTTTAGATTTACAGAGGAGGTCTACTGCTAAAATTACTGCCCTCGATCTGACCTTCGCAGTGATACCTCACATGCATGGTGCAATTGCTGTTTACATTTGACGCCAGACCGACGCTTGCGTTCGCCTTAGCGCGAAAGCAGGGGGGACAGGGGTGCTTTTTTTTTTTTTTTTTTTCTTTATTATTTTTTTTTTTTTTTTTTTTAAACTGTTCCTATCATTTTTTTTTTATAATTTTTATTGTTATCTCAGGGAATGTAAATATCCCCTATGATAGCAATAGTGACAGGTGCTCTTTTTTTAAAAAATTGGGGTCTATTAGACCCTAGATTTCTCCTCTGCCCTCAAAGCATCTGACCACACCAAGATCGGTGTGATAAAATGCTTCCCCAATTTCCCAATGGCGCTGTTTACATCCGGTGAAATCTAAGTCATGAAATGCTCGTAGCTTCTGGTTTCTTAGGCCATAGAGATGTTTGGAGCCACTCTGGTCTCTGATCAGCTCTATGGTCAGCTGGCTGAATCACCAGCTGCATTCTCAGGTTCCCAGTTGAGACAGGTGAGCCAGAGAAAAACACGGAAGATGGTGGCGGGGGGGGGGGCATTCGATCCCACTGCTTGTAAAAGCAGTCTAGAGGCTAATTAGCCGCTAGGATTGTTTTTACATGAAAGCCGACCACTGGCTGAAAAGAATGATACCAAGATGATACCTAAACCTGCAGGCATCATTCTGGTATAACAACTCAAAGTCGTGAATGGCGTACCTGAAGACAAAAAAATGGTTAACAATAAAGCACAGTAAACGGTAAAGTATAAAAAACTGCATACCTGAAAAGCAAACATGATAAAACATAATAACAATAAAACATTGCAGAATAGAATACAGTAAAAAAGAGCAGAACAATAGAGAGAGAATAGAGAGAGAGAGAACAATGAAAAGACAACTATTTTTTTTTATTTTATATTTTTGTTTGTGTTTTTTTTTTTTTTTATACTTTTTTTTGTAACTGTAACTTTTATATTTGTAACTGGTTCCAGGTTCGGGTCTCTCAAAATGGGATGGCATCTTGGGAGACCCTGTGAAATGGCACCTAGTCTGTGCAATGCTGTACCCTACGCTAACACTCAACTAGTGTATGGTAGCATTCACCAATGCAAAGACCAGGATTGTCAGGACAGGAGGGACAATAATAGCGGGTGTCACGCCTATATCCGCGCTTGATGCAGACACAACATCTTTTTTGGGGGGGTTCGTTGGGTAGGGGTACTCGGGAGGACATAAAGAAAATGTCTCTCATGCAGCCGACTGCATTTGGTTGGGGATGTGAATGGGGGAAGTACGGGTGCTGCAGAAGTGGTGGGTTCCCATTAGGATTGGCGAATGCAGCAGGAAGGGCATTATGGGCACGACGGGCCTGTGTTTGTCTTTTTGGTGGCAGCGGGACACTTCTTGTGCTTGCCACCTCACCAGCTTGAACTGCACTTATGGAACTCGCCACGTCACCAAGTGATACTGCAGTGCTGGTTTGTCTATGACCAGGATGTACTAGGCCGCTGGTGCTTGCCAGTTCACCAGAAGGTTGAGCGGCACTAGTACTGGCTCTCTGCTCCATATGAGAACCCTGCACTTGTTTGACTACGACCGGGGTGTACTAGGCCGCTGATGCTTGCCAGTTCACCAAAATGCTACCAAAAAAACTGTTAGCGATCGCAGGGATCAGGCCTGACTCTGCGAACGCTGCAGTTATGCATTTAGTGTTTTGTAAGTGACAGTGATCGATCGATACTGCACTTGGGTGGGCTGAGCTGGGCTGGGCGGAGGGGCAAAACGCAGGTGCTAGCGGGTATCTGGGCTGATCCCGCTAACACTGCGTTTTTGGGAACCCTAAACTGCTGGGGACGCTAGTATAGATCTGATCGGATCAGATATTGATCCGTTCAGATACTTTACCACTAAGGGAGGCGTATGCTGCGTGCGTGGGTGTTAGCGGTACTGGCGCTAATCTGACACTGCCTGGGGCGACGCATATCACCGCCGGGCGATCAGGGGGCTAAACCTTTATTCGGTAATAAACGGCGGGTGCCCTGACACTATAAAAAATAAAGGAACTAACCAGCGTCACCCGTAACAGTTATACAGTGATCAGTGGTGAAAGGGTTAATTAGGGGGCAATCAAGGGGTTAAAACCTTTATTAGGTAGTATATGGGGGTCCCTGTCACTATAAAACGCTGACAGCGCACCTAAATATTTACGTCCCTAACTAGCGTCACCAGCGACACTAATACAGCGATCAGAAAAATGATCGCTTAGCGACACTGGTGACAGGGGGTGATCAAGGGGTTAAAACTTTATTAGGGGGGGTTAGGGGGGTACCCTAGACCTAAAGGGGGGTAATACTAACTTCCCTACCACTTCTAAGTGTCACAAACTGACACCATGCAGTAATCAGAAAAAAAAAAAACTGCTTGGTGTCAGTGTGATGGGGGGGGGGTGTGATTGGGGGGTGATCGAGGGGGGGATCGGGGGGGGATCTGGGGTGTAAAGTGTGCCTGGCATGTTCTACTGTGTGTGTGTTTGTGCACTCACTCAGATGTCTTCTCTCCTCGGCGCCGGAACGTAAACTGCCGAGCCGAGGAGAGATGACATCACATCCCCTGCCTCCCAGACCAAAGCCGACCGCCTCTGCCACCGGGGGGGGGGGGTTCCCATTGGACCCCCCGCCCACAGGAAGGCAATCACGTACCAGGTAGGTGACTTTGCCTGCCCGTGCCATTCTGCAGACGTATATCTGCGTTAGGCGGTCGGCAAGTGGTTAACAACATTGCTCAGCCCTGAAACACTCAAATAAAAAGAAACCTTCATCTGCAGATCAAAGGGATGAACACATGTTCCTCTATTTAACCCCTTAATAACCCTTAATTTACTCTAATCAGCCTTAATTAACCCCCTATTCTCCTCCATTTAATTATTATTTTCCTGCTTTTTTTCTTTTGTTCACATCTATTTTATAAACGATAAACAATTAAAACTTTTTTTTGTTTGCTTTGTTGGTGAATATTTTTACACATATATATATATATATATATATATATATATATATATATATATATATATATATATTAATATATATATTTACACATTTCACATTGAAAAAGCGCTAAATTAAAAAAAAAATCAATTTATTTAATTTATAAACTTTTCAATGCTGTGTACCATTGCTGACAACTGAAGTTAAAACAAAACAGTTGCAGTAGGTATCAGTAATTGATATCAGCGAGTACTAAAAAAAGTATCGGTACTTGTACTCATTGTAAAAAAAATGGTATCGGTGCATCCCTAATATATATATAATCCCCCCCCCCCCCCCCCAGGCTCCATTCACACTAGCGCGTTTTTTGATGCATTTTGCATTTTGCAGAAATGCACGGGAATTTTTTAACATGGGTTCCTATGGAACATGTTCACATCAATGCCTTTTTGTATCTCTGCATTTTTGGAAAGGGTCAGGGACTTTTTTTCATGCAAAATGCAGCGTTTTGCATGTAATACAATTCAATGGACCAGCATCAAAAACGCATGTGTACCGTTTTTGCAGCGTTTTTACAGTGTTTTTGATGCGTTTTTGATGCGTTTTTGCCGTTTTTTTGTTAGTTTTTTTTTTAAAAAACTGTAAAAAAAAAAAAACGCAAAAATGCCGCAAAAACGTTGTAAAAACGCTGCTCAAAAACGTGGCAAGCATAAAAAATAAAAAACTCCAAAAACGCTCAAAAGCAACATGCATAGGTGTGAATCGAGCCTTAGGTCGGATTCACACCTATGCATTTTTAGTGCTTTTTGCATTTTGCAGAATTGCACTACAGTCCATTTAACATGGTTTCCTATGGAACACGTTCTGTAGTGCAAATCTGCAAAATGCAAAAAGCACTAAAAATGCATAGGTGTGAATCCGACCTAAGGCTCGATTCACACCTATGCATGTTGCTTTTGAGCGTTTTTGGAGGTTTTTTTTTCATGCTTGCCACGTTTTTGAGCAGCGTTTTTGCGGCGTTTTTGCGGCGTTTTTGCGGCTTTTTGCCACGTTTTGCGTTTTGTTTTTTTTTTGTTTTTTTTTTTACAGTTTAAAAAAAAAACCAAATAAATAAAAAAACAAAAAAAAACAAAAAAAACAAACAAAAAAAACGCTGTAAAACCGCTGCAAAAACGGTACACATGCGTTTTTGATGCTGGTTTATTGAATTGTATTACAAGCAAAACGCTGCATTTTGCATGAAAAGAAGTCCCTGACCCTTTCCAAAAATGCAGAGGTACAAAAAGACATTGATGTGAACATGTTCCATAGGAACCCATGTTAAAAAATTCCCATGCATTTCTGCAAAATGCAAAATGCATCAAAAAACGCGCTAGTGTGAATGGAGCCTGAATCATACATTTTTAGGCTCCATTCACACTAGCGCGTTTTTTGATGCATTTTGCAGAAATGCATGGGAATTTTTTAACATGGGTTCCTATGGAACATGTTCACATCAATGCCTTTTTGTACCTCTGCGTTTTTGGAAAGGGTCAGGGACTTTTTTTCATGCAAAATGCAGCGTTTTGCATGTAATAGAATTCAATGGACCAGCATAAAAAACGCAAGTGCAGCGTTTTTGCAGCGTTTTTGAAGCATTTTGCGTTTTTGTAAAAAAAACTGTAAAAAAAACCCAAAAAAAACGCAAAGCGCGGCAAAAACGCCGCAAAAACGCTGTAAAAATGCTGCAAAAACGCTGCTCAAAAACGTAGCAAGCATCACAAAAAAAAACTCCAGAAACGCTCAAAAGCAACATGAATAGATGTGAATCGAGCCTAACATGCAAAGAAAAGGGTAGGGGAGAGCCAGATTCTATTACTATGTACAAGCTAGGAAAATTTGGCCTCGCTTCCTTTGTGGTCACTAAACAAGAAGCAAGGAAAAATCTCTCCAACAGTCATACAGAAAACAAAACTAAGGCCAAAGAAGGTTCTAACCTTCCTCTACTCCAGTGAATCTCAAACAGGGTTCCTGAGGAGGTTGCTGGGGGTTCTTTCAGCATTGGGCAATTTTTGCCTCTCAGATAAATTCCCACTGACGCCATTGATCTTTTTAACTATCTGTAAGGAGGTAATATTCTTCCCAATGACCATCCCACTAATGTATCATGGGTTGTAGATTTCTAATTATTAGCAGGGGTTCCCTGAGATCGGAGAACTATTTCAAGGATTCCTCTGTGTTGAAAAGGTTGAGAAAGGCTGCTCTATATTAAAAAAGGTTTAAGTTGCTCATTAGCTTTAAAAAAAAATCTATTTTTTTTTTTTAATAAAATGCATGTTCACCTTAATGAATTACATACTGTACAAGTTTTTGTTGTCTTATTTTAGGCTCAGGCTGTTGTGGATGTATAAGAAATTACATCCATCCATGGATAATTGTTTGCCAAAACATGACTAGGGTAAATTCCGAGGAATCTTGCCCATCTAACTACTAGGCCTATTCCCCCTACCCTTACCCCTTGTGAACCCCAGGACAATTTAGGCAACACCACACTGAATTTAATGGCCATGTTCGCCTTTATTACAGATTCTGTTTCAATTAGGGTGCCCACGTGTCCCGGATTGCCCGGGATTGTCCCTTAATGCATATTTGTGTCCCTGGTCCCGGGCACCTTCATTCCGGGACAATACAGTGTCCCGGAATGCAAATAAAAACATACCGCCAGCCCGCCACCCTGATAAACATTGCATTGCTCAGCCGAATTAACTGGTTGCTAGGACCGCCCCGCATCGCATCTAGCAACCAGTGACATCGGCTGAGCGAGGCTTACCCAGTGCTGCCCTGCGCTGAGCAGCGCGCCTCCATGTCCAGCACGCTCCTAGGTCCATCTCAGCTCCGCCCCCTAATTCCGGCTCCCTCAGTCCCTCTCTCTGCATGCAGAGCAAAGCAGCGGCTGCCCTGACCCTGTTGCCCCTGTCAATGCAGCGCTCTTGCAGGAGCCCAGCAGAAGGAGAAGCCAGTGTACAGGGAGCAAGTGCAACCCACAGCTTACAGAACGGGACAGCAGGAGAGAGTTATGTACAGTCCATTACTGTCCTCCTGTGCATCCCACTGTCCCTCTGTCCATCTCACTGTCCCACTGTCCCTCTATCCATCCCACTGTCCCTCTGTCCATTCCACTGTCCCTCTGTCCATCCCATGGTCCCACTGTCCATCCCATGGTCCCACTGTCCATCCCACTGTCCCCCTGTCCATCCCACTGTCCCCCTGTCCATCTCACTGTCCCTCTGTCCATCTCACTGTCCCTCTGTCCATCCCACTGTCTCTCTGTCCATCCCACGGTACCACTGTCCATCCCACTGTCCCCCTGTCCATCCCACTGTCCCCCTGTCCATCCCACTGACCCTCTGTCCATCTCACTGTCCCTCTGTCCATCTCACTGTCCCTCTGTCCATCCCACTGTCCCCCTGTCCATCCCACTGTCCCCCTGTCCATCCCACTCACTGTCCCCCTGTCCATCTCACTGTCCCTCTGTCCATCCCACTGTCCATCCCTCTTTCCCCCTGTCCATCCCTCTGTCCCCCTGTCCATCCCCTGTCCCCCTGTCCATCCCACTGTCCCCCTGTCCATCTCACTGTCCCTCTGTCCATCCCTCTGTCCCCCTGTCCATCCCACTGTCCCCCTGTCCATCCCACTGTCCCCCTGTCCATCCCACTTTCCCTCTGTCCATCCCACTGTCCCCCTGTCCATCCCACTGTCCCCCACTGTCCCCCTGTCCATCCCACTGTCCCCCTGTTCATCCCACTGTCCCCCTGTCCATCCCACTGTCCCCCTGTCCATCTCACTGTCCCTCTGTCCATCTCACTGTCCCTCTGTCCATCTCACTGTCCCTCTGTCCATCCCACTGTCCCTCTGTCCATCCCACTGTCCCTCTGTCCATCCCACTGTCCCACTGTCCATCCCACTGTCCCCCTGTCCATCCCACTGTCCCCCTGTCCATCCCACTGACCCTCTGTCCATCTCACTGTCCCTCTGTCCATCTCACTGTCCCCCTGTCCATCCCACTGACCCTCTGTCCATCTCACTGTCCCTCTGTCCATCTCACTGTCCCCCTGTCCATCCCACTCTCCCCCTGTCAATCTCACTGTCCCCCTGTCAATCTCACTGTCCCCCTGTCCATCTCACTGTCCCCCTGTCCATCCCACTGTCCCCCTGTCAATCTCACTGTCCCCCTGTCAATCTCACTGTCCCCCTGTCCATCCCACTGTCCGCCTGTCAATCTCACTGTCCCCCTGTCCATCCCACTGTCCCCCTGTCCATCCCACTGTCCCCCTGTCCATCCCACTGTCCCTCTGTCCATCCCACTGTCCCTCTGTCCATCCCACTGTCCCTCTGTCCATCCCACTGTCCCCCTGTCAATCTCACTGTCCCCCTGTCCATCTCACTGTCCCCCTGTCCATCCCACTGTCCCTCTGTCCATCCCACTGTCCCCCTGTCCATCCCACTGTCCCTCTGTCCATCCCACTGTCCCTCTGTTCATCCCACTGTCCCTCTGTCCATCCTACTGTCCCTCTGTCCATCCCACTGTCCCCCTGTCCATCCCACTGTCCCCCTGTCCATCCCACTGTCCCCCTGTCAATCTCACTGTCCCCCTGTCCATCTCACTGTCCCCCTGTCCATCTCACTGTCCCCCTGTCCATCCCACTGGCACTGCTGGTAAGCCAGGATCCACCACGGCAGCCTGTGCCCAGTGCCAGTCCAGGGGCTGACTACTCCCACTGCCTGCAGCTCATTGCCAGGCCAGCAGCTCAACTTCTTTCCTGAGCCTCCTCCGTCCCACGAGGGCTGCGACCCGAGCCGCAAACCAAACTCAAACTTCCAGGTTTGTACACTACTCACTCACTAATACTATTCTATGAGAACATGCATGCTTGCTATGAATCATGTGTTGCTTTTAACAATGTTCCTTCTAGAATCTGATACTGTATGTTCATAACAATAAAATTTCCTTTTTTTTTTTTTTTCACATATGTTTTTCTGTGTGGCGGAAGGTCTGGCTATCTCATTCCAAATAGGGTGACCACCTTGGTATTAGACCCCTTTCACACTGTGCCACCACGGGCATCAGCGGTAAAGCGGCGCTATTTTTAACCCCCCACTAGCGCCCGAAAAGGGGTTAAATCCGCCTGCAAAATGCCGCCGCAGGGGCATTTTGCCGGCAGTATAGCAGCGCTGCCCCGTTGATTTTTTGGGGGGGCGGGGGGGGGGGGGTGTCCCTGAGTGGCAGTTTGGAAATGTGGTCACCCTAGTTTCAATAATTGCAAATATCCATACTTTATATTGTATAACAAACAAGGGTGGGTTGATAAGGGGTAATAGGGACACAACAACATCATCCCAACCAGTATTACATCTGTGGCCAAATCTGTTACTTTCCAGGTCCCGGCCACACCATACAGCCTCTGGGGTGATAATAGAACATGTGCAGCTGAATTCCCCCTGTACAGATTTCCCAAATATCAAACAACTGGACCACATAACAATATGAGACTACATAATTTAAAGGGGACCCCACCCACTTCATGCACAATAACCCCTCAAAAACTGCACCACCTAAGCAGAACAAATAGAAGTTCCCCCTCCGGTCGGTCACCAGCCCCGCACTTACCCCATCTATCAGGCAGCACTTCCTCCGGACGACGGATTCCCCTGCGTCCCCTCCTCCTCCGTATCATGGCGGCTCCGTATCATGGCAGTATCATGGTATGCAATTTTTTGCAATGAAATGTGCTTTAAAAGGATATCGCAAACACTGTATGATTGCTGATACCAGATTACCGATCTCATCTGATTTATTGTTTAGGATTGGTGATGCTACCAGCAATGTCTGTTTCTCGACTTGTGAAGCTTTCTTGTTTAAAGTGGCCTTTTATTTGTGTTTTTTCGGGGCCTTTAAGATTTCTGAACTATTGCCAAACAAAGCTATAGTTGGTTTTGGTATTCTGTACCAGGATGTTTATTTAGCATCTGGTTCTCTTGCAATTTCAATTTAATACTGATTCTTTGGGGAAGGGTTGTTGGATTACATTGCAAGCAACTGCTGGTAGTAAGGTCTGCTGGTTCTTCTTACTTGCTAGTCCATGCTAATGGGAATCCTTTGACTGTATATCAGTTTAAGGCGGTATTGAAGAAATATCTTTTAAGTTTAAATTTGGGTCATATGCATATCACTTCTCACTCTTTCCGCATAGGTGCAGCCACTAAAGCGTCTAAGTCTGGTTTCAATGATGATATGATTAGGCATGTAGGTAGATGGAAATCTAATTGCTTTCGTTCCTATGTTAGACCTAATATTTCTTTTTAATTTCAGATCGCATTCATAATATCTGGATAATCGGCCATTCCTTTGTTTTTTGGGCCAAGCATAGGGCTGACCGTAGGAACTATGGCTCTAATCTAAGTATGGGATTTGACGCTTTTAAGGTTCTTTGGTTTGGACGAAAAGGAATGCAGTGGAGAATGCTCCGTGATTCTTTGTCTCATTTACATGAAAAGTGGCCACTGCCTCATGTTATTATTTTACATTTGTCTGGCAATGACGTGGGCAGAGGCGGCTCTAGGCTCTAGGCCTTAGGCAAAACTTACACATGAGGCCCCACGGACTGGGACGCTCCGTGATGAGGCCGCTATTCCTCAGGCTGCGGGCAGTATCTGATTTGTCCATCAGCTCCTAAGCCACAGAGTCCCAGTGGGGGTAGGTGGAGCCACCGACGTCAACTTCAGTGATTGAGAACAGGCAAATTAGGAGGCCGCGAGGCCCCTGTGAGTGCGAGGCCTTAGGCGACCGCCTAATTTGCCTAATTAGAGAGCCGCCTCTGGACGTGGGTAAATGTAATACATTACAGTTGCATGCTCAAATGAAATTGGATTTACAATGTCTACATGCAGTATTACCTAACACCATTGTTGTTTTTTTCGGAAATAATGCCTCGTATGGCTTGGCTTATTTCTTCGGAGTTTCATTACTTCGAAAAAAGTCGCAAGCGTGTTAATAGAGCGATGACCAAATTTATGCCTTCTATAGCTGGTTTCTCTTTCCGACATGTTAATTTGGAAGGAGGTTTGTCTGGCTTCTATAGGGATGATAATGCCCATTTGTCTGACATCACTCTGGACATTTTCAATCTTGATATGCAGACCTGTGTTGAATTGGCTGTCACCCGTGGGGTATGCCAGGCTCTTTAATTGTGCCTGGCGTGTGGGATGTTGTTTATAGTACGTAATGTATTTAATGTACGTAATATATATAGCTGAGCTATATATATATTTCTTAGTACATATATGAGAAATAATTTAAAGTGGTTATTAATAAATTTTAATAAATTGATTAATTTATATAAATGTTATTATTAACCATTTGTATGTACCTATAATAAAGGGCCACGGCCTATTAAACCACAGGTGCTGCAGTAGTGAGTTTATTGTATTAATTGTTCTGTCTATGATCCCATAAAGGTGAAAGGTGGGGCAGAATGTCCTCATCCCAACACCTATGGGATCATGTCAGACAATTGAAATAAATAGATATGTTAATTAAAGTTATTTAAAAAAAAAAAAATTACATTATTATTATTAATTATATATTTCAAATACTTACCTGATTGGCAGTTTTAAATCATCCAATCAAATGCTGTCTGGCACAAGCAAAGTAGGCTATATAAAAAGACAGAAGATGCGTCACTAACGGGCAGAGGAGAGAAGAAGCCGGTAGTATAACTTTGCCCGCCCTACCCTCCCAATTTTTTTTTTTTTGTCGTGGCCCTATTATGAGGTAATTTAATCCCTCTCCTCGAGAGGGGATGTTTCGTATTCTTTTTGGATTTTGTATGTAAGGGATGTTGTTTATAGTACGTAATGTAAAAGCTTGAGCTCATATATAGCTGAGCTATATATATATTTCTTAGTACACATACGAGAAATTATTTGAAGTTGTTATTAAAAAATTTTAATAAACTGATTAATTTGTATAAATGTTATTATTAACCATTTGTATACACCTATAATAAAGGGCCACGGCCTATTAAACCACAGGTGCTGCAGTAGTGAGTTTATTGTATTAATTGTTCTGTCTATGATCCCATGAAGAGTCAGCAGCTACAAAAACTGAAGCTGCTGACTTTTAATAAGACCTGGTCTACACCTATACACGTTGCCGCTGATGCATTTTCTGGGTGTGTTTTGCGTTTTTGACACATTTTTAATGGGTTTCTGATGCATTTTGCTTTTTTGAGAGGTGTCTGTTGTTTTCCAGGAGAAATCAGCAAAAACACAGCAGAAATGCATCAAAAACCAAAGCACTGCGTTTTGTATGCATTTCCGCCACATTTCCATTGAAGTCTATGGAACCGAAAATACAACCTGCTGAGAAAAAAAAAGTCCCTGACCCTTTTCAAAAAATGCACACGTGGAAAATGCAGAGATGTGAATGTGACCCACAGGAAACCTTTTTAAATGAACTGTAGTGTGTTTCTGCAAAATGCACTGGAAAAACTCATAGGTGTGAACCAGGCCTAATAGGATATTCACTTGCCCCAGGATCCAGCGATGCCCTCACCCGGCTGGTTTCTTCACCAGGCTTCAATCCCTGGTACCGGCATGCTAACTGTGGGCAGCCGGCTGTGACTACTTGCAGCTTGACAGCCAGCAGCTCGCTGCGCATGCGTGAGCCGCACTGCGCTATTTGATTGATCCCCTAGCTTTCTGGGACCTGTGACGTGTCCCATAAGGCTGCGGTGGAAGGAGGGGGGGGCGAAATTCCACTCAGATCGGCGTGGAATCTGACCGTAAGTGGGGGAGCGGTTATCTGTCAAAACCAGATCCCCCCCCCCAAATCTTAAAGAGGAGGGGGGAGGGGGAGGAAGAGCAGAACTTCCTCTTTTGAGTGAAGTTCCGCTTATTTAGTGGCTGGTCATAAAGATATGGCTGATTGGTGTATATATAGGTGGTACTCCAATGGTTATTGCGATTTCAAAGCCGCACATTAGTGTTATTTGCACTGCCTATTTCATTGCGGCTTGCGACTTCATTTAACAGAAGTCTATGCAAGTCGCAATGAAATAGTTAAAAAGTAGTGCATGAACCTTTTTCATAATCGCCACGACATAAGTCACAATGATATGAACTATTCCATTGCCGGCAATGGGGTGCAACATTACTTTGACGTTAAATACCGGGGTTATGGCAGCAGCTAGCTGCCATAATCCCAGTATCTTTTTATTTAGACAGGCGGCAGGATTTCAGATAAAAGTGGTCCCAGCGGTGGAGAAGTAGCAGAATCACTTTTAGGTGCCCCCTCCCGCCACTTTCCGGCCATCCGTAATCTTGGAACCGATCTGATGCAGCCGATGGCTAGGCAGAAAGTCGAATGAGGGCAAGATAGCCCCCACTTGGCTCTATGCCCTAGGAGGACCGAAGCGACCTCCGAGGTCACCTCCAGTCCTCGGGCAGATTGACAGAATTTATTTTTTTTCCTTAACCACTTGCCTACTGCCTCACGCCGATGTACGTCGGCAAAGTGGCACTGACAGGCAGAATCACGTACATACAATTGATCTGCCTTCCGCGGGCGGGGGGGTCGATCGGACCCCCCCCGGTGCCAGAGGCGGCCGGCATTTCTTCGCGGGCGATCAGAGGTGAGGGGGAGGCCATCCATTCGTGGCCACCCCCTCGTGATCGCTCCCGGCAAATGAAAATCCTTCCTCTCCCTGTAATGTAATCAGACGGAGAGGAAGTGATGTCATCCCTCCTCGAGCCGGTCTTTTCGTTCCGGCGCCGAGGAGAGAAGACATTCAAGTAAGTGCACCAACACTACACTAACAGTAGAACACACTAGGCACACTTTTCACCTCCCATCACCCCCCGATCACCCCCCTGTACCCCCTGTCACACTGACACCAATAGCAGTTTTTTTTTTTTGCATTGGTGTCAGTTTGTGACAGTTATAAGTGTTAGGGCAGTTAGGGTTAGCCCCCTTTAGGTCTAGGGTACCCCCCTTTAGGTCCAGGGTACCCTCCTAACCCCCCCTAATAAAGGTTAACCCCTTGATCACCCCCCGTCGCCAGTGTCACTAAGCGATCGTTTTTCTGATCGCTGTATTAGTGACACAGGTGACGCTAGTTAGGGAGGTAAGTATATACCCTGTTTCCCCGTAAATAAGACCTAGCGTGATTGTCGGTGATGGCTGCAATATAAGCCCTACCCCCCAAATAAGCCCTACCCTGTTTCCCCGAAAATAAGCCCTACCCTGAAAAGAAGACCTACAAGGACCTTAACTAGGGCCTATTTGAGGGGTAGGGCTTATATTGCACTCATCACCGACAATCACGCTAGGTCTTATTTTCGGGGAAACAGGGTAGGTCAGTGTTTTTTAGCGACAGGGACCCCCATATACTACCTACTGAAGGTTTTAACCCCCTGATAGCCCCCTAGTTAACCCTTTCACCACCGTATAAGTGTTACGGGTGACGCTGGTTAGTTAGTTTGTTGTTTACCCGCCGTTTATTACCTCATAAACGTTTAACCCCCTAATTGCCCGGCGGTGATATAAGTTAAGTTTTTAGGGTTTTTTAAGGTCTGCGTCGCCCCAGGCAGCGTCAGGTTAGCGCCAGTACCGCTAACACCCACGCATGCAGCATACACCTCCCTTAGTGCTATAGTATCTGAGCGGATCGATATATGATCCGATCAGATCTATACTAGCATCCCCAGCAGGTTAGGGTTCCCATAAACACAGTGTTAGCGGGATCAGCCCAGATACCTGCTAGCACCTGCGTTTTGCCCCTCGGCCCAGCCCTGCCCAGCCCACCCAAGTGCAGTATCGATCGATCACTGACACTTACAAAACACTAAGCACACATAACTGCAGCGTTCGCAGAGTCAGGCCTGATCCCTGCGATCGCTAACAGTTTTTTGGTAGCATTTTGAATTAGTCGCTAACAGTCAGGAGCTTTTTTGCCTGTGAGTCTCACTAGTGTACCCCTAAATTTAGAGCCCAAAATGGCAAATCGAAGGTACACTAGTGAAGAGGCATGAGCATGACAGATAGTCACTCATCTGTCAGATTCAGGCTCAGAATGCGATCCTGTAGAGGACAGCGGCTCCATGACAGATAGCTCTGACGACGGAGTTGTGGTCCCTGCCAAGGTTAGGCGTACCAGACCCCAATCTTCTTCTTCTGTCCTTGAAGTGCAAGAACCGCAGGGCTCTCGTATGGAGCAGAGAAGTACTAGTGCTGCTATTCCTTTTGGTGAACTGGCAAGCACCAGCGGCCTAGTACACCCTGGTCGTACATCCAGCACTGCAGTAACACGTGGTGACGTGGCGAGTCCCATAAGTGCAGTTCAAGCTGGCGAGGTGGCAAGCACTAGTAGTGTCCCGCTGCCACCAAGAAGACAAAGACAGGCCCATCGTGCCCCTAGTGCCCTTCCTGCTGCATTCGCCCATCTGAATTGGGAACCCACCACTCCTGCAGCACCCATACTTCCCCCATTCACTGACAAACCCGGAATTTAGGTGGAAATAGTTGATTTTACGCCACTTAATTTTTATTCGCTGTTTTTCACCGAAGATCTCTATAGATCTATTGTGGACCAAAGCAATTTATACGCTGGTCAACACATTGCCGCTAATCCCCAGTCCTCCCTTGCCAGAGATTGGAGACCAATTACAGTCTCCGAATTTAAGCTCTCTCTGGGCCTTTCCCTCAACATGGGCATAAATAAAAAGAGTAAGTTGCGGTCATATTGGTCCACTGACCAAATTTACCATATGCCCGTGTTCTCTGCTTCCATGAACTCTGTCATCCTCGTGGAGACCCTGGATACGATCGGCTCTACAAAATTCGGCCCCTCGTAAACCACTTCAACCAACGTTTTGCAGACTTGTTTACTCCCCATCAAGTTGTTTGGGTTGATGAGTCCCTGGTTAAATTTTCTGGCCGCTTGTCATTCAAACAGTACCTTCCCAGCAAGCGTACCAGATACGGGGTCAAGATGTATAAGCTCTTTGACAGGTCCACAGGCTATACATGTAGTTTTATGGTTTACGAGAGCAAAGATAGTCACGTAGAGCCGACAAACTGCCCTGACTACATAGGAAGCGCTGGCAAGATAGTGTGGGACTTGGTGTCACCCTTATTCGGAAAGGGGTACCACTTGTACATGGACAATTATTACACGAGCGTGCCACTTTTTAGTCACCTTTTTGATCATCAGATTGGAGCATGTGGCACCGTGCGACCTAATCGCTGGGGCTTTCCCCAGCGATTTGTAGATTCCCGTCTTAGGCTGGGGGAGAGAGCCTGCTTGAAGTGTAATAACTTGCTCGCTATGAAGTGGAGGGATAAGAAGAGTTTTTGTTCTCACCTCCCTTCATGCAGACATGACGGCCCAAATTACTACGGCGACTGGTGTTGTGGAGAAACCCCTCTGTGTCCACGAATATAACCAAAATACGGCGACCAGTTGTTGGCGCCGTACCTAGTTGCCCGTAAGGCCAGACGCTGGTACAAAAAAGTGTCTGTTTATTTATTTCAATTGGCTTTGCTGAACGCTCATGTGCTATACAGAGCTACAGAGCTGTCGGAGGTGATTTCACCACCACAGTTACATACTTCAGCATATATGCAGAAGCGTGGGGGCAGCAGTGGGTGGAGGAGCGATTTGCTCCTGCCTTTTGTGGGAGGATGCCCCCATGCTTCGGCATATATATATTTTAGGCACAGGTTGTGTTAAATGTTTTATTTTTTACTATGTTTTTTTTGTATTTGCTTTGCAGGTATGGTAAGTCTTATGCCGCGTACACACGGTCGGACTTTTCGTCTACAAAAGTCCGACAGACTTTCGCCGGACTTTTGGCGGACTTGCGGCGGACTTGTGGCAGACTTTCTAACGAATGGACTTGCCTACACACGATCACACAAAAGTCCGACGGATTCGTACGTGATGACGTACACCAGACTAAAATAAGGAAGTTGATAGCCAGTAGCCAATAGCTGCCCTAGCGTGGCTTTTTGTCCGTCGGACTAGCACACAGACGAGCAGATTTCTGGGTCCGGCGTAGTTACGACGTAAAGATTTGAAGCATGTTTCAAATCTAAAGTCCGTCAGATTTGAGGCTGGAAAAGTCCGCTGAAAGTCCGGGGAAGCCCACACACGATCGGATTGTCAGCCAGCTTTAGTCCGTCGGCGTCCGTCTGACTTTTGTAGACGAAAAGTCCGACCGTGTGTACGCGGCATTACTGTTATACTGTAATGTTACTTTGTTTTATTGTTAACCATCATTTGCTTAGCAGGTACGTCATTCAGTTGCAGTGCGGATTTATTTATCTTGACAGCAACAGCGTTTGCTCCCACGATATATAAAGCCATGACTTCAGCGCTGTCGGAGGTCATTTCACCACCACAGTTACATACTTCAGCATATATGCCGAAGCGTGGGGGCAGCAGTGGGTGGAGGAGCGATTTGCTCCTGCCTTTTGCAGGAGGATGCCCCCATGCTTCGGCATATATATATTTTAGGTAGGCACAGGTTGCGTTAAATGTTTTATTTTTTACTATGTTTTTTTAAGAAGAGTTTTCGTTCTCACCTCCCTTCATGCAGACACGACGGCCCAAATTACTACAGCGACTGGTGTTGTGGAGAAACCCCTCTGTGTCCACGAATATAACCAAAATATTGGAGGGGTGGACCTCAACGACCAGTTGTTGGCACAGTACCTAGTTGCCCGTAAGGCCAGACGCTGGTACAAAAAAGTGTCTGTTTATTTATTTCAATTGGCTTTGCTGAACGCTCATGTGCTATACAGAGCTTCATGACAGACTGGATCCTTCCTTAAATTCCAGGAAGAGATCGTCAGAGCCCTTCTGTTTCCAGACGGTGCTCCACCTCACCATCCCCAACCAAATGCAGTAAGCCGGCTGCATAAGAGGCATTTTCCTTATGCCCTCCCGAGTAGCCCTACCCAACGAGCCCCCCAAAAAAGATGTCGTGTCTGTAGCAAGCGCGGATTTAGGCGTGACACCTGGTCTTATTGTCCCTCCTGTCCTGACAATCCTGGTCTATGCATTGGTGAATGTTTTGAACGCTACCATTCACTAGTTGAGTATTAGCATAGGGTACAGCACTGCACAGACTAGGACACACTTTCACAGGGTCTCCCAAGATGCCATCGCATTTTGAGAAACCCAAACCTGGTACCAGTTACAAAAGTTAAAGTTACTAAAAAAAGTGTAAAAAAAAAAATTAAAAAAATTAAAAAAATTAAAAAACACAAAAAAAATATAAAATAAAAAAAACAAAAATAGTTGTCGTTTTATTGTTCTCTCTCTCTCTCTCTCTATTCTCTCTCTATTGTTCTGCTCTTTTTTACTGTATTCTATTCCGCATTGTTTTATTGTTATTATGTTTTACCATGTTTGCTTTTCAGATATGCAATTTTCTTATACTTTACTGTTTACTGTGTTTTGTTGGTAACCATTTTATTGTTTTTAGGTACGCCATTCAGCTGTAGAGCGGATTTATTTATCTTGACAGCAGCTGCGTTTTCTCCCACGGTACATGAAGCCGTGACTCCAGCGCTGTCGGAGGTGAATTTACCACCACAGTTACATACTTCAGCATATATGGCGAAGCGTGGGGGCAGCAGTGGGTGGAGGAGCGATTTGCTCCTGCCTTTTGTGGGAGGATGCCCCCATGCTTCGGCATATATATATTTTAGGCACAGGTTGTGTTAAATGTTTTATTTTTTACTATGTTTTTTTTGTATTTGCTTTGCAGGTATGGTAAGCCTCTGTTCACACCAGAGGCGGCACGACTTGCAGGTCGCCTCACCGAGACGACCTGCACACGACTGCCGGGGCGACTTGCAAGACGACTTCTGTATAGAAGTCTATGCAAGTCGCCCCCAAAGTAGTACAGGAAACTTTCTTCTAAGTCGGAGCGACTTGCGTCGCTCCGATTAGAACGGTTCCATTGTACAGAACGGGAGGCGACTTGTCAGGCGGCTAGGTCGCCTGACAAGTCGCCCCCGTGTGAACCAGCTCTAATGCCGCGTACACACGGTCGGACTTTCCGGCATACTTGGTCCGGCGGACCAGAGTGTGCCGGACAATCCGCCCGTGTGTGGGCGGCGGCGGACTTTTCCGGCGGACTTCTTCCCAAAAGCCCGCCGGACCTAGATTTGAAACAAGTTTCAAATCTTTCCGTCGGACTCAGTTTCGGGCGGAAAGTCCGCTCGTGTGTGTGCTGGTCCGACGGAAAGCCCGCTCGTGTGTAGGCTGGTCCGACAGACCAAATACGACACGAGGGCATGGTATTGCATCTCGCGCTCGCTGCAATAGGAAAAACAAATCTTCCTATTGCGGCGAGCGCGGGGCATACCAGGCCCTTAGGTCTGGTATGGATTATAAAGGGGAACCCCGCTACGCCGAAAAACCGGCGTGGGGTCCCCCTAAAATCCATACCAGACCCCGATCCGAGCACGCAGCCTGGCCGGTCAGGAAAGGGGGTGGGGACGAGCGAGCGCCCCCCCCCCTCCTGAACCGTACCAGGCCGCATGCCCTCAACATGGGGGGTGGGTGCTTTGGGGGAGGGGGGCGCCCTGCGCCCCCCCCCCCCCAAAGCACCTTGTCCCCATGTTGATGAGGACAAGGGCCTCTTCCCGACAACCCTGGCCGTTGGTTGTCGGGGTCTGCGGGCGGGGGCTTATCGGAATCTGGGAGCCCCCTTTAATAAGGGGGCCCCCAGATCCCGGCCCCCCACCCTATGTAAATGAGTATGGGGTACATGGTACCCCTACTCATTTACCTAGGAAAAAAGTGTAAGTAATAAAACACACTACACAGGTTTTTAAAATATTTTATTAAACAGCTCCAGGGGGGGGGGGGGATCTTCCGGCTTCGGGGGTCCCTCCGCTTCATCTTCTCCCGGCGTCCGGTTGGTTCTTCTCCGCTCTCCGGCCTCTTCTCCCGGTGTCGCAGGTCTTCGGCCGGCCCCTCCGCTGTCTTCATGTAGCTCTATTGCCAGCGGAGGTCCGGACTTCTGGGCTTCTTGGCTTCTTGGCTTCTCTTCTCTTATTAAAGGGGGCTCCCAGATTCCGATAAGCCCCCGCCCGCAGACCCCGACAACCAACGGCCAGGGTTGTCGGGAAGAGGCCCTTGTCCTCATCAACATGGGGACAAGGTGCTTTGGGGGGGGGCGCAGGGCGCCCCCCTCCCCCAAAGCACCCACCCCCCATGTTGAGGGCATGCGGCCTGGTACGGTTCAGGAGGGGGGGGGGCGCTCTCTCGTCCCCACCCCCTTTCCTGACTGGCCAGGCTGCGTGCTCGGATCGGGGTCTGGTATGGATTTTAGGGGGACCCCACGCCGGTTTTTCGGCGTAGCGGGGTTCCCCTTTATAATCCATACCAGACCTAAGGGCCTGGTATGCCCCGCGACGGGGCTCGCAAGGTGTCAATCTCGCCGATAAAAGCGGCAAGATTGACATCCTTTTCTAGTCCCGTCGCACCTGAGTCACGTTCAAAATGAACGGACTTGTCCGTGTGTGGGCAAGTCCGTTCATTCTGAAAGTCCGCCGGAACTCCGGCGAAAGTCCGTCGGAAAGACGGGCGGACTTAGCCCGCCGGAAAGTCCCGGCGTGTGTGGGCAAGTCCGTCCGTTTTAAAGTCCGGCGCACCTGGCGGACAAAGTCCGTCGGAAAGTGTGCCGGACCAAGTAGGATAGAAAGTCCGACCGTGTGTACGCGGCATAAGTCTTACTGTTATACTGTAATGTTACTTTGTTTTATTGTTAACCATCATTTGCTTAGCAGGTACGCCATTCAGTTGCAGCGCGGATTTATTTATCTTGACAGCAACAGCGTTTGCTCCCACGATAGATAAAGCCGCGACTCCAGCGCTGTCGGAGGTCATTTCACCACCACAGTTACATACTTCAGCATATATGCCGAAGCGTGGGGGCAGCAGTGGGTGGAGGAGCGATTTGCTCCTGCCTTTTGCGGGAGGATGCCCCCATGCTTCGGTATATATATATTTTAGGTAGGCACAGGTTGTGTTAAATGTTTTATTTTTTACTATGTTTTTTTTGTATTTGCTTAGCAGGTATGGTAAGTATTACTGTTATACTGTAATGTTACTTTGTTTTTTTGTTAACCATCATTTGCTTAGCAGGTACGCCATTCAGTTGCAGCGCGGATTTATTTATCTTGACAGCAACAGCGTTTGCTCCCACGATACATAAAGCCGTGACTCCAGCGCTGTCGGAGGTGATTTCACCACCACAGTTACATACTTCAGCATATATGCCGAAGCGTGGGGGCAGCAGTGGGTGGAGGAGCGATTTGCTCCTGCCTTTTGCGGGAGGATGCCCCCATGCTTCGGCATATATAAACAGTGCATGTATGCCCATCATTAGAAGTGGGTGGATGAAGGGAGGTATTCTAATGGTGGGCATACCCACCGATCAATCTCTTTTTTTCGTTCAGCCCACAGGCTGCATGAAAAAAAAGTTTACAATATATGCCCAACAAGGACCAGCAACGTACTGGTATGTTGCTGAACTTTGAGTGGTTATACCAGAATGATGCCTGCAGGTTTAGGTATCATCTTGGTATCATTCTTTTCAGCTAGCGGTCGGCTTTCATGTAAAAGCAATCCTAGCGGCGAATTAGCCTCTAATCTGCTTTTCCAAGCAGTGGGAGGGAATGCCCCCCCCACTGTCTTTCATGTTTTTCTCTGGCTCTCCTGTCCCAACAGGGAACCTGAAATTGCAGCCGGTGATTCAGCCAGCTGACCATAGAGCTGATCAGAGACCAGAATGGCTCCAAACATCTCTATGGCCTAAGAAACCGGAAGCTACGAGCATTTCATGACTTAGATTTCACCGGATGTAAACAGCGCCATTGGGAAATTGGGAAAGCATTTTATCACACCGATCTTGGTGTGGTCAGATGCTATGAGGGCAGAGGAGAGATCTAGGGTCTAAAAGACCCCAATTTTTTCAAAAAAGAGTACCTGTCACTACCTATTGCTATCATAGGGGATATTTACATTCCCTGAGATAACAATAAAAATGATTAAAAAACATAAAAATGAAAGGAACAGTTTAAAAATAAGATAAAAAATCCAAAAAATAATAAAGAAAAAAAAAATCACCCCTGCCCCCCCCCCTGCTCTCGCGCAAAGGCGAACGCAAGCGTCGGTCTCCCGTCAAATCTAAACAGCAATTGCACCATGCATGTGAGGTATCACCGCGAAGGTCAGATCGAGGGCAGTAATTTTAGCAGTAGACCTCCTCTGTAAATCTAAAGTGGTAACCTGTAAAGGCTTTTAAAGGCTTTAAAGATGTATTTAGTTTGTCGCACTGCACGTTTGTGCGCAATTTTAAAGCATGTCATGTTTGGTATCCATGTACTCGGCCTAAGATCATCTTTTTTATTTCATCAAACATTTGGGCAATATAGTGTGTTTTAGCGCATTAAAATTTAAAAAAGTGTGTTTTTTCCCAAAAAAATGCGTTTGAAAAATCGCTGCACAAATACTGTGTGAAAAAAAAAATGAAACACCCACCATTTTAATCTGTAGGGCATTTGCTTTAAAAATATATATAATGTTTGGGGTTCAAAGTAATTTTCTTGCAAAAAAAAATAATTTTTTTCATGTAAACAAAAAGTGTCAGAAAGGGCTTTGTCCTCAAGTGGTTAGAAGAGTGGGTGATGTGTGACATAAGCTTCTAAATGTTGTGCATAAAATGCCAGGACAGTTCAACCCCCCCCCCCCCAAATGACCCTATTTTGGAAAGTAGACACCCCAAGCTATTTGCTGAGAGGCATGTCGAGTCCATGGAATATTTTATATTGTGACACAAGTTGCGGGAAAAAGACAAATTTTTTTTTTTTTTATGCACAAAGTTGTCACTAAATGATATATTGCTCAAACATGCCATGGGAATATGTGAAATTACACCCCAAAATAAATTCTGTTGCTTCTCCTGAGTACGGGGATACCACATGTGTGAGACTTTTTGGGAGCCTAGCCGCGTACGGGACCCCGAAAACTAAGCACCGCTGTCAGGCTTTCTAAGGGCGTAAATTTTTTATTTCACTCTTCACTGCCTATCACAGTTTCGGAGGCCATGGAATGCCCAGGTGGCACAACCCCCCCCCCCCCAAATGACCCCATTTTGGAAAATAGACACCCCAAGCTATTTGCTGAGAGGTATAGTGAGTATTTTGCAGACCTCACTTTTTGTCACAAACTTTTGAAAATTGAAAAAAGAAAAAAAAATACATTTTTCTTGTCTTTCTTCATTTTCAAAAACAAATGGGAGCTGCAAAATACTCACCATGCCTCTCAGCAAATAGCTTGGGGTGTCTACTTTCCAAAATGGGGTCATTTTGGGGGGTTTTGTGCTATCTTGGCATTTTATGGCCTTCGAAACTGTGATAGGTAGTGAGGAGTGAAATCAAAAATTTCCTCCCTTAGAAATCCTGAAGGCGGTGATTGGATTTCGGGGCCCCGTATAAAGCTAGGCTCCCAAAAAGTCCCACACATGTGGTATCCCCATACTCAGGAGAAGCAGCAGAATATATTTTGGGGTGTAATTCCACATATGCCCATGGCCTGTGTGAGCAATATATCATTTAGTGACAACTTTGTGCAAAAAAAAAAATTGTCACTTTCCCACAACTTGTGTCAAAAAATAAAATATTCCATGGACTCAACATGCCTATCAGCAAATAGCTTGGGGTGTCTACTTTCCAAAATGGGGTCATTTGGGGGAGTTTTGTGCCATCTGGGCATTTTATGGCCTTCAAAACTGTGATAGGTAGTGAGGAGTGAAATCAAAAATTTACGCCCTTAGAAATCCTGAAGGCAGTGATTGGTTTTTCGGGCCCCGTACGCGGCTAGGCTCCCAAAAAGTCCCACACATGTGGTATCCCCGTACTCAGGAGAAGCAGCTGAATGTATTTTGGGGTGCAATTCCACATAGGCCCATGGCCTGTGTGAGAAATATATCATTTAGTGACAACTTTTTGTAAATCTTTTTTTTTTTTGTCATTATTCAATCACTTGGGACAAAAAAAATGAATATTCAATGGGCTCAACATGCCTCTTAGCAATTTCCTTGAGATCTGTGCTGGTGCTGACCCCTTTGTGGGGATTGTTGGATTATTGTTCCTTTGATTCCCCCTTTGGATAAAGGCCCTGGTCGGGTAACAGGTCTCAAGCTTCCAAAGCTTGTCTTGTGGTAAGCGCGCACTCTATGTGGGGTTATCACTGCGGTGCGGTGGAGGATTTATTTAATCATCATAATAGAAGATTATTCACATGGGCTCAACTTTTATAATGTTCAGGGCTTTGAACATTATCACCTTTTCATATAGATGGATGCTTTATCTCAACATATGCACTTTTTTGTTTGATTAATAGAGTCTTTGGTTAAAACTTTTGGCTTAATATCACTATTATCAGCGCTGCTACCTACGAGTCCATGTATCAATATACGCTTATTGCAATTTTTTTTTACCAAAAATATGTATAAAAATACCTATTGGCCTAAAATAATGAATAAATATTTTTTTTTGGGGGGGGGGGGGTGGAGGGGATATGTATTATAGCAGAAAGTAAAAAATATTTTTTTTTTTTTTCAAAATTGTCGGTCTTTTTTTGTTTATAGAGCATAAAAAAAACCGCAGAGGTGATCAAATACCACCAAAAGAATGTTCTATTTGTGGGAAAAAAAGGACATAAATTTTGTCCAAACCAGGCCACATGCCCTCAACATGGGGAGGGTGCTTTGGGGTCCCCCCCAAAGCACCTTGTCACTATGTTAATGGGGACAAGGGCCTCATCCCCACAACCCCTTCCCGGTGATTGTGGGGGTCTGTGGGTGGGGGGCTTATCCAAATCTGGAAGCCCCCTTTAACAAGGAGGCCCCCAGATCCTGGCCCCCCTATGTGAATGGGTAGGGGTACATTGTACGCCTACCCAATCACCAAAAAAGTGTCAAAAAAGTAAAAACCACAGCAGACAGTTTTTGTCAATTCCTTTATTTACAAAAAAAAAAGTGTCCCGCTATGTCCATCCATCTCCAATCACGGCACTGACGGTCACGAGAAAAAAAAAACAGAAAAACTCTGCCTTCATGGGAGGCATCTTGCTGACTGCTGCCTTTTCGCAGTGAAAGCTGTTATATAACCACGCAGTGATGGAAACGGGTGACCCCCGCCCCCTCTGAAGTCACATTTTTACATTTTTTTAAAAAGGAATTGTCTGCTGTCGTTTTTATCTGGGTCTGGGGGCCCCCTTGTTAAAGGGGGCTTCCATATTCTGATACCCCCCCGCCCACAGACCCCCACAACCACCAGGCAAGGGTTGTGGGATGATGCCCTTCTCCCCACAAATATGGGGACAAGGTGCTTTGGGGGGAACCCCAAAGCACCTTCCCCATGTTAAGGGTATGTGGCCTGGCACGGTTCAGGAGGGGGGGCGCTCTCTCATCCCCCCCTTTTCCTGTGGCCTGCCAGGTTGCATGCCCAGATAAGGGCATGGTGTGGATTTTGGGGGGGACCCACACGCCATTTTTATTCTTTTTGGCGCAGGGTTCCCCTTAACCACTTCAGTACACTGTGTTATATAAACTACACTGCCTGCATTGACTGAATATAGAGTCTACACTGAATATATAGGCTTCACTGAATGCAATGTATATACAGTTGTGCTCATAAGTTTACATACCCCGGCAGAATTTATGATTTCTTGGCCATTTTTCAGAGAATATGAATGATAACACAAAAACTTTTCTTTGACTCATGGTTAGTGTTTGGCTGAAGCCATTTATTATCAATCAACTGTGTTTACTCTTTTTAAATCATAATGGCAACAGAAACTACCCAAATAACCCTAATCAAAAGTTTTCATACCCTGGTGATTTTGGCCTGATATAATGCACACAAGTTGACACAAAGGCGTTTGAATGGCTATTAAAGGTAACCATCCTCACCTGTGATCTGTTTGCTTGTAATTAGGGTGTGTGTATAAAAGGTCAATGCGTTTTTGGAGTCCTGACAGACCCTTGCATCTTTCATCCAGTGCTGCACTGATGTTTCTGGATTCTGAGTCATGGGGAAAGCAAAGGAATTGTCAAAGGATCTGCGAGAAAAGGTAGTTAGACTGTATAAAACAGGAAAGGGATATAAAAAGATATCCAAGGAATTGAGAATGCCAGCAGTGTTCAAACTCTAATCAAGAAGTGAAAAATGAGGGGTTCTGTTGAAACCAATCCACGGTCAGGTAGACCAACTGAGATTTCAGCCACAACTGCCAGCAAAGAAAAACCCACAAATAACTTCAGGTGAAATACAGGACTCTCTGAAGACATGTGATGTGGCTGTTTCAAGATGCACATTAAGGAAGCAGTTGAAGAAAGATAGGCTGCATGGTCGAGTCGCCAGAAGAAAGCCATTACTACGTAAATGCCACAAAGTATCCCGCTTACAATACGCCAAACAGCACAGAGACAAGCCTCAAACCTTCTGGCACAAAGTCACTTGGAGTGATGAGACCAAAAATTAGCTTTTTGGCCACAACCATAAACATTACATTTGGAGAGGAGTCAACAAGTCCTATGATGAAAGTACATCATTCCTTCTGTGAAACATGGAGGTGGATTTGGAAATGTGTGAGTTACAAAGGCACAGGAAATTTGGTCAAAATTGATGGCAAGATGAATGCAGTATGTTATCAAAAAATACTGGAGGAACATTTTCATTCATCAGCCAGGAGGCTGCACATGGGACGTACTTGGACATTCCAACGTGACAATGATTCAAAACACAAGGCCAAGTTGACCTGTCATTGGCTACAGCAGAATAAAGTGAAGGTTCTGTAGTGGCCATCTCAGTCTCCTGACCTCAATATCATTGAGCCACTCTGGGGAGATCTCAAACATGCAGTTCATGCAAGACAGCCCAAGAATTTACAGGAACTGGAGGCCTTTTGCCAAGAGGAATGGGCAGCTTTACCATCTGAGAAGATAAAGAGCCTCATCCACAAATACCACAAAAGACTTCAAGCTGTCATTGATGTTAAAGGGGGCAATACAAGGTATTGAGAACTGGGGTATGTAAACTTTCTATCAGGGTCATTTGGGTAGTTTCTGTTGCTATTATGATTTAAAAAGAGTAAACACAGTTGATTGATAATAAATGGCTTCCATTTTGGGGAACCCACAGTTTGAGCTGGGCCTGAGGAAGGGAACTTTTGGAGCATTGATAGACCAAGGGGTTCTTCCAGGCTTCCCATTTTGTGACACTGGGATCATGGCCTACGTTACAGTTGATGACAGCAGGATCCACACCATATCAACTGGATTTCTGGCAGGCGGTGCAGCTGAGACACTTTCTTAACACTCTAACTTCACCAAGTGGTTATGAACGTAATTTAACACCATTCGAGCAATATTGTAATGGGAGTGGCCTACTTAATCAAACTCTTTCAAAGATGTATACATTGCTGGCTGCACCTCCGGAGAATTTTCAGCTACCCTTTTTAAGGAAGTGGGAGATGGACCTGGACCGAGTCTTCTTGGAGGAGCAGCGTAACAACATAATATATAATAAAACGAATCTTCAATTTGCACAAAAATGCAGGAGACAAACTTCTGTCTCAGTGGTACCGCACCCTGGCTTTCCTACATAGATGCTACCCGGATATATCAGTTAACTGTTGGCGTTGTGGGGAGAAGAGTGGGACGTTAATGCATATCTTTTGGTCTTTTGGAGAGAGGTTCAGAGAATTGCTCAAAAAATTAACAACCAGGAGATCCCTGAAGACCCCACTTTCTTTTTATTATATAATTCTAAAACTTTGGTTAAATTATATAAGAAATCCATTTTATGCCACCTTCTAAACGCAGCTAAATAATGCATTCCACTTACCTGGAAGCAGACACAACTTCCATCAGTAGGAATGTGGTTTAAAAGGGTAGAGGAATTGAACCTTATGGAAGATCTAGTTTGGACATCCCGGCATTAACGAGGGATATATCTGAAAACATGGTCCTTGTGGAATCTTTTTATTAATACAGAGGAGGGAAAGAACCCTTATAGATGTGAATTCCTATAATTGAAAAACAGAGATGCTGCTTTCAGGATTCTGGAATGGGACTGTTCAGTTGAGAGAAGGACACATGAGGGAGGAGAGGGAGGGAGGAAGAGGAGGACGAGATGAGAGGTTTTGAGGTGGATTCCCCCTTTTTGTTTTTGGTTTGTGTTTTTTTTTTTTTTTTGGTTTTTGGATTTTGGGGTGGGTTTTTTTTCTCTCATTGAGTAAAATGGGAGGGAAGAGATGGTTTGACATTTATGAATATATAAGGAAAACCGCCAGAGCCCGAGACCTTTAGGGCCCTGGACATGGGTTGTTTTTGAATGTAGTACTAAAAGGAGACAGTTGCTTTTGATGCATCGAGTTGGCAGATTTTCATGCTTTGGGGAAAATGATACCATATCATGCATGATTTTTGTAAAATGTATTCCTTGCTTTCTTCCAAATAAAAAGTTGAATAAAAAATAAATAAATAAAATGGCTTCAGCCAAACACTAACCATGAATGAAAGAAAAGTTTTGGTGTTATCATTCATATTCTCTGTAAAATGGCCAAGAAATCATAAATTCTGCCAGGGTATGTAAACCTATATATATACACAGTGGGTACAGAAAGTATTCAGACCCCCTTAAATTTTTCACTCTTTGTTATATTGCAGTCATTTGCTAAAATAATTTCAGTTCATTTTTTTTCCTCATTAATGTACACACAGCACCCCATATTGACAGAAAAACACAGAATTGTTGAAATTTTTTCAGATTTTTTAAAAAAGAAAAACTGAAATATCACATGGTCCTAAGTATTCAGACCCTTTGCTCAGTATTTAGTAGAAGCACCCTTTTGATCTAATACAGCCATGAGTCTTTTTGGGAAAGATGCAACAAGTTTTTCACACCTGGATTTGGGGATCCTCTGCCATTCCCCCTTGCAGATCTTCTCCAGTTCTGTCAGGTTGGATGGTAAACGTTGGTGGACAGCCATTTTTAGGTCTCTCCAGAGATGCTCAATTGGGTTTAAGTCAGGTCTTTGGCTGGGCCATTCAAGCACAGTCACAGAGTTGTTGTGAAGCCACTCCTTCGTTATTTTAGCTGTATGCTTAGGGTCATTGTCTTGTTGGAAGGTAAACCTTCGGCCCAGTCTGAGGTCCTGAGCATTCTGGAGAAGGTTTTCGTCCAGGATATCCCTGTACTTGGCCGCATTCATCTTTCCCTCGATTGCAACCAGTTGTCCTGTCCCTGCAGCTGAAATAAACCCCCACAGCATGATGCTGCCACCACCATGCTTCACTGTTGGGACTGTATTGGACAGGTGATGAGCAGTGCCTGGTTTTCTCCACACATATCGCTTAGAATTAAGGCCAAAAAGTTCTATCTTGGTCTCATCAGACCAGAGAATCTTATTTCTCACCATCTTGGAGTCCTTCAGGTGATTTTTAGCAAACTCCATGCGGGCTTTCATGTGTCTTGCACTGAGGAGAGGCTTCCGTTGGGCCACTCTGCCATAAAGCCCCGACTGGTGGAGGGCTGCAGTGATGGTTGACTTTCTACAACTTTCTCCTATCACCCGGACTGCATCTCTGGAGCTCAGCCACAGTGATCTTTGGGTTCTTCTTTACCTCTCTCATCAAGGCTCTTCTCCCCGATAGATCATTTTGGCTGGACGGCCAGCTCTAGGAAGGGTTCTGGTCATCCCAAACGCCTTCCATTTAAGGATTATGGAGGACACTGTGCTCTTAGGAACCTTAAATGCAGCAGAAATTTTTTGTAACCTTGGCCAGATCTGTGCCTTGCCACAATTCTGTCTCTGAGCTCTTCAGGCAGTTCCTTTGACCTCATGAACCATGATGCTCATTTGCTCTGACATGCACTGTGAGCTGTAAGGTCTTATATAGACAGGTGTGTGGCTTTGCTAATCAAGTCCAATTAGTATAATCAAACACAGCTGGACTCAAATGAAGGTGTAGCACCATCTCAAGGATGATCAGAAGAAATGGACAGCACCATGTGATATTTCAGTTTTTCTTTTTTAATAAATCTGCAAAAATGTCAACAATTCTGTGTTTTTCTGTCAATATGGGGTGCTGTGTGTACATTAATGAGGAAAAAAATGAACTTAAATGATTTTAGCAAATGGCTTAAATATAACAAAGAGTAAAAAATGTAAGGGGTTCTGAATACTTTCCGTCCCCACTGTATATATATATATATATAAATATATATATATATATATATATATATATATATATAAATTTATACACAGTATCTCTCAAAAGTGAGTACACCCCTCACATTTTTGTAAATATTTTATTATATATTCTCTTTTATGTGACAATACTAAAGAAATTACACTTTGCTACAATGTAAAGTAGTGGGTGTACAGCTTGTATAACAGTGTAAATTTGCTGTCCCCTTAAAATAACTCAACACACAGCCATTAATGTCTAAACCTCTGGCAACAAAAGTGAGTACACGTCTAAGTGAAAATGTCCAAATTGGGCCCAAAGTGTCAATATTTTGTGTGGCCACCATTATTTTCCAGTACTGCCTTAACCCTCTTGAGCATGGAGTTTACCAGAGCTTCACAGGTTGCCACTGGAGTCCCCTTCCACTACTCCATGACGACATCACAGAGCTGGTTAATGTTAGAGACCTTGCGCTCCTCCACCTTCCATTTGAGGATGCCCCACAGATACTCAATAGGGATTAGGTCTGGAGACATGTTTGGCCAGTCCATCACCTTTACCCTCAGCTTCTTTAGCAAGGCAGTGGTTGTCTTGGAGGTGTGTTTGGGGTCATTATCATGTTGGAATACTGCCCTTTGGCCCAGTCTCCAAAGGGATGGGATCATGCTCTGCTTCAGTATGTCACAGTACATGTTGGCATTCGTGGTTCCCTTAATGAACTGTAGCTCCCCAGTGCCGGCAGCACTCATGCAGCCCCAGACCATGACACTCCCACCACCATGCTTGACTGTAGGCAAGACACACTTGTCTTTGTACTCCTCACCTGGTTGTCGCCAGACACGCTTGACACCATCTGAACCAAATAAGATTATCTTGGTCTCATCAGACCACAGGACATGGTTCCAGTAATCCATGTCCTTAGTCTGCTTGTCTTCTGCAAACTGTTTGCGGGCTTTCTTGTGCATCATCTTTAGAAGAGGCTTCCTACTGGGACGACAGCCATGCAGACCAATTTGATGCAGTGTGCGGCATATGGTCTGAGCACTGACAGGCTGACCCCCCCACCCCTTCAACCTCTGCAGCAATGCTGGCAGCACTCATACGTCTATTTCCCAAAGACAACCTCTGGATATGACGCTAAGCACGTGCACTCAACTTCTTTGGTCAACCATGACGAGGCCTGTTCTGAGTGGAAACTGTCCTGTAAACTGCTGTATGGTCCTGGCCACCGTGCTGCAGCTCAGTTTCAGGGTCTTGGCAATCTTCTTATAGCCTAGGCCATCTTTATGTAGAGCAACAATTCTTTTTATCAGATCCTCAGAGAGTTCTTTGCCATGAGGTGCCATGTTGAACTTCCAGCGACCAGTATGGTAGAGTGAGAGCGATAACATCAAATTTAACACACCTGCTCCCCATTCACACCTGAGACCTTGTAACAACAAGTCACATGACACGGGGAGGGAAAATGGCTAATTGGGCCCAATTTGAACATTTTCACTTAGGGCTGTACTCACATTTGTTGCCAGTGGTTTAAACATTAATGGCTGTGTGTTGAGTTATTTTGAGGGGACAGCAAATTTACATTGTTATGCAAGCTGTACACTCACTACTTTACATTGTAGCAAAGTGTAATTTCTTCAGTGTTGTCACATGAAAAGATAATAAAATAATATACAATAATAAAATATTTTCAAAAATGTGAGGGGTGTACTCACTTTTGTGAGATACTGTATGTATATATATATATATATATATATATATATATGTATATATATATATATATATATATATATATATATATATATATATATATATATATATATATATATATATCAAATACACTGCCTGCACTGACTTGAATATAGAGTCTACATTGAATATCTAGTCTACGCTAAATGCAGAGGATATATATATAAGTAATAATAATATCTATATCTATACACTGCCACTAACTAACCTGCCTGCCTAATCTAGCTCAATCTATCTCCGTCCACACACTATACACGGCCAATATGTAAGCAGCCTTATATAGTGTGGGGCGTGGACATAGTCCCCCTGAGCCATGATTGGCCAAATGCACCCTGCCTTTGGCCAATTATGGCTCTCTCAGCAGAGTGCGCTGTGATTGGTAAAAAGCATGCAGATCAGGTGCATGCTTTGGCTAATCATCATACAGCAATGCACTGCATTCTTGCAGTGCATTATGGGGCATTCTGCGGTGCTCGAATTTCCCGCGAACGCCCCATGTGTTCAGTTCATTTTCGACTCGAACCGCTGGCTCATCCCTAGTGAGGTAATACCACGATTGTTAGAGCGAGATCAATAATTCTAGCACCAGTCCTCCTGTGCAACTCTAATCTGGTAACCTGTAAAGGCGTTTAAAGCGTCGCCTATGGAGAATTTTAAGCACCGTAGTTTGCCACCGATCCACGGGCAGACGCAATTTTAAAACGTGACATGTTAGGTAACTACTTAGTCGATGTAACATTATCTTTTACATTATACAAAAATCTGGGCTAACTTTAGTGTTTTGGGTTTTTTTTAATTCATTAAAGTGTTTTTTTTCCAATAAAATTGCATTTGAAAGACCACTGTGCAAATACACTGTGACATAAAATATTGCAATGACTGCTATTTAATTCTCTAGAGTCTCTGCTAAAAAATATATATACACTTAGGTTCATATATATTTGAACACAGGCACAATTTTAGTTTTTTCAGGTATTTACCAAAACATATTCAAGCTATAGTTATATAATGAATATGGGCTGAAAGGGCACACTCTCAGGTTTAATTTGAGGTATGCACATCCAAATCGTAGGAAGGGTTTAGGAATTACAGCTCTTAAGAATAGTCATCACCCTTTTTCAAGGGACCAAAAGTAATTGGACAATTGAATCAAAAGCTTCATGGCCAGCTGTGGGCTACTCTTTCAGGTAAAAGGTCTGGAGTTGATTCTAATGCCGCGTACACACTTTTCGGCTACAAAAGTCCGACAGCCCGTCCGACAGACTTTCGACGGACTTTTGGCGGACTTTTGGCGGACTTGCGGCAGACTTTCTAACGAACGAACTTGCCTACATACGATCACACAAAAGTCCAACGGATTCGTACGTGATGACGTACACCGGACTAAAATAAGAAAGTTGATAGCCAGTAGCCAATAGCTGCCCTAGCGTGGGTTTTTGTCCGTCGGACTAGCATACAGACGAGCGGATTTCTGGGTCCGCCGTAGTTACGACGTAAAGATTTGAAGCATGTTTCAAATCTAAAGTCCGTCAGATTTGCGGCTGGAAAAGTCCGCTGAAAGTCCGGAGAAGCCCACACACGATCGGATTGTCAGCCGGCTTTAGTCCGTCGGTGTCCGTCGGACTTTTGTAGATGAAAAGTCCGACGGTGTGTACGCGGCATAAGTGTGGTATTTGCACATGGAATCTCTTGCTGTGAACCTACAACATGTGTTCAAAGGAGCTGTCCATGCAAGTAAAACAGGCCATTGTAAGGCTTCAAAAATTAAACAAATCCATCAGAGAGATAGCAGCAACATTAGAAGTGGCCAAATCACCAGTTTGGTACATTCTGAGGAAAGAAGAACGCACTGGTGAGCTCAGCAACATAAAAAGGTCTGGACGTCCACGGAAGACAATAGTGGTGGATGATCGCAGGATTCTCTCTATGGTAAAGAAAAACCCATTCACAACATTTAGACAAGTGAAGGACACTCTCCAGGAGGTGGGCGTATCATTGTCAAAGTCTACAATCAAGAGAAGACTTCACAAGAGCAAATACAGAGGGTTCACCACAAGGTGCAAACTATTCATAAGCCTGAAGAATAGAAAAGCCAGATTAGACTTTGCCAAAAAATATCTAAAAAAGCCAGAGCAGTTCTGGAAAATCATTCTTCATGGCTTCCAGTGGCACTGGGTCATTGGTGTTTTTTGATGATGTGACAAAAGGCAGAAGCAGTTGAATGAATTCTGCTGTGCTTAGAGATATACTGTCAGCCCAGATTCAGCTAAATGCAGCAAAGTTGATTGGACGGCACTTCACAGTATAGATGGACAATGATCCAAAACACACTGCAAAGCAACCCAGGAGCTTTTGAAGGAAAAGAAGTGGAATATTCTGCAATGGCTGAGTCAATAACTTGATCTCAACCCAGTTGAGCATGTATTTCACTTGCTGAAAGCAAAACTAAAGGCAGAAAGACCCAGGAACAACGAACAACTGAAGACGGCTGTAGTTAGAGCCCGGCAAAGCATCAGAAAGGAGGAAACCCAGTCTTTGATAATGCCCATGGGTTCCAGACTTCAGGCAGTCATTGCCAGTAAAAGATTCTCCACAAAATATAAAAAATGAACATTTTATTTATGATTATATTCATTTGTCCAATTACATTTGAGCCCCTGAAAATGGGGGGACTGTGTATAAAAATGGTTGCGGTTCCTAAAATCTGTACTTGATATTTGTTTTTAACCCCTTGAATTAAAGCTGAAAGTCTGCACTTCAAATTAATTTGGTTTGTTTCATTTTAGTTTTATTCTGGTGGCAAACAGAGCCAAAAGTATGTAAATTTTGCCTTTGCCCAAATATCTATGGACCTAACTGTATATATATATATATATATATATATATATATATATATATATACAGGTTCTAGGTAATTTTCTAGCAAAAAATACAGATTTTTACTTGTTGGGTTTGAGTCTGGGTTTACATCTAAGCCGTATGCGGATCGCAGCAGGGGTCCGGTGCATCCCTGGTCTCCGTTTCAGAGAAAATCAGGGCCAAATTTTTGACTGGATTCGGCCCTGAAGACGCACAGGACCTCTGTGCAATCCGCTCCGCAGCCGCCCTGGAGATATGTGAACCCGCTCCATAGAGAGCCGGTCACAATCTCCTGTCATGCGAATTGGATATGGGGAAACCGGCATCCAATTCGCTCTAGTTTGAACCCAGCCTCAAGCCCCGTTCACACTAGTGCGGCTTTGAAATACTACTTCAGTACCAAACTCTGAGATATTTAGATATCTCCAAATCAAAAATTTCTATACACCATTCCTAAAACGGGATACACCATTATCCCAATTATCCATTTTTGAATCAATCTGTACAAAAGATCCATTTGCTAAAGGTACAATTTCATCACTTTATAATCAATTATTTGGAGTAGCAAATCTTAATAGACCCTCTTACGTTCAGAGGTGGGAGGAGGACCTGGGACGAACTTTAGAAGACACGGACTGGTCTAACATATGGCTCACATCTAAGTCATCTTCACCCAACATCTTAGCACTGGAGACAAATTATAAAGTCCTAACTCGCTGGTACCTTGTACCCGCTAGAGTGGCAAAATATTCACCTAATACCTCAGCTCTTTGTTTTCGAGGATGCCCAGAAATAGGCACACATTTACACATATGGTGGACGTGCCCAGTAATCCAAACCTTCTGGAAGGAAGTCTTCGTGATTGCATCTAAAATATTTAAAAAAATAATACAACCAGATCCATATTTAACTTTAGTTAATCTAAAACCGGAATGGTTAACACTCTCTCAATTCAAACTTATGATCCAACTAATAACGGCTGCAAAACAAACAGTGGCCAAGGCATGGCAATCTCCTACATTGGTACTAGCAGAAACAATTCACAGAATGAATAATACAATGTCCCATGCTAAGATGGTAGCCATCGATCAAAATCAAATTCCAAAATTTGAAAAACTTTGGCATCCTTGGGTAAAACAACAGTTCCTGTCAAACTTCAATGACTCTGTCCTGTTGCCATGGTAACAGATTAAATGACTTACAGAGACACCCATTCTAAGGCTTCAAAGAGAACTAAAAAGAATAATAAACTGACGAGCGGGACAACCTTGTGGACCATACCTCTACCTTTCAACCCTTTTTCTTCTTTCTCTTTCCTTTTCTCCACCTTACGATTAAAGCTCATTATCAGAATTTATTTGACCTATATACACTCTACTTGTAAACAATATGTATAGTAGGTATAAATCATTTAAATACCTACAAAAGTAACTAAGGAAATGATATATATCTTTAATTTAGGTTTACGTGAACCCAATGTTTAATATTTGAAATTTCATGATATTTACCTATATAAACCTTACTGTAAAACAATGAGCTTACTTTATAGATCCTTGTAAACTTACTTTATGTATCTTTATAATATTGTATACTCAATAAAACTTCTTTTGACAAGGAAATACTACTTCAGCGCGATTTCAAAGCTGCACATCAGTGCGATTTTCACTGCTGATTTGAGGCTTGCGACTTCATTTAACAGAAGTCGATGCAAGTTGCAATGGAATCTGTAAAAGGTAGTGCAGGAAACATTTTCATAATCGCGGCGACACAAGTCGCGACGATATGAACTGTTCCATTGCCGGCAATTACGTGCGACTTGTCATGCGATTTGGGACCATCAAATCGTATAACACGTCGCACCAATGTGAACGGGGGCTTAATCTGGTTTAAATAACTCAAAATACAATCAGTAATCTTTTTAGTTCAGCTTTAGCATTGTTCTGAGTAATGACTTTTCCTTTCTAAATGCTACATTGTTATCATTTGTACAGTTTGTTCCTGTACAGAAATAAATATTTTTTCCTTCACATTCTTCCCTATAAAGAAAACAAGTCATTATTTTGACAAACATTTGTCTGCTATTTTTGAAAAAAGTGCTGATGAGGGGGACTGATCTTTGACCTTCCAGACTTAGATCATAGAACAGACTTGATTAAAAGGATAGAAGAAGTTATCCGGCGTAGCTATACTAAACGTTCGGAGATGTGGAAGCAATCGCATATCTCCCGATCTTTCCTAAATAACAATAATACGTGGGTCGCCGCTTGTGTTTCCTTAAAGATCCCCCGGATCGGGAGGGGTTAAGTGCATGTCAGTGACGGTGATGATTTAAATGAGTTTAATATTTCTGTACCTTTCTGGGAAGCCCTCCCCTCTCCCCCCCATCACTTCATTCCGGTTTCCATGACAATGTGATTTTCCAGTCTCCGTATAAAACAAAAGATAATATTTTTTCCAGGCCTCCCTAAATAGGAAAATAATAAGCAGATTTAGTGCTTCATCTACAATATGCTTTTTTTTTTTTTTCGAGAAGGATGTATAAAGTTTGCAAAGCACCTCAATAACATTATAGACTGCAGGCGCCTGTATATTAAATCCAATATATACTTTATTCTGCATGTCTCTCTTTTTTTTTTTTTGCGAGGATAAAACATTTGTTTGCTGGGCAATGTATTGAGAAAGATCAGTTACATGTATAAAATTGGAGTAAGAAAGTGATCCCTGGAGAAGGCATTTGTGTCTACATTAGGGTCAGCCTCAAATGTATTAAAGGTGAACTCCAAGCAGGAAAATTTTTATTAAATATACTTCTCAATAACCAAAAACGATTATAAATCCACTTTGTGTGTATCAAATTCCTTTACAAACCAAAATATTACCCTGTAAAAGTAGCGGTGACATCATCACTGTGCTGTACGTAGCCTGTGCAGGAGGGGGCGGAGACAAGACCAGTCACTCTGCACAAGGAGAGAGAGCAGCAGTGAGCGGTCTTTATTACAGGAAGCTCCTGCACTGAGGGAAAGTCTCACACTGGACAGATCTGGAAGAAATACACAGAGCACACCAAGGTTCAAGTAAGAATACACATGACTCTTATACTTGGGCAATATATAAACAAATACGCTCGAAGGATAATAAAAAGTGGAACCGAATCCACTGTATATACAAACTAAGCTGGTGTTATAAGGGGAAAAAAATACAGATGAAATCAAAATATACTCTCTTATAAAGATAGTATTAACAGCGCTGATGGTGTTACACAAAAACACTAAAAAGATTGAGGGTAATGAACTCAATAATGATACAATCTCAAATGAGCGAGAGTACATATAAATAGAGAATCCAATATAGTTACAAGAGAACTAAAAAGTCCCTATGTGATCATTCAGAAAGTCACCAGCAAAAGTACATAGTATAGCAGAGGTGGTATGAGAGACATCGGTGACAACTGCATAAATTCAGGATATTCTTAGCAGTAGACATGTGCACAGCCAAAAAATTCGTTCATTTTCCTTTTCGTTTCATTAGTTTATTTTTTTTTTAGTTTTTCGTGTCATTCGTTATGATCGCGATTCGTAAATTCGTCCATTCGTAAATGCGTTCATTCGTACATTCGTTCATTCGTACATTCGTTCATTCGTACATTTATACATTTTTACATTTGTTCATTTGTAAATTCGTACATTCGTAAATTCATAAAATCGTACATTTGTAAATTAGAAAATTCGGAAATTTGTAAATTCGAAGTTTGAAAATCCAAAAACCCGAAAATTCAAAAATCTGAAATAGTAACTAACTATTAAATTATAGGTATTGTAATTTCCTTTCAAACTTGACTGTCAGTGAACGTAACAAATACGAATTTATCCAAAGTTAAGAATTATCCAAAACGAATGCTGCATCTAAACAAATGGAATGGAACAAATTAATAATAAATAATAATAATAAAACGTTGTTATTATTATTATTGTTATTTATTATTATTAATTCATTACGTTCCATTCCATTTTTTCGGATCATTCATAACTTCGGATAAATTTGTATGTGTTACGTTCACTAACAGCCAAATTTTAAAGGAAATTACAATACCTATAATTTAAAAGTTACTAGTAATTACTAATAGTTAAGTTATTATTAGTTAACTATTATTTCCGATTTCCGAATTTTCGAATTTACAAATTTACGAATTCACTAATGTACGAATGTACATTCGTAAATTGCGAATGTATGAATGCCCGAATTTACGAATGTCCAATTTTATCGAATTTACGAATATTCGGGAAAAAATCGTTAAACAAGTTTTCGTTAATTCGGATATTCCCGAATTAACAAATTTGTCGAAATTCGTTAAAAAACGAATTCGGAACTAAACGAATTGCACATGCCTACTTAGCAGTGCATTGCATGCAGCAGACAGTTGAGAGAAGGGATTAAGTTCCTTCTGGAGTGCACTTTTCCATGGGTTAATACACCTTCACCACACCTCGTGAATGACCCCCTATGGTTATAAGCTTACCAGAGGTAAGACAAAAGACAGCCTGTGATCTCCTTTCTCCCTTGAGTCAGCTCCTCCGCCGCCAAAGTCTCCCAGTCCTCCTCAGTCAAAGTGATATAATGTCATGGTAAACACATGTAAGGAAATAGAAAAAAAAAAGTTTAATAGACAAAACCCAACCCGGAAGCACCCCTTACAATATGCGCTTACACAATATAAAGTTTAAAACAGCATTTATACAGTCAGCATCGGCTCACCGCTGATCGGAGCTCCTAGCAGCCCGCCCACTACGATGAGTCCCGGGATAACGCTGGCTGCTTGCAGCTGATAGGTCACGTAGCCACGAACTGACGCGTTTGGTAATTCCGTCTTCAGCTTAGCCCCAATGGGCTGAATATAGAGCTTGATTTAAATTGTTTCATCAGCAACTATTGACACCTGATAGTTCCTGCTACCTATTTGTTTCAGGTATTACATTGCATTACAGTAATATCCCCTTTTTTCACTAAATTATGGTTAGTATTTCATTGTCAGGGTCTATGATTTATTCTATTTCATTGGTTTAATATAGTTCTTTCATACAATTTATTATTTACATTTGATTATTTTTTGGTGATTTTCCGGTATGCTGGAGGATATATTTTTAATTTCAATTTTATTTAGTTTTTATCCTTGATATTGGAAATAAGATGGAACACATAGCCTTTTAATTACTCGTGTTAATGACGCGAATGGCTATTAGATAGGATTTGGTTATTGGCCTATTTTAATTTATTTTTATTTTCAGCTACTTATATTGTATTGTTATAATCTCATAATTATGATCAATTAGGTGTTTTAGTAGGAGTATTATAGTATCGGTGCATTTAATGCATTGAATTCGTAAATATTGACTTTTGGGTATATTTAGCGTAAATTTTCCAGCATGCTGGTGGATTACCAATATTTTTACTTTTTTAATTTTATTTTAGTAAGTCTTTTGTGAATCCATGCCCGTAATTAGGGCTCAATATGTATTTCCTTTGCTGGTGAATTCATTTGGCACCTTAGCAATGGGTTAATGTTTAATGGTATATTTGTGTCTGAAACTAATAGTTCAGTATCTGAGTATTTTCATTGGTGTTTGTTGAATCAAACTTCTTTTAGAAGATTAATGATGCAATATAATGTCGTGATTGTGTCTGGTAGTGGTTTTGATAACGCATTCCAATGATGTTATAACTTTTTTAATGTTTTTTTTATATATACTACATATCTGTAAAGCATGGATAAAGATTAGCCTAATAATATGGTGCTAACACAGAAGGATTGGAATGGATGTGACGCCGCGCGGCGGTTGTTTACCCTCCACAAAGGGGCGTGTACGAGTCCGTTGGTTCCCGTGGTGATTGTGCTGTGGGAGTCCGCCTTAAAAGTAGAGCTGTGTTGCGTAGCCACACCCTCTGAAGACGGAATTACGAAACATGTCAGGGTGTGGCTATGCGACCTATCAGCTGCAGGCAGCCAGCGTCATCCCGGGACTCATCGTAGTGGGCAGGCCGCTAGGCGCTCCGATCAGCGGTGAGCCGATGCTGACTGTATAAATGCTGTTTTAAACTTTATATTGTGTAAGCGCATATTGTAAGGGGGGTTTCCGGGTGGGTTTTGTCTATTCAACTTTTTTACACTTTTTTACACTATGGAGAGCCTCCCCTTCTATTTCCTTACATGTGTTTACCATGACATTATATCACTTTGACTGAGGAGGACTGGGAGACTTTGGCGGCGAAGGAGCTGACTCAAGGGAGAAAGGAGATAACAGGCTGTCTTTTGTCTTACCTCTGGTAAGCTTATAACCATAGGGGGTCATTCACGAGGTGTGGTGAAGGTGTATTAACCCATGGAAAAGTGCACTCCAGAAGGAACTTAATCCCTTGTCTCAACTGTCTGATGCATGCAATGCACTGCTAATAAGAATATCCTGAATTTATGCAGTTGTCACCGATGTCTCTCATACCACCTCTGCTATACTATGTACTTTTGCTGGTGACTTTCTGAATGATCACATAGGGACATTTTGGTTCTCTTGTAACTACCCGTATATACTCGAGTATAAGTCGAATTTTTCAGCACATTTTTTTGTGCTGAAAGTGCCCCCCTCGTCTTATACTCGAGTCAAGCACTTTTCTGCAGCAAAAAATTTCATTTTCCGAACCGACTTTGGGGCCCCGTATCTCAGGGCCACTTGATGCTAGAAACCCCACATTTGGTATGCAAACCCAGTGGACCTAGTACTACAACATATCCAAAGCGGAAGTTCCTAGCACTAAGTGGCCCCGAGATACGGGGCCCCAAAATCGGTTCGGAAAATGTCTCTCTCTGCTGCAGAAAAGTGCTTGACATTTTCTGAACCGATTGTGGGGCCCCATATCTCAGGGCCACTTAGTGCTATGAACCCCAAATTTGGCGTGCAAACCCAGTGGAACTGGTACCATAACATATCCAAAGCTGGGGTTCCTAGCACCAAGTGGCCCTGAGATACGGGGCCCCAAAACTGGTTCGGAAAATGTCATTTTCTGCTGCAGAAAAGTGCTTGACATTTTCTGAACTGATATTTGGGGCCCTGTATCTCGGGGCCACTTAGTGCTAGAAACCCCAGCTTTAGAAATTTTATGGTGCTAGTTCCACTGGGTTTGCACACCAAATTTGGTGTTCTTAGTACTAAGTGGCCCCGAGATACGGGGCCCCAAATTTGGTAAACTGTGTCTATCTGCAGCAATGTCATTTCGGGACCCTTTGGGTTCAGAGACCCCAAATTTTGGCTGCAGCTAGGGGGCATCTAGGAACCCTTAACTACTGAGTTTGAAGTTCAGGGGACCTATGGCTGCAAATGGGCACAGTGAGGCATGCAAATGGGCACAGTGATGCTGCAAATGGGCATTGTTGACCCTCTTTTCCACTTACAGTAGCTGTGCATTTCTCACCCTCGTCTTATACTCGGGTCAATAAGTTTTTCCCATTTTTTTGTGGTAAATTAGGGCCTCGACTTATACTCGGAACGACTTATACTCGAGTATATACGGTATATTGGATTCTCTATTTATATGTACTCTCGCTCATCTGAGATTGTATCATTATTGAGTTCATTCCCCTAAATCTTTTTAGTGATTTTGTGTAACTCCATCAGCGCTGTTAATACTATCTTATATAAGAGAGTATATTTTGATGTTATACTTGGGCAATATTTGCTTGTCCTGTAGCTCAGCTTTAAATAAGTGAAATTTTAGTTATGGGGAGACCTAGGTGAGCTGAGTGTGTTGAATATTTCAAAGTGGAACTCTAGGGAACTAAAAAAACAACCCTTGCAGGGGGTCTACACCCCCCTCCAGCCCCACTGAAAGGGTTAAATGCTCAACTTTTCTGAGTGGGCGGGGGGGCATGAGAAGGACCTTTGTCTTATTCCTCGGGGGTTGGCACTCACCAATTCTTTTCTAACATGCTGCATTGTGGGTGGTCCTTGGTGTCCTCACTTACAGTGCAGGACTGTATTGTACATAGTGATGTCATAACTGTGGCTGCCGACTGGAAAACCAAAGAGGCTTCGGGGGACCCGTCACAAGGAAGAAGGAGTAACAAACGGGATGGCTGATGTAAGTAAAATCGGCCTGGGAAAAAAGAAAATGTAACCCTTGTAGTGTGGGGTATGGGGGGGGGAGCCCACTGCAAGGGTAATTGTATCTGTTCCCTGGAGTACAGCTTAAGTGGCAGTTTACACAACACCTGTAAACACAATTTTTAATTGCACTAAAAATAAAAGCGCACTGCAACCAGAATGTATGGTACTGTGGTACCATGTGTTCTGGTGCAGGCAAATGCACTGCATTTGTGATCAGAGTTTGGGGTGTCATTAGGAATCTATTGACATCTGCAGTAGATTGCACACCCAGTGCGTTTGGAACACAGTACGCAAAAGCAGGTTTTTCGCACCGCGTTCTGATTCAGATTCCCTTCATTACATCAAAGTCTGCCCATCACATCAGATTCCCTCCATTACATCAAAGTCTCCCCATCACATCAGATTCACCCCATTACATCAATGTCTCCCCATCACATCAGATTCCCCCATTACATCAAAGTCTTCCCATCAGATCAGATTTACCCATTACATCAAAGTCTTCTCATCACATCAGATTCCCTCCATTACATTAAAGTCTCCCCATCACATCAGATTCACCCCATTACATCAACGTCTCCCCATCACATCAGATTCCCCCATTGCATCAAAGTCTTCCCATCACATCATATTCACCCCATTACATTAAAGTCTCCCCATCACATCAGATTCACCCATTACATCAAAGTCTTCCCATCACATCAGATTCCCCCATTACATCAAAGTCTTCCCATCAGATCAGATTTACCCATTACATCAAAGTCTTCTCATCACATCAGATTCCCTCCATTACATTAAAGTCTCCCCATCACATCAGATTCCCTCCATTACATCAAAGTCTCCCCATCACATCAGATTCACCCCATTACATCAATGTCTCCCCATCACATCAGATTCCCCCATTACATCAAAGTCTTCCCATCAGATCAGATTTACCCATTACATCAAAGTCTTCTCATCACATCAGATTCCCTCCATTACATTAAAGTCTGCCCATCACATCAGATTCCCTCCATTACATCAAAGTCTCCCCATCACATCAGATTCACCCCATTACATCAATGTCTCCCCATCACATCAGATTCCCCCATTACATCAAAGTCTTCCCATCAGATCAGATTTACCCATTACATCAAAGTCTTCTCATCACATCAGATTCCCTCCATTACATTAAAGTCTCCCCATCACATCAGATTCACCCCATTACATCAACGTCTCCCCATCACATCAGATTCCCCCATTGCATCAAAGTCTTCCCATCACATCATATTCACCCCATTACATTAAAGTCTCCCCATCACATCAGATTCACCCATTACATCAAAGTCTTCCCATCACATCAGATTCCCCCATTACATCAAAGTCTTCCCATCAGATCAGATTTACCCATTACATCAAAGTCTTCTCATCACATCAGATTCCCCCCATTACATTAAAGTCTCCCCATCACATCAGATTCACCCATTACATCAAAGTCTTCCCATCACATCAGATTCCCCCATTACATCAAAGTCTCCCCATCACATCAGATTCCCCCATTACATCAAAGTCTTCTCGTCACATCAGATTCCCCCATTACATCAAAGTCTTCTCGTCACATCAGATTCCCCCAATTACATCAAAGTCTCCCCATCACATCAGATTCACCCATTACATCAAAGTCTTCCCATCACATCAGATTCACCCATTACATCAAAGTCTTCCCATCACATCATATTCACCCCATTACATTAAAGTCTCCCCATCACATCAGATTCACCCATTACATCAAAGTCTTCCCATCACATCAGATTCCCCCCATTACATTAAAGTCTCCCCATCACATCAGATTCACCCATTACATCAAAGTCTTCCCATCACATCAGATTCCCCCATTACATCAAAGTCTCCCCATCACATCAGATTCCCCCATTACATCAAAGTCTTCTCGTCACATCAGATTCCCCCATTACATCAAAGTCTTCTCGTCACATCAGATTCCCCCAATTACATCAAAGTCTCCCCATCACATCAGATTCACCCATTACATCAAAGTCTTCCCATCACATCAGATTCCCCCATTACATCAAAGTCTCCCCATCACATCAGATTCCCCCATTACATCAAAGTCTTCTCATCACATCAGATTCCCCCATTACATCAAAGTCTCCCCATCACATCAGATTCCCCCATTACATCAAAGTCTTCCCCTCACATCAGATTCCCCCATTACATCAAAGTCTTCCCCTCACATCAGATTCCCCCATTACATCAAAGTTTTCCCCTCACATCAGATTCCCCCATTACATCAAAGTCTTCCCATCACATCAGATTCACCCCGTTACATCAAAGTCTTCCCATCACATCAGATTCACCCCGTTACATCAAAGTCTCCCCATCACATCAGAGTCACCCCGTTACATCAAAGTCTCCCCATCACATCAGATTCACCCCACTACATCAAAGTCTTCTCATCACATCAGATTCACCCATTACATCAAAGTCTTCTCATCACATCAGATTCCCTCATTACATCAAAGTCTCCCTATCACATCAGATTCACCCCATCACATCAATGTCTTCTGATCACATCAGATTCACCCCGTTACATCAAAGTCTCCCTATCACATCAGATTCACCCCATTACATCAAAGTTTTGATTTCATACAAACCATGTGGCTGAAATCGCATTGCATTCACACCAAAATGGTGCAGGGCCTTTTCTTGATTTGCACTGGAATCGGATTGCATGGGTGTTCATACCTATGTGATCCGATTCTTGCCCCATTTCACAGTTCGCACTTCGATCTGCGAATCAATCTGGGGGTGTCATTAACTTTACATTGACACCCCCAGCGGTTCGCAGATGTCAGTGTGAACCACTGTGCAATTCAGGTGCGATGTGGGAACCCGCACTGGATTCACAGGGTTCCCGCATTGCACCAGTGTGAACTGAGCTGGAGTGTTCATATAAAGATGGTGGATGGTGATTGAGGGAACCTTGGAGGTGAATGGTTATCAGTTAAAGTACTGAGTACATAGTGTGTTGCGACATGTGAGTATTTTATCCACAGTACTGGTCACAGTATGCAAAACAAAACCATATAAAAAGAAAATGTAAAAAAAAAAAAAAAAAATATTTATTTAAAATATTTTTAAAAAAAATCTTGGACTGTTTACTTTCCAAAAAGAGGTCATTTGGGGGTCTTTGTATCGTCCTTGCATTTTCGGGTCCCAAGAAATTATATAAGCTGTCAGGACTGAACGATTTTCACATATACCCTATATTACCAAAAGTATTGGGACACCTGCTATTATATGCACATGAACTTTATTGTCATCCCAGTCTTAGTCCGTAGGGTCTAATATTAAGTTGGTTCAGCCTTTGCAGCTATAACAGCTTCAACTCTTCTGGGAAGGCTGTGCACAATGTTTAGGAGTGTGTCTATGGGAATGTTTGGCCATTCTTCCAAAAGCGCATTTGTGAGGTCAGGCACTGATGTTGGATGAGAAAGCCTGGCTCAAAGTCTCCGCTCTAACTCTTCTGCCGCGTACACACGACCGGACTTTACGGCATACTTTGCCCGGCGGACTTTTCCACTGACTTTACGACGGACTTTCTGAATGAACGGACTTGCCTACAGACGATCAACCAAAGTCCGACGGATTCGTACATGATGACGTACGACCAGAATAAAACTAGGAAGTTGATAGCCAGTAGCCAATAGCTGCCCTAGCGTTGGTTTTTGTCCGTCGGACTAGCATACAGACGACTAGCATACAGACTCGAGTCCGTCGGATAGATTTGAAACATGTTCGTCAAACTTTTGAGAAAACAAAGTCCGCTGGAGCCCACACACGATCGAATTGTCCGACGAAATCCAGTACACCGGACCAAGTATGCTGTAAAGTCCGCTCGTGTGTACGCGGCATTCATCCCAAAGGTGTTCTATCGGGTTGAGGTCAGGACTTTGTGCAGGCCAGTCAAGTTCCTCCACCCCAAACTCGCTCATCCATGTCTTTATGGACCTTGCTTTGTGCACTAGTTGTTTTTCAGGGGTTGGGCAAAAAATGAAAAACCCAGCGGTGATCAAATACCACCAAATACCTCTCTATGACATCAAATTCCGCTCATCAGAGTCTTCCCATCACATCAGTGTTCCCCCATCACAACAGTGTCCTCCCATCACATCAAAGTCCCCTACCCCCAATCACATCTCTCATCCATCTCTGATCTAAGGCAAACTGGGTCTCATTCTCATGGCACCCTGGGGAAACCTAAATGGCAACCTGGTCGAGAAACACCACTTTAAACTAACTGGTAGATAAAGAGGGGTTTTGAAGTACAATCAACCAATTGTGACAAACATGGACATTTTTAAGGACACACATTTGCAGGGACGATTTCTTAAAACCAGGTAATAAATGTACACGTTTTCCACTAGCAAACACAAGAGAAATGTCAGACTCTCAGTGCTCCTGCATATCTCTGCATTCGGCTACACAGAGGGTTTAATGGACACTCTCTAACTGATGTATTGAATGTCATTAAATATTAAACAAAGCCATAATTAATAAAGCATATATGAATCGGAAATTGAACTGGAATAGAGATAATGATATTTTTCCTTGCCCTGACATGTCTCTGATAGAGAGATAAATGGTCATCTGCGCTCAGAAGAGACAATGTATTGATTTACTATAAACAGGCACTGCATGTGGACATGAAGCACAATCAGGCATTTCATATACCTGTGGAGTAGATAAGACAAGATGTGGCATCATAGACATCTAAAGGGTTAGGCCTTCCTACCATGGATGGGGTTCTATTGAGGACACTATTTGTCTGGACTTGTTTGTTCTCCCCGTTTTTTAGTACATTTTCTATGGGTGTTTTGAGGGTGTGTAGGCTGCAGGGATCCTAAAGTGAACCTTTACAACTGGGTTTAAGCAAAAATCTGAGCATGCAATCCGTAAAGTGGCCATGTGACCACAGGGTCCAAAGTAAACAAAGCCCACTGTAAAAGGAAGATGCTGTCTACTTACCTTTCTGGTGGCCCGTGTTTTAAATACTCCACCTGCTCAGTATCAGGCCGCTGTGAGCAGCCCAGATCCCACGTAATCGCTGTGTGATCACATGACCCATAGTATACAATAGTCATGAATTGAATTCATCCATGACATCGTTGTTTACTACTGTGTGTGATCTGTGATTGGTCACCAGTGATCACATGGTACCTGATAGCTGTGGGCCAATCACAGCATCACAATAGTAAACAATGAGTTATAACTGTTCAAATAATTGCTGTTACGATGATCATCACCCATCATCAAACTCAAATGTTATTTGCGCTACCCCCTAATGAGCCCCTGCATTTTGGGTCACCCTTTATCTGCACAGCCAGGAAACATACATTTTCATCAGGCACACACAGTCAGAAAACCAGTCCAAGGGCTTTGTTTTTGTTATTTATTGGGGTAAATAACTTGTGTGGGGTTAGGGTAGCTATGGGATGCCCAGAACTCGGTCAATATAGAACTTTGAGGACAACTTGAGTGATCACAGACATCTAGCAAAAGTTCCAGATTGCACTCCCTCCTGAATAACTGTATATCCTGGCTAGCCAAAAGTCCCAACTTGATTTCAGGTACTTTAGTCTTCCCTGCAAAAATGCCAGCGCACCTGGCTCCAACTGAGAATTTCCCAAGCAAGGGTGGGAGGATAAAAGTATAATGTCCCTCTAAAAGCTAGCTGAATATTGCACTTGGCTGCAATCACCCTTGTAGGCGTTTAAAGGGGGGGGTTAAAAAGTATACAGGTTACTCAGACCCTTTTAATCCTGCAGCATATATGGTGACTTCTGCCCAGGCCTCCTGCTGTTCAGGTCCCACTTGCTTGCCAGGGTGTCTCAACCAGTCAAGATGAGACTTAAGGGGGTGAGGGTTCCTCTCTGGCTCCTTCCTCCTTTCTCTCAGTGCACTGTCTCCCTCTCCTTATCTTTCTGGCACCTTCTGCCTGGAGGTAGAGCCCCCCCCCCCCCAGCACAGGGGTTCCATCCAGGCCTCTGGATCCTGGATTCTCTCTCTACATGGCCAGGCTCCTGACCATTTATGGGTAAACTCCCCACCTTCTGGGCCCTCCTTACCCAGGGATTGGTAGAGCTTCCATGAATATTCAGACTTCTACCTCTATGCCCACTAAGTTCTGGAACTTTCTGGAAGCTTCCAGAAGCCAGACTGAGGCTCCACCCTCAGAGATTGCCAGCTGAACTGTACATGACCCCAAATAATCCTGGCTCCACTGATTACCGTGAAGCTTAACCAAATTTACCTAACCTATTCACACTATGTACGCAAGGAGGTGCTACATTTCATTTCTTCCTTTTCCCAAAAAGGTGACAAAAAAATTACAACTTTAAAAACTTGCTATTCTTCTTATTAAGTACCTTGGACTGTCTACTTTCCAAAAAGTGGTTATTTTAAGGGTATTTGTTCTGTCCTGGTATTTTAGGGCCTCAAGAAAAGAGCTAGGCCGTCAGCCCATCAGGATTTATCAAATTTCAAATATATATACCATAGATTGTAGACTCTATAACTTTTTCACAGGCAAAATAATATACACTGATTTAGGTTAGTTTTAACAAAGAAATATAGCAGACTGAATTTATAAAGAAAGATTATTTGTTTGCAAATTTTTTTAACAATTTTTTTTAACAGAAACTGAGAAAAACATGTTTTTTTTTTTTTAATTTTCTGTATTTTTCCATTTACATAGCAAAAAATAAAAAACCCAATGGTGATTAAATGCCGCCAAAAGAAATCTGTATTTGTGTGAAAATAATTATATAAATTGAATTTTTGTACAGTGTTGCATGACCTAGGAATTTCCAGTTAAAGTAGTGCAGTGCTGAATAGCAAAAAAAGCCTGGGGCATGAAAGGGGTAAAACCTTCCTTAAGTTAAGTGATTAAAGGAGGATTGCAGAAATGAAGAACACGAACAATCATTCTGCATAATAAATTAGAAATCATAGGGTCTCGTACTGGATTCCTGACAGGGCCCCCGACCCATAGACAGCAAGTGCCAAGCCCAAGCTGTATCAGGAATCAAGCCTGTACCCCTTGTTGATGGCTCAGCTTCTACACACCAGATACCCCCAATAATATTAGCCCCTTGACAACCTGCAATATTACCAACTCTGCTACTCTATACACTTCAGGTATCCCTAGTACTATTACCCTCTTTACAACCACTAACATCCCCAGCACTGTTACCCTATACTGTACATTTCCTGTACCCCCTAACTTTTACTCCCTCTACATCCCAGATTCCCCTAGAAAATATACCCTTCTACCCAGCAGATATCCCACTACTGTTACCCCCTTCACATCCCAGATACTCCCAGCACTGTTACCCCTCTATCTCTCAGATACCCCCAGCACTGCTACACCTCTATATTTCAGAAACCCCCAGCACTGTTACCCTTTACACTTCAGGTACCGACCCCCACCCCCCACCCCCACCCCCCCCCGTACCGTTATTATCTCTACATTTAGCTATCCCCAGCAATGACACTTTTCCACACCACAGCACTGTTTATCCTCTACATCCCAGATACACAAGCACTGTTATTCCTTTATATATCAGATACCCCAGCACTGTTAACCTATATACAGTATCTCACAAAAGTGAGTACACCCCTCACATTTTTGTAAATATTTTATTATATCATTTCATGTGACAACACTAAAGAAATGACAATTTGCTACATTGTAAAGTAGTGAATGTACAGCTTGTATAACAGTGTAAATTTGCTGTCCCCTCAAAATAACTCAACACACAGCCATTAATGTCTAAACCGCTGCTAACAAAAGTGAGTACACCCCTAAGTAAAAAATGTCCAAATTGAGCCCAATTAGCCATTTTCCCTCCCCTACGTCATGTGACTCGTTAGTGTTACAAGGTCTCAGGTGTGAATTGGGACCACTTTTGTTAAATTTGGTGTTATCGCTCTCACTCTCTTATACTGGTTACTGGAAGTTCAACATGGCACCTCATGGCAAAGAACTCTCTGAGTATCTTAAAAAAAGAATTGTTTCTCTACATAAAGATGGCCTAGGCTATAAGAAGATTGCCAAGACCCTGAAACTGAGCTTCAGCACGGTAGCCAAGACCATACAGCGGTTTCACAGGACAGGTTCCACTCAGAACAGGCCTTGCCATGGTCGACCAAAGAAGTTGAGTGCACATGCTCAGCATCATGTCCAGAGGTTGTCTTTGGGAAATAGACATATGAGTGCTGCCAGCATTGCTGCAGAGGTTGAAGGGGTGGAGGGTCAGCCTGTCAGTGCTCAGACCATACGCCGAACACTGCATTAAATTGGTCTGCATGGTTCTCGTCCCAGAATGGTGTCAAGCGTGTGCGGCAGAAACCAGGTGAGGAGTACAAAGACAAGTGTGTCTTGCCTACAGTCAAGCATGGTGGTGAGAGTGTCATGGTCTGCGGCTGCATGAGTGCTGCCTGCACTGGGGAGCTACAGTTCATTGAGGAAACCATGAATGCCAACATGTACTGTGACATACTGAAGCAGAGCATGATCCCCTCCCTTCAGAGACTGGGCCGCAGGGTAGTATTCCAACATAATGACCCCAAACACACCTCCAAGATGACCCTTGCCTTGCTAAAGAAGCTGAGGGTAAAGGTGAAGGACTGGCCAAGCATGTCTCCAGACCTAAACCCTATTCAGCATCTGTGGGGCATCCTCAAACAGAAGCTGGAGGAGCTCAAGGTCTCTAACATCCACCAGCTCCATGATGTCGTCATGGATGAGTGGAAGAGGACTCCCATGGCCACCTGGTGAACTCCATGCCCAAGAGTTTTAAGGCAGTGCTGGAAAATAATGGTGGCCACACAAAATATTGACACTTTAGGCCCAATTTGGACATTTTCACTTAGGGGTGTACTCACTTTTGTTTAGACATTAATGGATGTGTGTGCTAAGTTATTTTGAGGGGACAGCAAATTTACACCGCTATACAAGCTGTACACTCACTACTTTACATTGTAGCAAAGTGTTATTTCTTCAGTGTTTATCACATGAAAACGTATAATAACATATTTACAATATAAATAAATATAAAATATTTACAAAAATGTGAGGAGTGTACTCACTTTTGTGTATATAACATATCTGATAAAAAAATGAAAAATAAAAAAATCAAATTTCTTCATCAATTTAGGCCAATATAAAAAATTCCAATAAGCGTACATTGATTGGTTTGCACAAAAGTTATAGCGTCTACAAACTATGGGATAGATTTATGGAATCTTTATTTGAATATTTTTTTTACTAGTAATGGTGGCGATTAGGGATGAGATGTTTGAGTGGAACGTAAGTTCAACTTGAAAATCAGGTGTTCGCCTGTTCACCGAACAGCGAACATTATGCGGTGTTCACGGCAAATTTGAAAGCCGCGGAAAAGTCTATAGGACATTAATATGTAAAACCAAAAGTGCTCATTCTAAAGGCTTATATGCAAGTTATTGTCATAAAAAGTGTTTGGGGACCCGGGTCCTGCCCCAGGGGACATGTATAAATGCAAAAAAAATTTTTTTTAAAAAGGCCGTTTTTTCGGGAGCAGTGATTTTAACAATGCTTAAAGTGAATAAAAATGAAATTTTCCTTTAACTATCATGCCTGGGGGGTGTCTATAGTATGCCTGTAAAGTGGCTGAGTTTCGGGTCTCGGCAATATAGATAAAACTCATTGAAAAAAAACAGCATGGGTTCCCCCCTCAATCCATTACCAGGCCCTTTGGGTCTGGTATGGATATTAAGGGGAACCCTGCCAAATTTAAAAAAAAATGGCGTAAGGGTTCCCCCCAAAATCCATACCAGACCTGAAGGTTCGGATTTTAAGGGGAACCCTGTGCCAAAATTTTAATAAAAATGGCGTAGGGGTCTCCCCCAAAATCCATACCAGACCCTTATCTTAAAGTGCACTGCTTCAAGACAGCCCATTGAAACCAAGGGGCCGCCAACGCACCGTTACATCCCAAAAATCAGATGTGCCTCAAACATTTTAATGTATCACACTATGGCAGAGGCGTAATTACAACTTTCAGGGCCCTGGTGCAAGAAACCATGACGGTCCCCCCCTGACCTATTGGTCCCCTGGCACTTTCCATCAGTCCCGGGGCCCTTCCCTCCGAGCCCAGGGCCCTCCCCACTGATCCGAAGGCCCACGGGGCCCTTTGTTACGATCCTAAAGCGGGACCCTTTCACATGCTCTGCAGCAGGCCCCCTTCGTGCAGTCTTGCAAAGCTTGTTGGAGTGCCATTTAAAAGGAATGGCAAAGCAAGGCAAAGATGTAAATATAAATTTAATAAATCAGCATCAATACTGTATGTCAGATTTTGAACACCCGAAGATATTACATCAGAATTCTAAGATATTATCTTAGATATTATACATGTCTGATATGTCAGATATTTTTATCGGATAATATTCTGAGATATGTGGGAATTTCCGATTTTTCTTAGAATTGGGACTCCTCCGAACTAAACAGCTCTACCTTTACAGATTACAGTTAATCATACTAAAGTGTTTGTTTAGATGGGAGATCTACTTTAATACTAATATAACGTCAGAATATTTTTAATAAAGTTCTAGTTTTTGGTTTCTCATCTGAAACTAAACCTATTCATTTAATAAAGCCACACTGCCCTCTAGTGGATAGCCAGAACAATGCGTTCATCTATCTGCCTACACAGATAAAGTGTTAGTAAAGTCTTTTCAGTTACTTTTACCTACAGGCAAGCTTACAATAAAGCTTACCTGTAGGTAAAATAAATATCTCCTAAACATGCAACGTTTAGGAGATATTACACTGAGCAGCAGCCGGAGATAACACTGGTGCATGCGCTCTAAAGGAATTGATTGTTATGAATTGTTACAGCTGTGCAATTATGTTCTGACAGTGGAAAGACTTCCTCACCATCAGAACACACTGATACATTGCTGGCTATAGCCGGCGGCACTGATCATTCATGAAAAACCAACAGGCTGGTTGTACAGAAGTCGATTGTTATATCAACTTCAGTATAACCAGCCTGCTCATGCATGGATCAGAATTCTGCCGGTTCCTACTGAACCGACCAAATCTCGATCCATGTATGGCCACCTTTAGGGCTTATCTATATTTGAGTCATGCTCTAAAGAGTGATCCGCGGTGGATCGCTTTTCAGAGGGCATTTGACTGGCGATGAGGAAGCAGCATGCGTTGCCTCTTCACCACCTGTTTAACCCATTATAAACATGCACAACTGTAGCGACCACATACATTGCATTGTGGTGTGGCCCCTTTCATGTGGGGGATACTGCCAATCAAATGCGGTGGGGAGGAAATTTTTATCATGCAATGATGCTGTGCCCCCTATTGTGGTTGGCGAGCAGTACTGCTGGCTGAATGCTAACTATTCTATTAAATGGGCCCCTGCCAAGCATTGTTATTGCAGTATGTGTATACTCCTGTATTGCTGTCCTCACAGATTGGAAGGGGGGGATTAAGGGGCAGTTTATCTGCCTGTTTTTACGTTTCCCCCAACTGAAAGTGTAAACTAGGTCGTAAAGCTGAACTCCAGAAAACCAACCCCCCCCAAAAAAAAATCCTACACTGATGAGCTAAATGCTCGTTAAGTCTAAGCGTAGAGGAAAAAGATATAAAGCTTACCTTATTCCTTGCTCCCACGGCTGCCAGTGCTCTTCAATTCTCTCTGGTGCTCCAGGTTGTGGGTGAGCCCTTGGTGTCCTCATGTATGTAGCCAGAAAAACCCAGATGTGTGTCAATATTTGTTGAATTTACATTGTGGTTAATGTCAATATAGACCTGTTAAAAACCCTTTCCTTCCATAAAGTTTGAATAAGTTTAATGTCTCCGTCTCTTTGGGGACCAAATAATTTAAGTGGGGGGAGAATGTAGCTAGGAACAGGCTATTATGCCTGCAATTCAGAGACATTTTTGCAGTATTATTATTGTGGGGTTGGCTCCCTCTAGTGTTGGCTGGACTCTATGTGTCATTTCCTTTTTCTTTTGACAAAACTCAGAACGAAGCATTGTGGGGTGTGTAGTTCACAACACTGAGGTTTCCATTCCAGCGGGACTGGATTGGACTACCAAATTGCTGGGGATAGAAGAATAGATTGCTGGGAGAGGATATAAAAAGGGCTGGAGTGGCCTCTCTTGGGACAACGGTTTGAATCTGCCAGCAGGGAGATCTGTGTCATAGTGAGCTGCTGCTTATTTGTGGCTTACACAGCGGGGGGCCATTCAGCTGCACCCAGAGGGACCTCTGCGGACAGCATCATTCTCTCCTCCAGCAGACCGGAGGCTGTTCCAGGTTATCCAGTGACGCCTACACTTGCGATCCGGGTAGGCCGCAGCGCGGTGTGGTGGACGCCAGACGTCATTTCCCAGAGTGAGGATCCAGAGGGAGTTTCCTGAAAGAGTATCATTCAACACCTGCATTGTTCCAGCAGCTTCTGTATTCAGTGCGGTGAGCGGGCATAGCTCATTTAGATTATTGAGAACACTGCATACAGGCATCATTTACTCGGCCCAGTTTTCTGGTACTTGTGGTGCCACTGGAAGCTAGTTTATATATTCTTTAGAACACTGTATGCAGACATCCATGCCCTGTTCACATCTTTGCCACTTGTAATCTGATGGATACAACACAGCTAAAAATCATACAAGAAGAGTTCAAAGTAAAATAAGGATACACTACAGATCCATGAAATCTGTTATACCCTATTGCCAAAATATTTCCTTGATCACATTATAACAGAGCTAGCTGAAGACTTCTGGATTTCAAGGACTAGTACTTCAACCCTTTTTACTCTTTCTCATCATCTGCTCAAGTGACTAAAGTCACAGAGGGTCTGTTCTCACTTCTCTGGAACTTTATTTAAAGGAGCCACCCAACTTGAACACAATAGTTTGTATATTGTTTTTCATGTTGTAATAATTGTTAATGGCCTGTGGGTTGAGGAAACAGAAGGGAGTGAACCTGACATAGGAAATAAAGTGCCGGTTCCCCCCCTTCTGCTGAACTGCTCACAAAGCTTTCTGTGATTCAGGCAAGGTCTGATTACATTAGAGTCATATTGTGTACTTTATGTTTCCTTGCTACTAAAGGGGTCAAATCACTAAGTTTAATTTTCATAAAAAGAGTTATAGGGGTTGACTTACTAAAGGAAAATCCACTCTGTACTACATGCACTTGGAAGTGCAGTCGCTGTAAATCCGAGAGGTAGATCTGAAATGAGGGGAAGCTCTGCTGATTTTATCATCCAAATATGTGCAAGCAAAAATGCTGTTTTTTACTTTCCTTGCATGTTCCCCACCGAATCTACAGCGACTGCGCTTCCAAGTTCACTTCCAAGTGCACTTGAAGTGCACTTGTAGTGCAAAGTGGATTTGACTTTAGTAAATAAACCCCACCGTGTTCAGATAAAAATACCTCTTATCATTCTCAGTGTGTGTTATACATTTCCCTGTGTTCTCATAAATACAGTAAACAATTTGAAAATGTTTCACTGATAGTGTATGAGTCACTTATTATTGGTACAGTTGGTAAGATGACTGAACTCAGGGTGTCAGAGGTGATGGAGGATTTGCAGAGTCGGGGCAATCAGTGGGGTACAGAGTCTATCGGCAGCCCTTACAAGGGTAGCGCTACATATACATTGCAGCACTATAGGTGCCGTCCAGAGTGCTTTGGGGTACCGGTCACACAGATAAAAAGAGCCTGCCAGAGCTAGGACCAAAATAAATATTACAGTTTATTCCTCTGCTCCCAGACTAAACAAGTATTTAAAGAGGTTGTAAAGGCTCAAGGTTTTTTACTTTCATTCATTCTATGCATGAAGGTAAAAAACCTTCTGTGTGCAGTAGCCCCCAGCCCCTCTAATACTTACCTGAGCCCTATTTCTATCCAGCGATGTTCACGAGAGCAGCGGCTCTCCTGGGTCTCTTCCTCCTCATTGGCTTCTGCTACTGTCAATCACAGCCAGTGAACCAATGAGTGGAGAGGGGGGGTTGGGCAGAGCCCCGCTCCGTGTATGAATGGACACACAGAGCAGTGGCTCGGGAGCGAGTTGGACCAGGTGCCCCCATAGCAAGCTGCTTGCTGTGGGGGCACTCAGCAGGAGGGGGGGGCAGGAGCGCCGGCAGGGGACCCGAGAAGAGGAGGATCGGGGCTGCTCTGTGCAAAACCACTTCACAGAGCAGGTAAGTATAACAGGTTTGTTATTTAAAGGCAAAAAAAAAACTGCCTTTAATATTGCTTTGACCTTTGCGGTGTGAGGGGCTCCACTGCAAGGGTGGTTGTTTTCACCTACCTGGAGTGGGGCATCTAAATGCCAAGAAAACCTGTACCAGCAGAATCATGCAAACTGCCCATCGGGGGATTCCTGCATACGTGTATGTGCATACAGTACCTCTGCTCGTGGCTCTGCACATAGAGTAATGGCCCTTAGAATAATGGCGTTAATGCAGGGCTTGTGTGCACACCCAGAGTTGGTATTGTAGTGTTTCTTGTTTCCTAAAACACACTCACCACACTCCTGATCTCCCTTGGCAATCACGCCACATTGACTGGGGATAACTCTTGTCCTGGGTCCTACGTCTTGCATGTGGTTACAGCACATGCTTCCAATTCCCCCATCCACTACCATCCCTTTTGAAGATTGAGGGCCACTTAAATGGCTTGGTAATAGGGTTGCCACATCATCACAGACCACAATGAGCAGTGTGGGCGGATGACAGGTCCGTGTCCACTTTGAATATGCAGAGTGGACACAGACACATCCCGCTCTGCTCTACGGGTCCTCCGATCCGCCCAGACGGAAGGGGACAGATCTCCTTTTGGTTTTTTTTTTTAGTAAATTGGATTGGAATTAGGTGGGTGTAAATGGACACAAGTCCATCATAGAGGTGAATGGAGGTTCCGATGGGGTCCGCCTGAAAAACGGACAGATCAAGTGAAAAAGGCGCTGCACATGTGGATCAGTTTGAAAGCAGCCCAGAATAACCAGTGCAGAACTAGAACAGATATACCCATTGCTATGTGATTTTTTTTTTTAAACCTGACCTTTAAACACAATCTTTACTTCAGGAATTACCCTGCAGGTATCGCCAGCTGGTGGTGTCCCAGGCAGAGTGCACTTGGTATCACTCTGCCTGTGACAGGAGCCGTTGCTATACCGGAAGCATTGGCTCTGCTCTCTACTGCAGCTGCATGCTTCCTTTACTACTGGCTCCATTGTCAACAGTGATGCTCTGGGATGGCGGGTCTGGAACCCACAATCTGGGTTTGCCGACTCATCATCACAGAGCAGGAAGTTGTGGGCCACATCAGAGGGCACCCCTGCTTTAGCCCAGCTGGGTTTGCATATAGTTGAGGTACACCAGGTTCACCATATGGGTACTTCATGAGGTGCACTGTCTAGCATGGCTTAAAAGTGTGATATCTCGGGGGGCGTGGTTTGCCTTGAGAGAAGATGGCTGCTTAAACCCTCAGCTCCCGCTCACCACAGTCTTTTCTTCAGCTTAACCTGGGGATCTGCAAATTTTTTCTCTACCCACTATGGGAACTTCCTCCCGCGGAAGCTCGCAGTCACGATCCCGCTCCCCGAGGGAACCTACCGATCGCACAAACCACACTATACCGGAGATCTTCCGCACTCAGAGGCCTAACAGGGCGGCTCCTCTTCCCGCCTCAACTCCTTCTCAAGACCTGACAGGAATTCTCCTCACTCCAACAGACCCTCACGCTTCACAAATGGAGAACGACGGCACTGCTCTCCGTCAACCGAACCTAAGGGATCTTCAGGCTGTTGCGGCTGACATTAAGGACACCCTGTTTTCGGCCATCTCGGACCTGCGCCTTGAATTGCAGGCTATCTCAGGGAGAATGCACCGCGTCGAAGACGAGGTTGCACTACAAGGCTCAGCAACAAAAGAAATTCTATACAGAGTGAACTCCCATACCAGGCAACTTAGAGATCTTCAACGTCATGTCGAAGATCTCGACAATCGCGGTCGCAGACACAACCTCAGAGTGAGAGGCCTACCTGAATCCGTGGACCAAGACCAACTCCTCCATGTTGTCACGCGCCTCTTTAACCAACTCCTTGATAGGCCCCATGCCACCCCGGTGGCTATGGAACGTATCCACAGAGCGATTCGTCCCAGAGGTAGAGAAACGGACCCCCCCCGCGATGTCATCTGCTTTGTGAATGATTATGCCATCAAAGAAGAAATCCTCAAGAAAACACGAGAGAAATCGCAACTGGATTATGATGGCTGCCATATACACATCTATCAAGATCTTTCAGCGATCACACTGAGACATCGCAAAGACCTCCGGCCCTTACTAGATGTCCTGCGGAACAACGGAATCCGCTACCGCTGGAAGTTCCCGTTCGGCCTCTCCGCCTCCCACCAAGGCCGCTCGGCCCTGCTGAGAGTCCCAGAAGACCTCGATGGATTCTGCCGCACCCTGGATATCCCACTTGTATCGGTCCCAAACTGGTATGAAGAATTCAACATCCTATCCCATACCCGCCACCCTCCAGAAGAAGAACCGATGGATGCTCATAACGCCAGCCTCCGCAGACGCAGATCGCCGTCACCGAACGGACTCTACTCTTCAGTGGGACCCCGCCAACCACCTCCTAGCCCCATGACAGCGCCTTTGCCTCGCAGAGCTCGCCGGGACCGCTAACTTACCTCCATGCTCCTGAATTCTCCTCCAGACGATACCGCTGACGGCCCTTTACACACGTCTACCACCTCCTCCTTTCTACAAGCATCCGGACATGTCTCGACTACCTCTCTCTCGCTCCACAGTGCACCACAGAGGAAACACCGCTTCATCTGTACTCTTCTACGATATCGCCCGAGACCCGATCTGCTTGCCAGCATAGTTCTCTCCCACCTATACATTGAATATCTCCACTGACTACCCTCGCAACGGACTATAGATGCCTCAAACTCTTCCTCCCGATCGCTCTCCCACCTGACAGTCCACAGACCTGCACCAACCGTACCAGCTATACTACAGTTACCGTTCTACGCAACAACCTGTCCTGCCCCCGTGGACTACTTTACCTACTTTATTCACAGACACTTGTCTGCACCGTTACTTAAAGCTGGCACCGGGCCCTGCAGTGAAGGTACCACCGGACTCATCGCATACGGACCATGGGTACCCTAGACAAATCCTGAGGGGTAACAAGTTAACTGTTAAGGTTTATTGTTAGACGTTAGAAGTTATAAAATTTAAGCAACTACTGCCTCCTGCTTCAGGAAGACAAGGTCGAGTTCCACCACACACTGACAACACATCAGAACCACATCTTTGATCAATCCTGTTACCTATTGATTCTCCATCACACTGCCTATGCTCCTTAAACCACAACCCACTCCCTGCAGTCTGCTCTATACTGCCACCTACTGACCCCAAAGCAGAAGTATCTGTACCTCAATTAGACTCACATCCCTATTTAACCTCATATTTCACCACAGAAGAGATCAACGATAATCAAATTATACACGACCAACGCTTACCCTGGCACTGCATACAACAGGACACAATGCTTATTGATGTCACTAGTATAATTATGGCACTTTGTCACTCACCTACGTGCTTACACTTACGTAACTCCAGAGAAGTAACCCCCCCCTAGCTATGCTATTTATACATAGGTTTGCTACATATACCTATTACTCTTCCACAATCAGACTCCATTGAACTTGCTTTCTATTCGATGACCAACGCATCACTAAAAACCCTTCACTACACTATACTATGCCCATCAACATTTTAAGGAAATCACTCCGTTACGCTCGGATGCCTTGCTTAGTTACCTAGGCCCAGATCCACCGATTTGTGCTTCACTTCCCTACTTACACACTGACTCTACCTCCCCCCCCTACGACACAACACACATCCCTTCACTTTTAACATCTCACAGCCCTCCAACTCATGAACTGCCGAACTACATCGAATGCAGAACTCACGCTATAACTACCGCTTCATACTGCAGAACGCTCTATTTCTAGGTACTGTTCCTCCTATCCCCCACACAACCATTGCCAGGGGTATACAATCTCTGCCACTAGAACACATATTATATACCTCGATGGGCTCGAGGCTTGCGAACCATTCATAACCTAAATATATCCCACAGAGCACGTTATTAAGACCTGTAAATAACAGGTTTAAATTGATCGCTTTAAGTGATCTCTGCCTCGTATATAGGGAGGACAATGACACCTAGCTATACACATTGACAACACTTGAGCTAAGGATTTCTTTTACATTCCCAGGAGCTACTCCACTCCTCCCAAACTGAAGGAGATCTGCACTCCGACTCCCCACTGCCATCTACTGGCTTTGAGCACATCCCTTCTACACCTCTACACACTATATACCCACACTAATCTTCACTTACCAACACTAACTGGATTGACATTACACTTAACACACTGTCACACCCACTCCCACACTAGAACTCACTAGAGGCCTGCACTTACTCTTCTACTCATCTGTCCTCGAATTTCCCCTACAACTCTACTTATACATAAAACTCGAGATCTGAACTGCTCCTGCAATGTTGCACTTGCCTAGGTTAACCACACATACCTACACCCACAACACACAGGTTATGTTCTCTTCATTTTCAAATACTAACCACTTTATACATACAATACTATACTTCTATGGTTTATTGCTCTCACATATGGTACGCTAACCTGTTTACTTAGCCTTGCAATTGTTTTACTGTACAGACCACATCTATAGAAATTATTGTTATTATACTTATATAGCAATGTTTATTAAGGTTACCCTTCTTTGTGCTTTTCCCACCTCAATGATATGACCCTACCGGTGACCATCACCCAAATACCCAATACCTCCAGCTCGTTCTAAGATATAGCTGACCACTAATATTGTTACTCAATTGACTCGCTCACCGCTACAATCTATCGACCTTCCTCTCACCCGTATGACTCCACTCTGATAAGTTCCCTAACATGAATACTACATACTTGTCCCCCTAATACCACCATATAACTAACATAAGACTGTTGGTGAGCCGGACCCCATTGACAGTCTTTCCCACCTACTGTAGAACATCTCTCGATTGATAGACCAACCCCCACACAGTGGTTACAAGTGTCTTATCTAGCATTTCCAATTAACAAACCTACACACACCACTGATCTTACCCGGTTAGTAAACTTTCTGTGATCCTAGTCACTGAATTAAGTGATTGAGGTCACATTCATTACCGGAATTGTTTATCCCCTCCCTACCCCTGTTCCTTGACCCACCCTATCCACACGCACACACCCTTCAACCCGTCCCTCCACCTCCACTAACGCAGCACATACCACCCTCCTAAATACATCCACATATCTATACAATGACGACTCCTTCCAGCACCACGCATAGCACCAAACTCAAACTAATCTCACTAAACGTAAAAGGCCTTAATACGCCCGAGAAACGTTCCAAGCTACTCCTCACAATGCACCGCAACAAGGCCGATATTATTTTCCTTCAAGAAACTCATTTTCGAACCGACTCCACGCCAAAGTTACAAAATCACCGATATCCCATGGTATTCCATGCTACCAACCCATTACACAAGACTAAAGGTGTCTCAATACTCATAGCTAAATCCTGCCCCATTCAAATCACGGACTCCTTAATAGATGTGGAAGGCAGATACATATTTCTCAAAGGATCCCTTCTCAATAGAACATTTACATTGGCTAATATATACGCCCCCAACCGCGGTCAAGTACCTTTCTTCCGGAAAATCACGAATATTCTCACAACCTTCCAAGAAGGAACCCTCATCTTGGGTGGAGACTTCAACACTCCACTTAACCCTACCCATGACACATCTACTGGCTCCTCCTCACTCCCATATTCGGCCCTTAAAACAATTAAATCGTCCCTCAATCAGCTATTGCTACATGACACATGGCGAACCCTGAACCCAAATGTTAAAGACTTCACATTCTATTCCGCTCCCCACGACAGATATTCCAGGATAGACTACATCTTTCTAACACAAAAAGATCTATCTTTAATTCATCATACCTCAATCGACCCCATGCTTATCTCCGACCATCACCCCACCTCTCTAACACTTAAAATCCCAAACACGACGCCCCGCTCTCAAACATGGAAATTGGATCCATCATTACTGACTGACCCCTCTATCAAGGCTGAGGTCGAATCTACCCTCAAACATTTCTTTCAAGAGAATGTTTCGACGGACACATCCCCACTTACCATCTGGGAAACACACAAATGCGTAATCAGAGGAACCCTAATCGCAGCAGCTGCCAAACGCAACCGAATACGCAGAAAACAATACTCAGACCTCACCAACAAAATCCATAGACTAGAAACGGCTCACAAACAATCCCAAGCCCTCTCCACTATGACTGAACTGATTCAAGCTAGAAAAGATCTACTGGATATCTTAGACAACCAAATTCGACGCAAATACATCCTCTCCAAAAAAACGTTTTATGAATTTGGCAACAAAGCCAGTAAAATGCTAGCTCGGGCTTTGCAAGTGACAAAAGCTCACACAACGATTCACTCTATCACTGATCCAACAGGACGCAAATTTACCAAAACCCCAGACATAGCAACGCAGTTTGTCCAATATTATAGTAAACTATATAACCTCCACCCATCTAACTCCTCCTTTGATAAGAACAAACGAACAGAAATGATAGCCGATTTTTTGCAACAATATGGCCCTACCCCTATCTCTGATTCCGTGGCCCAAGATTTGGCCTCCCCCCTATCCAGAGAAGAAATAGACCAAGCTCTAAAACAACTAAAATCAGGTAAAAGCCCCGGCCCCGATGGCTTGACAGTCGGCTACTATAAAACTTACGCAGAAACACTCACCCCCTTCTTCTTAAAAGCCTTTAATTCCTTCGCAACCCCCACGACACCACCTCGTGATCTTCTCACTGCCCATATAGCTGTAATTCCGAAACCAGACAAAGACCCCTCCCTAGTTACCAATTACAGGCCAATCTCGCTTCTTAATGTGGACTTAAAATGGTATGCGAAGACTTTGGCGAACCGTATACTACCACTATTGCCCCAACTTATAGACCTGGACCAAGTTGGCTTTGTTCCGGGAAGAGAGGCGAGAGATAACACTCTCAAAGCTCTTAATATACACCATTGGCTTACATCTAGCTGCTCTGGCGGATTTATGCTTTCCCTCGACGCGGAGAAGGCGTTTGACAGGGTGGCCTGGGACTATATGTTAGAATCTCTACGGATGATAGGTCTTCCCCCAACGATGCTCAATTTCATATCGGCCCTTTACTCTAACCCTACTGCCAGGGTCCGTGTAAACGGTCACCTGTCGGACGCCTTCTCCGTGTCGAATGGAACCCGTCAGGGCTGCCCACTCTCCCCTCTAATTTTTATTCTTTCCTTGGAACCCTTCCTAAGACGCCTGAGAGCCAACCAAGACATTAAGGGAATTACCATCAAACGACGTACGTACAAAGTAGCTGCCTTCGCGGACGACATACTCCTTTTTCTTACTGACCCCCTCACGACAATACCTAACCTCCTTACAGACTTTAAAAATTTTCATACCCTATCTAATCTCCAAATAAATTACTCGAAATCGACAGCCCTGAATATCACCCTTGCCCCTGAACTTTGTCGACAATGCCAAATCAACTTCCCGTTCTCATGGAACGCTAAAGCCATCCCGTACCTAGGTATTCTCTTACCGACCTCCTTGAACAACTTATACACCCTAAACCACGCGGCAATTTTACAAAAGATACAATTGGACCTAAAAAAATGGTCCACAGGACTTTTTTCCTGGTTCGGTAGAGCCGCGATAATCAAAATGAACATTTTGCCTAGACTTCTCTATATTTTGCAAACTATCCCCATTAAACTTCCAAAATCATTTTTCTTAACATACCAACAGGCCTGTACATCGTTCATATGGGCCAAATTACGCCCGAGAATAAGCTACCTGCGACTAACCGCCCCCAAACTTTTAGGGGGCATAGGTCTTCCTGATCTACGCAAATACCATCAAGCATGCCATCTTACCCGAATTATAGACTGGAACATACACTCTACGCTCAAAGACTGGATCCACGTAGAGCAATCATTCTCGGACCTTCCATTATCTAACCTTCCCTGGATCAATAAATCTAATATCCCCCCTGAATCCAAACACCATCCATTAATCAACCCCACGTTGGCTTCCTTCCGCACTGCCTGTAACCTCCACAAAATTTCTTCATCTAATGGCCCAATGACCCCACTGAGAATGAACCCAGATTTTTCCCCAGGGATGCATCCCACCTTCTTAGCAGACCATTGGCCCCACCCTACTGTACGAGCAGAACACTTTTTCGAAGGAAATCATTTCTTATCCCAAACAGCGCTTGCGTCCAAAATGAACATGAGCTCTTTCCCATTCTGGAATTACGTCCAACTGAGACACTTCTTTCACAAACCTAAAACCAGATCAGATTGGTCCAGACAGACCACCACATTCGAAAACCTATGCTCCAGTGGGGAACCACAAAAACACCTGATATCCCAGACATATGCACTCCTATTCACATCCCATGCACTAACAAAACACTGGACCACCAGACAATGGGAACAGGACCTCTCGATACACCTTACAGAAGCAGACTGGGAGAAAATATACACCTTGACCCACAAAGGATCCATTAACGTACAAATACAGGAAAACGCCTTTAAAATACTATCACGATGGTACAGAACACCTTTGACGCTGCATCATATGGACCCGTTCATTACCCAAACATGTTGGAGGTGTAAAACGGAGATTGGATCGTTCTTACATGTTTGGTGGTCCTGCACAAAAATTCAACCCTTCTGGACAGAAGTACACAAATTGATCAATCGAATAACGACATACACATTAGACTTCAATCCTGCATTATTCCTACTCCACCACTCCAAATTGCCACTGTCAACATACCTACGATCTCTGACCATGCACATGGTGAATGCTGCCAAGCTATGCATTCCCCTCAAATGGCGCTCCACGGACCAACCATCTATTGCAGACTGGTTTACACGCATACAAAAAACGATGGCCATGGAGGACCTCATACATCAGGCCAATGAAACACAACCTAAATTTGTCAAAACATGGACATGCTGGATACACTTTACCACAACTGATGAATACAAACGATACTTCACATGAAAGCTGTATAGACATTGTAACGCTGCTTAGAATAACAAATATCTACCTTACCCTGGATATCATCTGTCCCCTTCATTTCTCTTTCCGCGGCTGACAACCCTGAACACCATCATACTCAAGACAAAACACGCAAACGTACTGCCTTTTGCTGTCGATACTCACTACAATACATTTACTACTACTGTCCCAACTCACCCCCTACACATCCTCTCTATAATCACCTATCTACGCTCACTGTCCAAAAAACCTACTTTAAAACAAACTTTAACGGGTGCACCTCATGACAAAAATAACTCACGTTCCCACCCCCACCCCCCACCCACCCTATATCAACCACCATCCTTGATAGAATATGAAGCTAGAGTTCTAAGACTCAGTAACAATATTTCTACTGTATAGCTTCTTTACAGCTCTACAGAATATCTACTCCAAATGAATGCTTAACTACTACGGTTTATATGTAATAACTCGAATTTATCTCCCACAAGAACAGCGGCTGCGTCCGCTAACATGCACTGTACTATATTTAAGTAATCCCTATGCTATACTCTCCTTTTTCTGTATTTTCCCTTGTTACTTCTGTTTTAAAACCAATAAAAAGTATTTGAAAAAAAAAAAAAAAAAAGTGTGATATCTCACTTCACAACAACAAGGATACTAAGGTTCCACTTCAGTCACTAGCAGCAGCCATAGGCACAGTCTAAATCAACTTTATTGGCACAGTTCTCAGCACAAGTCTAATAAATCTCATCTTCTCAGATAATCTTTCAGCAGTTCAGTAGTGGTGTGCCCCATAGGAGGAACGCTCATCCCTGGGGTGGAAAATAATAGGGCTTTCCTTCTTAGGTCATGGTTCTCTCCCTGGCTGCTCTTCCCGCTGCCTAGGCTGGTCTGTAGACCCCTTAACTAGACTCCACCCCAGGTATTTATGATCCTGCCAGGAGGTAATTAAATTGTTCTTCTTCCTGGAAAAAATTTAAAGGAGCATTACTCTTAATCTGCAACATAGTGACTCCTGCCTACAACCTGAATAGGATCCTGATCTATACTATTGCTCAACCAGTTTATGATCTCAGATTTGATACTGCACTGCCCACTCATTGCTGACCACAGCTTGATCCATGTCCTTGCTAATACCTCTGAATTTGCTCAATGCAAATTGCAAGTGCCTGCTTGCACTGTGTCCACCTCTAGCTGCAAGTTCTGCTCCCTAAATGCTCATGTCATTGGTGAATCCTGCTCATTCTCAACCCTCTGCTGAATTAGAGTTCCCCTTAAACCCTGCTAGTTCTTCTACTGACTCCTCATTTGATACTACTGGCCGCATGTCCTACTGGATCGTCCTGGTTGTCATCTCTGGTCTGGGTTTTTGAAAGCTCCATCTTGCAGCACTTGTGTTGCTCCTGTCCATTTTCATCCTCTGTCTCACTTTTAAGGCCACTCAGGCAGGAGATACAAAAGTCCATTAAGGTCACCGAGCGCCCTTAATGGATGGTCCGCCCCTGGTTATGTCATTGTGGAGCCCTCCTGTCAGCTTATGCCGCTAGCCTTTTATTTAGAAAGTTTAGGTAGACAATCTCATATGGGTGTATCCTTTTCTGCCTTAGTTTGTATTGGCAAACATTTCCCAACTCCAACTCTTGATGGCAATGTTTTATCATACATACCATAAGTCAAATATATCAAAAGGTTCAGCTGTTGACTTTGGTTACCTGGAGGAATCGTTTGCCCAGAATTTCTTTAAAACAATGGAAACAGATAACTGCCAACTGACATTTACTTAACATACAGCAATAGTATCTATTTTCCCATTGTATTGTATTAGAGGACAGCTTATGCAAGATGTGTGTATATATATATATATATATATATATATATATATATATATATTTATGGTTGGAGCCCTATGTCCGATATGGACATAGATAACATTTGTAGTTAACATAAAACTTACCATCGGAAATAGACCTGGAAGTGTGGACTTACCATATGAAATGGACCTGAAAGTGTGCCTTGGTCTAATGGCCGGTATGCCAAAATAAGGGGGCATACCCTGGTTTAAGAAATGATTATTCTGTAAGAGAAATGAAAGAAATGAATAGTTGAGAAATGCTGTGAAATGGGGATGGGAGGGTGGGTATCGCGCACAGGAAACCGACAAGCACCACAGGTGAGCGGGCTGCTTAAATACCCCCCGGGCTCCTCCCATAAATTCAGGCCACCATACTGGCCTTCCTACTTATGGTTGGAGCCCTATGTCCGATATGGACATAGATAACATTTGTAGTTAACATAAAACTTACCATCGGAAATAGACCTGGAAGTGTGGACTTACCATATGAAATGGACCTGAAAGTGTGCCTTGGTCTAATGGCCGGTATGCCAAAATAAGGGGGCAAAAACATTCAGGTAGGGGTATAATATTTAATTGGTTTTCAGGTATTCATTGAGCCAATTTGGAGAATGCCTGTGCCATCTCTACTTGAGGATTGGGTATATACCGGGCGAAGCAGGCTGATTTGCCTCTGCCTAGTCTTTTGATGATGTGGTCTGGAACCCCATGGCGGGATGCTGCGGAGGCTGCTCCGATGCGGAAGGAGTGTCCGGAGTACTGACTGGGGTTAAGGTGAAGATTGCGGAGAAGTAATCTTATGTGTTTTACAAACTGACAGGCGTTTCAGGGTTTAACTGGGAATGGTAGAAGAGGACTGGTGTCCAATTGTTCAGGCAGGAGTGAGAGGAGACGATTAAGTACGGTGACTGGACACTAGCTGTTATTGGTTCTGTAGAGGTGAATGTCCACTCCAGAGCCTGTTTGCTGAGTTTAGAAACCTCGAAGTGAAGGATGAAATGGTCTTGATGGCGAAGCAAGTGCCGTCTGCACAATACTTGGTCTGTGGGGTTGTTATGGGTGAATTCGCCAGGTCGCCAGAACCCGTAGTAAGCCAAATATATGGCTGCTTGTAGGACCGTGCTGGGCAGCAGACCGAATGGCGAAGTAGCCAGAATAGTCGACATATCCCTGAAGATGGGCCCCGTAATGGGTAAGCGCTTGGTGCTGATCACTGGTTGTTGTTTCTGAATGCCCCTTAGGATGGCTCGTATAGCGTTTGATCAGAACAGTGAAGATTATGTGGGTCTTCCAGGGTCACGAAATGTTGTACGCCGGCTAGGTATAGCCGAATGGTATTGTAAGATAAGGCCAGCTGAGTGTGGCAGTATGAAATGAAGGCCAGTACCTGTTTGACATCTGTTGGTCCTTTACAGCAGGATGTGAGAATTTATTGAACGCCTTCCAAGCTGTCTGGTAGGCTTTGAGTGTGTTATGAGAGAGTGAGTGATTGATGAGCTGCGTTGCTCCTTGTAAATGTTGAACTAGTCCAGGGTCAGTTGTGACCAGACAGGGATAGGGGCCGACACTGGATCCTGTTTGAAAGAGGAGTAGTTAAAACGTGACAGTGCGTCAGCGGCTAATTGTATCTGCCTGGAATAATGCACTGTGTATGTTAAACTGATGCTGTAAGGACAGTTGTACCAATCTGTGCAGGAAGGACATGACTGCTAGGGACTTGGACCTGCCTTTGTTGATGATGTCTGCCGGGGCCTGATTGTGGTGATGAAGATTACTGTTTGCCCTGTCCAATGGTGACCCCAGAGTTGTGCAGCTGCCACTATGGGATAGAGTTCAAGGAGGGAAGATGTTTGAATAAAGCTGGGTATCAACAGTATCTGTTGAGGCCAGGATCCTGAAAACCAATGATGGCCAAAAATTGCCGCGAAACCTGTGGTGGCTGCAGCGTCTGTCACCACCTGGGGTGACAGGGCCGAAACCATGGTTTAATAGGGATATACCATTCCAGGCGGACCGGAATTCGTTCCACATAGATAGGTCCGCTATTGCTGCGGAGTCTAGATTTAAGATCTGATCGGGGTCTTGTGTTTCTGGCAGGAATCTCAGCAGGCGTGACACGAAGGTGCGGCCTTGTGGAATAATTCGCCTGGCGAAATTCAGCATTCCCAGGAAAGATTGCAACTGCTTCTTGGTACACCCCTTGGTGTGGGTGAAATTGTGAAGGACCGCCCTAATGCGGGTTAGTTTGTCGAGGGGAAGACTGGCTTGCATAGCGCAGGTGTCTAAGTTGACCCCGAAAAAGGTGATGTTGTGTGCTGGGCCTTCTACTTTGTGCTCGGCGATGGGAACATTGAGTTTCCCGAATATCGCTCTGAGTTTGTCGAGGTCTCCTGGGGGCTTGTTGGGAGGTTCTATTGGTAGGAAGTCGTCCAGGTACTGGATGACTTCTTGGCACTGAGCCTTGTGTAACAGTATCCAAGCAAGGGACTGAGCGAATGTGTCGAAGAGCCAAGGGCTACTCTTTGAACCGAACGTCAGTTTTGTGGCAAAATAATATGCCTCCTTCCACTTGATGCCATGCCAGCACCAAAGGTATGGGGGGATAGGCAGGAGCTTAAAGGCATCCGAGATGTCGGCTTTGGAAAGCCATGCACCTGTACCTGCTTTGATGACTGCTTGTATCGCCAAGTCTACGGAGGAATACTTTAGGAAGAATTCTTCGGAGGGAATCAGGGAATTGAGACTGGGGATGTGGGAAGAATGAGGTGCAGACAGGTCGTACACCAAACGTAATTTATTTGTGAATTTTGCCCTTGACGAGCCCCAATAGGGCTGACTCTCCAAGTGCTGAAAGGGGGCTGAGTGAAAGGGCCTATAACGTACTCTTGGTCTACTTCTGCTTGTAAGAGCCGATCTATGGCTTGTTCGTCGATGGCTGCTGAATGAAGATTCCCACATTCGTACGTACTGTGGGGTAGTGAAATGAGGCCGGTGTGAACGCCTACTGTAAAGCCCTGAATAAGGTAGGTGGCCAGAGAGGGGGTGGGATGTGAGGTGAGGTAGAGTCTTAGCCATAAGACGTTGATCCGGCTTAGTCATGCCCTCTTCTGTTGTTTGACTTCGCACAAGTTCCTTGGGTGCGCTCTTTGGCATAAGGTGCAGATGTGGAGTAGGCGGCACTGACTGAAGTTGCAGGACCCATAATTGTAATTATTGCAGATGGCTGCCCCTCCCACGGTTCGGACTGGGCGTCCGAATTTGTCCACCTGAGGCGTTTGTTCAGGGGCCGACTGTCCCTGAGTGCACCGGAGGTAGAGGGAAATTCAAAAGGACGTTTGATAGGGACGTCTGGTTGTCGCATTGGCGCACCAGGTGGCAGTGTGGGTGGAGGACTGGCAAATCGCGCACAGGGGTGAGCGTAAGCCGGCAAAATGGCGGCAGAACAGCTCTGTGTCCATGAGACTCCAATTTGTTGTTGTTTGGAACTGTGTGAGTCTGGCAGCAGCCTTTGCGGAAAAGGAACAGTGGTAGTCGTAAAAGGAAAATCCTCCATACTTGTAGCCCAAGTCTACTACCGTATGGAGGTACAAATCCAGCTCTTCCCTTCTGCTGGGGGCGGCTGAGCATAGGACGTCTCTCAGCACGCCAAAGGCCAAGGTGAATTCTGGGACAGATAACTTGCGGTTCAGTCTGGGGTCTTTGGTTTTAAGGACCACTGATATGTCCCCCCATGAGTAGGCCTTATTTTCTGCCAGATCGTGCACAGAAATAAGGAGAGAGGCCTGGTTGACATCCCTGCCGTCCAAAATGTCCTACCTGATGCTGGTTGGAACCAGATGGGAGGGGTAGACAATGGGGCTCCAGCCTGTGGTACCTGTAGAAAGGGGTGTTGAGGTTTGGGTTGCGGTTGGGTCGGGGACAGCCGCGGTCGGTCGAGCCTCCAGGAGTGCCACCCTGGTTTGTACGTCTGAGACCGAGGTAGACAGGGACGACACCTTTGTGTGAAGTTGTGCGATGGCTGAAGATATTTGACTGAAGCGTTTGCTGACTTCCTTGAAGCAATGACTTGTATGGTGCTTGCAACCTTGTGACAATGAAATGATTTTGAAATGTTTGCCTTGATAATGAAATGAATGAACTCCATGACAGAGGTCCGGCCCGGTCGTGTCGTGACTGATCCGACCGTGAACCGGGCTCTGGAGCATGTACTGAAATGAAGCAACTGAAAAACATTGGTGCACACCGGGACGAATCGGTGCCTATTTGATGCATCTGGATTCGAATCGGAGCGCAGTATGAAATGAAATGAGAGAAATGTTTACCTTGACCGAGGCTCGAATTGGTTGTGCCGTAAATTTTGTAAATAAGTAATTTTTCTCCTTCACTGATATGCTGCACTGATGGGCACTGATAGCCTGCGCTGATGGGCACTGATAGGCGGCACCGATGAGCACTGATAAGGCGGAACTGATGAGGCAGCACTGATGGGCACTGATAAGGAGGCACTGATGAGGCTGCACTGATAGGCGGCACTGTTAGGCAGCACTAATGGGCACTTATAGGTGGCACTGCCAGGCGGCACTGCCAGGCATCACTGATAGGCAGTGATTGGTAGCACTGGTGGGCACAGATTGGCAGCACTGGTGTGCACTATTGGGGCTGCACTGATCATCAGTGCCCTGATTGTCAATGCAGATGTCCCCTGTGTGGATTTGCTGGTTTTCGGCTCTCCTCTCCTCATGCCTTGTCAGCGTGAGGGGAGGATTACCAATAATTGGAAAATCCTGTTTACATCGTGATCAGCTGTGATTAGACATAGCTGATAACGTGGTAAAGAGCCACCGTGATTGGCTCTTTATCCCGACCTGTGATCAGCTGCATCCAAAGAACGCAATGATCACAGATCACTGCCGATGCGTGCCGCGGGGGGCACGCAGGCAGTGCGAGCACGGGAGGATGTAATTCGGCTACAGCCTGGTCACGAAGGGGTTAATTTAGACAGAGTGTATTGTAAGTGCCGTGTACAGTGAGTGCCCGGGTGCTGTGAGTGCCCGAGTGCCCATGTTCTGTGAATGCCCAAGTGCTGTGAATGCTCGGGTGCTGAGTACCCGTGTGCCGTGTGTGTCCGAGTGCTGTGAGTGCCCATGTACTGTGAGTGCACTAGGAGTAGAGAGCTGGCAATAGGGTAGGTTACAAATAGTTAGTCTTACTCAATATCCTCAATAGAATAGTGGGTAAAATGTCCTACAGGATTGGTGATGCCACTCAGTGTACATCCTGCTCCATGTATGCGTTCCTTGATGAGCAAATCGAGGGCACATACTGCTGTGTGAGATGTGAGCGAGTTGTTTCACTGGGAACCCAGATCCTGGTTCTGGAGAATCAAGTGGCAACACTGAGAAGCATTAGCAACCTGGAGAGGAGCTTGGACATTACCCAGTATACCAAGCTAACAGAGGCCAGAGTCAATGAAACACTTAATAAACTTAACACAAATAAATCACCAGGACCAAATGACTTACACCCAAGAGTCCTCAAAGAACTCAGTCAAGTTATAGCAAGGCCATTATTCCTGATCTTTGTGGACAGCATAATGACAGGATTAGTACCAGCTGATTAGAGAAAAGCCAACATGGTACCAATATTCAAAAAAGGGCAGAGACACATTCCTAGGAATTACAGGCCAGTCAGCCTAACATCAATAGTGGGTAAATTATTGGAGGGGATAATTAGGGACTGTATCCAAAGATTTACTGAGGAGAAGAATATCATTCGTGGTAATCAGCATGGGTTTATGAAAGGACGTTCCTTCCAGACCAATTTGCTAACATTCTACGAGGAAGTGATCTGCCATCTAGATAGGGGGAGGCTAGTGGATGTGGTGTATCTGGACTTTGCAAAAGCATTTGATACAGTCCCCCATAAACACTTCATTTACAAGCTGAGGTCTGCAGGCTTGGACCATAGGGTCTGTGCTTGGGTAAAAACTGGTTACAGGGATGGGTCCAAAGGGTGGTGATAAATAACATGTACTCAGACTGGTCTGGAGTGGTGAGTAGGGTTCTGTCTTGGGACCAATTCTATTATAATGAATATATTCATAAATGATATAGAGAAGGCATATGCAATTAGCGGACCTCTAGCCGTTGCAGAACTAAAAGTCCCTTGAGGCATAGTTAGACTCTCACAGCAACAAGCATGACACCCAGAGGCAGAGGCATGATGGGACTTGTGGTTTTGCAACAGCTGGAGGTCTGCTAATTGCATATCCCTGATAAAGAGTATGAGAAACTAGTTCAGTCTCAGTTTTTGCAGATGACACAAAGATAAGCAAAGTAATAGACTCACATCAAGACATAGACATTTTTCAGAATGACCTAAATAAGATAAAGGAGTGGGCAGACAGACATGGAGACGGGGAGCGGAGAGGGCTCTGAGCCGAAATATGCACAGAGGATCGACCCGAAAAAGCTGACCCCGGAGCAGCTGGAGTAGATCAGATGAAATGAGATGGCTCAGTGGGCAAAGAGATCGGGGAAGCTGAGAAGCAGAAATATTATCACTGGCCTGGCCATAGGCGGCATCGTGCTGGGGATCTATGGATACACCTTTTTCTCTGTATCACAAGAAAAGTTTCTAGATGAACTAGAAGAGGAAGCAAAAGTGGCCCGAGCAAGATATCCAAAAACATCTGCCAATTAAATAAGGCGATTGAAAATTTTTCTGGAATTCTTATGATGCATGGATACCACCTTTCAGCCTGGGGCTATGGAGCCAAAGCATTTCGCCTATCTTGTCCTATAAAACTCACACGTCAAAGATTAAAACAATTTTGTTTGATATATGGAATGTATTCTAAATGACCATGTTTGCTGTGTCTGTATAATATGTACTTAAATTTTTATGAAAAAAATATGTACAGAAGGATTGGCCAGCCAAATGGCAAATGAGCTTTAATGTGGAGAAATGTACAATAATGCAGTTGGAGGCAAAAAACATAAATGCAAAATATTCACTATAGGGGAGAACCGATGGAAGAATCAAGGATGGAGAAGGATATAGGGGTGCTAACAGTTAACAGATTGACCAACAGCACGCAGTGTCAAGCTGCAGCTGCCAAAGCAGGCAGAATGTTAGCATGCATAAAAAAAGGGATATACTCCAGGGATAAAACTATAATTCTGCCATCTTATAAAACTCTGGTTTAGCCACATCTGGAGTTTTCCGTCCAATTCTGGTCACCAGTCCTCCAAAGGGATGTGCTTGACCTGGAGAGAGTCCAAAGAAGGGCAACAAAACTAATAAGGGGACTGGAGGACCTCAATTGCAAGGAACGACTGCAAACACTAAATTTATTTTCGCTGGAGATGAGACGCTTGAGAGGGGACATGATAGCGATCTACAATTATCTCAATGGGGATCCCAGCATAAGAAATAAACTATTCAGTCCCAGGGAGTGTAAAAGGACACAGGGACACACAATGAGACTGGAGAAAGTGGTTTAACCTTAAACTGCATAAGGGATTCCTCGCTGTTAGGGCTATAAGGATGTGGAACTCTCTCCCACAATTGGTGGTGGCTGCAGGGAGTATGGATATTTTTAAAAGACTCTTATGCTACGTACACACGATCGGACTTTCCGACAACAAAACCATGGATTTTTGTTCGAAGGTTGTTGGCTCCAACTTGTCTTCCATGCACATGGTCACACAAATATTGGCCAACAACTACGAACGTGGGAACGTGGTGACGTACAAGACATACGACGAGCCGAGAAAGAGGAAGTTCAATAGCCAGTGCGGCTCCTTCTGCTTGATTCCGAGCACGTGTGAACTTTTGAGCGACGGACTTATGTACACACGATCGGAAAGTCCGACAACAAAGTTTTGTTGGTGGAAAATTTGAGAACCTGCTAGCCAACATTTGGTGGCGGAAAGTCCGACAACAAATGTTCGATGGAGCATACACAAGGTCGGACTTTCAGCCAACAAGCTCACATCCAACATTTCCCGTCAGAAAATCCGATCGTGTGTACACGGCATTAGATGTACGTCTTACAGGACACAACATACAGGGATATGGAAAATCATTATAGACACTGATACACGTACAGCTACACAGGTTGAACTGGATGGACTATTGTCTTTTTTAAGCCTTACCGACTATGTAACTGTGTAGAGTAATGCCCTGAACACACGATAGGATTTTCCGACAACAGAATCCATGGTTTTTTTTTCCGATGGATGTTGGCTCAAACTTGTCTTGCATACACACGGTCACACAAAGTTGGTCAGAAATTCTGAACGTCAAGAACGCGGTGACGTACAACGAACCAAGAAAAATGGAGTTCAATAGCCAGCGCGTCTCTTCTGCTTGATTCCGAGCATGCATGGAACTTTGTGCGTCAGAAATGTGTACACACGATCGGAATTTACGACAACGGATCCAGATCTCAAATTTTGTGTGACGGAAATTCCTATGGAAAATGTGTGATGGAGCCTACACACGGTCGGAATTTCCGACAACAAGGTCCCATTGAACATTTTCCGGCCGTGTGCACGGGGCATAAGGGGGGCTGAATACAAATGCATGCCACACTTTTCAGATATTTACCGTAATTGTAAAAAATGTTGAAAACCATTTATCATTTACCTTGCACTTCACAATTATGTGCCACTTTGTGTTGGTCTATCACAAAAAATCCCAATAAAATGTATGTACGTTTTTGGTTGTAGCATGGCAAAATGTGGAAAATTGGGTGTGAACACTTTTTCAAGGCACCGTATATGAGGCCTAAAGCTGTACAGTTTGAAGCTGTTTTCCATAGGCCCCATGACCTGTAGTTACTCCCCTGCCTGTTTTTGCACACTAACTGACACACAATACTAACATGTTATTTAGCTCAGCGAAGATCTTTCAGATGTTGAATGCAGCACTCAGTGCTTAAATTACTGTGTGCTTTTAAATAAAAAAAAAATGTTCCCCTGGATATAAATATATATAATCAGGTTTCCAGTCTGTAAGGCACAGCGACATGAGGCTGGAGGAGGAGTTGGGGGTAATTTAAGGGGGTTTCCATCTTTCTCCTAAATTCATCAGCAGCCGTAGAATAAGCCACCAGAAAAGTCATGCCATCCTTTAATTCTCCCATAAACACTTGCACGGGAATCTCTTCCGCATACATGCTTGTTTGGGAAGGTTCATTCAACTCCTTGCTACAAATCCAGCAGCCCTGTATGTTTACGTTGAAAACCTTTAAAAGGGATTTCTTGCTGCAACAGGGAGCTGATTAAGACGCAGAGACATGTCTTCAGATCAGGCGGGTAGGTGTAAGCAATTCTTGTGCGTCTGTCTTCCCCAAAATGGATAAATGATGAAAATATGTGCCAGTAAGTGGAGAATGCCAATTGTGCTAAAACGTTTCTTATTTTATGGTCGCTTTAGGGGCTACTCAATGACAGAGTACAAAGAGCGAGGCTATGCTGTCAGTTTCATCAGCCAATTTGAATGCAGCTTTTAGCAGTTAATGGAGAACTCTATAGTCACATAATTAAGGGGAATAAATAAACATGTCCATCAAATTCAACACAATTATCTTCAACTAATCCAGAGAAAGAAAAAGTGTGGTGGGTCTACTTTTCTGTATTAGGGAAAATTACTTCCTGAACCCCATAATAGCTTAATGCCATTTTAAAAACATTATTAAAAATGCATCTTTGACATTTTTTTTCCTACGTGTAAAAAATCTGCATTTTTAACTAGGAAACTACTTAGAATTCCCAAACATTATATATATTTTTAAGCAGAGGCCATAGAGAATAAAATGGTAAGTATTGCACGTTTTCAGGATATTTGTACAGTAGTTTTTTAAACACATTTTTTGGGGGAAAAAATACACTAAAGTGGTTGTAAAGCCTCCCTCCTGACTTTTAACTATAGGTAAGCCTAGAATAAGGCTTACCTATAGGTAGTGGAAATATCTCCTAAACCTGCGCTGTTTAGGAGATATTTCACTTGTAGTGCACTAGAATCATTGCTCTCACCCTGACGTTTGCAGCCATACCTCACATCTGTGGTGCAATCACCGTTTACATATGTGTGCGGTACCTACATGTGCGTTCGCATTTGCGCGTGAGCACAGGGGGACAGAGAGCGCTTAAAAAATAAAAAAAAAATGTTGTTGTATATTTTATTTTATTTTTATTTTTTTAATATTGATCAACTTTATTGCTATCACAAGGGATGAACATCATCCCTTGTGATAGCATGGGTCATGACAGTTCCTCCTTGTGGAGAGATCTGGGGTCTATATCTCCTCTGGCCTCCAAAGCATCTGATCTGAGATCAGCCATCTTGTGTTAGCAGAGTCTTTTTAAGTCGCTGCTCTCCAGGTTTTGGTGTGCATTCGCGTTCAGGTAGTGTAGGGACAGGTTACCCGTCTGTTAGGGACAGTATTAACAGCAGGGAAAGGTTTCAGACAAGGAGGGGAAGCTTAGGGTTTGCAATCTCTTGGACATCTTCCCATTTGGGTATGAGTTGGCCAGGCCGCATTCTGCCCCTTCAGGCAGATGCTGTCAGGTTGACTGATACCTGCTCCATTACACACTGTTGGAATTCATGAGTGCTCCTGGTTATGCCCTCTCCCACTGGCTTTATTGTGAACTGTTTGCCTTTACTACAATACAAGTTCTACTAATTGCACCTGGACTGTATGTATTATTACCACTGCTACTGGGCTGTACTGTGCTTTTAACTTTGTCTTTGAAACATGCCCCCCATGGTAGTGCCTGGCTTCCCTTGGCTTTTATTTGGCAATAGTTTGCTTATTACCCCTACTAATGGACAGAATTGAATAACAAGATTTACTTCCATAGATTTCAACAGTTTTTCAAAAAGATTTGCAAAAGTGTTCGCAAACTGAACCCAGGCAGATTTGCTCATCCTGAATTCCAATGCATGCATAAAGCTGCAGCGGGGTTAGAGAGGTGGTTCTGCTTGGACCACTATACACAATGTATGCAGGAGTCAGGAAATTTCAGAAGAGCAGAATACAGACAACTACAGATGTTTAATGAGCAAGGGAGCCAGCTGCAAAGTTGTACGCCAGGGTGATTATAACACTGGCTCACTAGGTTGGATGTGTCTTCTATGTTAGCTAAGATGTAGCGTTTTAATGTTTGACTTGAGTATTTTTTTAATACTGTTTTTATTTTAGTGAAGGATATCCATAATCATTTGCCAACATGCAAAAAGAGACGGGACTCTACTCTGGCAGAAAAAGTGAAAATCCTGGAACTTCTGCAGCAGCCCAAAGCCTCTCAATCATCAGTGGCTAGAAATATGGGTCTATCACAGTCTACCATTAGTAGAGTAATGAAAAAGAGAGACGAGATATTGGAACGTTGGAACCAGAATGAGAATCCAAGCCGTAAACGAAATAGACCTTTTAAGCATGCCAAAGTAGATGAAGCTCTATTAGAATGGCTTTTGTTTGCCAAGGCCAATAAGCTGCCCATTTCTGGACCTATTCTTATGAGGCAGGCAGAGGTCATTGCCAAGCAGATTGGTTGCCCACAGTTCAAGCCTTCCAATGGATGGTTGTGGCGATGGAAAGAGAGGTATCGACTGTTCTATAGAGGAGATCTTCTACTAGGGGAGAAAAGACATAGTGGTGGGATTATTGAAAGTAGATATGTTAAAATCCTACCAAAGCCTACACCAATTATCAAAATGGAGTCAAAGAGTGTAGTGGATAAAAGATATTCCAGTTGCCATTTAACATCAGTCAGACATGTTCAAGGAGAACGAGATGTTCACATGCAGTTGGAACACTATGGCCAATGTGCCCAAGGCAATTCTTTAAGCAGGTCTGTGCTTCTTGCTCGAATTTCCAAAGATTACCATTTGGAAGATATTTTTTGTGCTGTAGGTTCTTCTTTTCAATTCAGACTCATGTCAAGACCAGGGATGACTTTAAAGCCAAAGGAGTCCATCTGCATCTGGTTCTGTTGCAACACAGATGGTACAGAAAAGCTTAAATTGTTAGTTACTCACAATCTTTCACCAAGATCCTTGGGAACGCACTATCTTTCTCCCGTATCTCTGAAGGCCAGTGAAAATGGTTATTTGACTGATACACTGCTTATTGAGTGGCTTCTGAACTGGGATGCCAAACTTGCTAAACAGGAAAGAAAAATTTTACTGGCATTTACTACCCACAATGCTGGGCCAAAAGTGAAACTCCAAAACATCTCACTTTGCATTTTCCCAAAGGAAAATCCTTTATCAGGCCATCATTTTGGAGAAGAGTTGGTTAATGAGTTCAATATGTTCTACAGACAGTTTCTTCTTGAGAGACTGAAAGAAGATACCAACATTGGTGTGAGAACTGAGATATCCCTACTTCAAAAAATGAGTGAGATTACCCTTGTAGAGGCAAGTTATACCATGAACAAGGCATGGTTAAGGGTAACACCTCATACTATAAAATCCAGTTTTCAGAAGCAAGAAGTTATCCAAACTCTTTGTTCCAAAAATGATCCACCAGAGGCAAGACCTCATAAGCTTATATCTTTCCCCATTTCACAAGAGAGCAACAGTAATGTTGTCAATTCTGCTGTATTAACTACAGGTCAGGTATCTTACAGGACAATCACTATTAAAGAGGAGAATGATGATGAGCATGAAAACCTTGAATATGAATCCGCATGTACTGGTCTACTGTTTCCAAACCAAAAAGCACAAGTTGCCTTTTCAACCAGTGGTGGCAAGCCCAAACTAACAAGTATAAAGCCACATCCAAAAGCTAATGATAGAAAAGAAGACTCTACATTTGCCATCAAAACCGAAGACAAAAGGCAGCGCATCAATGTTCACGAGATCAGACAAGCTTGTGATGTAATTCAGTGTTTTTTGTCAAGTGAAAAACAAGACATGAACATTTTTTGTGCACTGCAGAACCAAATTGAGAGATGTTTGGCAAACTCAAATAGTAAGAAAAACATTTAATAACATGATAAGGAACTCCTTGTTTAAACAGAGAAGGAGTGTTGGGCCATTAATGAGCCACCAGTGTAAAATGCGAGAAGGTCTATAGAAAACAGGAAGCACTGTTTGGCAATAGAACCTACAACTACACTGTATGAGATGAAACTCTAACTTTGTAAAAGTTGTTTGTGTTTGCACATGCACTAAGATCTAGAGTGAAATTTAAAGTGCATGGGGTATAAAAAAATGAGGGAAATATTAATCTATTTATTAGCACACTAGCACACCTTTCATTATCAATCAAAGGTGACCTTGTTATGCCAGATTTTATCTAGCTGCTCATCTGCTGTGGAGCTTCTCAGTGATAAAAACAGAATCTGCAAAAGTGATCCATCCAGGTGTCAACTAGGTATTGCTGGGTTTATACTTTGGTCACTGCAGGTCCCTGATATGTATCACCCCACCCACTCCTTAGCTCCATATTCTTGACTGTGATGTGTAATGTCATATGATTAAGCAAGGACTTTTCCTGGGTGCATCCCTCACTATAGCATGGGCACCCCTGGGAACTGCCCAGGGTCCCCCAGGTGCATGGTGACCCCATGATAATCTTGCATTACATCATACTTGCAAACTGTTCCAGATTTGCTGGGACAGTCACGTTTTTTTACAAAGCTGTCCCAGGATTGCCGTGTCCCAGGCAGCGTCCCGGAATCTGTGCTGCAGGGACAGCAGCAGCCAATCACTAGACTAAATCTACAATCGGAATGACATCTTCCCCTGCTACTTTCCACCCACAGTTTTTGGTGCTCTTCAGACGCTTTGCAGGAGTTAAGGAAGAACCCCCAAGGCCGAGTATGTTCCCACTGCTGCTTGTGTGGGCGAGAGGAGTACTGCTCCAATCACATGGGTTTAATAGGAGAGGACAGCCGGTGGAGATCGGAGCCTCAGTGAATGACTTTGCCCAGGGTCCCATAATGCTATTAAGATGGCCCTGATCAGACCACCACGTCACTGAGTTGTGCTCACAGTATCTAAGACTGACTTTAGTCTGCTAAAAAAAGTCCTATAGACCAGGGGGGCACCTGGCACAGGGTAGTGGATGCACCCATTAGTGTACCTTAATCAGTTACACCTGGTGGGTTTTTAATTTGGGGGGGGCGGCAATAACAGCACTCCACCTGGCCCTGTCACTTACTCAATCGTGTCGGCTGTGATCTCTCCTCTCCTCCTTCTCCCAGAGGTGTGGAGAGCAGCCTGCAGGTGCAGGGAGCGCCATCCATGGGTGCAGGGAGCGGCCAGGAGGTGTGGGGAGTGGCATCCATAGGTGCGGGGAGCGCTCCTCCTCACAGCGTACTGTAGGTCCGGGCTGTGATCTCCTTCTCCCAGAGGTGCAGGGAGCTGCGGCTTCGGTGTCCACTCCTCCATCTCGTACAGCGTACTGTGCCTCTTCCACCTAAACACCAGGCATCCGGTAGGATTTACTGACGCTTTGGCCAGTCAGGAGGCAGGTCTCTCTAGTGTGAAAATAGCAAAAATGTATTCGCTGCCGTCACACAAGTTGGGATCGGGACAAAGTGCTCTATGCCCTCAGCCCACCCATATTTGAAGCCTATTAGAGCCTCTGGCTCTTATCACGTGCTTCAAAAATCCACCCCCCCCCCATTGGAATCATGTAGATCAGAGGGTCGGACGCATGGATAGGGGGGGCGGCGCCCGTCTGCCCCTAGTGGACAAGCTGCCACTGACCTTAATAGTAGTTCACTATTGTCTGCTAGCAGTGTAAAGTAAGGATGGAAGTAGAGTGCCTATGTCTAGCCGAAATTGATTATTGTAATGCATTTGTGGGGAGCACAGTCTGCTGGCCTGCCAACTTACGCTTAGGTCATTATGGATGGCTCACAGAAACATACTGTACCTGCTGGCTCACTTGAGAAGGTCTAAGTAATTTGTTCATTGTTCATCCTCCTCAATAGGAGTTGAGGAGGACTTCAACTACAGGGTATACAAATTGATAGTAAAGGTATGTATCATAGCAGACTCTCCCACCTTTTTACTAGTTGTGGAATGCCATTTCAACAGAGGAGGGGGTTCATAGGTAGAAAAATGAGGAGCAGTACCTCGGTTAAAGAAAACAATTGCAACTGCATAAATTGTACAGCAAACAAAATTAGTAAAGGGTTGACAATGAATATAATTTTTTGTATAATTTTCATAAGTTTGTGAATGTTAATTATTTTAGTAAGCATTGTGTTGTAACGTGTGATTTTATTCATTGGCATTTTTTGTAAGAAAGAACCCCAATCAGTTTACTAGCTTCTGTATTTATGTGTACCACTGCAAGCACCCTTTTAGGTTGAGATGTCATTAAAACTATTAAAATAGAATGTGAGAAATTAGTCTGATGTGAAAACTCTCATTAATATGCGTTTAACCACTTAAGGATCGGAAGAATTTGCCCCCTTATTGACCAGAGCACTTTTAACAATTTGGCACTGCGCTGCTTTAACTTGTAATTGCGCGGTCATGCAATGCTGTACCTAAATGAAATTTGCATCCTTTTTTTCCTAAAAATAGAGCTTTCTTTTGGTGGTGTTTGATCACCGCTGCAGTTTTTTAAAAAGTTTGAAAAAAATTGATATTTTCTACTTTTTGTTATAAAAAAAATCCAACAAACTCAATTTTAGTCATACACATAGGCCAAATTGTATGCAGCCACATGTCTTGGGTAAAAAAAAAAAATCAATAAGCGTATGTTTATTGGTTTGCGCAAAAGTTATAGCGTCTACAAACTATGGTACATTTTCTGGGATTTACACAGCTTTTAGTTTACGACTGCCTCTCTCATTTCTTGAGGTGCTAAAATGGCAGGGCAGTACAACCCCCCCCCCCCCCATGACCCTATTTTGGGAAGTAGACACCCCAAAGAAATTACTGAGAGGCATGTTGAGCCCATTTAATAATTTTCATAAAATTCAGGATTTCTAGGGGCATACATTTTTTATGTCATTCCTCACTACCTATCACAAATTCGGAGGCCATTAAAGCTATTTGCTGAGGCATGTTGAATAGTTAATAGATCTTGCTTTTTGTCACAAAATTTTGAAAATTTAAAAAAGAAAATGAAAAACAAATGAGAGCTGAAAAATACTCACCATGCCTCTAAGCAAATACCTTGGGGGTGTCTACTTTCCAAAATGGGGTAATTTGGGGGGTGGGGGGTTGAACTGTCTTGACATTTTATGCCCAACATTAGAAGCTTATGCCACACATTACCCACTCTTCTAACCACTTGAGCAACCAAGACCTTTCTGACACTTTTTGTTTACATGAAAAAATATTTTTTTTTTTGCTAGAAAATTACTTTGAACCCACAAACATTATATTTTTTAAAGCAGAGGCCCTACAGATTAAAATGGTGGATGTTGCAATTTTTTTTTCACAAAGTGTTTGCACAGCAATTTTTCAAATGCAATTTTTAGGGGGAAAAAAGCACTTTTTTGAATCTTAAAACACACTATATTGCCCAAATGTTTGGTGAAATAGAAAAGATGATCTTATGCCGAGTACATTAGATACCAAACACGACATGTTTTAAAATTACACACACCTTTGCAGTGGCAACAAACTATATACATTTTTAAAAGCCTTTAAAAGCCTTTACAAGATACCACTTTGGATTTACAGAGGAAGTCCGCTGCTAGAATTACTGCCCTTTATCTGACGTTTGCGGTGATATCTCACATGCATGGTGCAATTGCTGTTTACAAACGACACGAGTTTGACGCTTGCGTTAACTTTTGCGCGCGTTATTACAGGGATGTAAATGTCCCCATTATAGCAAAATGTGATGACAGGTACTCTTTTTTGAAAAATTTGGGGTCTGTTAGACTCTAGATCTCTCCTCAGCCCTTAAAGCATCTGACGACACCGAGATCGGTGTTATAAGATGCTTTTCCAATTTCCCAATGGCGCTGTTTATATCTGGTGAAACCGAAGTCATGGCTTCTGGTTTATTAGTCCATTGAGATGATTGGAGCTTTTCTAGTCACCGATCAGCTCTATGGTCAGCTGGTGAAACCACCGGCTGCATTCTCGGGTTCCCCTGTGGAACAGGAGAACAGGAGAAAACCATGGAAGACAATGGGAGGGGGGAAACGGATGTTCCCTCCCACTGCTTGTAAAAGCAGTCTTGCAGCTCATTAACCACTAGGATTGCTTTGGCTGAAAAAAACGATACCAAGATGATACCTAAACCTGCAGGCATCATTCTGGTAAAACCACTCAAAGTCCAGCAACATACCGGTATGTCACTGGTCCTTGTTGGGCATATATTGTAATGTTAATTTTTCATGCAGCCTCCATTCACATCAATCGATCGGTGGTATGCCCACCATTAGAATACCGCTCTGCATTCAGCCACTTCTAATGATGGGCATACATGAACCGTTCTTTTTTTTTCCCCATAGCCCTAGGGCTGAGCGAAAAAAAAAGAACCTAACAGATTCCTCTATTCACATCGATCGATGTGGATGAAGAAATCTCTGCCAGGAAAGGAAATACAAATATATGCCGAAGCATAGGGGCAATCTACCCCTAATGTCCACCCCTGCCCCTATGCTTCGGCATATATGCTCTTTTTTTAACTGTGGTGGTGAAATCACCTCCTATGCTGGAGTCGCTGATTTACGTATCGTGAGAGCAAACCATGTTGCTGTCAAAAAAAAATTCAGTGCTGCAGCTGAATGGCGTACCTGCAAAGCAAACAATGGTAACAATAAATCACAGTATCAATAAAACATTAACTCAATAAAACAACTTTTTTTTGCAATCTGTGCCAAAAAAAGAGTAAAAAAATATATGCCGAAAAACAGGGGCAATCCGCCCCTAATGTTAGGGGCAATCTGCCCCTAATGTCCACTCCTGCCCCCTTGCTTCAGGATATATGCTCTTTTTTTAACTGTGGGGGTGAAATCACCTCCTACAGTGCTGCAGTCATGGCTTAAAGTAACGTGAGATCAAACCCTGTTGCTGTCAATACAAATAAACCCATGCTGCAGCTGTATGGCGTACCTGCAAAGTAAATAATGGTTAACAATAAAACACAGTAACATTACAGTATAACAGTAGGACATACCTGCAAAGCAAACACGATAAAACACTGAAACAAAAAACATTACAGTTAAGCATAAAATACAGTAAAACAGAGCAGAACAATAGAGAGAGAACAATAGGGAGAGAAGAACAATAAAACAACATTTATTTTATTTTTTTTATTTGAATTTTTTTGTGTTTTTTTTTTTTTTAATTTTACACTTTTATTGCAACTATAAACGTTCCAGCTTAGGGACCCTCAAAATGTGATGGCCATCTAACATCTTTCGAGACCCTGTGTAAGTGTGCCCTAGGGACTGCGCTGTGCTGTAACCTATGCTAATACTCAACTGGTGTATGGCAGCGACAGAAACCGTCACCCATGCAGAGACCAGGTTAGTCAAGACAGGAGGGACAAAAAAAACAGGTGTCACACCTATATCTGCGTTTTCTACAGACACAACATTTTCTTTGGGGTGTTCTTTGGTTAGTGGTACCACAGAGAACATACGGAAAATGCATCTCATGCAGCTGGCTCACTACAATTGCATTGGGAAGTTGGGCCACAACACCATCTGGAAACAGATATGCTGTTATGATCTCTTCCTGGAATTTTAGGAAGGATCCAGTTCATCCTGATGCTTTGTATAGCACATAAGCGTTCAGCAGAGCCAATTGAAATAAGTATACAGACACTTTTTTATACCAGCATCTGGCCTTATGCGTGCGTGAATGGGGGACAGAACAAAAACATAACGTGTCCACTTCACTGCGAGCAATTTATTACACTTCAAGCAGGCTCTCTCCCCCCCCCCCCCGTCTAAGTTGGGACTCTACAAGCCATTGGGGGAAGCCCCGACGACTAGATCGCATGGTGCCACATGCGCCAATCCAGAACCAAAAAGGTGACTAAAAAGTGGCACGCTTGCGTAATAATTGTCCACGTACAAGTGGTACCTCTTTCTGAATGAAGGTGACACCAAGTCCCAAACAATTTTACCACTACTCCTTATGTAGTCTGGGCAGTTGGGGGGCTCCACCCTGTTATCTTTTCCCTCGTAAACCAGAAAACTATATGTAAAGCCTGTGGCCCTGTCACAGAGCTTATACATCTTGACCCCATATCTGGCACACTTGCTTAGGGAGATACTGTTTGAAAGCAAGGCGGCCAGAAAACGTAATCAGGGACTTATGAACGCAGACAACTTGATCGGGAATAAACAAGGCTGCAAACTATTGGCTGAAGTGGTTTACGAGGGGCCGAATTTTGTGGAGCAGATCGTATTAAGGGTCCCCCCGAGGACATCATTGAAATGCATAAACGGCAAGATTTGCTAGTTTCTAGTCCTGGTTATGGAGGCATATGGTGAATTGGGTCAGTGGACCAATATGACCGCAACCCACACTTTTTTAGTGTGGGTGCTGCAGAAGTGGTGGTCTGTCAATCAGGATTAGCAAATGCAGCAGGAAGGACACTATGGGCTTTACGGGCCTGTTTTTTGTTTCTTGCCAGCTGCGGGGCACTACTTGTGCTAGCCACCGCACCAGCTTGAAATGCACTTATGGGACTCGCCACGTCACGTCAGCAACGTATAGGCCTCTTCACTACTGTACCTCTGTTTGGACATTTTGGCCACAAAATTTATAGGTAAAACGAGTGCAACTCACAGGTAAAAGAGAAACTGGTTGTCAGCGACTGCCACAGCCATGTTATTGGACATTGCAGATCGCATGCAAAAGGTACAGAGCAATCTAGAGTGGTTCTATACCGTGTAATTGGTCACAGTGATCACCACTGTAAAAACTGGCTGCAGTGAGTAGCCAGCTTTCCTGTTCCTGCCACATGCACACAGCCATTGTGGAAAGAAAGGGAGAGGTGGTTACAAAGCACAGTGTCCATACCTAATCACAGTGCTGCTTCCTAATCCCACTGCCCCTAATTGACTATAGCCAATAGCAGTATTTTCAGCATTGCTGACCACAGCCAGCAGCGCTAGAAGCGCTGGAATCAATGGTACTGGCTGTAATCAGCAATGCTGGAAACAATGGCACTGGCTGTGATCACTAATGCTGGAAACGCTGGCACTAGCTGTGATCAGCAATGCCGGAAACATTGGCACTGGCTGTGATCAGCAATGCTGGAAACATTGGCACTAGCTGAGATCAGCAATGCTGGAATCAATGGTACTGGCTGTATTCACCAATGCTGGAAACGCTGGCACTAGCTGTGATCAGCAATGCTGGAAACATTGGCACTGGCTGTGATCAGCAATGCTGGAAACATTGGCACTGGCTGTGATCAGCAATGCTGGAAACATTGGCACTGGCTGTGATCAGCAATGCTGAAAACATTGGCACTGGCTGTGATCAGCAATGCTGAAAACATTGGCACTGGCTGTGATCAGCAATGCTGTAAACATTGGCACTGGCTGTGAGTGATTAGCAATACTGTAAATGCTTGCACTGGCTGTGATCACCAATGCTGGAAACACTGGCACCGGCTGTGATCACTCCTGAACAACCTCATAATGGCACTGTGCACAGTATGTGTGCATTTTTCTTCTAATAGCTGCCATAAATGGCGAGGGAACCCTTACACTACTTTTATTCAATGAAAATCCTCCAGCCGCAGAGTGGCATTTCCCATGACTGAGGCTAGATAACCCTGTGAAGCCTGACGTGGCTATGATTAAGCATCTATATTGATGTGAAACGCGTTAGCCTGTCTGTACCTTTCATCACCATGTTGTAACAGATTTTGGATCTTCTACACTGTTTTGCCACGAATAAAAGGTGTTATTCGGAGTGTGGCTGTTCAGCTGTTTTCTTCAATTTTCGACACCATTGCAGAGCCTGCACCTGAAGTTGTGAGTGGGGAGGGCGGTTATTAGAGACACCAACATGCTTGGAGCGGCATCGCTACCTCATAGAGCAGAGTAGCTAGCTGCTGGAGATGTGGTGTGCCTGTTTTCAAAAGAGCTTTGTGATGAAGAGCCTAGAGCCAGGCAGAGGGTTGTGTACCTCCTACAGAGGGCAGGACAGTGCAGATGGTCCGTTACACACCTGAATGTGTCACAGGAACAAAATCATCCTGCTATGTGGAAAATGGCACATGCTATGGTGGTGACAGAAGATTTAACTTAGTGCAAGCAAGGCCATGGCCGGCAGTCCTGCGACACTCCGCTTCTGGCCTAAGGTGCTCTCGCTGGTTGCTTCATGATGCCCTAGGTAGGAGATTGGACCAAGGACTACCCCCAGGCTGGGGGGAGGGAGAATTTGGCTGTGAGAAGAGGTGGGCTCATAGGAAGGGGCAAAGATCTAGATTGACAACTTCTAAGGGAAAAGGCCACCAGGGGGAATTCCCTGCTTCACCTGCTTCGGAAGGGCATACCCTCTTTTTCATTTAGAGGGTCTTCGTGGCCTGGAACTATTGGGACTCAGGTAGCAACTGCCCTGGACTTGTAGATAACTCTGCCGCTAACTACACCACAATGTACTGCTATACCTAGGGTGAGAGCCACATACAGAGTCCTGGGCTGAAAAGCAACTATACCTGTATTTCTATTTCTATACATTTCTTGTGGCAGGGTCCGGGTACATGCCTCAAGGTGACTGATCCAGAAGCTGCAATCATATTGCCTCAGTGGTGTTGCTGCAGCCAATTTTGAGAACAATTTTTCCATGTGAGGAACCAAGTAAAGTCTTCAGTCTTCCAGGAATTTTGAAAATATAGGCCAGGAACCTATTTCAGTAGAAGGAGGTTGTACATTGCTGAGAGTGGGCGGGTTATATGAGGTTGTCCTAACAACTTTGCCAGTGTTCCTTGCCTAAAGGTGGCAGCAGATAACCTGTGGTCAAGACTTAAAGGAGCCTGTGTCCTTCACTGTATGATTTAAGAAATATCCTCATAAATGGATTACTTTGTCATTAAAAAAAATAATTTTAGTACTTTATTTTCTAAAACCCTGTGGCAAAAGACTCACTATGCCTTCAGCATATACCTTGGGGTGTCTGCTTTACAAAATTTGATTATTTTGGGGGTATTTCTAGTGACCTAGAACCACACGGCCTCCAAAAATGTGACAGGTATTCAGGAAATCAGATATGTAATTTATGCCCAAGCCTGAAGGTGCTCTTCGGATATCAGGCTCCTCTATGTAGCTAGGCTGCAAAAAAACTCTCACACATGTGATATCCTAATACTGGAGAGGCGTATAACAATGTGTTGTGGGTTGTAATTATGCCCATACTATGCTTGAGAAATATCTTATTAAATGGACAACTTTGTGCAAAAAAATACATTCTCAATCTCTTTCTTCGTTTTCTTAAATAAAAAAAAAAGATTTTCAAAAGACTCACCATAGCTTTTAGCAAATACACTAGAGAGTCTGCTTTACAAAATGTGGTAACTTTGAAGGTATTTCCACTAGCCCAGAGCCTCAGGACCTCCAAAAATATGATTGGTATCCAGGAATACCTTTAATCCTCCTTGGATTTTGGGCCCCTCTATAAGGTCAAGCTCACATGTGTGGTATGTCCATACACAGGAGGAGTAGAAGAATGTGTGTTGGGGTATAACTGTGAGTATGTTGTGTGTGAAAAATAACTAAATCAAATTTCATTTACTTTTTTCATTTTCCAAAAAATTGTGGCAAAAAATTAGATATTCACCATGCCACTAACTAAATACCTTGGGGTAGCTACTTTGCAAAAGGGGTAATTTTTGGAGTATTTATACTGTCCTGGAATTTAAAGTGGTGTTCCGGCCGAAATTGTACTTTTTAAATAAAAATACCCCTATAATACACAAGCTTAATGTATTCTAATAAAGTTAGTCTGTAAACTAAGGTCTGTTTTGTTAGTTTATAGCAGTAGTTTGTTATTTTATAAACTTACAGCAGGCCGTGGCCATCTTAAGTGTGGGCATTTGAAGCCAGACTGTATTTCTTCCTGGATCTCATCCTTGCAGATCTCGCACATGCTCAGTGCAGCACAAGCAGTTTAATAGGTTTCAGGTCAGGTTTCCATAGCAACAGCAGTGTCAGAGGAACTTGCCGCCCCTTCCCAGAAGGCATTTCAAACAGGAAATAATGTGATGGGCCACGGCCAGGGAGGGAGAAGTAAAAAATGAATACAGCAGATATACAGTAGGTGCTGAGAAAAAAATGTAAAAATATCCAATTCGTTTACAGTGCACAGTTTAGTGAGGGATGCTGAAGAGTTGTAAAAGTGGGTGGAACTCCACTTTAAAGGGCTGTGATAGATTTTTTTCCCATAGTATACTGTATATACATACTAACTGCAGGGCTCAAAAATTCAAGTCCCAAGCTACTAACCAGGCCTTAAAGCGGAGTTCCACCCACTTCCACTTTAAGGAATCTTGACATGCCACATTTGGCATGTCATTTTTTTTTGGGGGGGGTACCTAGTTTTCACAGGTACCCAGCTCCCACTTCCGCTACGGGCTACCTAGGCGGCCCATCCCTCCCAGGGTTCTTTTGGGTCACAGGTCCCAGAAGATTGCCCAGCTAATCAGGACGCGCAGCGCGACTCGCGCACGCGCAGTGCGCAGAAGACTGTGAAGCCGCAAACTGTCACAGACGGGTGCCCACAGTAGTGATGCCTGGCACTGCAGAGAGGAGCGAGGGTTCGGGCGGCCGCATTGCTGGACCGTGGGACAGGTGATTGTGTGTTTATTTAAAGTCAGCAGCTACACTTTTTGTAGCTGCTGACTTTTAATAAGTACAAAAACGGGTGGAACTCTGCTTTAAGGGTTACTTGCAGCCAGTTGCCCCACCCAACCCCTACCCTGCCCTGCCCCTAATCCCACCCCTAAACACGTCCTCGTAAATTATCATATTTTATCCTTATTTTATTCATCACAGTCAGACCAATAAAGTATGATTGCTGCTTGCTAGTATTATTTTTTTCCTTATTTAGAGTAATAATTACACTGTAAAAGGAAAAAAAAAATGCCAGCAATCATATTTCATTGATCTGACTGTGATAAATTAAATAAGGATGAAATATAATTGGCTACTATACGCACTGTACACATCATTACTGCCTTAAGTAAATGTTTTAATGCTATATTAAATATAGTATTAACAAAATAAATTATTTAACTAAATTAAAACCAATTAATGACACTTGGAAGGCTCCTGTCTTCCATGCCCTCCAACAACAACCAGACTTCTCCTCCTGGTCAGTAGTTTAGACCTGTTACTCTAATGCCCTGTACACACGGTCGGACTTTCCGACGGAATATGTGCGATCGGAGCGTGTTGTTGGAAATTCCGACTGTGTGTAGGCTCCATCGGACTTTTTCCATTGGAATTTCCAACACACAAAGTTTGAGAGCAGGCTATAAAATTTTCCGACAACAAAATCTGTTTGCATAAATTCCGACCGTGTGTGGACAATTCCGACGCACAAAGTGCCACGCATGCTCAGAATAAATTAAGAGACGAAAGCTATTGGCTACTGCCCCGTTTATAGTCCCGACGTACGTGTTTTACGTCACCGCGCTCAGAACGATCAGATTTTCCGACAACTTTGTGCGACCGTGTGTATGCAAGACAAGTTTGAGCCAACATCTGTCGGAAAAAATCAATGGATTTTGTTGTCGGAATGTCCGATCAATGTCCGACCGTGTGTACGGGGCATAACAAGTAACCCCCCCTCCCCCCACAGAGGACAACCCTTCCCTCTGGCCTGCAGTCCCTCCTGCAATTATTAAACCCCTCCTACTGGCTCACAGTCCCTCCCACAAAGACCAGATTCCTCCCATGGTCAGTAGTGAAGGCAAATCATTCTTGCAAGTAGGCTTTCCAACAGAGCACAAGACCCCTCCCCCTGCCATAATTAGAGTGGAGACTGCGGAACAGGCCTTCTCGTCCAACATCAGTGCCTGACCTCACAAATGCTCTTCTGGAAGAATGGTCAAACATTCGCATAGATACACTCCTAAACCTTGTGGACAGCTCCCAGAAGAATTGAAGCTGTTATAGCTACAAAGGGTGGGCCAACTCAATATTGAACCCTACGGACTAAGACTGGGATGTGGTTAAAGTTCATGTAAAGGCAAGCGTCCCAATACTTTTGGTAATATAGTGTAGATGCATTGATGTCTATGGAACCAAACACACAGCTGCATAAAAATGAGTAACAGAGCGATGAGTACAGAGCCGTAAAAAAAAAAAAAAAACTAAAATTTTACATTTGAGTGCAGTAGTTTACGTACGTGCCATTGAAATTATTCTGCGTGTAAAGGCAGGCGCCCCAATACTTTTGGCAATATAGTGTATGTATACAATTCTGATAGCCTGGCCTAATGTCCATTTTAGGACATTTCATCCAATTTTTTCATTGTGTTCGCTGAAGAAGACGCATCCTATGATGTAGAATTAACACTACAGGTCAAATTCAGTCTAACATCAGACAAGTTCTATTTATAGAAAGAGCCGTATCCAAATCTAAGCATTTCTGGCTTAAAAGTTTATTAAAGAATTTTAAAGCTTCACACTGATTTGTGAAAAAAAAACAAAACATTTAAAATATAACAGACTGTCTTTATGGCGTATCCTTGGTCTAAACACATGAAGCAGCCATGTCACCATCAGAAGCTAGCACCTCAATATGGCACACTTTGGGACCTATTTCCAAAAAATTTGCAGTGCAAATGTCTTAAGCAATCGCACAGCCGTTATTATTTCCTATGATCATCAGCTCCACCTTCTGGCCATAATGCGGAACTTTCCTGATTGATGTATTTCAGAAAAATACTACAGTATGGCCACTAGATGGAGACGGCGATCACAGGAAATAAACATATTAGGCAAATTATGGGGATTATTCATGACACCTGTGCAAATGCAAATTTTTTTTATAACTAGACCCATTTGTAACAATGTAATTTAAATCGGTTGCATGATTCCCTTTAAACAAGAGAGTAACCAGCAAGGGCACACAAATATTTTCCAGCCAATGGAGAGCTGCCATGTCATCACCGTCTCACTTGACCACAGTGGAAAAACGAAACAGACACCATCTTGTCAATCAATTTTTTTTTAGCAACTCTAATAAAAACTAAATATATCTTATTTGACTTCTTCTTATGAATATACATATATAATATATATATAATTATTATGCACAAAATTTTAAGTCAGATGTAGAAATAAGAATACAGCTTAGGACCCAGTGTTGTATTTTACAGCTCTATCTACAATTTTTGAAGAAAACAGCTGAAGGCACCGAAAATCTCCTTCTTGATCAAAACAGGAACGATGAGGTGCCTGCTCTCTTCATATCTGTGCATCGAAAACCGTTACATAAAACTACATGTAAGGCACTACGTTGCTGTGAAAGGTATTGGCACCAGGTAACACAGGGTTAAAGTGTATCGTATAACACAGCGACAACTGCGGCAGGAACTATTCCAGTGCCGACAATTGTTCAAGGATGGCTTAGGCAACCCAAGAAGCTCTTTTCATTTATGAGTGAATTAGTGCAGGAACTACTTTGGTTCTCTGTAGGACTTCCCCGGAACTCTTCCTTACGGTAAGAGACCCATGCGAGACACCTTGGCTGACAAAAACGAGTGAATGATGAAGACGATGGTTTTGGGACAAGAGTGAAGATCCAGTTGCTGAATGGAAAAAAAAAAGAAAAAAGAAAATTAAAAGAGTTGAAAGTCTATATATTTGATTTTATCATTATACTTATGTAGCACCCTCCTAGATACCGCGTTTCCCCGAAAATAAGACCTACCCCAAAAATAAGACCTATCCTGAAAATAAGACCTATCCCGAAAATAAGACCTATCCTGAAAATAAGACCTACCCTGAATATAAGACCAACCCCGAAAATAAGACCTATCCTGAAAATAAGACCTATCCTGAAAATAAGACATATTCCGAAAATAAGACCTATCCCGAAAATAAGACCTACCCTGAAAATAAGACCTAGCATTATTTCCCAGCAGGGCTGGAATATAAGCCCTACCCCAAAAATAAGACCTATCCCGAAAATAAGACCTACCCTGAATATAAGACCTATCCCGAAAATAAGACCTATCCTGAAAATAAGCCCTACCCCGAAAATAAGACCTATCCCGAAAATAAGACCTATCCCGAAAATAAGCCCTACCCCGAAAATAAGACCTATGCTGAAAATAAGACCTATCCCGAAAATAAGACCTATCCCGAAAATAAGCCCTACCCCGAAAATAAGACCTATGCTGAAAATAAGACCTATCCCGAAAATAAGACCTACCCTGAAAAAAAGGCCTAGCGTTATTTCCCAGCAGGGCTGGAATATAAGCCCTACCCCGAAAATAAGACCTATCCTGAAAATAAGACCTATCCTGAAAATAAGACCTACCCTGAAAATAAGACATATCCTGAAAATAAGACCTATCCCGAAAATAAGACCTACCCTCAAAATAAGACCCACCCTGAAAATAAGACCTTACCTGAAAATAGGACCTACCCCGAAAATAAGACCTAGCGTTATTTCCCAGTAGGGCTGCAATATAAGCCCTACCCCGAAAATAAGCCCTAATTTAAAATGCTTGTAAAATCCTATAATCCACTCTATTACAGTAGAATATAATGTACAATGTGTGTTTTTGTAATATAATTGTTGGGAAGAGAGCTCCGGCGGGTCACAGAAGCGCAGAGCGGCGCTATAATGAAGGTATTTGGCACAATTATATTACAGAAACACACACATTGTACATTATATAATACTGTAATAGAGTGGATTATAGGATTTTACAAGCATTTTAACTCGGTTCACACTGGGGATTCCTGTCAGGCAGGGAGAGAGAGGGGGAGAGAAGACAGCACATTACATGGTAGGACCTACCCCGAAAATAAGCCCTACTGTGTCTTTTACTGACAAAATGAATATAAGGCCTGGGCTTATTTTCGGGGAAACACGGTAGGTGCTAGAATTAGGTAAATTTCGTTTTGGCCCACTGTACTCAGTGGAACTGCTGTTCGTTGTTAGGCAAAGGTCGTTTTTGCTCACTGGAATGTGGCTGTTAATGGTTTTAGTTTTTCTATGTTTCAGAAGTTTCAGGATTAACTGCTTCCCCCTGGTTAGTTCAGAAGAGGGCCACTAATAAGGCAGTACAGCCAGCCCTCCAGTACCGGGCCCAGGCCCCATCAGTCCAAAAGGGGTACCTGGGCGCCTGGTGAGCTGGAGCAACGCTGTACTGCTTGTTGCCATCTCTTGTGGCTGCCCCTGCAGCTCTGCTGGCTTCTCCTTGTTCTTCATCCGCCTGTACTGCATGGGGTTTGGTATCTGGGTCCCCACCCCCCCGCTGTCCAGGCCTTCCTGTGTGCCCCCCTCCCCTGTAGCATTGCCAGCTTCCCTCCTCTCCCGCCAGCAGCTGGGCACACGGGGATGTTTCAGGATGGAGAGGGGGGTTGTGCAGTAATTATGTCCTATTTACTAGCCCCTTCCTTTCCTGAATGAACACAGTGAGCAATTGGCACTGATCACTTGCTGTGTCCATTTATCACTGAAGCATAGTAAATTGTGTACTATGGAATAGGGAGCCTCAGAGTGATTCCCATTATTCACTGTCCAGCGTAGCTGAGGCTGCAGAGCAAGGGACTGGAGAATCTGTCCTCAGTCCCTTTCTCAGTCTCAAATGCGAGATGCGAGACATTGGGAGTCTGTTTAGACATCTGATTTTTCACCAAAGCCCCCCCAACAAAGCTGTTAAAAGAATGTAAAAAAGAAAAGGAGAGGGGCCCTGTCAAGTAGGCTGTACAGGGCCCCTTGATTTCTAACAGAAGCCCCGGTCTAGAAAGCTCTCGAGATTAGTGGACAGGAAGAGTCTAATCAGCAGCTAAATAGTTATACAGCCCTGGCCAATCCCTGAGGGTTGCCAAGATGGTAGCTGAGAGCCTGTATAAATAGTCTGAGACAGAAAGCAGCAAGGTGATCACAGCCTGTGGAGCTGCTTGCCCCCCTTAGGCCATCCTGCCATGTGTCTGTGGGGTGTCGAGGTCTCAGGTGGGCTACCTAGAGACAAGCTTTGCCAGAAGCTGCAGAAAGCCGACTGAGGGACTGTTGTCTGAGGATCAAGTCTGGTATCACAGGGAGAAAGTGTTGCAAGGATATTGGAAGGAGGAAACCAATTTTCTAAGGACATTTGTGAGTACAGACTAAAGAGAGGGATTATTATTATTATTATTATACAGGATTTATATAGCGCCAACAGTTTACGTAGCGCTTTACAACTTGAGGGTAGACAGTACAAATACAATACACTTTGATACAGTAGGAATCCTAGAGACTGTGGGCTGAGGCCCCTCCTGTGTTAGAGTCAGCTGTGTGTAAAGGGGGCATGGTGTCCAGTGTGCTGAAGAGCTTTGTCTAAAAAGAAAACCCCTGGACTGTTCACTGAGCCAAAGAGTGACCTTGACCGTGCGCTTGGCTGTAGGGCAACTATTGGGGAAAGGACTCCGAGCAATCTAGTAAGCGGCTCCTTTGGGGGTAGTGCTACACTTATATAGCAGGAAGTGTAAGGGCTCATTTACACTTGCGCCAGCTTCAACACACATTAATGGCTAGTTTACACTTGCTTCAAAACAAGGCTTCGGACAGGCTTTGTTAAAGCTCTCTGAACGCTAGTCAAAGCCCCTGTCACTAAAAAAAAAATGGTTAGCTTACAGTCCTGTTTACACCTTGCATTTGCTTTGCTTCGGCTTCGCTTGAAAATGTATACCCCATGTAGCTTCCATGTAGCTTTAGTGGTGCTTCAAATCGTCTTGAAAGCCTCCATAGAAGTCTATGGCAAAGCTCGTTTGAAGCCCCACTGAAGCCCCAACGAAGCCTCATCGAAGCCCCACAAAGCCCCACCAAAGCCTCATAGAAGCCCCACCGAAGACTCACCGATGCCCCACAAAAGCCTCATCGAAGCCCCACCAAAGCCTCATCGAAGCCCCACCAAAGTCTCATCGAAGCCCCACCAAAGCCTCATCGAAGCCCCACCGAAGCCTCATTGAAGCCCCACCAAAGCCTCATCGAAGCCCCACCAAAGCCTCATCGAAGCCCCACCAAAGCCTCATCGAAGCCCCACCGAAGCCTCATCGAAGCCCCACCAAAGCCTCATCGAAGCCCCACCAAAGCCTCATCGAAGCCCCACCGAAGCCTCATCGAAGCCCCACCGAAGCCTCATCGAAGCCCCACCGAAGCCTCATCGAAGCCCCACCGAAGCCTCATCGAAGCCCCACCGAAGCCCCACCGAAGCCCCACCGAAGCACCAACCAAAAGCAAGGTGTAAACAGGACTGTAAGCTAACCATTTATTTAATGACAGGGGCTTTGACTGGTGTTCAGAGAGCTTTAACAAAGCGTGTTCGAAGCCTTGTTTTGAAGCAAGTGTAAACTAGCCCTAAGACAAATGTGATCTGATGGGCATGTCCTTATGTGTCATGGTAGCTACACCATATGGTGAATCACCAAAGCTATGTGCATGAAAACATGGTTTGATGAGTTTGGTGTAGAGGAAATTGAGTGTCCTGCACAGAGGCCTGACCTCGACCCTACTGAACATCTTTGGAATGATTTGGAACACAGATTTTGAACTAGGTCTTCTCAACCAACAACCTGATCTCACAAATAATGGTTGAATGGGCACAAATTCCCACAGACACCCTCTATAATCTTGTGGAAAGACTTCTCAGAAGGGTGGAGGCTGTTAAAGCCCCAAAGGGTGGCCATCTCTACCATAACGCCCATGGTTCCAGAATGGGTTGTCCCACAAGCTCTTATAGATGTGATGATCAGGTGAACATGCGGTACATATTTAAACAGGGCTAAAAGCCCATCACTTAGCAAAAAAACCCTAAAAAAAATCCCATGCAGTGCAGTGGGGCTGTGCCCACACAGCATGGGTCAACTGCTCAATTTGTCTAGGAGTGAGGAAAAAGCTCTATACTCACCTGATCCTTGGACTGTTCCCGTCATCCTCATGTCCAGAGCAAGTCTATGGGTGTGATGATTTCAGGAACAGTCCACTGCATAAGACTGCTGGACCAGGGTGGTGGGAGGAGGACAGGCGCCAAAGGGACCAGTCTTGTGTTGGGGAGGATTAGGTAAGAATATCTCGATTCTCCAATTCTCTAGACAAAAAGATCAGTTTATCCGTGCAGTGCGGGCATAGCCCCACTGCAAGGGAAAACTTTTTTTTTTTTGCTTTGAGTTGGGCTTTAAAGCAAATAAAAGAGGTTTCTTATATTGTAATGGTTACCTCATGCCCATTTTCTGTGACATACAGGAGTTGATTTACTAAAGGCAAATAGGCCGTGCACTTTGTAAGTGCCGTTTGCTCCAGAGCTTGTTAAATGAGGTTAATCTCTGTTGACTTTCATCATCCAATCATGTGCAACCAGAAATGCTGTTTTTTTTTTTCCTTGCATGCGATTGGGTATTTTTGTAAAGTGAAGCATCACCTCATTTACTACGCTGTGGAGCCATTGCCCTTGCAGAGTGCAACTACACCTGCAAAGTGCACAGTCTATTTGCGTTTAGTATATCAACCCCACAATGTTGTGGCATGTTCTTCCTGCTCTTTAGGGAATATCTAAGGCTATAACATACCTTCATCTATCAACAGAATGGCTTCAGTAGTGCCAGGGAGACTCTGAAAATGAGCACAGCATGTAGCCAATGCATGCCTTGGGTTCTAATGTCGAGACTCTCAACCACCCCCAGACCTCTCACAATGCAAAGTAAAAACCTCCTTGTTTGACACTGCATTGCATTATGGAATGGTGGCGTAGACCAAAGGTCCTTTAAGGAGTTTAAGTCAAAACAGTGAGCAATTAAATTTGGGGTTAGGTTGGTGAACACTGGAGGTATTAATTGGCAGCACAACAGTGCAGCTTATGAGCTGAAAAACTGCTGAAATAAAAGCAATTGCTAGAAAAGTCACCAGGAAAATGCTCTACATTCAAGCTTTATGTGTACATAAAGACAGATCTGCTTGTGACCATTAGAAAAATCACACACACTGTATTCTCAAAAGTTTAGGGACACCTGCCTTTACATGCACATGAACTTTAAATAGCATCCCAGTCTTATGCCCTGTACACACGGTCGGATTTTCCGACGGAAAATGTGTGATAGGACCCTGTTGTCGGAAATTCCGACCGTGTGTAGGCTCCATCACACATTTTCCATAGGATTTTCCGACACACAAAGTTTGAGAGTAGGATATAAAATTTTCCGACAATGGAAATTCTGATCGTGTGTACACAAATCGCCACGCATGCTCAGAATAAATAAAGAGATGAAAGCTATTGGCCACTGCCCCGTTTATAGTCCCGACGTACGTGTTTTACGTCACCGCGTTCAGAATGATCGGATTTTCCGACAACTTTGTGTGACCGTGTGTATGCAAGACAAGTTTGAGCCAACATCCGTCGGAAAAAATCCATGGATTTTGTTGTCGGAATGTCCGATTAATGTCCGACCATGTGTACGGGGCATAAGTCCGTAGGGTTTAATATTGAGTTGGCCCACCCTTTGCAGCTATAACAGCTTCAACTGTTCTAGGAAGGCTGTCCACAAGGTTTAGGAGTGTGTCTATGGGAATGTTTGACCATTCTTCCAGAAGCACATTTGTAAGAACAGACACTGGTATTGGAAGAGAAGGCCTGGCTCGCAGTCTCTGCCCAAAGGTGTTCTATCAGGGTGAGGCCAGTCAAGTTCCCCCACCCAAACTCGCTCATCCATGTCTTTATGGACCTTGCTTTGTGCACAGTCATGTTGGAACAGGAAGGACCAACCCCAAACTGTTTCCACAAAGTTAGGAGTCCTCCACCCCAAACTTTCTCATCCACACTATATTGCAAAAGTATTGGGCCTCCCCTCCAAATCATTTGGTGGAGGGGGATTATGGTGAGGGGTTGTTTTTCTGGAGTTGGGCTTGGCCCCTTATTTCCAGTGAAGGGAACTCTTGATGTGTCAGCATACCAAGACATTTTGGACAATTTCATGCTCCCAACTTTGTGGGAACTGTTTGGGGATGGCCCCTTCCTGTTCCAACAAGACTGGGCACCAGTGCACAAAGCAAGGTCCATAAAGACATGGATGAGCGAGTTTGGGGTGGAGGGACTTGGACTGGCCTGCATAGAGTGCTGACCTCAACTCGATAGAACACCTTTGGAATGAATTAGAGCGGAGACTGCGAGCCAGGCCTTCTCGTCCAGTATCAGTGCCTGACCTGACAAATGCTCTTCTGGAAGAATGGTCAAACATTCCCATAGACACACTCCTAAACCTTGTGGACAGCCTTCCCAGAAGAGTTGAAGCTGTTAGAGCTGCAAAGGGAGGGCCACCTCAATACTGAACCCTACGGATTAAGACTGGGATGCCATTAAAGTTCATGAGGGTGTAAAGGCAGGGGTCCCAATACTTTTGGAAATACAGTGTACCTATAAAGAACAATGTGTATGAAATAGAACTTTCTTTACGTACAAGTTCACCCTCGGGGTTGCCAAAGTCCAGATACAACATCCTGGCACCATCGTCAGAAGACATCCGGAGTTTCTCAAAGGGTTTATGAAGGTGAACGATTCTGTTGAGTCCAGGCTCCTCCGTGAAGAGTGTGAATCCTTTGTCGATGTGTATAGAGAGTGCACACTCTTTTCCGCCCCATGTACATGCTAGGTAGGTAAAAACAGATATTCATGTTTAGGAGGAGAATATTATTGTATAGAAGATGCCATCTACTAAACTATATACAAATGTTATTGTATATCTAAAGCCAAAATGTTTACTTTTGTTTTAAATAGAGTAGAGCAGTGGTCTCCAAACTGTTGCCCAAGGGCCAGATGTGGCCCTTTGTTCGCCTTTATCCGGCCCTTGGGGTACTTTTTCTCCCACTGATACAACACATTATTCCTTCCACTGACACCAACAATGGGGCATAATTCCTGGTGGTGACATCAATAATGGGGCACTATTCCTCCCACTGATACCAATGATGGGACACTATTCCTCCCACTGACGCCAATGATGGGACACTATTCCTCCCACTGATACCAATGATGGGGCACTATTCCTCCCACTGACACCAATGATGGGACACTATTTCTCCCACTGATACCAGTGATGGGTCACTATTCCTCCCACTGATACCACTGATGGGGCACTATTCCTCCCACTGATACCACTGATGGGGCACTATTCCTCCCACTGACACCACTGATGGGGCACTATTCCTCCCAATGACACCACTGATGGGGCACTATTCCTCCCACTGACACCAATGATGGGGCACTATTCCTACCACTGATACCACTGATGGGGCACTATTCCTCCCACTGACACCACTGATGGGGCACTATTCCTCCCACTGACACCAATGATGGGACACTATTCCTTCCACTGACACCAATGATGGGGCACTATTCCTTCCACTGACACCAATGATGGGGCACTATTCCTCCCACTGACATCAATGATGGGACACTATTCCTCCCACTGATGGGTAACTATTCCTTCCACTGACACCACTGATGGGGCACTATTCCTCCCACTGACACCAATGATGGGACACTATTCCTCCCACTGACACCAATGATAGGACACAGTCTTTGATAAAATGGAAGATTGTCCACCCACATTTAGTCACTGTTTGGGTATTCATCCAGTCGCAGTCCCCCGCAGTTGCTTGAAAAAATTGGCGGCAGGGGAGATTCCTCCATCTGCTTAGTGTGGATGTTGGAATCTGTTCATTTTCTCTGCTTCCGCCTGCAGAGAGAGATCTAACTGTGTATGGCTCGCTGTACACGGGAATCATGGCCAGTCCGGCAGTACAGGAATGCAAGCAAATTAAGAACTGACTCCTAATGATCCTTTCTTTAGGCCTTTTTCACACTGATAGTGGAATATGCCATCTCACTGAAAAGAGATTTATGGTTGATTGCTTTTCAGAGGCAGTTGAGCAGCAGTTTGTCACCTCCTGAATGCATGTTTTTTTAATTTTTTTTATTTTGTCTTGCAATGTTTTTGAGCTGCACTTCTCTCACCTGTTGTCACCTCTTGTATAAGCTCCGCTGCATTGTGGCATCCGTCTACTAATGCCCGTGTCCACTCCGCCAGCTCTCTCTGTATTGCCACGCTGAACAAATGAGTTTCCACCCCCTTCTGTGTGCCAGAACGTAGAGCGAAGGCCAGCTCAGTGTCGTAGACCGGTGAGCTCTTGGGGGGCCCAGAGTGTACAAGCCTGTGAAGGATGACAGAAATATTTTAGTAAATTTACCCGAGAAAAGTGCCCCCTATTTAATTATTAAAGCCCAATGCCAGGCAAACAGCTAAAAACACAGATAAAAAAAAATGCGGGCAATGAAATTCACAGGTGCACACAATTTTAAGGCTTGACATGTTTGGTACCTATTTACTCGGTGCAGCGTAATCTTTTATATGTTACCAAGAATTGTGTGCACTAAAATTAACCACTTGACCTCTAGATGATTTACCCCCCTTCATGAATGACAATTGCGCGGTCATACAACATTGTACCCAAATGACATTTTTATAATTTTTTTTTCCACATAAATGGAGCTTTCTTTTGTTGGTATTTAATCACCACTGTGGTTTTTATTTTTTTTCTAAACAAACTCAAAAAGACCGAAAATTTTGAAAAAAAATCCAAAACGTTTTCATATTTTGTTATAAAATTTTGCAAACAGGTAATTATTCTCCTTTAGACCCCTTTCACACTGGAGGCATTTTTCAGGCGCTACAGCGCTAAAAATAGCGCCTGCATAGCGCCTGAAAAAAGCCTCATCTGCAAACTCAGTGTGAAAGTCCGAATGCTTTCACACTGGGGCGCTGCGCTGGCAGGGCATCACAAAAAGTCCTGCCAGCAGCTTCTTTGCAGCTGTGTAGGAGCGGTGAATACACCACTCCTACACCGCTCCTGCCCATTGAAAACAATGGGGCAGCGCTACTATACTGTCGGCAAAGCGCTGCTGCAACAGCATTTTGCGGGCAGATTTAACCCTTTTTCAGCTGCTAGCAGGGGGGTTAAAACTGCCCCGCTAGCGACCGAATATTGCCGCTAAAATGACGGTAAAGTGGAGCTAAAAATAGCGCCGCTTTACTGCCGACGCCCGGGTGCTTTCAATGTGAAAGGGGTCTTACTGATGGGCATTGATGAGGTGGCACTGGTAGGCTGCACTAATGGGCACTGATAGGTGGCACTAATGGGCACTGATGAGGCGTTACTGATGGGTGGCACTGATGGGCACTAATAGGTGGCACGGAGAGGTGGCACTGATAGGCAGTACTGATGGGCACTGATTAGCAGTATTGATGGGAACTGATAAGATGGCACTGGTGGGCACGGATTTACAGCACTGGAGGGCACTGATTACCAGCATTGGTTGGCACTTAGAGGACTGATGTCCCTCTAACAGAAGCCGGTTACCAGCTTTATTCTATTCTTCACGCTGACAGCGTGAAGAAAGAAAAAAAAAAAGAAGCCGGTAACCGGCTTCTGTTTACTTCCGTGATCAGCTGTCATTGGCTGACAGCTGATCACGTGGTAAAGGCCCGCTGTGATTGGCCCTTTACCCTGCTCTATGATCAGCCGAGTCTGAAGAACTTGGCAATCACAGAGCACGCCGCATGCAAACAGGTGGATGTACATGGACGCCCTCCCGGCATTTGAGGTCCGCGCTGTAGCCGTCTTTTGGCTATAGCGCAGTTGTGCGATGCTGTATCCAAATAAAATTGATGTCCTTTTTTCCCACAAATAGAGCATTTTTTTGGTGATATTTGATCACCACTGCGGTTGCTATTTTTTTGCGCTAAACATAAAAAGACCAACAATTTTTAAAGAAAAAAAAAAAAAACAATATTTTTTTTTTACTTTCTGCTATAAAACATATCCAATAAAAAAACGTTCAAAACCCAATTTCTCATAAATCTAAGGGAATATGCATTCTGCTATATATTTTTGGTAAAAAAAAAATTAAAAAATCCTAATAAGCGTTTGGTTTGTTCAAAAGTTATAGCGTCTACAAGCTTTGGGATATTTTAATTTTTTATTTATTTTTTTGCTAGTAATGGTGGCAATCAGTGACTTATAGCGGGACTGCGACATTGCGGCGGACATTCTGACACTGACACTTTTTGGGGACCAGTGACCCTAATACATTGATCAGTGCTAAAAATATGCACTGTCACTGTACTTATGACACTGGCCGGGAAGGGTTTAACATCTAGGGTGAACAAAGGGTTAACTGTGTGCCTAGCCAGTGTTTGTGTGTGTAAGGTGCTTTTACTAGGGGAACAGATGGACTTTATTCCATGCTTTGCAGGGACACAAAATCCATCCCTTCCCCCCTCCTCCCCCTGTCAGAACAGAGATCTGCCTTGTTTACATAGGCAGATCTCAGTCCTGTGTCTCTGCCTGACAATCGTCAGGCACCGGTGGACATCCAGTGCCCGGCACCCACCAATCGGCTTCTGCCGTGTGTAATCACAGAGGAAGCGGGCCACTGGCAGCGCGCACACGTGCCCCCCCCAACCAGGCATTGCCGGATCACGTATATATACACATGATCCGGCGCAGAGCTGCCAACTTGTAGCAGTAAAACTGCTAAAGGGGGGTCAGTAAGCAGTTAGGTAAGCACTATGCTGATAATATTATATATAAAAAATATATATATATTATAGCAAAAAAAAAAATATCTGTCATGCTATACTGTTAAAGAAGTAAATTCCCATAATATTTAAAGAGTCTTAACAGGGAAGAAATCCAGCCAATATTTTCAATCCCGGAGTCTGCCTAAGCTAAGGGCATGTTCCATATTAAAACTGTAAATGGTGATTCATATTATTGCCAATGGTGGTGCACTTCCTATTTACCGCCACTAGATGGCAGAACAGTCACCTGTAGTAGCACACTTTAACTTTTACAGAATTTTACAGAATTTCCTCTTTTGCAGCCACATTGGGATAACACTTACTTTATATTTGTTACATTTCCCCATTCACATAGCATTATTTAACTTCAATATTTACAAAGTGTTGTGTACATTTTTATGACTTTTCTAAATACTTCAAAACTCAAGTTTTTCTTTGCTTTGTAATGTGTATATGTAGTGGTTGTAAATTCCTCTTTTTCCCTAAAAAAAAAAAAAAAAAAAAAAACAGATTCAAACTTACCTGCTCTGTGCAATGGTAGTGCACAGAACGGCCCTCTTACCTCCTCTTCTGGGGTCCCCCATCAGCAGGCTGGGCTCCTCCTCTCCATGCTATGAGGGCACACGTGAGATGCATTCTTGAGTCAGGCAGGCTGTGTGCGTCCATAGACACACACAGCGTGGCATGACCCTGGCCCCACCCCTGCTCCCTCCTCACAACCAATGGCTCCCGCTGCTCTCAATCTGTCCTGTCTTCATAGACAGCTCTCAGTCTCTACTAATGATCGAGAGCTGGTGAGACCAGTTTGAATCATGTGACCACTGTGACAGCCAATTACAATTTATATGTAATCAACCAGTCCCTCCCACCCCATAGGCCCTGCTAAAGGGATGCCGGGGCTGGGCGAGAATGGGTTAAGGAAGGGCCTGGGGAATTCATGTATAATAATCAACCCCGTCTGTACTGTGCTGGCAGATCTCATTATTATTTGTAAACTAGTTTTGAATACTATACTAAAATCACTTACAGGGAGACATAACTAGAACCTTCAGGGCCCCCCTGCAAGAAACCATGAAGGGCCCCCCTGGCCCTTCCCACTGATCCCAGGGCCCTTTACTTACATCATGGGACCCTTTATTTTGGTCCCGCAGCGGGCCATCTTCCTGCCATCTTGGGGTCGCCCCACTGTGGCGGAACGCCAGAGTGCAGTTGCAAGTGCAACCTTTGTGACCCTGGTATTCACAGTTTTTTATTCCACTCCGCTGATGACTTCTGCCTCCTCCACTGATGTCTTCTGCCTCCTCCACTGATGTCTTCTGCCCCTGCCGGTTCTTCTCCCTTCTCCGGGTCTTCTCCACTGATGTATTCTAGCCCTCTCCGGCTCTTCTCCCTCTGCCAGGTCTTCTCCACTGCCTTCTTCCGATGTTGACTTGGCGCTCTTTCCCACTCTAATGCTGGGTGCACAGTGTGCCACTACTTATATTGGGATGGGGCGGGGTCACCGGTGGCCCGCCCCTTATGACATCACCGCCCATCATGCCCCGGGTGGTGACGTCATGCCCCATCATGCCCTGGGTGGTGACGTCATGCCCCATCATGCCCTGGGTGGTGACGTCATGCCCCATCATGCCCTGGGTGGTGACGTCATGCCCCATCATGCCCTGGGTGGTGACGCCATGCCCCATTACGCCCCGGGCGGTGACGGCATGCCCCATCACGCCCCGGGTGGTGACGTCATGCCCCATCATGCCTTCAGCAGTGATGTTATAAGGGGCGGGCCTCCGATGACCCCGTTCCATGCCAATATAAGTAGTGGCACACCATGCACCAAGCATTAGAGTAGGAGAGAGCGTTGAGTCAACATTGGAAGAAGAACAGAGGGAGAAGACAGCAGAGAAGACAGAGGAGAAGACCCAGCAAAAGAGCAAGAAGATAGCGAAGAAGACCCGGCAGAGGCAGAAGACAGCGGACAGTGGGAGAAGAGCCGGAAAGGGCTAGAATACATCAGCGGAGAGCGGAGAAGACCCGGAGAAGGGAGAAGAACCGGCAGAGGCAGAAGACATCAGTGGAGGAGACAGAAGAGCCGGAGAGGGGAGAAGAAATCGTAAGAGACCCCGTAGCTGCCTAATAAATTACTTTAAAAACATGTGTACTGTGTTTTATTTTTGACACTTTTTTTTAGGTAAATGGGTAGGGGTATAATGTACCCGATACTCATTCACATAGGGTAGGGGGCAGGAATCTGGGGGCCATATTGTTAAAGGGGGCTTCCAGATTCCGATGAGCCCCCCCCCCGCAGACCCCGAAAAAGAATGGCCAGGGTTGTCGTGTCGGGAAGAGGCCCTTGTCCTCATCAACATGGGGACAAGGTGCTTTGGGGTGGGGGGCGAAGAGCCTGGTATGGATTTTGGGGGGACCCCCATGCCTTTTTTCGGCATGGGGGTTCCCCTTAAAATCCATGCCAGACTGAAGGACCTGGTATGCTTTTGGAAGGGGAATCCATGCCAGATGTTTTTTTTTTTACATTGTGCGTGAAGTTCCCCCTAAAGATTCATATCAGACAGTGCCTAGTATTGTTGGGGATCAAAGTCAGATCCCTGTTCATTGAAGATGGACTTCAAGTCGCAGGGCAAAGTCGGATCCACAGTCGTACGACTGTCTTGTCAAAATCGCGGGCGCAAAACCGCGGCAAAATCGCGCACCTGTGAAGTTGCACAAGTGTGAAAGGGACCTAAGTGGAAATTGGGCCCAATTAGCCATTTTCCCTCCCCGGCATTATGTGGCTCGTTAGCGTTACAAGGTCTCAGGAGTGAATGGGGAGCGGGTGTGTTAAATTTGGTGTTATCGCTCTCACTCTCTCATACTGGTCACTGGAAATTCAACATGGCACCTCATGGCAAAGAACTCTCTGAGGATCTGAAAAAAAGAATTGTTGCTCTACATAAAGATGGCCTAGGCTATAAGAAGATTGCCAAGACCCTGAAACTGAGCTGCAGCATGGTGGCCAAGACCATACAGCAGTTTAACAGCACAGGTTCCACTCAGAACAGGCCTCGCCATGGTCAACCAAAGAAGTTGAGTGCACGTGCTCAGTGTCATATCCAGAGGTTGTCTTTGGGAAATAGACATATGAGTGCGGCCAACATTGCTGCAGAGGTTGAAGGGGTGGGGGGTCAGCCTGTCAGTGCTCAGACCATACGCCACACACTGCATCAAATTGCCTCTTCTAAAAATGATGCACAAGAAAGCCCGCAAACAGTTTGCTGAAGACAAGCAGACTAAGGACATGGATTATTGGAACGAAGTCCTGTAGTCTGATGAGACCCAGATAAACTTATTTGGTTCAGATGGTGTCAAGCGTTTGTGGCGGCAACCAGGTGAGGAGTACAAAGACAAGTGTGTCTTGCCTACAATCAAGCATGGTGGTGGGAGTGTCATGGTCTGGGACTGCATGAGTGCTGCCGGCACTGGGGAGCTACAGATCATTGAGGAAACCATGAATGCCAACATGTACTGTGACATACTGAAGCAGAGCATGATCCCCTCCCTTCGGGGACTGGGCCACAGGGCAGTATTCCAACATGATAACAAATCCAAACACACCTCCAAGATGACCACTGCCTTGCTAAAGAAGCTGAGGGTAAAGGTGATGGACTGGCCAAGCATGTCTCCAGACCTAAACCCTATTGAGCAGCTTTGGGGCATCCTCAAATGGAAGGTGGAGGAGCGCAAGGTCTCTAACATCCACCAGCTCTGTGATGTCATCATGGAAGAGTGGAAGAGGACTCCAGTGGCAACCTGTGAAGCTCTGGTGACCTCCATGCCCAGGAGGGGTAAGGCAGTGCTGAAAAATAATGGTGGCCACACAAAATATTGACACTTTGGGCCCAATTTGGACATTTTCACTTAGGGGTGTACTCACTTTTGTTGCCAGCAGTTTAGATATTAACGACTGTGTGTTGAGTTATTTTGAGGGTATAGCAAACTTACACTGTTATACAAGCTGTACACTCACTACTTTACATTGTAGCAAAGTGTCATTTCTTCAGTGTTGTCACATGAAAAGATATAATAAAATATTTACAAAAATGTGGGGGGTGTACTCACTTTTGTGAGATACTGTATGTAAACCCAGCCTGAAGAAAAATGCATAATCTATGGTCAGCTTTAAGGATGTATTGAAGTTTCTTATGGTGGTGGAAATTTTAGGACCATATTCCACTGGACTGTACATACATTTTGCTGAAGGAGTATTTATATGGATTTTGATTGTGTTACATTTGGAGGCCTTTTGTATCGCTTTTTGTTCACTTCTTTTTTGGGAATAATTACGGTATATTGTGTTTGCTTTAATTATCAGTGCTGTATAAATTGAGGTATAATAATTAGATAGATTTGTATCACACAGCTTACCCCTTACCTGGTGGCAATGAGCGGGTGGCATCCGGCTGGTTTACTGAACCCCTCTCTGGTGTGCGGGAGGCTATTGTACAATAGGAAATCTTTTTCTGTAAGAACGGCGAGTAGGTTCCGCTGTCCCTCTGGCATCAGCTAAAAGCCGGGAAAAGGAGAAACAATCCAATCAATATTGATTATTACCCAAAGATATAGAACAAAGCACTTACAGAAAGTGTGTCTAAATAGTTTTTCTTCTATTTTATAGAGTAGGAAATGGATGAAAGCCGCCAGTTTTTTTGCCACCTGTGTGTGTGCCATTGGGGAGATTTGCCTTCACCTGATAATGTTTATATTACAATCTTACTACAATTATTATCGGTAGAAATATTATTGTTCGAGCATTATTAACGTTTATCTTATTTTGTCATATTCTGGACCTATTTTAAAATCATAGTATAAAAGATACAGTATTTATTTATATGGACTATGCTAATATTATATAACAGTTATTAGTTTTACTATTATAATTTTTTATCTTTCATATCATTTGGCCCTGATGAAGTGGTGTACAGGGTCCGAAACATGTTGGTTTTTCTTTGTCTTTAGAATAAACCTTCTTTTGGACTCAAGCGTTACGATGTCCCATTTGAGTTTCTGCCGATGGGACTCTTTAAAGAACCTAAAAGACAAGTATAAATCACAGATTTTCTTTTTTTCACCTTTTTTCATCTTCCATTGAATTAATTTACATTTTCTGAGAGTTCAAATGGGATTTAAAGAAAAC